>CM061242.1:80545617-81829152 GCA_030848705.1 Heracleum sosnowskyi
ATAGAACTTTCTTTTATTATTTTCAAACTTGATATAACTTTCTTTGATTTAGAAAATTACAACTTCCTTATTATTTTTGAATTTGTAGGCTCTTATGTTAATAATTGCAATTTTCTCTTTTATTTTTTTCAATCTTGATAGAACTTTCTTTTATTATTTTCAAACTTGATAGAACTTTCTTTGATTTAGAAAATTACAGCTTCCTTATTATTTTCGAATTTGTAGGATCTTATGTTAATAATTGCAATGTACACTTTTATTATTTTCAAACTTTATAGAACTTTTTTTTTATTATTTTCAAACTTTATAGAACTTTTTTTTTATTATTTTCAAACTTGATATAACTTTTCTTTTATAATACTTCTTGACTTTTCAACAGAATGGATTTCCATGTTATTCACCTTACAAACACCTATAAATTAAACGTCATTCATAACAAAACATCTACACCGAAACTTTTTTACATAGCCTCAAATATTTACAACCATATTTACAATCAATACAACCATGGCCTACACCATGTTGGATGCTTTGAACGACAGCAACTATACCTGGATAATAAGAGTACGAGTGTGTAGAATGTGGGAATCTGTCAATCCAAATACTGAAGAACTGATCAGTCTTGACATGATTTTGATCGATGAAAAGGTTAATAAATCAATATACTTATAACTTATTAGTTTGTCAAATTGTATGATGTTTATTAACTTTTCTAAGATATGTTGTATGACAAGAAAATTTGATACATGCTACGGTCCCGAATATTCTGGTCTCTCTTTTCAAAAATCTTTTAGAGGAAGGCTCCGTGTAAAAATCTGAAAGTTGTTTCAAGTACAGGGAAATATAGACCACTATCACATGGGTCTAAATTTCTCTTCATACGCATAACGTTGCCTAAGAGATTGAAAGAAGACATCGTCAACATATCACTGCATGAATTCAGTTCATATGTCCGGATATGATTGATGCACGTATTAATGACACCAACATACTCTCAGGTTTTTGATGCAGTAATATATTAGAGTAATATATAAGTAATACTATTATATAAGTTATAATTCAAACTATCATGTTCTAATATTATCTTTTCTATGTTGATTTAGATGTTGTGGGTTGCTTGACCTACTTGGATGGCATTGAAGTTGTCAAAGGCGGTTGGAAAAAAAGAGATCTCAAAATTGTCACAAATTAGTAATTTAGGCATTATATTAATTTTAATATAACTGTTAATTATTTTTTATTGTTCTTGTAATTTTATATTACTTCTTTGGTTACCCAAATTTATTTGTTTTACTTATTTAATTTGTTTTAATTTTTTTCTTAAACAGCTCCATCACCAGTACCATAATTTTGTGGGAAAAGTTGGTGGAGATGGTTGATACAAATTTATACAAGGAGGATGGTGCACCCTATATAATAATTGTCACATCTACCCAGATTAAAAAACTTAAAATTAATTATCTTTATTAATGTTTTTATAATATATAGTTTTAGAAATTGCACATATATAAATCTATTTTATCTCGATTGAACGAATATCATTAGATATTATACAAATATTTGTTTCATTGATATTATTGATTTAATTCTTATATTAGTTTTTTAACCATTTATTTACTCTTATATGCAGATACAATTAGCTTTTTTATCACAAGAAATAGTAAAATTTATACAAATCTGGATACACCTTATGTGTCATCCTTGAGAGAGAGATTTGCTCACCTCTCTACTAAATTGCAAATCAGTGGAGACTCTCTCCCCATAATGTCGCCTGAGAAAAAAATGTTTATTAATAGGATGAACATCGAGGAATTGCTGGAAGCAGAGTGGAGTGAAGACCTAAAGGTTAATTTTGCACATTTTTTGTTTAGCAAATTTATTTTACGTACCTTGCACTTGACCTCAATTATTATCAATGTTATTTTTGTTATCATATTTATACTCTAATCATATTATTATAGGAACAAATTGTTACGGTAAAAGCTGAGATTTTTGGGATTGATAATACCCATAACTGGTACTACACTGGATGTAAAACATGCTCCACAAAGTTGGACTTTTATGAGGAACATTATAGATGCAAGCCTTGCAACGAAATTATTGACCATCCTCTTATCATGTAAGAAATTAATTTAATAACTTTATTTTATATTTTGTTTATACATATATTAATCTTACTATGATTTGTGTGTTTATACAGGTTTAGAATACAAATAAAAGTTAAGGATAAGACGAGAGATACAACTTTTGTACTATTCAACAATATAGCAGAACCATTGCTAGACACATCAGCAAATAAGATAGTGAATAAATTATCTTTAGACAACAATGATGTTCCAAAAGAGCATGAAGGATTATTTGGAAAAGATATAGTGTTTAAGTTACAATTGAATGCTTACACAGTTTTACTGTTGCTGAAATATTTGAGCCAAATATTTTTTTAGAACAAGAGTACAAATTGAAAAAATCAGTCAAGGTACATTCTAATTTATTATAGCTTATGTGTAATTAATTAATTAGTTTAAAAGAAAATAAAATCAAACTATATAAAAAAATAAAAAATAAACAAAAGGAATATATGGCAATGATATCGGTTCAAGAAAATAAAAAATCAAACTATATAAATAAAAGGAATATGTAAATAATTTATAATATTACCTACCCAAATGCAAATTTTACACAATATATTTTATTTGATAATTTATATAATTTTGTAGATATTTATTTCATAAATTTTGTTCCAATATTCTTTTTCTTTAACAAATATATATTCTAACGCCGCTGCGAAGCGCAGCTTAGGCCCTGTTTGGCATTGCTGTTGCAGACAGCAACAACAACTTTTTTCTGAAAAGCAGCTAAAAAGGTGTTTGGTAAAATTTAAAAACTATTTTTCTGAAAATCGCTTTTGGCTGAAAAGTTGCTTTTAGAGAAAGCAGGTCACCCATGCTTTTGAAAAAAGCAGCTACTGGTTTCAACATCAAAACTCACCAAAAATATTAATTTTTTTATATTATACACCAAAACATGCACATATCAAAAATATTACAAAACAGTTATCTGATTTTTACAACAGCACTTATTTTAACAGCACTTTTTTTAACAGCACAACAATTTTTAACAGCAATCTCAAACAGAGCCTTAATAACCTAGTTTTATTTAATAAAGTTAATATTGTCATTCGAATGTACTATTTATCAAAATAATTTTTATTTTAATATTTTTAATAACACAAAAGTGAGTAATAACTCAAAAGAGCTTGATGCTCCTAAGTACGTACTAACTTAGGTGAGTACAAATGGGTTTTCATATGAATACATAGGGATACTTTAATAATTGCAGGATTTTATCAAATATTTACAATTATGTCATTAAAATATAATATGTACTCACCTAAGTCCCCTAAAGTACGTACTTAGGAGCATTTTTCTCAACTCAAAATTATCCAAACATATAATTTTTACTTTTCACTTATCACTTGAAGTGATTTTAGCAAAATATATCAAATGTGTGAGGATAAAACGTACAATTCATATTATGATTATGTTACTTTTTTTAAATAAAGTTTAACAATTTATTCTGCCATATTTTTTGCTAAACCTACTAGTTAATTTCATGATCTTCCTACAAGTATCTAATTTTCTTTTTCTCAGAACATTCAAGCACAATACTGAGGAAAGGTTATATGACCACAATTACCATCACCAGGATTGAATCTAGCAATAATAATATAGCAAAAGCTAAAATGAAATGACAACACAGCAGCTATAAAAAAAATCACACAACTCCTGGCAGTAACATATCTAAACTTTCAAAATTCATGCAACACAGTTATTACAACTAGCTTACAAATATTATAGTTCATGCACACAGTAGGAAAGAGATAGCCTTCCTTCCCTTCACTAGATCCATCTCAATGGACAGTTAACCAACAGCAGACTAGAAAGGGTACATACAGATTTGACAACTACTTTTAGAGTCAACCCAACCTTGTGTTAGAAGTGGATTCAGACTAATGGAGCACTAAATGAAGAATAATGGATTCATCAACTATGACATGGAGTCACAGAGTGTTAAATATTGGTATAAAGATAAGACAACGCTATATTATCAATGTTGGTACCAGACCCAGGGTTTAGACCATAAGGTAATCATATGTTGATTCCTTGTGACAAGATTGCAGGAAACCAGATTCCAGCAATCAATTAGATACATACAACACCAGTTTTACGCAGACTTCAGGGGACACTATTGTTATACAAACTGGTTAAAGAGCAGGCCGTGCCCTTCCATGTTCTGTACTCAAGAGGGAGGGTGTTCAAAAGAGCATTCCCATGGTTTCCTAGGTGACCAAGACCACAGATGACCTGCAAAGACAAAAACGATAAACTTATGTTACTGACCTACTTCCCATATGAAACCCAAAGTGATGTGTATATAGATGGGAATCAGTATGGACAAATTACTTCACACACAATCAACTCGCTTATCTGGAGAAAGTAAGATTACTACATGACGGTCAAGCTTTAAATACAAGAGGTAAGCTACATTTAACTACCAAGACAGTTTAGGTTTATATTGACTCATTGAATATTATATGACATTATCACGAAGACAAGTAACTAGTCGACGCAAAGGTACTAGGGCGCCGAGAGCCTTGAAGCCTGACTTGGGGCCTTGATAACTGTGATTTTAGTGTACCATGACCCGATCCAACCAATAGCAGTACACAAGACACAGATGGGATGGAGATAAAAATGATTTTAAGATGAATGACTTTGCTTGATATTCATCATACTTGTGTTTTTATTTTTTTGGACATGTTTGATATTTGGAATATGGATGTTATTATGCAGTACATATGCTCATTTTGAACTTATTATCCTATTACTTTTGATTTAAATTATGGAATTCAGATTTATGACTAGTCAGGCGACTTGTCGAGTAGTCAAAGGTACTCGGGCATCGAGAGTCGACTTGTCGCCATGAATAACCATGGTATATGAACATAATTATATCTACGGATATGCACACACTACTAAGTACTTAGGGTAATTATATATCTCTCTCTGCACCCTATTATATCCAATATTCCACTGTACACTCCACTGATACCTAACTGGAAGCAATACTCTTAGCAGACTTCAATAACATACAATAATTTTCATGGTAAATTCATATTCTTATATATGTGAATACAAAATGATGTGCATTCCCTGAGTTTATGTATAGATAAACCTGACTACTTGGTTGTATATCAGAGACCACAATTACCTCATAGTTGCTACAGTAGTGACTCTCAAGGTCAAATTCAGTCTGTCACTCAAGCAGCAGGTGCTCTTAATCCTGCACAAGGTAAATAATGGTTGTTACTCGAAAACATCTTGTGGGCAAGAAAAGACAAGGACAACTGAACCAATGCATGTGGGTCAATAATAAAAAGCATACCTCCCGAAGTAAGTTGTTCCATTGCAATTGGCCTACCATTTAGTCAGATCCACTATTTCGAGGGACTTGAGGAAGATTAACAGTATTTACACTCCGCGCCTGTCCCATAGACGGGGACATACCTGAGGGAATTAAGATTGATATGAATCATAAAAATTAATGAACCACAAAAAATCACATTCTGTCTTGATGTCATTATCTGTTTACGCTCAAATCACTAGCAAGACATATATCATTTAATTACACAGCAAGATATTTTTATATCACACTATCACAGAATTACACGAAAGAATAAAATACGTTTAAAAACTAATTCATAACACATATATCATGTATATTAATTTTATTGGGGGGGGGGGGGGGGGGGTGCATATATAGCCACTTCTTAGATCAGCATATATCAGAAATAATATAAGGTGTGTTAAACATGTAAACAGACATAACATACAAATGTGCTCAATTTTTAGTTAAGGTTTGTTAAAAAGATGTGACAGCCGAAAAAATGAAGTCCGTCTAAAGCCAGATCTAATGGTTTAAATTTGGATTGAACCGCAAAACTGACTGTGAATCCTTTTATCAAAGAAGCGGTTTACCATATATTAATGGATCAAAAACCAGCATTCAATATGTATTCAAGCACGTGTGGGAGTGGGTGTGTGCAAATCTGAATACATTGTTTCCAACAAACAAGTTAATGTCTGTCTAACAATGGATGAAAATAATAGTTTTCAATAAAAACAACTACACATGAAGCATATACAAGACAATGATTTTAAATTGTGAGATCAATTTTGTCATCTGATTTTGAACTTCTACTATCACTATTTTAAATGAATTTTAGTTTTGTATCTTTTCTATTAAAAGATACAAAACTAAACTGATTGTCTGAATACTCTTATATACATGTTATCACTATAGTGAAAAAACAACTTAAATTATTTTACAAAACTTGACCTCTTCCTGACACAAAATATTTTTTCCACCATCATTTTAGCCTTCTGCTGTCGGAAATTTTAGAGAAGTTTCGATTCAGATGTTTGTACATATTATCTGATAATATTTCATTTTTGTTTCCTTGCCAGAATGCCAGTATTTTCGTATAATGAATTTCTGGTGCCTGAAAGATTAAGGTACTTAATATCTAAAGAAATTACAAAAAGTAATAAATTAAATAGTACGAATGTTTTGCAGAAAAATCAGCATATTCATGTGGCATTGTGGTGGGTCATGCAGTCAAGATTCTTAAGGTTAAAAGCACAGAGATGTCTACTCGTGTATTGGAACTTCAGTCAGAAGTTACGTAACAAAATTATTCAAACACAAGTAGATATTACCAGTAAAATATGGTGCTTGAACTGTAGGAATAGTTTCAGACATTGCACCACTGACATTAGGTCTGCCATATTGCATTAGATGTGGACCTGGGCCACCTGGCATCACGAAACCCTGTATGGGCCTGTACCCAAGGGTTCCAGGCTGACCCAATTGGCCGTATGGAAAGGCATTTGTACCAGCTGCACCTGGTACATTATACATATGTGGTTGATGATTGCCCATATAAGAACTATAGAAACCCTGAAAATAAGGATCAATCAAAATCATGAGAAATGTAGTCACATCATACTGAATCAACAAAACTTCACAAATTTAATTTCCAAACAACATGCATTTTGGTTTAAGCAAAAAATTCAGCTTTGATCTTATTGACCTGGGGGTACATGTATTCCGGTCCGTATGCCGAGTACCTGCCCAACATGTAAATGATACATCATTAAGTCAAAAACCATCAACACTGCACAATTAGATATTGACATACCAATAAGTAATTCATATCACAGTGACCCGATAAATTATCTGGGCATCACATTCTGTACCACATCATTAGAAGTATTATTTCTCAAATTCCTTACAAAAGACTTGCATACATGCGCAACTGCATCTTACATGATATCAGTTGTCTAATAAATTTAACAATATTACAGTACAAACTACAGAGTGGTTAAAACTAATAGTTGACACAAAAAAAGACCAAATCTTATTATGATAAAGAAAATACTATACACTGTCACGATGCTATCACAAGTTTTTTACTTCTACACCTATATCATATATAATTTCAAAGAAAAATCAATGATACCTTCAGGTAAATATAAATCAGTCCACTTAAAGTAATCATAGTTCTGTGCAGTGCAACTCTCGTTAATCCAGAATTTTTCAAGAACAGAAGAGCATTCAAATACTGATAAATTCATCGTCAAACATCCTATGCAACCAGGTTTTACTTATGGCCCGTGGCTAACGTGCAAATACTCTTGGACATCCATTCCCCATATGCAAGAGCAAGACATATATTTTAAATGCCAGAGAAATGAACCAATTAAAAGATAGATACAAATATACAATGCATATCCAGTCAAGGTACTTTCAAATTGGACATACTAAATTGCCTCGCTCTTGATTGGAAAAAAATACAAAAACATATTAACCCTACAACCCTAACTCATGAAGTTCAAATCACAACTAAGAAAAAAAAATCCTGTGATTCAAAAACAATTGTAACTTAACTTACCCAAACGGGGGATATGGGAATCCAGGCTGGTAACCGTAAGGAACTGGTTGTTGGTAACTAGGACTTCCAGCATTAAGTCGAGGACTCCCAAAATAGGGCAAAGATGGTCTCAGACGCACTGATATCACCCAAAAACAAATGAAAAATGGCATAATCAATAAAACTAATCAACTGTTTTAAATCTCATTTTAATTTTCTAATACAACCTATGGTAGTCAACTGCAAAAAACGTAGAAAAGAGCAAGGCACCTTTTTTGGAAATGCACATTATTTGGAAGAAAAAACCACACATATCTACTACCACAATTAATATATATTAATACAATTCAAAAGCAGATAACATTGTGCAAGACAAACAAGTTTGATTAGTATGTTGTCAACAGTAACCAACTTGTCTTCAGAACAATAAAAGAAACTCAAATACTTGGGACAACCATTTGAGTTCATTCTTCTATTATCTTCTAGAAGATTCTCAGAATTTTTGCCACTGTTGGTGCTTTACAATTTTTGTTGATTAAAATTGACAACCAAGTTTTGAAATAAAAACATAACCTTGTCTTGCAGATGAGAAATAAAAAGGATTGATCTGCTAGTGCTACTAACCTGATATAAGTTCATAATCTAAGTTTTGCCAGATCTATTCAGATGTACTATATAACAGCACGCAGCCCAACTACTTCTACTCCTGATAATTATCTCGCAATACAATATAGTCTTCTAAATGACAGAAGATAATGATTCATTTAATACTAAGAGCATCTCCAAGAGGCTCTTTACTCAAGCTCTTAAATCAAAATATGAGTTAACATGAAGCTCCAAGAGGCTCTTTAAAAAGTTAAGAGCCTCTTCTCTCTCCTCTATTTTAAGAGCAACTAGTAGCACTTAACTTGTATTTTATTAATAAAATATTGATTCCCTCCAATTTGAATTTGAATGTTTGTCCTAGTGGAGTTGAAATATGAATAAAATATAAAATAAAGAGCAATTATAGAGAGTATTGTTGGCGTTGACAAACAAATCAATGTAATAACTTGCTAAGAGCTTAATTTTTTATAATATATTTAGGAGTGAACTAAGAGACTCTTGGAGATGAGATGCTCAAACCTAGAATATGTTAAGTTTATAACACTGGCGTCACCTTGGGATTGATTTAAATATAACTTAAAATCATCAATAAGTACTGGTGCATAGCGCTTACGAATTAAGCTTACCACAGAGTAAACAATAGATTATGTGCCACTGAGTATATTCATGTTATCCCTATCATTTTAGACTAGTTCATCTTCTGATGCATGGGTATTGAAATTTCTATTATCAACAATTACCAAAAAGAAGAAAGGATATTTATGCTGAAGATATAAGTAATTATAGTTTATGCCCAACAAAGAACAGTGAAAATGATCAAATGCACAATGGCTAATAATTCGAAACAATGGAAAATGATACCATAAGGCAGTGATGGTTGAGGCCGTCCAAGTGAAGCCAAATTACAATTTGCCTTTCTACCATCTATGACTGGATTTGGATCAACACAAGCCCTCTTTGCAGCTTCAGGATCACTAAATGTCACCTAATCATTTGGTACAAAGTATTAGCTTTTACAAATTATTTATGAGCAATTTACAGTTTGCAACTATGCCAATTTGCACCATTTTTCACTTCACTGTCACTTTGTTTAGCGCTTACCTATAACACACCATACATTACATTTCATATGAACACCAAAACTTCTCCATCTTAGACTTACATTTTCTCCATATTTCAAGAGGAATTTTGTCAACAAAGATAGGAAAAGCTAAATCTTTTTCTCCAAGAAAATAGATATGTTTAGCCGATTTTGTTCGAAGTTGTTTGAAGTTGCAAACTCATAAACCTCTTAGCAATTCTCTAAAATAAAAAATTAATAGTCCGACATGTTGGGTATGTCTTCACTTTTCTCAGTGTCACGTTACCCAAATGTTCACCCCCACCCTCTCATTTCAACCTTCAATGACCTGTCATCTGTTTTCATTGATATAACACAGAGTGTGGGTTACTCAACATCATAAACCTCAATCATAGAATTCCAAATTACAGATGATGTTCAGTCAATATGATCTGCTTACTATACGCTATAACAAGGGACGCGGCTGTAAAAATGGCTCCAAGTTCATAGGCGCAAACAATAATTTTCTCTTGATTAATTTTAAAAAGTACGCATATAAGCAAGTAATATCTCATTTTAACGCAATGACTACTACCCAAACCCCTAAAAAGAAACACAAAACATTTGAACTTATTATCTCTTGACCATTTAAATGAATTTGACAGGTAAAACTATAAATTAGAGAAAATGAATCTTACAACAATGGGCTCATGAGTTGGCCAGCCCACTTTAATACTCTAATTTTATATATTCTTAACAATTCTATGGAGAATAAGAATTAACATCAGAAACAATAGTCGTGATCAACCTCATTTATCAGCTAAAGGCGATGAGCAGAATATAAAGAAAAAGAAGAAAGAGAAGCAGCGGCTCAAGTGGTTAGTAAAAACAGCTGGTAACATCTGTACTGTTGAATAAAAAATTATATAATTGCATATTGATAGATAGATGCAGATTAGATGAGTTAGTTGCTTTTATCATAACTTTAGAGTTCCGAGTTTACGCACATTCTCCCTGCATTTTATATGTTTCTTGAGTTACTTTATAATTCCTCTTGGATTAAAATCTCAATCATGTGAAGAGGGGTACCTATTCTACTTATATAGCAAATTGTAAAGTTTCACCCCAAGAGCTCTCTAGCCGTACAGTGCATAATAAATCTAGTTTCCCTACAATATCCTCTTAATTTAAATAAAAAGTAAAAATAAAAAAATATAAATAACACGACTCACAAATCCGTAGCCTTTTGATCGGCCGGTATGCTTATCAGAGATGACAACAGCTTCAAGAATCTCCCCGAACTTGTCGAAATAGCTATGAAGAGTTTCACTCTTAGTTTCCCAAGCCAACCCTCCCACAAACACTTTAGTATAAGTGGTGTCCCCGAATGGGTTGTTCAAGAACTGCAAGCCCGACCCGGCTCCACGAATTGGTTGATATGCCATCACAGCCAAAAACTAAATGGAAATTGATGTATGTACAGGTGAGAATCGAGATCAAGGAGAGGCAGAGAGACAACAAACAAACCTTGTAAAACCCTAGAAGAGAGGGGAGGAGAGGAGTCAAGTGGGGTCAAATTGGGAAATCAAAGTCTCTACCCGATCATTACTTACTTACCAACCTGGCCCATATAACCCATTTCTTTTTTTCTTTTCTTTTTTTCCTTTATTTCAAACCTTTCTCTTCTTCTTTTTCAAACTTTTCTTTAATACATATGTTTATCTATACTGCCTTATAACCCGTGCGATTCACGATTTTTTAAAATTTATTTATTATATTTTTATTATCCATGCAACACTCGTTTTTTTTCTTAATATCTATAATTATATTTATTTATGAATATTTTAATGTTTAAAAGTTATTAATTTACATGATCAAATTTGTTAAAAAAGATTTAGCCAAAAAAAAATTATAGTTAAAAATTTGATATTTATTATATTTTACACGCTCAATTTAATATTTGTTTATATTGAGTTATAAAAGTTAGGTTTAAACAATTTTACGAGTGATAAACAAATTTTGAAGAGAAGTTGTCCTCAATACCAATATTGTGTGTTGCAGTCTTATTTACCCACCGGCTGCGCATAACAAACTTGCGTACACAGATTGTGCATTCTAGCCATGCGCACAATTCATTTGACAGCAATGTCACCACTAACAACTTACTTGTGGGGTTCGTATGGGACCTTTATACATGCATTGTTGCAATATGGGTTCAGGGCCACGCATCCAACACATGTGCATTCTCCTGCTACATCACACCCTACAGCACAATCAAGTAGGTGTACATAAAATAATCATAAAAATGATGATGTCCTTAAATTGGAGGTGACTCACCTTCGTCATGCTAACCATCACTCCCACTAAACTAAAATTGTTTATTCCAATATTAACGACCACACATATATAAAATGCAAATCCGGTAGGTATTCAGGACAATTTTCACGAGTGTAGGTATTTTGGGCATCCTAACCTCATAAATGAGGTATTTTGGGCATTTTTTCCAATTTTACAACTCACATGAAATTCACAAAATAATTTTTCATTTAGTAATGTGTTATGGTTGATACGTTTGGAATGATGATAACAAAATACTCAAGACAAACATTTGATCATGATATCGAAGCTGAAAGTCAAAAAACTGAATCACAACAGCTGATAATCAGGAAGCTAACTAGAAGGCACTTTATCTATCCAAGGTCTAAAAACCAAATCAAATGTATGGAAGATATTATGTTATCAAGTTAGGAAGTAATTCAGTAGCAAGCCAACAGACATCTTATCAAGCACCAAGTGTTTCAGTGGTAAGTCTGCCAAAACAACTCAGTGATGGTGAGTCAATAAGGATGAGATATGTTTTATCTAAGGATGAAGCTAAAGATATCCGTTCTATGGATAAAGCTATGGAAGTCTTATCTCAAATGGAACACTTACAACTTGAGGACTGGCCCTTATAGCAAATTCCTTGAGCTATTCATGCAGCAGTACATTCAGATAAGAATCTCCTTTAACTCTGCTCATGAGAATCCACAGCTCTGACAATGATCTACTTGCAAAGAAATCCAGAGAAACATTGATAGTTCCTATGCTTTGGCAAGATACATAAATGATCATTTCATTTCTCACCCTGTCAAATCCAGCAGTAATCCTTAAGATTTCTTCTTGAAAAGCCTTTATGTACACTTAATTATCTGGATTGACCTTCATGAATTTCTGAAGAAGGCTAATGAACTCCTTATCATTGTTTGACCCTTTATGAGGAAGAGTAAGCATCTCTTTAGCTTTAGCCCATTTTTCACCCTTCTTCAGTCTGATATCTAGCTTCCAGTCTTTAACCTGTAAGCTATGAAGACGTTGTTTTTCTTCATGCTCAGCTTTCTGAATTTGAAGCTTTTCAGATATAATATGAGAGACCTTTGCATTCTCATCCTTCTTCCTCCTTATCTCTTCTTGTTGTTTATTCAGTTCCTCCTCAAAAGCAGGATCAAGATTGAATAGATAATCTTGATCATCTCATTCTTCAAAGTCAGCTTCCTTCTCAATCTCCTCCTCACCAAAGATGTCTTCATCACCAGATACTTGAAGATCTTCATCATTAAGTGCATCTTGGAAGTAGAAATCATCTTGAATTAGCTTTCCTTTCCCCTTATCCTTCCGAGTACCAGAACCAGAAACTCCTCCTTGTACATCTTCTACCTTCTTTCCTTCCTTCTCCTTCTCCTTCTCCTTATTCTCCCCCTTAGTTGAGGAATCCTCTACATATTTGACTTTGTCAGCCTTAGGATCCTCCTTCTTACTTCTTCCTTCTCCTCCATCTCCTCCTTCATCCTTGCCATCATCATCCTCATCATCATCATCATCACCCTCAAAGAATTTCTTCTGTTCAGCATTGGGTTGATGTGAATTCTTGATCATGTTGTAAAGATGCTTCATGCCTTCATTCAGATGCTTTATCCCTCCTTCAATCTTGGCAAACTTCTGATCATTAAACCACTAATTTTCATCAACAGTCTGTTGAATGTAGTCCACCTGAGTTGAAATGGTAGCAATCTGCTTGACACTCTCTGTTAACTTAGCATTTGAATTTATAATCTCAGAGATGTCTGAAGCCACTAACACCTGGGACTCTTGAATAGCATTCATCTTGGGGAGTAGAGTAGTCTTCAGTCCTTGAATTTCATCCTTGATAGTACCCAGCTGATTAGTTACAGAGGTGGAAGAAGAAGACCGTTCAACCACTTGTGCCTTGAGAATATCTTTTTCAGCCTGGGTTTCCGGAAGCTGTTTCTGTAGACCAGCTATTTGAGCCAATAATGAAGCAGTGTATGTGTTAGTGTGTGCATTCACTTCAATTTCTCTCAATGGTGTTTCACTCATCTTACGTGTGTGTTTATCGCTCTGTGTTTGACTCTCAGTTCTTAACACTAGCTATCTATCCATGTTTTCAGTTGATGTACCTGCAGGAAAAATCACCCTAGCCCCTTCTAGAGAGGTCAGTGGTGGTGCAATGGGAGTTCGCAATTCCCAATCCCTAGTGAAATCCAACAAGTCTGGTTGAATTTGAAACTGAATTGCTTCAGTGTTGGATCCACTAGGTTGTCTTCCACTTTTTCTAGTAAAAACTGTGTTGCCCAGTAAATAACAATTGTAGAAGGGGGGTTGAATACAATTGTATAAGATTCTCGACTTAATAAAATATAGATCACAAATATGAAAGAATAATAACAGCTTTATTAAATCTGATATAAAACTGTTACAAACTCTCTCAAGAAATTCTGATGTTCTTGAGAGCTTCTAGGTTACAATATACTCGTGTATGCGATTGATTTATTAAAATCAAAACCTAAACTGTGTTTATATACTACACAGCTTCTCTATCGATTACAAGATAAGTCCAAATCAATTACAAACAATATTGAAACATATCCTAACTGACAACTTCATTCCTGTAAACTAGGAACCAACAAAATAAACTTCCTTCTTTAACTAGACTCCATAAATAACTCGAAGTTGTAATCCTGATCAGCTTCCACTCCTGATGATCAATCCTGATCATAGTCTTGTTAGTAATCCTGATAGCAATCCTGATACTGACACTTGAGCAAATACTGATGACGTTAGCAATCCTGATCAGTTGAGTCTAGATCCTGACGATCATTGAATCCTGATCTAACAATCTCCCCCAATCTCATACTTTGTAAAATAAAGTATAGATTCCTAGATTCAATGATGTCAAAAACTTATTTACAAAATGTACAAGTATTTACAGCAGCAACTTATCTATTTAGATTTTCTGATAGAACAAATTCATCTTCAAGAAGTTTGATAGCAGATTTTCTTCTTTGTCTTCAAGAATCTGAATTAGTCTTTTCTTAAGATCTCCAACTTCCTCATTTATCTGGTAGATAGCTGCTCTAAGGTTCTGTTGGGATTTATGGGTGATAGCATAGAAACAACTTAACCTTGTATGTACTTAATTTTTAATTAAGTAGAACATACTATCACAGCCAAAGTATGTTCTTGTAATCAGTATGCAATGTCATTTTAGTTGTGTAATTTGGAAGAAGTTCACTTGCTGTGTTCAAGCCTCAAAGAATGCATATTAGATGACAGCATGAATAAAGGTTATTGTCATAAGCATTGACAGTAAGATTACAAGAAGACAGAATGTTGCAAGTCACGACAACATATTTACTCTGACAGCAACATTGGCGGAAGACTACGCGACAACAACTTTAGCCCTCGACAGCAAGTTTGGAAACCTCGACAGCACTCTGTGCGGGGAACTCATACTGTCACCAAAAGAACATTCCTGTGACAACAAGCTTTGCGGCAAAAGTGACTGTCTCGAGAAAGATCCTTGTTCTAGGTATCTTCTCAGTCAAATCCCGTGATAGTTTCAATGTTCAAGAAACAGGCGTGTTGCAATATCCCTAAGTTGCACCAAGTCTGCAAGACTACGACAGAAGCTTCAAGCACTACAAAACAAAAGCGAATCAATTCAAGAGCAAGTTCAAGTCTCTATTTGCTGAATTGTTTTAGCTGGAAATAGAATGAATCTAGGTTGCTTTCTTTGTAATGTATATCTGACATGTTAGCAATTTAGGAAAGTCACATGGGTAGACATTTTGTAAGAAGCTGCCACTTGATAATGACAGCAGCTTCACAAACCCGTGTTGACAGTGATAGGATTAGTTTTATACTTAGACTATCAATTCATTCTAGGTATGTAGGAACGCAAGCAAGTAAGTGTCTTGAAGAAAACCGAAGCTCAAGAATTCTCTCTTGAGGTTGTAGCAACACTTTGCAAAATAAATAAAAACATTTATTTTGTGAAACTTGTCTTTAGACCATATTGTTTGTGAATGCATACCTATTACTGATAACTTTAAATCTTAGTTTTGGTTGTTGAAATTGAGATTGAATTTTATCAGTATTGCATTCATCCCCCCCCCCCCCTTCTGCAATACACGAGGACCAACAACTGGTATCAGAGCTTACAGATTAACATACATATCTGAGATCACGACGACAATGCAGAAATCAAGCAGTATCAGGATCCCAGCTTTTGATAAAGAGAACTACATCATTTGGAAAAGAAAGATCTTGTTGTTTATCAAAGCTGTGAATCCACTATACCCAGGTATTCTCGAGAATGGTCCTTTCATTCCAAGGAAGGAAATTGAAGCCACAACAGTAAATGGTGAAATCATTCCTGCACATTGGGTTCCCAAAGATCCCTCAGAAATTTTGGAACCTGAGAAGGAGAAGATAGTGCTAGATGATCACTTGCAACTCATCTTGCTCGATTCTCTCACGTTGGATAAAGCCATGTGTGGAAGTGTGATAAGCTGCACATCTGCCAAGGAGATGTGGATCAGGTTAGCTTTACTATGTGAAGGAAGTGAAGAAGTTAAGGGCAACCAAAGGCAAAATACTGATATCACAATATGAGGATTTCATAGCCAAGCCTGGTGAAGACTTAACTTCCATGTCTGAAAGGTTCAATAAGCTCTTAACTGAACTACAGATACATGGCAAGTACTATGACAGAAAAGAATTGAATGTCAAGTTCCTGCTTACACTGCCTGATCAACTTGAACACAAGACAACAGCCATACGAGAAGGAAGAGATCTCAACAATATAACCTTTGAGACACTTTATGGCATTCTGAAATCCTATGAACTTGAACTCTTTCAAAAGAGAGCCATACAAAGTGGAACAAGGAACAAGATGGCTAATATGTCAAGTGCCCTAGTAGCACATGTGCCAAGGATCACACAGCCAAGTGAAGTACTACAAATCACACAATCAACCCCTGCACAATCCTTGAAGATAGAACAGGTTGTTGAAGATGATGAGAAAGTAGTACTGCAGCTCAAGGATGTGGAAGATGAAGACTTCTACACAATGGAGGAACTGGAAAGCATGGACAATCCTACTATGGCTTACATGGCCAAAAAGTTCAAGAACTTTAGGTTCAAGAAGGATAGGTCATACAAGCCCCAAGGCCAAGCATCCAAGTTCAACAAGGGAAGTTCATCAAAGGCTGCTGTGGGAAGTTCAACCAAAGGAGGATACAAGACTGGATTTGTGGATAGGTCAAAATTCAAGTGTTACAACTGTGGTGAACCTGGTCATTTTGCTATTGAATGCAAAAGACCCAAACAGGTTCAGAGGTTTGAGAAAGTGTTAGATCAGAATTCAATGATCGTCAGGAGCTAGACTCAACTGATCAGGATTGCTGACATCATCAGGATTGCATGGTCGTCAGGATCAAGATACATATCAGGACTGGGATCAGGATTGATCATCAGGACTGGAAGCTGATCAGGATTCCTACTTCGAGTTATATTTGGAGTCTAGTTAAACATGGAAGTTTATTCTGTCGGTTCCTGGTTTGTAGAATGTAGCTATCAATTATGGATAGGTTTCAATCTTTGTAATTGATTAGGACTTATCATTGATAGAGAAGCTGTGTAGTATATAAACACAGTCTTGGTTTCGATTTATGTAGACACGAGAACATAATCGAATAGAAGCTCTCAAGAACATAGAATTTCTTGAGAGAGTTTTTGTAAGCTAGCAGCTCTCAAGAACATCAGAATTTCTTGAGAGAGTTTGTAACAGTTTTATATCAGATTTAATAAAGCTGTTATCTTTCTTTCATATTTGTGATATATACATTAAGAAGTCGATTATCTTAAACTATTGTATTCAACCCCCCCTTCTACAATAGATTATTACTTGGCAACAATTGGTATCAGAGCAAACTGATTTAATTCTGAATCAGATACGATCTAAAGATGTCGACAACCAAGTATGAAAGCATGAAGATTCTCATCTTGAAGAAATCAGAATATCCAACATGGAGGGTAAAGATGCTGATGTACCTGGAGGCTATGGATCCTGACTATTTGGACAGGATTCGTGATGGACCATATATTCCTACAAGGATTGTAGAACGAACAGATACAGTACCTGAACACTATGTGGTCAAGGCTAAAAGTGAATGGACTCCGGAAGAAAAAGCTCATGTACTCAGGGGACCAAAGATAAAGAATATCTTGCACAGTAGTCTTGATGCTGTCATGTCAAATAGAGTGATTGCATGCAAGTCTTCAAAAGAAATCTGGGATACTTTGGAAACTCAGTGCCAGGGATCTGCATCTGTCAAGAAAAACAGAAGGGCTCTTTTGATTCAAGAATATGAACAATTTGATGCAAGACCTAATGAGAGCCTAACTGATCTATATGATAGATTTCTGACACTATTGAACAGTTTATCTTTAGTTGACAAGGAATATGAAACTGAAGATTCAAACACCAAGTTTCTAAGAGCTTTACCTGAAGAGTGGGACACTCAGACCTCGATCATTAGATATCAGTATGATCTTAACACTGTGTCTCTTGATGAAGTCTATGGGATGCTAAGAACTCATGATCTTGAAGTCCAACAGAGAAAGAACAAGAAAAGCAGCAAGGCAAAATCAATTTCTTTGAAAGCAGAGGCTAAATCAAAAGGAAAAGCTATGGAGGTCTCGAGAAGTAAAACAAGAATAGTTGAGTCAGATCCTGATGACTCTTCATCAGATACTGATGGCAATCCTGATGCCAATACTGATGATGATTCTTCTGACTCAGACATGGAAGAGATGGTTGCTATGATTGTCAGAAACTTCAGAAGGATGAAGTTCAGGAAGAATATAAGACAAGGCAACTTTCAGAAAAAGGCTTTCAACTCAATCAAAGATAAGTATATCAAAAAGGACAGCAAGGGTAGCAAATTTGACAAGACAAAGGCACTTATCACATCAAGCAAGGATTGGATGGACTCTTCCTCAGAATCTGATACTGAGGTGGTCAACTATGCTCTAATGGCCAACGCTGATGTAATTTCTGCTCCTGATGATAAGGTACTAAATACTATCTTTGATTTTGATACTGATAATGCTTCTGAATTAAGACGTTTTCTAAAGTCTTTACATATTAGCTTTAGAAGTCAAACTGCTGAAAATACTAGGATCTTATCTGAGATGTCTGAACTTAGAAAAAGGAATGATATATTAGAAGCTAAATTTTCTCGTATGCAAGAAGTACAAAAAGAATGTGATAATGCGAATCACATGTATTTAGAGATGAAATCCAAATGTACTGCTCTTGAAAAGGAACTTGAATATGCTAATGAGAAAATCAGAACCTGGACAGACTCTGGTAGGAAATTTCATGAGATTAATACCTCTAAGAATTGGAAAGAGTGTCTAGGATATAAGTCAGATGAGGATAAGAAATTGAAAGAGAAAATTGTCATTGATGAGACAGTCAGTCCAAAGACCTATAGACATGTTTTAGATACAACCAAATCTAAGATTACTCCTGTTAATTTTGTTTTTGGTAAGGATTCTAATTCTACTTTTGAAAAGGGATCAACTTCTACTCAAGGAATTAAAATTATAAAGTCTAAACCTGTCATAAATAAAGTCATTAAGAATGTAGGTCTATTGTCTCAGAAACAGCTTAAGGATAAAATCTGTGAGGTGACAGATAAGAAAAAGGAAGCTACTGTTAAGAGAAACAGGAATGGTAAAGTTGGGATCAACAAAGAGAATGGTTATAAATATATCCCAAATGCACCTAGAAAGTGTTGTTTTAACTGTGGTAACTCTAATCATCTTGCTATTGATTGTAAGAAGAGTAAGAAGAAGAATGCTGATATTTCTAAGTCTGATGTTAGGAATAGGTCAGTATTTTATAAACCGCAGAAGTCCTGTTTTCATTGTGGTAGTATATGGCATTCTATTTATACTTGTAAAGATTATCATGATTTGTACTATAACTTTTATGATCCACTGCCTAAGAGTGATAATAGTACAAAGTCTGATAGAGTTGATAATGTCATTGTAAAGCATGTTTTTGTTAATACTGATACTGACAAAGCAAATCCTGATGGAGTAAATCCTGTCAGGACTGCTAAGGTCAGAAAATCTTCTGCTGTGAAAGTTAATAAATTGCATGGAAAAGGAACCCAACATGGGTTCCTAAATGTTCTAACTAGTGTGTTTCTATTCTGATTGCAGGGTAAAAAGAAAAATGTGTTAGTCATGGATAATGGATGTTCTGTGCACATGACTGGAAACAAAGCCCTGTTATCAGAATATGAGGAAAAAGCTGGCCCAACTGTGTCTTATGGAGATGGCAACATTGGACAAACTTTGGGATATGGCAATATAATCATTGGAAATGTCATCATTGAAAAAGTAGCTCTAGTGAAGGGACTAAAACACAACCTGTTGAGTATTAGTCAAATCACTGACAGAGGTTATCATGTCAACTTCTATTCCACTCATTGTGAAGTAGTCAGTAAAGCAACAAGCAAGATAGCACTGACTGACTACAGGCATGGTAACATATATGAAGCCAACATTCAATCAAATACTGATGACTCCCCTACCTGTCTGATCAGTAAAGCATCAGTAGATGAAAGTTGGAATTGGCACAAGAAGCTTTCTCATCTCAACTTCAGCAATATCAATGAGTTGGTTAAGAAAGATTTAGTGAGAGGATTACCAAAAGTGTTATATACTCCTGATGGACTCTGTGATGCATGTCAGAAAGCAAAACAAAGAAGGACATCATTCCAGAGTAAATCAGAATCCTCTATTGAAGAACCATATCACATGCTACATCTTGATCTATTTGGTCCAGTCAACATCATGTCCATCAGTAAGAAAAGGTACACTCTTGTAATTGTTGATGAATATTCTAGATTCACCTGGGTGTATTTTCTGCACAGAAAAGATGAAACTCCTGAAGTTCTGTTGGATCATGTGAGAATGATTGAGACAACCACAAAGTACAAAGTCAAGATTTTGAGAAGTGATAATGGTACTGAATTTAAGAATTCAAAGATGGAAGAGTTCTGCAAGTACAAAGGAATCATTCAACAATTCTCTGCTCCTGGCACACCTCAGCAAAATGGAGTAGTTGAAAGGAAAAATAGAACTCTTATTGAAGCTGGCAGAACTATGTTGGAAGAAGCAAAATTACCTACATATTTCTGGGCAGAAGCAGTCAACACAGCATGCTATACTCAAAATCTCACATTAATCAACAGACATGGTGTTACTCCTTATCAGTCACTCAAGGAAAAGAAACCAAGTCTGAAGCATCTGCATGTGTTTGGCTGTAAATGTTTTGTTCTCAGAACTCATCCTGAACAGCTAGGGAAATTTGAAACAAAGGCTGATGAAGGAATTTTCATAGGCTATCATGTATCAAGAGCCTTCAGAGTTTTTAATTTGAGGACAAGGACTATCATGGAGTCAATACATGTATCTTTTGATGACAAGAAGATAGCTGGAATCAATGAAGACTCTCATGATAGATTGATTTTTGAAAATGAAGCCACCAAGGAACCTGAAGAAAGTGAATCAGATCATGTCCATACATTAGATCCTGATGGGTCACCAAATCCTCATGACACACCAGATGTTGATGGTGCAAATTCTGATGATGCAATCAATAGTGATACTTCTAGTAGTGCTAATGTTGAGGGGGAGCAACAAAATTCTACTACAAGTTCAGAGTCAACTCAATCATCAGGACAGAATTCTACAGATACTGATTCAAGTGATGATCCTGATAACTTATCAGGAGGAAATAGCAATAATTCAGGGGGAGCTTCAAGACAAGAAAGTTCTTCAAATCAAGATAACACCAATCCAGGGAGAGCATCTTCGTCAAGAAACAATTTAACACCAGCAAGGAAATGGACTGCAAGTCATACTCCTGATTTGATCATTGGGGATCCTGATGTAGGTGTTTAAACAAGAAGTGCAACTCAAAATGAATGTCTATACAATAACTTTCTATCCAAGGAGGAGCCAAAGAAAGTTGAAGATGCACTTAAAGATGCTGATTGGGTTACTGCAATGCAAGAGGAACTGAATGAATTTGAAAGAAATGAAGTCTGGAAACTAGTACCAAGACCAAAGAATAGATCAATTGTTGGTACAAAGTGGATTTTCAAGAACAAGACTGATTCTGATGGAGTAATAATCAGAAACAAAGCAAGACTAGTTGCAAAGGGGTATTCTCAACAAGAGGGAATTGATTATGATGAAACTTTTGCTCCTGTTGCAAGATTAGAAGCCATCAGGATATTTCTTGCTTATGCAGCACATAAGAAATTCAAGGTTTTCCAGATGGATGTTAAAAGTGCTTTCTTAAATGGAGAATTGGAGGAAGAAGTCTATGTTGAGCAACCTCCTGGTTTCATTGATCCTAAATATCCAGATCATGTCTACAGATTGGATAAGGCACTTTATGGACTAAAGCAAGCTCCAAGAGCATGGTATGAAACTTTAGCTCTATTCTTACTGGAAAGTGGATTCAAAAGAGGTGCTATCGATAAAACTCTATTTTATTTGAATCATGGTAAGGACTTGTTGTTAGTTCAGATTTATGTTGATGATATCATTTTTGGGTCAACAAACAATAAGCTTTGTGAAAAGTTTTCCAAGCTTATGCAGTCAAGATATCAAATGAGCATGATGGGAGAAATGAGTTACTTTCTTGGTCTTCAAGTTAAACAGACTGATGAAGGGATTTTTATCAATCAGTCTAAATATACAAGGAATTTATTGACAAGGTTTAACATGCAAGACAGTTCTCCTGCTACAACTCCCATAGCTAAAGCTACCAAACTTGATCCTGATCAAGGTACTGAGGTAGATGTAACTCATTACAGAGGAATGATTGGCTCTTTATTGTATCTCACTGCAAGTAGACCAGATATCATGTTTGCAACCTGTCTGTGTGCAAGATTTCAAGCAAAACCTAGAGAACCCCATCTGATTGCAGTCAAAAGAATTTTCAGATATCTCAAAGACACTTCTTCACTTGGCCTTTGGTATGCAAGGGAATCAGATTTTGGGTTGTGTGGTTATTCAGATGCTGATTTTGCAGGATGCAAAATAGACAGGAAAAGTACTTCAGGAAGCTGTCAGTTTTTGGGTGGAAGACTAGTTTCATGGTTCAGTAAAAAGCAAAAATCCATTTCCACTTCAACTGCAGAAGCTGAGTACATTGCTGCAGGAAGTTGTTGTGCTCAGATAATGTGGATGAGAAATCAGTTGTTAGATTATGGCATGTCATACTCAAAAATCCCTATTTATTGTGATAACCAAAGTGCTATTGCAATGACAGGAAATCCAGTTCAACATTCTCTAACGAAACACATCAGTATTCGATATCACTTCATAAGAGAAAAAGTTCTGGAAGGAACAATTGAACTTCACTTTGTTCCTACTGATCAACAACTAGTTGATATATTCACCAAGCCACTACCTGAAGCTACTTTCAATAAATTGGTGAATGAACTTGGAATGATGAACTTTGAGAATTTCTGAGGAAAGCTACAGAGAGGAAATCCTTATAACTGTCAAATCCTGATGGTTATTCAGAAAGGTATGTTTTCTTTGATCAAATCCTGGTACAGGAAGTCAACTGGTCAAATCCTGATGCTCAGTTATTGAAGCTGGTATGAAAACCAGAGGTTCTATGCTAATTTGTCATCAACACTTCTGGTAAACTCTGGAAATAAGATTTATACTTAGTCTTTGATTAAGTTTTCAGTCTTAATTCTCAATTTCAATTATATTTTTATCAGAGTTTACTATTCGTCATTTTATATGTCAAATATCAATGTTACTAACAAATTCTGCAGGCAAGTAAAGAAAGAAAACAGTTGAGAAAATAGACATATTTCATTAATTCTTGAAGATTCATTACAAATGAAAATGGAAATTACATAGTTTTTTCCTAGTCTATTGTTCTACTCAGGAACACGTGCCCTACAGATTAGCATGAATGCTCCTAAGCAGCTTCACAGTCCATCAGGAATGGACTGTCTCTTGTTCCATCCTTAAAGGACAAGAAGAGGAGCTGATGCACTTGAAGGTGGATCGTCACCGTGACCACCGGGACTCTTCCGTGCCTCCAACTTGCATGACATACAAGCATCACAGATTCTCTTCTTTCTTTTCTCAAGCTCTTGATTGAGCTCCTCATCCTCTTCATCATCCTCATCCTCTTCATAGATGAGGTTATCAAGCGGATTCCAGTCCGGATTGGCTTGCAGGAAGTTGTGCCAAACCACATCAAACATTGCGTTAACAAACGTTTCATGTTCCTGAGGGTCAGGAACTGGTTGTGGCTCAATGTCAGCAAGAGCCTCTTCCATCTCTTGCCATATGATATCGAGCTCAACATCAGGTAAGTCGTTTTGTTGTTGGTTGGCAGCCATTGAAAAACAAAGAATGTGAAAGGTTTTCGTAAGTTTTTCTCCGGAGAGGGTTTGTGTTTTAATAGATATATGATGTTATGTTTAACAGTTCTATTTTATAGAGAATGTGTGTTAAGGATGCAGGTCATTTTCTCAATATCAAGGCGACTGTTCAGTTTCTCATAATTACTTTGCCTCAGTAATTGGTAAGAATGGTTACATGGGTATTATGCTATTTATTTTGTAATCATTTTTTTTAAAAAAAAACAGCATTTATCAGGATTGTCAAAATAAATTTTGTTTTCATAAATAAAATTTTATTTTACTTCAAATTAATTTTTTTTTTTCCAATCCTGATAAGGCAAATGGTTTCATAGGAAATGCTTTTATTCCTGATGAGGTTAGATTTTTCTTACATAGGAAAATGCCTACTCGTTATGGTTTAATTTCTAATGCTATGGGGCAAGGCCAATCACACCTTGTTCCTAACCCAAGCATTCATCCTAAACAGTCTAAACAGTCAACTACCACCTCTAATGTCTCTCAAAAGACTTTAGTTGTAAAAGCAAAGAAGTCAGCTAGAACTGATGTGTCAAGAAGACAATCAGGTTCAAAGGACTTTTCCTCTACACCTATCACTACAAAGAAGTTACAAGGGGGTGTACAAGGGGTCCTGGTGAAGAAAGCTGCAAAGGGAGGTGAGGCTGTTTCTGTTAAAAGAAAATTAGTTCTCAGGGATGAGACTGACTCAGAGGATGATTTACCTATATCCTCTGTGATGAATGTGAATAAGGAAGTTGTTGATACTGCTACTGCAGCTGTGGTTCCATTGTCTACACCACAGAAGAAAAGGAAGTTATCAAAAAGCAGGTATCATATTCCTTTAGAAAAGAAGCAGGATACTGATGTACATGACACTTCTATTCTGAATGAGCAATCAGTTTCTACTGCTCAAACAAATCCTGTTGTTAGTATTCCTGATGCTGCACCAAGTCAAGTGGTTAATATTTCAGACTCTCCAGCACAGGACTCTCCAACAAAAAGACATGTTGATATTTCATGGGAGAAGTATGGTGCTGCTGCTTCCAATCTTGGGATAAAACATCCAATGGAAAAGCTAAGGAAAGCAGAAGAGTTAGTCTATCAGAGACAGAAGAAACTGAAAGGATCAAGCCCACAAGAACCTGAACCTCAAAGTGGTTCAGCAGCTCTTTCCGATGATCCAGCCACACAAGAACCACTCAATCAAAGTTTGAGTGAAGGCTTAGCTAGTGGAATGGTCCCACAAGAACCATTTTCTCAAAGGGAGAATGCAGACATCGACATTCCAGCTACACAAGAACCATCTTCTCAAAGTGAAGATGCAGGCCAAGCTACAGTTTCTGAGAAATTTCCTGACAATGCTCAAGGGATTTCTGGTGCAGATGAAGTTCAAAGATTGGTCGAGGACATTGTCAATGAGGGAAGCACACAAGAACCTTTGACTCAAAGTGTTGAATAAGCTTCTGAACCTCAAGCTCCACAAGAACCATTGGTAGCAAATACTGATGCAAGCATATCAAATCCTGACGGTGTTCATCCTGACGCTAGTGGTGCTCCTGATGTTGAACCTATCCTGATACATCCACTTCGTTCCAGACCAATGGATCATCCTATCACAGATTCACGGGATAAAATGAAAGGTATAGCTATTCCTGATCCTGATGATATTCATAGTACTAATGATGATGACTCTGATGATAGTGAAGATGATGAGAATCTAAAAGAGAAGGAACAGCTTGCTACAGCACTCAAAATTAGTCTTGGAACTAATTTTGGTTCATCAAGTACATATATGGCTGGCAAAGCTTCCACTGGGAAAGATCAGAGACAAGATTTTTCTATTCCTTCCTTTAATCCTGTTGAGGCACTTAGACAGAATGAATGGAACAATTCATGGCACAGATCTACTGAATCTGTAAGTTATTCTTCTGCTTTGGAACATGCCTATGATGCAGTGAAATCTATAGAGAATCAAGACTTGAAGAATCATCTGAAGGCTACAACATTTTTATCCAAAAGTCTAAAAAGTGAGATTGATTCTATCAAGAATTCAACTGAGTTGGTGAGGAATGATATTTCTCAAAGTTTAACAAAGGTGCCTACTGCTTTTCAGCTAAGGGTAGTAGAATCCCAAGTGAAATCTGTCATTTCTGAACAAACCTCTATCAACAGAAGGATTGATTCTCTGGATACTAAGGTAACTGACATTCAAGCCTCTCTTTCCTTAATTTTGAATTTATTGTCAAATCCTGATGTCAAAATGGGGGAGAAGGTTAGTCAGACAAAATGCACACCTGATCTAGTATTAAGGAATAATGATGATGATACTGGAGATGATGGTTGTGACAAAGTGATACAAGGAGAAACCTCTGATGCTGCTGTTATGAAGTCTACAATTCAAACTTCACAAAGTCAAACAACGCAATCAACTCATGTTTCTGATTCTGGAGTTAAGACAGTAAGAACGTTGGTGCAATCTCAGATCCTGACGGAAGAACAAATCCTGACACCTGGTCATGGACATACTCTTGCTACAATTCCTGAAGGTGATGAAGATATGTTTATTGATAATCCTGAAGATGCATCAAATTTATTCCAGAAGTTTTCTACAAAAGATGGCAGAATTGTTACTCTATATCACACTGATAAAAGAATTCAACAATTATTTGCAAGAAAAGCACTCTCTACAGCAAGTGAAGAATATCCTGATCTCTCACATGAAGAATTCTTAAGACAACAGAGAGAAATGATGGAAAGCTTTAATAACCCTGTTTCTGCTAGAGGTAGAGGAAGCAGAGGTAGGAGAGGAGCTAGAAGAAGTAGAAGAGGTTCTTCAACTCAAACAATACCTAGACAGACAAGGTCTAGAGGGTTAAGAATTGAAGAAATTCCTGAACCTATTCAAACTCTAGTAGTTCCTGACAGATCTACTTTTGGTGATGATGGAAATATTGAAGAAGAACCTGAATTGAGAAGAAAATCAAGAAAATCAATTCTCTGCAATACAAATCAAATTGAAGAATCTAATCCTGATGTTGTTCCTGATGATTCTGAAATTATGCAAGAGATTGATCTGATAATTTTATCTACTGTGGTTGATTTTCACAACAAGGAAGTAGATGAAGAAGAAGAAGCCAGAAGAAGTGAAATTACAAGATCAACAAATAGAGATTTCAATCTCTATGTACAAAGGCTTAAACTCTCAAACAGAAGAAAGTGGAGGAACCCGAGCAGACAAGAATCTTCACTGGAAAGAAGCTATGCTTTTGAAAAGGAAAAGGATAAGAAGTGGAAACATATTAGTACACTAAGGTGTGATACACTTATCAATTTTCAGTCTGGAGGAATTATTACAAGCGCTTCAAGTGTTGTTGATTTATCTGAGATGGTTAGATCAAAAGCACTCTGGTTAAAGATGTTTTTAAATCTGAAGCAATTGACAAGTAATTCAAGAGGAGGTATTGGACACAGGGATGCTGAATATCTAAATATGTCATATGTTGATCCTTACTCCTTAACTGAAATTGGAGGTACTTTAACTTCTGAAAACCTGAACAATTTACTAGATGTTGATATAGTTATAGATTGTCATGATGGTTTTGACAAGAAAGAAAAGCTTCTGTACTTCATGAAAGGTGGTAGTGTGAAGATTCTATCTATTCAAGATCTGTTGATGAAAACTACACAGGAATTGAAATATGTTCATTATCTTTTGAGATCGAAGAATCAAATGTGCAAGGAATGGAGTGACATGATTTTGTCAACAATAAGAAGATGACTGGATGGAAAAAGTAATTTCAATGGTAATTATACTCCCATGTACTTAAATTAAAGAGGTCAGGATGTGGAAATGCAAAGGGGTACTGCTGTTAAAGAAGTAACTTTTGGCATGACACAACTTACTCTCAATCCTGATGGGAAGGAAATTGCTTATCTTTTGCTTGAAGAGCATAGTCTTCAGAGAAGCTCCATATTGAATCTCAGAGCAGCTATCTACCAGATTAATGAGGAAGATGAAGAACTCAGAAATCTTAAGGAAAGACTGATTCAAATTCTCAAAGAAAAAGAAGAAATTTTGTTATCCAACTTCTTGAAGATGAATCTGTTCTATCAAAGAATTTAAACAGATAAGTTGTTGCTGCAGATACTGTACATTTTGTATATATGTTTTTGACATCATTGAATCTTAGGAATCTATACTTTATTTCACAAAGTATGAGATTGGGGGAGATTGTTAGATCAGAATTCAATGATCGTCAGGAGCTAGACTCAACTGATCAGGATTGCTGACATCATCATGATTGCATGGTCGTCATGATCAAGATACATATCAGGACTGGGATCAAGATTGATCATCAGGACTGGAAGCTGATCAGGATTCCTACTTCGAGTTATATTTGGAGTCTAGTTAAACATGGAAGTTTATTCTGTCGGTTCCTGGTTTGTAGAATGTAGCTATCAATTATGGATAGGTTTCAATCTTTGTAATTGATTAGGACTTATCATTGATAGAGAAGCTGTGTAGTATATAAACACAGTCTTGGTTTCGATTTATGTAGACACGAGAACATAATCGAATAGAAGCTCTCAAGAACATAGAATTTCTTAAGAGAGTTTTTGTAAGCTAGCAGCTCTCAAGAACATCAGAATTTCTTGAGAGAGTTTGTAACAGTTTTATATCAGATTTAATAAAGCTGTTATCTTTCTTTCATATTTGTGATATTGATAAGTGGATTTTTAATCCACTTGGAACGCTTCATATCGGCTTAAATTGATGACTTGAACTCAAGTATGTGGTGTGTTTAATGTGTTTTCATTAAGTTTTGCAGAACCAAGAGTTGGAGGTTAATTTGATTAAAAATCGGATTTTCCGGGTAGGTTGCGCAATCTTCACTGTTTTGGCCATATCTGGAGTTCTACAAGTCCGATTCTGACGATCTTACAGCTCACGCGAAGAGGACAACATTTTCTATAATTCTAGGCAGAAGGTTCTGCACGGACGCCCAGTAATTGTACTAGAATTCTGCCCGGCCGCCCAGGAAGTCAGAACCGCCAGAAATTGCCAGAATTCGATTTTAATTAGGAAAACTTCACAAATTCGACTTCTAATCATTATGGTAATTGCTTGGGGCGGCCAGAAACTTCCAGAATCAGTTGTAAACATGGAATATGCAATTCTTATTGCATTCAAAGATGGAAATTGCCGTAATTCTATTCTAACTCAAAAACGGCAATTGCTTGGAAGAGGGACAACTTGGAGCTATAAATACACACCTTGGGGGGACATAATTAACACATCACAATACATCACAATACATCACAACACACCAGAGATCAGATTCAATATTGGAGCACAAGATCGAGGAGCCAAGAACGAAGAACGTGACTACGAGGAGATCTAGACATAGTTTTTTCTTGTATTCTTCAATTTTGGTGCAACTTTTGGATGCTTCCGGATTTGTCCTCTAAACCTTTAAATCTTATTCATATTTACATCATTGATTTCTTGTTTTTCATCATGATTTCATCAGAACCCACGATGATGAACGGTTCTATTATGAACTAATCATTGTCGTGGGATTCTAACGGATTTATTTATGGATTTTAGTAGTTAATTGTTTTAAAGATGTGTGTGTGATGGCTAATTGATATCCTAGTTTGGTTGTGCTTATTCTTCTTGGATGCGTAGCTAACATCTAAGATTGTTTGTTAATATCTATTGAATGCGAAAGTGGATATAGAGGTTTGGAACTTGCCATGCTAGCATAGGTTTATGTATGTTTGCCATGCATGATTCGTAGGTGATTTTAACCATCTTACCTGCCCTATGTAATCTGAATGGATAACTTGCTCGTTAAACCGTTATGTTTTCAAATCTTATAGACATATAGGGTCTAAGCATAATTGGTGTCTGCTTAACTTCTATCTATTTTGTGGATGTTTAAGTGGTTTGGTATACGTATACTGAAAGGTAGCGTGTACTGATTTCGTGTTATCCGATTAGTTTTCACAACCGTCACATGCATTGATTAAAGACAAAAGACTCTGAATGAAGTACTTAATGAAGTTAGGATCCCATGTTTTATTCTCATATACATAAATCGATTTTAATCCTCTTAGTTAGTTAATTCTTAGTTTAATAATTTGTTCTCTAGTTAATTTTAGATAATCAAACCCAAATTGTTAATTGTCTTAGCAGTGGATAAAAATCATACATTGTTGCATAGGTACATTAATTGAATTGAACACCTCATTAGATCTCTGTGGGAACGAACTTGACTTATTCGTATATTACTTGTGACCACGTGCGCTTGCGTGATTTTGTGCTAACAAGTTTTTGGCGCCGCTGCCGGGGATCATCGGTGTTTTATTTTAGTTTATGTGCTTGTCATCAGTGGTCGTTAGAGTTCACTGACTCGGATTGTAGTTGTTTGTTCTGTGTGTTTCAGGTACTAGAACGTGTATGCGAACACGTTCTCAGACTCGTAAATTGGAAGAAGAAAGATTAAAGTTAATAAAGATGGGAGATGTTCCAGAAGGAGTAGCACCTGCAGCTAAGGCTTTGAAGGACTATTCTCAGCCAAGGATCAATGATATTCAGTCGAGTATTGTCAGGCCGGCTATTGCAGCTAATACCTTTGAAATCAAGCCTGGCACGATTCAGATGGTGCATAATTCAGTGCAGTTTGGGGGTGCTCCAACGGAAGATCCTAATATGCATATTAGGGATTTCATCGAGATTTGCGACACCTTCAAGACCAACGGAGTGTCAGAAGATGCCGTGAAGCTGAGACTTTTCCCATTTTCTCTGAGGGATAAGGCTAAGGGCTGGTTGCACTCTCTACCAGCAGGTTCTATTACTACATGGGAGGATCTTGCTCAGAAATTTCTTACTAAATTCTTCCCCATGGCTAAAACTGCTGCGATCAGGAATGCTCTTACTCAGTTTTCTCAGCATTCTGGAGAAACTTTATGTGAAGCTTGGGAGAGATACAAGGAGATGCTTCGGAGATGTCCACATCATGGATTGCCCGACTGGATGGTGATTAATTGTTTTTATAATGGTCTGGGAGCACAATCAAGACCAATGTTAGATGCAGCATCAGGTGGAGCTCTATGGGCTAAGAGCTATGAGGAAGCTTATGAGTTAATTGAGATGATGGCTGTGAATGAATATCAGAATCATACTCAGAGATTATCACAAGGCAAGGTAGCAGGAGTTCTTGAAGTTGATGCAGCTACTGCAATAGCAGCCCAGTTGAAGGCTTTGACAATGAAACTGGATTCTTTGGCGAATTATGGAGTTCAGCAGGTGGCTAGTGTTTGTGAGCTTTGTGCGGGCGCACATGAGACGAATAATTGTGCTATATCTAGTGAGTCGGCGCAGTTTGTGAGCAACTTTCAGAGACCATCACAGCCAGTTCCAGCCACCTATCATCCCAATAGCCGGAATCATCCTAATTTCAGCTGGAGCGACAATCAACAATCTCAGCTGCCTTATCAGCCATTCCAAGGTCAGCAATTTGGAGCAAAACCTTACCATCCTCAGAATTTTCAGCAGCAGCAAGGGCAGAAATTTCAGCCACAGTATGCTCCTAGGCAACAATTTCAGCCACCAGGATTTCCGCAACAACCTCATGCTAGTGCGGGGCAGTCTTCGAATGAAAAATCTGAATTGGATGAGTTGAGAATGATAGTTAAAAGCCAGGCGGCATCGCTCAAGACTTTGGAGAATCAAATGGGGCAGTTGGCAAGTGCCTTACTCAGTAGAGCTCAGGGAACTCTTCCTAGCGATACAGAGCCTAATCCAGGAAAGGCAGTTGTCCAAGAACATGTGAAAGCAGTTACCTTGAGATCGGGAAAGGTCACAGGCAATCCAAAATCAGCAGTTGAAGAAGAGGAAGAAATTCAGCAGCATCAGGTGGAACCTTCTAAGGAAAAGCCAATTTTTGATTTGGCAGCTAAGCAGTTGGACGGTGAGGCTGAAAAGAGCAAAACTTCTGCTGACAAGTCTACTTCGGAGCAGACTATTTACCCACCTCCTCCTTACCCAAAGAGGCTCCAGAAGAAGACTACAGAGAGTAACCAGATCTATCCTCCTCCTCCATATCCAAAGAGGCTATAGAAGCAGAATCTTGACACAAAATTCGCCAAATTTCTCGAGGTTTTCAAGAAGTTACACATCAACATACCTTTTGCAGAAGCTCTTGAACAGATGCCGAGCTATGCTAAGTTCATGAAGGGTATTCTATCTCGGAAGTTGAAACTCGAGGATTTGGACACCGTTGCTTTGACAGAGGAGTGTAGTGCAGTTCTACAGCAGAAATTGCCACCGAAGCTTAAAGATCCGGGAAGTTTTACCATACCTTGCACTATTGGCAATCAACTTTTCAGCAAATGCTTATGTGATTTGGGAGCTAGCATTAATCTAATGCCAATGTCTGTTTTTAAGCAACTTGGGTTGCCTGAGCCGAAACCAGTTAATATGACCTTACAGTTGGCTGATCGGTCGATCACATATCCGAGGGGTATAGTGGAGGATGTTTTGGTAAAGGTGGATAAGCTGATTTTTCCTGCTGATTTTGTTATTCTTGACTTTGAGGAGGATAAGAAGATTCCTATCATCTTGGGAAGACCTTTTCTAGCTACTGGCCGAGCGTTGATCGATGTTCAGAAAGGAGAGCTCACAATGAGGGTGAGTAATCAAAAGGTCATCTTTAATGTGTTCAAGGCTATGAAATTTCCGACAGAGGAGGAAGAGTGTTTTAGCTTGAAGATGGTTGATACGGGTCAGAGAAAGGAGTTCGATCAGTTGTTGAGCAAAAATTCGGACATGCACAAGTTCGAGCATCACATCAGTGATTCCATTGACAATTCTTCCATTCGAGATCTTTCGAATGTCAAGCTTGGAAAACTTCCACCACATTTGAAGTATGTCCTTCTGAATGATGAGTTGGTGATTTTTAAAGAGTGTGAAGATAATGTGTTGAGAAGGTGGAACAAGGATGATGAGGTAAAAGAGTGTTCTTATCAATCGACGGAGAAGCATAAACACCTTAGAGGTGTAAAGAAGAAAAAGAAAAAATCGATTGATGGAAAAGTCAAGGTGAAGTTTGATTTGGAAAAGATGTGGGAAGAAAGCAAGAAGGTTATCAAACAATGGGTGAATGGTCCTTCTGCTAAGGACAAGTCAAATGCGATCTTCGAGCCACCATGATTTGATTCACATTTGTCCGGCTAAATGACATTAACGACAGCGCTTCGTGGGAGGCAACCCATGTGTTAGGTATGTTTCTACTATCTTTTTATTACGTTCAATGAGGACATTGAATATTGTAAGTTTGGGGGTGGTAATTAAGGAATATTAGTGTGTGTGTGTGTGTGTTCATGTAGGATTCATATTGCATGTGTAGTTAGTTCATTCATATCTTTGCATGTTTGTGTCATATAGAGCATTATGTTTTGCATTAGTATTTATATCTGTTATGTGAGTCCATTTTAGTTGCATGCATATTTCATGATCCCGTAGGATTTGACTATTTCCGTTGGTGAGTCGATGTTGATTGGAGTGTGGTTGTGATGAATAGAGGGTTGATTAAGTTCTAAGTATTGACTTGCATGCCAGAAACAAATCTATTTCATAAGTCTCATTGGTTGCTTTTGAATTTGATCAGACCATGCTTGTTTGGTGTTAGAATTTAACCACTTGTTTACATTTAGAATGTTGGCTAGATTCTTGAAAACGAAGGAGCACTTATGTATAAGTTTGGGGGAAACCAGGGATTTCATGCTAGTTGTAATAAAGGCTAGGCGTCAAATGGCTAGTAGCCGCTCATTGAAAAGATGAGTAGTCTAGGGTGGGATGAGAAAAAGGCAAAGAGCACTCATTCCGAAATTGTTGAAAAAAAAAATGTTGAAGAAAAGAAAAAAAAAAGTTGTGTTTGTTTTGTGTTTATGCAGAATTGATCAGGGTGAGCTTTTTAGTACTCGAGCAAGTAAGTTCTTTGGGGACTTTGTGCCTAGTGACCTAAGACTTTTCCGGTCTGGGATCCGCTGACCTAAAGCTCGTTAAATGGGTATTATTGTATAAGCCTTTCGGGGTCTCAACCATTGCACGGTCAAATAAGCATGTGTGTTGTGTGTAGTTGTTTTTGTGCAATAAAGCATGAATTCTTGTCTAACTCAGATGGACTGCGAAGGTGTCTCTTAAAAGTTCTTGTGTCTAGCGTTCATTCTGTTTGTAAGCTTGTGGTTGTTTTGGCTAAGAGTAGGTATGGTCTTGATTTAGTTTGGGAGTATATTGGTGAGCATCGCACACACGCACGTTTCTGTGTTTGTCTTGTTGGTCGATGGGAATTTGGTCGAACTCTGTTTGGAAGACTGTGTTCTTTGAGATGTTGGCTCGTTGATTGGTTTTGGTTGGTTTGAAGGGATCGTTGCATTTTCATATTAGTTGCATACATGCATTGCATTGTTAGTTGCATTGTTAGATGGATTTTGTGGGTACATTCGCTATAGGCCCTCACGAGACCTTACTCGTCCACTAGGGCTGCCTAGGGGTTTAAAGGGCTTGTTGCATATGCCAAATGCAACCGTGATCACCTACGGAAGTGGTACTAGTTAGTTGTATATAGTTATATTATTTATGCTTGAGGACAAACATCAGTTTAAGTTTGGGGGTGTGATAAGTGGATTTTTAATCCACTTGGAACGCTTCATATCGGCTTAAATTGATGACTTGAACTCAAGTATGTGGTGTGTTTAATGTGTTTTCATTAAGTTTTGCAGAACCAAGAGTTGGAGGTTAATTTGATTAAAAATCGGATTTTCCGGGTAGGTTGCGCAGTCTTCACTGTTTTGGCCATATCTGGAGTTCTACAAGTCCGATTCTGACGATCTTACAGCTCACGCGAAGAGGACAACATTTTCTATAATTCTAGGCAGAAGGTTCTGCACGGGCGCCCAGTAATTGTACTGGAATTCTGCCCGGCCGCCCAGGAAGTCAGAACCGCCAGAAATTGCCAGAATTCGATTTTAATTAGGAAAACTTCACAAATTCGACTTCTAATCATTATGGTAATTGCTTGGGGCGGCCAGAAACTTCCAGAATCAGTTGTAAACATGGAATATGCAATTCTTATTGCATTCAAAGATGGAAATTGCCGTAATTCTATTCTAACTCAAAAACAGTAATTGCTTGGAAGAGGGACAACTTGGAGCTATAAATACACACCTTGGGGGGACATAATTAACACATCACAATACATCACAATACATCACAACACACCAGAGATCAGATTCAATATTGGAGCACAAGATCGAGGAGCCAAGAATGAAGAACGTGACTACGAGGAGATCTAGACATAGTTTTTTCTTGTATTCTTCAATTTTGGTGCAACTTTTGGATGCTTCCGGATTTGTCCTCTAAACCTTTAAATCTTATTCATATTTACATCATTGATTTCTTGTTTTTCATCATGCTTTCATCAGAACCCACGATGATGAACGGTTCTATTATGAACTAATCATTGTCGTGGGATTCTAACGGATTTATTTATGGATTTTAGTAGTTAATTGTTTTAAAGATGTGTGTGTGATGGCTAATTGATATCCTAGTTTGGTTGTGCTTATTCTTCTTGGATGCGTAGCTAACATCTAAGATTGTTTGTTAATCTCTATTGAATGCGAAAGTGGATATAGAGGTTTGGAACTTGCCATGCTAGCATAGGTTTATGTATGTTTGCCATGCATGATTCGTAGGTGATTTTAATCATCTTACCTGCCCTATGTAATCTGAATGGATAACTTGCTCGTTAAACCGTTATGTTTTCAAATCTTATAGACATATAGGGTCTAAGCATAATTGGTGTCTGCTTAACTTCTATCTATTTTGTGGATGTTTAAGTGGTTTGGTATACGTATACTGAAAGGTAGCGTGTACTGATTTCGTGTTATCCGATTAGTTTTCACAACCGTCACATGCATTGATTAAAGACAAAAGACTCTGAATGAAGTACTTAATGAAGTTAGGATCCCATGTTTTATTCTCATATACATAAATCGATTTTAATCCTCTTAGTTAGTTAATTCTTAGTTTAATAATTTGTTCTCTAGTTAATTTTAGATAATCAAACCCAAATTGTTAATTGTCTTAGCAGTGGATAAAAATCATACATTGTTGCATAGGTACATTAATTGAATTGAACACCTCATTAGATCTCTGTGGGAACGAACTTGACTTATTCGTATATTACTTGTGACCACGTGCGCTTGCGTGATTTTGTGCTAACAGATATATACATTAAGAAGTCGATTATCTTAAACTATTGTATTCAACCCCCCCTTCTACAATAGATTATTACTGGGCAACAGAAAGGAACTGGTGGATACTCTAAGAAGAATCAAGGTAGAACCTATGTGGGTGAAGGAAAGTGTTGGGATGAGTCTGATGATGAAGAAAAAGAAGAATATGTCAACCTAGCTCTCATGGCTAGCACTGATGAAGTAACATCAACATCTTCAAGTCAGGTACCTTCACTTATCTTACTTGATATGTCTACTGATGAGTATAAGAAAACCATTAAAGACTTAAGTGCTGAAATGTTCAATGTCTATACTAGCTTATCTGCTGCCAATGAGGAAATCACTAGGCTGAGTAAGCTAAATGAAACACTAAAGTCTAAAAATGAATCTCTTGTTCTCAAAACCAGTTCACTAGACTCTTTAGCTCAGGAGAATGTTATACTCAAAAATGAATTAAAATGTGCTAAAGAGGTTGAGGAATTCCTGAGGAATGAGATTGATGAAAATGAATTCAAGATTAAGGCTTATAAAAACTCATCAAAGATAGTTCAGGATTACAATGATAAGCATACAGAAAATCAGACAGTTGGTATAGGTTTTTCATATGGTAGAAGACCTGGAAAGGAAACTGTGATTCAAGATTGTTCTGGAAATGCTGCTGTCAAACCCACCATGCTCAAGAAGGTTAAAACTCCTATTTTCAAAGCTGCAGAAATTGAGTTTGATGAAGAAGCCATGCTCATCAAACAAGAAATTCTTGATGAGGATGAAGGTGTTGACAGCACATCCAAGGATGGAAAGGATACTGTCACAATCCCCAAGACAGTAAACTTACCAAGCAATCAGACAGTAAGTTCAAAAGATTCTGTCACAGTTGGCAAGACAGAATCTTCCAAAGATGTTGTCAAGGATGTTTCCAAGACAGTAACTTCCAAACCTTTTGTCAAAACAGTTGGAATAAAAGGTACTGTCAAGGAAAGTTCGACAACAACTTCTGAACACAGTGTCAATCCAGTAACTCCCAAGTCTAAGAATAGGAATGGTAAGGTAGGTGTCAATAAAGGAAATGGATACACTAATGTTGGAGGTGCTTCTAGGAAATTATGCAATAACTGTGGATCTTCACATCATTTAACACATGTTTGTAAGAAACCAATTGAGGATAAGATCAATGCTACTGAACTCAATGGTAACTTACACAGAACCCCCCTTATGCATAGAACTATGAGTGTCTGTAATAACATTGAATGTATGCCATGCAAGATCACTGCCATGAGTACATGCTTTAACTTACCTATTCTCACTACTGAAAAATGTTCATACATGCACACTGTTGAGACTTCTGAGCCTGCTGGCAACAACAAAAAGGCTTCATCCACTAAGAAAAGGATCAAGTCCAATTCTAAGCCTAAGTGGGTGAAAAGAGAAGTCAAACATGAGGTTTTTTATGATGCTTGTGATTTTATGACTGGAAGAAACTCAGGAGACACTAAAACTGCAGGACCCAACAAGGATTGAGTACCATATGCAACCTAAACACATTCTGTTTTGCAGGGCAAGAAGAAAGATCAAGTCATGTGGATCATTGACTGTAATAACCCGAATTTTTGGAAAAATTAAAACTTTTCTTATTATGATTAAGTGCATCAGTGAATAGTGAATTTGGTGGATGAATAGTGATTTTGAGAATTAACAAAGTTTTTCATGTCACCTATGTACGAGACGTAGTATGGATATTCTGAAGTCATATTCGTGATCTACGGAGTAAATAAGTGAATGCAAAGACGATCGGAATTCAGAAATTCCAAAATTTTATTTTGGTGTAGTATTTGACCGGGCAGCGAATTATATATTATTATATTCAAGAAATGAGATATTAAAATTGAGGATTTGAGGATTTAATATTTTTGAAATTTTATTATTTTATTAAAGTCGACTTAAGGATTCGATTGTTGGAGTGAATGGTGAATAGTTACTATTCACTGCAAAAATCGCGTAGAGTTTTATTCGCTCTTTTTGGAAATATTTCGAATCATTTCAAGAGGAACAAGGCAACATTTACAGGATTAAATATAGACATGGAAGTAACATGTAACAAGATTAATTCGAGGGATGCAACATTTGGATCATCCATGTGAAAAGAAACGAACCAAACACATGCATGCGCGACACGTGTCCCTGCTTTGCCACCATGATACTCCATGGCTTGACACGTGTCCTGATGATAAGGACAATGTGATGACTCACCACTCTTTTAACAAAAATCAGCATTTCAAGCATGATTATCCAAAACAAAAGAAAAAGAAAAGAAGAAAAGAAAGAGAAGAACTCTCCAGATTTTTCTGCCCAGCAGAAACAGAGTCCAAAGAAAAATCCATAACTCCATTTCTATCCATCCTTAAATCACCAAAGTTTAACCATAGCTTCTCCACTCGATGGGTAACATTCGCTCAAAATTTCATGGCCAACAAAGGAGTGTAGCCTAGTCAAATCCCTTCCCCAAAGTTGGAGAACCCAAACTGTGCAGTTTGTGTCCAGCGGAAAGATGGGACTCAAAACCCTAGCTAGGAAGCTTTAAATGTGGCGATCTATAGCTCAAAAGAAAGCTTATGAAGAGTACAAGGTCTGGTAAAAATCTTAGAACCAAACTCTTGTTTTTCGATTTTATATGGATTTTACAAAGTTATGATGAATAGTAACTTTTCATGATTCTTGATTTTGTTTCTTAAGGATTAAGCTTGATAAGGTTTGTTCAAAGTTCAAGGAAGGATTATAAACCATTGTTAGTGTATATGAAGCACCAAGGAAGGTATAAAAACCCCTGCCCCTTTTTGTTTATATGAGTTTTGAAGTGGTTTTGATGTTTATGTAAGGTTAAGATCATGATTAAGTAATTATATGAATTGTTGGTTGAGTTTGGAGGATGGGTTATGAATTTGTTTTGATTATTCATGGAGGATTTGACTGAGTGGAGGGTGTATAAGGTGGATGGTGAGTTTGGGATTAATTGGTATTGATTTGGTTGTGTTTTGGAAATGGAAAACGTTACGATTATAGCCGTCGTAATGCCCATTTGATTTAAGGTTGTTTTGAGCAAGAATTACGAACTGTTCTTGGAATATTTTTGAGCAGAACTGACCAGGAGCCTGTAGGTCTTGTTTAAAGGTTTGTTTTGGTATAAAGATCATGCCTATACGATTTACGGTTTAGGAGAAAAGTGAGTTTTAGTAAACGCCGTTCGGAAGAATGACTCATCTCTGTCCAGAAACTTTGAGGCTATATTTGGACCACTTCGGAGCCGTATTAAAATGTGAAATTTTGAGGAATAATACTAGAGACAGTTAGGAAGGCTCACGAAAAAGATTCGTATTAAAAAGATTAGTTTTCGATTTTATAAAAATGTTTTAGTCGAGGTCGCGCAAGTGAAAACCACTAAGAACATGACTTAGAAACCAATGTTGTAAATGATTAGGTATAACTTGTATTCGAGGATCGATTTCGGACTAAACCTACGACTTAAGAAATTTTCGATTAACATGGACTTAGTATGAGCCTATAACGAGCTAGTAATGCCTTGGTTGTGTTTCGCTTACGTGTTTAAGCATTGAGCAAGTGGATTATCCAGGGGATTAATCGTACGTTTTCTTTGACTTTGTCTAGATTATCCGGCATCGTCGCGAACCCCTATCACTTCTCGAGCATCAGGCAAGTTTACTAAACCTTACTCTATTATTCAGAGTATGTATATTTTCCTATGTTCAATACTTGTGTATTCCCAATTTATATACCAAATCTTTGTTGCAAGTATTGTGGCAAGTTTTCTAAATCTATACTTTGAAGTATTGATTATATATTACTGTTTTTGCCATGTGTGGAGTTATACAGTTTTGCGATACATGTTATATATTGTATAAAATAGAGTTTGATTTTGGTTTATATATGAGCTTTGAGATAAAGTAGTTATAAACCGGTGTACCTTGTAGCTCTATAGATAAGAGCAGGTTTATTGTTTCGACTCTAGACCGGGAGTCGATATTTTGAGATATGTAGATAGCCGTGGAAACCCGGAGGGATTCCATCGGCAGAATACTATGTGTTTTGAGGAATGTTATTTGAGTATTATCTCGGTCGAGAAATACTATTTGAATACTATTTCAGTTATATATGCAAATGAGAAGTATACATGTGTTATTGCATACTTGTCTTCGAATTGCTATGTATAGCAATACTTGAGGTTATGACTTGAAGTTGGGGCTTATGAGTTAGATATGGGATATCAGTTATAAGCCAATATTCTTATATATGCCCTAGGATAAGGGCGTGTGATTTTCATTAAGGATCAGAAGTGATTGTATTTCTGTATATGCTAAAGATTATTTTTCCGATAAAGACATCGGGTGACTGTTATTTGAGATTTATTAATTAATGAATATTATTTATGTATATTCATTTGAGGCTTACTTGTTCGAGGGTTAATTATGTATTTAATGAACATTATTTATGTATATTCATTTGAGGACTATTGACTTTAAGAATATTAGTTTTGAATATTCATTCGAGGATTATTTATTTATTTAATGAATATTAGTTTTGAATATTCATTCGAGGATTAATTATTTATTTAATGAATATTGCTTTTGAATATTCATTTGAGGCTTATTTATTTAATGAATATTATTTCCTAATATTCATTTGAGGTTTATTTATTTAATGAATATTATTTTAGAATATTCATTTAAGAGTTATTTATTTAATGAATATTACCTTTGAATATTCATTTAATCTATATTTACTTAATGAATATTATTTTCGAATATTCATTTAATCAGTATTTACTTAAGGAATATTATTCCGAATATTCATCTAAGCTTTACTTACTTAATCAATGTCATTGATTATTTTTAAAATCAAAAGAGGTTCCCAAAACATTGTTTTCCATTTGAATCTGTCTTTTAAGAAGATTTAAATGCTCGCTCAACTATCAAAAATATGGGAAGCCTGATTTAAGTGACTACTACTCTTTTTTTTTAAACTCTCAATTCAAAAACTGTCAAGGGACAGATATTTTCTTGGAGCAATTTAATTGCTGCCAGTCTAATGTTGTGTTACCACCTCAATGATCGAGGGGTAAATTCATGGAACAAGTCGATATCCATTAACAAGCATAGCTTGGGAAATATTGGAGGATCTTCCTTTCCAACCTAGATATAACTACTTAGTGGAGTCGTATCAACAAGTGTTACACTTGGGGAAAGGAGGACGATCTTTACGTTTCAGAGTCATGGATTTCATCTGAACTAGGAGTGGTGTAAGTGGTCAAGTTGCGTGGGCCCATCCAACTTTTATATTGCCCCAAATGGGCCGGGAGGTCATAGTAAGGCGGTAGACAATGTCAGGCCGTCGTGATACTTCCATCTACATGTAGAAAACTATTTGAGCGATGCGACCTGCTACTGATCATAGTAAGGTTAGGCACAGCGGACGCGGTAGCAACTCCAGTATTAGTTCATCATCCAATTTGGATATGTCCTGCAACATGTATTGGGGTGAAGAACCAACCATGTTGGCAGGGGGTTGAAAAGTGTTTGGAAATGAAGTGACAATAAATTTGTGCAACTCCATCTTTTACTTTTGAGTTATGACTCTGATAAAACCTGATTAAGGATATATATGCCTAAGTGGATTTTGGGTTACGGAAATGTTATATTAATTTTCCTCGTAACTTCCTCTTTTATATCATATGACTCTGTGGATACCTTACATAACATGAGTTATGGTAAGGGAGTTGTTTATACTGAATCATCTTATAACTTCTTTTAAGTTATGTGTTGATATTCTGCTTACATAGCAGATATTTTTGGAAGGTTATATTTGGTTTATTTTGAAACCTCATCTTGTATACAAGAACTTTGTTCATAATATAGCAAAAGAGTTGCAGAAATATTATGAAATGATATTTGAATTACAATAAAGGTACTATTTTTGGAATATCTTCCGATAAGGAAATAATTTCAGTATCGAGATATTTTGACAAATTATTGTCTTATACCCGCTTTATTCTGGGTTGAGTTAAAGGCAGAATTAGGCCATACTTTCATTACCTTGCTGAGCTATCGCTCACTCTTGCTATTGTTTTATATATATTATATAGCAGCGGAGCAGGATGCCAATGGGACGACACCTACCCCACAAGGCGTTTCCATAAACAGTTTCTAGCAGTGATCCCGAAGAGTAGTACGGACCAATCGAATCAGGCTACGGCTTTTGGGCATTCAACTTATGTATAGACATGAATGGTATTAGAGGATTGTAAGCATCAGAAGATTAAGTTGGTAATGTAACATTACTTAGAAATTGTATCAGTGACAGATTCAAAAGACATTTGGGTATTGTAATAAAAATTATTTATTCCGCAGTTGTTGTATTGTGTCGTTTCTGAGACTCTAACCTGTGTGTGTGTGTGTGAGACATATGTTGTGGGGTCATGAGCAGGTGAATTATGAACGGTGTGAGTAATACAGATAAGGCAAGGAGTAAATGGATCGTGACTACTCTAAATCCCTGACCCCGGATTTGGGGCTGTTACAGAAATGGTATCAGAGCGTTAGGTTACAGTCCTCAGAAACGATAGGAGATCGAGTCTTACAATACCCTTAAGAATGATAAGAACATCTAGAGCCCAAATTGAGTTCGTAGTCGGGTTAGAGGACATGACCCTGACTGTTTAAGATGAAGCCCGAGATGGGACTTCTTCTGGGAAACCGTACTTAGGACTTCATGGTTAGTCACCTCGATTCGTATGAGTTATAGAGTGATGGGATTCTGAGATACCAGACCCCGAGGCCTTCGAGTAGGCAATTGATGATGCGTTCCTTGAAATGGACGGAGACCCGATAAAGGAAGATCCATAGGAGGATCTAGAGGAAGACCCCATAGTGGGCCAAGGAAAGAATCTTGTAGAGAACGTGTTGATTGATAAAGATGTAGTATGTTACTTGAGGTCGTATAATAAAGACCGGACGAACCTTCAGAGGATAAATAAGTGACGAGACGAGAGTCTAAGGATCGTTCATGATTTATCAAGAGATATGACAAAGAAGATGGAGTGGAATCTCCAAAGCAGAAGAGGTAGAGGCAGTATAGCCAGTATCAGTGGATTGATTCGACTCGAACGAAACCTGTTACTCGTAGTCAGTTATAGTTGCCCATAAGGAGGCAGCATACGTAAGAACCAAGATGTTCAGATTTTCACGAACGATTAAGGGTACTTAGTTGCCTAGAATAGTGAAAGGTATTTCTTTGGCTATGAGGTTTCAATCCCCCACGACCAGCGATTCCATTGGAAATAGTGTCTATTACATCATTGAGGGATTTTATTATCTCAAGGAGAATTTTGGGTATATGTACCATGCAAATGTTATTGTAAGACAAGCACGCTAAGACGTAATCGAGAACGAGAATTACCACCCTCAGGAAACCAGGAAGGAATTATGAGGATAGAACAGAAAGGTCGGAAATCAGATCCGAGTATTACTAGTGGGTAAATAGATTGATCAAGTTTCCCTGATTTTGGAAAGAAATTCAGCAAATTTTGGCAAACCTTGTCTTTCTGATTACTAGAGGATGTCACCAAAGAGAGTGGAAATTAGAGCGAACCCGGTGGATTGGGTGAGATAGCCGTTATATGGGTTGGTGGACAGACCCTGATTGCTATAATTGATTGTAGAGATAAAATGATGAAGTTGAGATTGGATGGAAAAGGCGAAACATATTTAAGGACCAAGACGGACTGAGAAATTCCGGGATTGACTTAAATGAAAAGGCTATTGTGCCAAAAGTGTTAAGCTTATGTAGCGCACAGGATTGATATGAGAGAAGGAATATTGGGTATAAGGATGATAGAAATAGAGGCCGGATTTAAGCCTGCAGATTCTAACGATCTTCCGGAGTACCGCCTAGTCGACATGTGGAATTATCATTGCTATGGGCGACAACGGTATCGAAGGCTTTTTATAGAACAGAACGCTTACTTGAGATGTTTGCGCCTAGCCGAATAGAATTCCCTGCGATTGCAAAGGTCGATGGTTGAATCCTTAGCGACTATTGTGAGTCGGCAGTAACGTAAGTATCGAGCACCTTAGGGTGTGCCTGGAGAAGAAAAGCTTTAGAATCGAACGATTGTCCGTTGGAGAAGCCGACATAAAAAGGCATCCGTAGAGACCTTGGTAATACCCTCCCCATTTGCAAATTATGTGGGGTACCTCCCCAATCTATGATCTATCTTGACTTCTCTCCAGGAAAGAATTCTGATAAAGGGTATATTCCCTCTTCGAAGTTGTTTTATAACACTTGTGTTAAACCATATTCAGTTTCAATTGTGCCAGAGGCTATCACAATGCCTACTTTCAGGTTTTCGAAGCCCTGTCAAATGATGTTATTTAAGCTTTCACTTTTCTTCAAATAATGAATGACCCTATGGTGATACCTCACCACTTGTTTGTTGAATACTAGTATCTTTATGGCTATCCTTTTCTTGTAATCGCACCTTTGGAATCTGTTCAATTTTAATCCAAGGTGTTCCTTTGAGAAATATTGTCGAAAGGCGATAATCATTAAATTGATCTCGAATTGCTTTCATACTTTTCAACTTCCACTGAGACGAACAACCCTATACTTATAGGGGCTGCAAGGACTATCTGTCTGTGTGATAGAAGTCTGATGGGACGCCATCACTTGTAAGTTGTGAAATACAAGAAGGCTAATTACCTTTAGTAATGTCTCAATCGAGGCACACAACGCTGAGTTCTTATGATCATGTTGATCTCTCGGTAAATTCTTTTACCTCCCATAAGGTTACCTTAAAACTCATAACCTTATGATCACCAGTGTGTGACGTTTTCCTTGATATGGGAGCTGTCTTTTCAAGGCCCCATAATTTTTGTTATCCTCATTGAATTCCAAGGGGAGGCCAACCAGGTCAAATAAGTCAAAATTCGCTGATAGGAATTAGATTCGCAACGAAATCGCCTATGACAGGAGCGAATCCCTAAGACGAATAGAATGTTAGTGACATATCGATGAAATTGGTTTATTCTCCCAAGGATATTATGATAATGGAAAGCGTGTCAATCGATATATGTGAACGGAATAGCGATGTGCCGTGAACTCCAGTGACAACGGTGTTAGATAGATGCCCTATAGTGAGATTGAGATTTTGGAGGAGTTGTTTACGAATGGACACTACCTCTGGGTTAGCAAGATAAGTACTGACGATGGAGTCAGAGGGAGCTGGTATTGTGACTTGGGAAAGGTGCAGCGTGTGTGGTTCTAGAGGAATAATTTCCGGAAATATATGGAGACCCGGTTGAAAATGAAAGTTAAAGAGTTAGAACAAGAAACTATTACGCCACAGATACGAGGCTTAATTAGCTCTTATGGTTGACGCCAAGAAAATAGATACCAAGTATAAATGGAACTACGATGGTTTTGGGAGATTGTACAAGGTTTTAATGAGCTACTAGATATCGATTTGGATGACATGAGAATGAATACCGAGTATTCAGAGTATAGTGGGAATGAAAAAGTTAGTGACTCAGTTACAAGAGTTGTTGTATAAAGGTATGATAAGACCCAATGTATCACCGTGGGGAGCCCCGGTGTTGTTCGTAAGAAAGAAAGACGGTAGTAGGAGATTGTGTATCGACTATAGAGAGTTGAACAAGCATTACCATTAAGAATAGGTACTCGTTACCTAAGATAGATGGTTGTTTGACCAGCTGAAAGATGCTGTGTATTTCCAAATTTATTCAAGAACTGGATACCACCAGTTGGAAGTTAAATCCAAGGATATACCCAAGACTACGATTCATACTAGGAATAGACACTTCGAATTTTCAGCGAGGTTATTTGGGTTGACTAATGCACCCACAAAATTTTATGGAATGTAATTAATGGACTTTGAGTTACCCGTGACAGTAGATAACATGAGATGGAGAAATGGCTAGAATTGACCTAGGATTATGACTGTAAGATACACTACCATCCGGGGAAGGCCAATGTGGTGGCCGATACCCTTAATTAAAATGAGACAGAGATGGATTTCGAATAATCGGGAATTAAAGGATGAGATTTTACACAAAACCCAAGTTAGTCCAACAAACTAGAAAGACAAAAGATTTCACCAACAAGCGGCTAGTAACTGCCAAGACAGACAGAGAAAGTATGCGGGCTAAGCCCACGAGTATAGAGATAGTACTGCTATTGATAAGCTAAATGGCATGTGGATGGATGACAAGCAAGTTTATGATTGGTGTATTTTCTGTACAAACAAGATAGAGAGTATGAGGTTAGCGATTCGTGCTGCTAAAGGTATCTCCATGGAAAGAATTAATGAGATTTGAAAGGAAAGGGAAGTTGAGCCCGAGATTCATTGGGCCATCTGAGATTTTAAAACGCGTCAGGAAGGTGGCCTACGAGCCAGCCTTACCCCCCCAAACTTGTAAAATGGTCATAACGTTGTTCATGTGTCAATGCTACGTCAGTATGCTATAGATGCCCGGCATATGTAGAGTACGAGCAGGTAGATATACAACCTGGTCTGACTTACAAAGAACAACCTGTGGAAATCACGGATAGAAAAGAGCAAGTGCTAAGTGACGAGGTTGCCAAGCTAGTGAGAGGTTTGTGGAAAATCAAGAAGTGGAAGAATCCACTTGGGAGTTAGGAAGTGCTATGGGAGAGGAGTACCCCAGTTATTCCTAAGCTGATTCCGGGACGGAATCCTTTTAAGGAGGGGAGACTGTAATAACCCGAATTTTTGGAAAAATTAAAACTTTTCTTATTATGATTAAGTGCATCAGTGAATAGTGAATTTGGTGGATGAATAGTGATTTTGAGAATTAACAAAGTTTTTCATGTCACCTATGTACGAGACGTAGTATGGATATTCTGAAGTCATATTCGTGATCTACGGAGTAAATAAGTGAATGCAAAGACGATCGGAATTCAGAAATTCCAAAATTTTATTTTGGTGTAGTATTTGACCGGGCAGCGAATTATATATTATTATATTCAAGAAATGAGATATTAAAATTGAGGATTTGAGGATTTAATATTTTTGAAATTTTATTATTTTATTAAAGTCGACTTAAGGATTCGATTGTTGGAGTGAATGGTGAATAGTTACTATTCACTGCAAAAATCGCGTAGAGTTTTATTCGCTCTTTTTGGAAATATTTCGAATCGTTTCAAGAGGAACAAGACAACATTTACAGGATTAAATATAGACATGGAAGTAACATGTAACAAGATTAATTCGAGGGATGCAACATTTGGATCATCCATGTGAAAAGAAACGAACCAAACACATGCATGCGCGACACGTGTCCCTGCTTTGCCACCATGATACTCCATGGCTTGACACGTGTCCTGATGACAAGGACAATGTGATGACTCACCACTCTTTTAACAAAAATCAGCATTTCAAGCATGATTATCCAAAACAAAAGAAAAAGAAAAGAAGAAAAGAAAGAGAAGAACTCTCCAGATTTTTCTGCCCAGCAGAAACAGAGTCCAAAGAAAAATCCATAACTCCATTTCTATCCATCCTTAAATCACCAAAGTTTAACCATAGCTTCTCCACTCGATGGGTAACATTCGCTCAAAATTTCATGGCCAACAAAGGAGTGTAGCCTAGTCAAATCCCTTCCCCAAGTTGGAGAACCCAAACTGTGCAGTTTGTGTCCAGCGGAAAGATGGGACTCAAAACCCTAGCTAGGAAGCTTTAAATGTGGCGATCTATAGCTCAAAAGAAAGCTTATGAAGAGTACAAGGTCTGGTAAAAATCTTAGAACTAAACTCTTGTTTTTCGATTTTATATGGATTTTACAAAGTGATGATGAATAGTAACTTTTCATGATTCTTGATTTTGTTTCTTAAGGATTAAGCTTGATAAGGTTTGTTCAAAGCTCAAGGAAGGATTATAAACCATTGTTAGTGTATATGAAGCACCAAGGAAGGTATAAAAACCCCTGCCCCTTTTTGTTTATATGAGTTTTGAAGTGGTTTTGATGTTTATGTAAGGTTAAGATCATGATTAAGTAATTATATGAATTGTTGGTTGAGTTTGGAGGATGGGTTATGAATTTGTTTTGATTATTCATGGAGGATTTGACTGAGTGGAGGGTGTATAAGGTGGATGGTGAGTTTGGGATTAATTGGTATTGATTTGGTTGTGTTTTGGAAATGGAAAACGTTACGATTATAGCCGTCGTAATGCCCATTTGATTTAAGGTTGTTTTGAGCAAGAATTACGAACTGTTCTTGGAATATTTTTGAGCAGAACTGACCAGGAGCCTGTAGGTCTTGTTTAAAGGTTTGTTTTGGTATAAAGATCATGCCTATACGATTTACGGTTTAGGAGAAAAGTGAGTTTTAGTAAACGCCGTTCGGAAGAATGACTCATCTCTGTCCAGAAACTTTGAGGCTATATTTGGACCACTTCGGAGCCGTATTAAAATGTGAAATTTTGAGGAATAATACTAGAGACAGTTAGGAAGGCTCACGAAAAAGATTCGTATTAAAAAGATTAGTTTTCGATTTTATAAAAATGTTTTAGTCGAGGTCGCGCAAGTGAAAACCACTAAGAACATGACTTAGAAACCAATGTTGTAAATGATTAGGTATAACTTGTATTCGAGGATCGATTTCGGACTAAACCTACGACTTAAGAAATTGTCGATTAACATGGACTTAGTATGAGCCTATAACGAGCTAGTAATGCCTTGGTTGTGTTTCGCTTACGTGTTTAAGCATTGAGCAAGTGGATTATCCAGGGGATTAATCGTACGTTTTCTTTGACTTTGTCTAGATTATCCGGCATCGTCGCGAACCCCTATCACTTCTCGAGCATCAGGCAAGTTTACTAAACCTTACTCTATTATTCAGAGTATGTATATTTTCCTATGTTCAATACTTGTGTATTCCCAATTTATATACCAAATCTTTGTTGCAAGTATTGTGGCAAGTTTTCTAAATCTATACTTTGAAGTATTGATTATATATTACTGTTTTTGCCATGTGTGGAGTTATACAGTTTTGCGATACATGTTATATATTGTATAAAATAGAGTTTGATTTTGGTTTATATATGAGCTTTGAGATAAAGTAGTTATAAACCGGTGTACCTTGTAGCTCTATAGATAAGAGCAGGTTTATTGTTTCGACTCTAGACCGGGAGTCGATATTTTGAGATATGTAGATAGCCGTGGAAACCCGGAGGGATTCCATCGGCAGAATACTATGTGTTTTGAGGAATGTTATTTGAGTATTATCTCGGTCGAGAAATACTATTTGAATACTATTTCAGTTATATATGCAAATGAGAAGTATACATGTGTTATTGCATACTTGTCTTCGAATTGCTATGTATAGCAATACTTGAGGTTATGACTTGAAGTTGGGGCTTATGAGTTAGATATGGGATATCAGTTATAAGCCAGTATTCTTATATATGCCCTAGGATAAGGGCGTGTGATTTTCATTAAGGATCAGAAGTGATTGTATTTCTGTATATGCTAAAGATTATTTTTCCGATAAAGACATCGGGTGACTGTTATTTGAGATTTATTAATTAATGAATATTATTTATGTATATTCATTTGAGGCTTACTTGTTCGAGGGTTAATTATGTATTTAATGAACATTATTTATGTATATTCATTTGAGGACTATTGACTTTAAGAATATTAGTTTTGAATATTCATTCGAGGATTATTTATTTATTTAATGAATATTAGTTTTGAATATTCATTCGAGGATTAATTATTTATTTAATGAATATTGCTTTTGAATATTCATTTGAGGCTTATTTATTTAATGAATATTATTTCCTAATATTCATTTGAGGTTTATTTATTTAATGAATATTATTTTAGAATATTCATTTAAGAGTTATTTATTTAATGAATATTACCTTTGAATATTCATTTAATCTATATTTACTTAATGAATATTATTTTCGAATATTCATTTAATCAGTATTTACTTAAGGAATATTATTCCGAATATTCATCTAAGCTTTACTTACTTAATCAATGTCATTGATTATTTTTAAAATCAAAAGAGGTTCCCAAAACATTGTTTTCCATTTGAATCTGTCTTTTAAGAAGATTTAAATGCTCGCTCAACTATCAAAAATATGGGAAGCCTGATTTAAGTGACTACTACTCTTTTTTTTTAAACTCTCAATTCAAAAACTGTCAAGGGACAGATATTTTCTTGGAGCAATTTAATTGCTGCCAGTCTAATGTTGTGTTACCACCTCAATGATCGAGGGGTAAATTCATGGAACAAGTCGATATCCATTAACAAGCATAGCTTGGGAAATATTGGAGGATCTTCCTTTCCAACCTAGATATAACTACTTAGTGGAGTCGTATCAACAAGTGTTACACTTGGGGAAAGGAGGACGATCTTTACGTTTCAGAGTCATGGATTTCATCTGAACTAGGAGTGGTGTAAGTGGTCAAGTTGCGTGGGCCCATCCAACTTTTATATTGCCCCAAATGGGCCGGGAGGTCATAGTAAGGCGGTAGACAATGTCAGGCCGTCGTGATACTTCCATCTACATGTAGAAAACTATTTGAGCGGTGCGACCTGCTACTGATCATAGTAAGGTTAGGCACAGCGGACGCGGTAGCAACTCCAGTATTAGTTCATCATCCAATTTGGATATGTCCTGCAACATGTATTGGGGTGAAGAACCAACCATGTTGGCAGGGGGTTGAAAAGTGTTTGGAAATGAAGTGACAATAAATTTGTGCAACTCCATCTTTTACTTTTGAGTTATGACTCTGATAAAACCTGATTAAGGATATATATGCCTAAGTGGATTTTGGGTTACGGAAATGTTATATTAATTTTCCTCGTAACTTCCTCTTTTATATCATATGACTCTGTGGATACCTTACATAACATGAGTTATGGTAAGGGAGTTGTTTATACTGAATCATCTTATAACTTCTTTTAAGTTATGTGTTGATATTCTGCTTACATAGCAGATATTTTTGGAAGGTTATATTTGGTTTATTTTGAAACCTCATCTTGTATACAAGAACTTTGTTCATAATATAGCAAAAGAGTTGCAGAAATATTATGAAATGATATTTGAATTACAATAAAGGTACTATTTTTGGAATATCTTCCGATAAGGAAATAATTTCAGTATCGAGATATTTTGACAAATTATTGTCTTATACCCGCTTTATTCTGGGTTGAGTTAAAGGCAGAATTAGGCCATACTTTCATTACCTTGCTGAGCTATCGCTCACTCTTGCTATTGTTTTATATATATTATATAGCAGCGGAGCAGGATGCCAATGGGACGACACCTACCCCACAAGGCGTTTCCATAAACAGTTTCTAGCAGTGATCCCGAAGAGTAGTACGAACCAATCGAATCAGGCTACGGCTTTTGGGCATTCAACTTATGTATAGACATGAATGGTATTAGAGGATTGTAAGCATCAGAAGATTAAGTTGGTAATGTAACATTACTTAGAAATTGTATCAGTGACAGATTCAAAAGACATTTGGGTATTGTAATAAAAATTATTTATTCCGCAGTTGTTGTATTGTGTCGTTTCTGAGACTCTAACCTGTGTGTGTGTGTGTGAGACATATGTTGTGGGGTCATGAGCAGGTGAATTATGAACGGTGTGAGTAATACAGATAAGGCAAGGAGTAAATGGATCGTGACTACTCTAAATCCCTGACCCCGGATTTGGGGCTGTTACATTGACAGTGGTTGCTCAAGACACATGACAGGTGATAAAGCCCTGCTATCACACTATGTAGAGAAAGCTGGCCCAATCATAACCTTTGGAGACAACAACAAGGGTTACACAGTGGGATATGGCTGTCTGAAATTGGAAATGTTGTCATTGAAGACATTGCTCTTGTGGATGGATTGAAGCACAATCTACTCAATGTCAGCCAATTCAGTGACAGGGGATTCAAGGTTGATTTTGATATGATGTTGTGTAACATCTATCACAAGAAGGATGGGAGCCTCTCTCTAAAAGGGGTTAGAAAAGGAAGCTTGTTTGTTGCTAACTTAAACTCAACAAAGAAGGATAAAGTTTACTGTTTCTACAGTAAAGCAACTGTTGGTGACAGTATGCTTTGGCATAGGAAGCTCTCACATCTCAACTTCAAGACAATGAATATTTTGATGAAGAAGGAGTTAGTGAGAGGTTTGCCCCAACAGGAATTCTGTCAAGAAGGACTGTGTGAAGATTGTCAAATGGGCAAACTAAGGAGAGCTGTGCACAAGTCCAAGCAAATGAACACCAACATAGAAGCACTCAAGTTGATCCACATGGATCTTTTTGGACCAGTCAATGTACCATCTATGGCCAAAAAGAGATATGCCTTAGTAATGGTGGATGATTACTCAAGGTACACTTGGGTGAAATTTCTTGAATCCAAAGATGAAGCTGTTCAAGTGATTATTGATCAAGTCAGAGTTCTTGATAGAACTCCAAACTCAAAAGTCCAAATCTTGAGGAGTGACAATGGTACAGAATTCAGAAATGCCACACTTGGAAATTTCTGTAAAGATGAAGGAATTGTACAACAATTCTCTGTTGCAAGGACTCCACAGCAGAATGGAGTTGTAGAAAGAAAGAACAGGACTCTCATTGAAGCAGCTAGAACTATGTTGCATGATGCCAAACTACCAACATATTTCTGGGCTGAAGCTATCAACACAGCTTGTTATACTCAAAACAGAACCATGATCAACAAAACTCATGCAAGTACACCTTACTGTCTGCTAACTGGGAAGAAACCTACTGTCAAATACTTTCATGTGTTTGGGAGTAAATGCTTTATGATGAAGGACAACCATGAGAAGAAAGGAAAATTTGACACCAAGGCATTTGAAGGACTATTCATGGGTTACAGCACAGAAAGGACTGCCTACAGAGTTTATGTTATGGAACACAGGATTATTGAAGAGAGTGTTAATGTCACATTTGATGAAACCAAATTTCCAGGAATGCATGAAGAAGGAAAGATGCAAACATTCAGATTTGAGAATCAAGGATACTTGGAAACTGAGGAAATTGTTGATGAAGAACCTAGCTTCACTCAAATTGTTGAAGTTGACAAAGATACTGTCAATACCATTACTGTCAACCAAACTCCAGCTCAGTCACAGACCATAACTTCTAACATTCATAATAGTGATAATTCTGGAGACAATGAAGAACATGGTGAAGACAATGGAATTGGTGAGCATTCAACTCAACAAACTGAAGCAACTGTTCCTGTACAATCAAGTAGCTTGCCCAGAATCACCAAGTGGAACAAGGATCACACAAATGACCTTATCATTGGTGACCCTACTTCTGGAGTGAGGACAAGGAACAAAGTCTCTGCTGACAGCATGTTTTCATGCTTTCTGTCTCAAATGGAACCCAAGACAACTGATGAAGCATTGTTGGATTCTGACTGGGTGATAGCCATGCAAGAAGAGCTAAATCAGTTTGAAAGAAACAATGTATGGAAGTTGGTTCCAAGACCTAAGGGAAAGTCAGTCATTGAGACCAAATGGGTTTTCAGAAACAAGCTTGATGAAAATGGATCAGTGACAAGAAACAAAGCAAGGCTAGTAGCTAAAGGTTACTGTCAACAGGAAGGAATAGACTATGATGAGACATTTGCACCTGTTGCAAGACTTGAAGCTATAAGAATCTTTCTAGCCTATGTTGCACACTGCAACTTCAAAGTATTTCAGATGGATGTCAAAAGTGCCTTCCTAAATGGAGAGTTGGAAGAAGAAGTGTATGTTGAACAACCACCAGGGTTTGAGGATGCTGAAATGTATGATTTTGTGTACAAACTCCTCAAGGCTTTGTATGGACTAAAGCAAGCACCCAGGGCTTGGTATGACACACTTTCCACTTTTCTTTTGGAAAATCAGTTTACTAGAGGAGTTGTGGACAAGACACTTTTCTACAAACACCATGGCAAGGACATCATTCTGGTACAAATCTATGTGGATGACATCATTTTTGGTTCTACAAATGAGAAGCTGTGTGAGAAGTTTTCCTCTCTCATGAGTAGCAAATATGAGATGAGTATGATGGGAGAATTGTCATTCTTTCTGGGATTACAAATTCTTCAACAACCTGATGGAATCTTCATTTGTCAAGCTAAATACATCAAGGAACTTCTCAAAAAGTTCAACTTGGAAGATTCATCACCTGCAAAGACACCAATGTCCACATCAACTAGTCTGGATCTTGACCCTAAAGGAAAGAAAGTTGACTCAAGCACCTATAGAGGCATGGTAGGATCTCTCCTATATCTAACTGCTAGCAGACCTGACATCATGTTTGCTACATGTCTATGTGCAAGGTTTCAAAGTGATCCAATGGAGTCACACTTAGTAGCCATCAAGAGAATCTTTAGATACTTAAAAGGCACTCCTAACCTAGGCCTTTGGTATCCTAAGAATACTGGATTTGATCTAATTGGTTACTCAGACTCAGACTATGCTGGATGCAAGATTGACAGAAAGAGTACTACTGGTAGCTGTCAATTTCTTGGTGGAAGATTGGTCTCATGGTTTAGCAAGAAGCAGCATTCAGTTTCTACCTCAACTGCAGAAGCTGAATATATTGCTGCAGGCAGCTGCTGTGCACAAATTTTACGGATGAAGAATCAACTTCTGGATTATGGTCTAGTGCTAAGAGACATTCCTATTTACTGTGACAACACTAGTGCCATAGCCATTTCAGACAATCCAGTTCAACACTCTAGGACAAAGCATATTGATATAAGACATCACTTTATCAGAGAACATGTTGAACAAGGAACTATGAAGCTGATCTATGTCCCAACTGACAAGCAACTTGCTGAAATCTTCACTAAGCCATTGGATGAAGCAACCTTCAACAGGTTGGTAAGTGAATTGGGAATGCTGAATCTGGTATGTTAATTTACCAAGTTTTTCTGCATTTTCAAATTTTTATTGAAGCTCATGACAACAACTTCAAACCTGTTGTCAAGAGAAGTTACTGTCTACTTGGTCTATGTCTGTTATGTGACAGCATGTGTTGATTTGACTTTACATGTCTGTATTTTGTGTCAGTCTCATACTTTTAGACCATGTATGACATTAATGTGGTAATTTGCTAAGTTTGAGAGATAAATATCTGTTCCATTGGACTTTCACATCTTTTTGCATAAATCTATAGGTTTAAAGGAGGACACGACCATTAATTACTTTTGTGGTAGTTGTATGGGTACTCTAACTGTTGACCATTAGACTTTAATCCTTAGACGGTTTTGCCTATAAATTAACCTTAGGTTTCACCAGTCTGCTCTCAGTTTTAAAGTAAATCATGGAAAACAAAGTAGGAATAGAGTACATGCCAAAAGTCTCGTGTGAATCTCACATCAGAGAAGAAGCGGAAGTCCTATTTGATGAACTTGAAGACTTGCTTAATGAGGAAGATGAACAGTCTCAAGCCATACAAGCACAGGAAGAGGAAAAATGGAAGATTCAAGAGGAAGAACTTCAGGCACTTCTCAAGGAAGAAGGTCGCACTGAAGAGGAGATTAAGAAAGAAGTTTTAGAATTAGTTAATAAAATCAAAGATTGATGTACTCAATGCTATATTCAAATGATTTTATTAATAAAAATAAAGCTTCTTGATGTTGTGATTATTGAGTTTTGTTTGTCTGTGTTAACTGCATAGTATCTGTGTTCAAAAGATTAAATTGCTAAATCCATACTCTGTTAATTTTAGGTTAAGTGTGTGAATAAAGCATTCTGAAAAGTTCATGACAGAAACAATCTCCCCCAACATAGTTACTGTCATTAAGAAGGATACTGTCCTGTGTCTCTTGACAGCAAACTTCTTGACAGCAGGGAAAGACTTTATGTCAAGACTTTTAAAGGATATTGTCATTCAAATGCTTAACGATGACATCATGTTTTTGCGCAATAGTTGCTATCACGCATAACCTACTGTCACCATCTCTTATTACTGACAGATTGTTTCTAGCGCACAGGTTACTGTCAACAATAGTGGACCGTTACAATTGGATATTCATCCCACGTTTGACAGTAAATAACGGGCAGTAACTCATGTGTTATGTGAGTGGGTTAAAACACGTTCTTTAAACCCACTTTTTGTGCACAAACGTTTGAGATACCCCTTTTTATTCCCCAGTTACTCAGACATATCACTCACATCGAACTCAAGGCAAAATACTTTTCTTCAAGCAAAAAGCTACTTTCTTACTTTCTTCTTTTCTTGAATCTCCATGGCACCCAAACAGACTCTCTCTCAAACAAACTTTGCTGGCATCTTTTCCCCAAATGATGCTGGTGAAGGTTTTAAAGGACTAGTGTTTTTCATGAACAAGTCCTATCTCGTTTCTGCCATTACCTCAACCCCCATTCTCGACTTAGACAGAATTGAGGCATTTTGGCAAACTTTTGTTGCTCAAACGGAGGGTGAGAACCCATCTATTCAATTCACAATCAATGGGCAACACTACATTCTTACAGCTGAGGTCATCAACACTGCTCTTGGTATCACACTTCAAGCAGGCCGGAATTTCGCTGAACTTGCTAATGATGACACTCTCAAGAAGCTCTTCTTGAAGATTGGGTATGTTGGCCCTATTCTCGAAGAGGGCACAACCAAATGGTATCCGTCTGGTGAAATGGATAGGAAGCATCTGAGAAAGGAGTGGAGCATGATACTTGATGTGATGGTCAAGGTGTTCTCTACCAAGTCCACGGGCTGGAATGGAATACCCTCCTACATCAAGAAACTGACACATTCTCTTGTCCATGAATACAAGGTGAATGTTGGAGCTCTCCTCATGGCACACCTCAGGGCTGCCATAGGTAAGAAGGTATCAATCTACCCTCGCTTTCTTATGATGTGCATTAATTCATTCTGTGATTTTAATAATGATGCCCCTCGTTTAGAGGCTTGCTCAGTTTTGAAAAAGAACACACACACACACACACACACATACACTGTTATCCTCACAGAATCTCAATGCACATATTCCACTTTGTTTCACTCAGCACATGGTTGATCAAGTGTCCAACCCTGATTTACCATTACCCTCTGGTTATGACTCTTTCACTCTTGCGAATGAAACTGAATTAGACCCAAATTCAGTTAACCCACATTTAACACCATACACTCAGCCTAGGCCCTCTAGACTTCCCAAAGCCCAAAGAGAAGCCTTGCAAGAATCCAGAAAAAGGCCCTTAGAAGCTGATGTTGGTGGTAGCTCTGTTAGTCAAGAGGGAGACACTGCACCTAGTGCAGCAAATAAGGAGGCTAGTCAAACAGAACCCCCAGTGGTTCCCCCTGAGCCTAAGAAGAAGAGAGCTAGGAGGACTAAAACCACTGTTAGCCAAGCTGCAGTTTCTCAACAAACTGTGGTTACTTAAAGGGATTCAAACACCTCCTTAGATGTGCCTTCTCAACAAGGTGCATCTATTGAAATTGGCCTGTCTCCCAAGGCACCCTGTACAGAGTCTGCACAAACTCATGGTTCACAACCTGAGGAACCTCCACTTGAAGAAACACACAGTGAGTTAGGGCACAGTGAGGATTTCTCTATTCCTTTTGATGATTCACATGTTTCTCCTGTGAATCAGCCCCCACTCTCTGCTACACTTTCACCTTCTTCCTTCCCTACCCATTCTTTTGTTTCTTCTCCACAACCTAGAGAAGGGGACAGTCCCAACCCTTCAGGTTTTGATCATCCATCTCCAATCATGGATGAGCCCCCATCTAGTGGTCCACAAGAACCCATTTCTCAAAGTGAAATGGACACCACTCCTCCAAACACTGAGCAAGGGCAAAGTGGTATTTTGCCCGAAAATGAAACAGCCAACACTTTGTCTGAACTCCAAGGAGCATCTTACCTTCAGGAAGATGCTGTCACAACCTCTGTTGCTGTCAATGACACTGGAAATGTTGTTGTCTTGGACACAGCTGCTGTCATGGGTGAAGAGAAAGCTACTGTCAACACAGAACCTACTGTTACTCCACATCCCAAAGATGTTGTCATGACAGAACCTGTTGTCCACGCTCCAGCTGACAGTAACATTCCTGCCAAAGATGTTGTCCAGTCCTCTCAGCCAGATTTTGATGTTGTACTCCTTGAGGATGCCTCTGATGATGACCTACCTCTTGCCAAACTCTTGAAGGTACATTCTAAATCTTCTACTTCAATGCATGTTAGTAGTGCTCATACCCATGCATTTAGGTTGAGTGAGGGTGTGAAAAAGAAAAGAGAGATAAAAGAAAAGAGAGGTGAGCATAAAAATGAGAGGCAGCCAAATGAGCTGGCAAAAGGAGAGGGACTTGAGCATGTCCAGAGAGACCTTGAGGGAGCCTCCACTATTCAGGCATTAGGCCTTGAGAGTCAAACTGTGAGGGGTGATGAGATCACTCAAAAATACCCTGAGAGTGTGAGAACCCCCATAGCCTCCAAGCCCCTTTCTTTTCCTTCCCCTCCAAGAAGGTTAAGGAATGGTGGCCCCTCTGCAAATTTTGGTAACAGGATCACAGCTCTGGAAGGACAATGTGCTACCTTGAACTCCAAGATGGACTCCCTCTCTCAACTGGTAGTTGATGGTTTTGCTGCCACTCAACATTCTCTATAGTTCCTTACTGACCTAGTAGCTTCCAACTCAACTAAGGGGGAGAAGGTAGCAAGATCAGAATCTATATCTATTCAGGAATCAGGTGGAACTCAGGGGGAGCAAGTAACTATGAAGACCAAAGGGGGAGCAAATCAAGGTTCTGGAGTCAAGAGTAAAGCAATGACAAAGGGGGAGCAAGTCAAACCAAGCAGTGGACAACCAATGGATAAAGATGAAGAACTTGTTGAAGTTGACTTGGATGGAGAAAGGGTGTTGATGTCTAAGGCAACTCAAGGTGCACTGCAAAGAAGACCTGCATCTAGACACCCAATTCTACCTCCTGTGACAATTAGAGAACCAACTTCAGTAACTCAAGAAACTGCTCTACAGAAAAGATGGAGAGAAATGGAGGAACAAAATAAGCTTGGGAAAGGTAAAGGGAAACTGCCTGAATCCATCCATAAGGGACATACTTGGTCCAATGGTACTGAGTTTGATCAAGAAGAAGCCAATACTATAATGGTGGATTACAGGGAGAGCACATTACAGAATCATGACACTGAATTTAGCAGTCTAGTGGAAGAAGCAATGAATGCTCCAAGTAACAGTCCAATCAACACTTCAAAACTGCTAAAGGATCAAATCACCAGTGTCAGTGTAATGGTGATCACTACGCCATATATGGGCAATAGCTACGCCTAAAAAAGTGTGCTTATAGCCCAAAAAGTGTGGCTAAAACAAAAAAAACAGGCTACGGTTACACTTTGACCAAATTTGAGGGTGTTACAAAAACGGCCGCAACCATAGACCCCTATGCTGACACTTTTTTGGTTTCTGGTGACACGAGTATATTGTGTAGCTGTAGACCCCTATGCTTACACTTTTCTTTTATGTGGCTACATCTTGAAACTTGTCGTTGTAGACCTATGCCAACACAATTATCAATATGGTAACACCATTAAAAGTATAGCTGTAGACCTATGCCTACACCTGTTTAGTACAACTGTAACATAATACTGTGAAACAGTTTGATATTTTTGGCAACAACTTTATCACTATGGCTACACTTTTATCTTTAACAGTTTAATATTTTGCCTACACTTTATTATACTTTTGCCAACACTTTAAATACAAAAATAGAACACTGTCGACAAGGAAATTGTCATAGAAGATGCTGTCATGGAAGACACTGTCGACAAAGGTACTGTCAAGGAAGGTTCTGTCAAGAATGAAGCCAAAGCTACTGTCAAGCCCAAAAGACTGAAAGCTAAAGCTAAAGCATGGTTTTCTAGACAGAAACCTGAAGGAAAGCACAAGTACTCAGGAAAGGAAAAGGCCACTGGATTAGGCAGAAATCTTAGGATGCCAATTCAATCAATACCTCCCAACAGTCTTAAGATACAACAGATGCAATCTAGAGAAATCAAGAGTGTTGAGGTTAAGATGGATGCAAATCAAGAGGTCACTGAGTACATTCTGTGGTGGGAAGAATCAAGATCTACCCAGGTTGATAAGGATTTCAATTTGGTATCCACATCAACCAGTGGTAGGGTATCAACCTTAGATAAAAGGAGAATTGACTTCTTCTACCTGGAAAGAATGGTAGAGTTGCTGGAGAGCTATGATAATGTTCCAAAGTCTGTCATGGAACATATTCTGAAATATCAGGCTGATAGGGATGCTGAATTCTATCAGAAATTTGGCTACAATTTTTCAGATTTTGACGATGCTGATATTTCAACTGATCTACCAGCTTCTCATATACCATATCACTGGTACTATGAGTTTGATGATTCACCCACAGAAGAAGGGCAAACCCAACCCACGGAGGAAGGGCAACCCAAGCCAAGCAAAAGACCTGAATCTTCTCAATATTCTCAATATCAGTCAGAACTTGATAAGAAGGAAGCTGAACTCCTGGAAAGATGCAAGACTTCTAACAAGGCAGAAAGTGAAGCTCCAAATTATCAAACATGTATGCTGGAAAATCCCTTAAGAATGAAGTACCTAAAAGAAGAAATCTATATTTGTAGCTTGCACAAGCTAAAAACAACTATTCTGAAGGATTTACAGTATATGGTAGCTGGATCAATTCATCCCTTGGAGCAGATTTGTTCTGATGAGATAAAGGAAATATTAGAAAGGAGAAAAGGAAATGTTCAAAGCTAGACAAGCAAATGAGGATGTCTCTCAATGCTTATCGTGGAAGTAGATTCAAGCTCATTCATGAAGAACTCCACTTCAGAAGCTATCCATTTGATCAAGAGCAATGGTTGAATCTCAGGGATGCTAGTTCTCTTATCTCTCCTACTATCAAGAAGATTATTGAAGAAATAGAAGATGTTGCAGTCACTCCTGCTGAAATCTCTCTTGTAGAAGGTCTAAGAGGCTTCTTGGTAGAAGCTCTCAAAAGAGAGGATGTAACAAGACAGAAGAGGAAATCTCAAGCTAAGTAAAAATTCTTAATCCATTCTGATCTTGTTATAAGTTAAGTTGTCAGCATATATTGTAAATTTGTTGTTATTATCCATAAAAACAAATTGGGGGAGATTGTTGGGATTTATGGGTGATAACATTGAAACAACTTAACTTTTTATGTACTTAATTCTTTAATTAAGTAGAACATACTATCACAGCCAAAGTATGCTCTTGTAATCAGTATGCAATGTTATTTTAATTGTGTAATTTGGAAGAAGTTCACTTTATGTGTTCAAGCCTCAAAGAATGCATATTAGATGACAGCATGAATAAAGGTTACTGTCATAAGCATTGACAGTAAGATTACAAGAAGACAGAATGTTGCAAGTCACGACAGCATATTCACTCTGACAGCAACATTGGCGGAAGACTACGCGACAACAACTTTAGCCCTCGACAGCAAGTTTGGAAACCTCGACATCACTCTATGCGGGGAACTCATACTGTCACCAAAAGTACATTCCTGTGACATCAAGCTTTGCGGCAAAAGTAACTGTCTCAAGAAAGATCCCTATTCTAGGTATCTTCTCAGTCAAATCCCGTGATAGTTTCAATGTTCAAGAAACAGGCGTGTTGCAGTATCCCTAAGCTGCACCAAGTCTGCAAGACTACGACAGAAGCTTCAAGCACTACAAAACAAAAGTGAATCAATTCAAGAGAAAGGTCAAGTCTCTATTTGCCGAATTGTTTTAGCTGGAAATAGAATGAATCTAGGTTGCTTTCTTTGTAATGTATATCTGACATGTTAGCAATTTAGGAATGTCACATGGGTAGGCAATTTGTAAGAAGCTGCCACTTGATAATGACAGCAGCTTCACAGACCTGTGTTGACAGTGATAGGATTAGTTTTATACTTAGACTATCAATTCATTCTAGGTATGTAACGAAGACAAGTAAGTGTCTTGAAGAAAACCGAAGCTCAAGAATTCTCTCTTGAGGTTGTAGCAACACTTTGCAAAATAAATAAAAAATTATTTTGTGAATCCTGTCTTCAGATTATACTGTTTGTGAATGCATACATATTATTGATAACATTAAATCTTAGTTTTGGTTGTTGAAATTGAGATTGAATTTTATCAGTATTGCATTCATCCCCCCCTTCTGCAATACACGAGGACCAACATAAGGCAAATAGGAAGAAAAATATCTATTATGCTAGATTTCTGATGATGTTGGCTAACCATGTTAGTCCAGCACCATTGGTTATCTCTAACCCTGTTTCTAGGTTTGATTGCTTTGTGCAAGAAAAGAGAGTATTGACAGACATACTGAGGCTGAACCACAATGGTGATGTTCCAGTTGTGTATCTGCCAATAATTGAGGTAACTACTACTATCCATGCTAGTATAACTGTTACTTCTACTGTTTCACCCAACCCTGTTGCTATGGAGTCTATAGTTGTGACCCAACAGGCTCCTGCCCCAGCAACAAAACCAAAATCAAAGAAATCCTCCAAGCCAACCTCAGGTGCTTCCCAAAAGGCACCTGTTGTAAAATCCACTACACAACCTAAGGGGAGTGGTGCAGGTGTTGTGAGAGGTGGGGGAAGGGGTGAACATAAAAGAAACCCTAAGGATAAGGAAGGAGAGATGAGTGTGATCCAGCCAAGCCCCATTGTGTCTTCCCAACAAGGCACAGTGAGTAATGTGGAAATTAGCTCAAGTCTAATTGTATCCTCCCAAAAGGATGCAGTTATTGAAACAAGCTCTCCTCCAAGAGCACACTCCAAGAGGGTAAGGGACACTTCAAGCCCACAGTCTACTATTTCCCAATACCAAAGGAGAGTGAAGCAAAAATCCCAGGTTTCACAGGGTGCACACACACTGGAAGCAACACTTCCAGTATCTCAAATTCAGTTTGATGTAACCCCTATCATTACTCCGGGGTTACAGTCCCATTCTCTAAATATAAATCTTGAACCAACTCCTCAAAATTCACCAACTCAATCATTAGATGTGGATATGATCCATTCATCTATTCCTGATTCTCCAACTCTTTTCTTGGAGAAGCCCCACTCTGACATTGGTGGTCATCACTCGTTAAGTGATTTGTTGGGCCACCAATCATCCTTTTCTGAAATTACAAGAGGATCTGTGGAACAATCTCTAAAATCAATCACCACAGATTCTACTGTAATTTCACATTCTCAAAGTGCTTTCTTGACTTCATCAACGAAACAGTCTCTTTCGTTGACAAGTGTTTCTCCATCAACGGTATCCATACCGTTGACAGTTCAAACTACCATACCGTTGATAGTTCATTCTGCACCTCTTATTGAAAATCAAGTTGTTTCCACAACTAGTGCAGATGATCTAGTGGTAGTTGAAACACTTCTAGGAATGAGAGGGAGTGAAACTGAGAGGCTGGCTTGCAGCCAGGCAAAAGGAGAGGTTGAGAGTGAGAGGCTGACTATTTCTTCCAGTCAGGCAAAAGGAGAGGCTGAGGGTTCCAGCTTAGTAGGTGAAGGTGAGGGTGTGAGAGTTGTGAGCCATGGGGAGCCCATGATGCAAGAAAATAGAGGAGAGAGAGAAGGGACTACAGGAGCTATAAGGGAGGAAGAAGCCATTGCAAATGAGTTAATGGAGGTTCATGAGGGAGAAAGAGAACTTACTTTCCAAGAGCATTATCAACAAACTCTGGATAGTATTTCCCTGGATCCTGAAACCTTTACTCATCCTGTGCCAGCCTATCAAATTATGGCTCAACAGGGCAATGTGGAGGCATAAAGGTCATTCAATCTAATTCATACAACTGCATCCATGCAAAGAGCAAAGGATGCAATCACCAATCTGTCTCCAGGAGCTGCAGAAAGTGGTGAGTTTGATTTTTTTGATGATGATGACAGTTTTGGTGACAATCTACAGGTGGCCATCACTTCACAGACTGGGACTTCTGTGGTGCCCTTACACCAAACTGGCTTTCTCAGGATATGCAAGGAAGAATCACCTTGGATACTGCAATTACCAGGCAATACAATGAGGCCTATCTGGCTCATGAGTCTGCAAATGCCAATGACAAGAAATTCTACAAGGCTATTATGGATTCACTGGAAATCCAAAAGCTACAGATGATGCAGACAAGGATTGAAGCTAGAGAAATCAAGGACTCCATTAGCAATCTTAAGGATGCTACTGACAGGAGGCTAGATGAAAAGCTTCCTCTTCTCACTGTGTCCAAGATGAACATGTTTTTCTCTAAGGAACCTGAGGTGGCTACCTCCTTGAAGACTCTCTCTTCTAGAGTGGACAAGGTGGAAGCTACTTTATCTCAAATGCAAAGGGAACAGGAGAAGCAAACCCAACTTTTAGCCCAGCTAGTGGCAGCTCAAGGACTCCCAGTCATTCCTTTTGATGATAACAAAAAGGGGGAGAAATCTAAGGAGCTTAACATTCAAGTTACAAAGGTTATCCTCCCAGCCATTTCCCTGCCAAAGGAGCCACTAGCTATGGGGGAGTCAGGAAAGGCTAAACTGGATGGCATTGACCTGATTCATCAAGCATCTATGAAGCTACAACTTGCTGAACAAATAAAAGACCACTGGTCCAGCATAGATGCAAGAGTCAAGAAGATAGCTGAATCTGCAAATAATTCAAATTCATCAACGGATCAAGCTACTTCTACAACACCATTAACGAATGCCATGGTTTTAGTGTCAACGGAATGGGAGCCACATACCAATTCTTTCTATGAGGTAGAGCCCCTTCTACATGGAGTCACTCAAGGTCCAAGGAAGGAAAAATGACAAACTTCATGCATTAGGGATGTGGAACAAGCTACACTTCAAAGAAGCTTATCTCCCAAGTCCCCTGCTAAACCAAAGGGCAAAAACATAGCAAGGATTTTCTGTCCTGCACGTTATCCAGATGAGCTCAAGCTTCTTGGACTACTTATCACAAAATGCAAGGAAAACAATGATCCTGAGATAAGGAAGCAAAGGGCAATTGTCTACAGGAATGGAAAAGAAATCTGTGTTTGGGCTGGTCACCCAAACTTTGCTGAAGCTAAGGCTGAAGAGTCAGAAAGAGCAGCAATGGAAGCACTTGCAGTTGCTCAATCTCTTGATGAAGAAGAAAGACAACTAGAAGAAAAAGCCAGAGAGGAAAGGAGTACAAAGAAGAGCATAAGGCAACCAAAGGCAAGAGCTAGGAGAAACATAGCCTTTGAGAATGATGACTCTCAGAGTATTGCAACAGACTCTTCTGTACCTATTGCACCTCCAACAATTCCTGATCCAGTTTCTGAGGTAAAGTTAGCATGTGATCCTAAACATCCTGTCAATTTCCATGATCAGCCAATTGAGCCAAATGGAGAGCCAATTGAGTTTGATGAGGCCAACTTTCCAAAATTCCTCTTTGAAATGGATCCAAAGAAGAAATCTAAGCAGAGGGCTGCCAAGGCTAAGCCAATTCTTGTAAGGAGACCACAAGCTGAGAAACCCCCTACCAACCCAGAAGACTTCATCTACATTGCTGATATCAGGGAGGAGTCTGACCTACATATCAATCTTGATGACCTGGTTGAAGTGAGAGGAATAACAGCTTCTTACAAACTACCAGAGAGATTGGTGTTTGTCTACAAGGGTGGGAGAGAACAGGTTTGGCCTCTACACAGAATTCTGGGAGAAGACTATCAGACACTGCTATATGTGTTTAAATGTCTGAAGAAAGATTTTGGTTTTACCAAAACAGCCAAGTCTGAGGTTGTCTCCAAAATTTGCCAAATCAAAGCTAGCTGGAACAAGCCTGGTGCACTTCCCAGAGTATTGAAGGTCCCTCAAACAGGAAAGAAAATTCATCTCCAACCTTTTTGGATGATGGAATTCAGAGACAAGGACAATTGTAGAAGATTCTTCAGAATAGAAGACCAACTGGAAAAGGCATCCAATGAAACTCTCAGATTAATGCAATCCAGGTTGGGGAATCAAGATGAAGAAGAGAAGATTTTCTACAGAAGACTTCAAGCTCAGATTGAGGAGAACAATGCAAGAAAAGGGAAGAAAACAAGACCACGGAGGCAAAGATGAAAAATCTGCTCAGACTAGAGGAGCAACTCTGTGCACTTGTTTTGTAAGATTTTCTACTTTGCATTTCAATTAAATTCAATGAAGCTCAATGCAATTTCTATTTTTATCATGTGTAATTTGACTGAGTGTTTTTGTTATCATCAAGGCTCTTGATTTATGGCTATTATTCTATCAGTCATAAATTGGGGGAGATTGTTAGGAATATGTTGTTCTTGATGATAATTATAAAAATACTTAGTAGATTTTGTATTAAGTCATTTTGTAACTGTCAACGGAATGGCATGCTTTGCAGCGTTTCGTTGATAGGAAGCTCATCAACGAAATGAGTGATGTAGCAATTGCAATGTACAATACTTCACAGTTTGATATACATTTTGTTGTATGTATTAGATAGGTTTTCTGAGTCATGTTGACTTAGTACTAGATAGGCAAAATAGGCTGGTGAATTGTAAATATATTATGCCATGTAATTTTGCCTAAGTGAAGACATGTCAACGGTATGAAGATTACTCTATCAACGGAATGAAGATTACTCTATCAACGAAACGAAGAATACACCATCAACGGAATGAAGAATAAATCTATCAACGAAACACATCTCCCTGCTATCAACGAATCATTATTACTTTTCTGAATAGTTGACAAAGTGATAGTGACAGTTTTCTGACAGATCAAAAGGGAGATTTGGAAGTGTACTTTGCATTGGAAGACATCAAAATGGACATAGGGAATAAGGAAACATTCCAATTTCCAATCTGGTTTTTGAGTGGGATCACTATAAGACTGAAGACAGAAGACAAAGATCTCCAAGGACCATTGGACAAAAGGGATGAAAAACAAGCTACTGGCGGTTACCTTTAATGTACTTTAGAGTAGCCAAAAATAGCATTGTAAACTTGGGAATATATATAACCAAGTGTAGTAGTTAAAATAGAAGTAAGAGAAGAAAAACAAATAGATTGTATTAGCTATCTTTGAGAGAATACTTCTCTACATTCTTGTAACTGAGCAGCTGTGTACATTTTGTATCACAGATTATTTCCGCAATAAAAACACTTCAGTTGGATCATCAAACAATCCAACTGAAATTATTTAAGTGCTTGTGTTTTTATTTTATAAGTTCAGTTTTATTTCGAAAGTTGTTTTTAAGTTTGACAAATATCTAGAATTGTATTCAACCCCCCCCCCCCTTCTACAATTCTGTTAGGTCATTTGGGATTAACATCAGTGATGCAGATAGGGAGAGACTGTTCCAACTTGAATATCAAAATGAGTTTGATCAAGTCAACCTGAATGCTGAGACATTTACTCATCCTGATCCAACATATCAAGTCTTGGCTGGACAGGGCAATGTGGAGGCAGAAAGGATGTTGAATTTGGTACACACAACTGAATCAATGTCTAGGGCAAAGGAAGCTATTCAGAATCTGCCTCCAGGAGCTGGTGAAGATTTCAGCTATGATGAAGATAGTGATGATTCTGAGAGTGGTGAAGGAGGAGATGAAGGCCCTTCCACTCTTCAAGAGATGTCTACTTGGTTGTTTTCCAATTCTTATGTCCATAATGACACCAAGGCAGTCATTCTCGGGAATTATCAAAGGGCATTTGGTGAAGCTCATACAACAAATTCACAGCATGCCACCACAGCTCAGAACTTTGTGGCATCACTTCAGCTTCATCAAGCCCACATCCTGCAACAATGAGCCAACATTGATGACATCAAGAACCATATGGATGGGTTGAATGATGCTTTGGGAAGGAGAATTGATGTTGTTGCTCCTTCCACATCTCAAAGATGTAAGCAAGACAAGTTGGTAAAGGATGTGGATGCTCTTACTGGAAGGATGGATAAGATGGAGAAGCAAATGGACACCTTCCTGGCTAACCAGAATTTATAAACTCATCTTCTACAAAAGTTGTTGTAGTCAACTAGTGCCACTCAAACCCTTGATGATAACAAAAAGGGGGAGAATTCAAGTAAGGGGGAGAGTGCACAATTGGTCTATGTACTAGTAACTCAAGGTGTGCCATCGAGCCAGGGGGAGTCACCTCAAATCATAGCTAATCCAAGTGAGTTTCAACTCACAAAGGTGGTCTCACCTCAAGCTAAGGCTGTCCAAGTATTTCTTAATTCTGAAAAGCTGATCAAGGAATCCATCTTCCAGGCTGTGACTTCATCATCAAGCAGCCATCCTGTCCACGCAACAATTCTGAAGGTCTTCACTCCTGACACCATTGTTCTGCAAAGCAATTATGATGCTGAACATTCTAGTGTCAAGGAGTTTGAACCTATCTTCAGTGGCAGGACTGGATCACCACCTAGACATCATGGCAAGAACAAACTAGAAGTGGACTACCCACTCCCCAAGCCTGATGAGTCGAAGGTGTTAGCAACTCTTATCAGGGATCTCAAGAATACCAATGATGTAAAGCTGAGACAAGGGTTGGCTGTTATCTACAGAAATGGCAAGGAAATTCATATCACAAGTAGCCATCCCAGGTTCAATGAAGCCAAAACAGAAGAGATTTCCAGGATAAGGAGAGAAGCCAATCCCCCAGGGTTATGAGTCTACACCTGAGAGACAGGCTAGATTAGCCCAAGAACTAATGAGAGAAATGGAGGAAGACAATAGTGAGGCTGTAGAGAAAGAGGCCCCTACTAGAAAGAAAAGGAAGACAATACCTAAATCCAAGCCACCTAGATGGAAGGAAAGATCACATAGGCCTGTCTCTCCTGAGAAGGTAGAAAAGAAGAGAGATACAAGAAGGCGGATTATTTTTGAAGACCCTACTATAGCCTCAACTCAATCTCAAACCACCTTCCATGAGACCCCTGTAGAGCTTAAAGAATAACCTATTGAGTTTGAAGATTTGGTATTCCCTAAGTTCATAATTGAAGCAAAAAAGATGTCAAAGAAAAGGGAACAAGTCAAGAGAATTCAACAAAGGCCAATCAAGCTAAATGTTACACCAAAAGTTGCCAAGCCAGTTGAGAACAAGGCAGACTTTTTGTACATTGCAGAGATACAGGAGTACTCAACCATGGATCTATTCCTTGATGAAGTTAGTGAAATCAGAGGCACAGACAAGTTCAGAGACTTGCCTGAAAGACTAACTTTTGTCTACAAAGGAGGAAATGTGAGAGCATGGCCCTTGCAACAAGTGCTGAATGAAGGATACTCTACCTTGGTGAAAGTCTTTTAAGGCTTCAAAAACACAAGGGGATCCTCTAAGGTTGCCAGGAGTGCTGTGTTGAAGAAGATTGAGGAAATCAGGAGCAGCTGGAGTTCTCCTGATAGTTTGCCGAGGAAGCTAAAGATTCCTTTCAATGGACAAAGAATCCATCTTCAACCTTACTGGATGCTGGAATTCAAGGATGAAAAGGGCTGTAGAAGATTCTTCAGGATTGAAGATCAACTGTCTAAGGCCAGCAATAGGTACCTTAGATGGTTGCAAGGCAAGTTAGATCCAAAAATTGTTGAAGAAGATGCATTCTACAGAAAGCTTCAAGATCAAATTCAGGAAAAATATGCTAAGGAAGGGAAACAGAATATTCAACCTCCAAGAGAGAAGAAAAGAAATTAATTCTGCTCAGTCTAGAGGAGCACTCTCTATGTAACTATCTCTACTCTTCAGTTTTTCATTTCATGCAGCTTAACACAATTTTTACTGCTATTATCTATATGTTGTAAGTGGTTTTGTTATCATCGAGACTCTTAATTTATGTCTGATTCTCAACCAGACATAAATTGGGGGAGATTGTTAGGAACTATGTTGTTTCTTGATGATAACCAAATTAACTTAGTAAAAATTGTACAAGTAAATGTAGCTATCAACGGATAGTATGCTCTTGCAATATCTGTAGATGGGAAGCTTATCTACGGATAAGACTCAATGTAACATGCTTGTATTTTTCTGATGTTGAAGTTGAAGTAGTCTTGATAGGTTAATTTTTGTATTATTAGTTGTTCAAATATCTTTGTAAACTTGGGTTATATAACCAAGTAGTAGTATAACTCTAGAACCAAGAAATCAGGTTAGGCAATTTAGAGAGCAAAAAGCTATATCCTTGTAAATTGTCGAAGCTAGAGTTGTGTATTTGCAGCTGTGTGTTTATTCATAAATCACAGAGATTTCTTCAATAAAAATCTCTTAGGTGGACAAAAACAATCCACCTGAATTTTTAATTCTTGTGTCATCTTATTTGTGTTTCTGTTCTTGTTTTTATTTTCACTATCAAGAATCAAGAGGGATTTTTAAAGATTGTATTCCACCCCCCCTACAATCTTGATTCATTGTTCTGGGAATAACAGGAGCAACTCGTCCACCCAAGTATTCCTCGAGCGTTCAACCGTTTTCTTTAATCCATCCAGGATAATTCGATTGGCTACTTCAGCTTGCCCATTTGCTTGGGGGTGAGAAACTGATGTAAACCTTAACTCTATGACATTCTCCTCACAATACTTATTGAAATCTTTGTTGTTAAATTTTGTTCCATTATCCGTGACTAGGATTCGTGGAATCCCATATCGACACATCACACTTTCCCATAGGAATTGCATTACCTGTTTGGTGGTTATCTTGGCTAGGGATTTAGCCTCAATCCATTTAGTGAAGTAATCAATTGCCACTATCAAAAACTTCCTTTGTGCATTAGCTATTGGAAATGGACCAATTATGTCCATTCCCCACATGGCAAATGGAATAGGTGAATTAACAGATGTTAATATCTCAGGCGGTTGCCTAACCACATGTGCATGTTTTTGGCATCGTTCACACTTCTTAACATAGTCCTTTGCATTCACAAGCATATCCAGCCAATAGAAGCCTAGACGAGTGATTTTATGAGCAAGGGCCCTGCCCCCCAAGTGTTGCCCACAGATCCCTTCATGAACTTCTTGTAGAGCTAACTCTGCCTCTTGGGGTCTTAGGAACTTCAGGTAGGGGATAACAAAAGACTTCTTGTATAAAATCTCATAAATCAAGGCGTATCTCAACGCTCTTACTGTCAACTTTCGTGCTTCCATGGCATTATTCGGTAACCAACCGTTCTTCAGATGAGCTTTGATGGGGGTCTATCCAACAGCCACCAATATCAATAGGTGCTATCAGTTTCCCGTTTATGCTCGGGGTCTTCAAGACTTGAAAATATACATTCCATGCATGGTTTTTTTATCTCGGAGGAAGCAAACTTAGACAGGGCAACAACCTTCATATTCTTCTCCCTAGGAATGTGCTCCACGTAGCACTCATCAAACTGAGTCATGATTGCTTTGACAAGCTTCATATACTTAGCCATAACTTCATCTCTGGCCTCAAATTCTCCATTCACTTGGGAGACTACCAGCCTTGAATCTCCACATACTTTGAGAGTCTTAACTCTCAAGGCTCCAGCCAGCCCTAAGCCGGCTATTAGGGCTTCATACTCAGCTTCATTATTTGTCGTTGGAAAATCCAAATTCAATGCATACTCAATGAGAAATCCATCAGGACTTTGTAAAACCAGACCTGCTCCACTTGATTTTGTTTTTGATGCCCCATCAAAATAGAGCACCCATTATTCTTTGAATGCAATTTCTTCATCTTGCTTTCCTTCATCTTTGCCCTCTAAGGGTACTATCTCTTGCCCACCGACTTCTTGGTTGTCGATGGTACATTCAACCATGAAGTCAGCAAGTGTTTGTGCTTTTATGGCCGTACGAGGCTTATACTTGATTTCAAATTCTCCCAGCTCAATCGCCCATTTGATCAACCGTCTGCCGACCTTAGGACTGTGCAAGATGTTTCTTAGAGGTTGATTAGTTAAGACTTCTATCTTGTGCGCCTGAAAGTATGGGTGTAATTTTCTTGAGGCCATGATCAAAGCTAATGCGAACTTCTCTATTATAGATTAATTTATCTCTGCTCCATGTAGAATTTTGCTTACGTAGTAGATGGGTTTCTGAACCTTCAATTCCTCCTTAACCAAAATAGCTCCAAGGGCGGTGTTTGAGACAACCAAGTATAAGTAGAACGTCTCTCCCGGTTTTGGTTTTGCCAACAATAGTGCTTTAGCCATGTACTTCTTCAAGGTCTCAAAGGCTTCCTGACTTTCTGCCGTCCACTCAAAATTCTTCATCTTTTTCAAAGCTTTGAAGAAAGGCAAGCACTTCTCCCCTGATTTGGAGATGAATCTTCTTAATGTTGTTACTCTCACAGTTAGTTTTTGAACATCCTTGACAAACCGTGGTGGTTCCATGTCCAAAATCTCTTTGATTTTGTCGGGGTTAGTCTCAATTCCTCGTTTAGAGACCATCAAGCCCAGGAATTTTCCCGATCCTACATCGAAGGCGCACTTAGCTGGATTCAACATCATCTTGTGGTGCCTTAGCACTTCAAAAGCTTCCCGAAGATGATTTATATGGTCAGCCTTGTCAAGGCTTTTGACCAACATATCATCTACATAAACTTCCATAGTCTTTCCAATGAGGTGCTCAAAAATTTTGTTCACCAATCTTTGATACGTTGCACCTGCATTCTTGAGCCTGAATGCCATCACCAGATTAAAAAAAACACCAAAGTCAGTGATGAAAGATACCTTTGGGATGTCATCTTTATGCATCGTGATCTGGTTGTACCCACTAAAGCCATCCATGAAGCTTAGCATTTCATGTCCAGCAGTGGCATCTATTAAAGTATCGATCCTTGGTAGAGGAAAGCAATCTTTAGGACATGCATCATTCAGGTATGTGAAATCCACACACATCCTCCACTTCCCATTGGCCTTCTTGACCATAACAGGGTTAGCCAACCATTCGTGGAATTATATTTCTTCAATAAATCCTGCTTCCAGGAGTTTCTCCACCTCTTGTTTTATTGCATCTTGTCTTTCTGGAGCAAAATTTCTTTTCTTTTGCTTCACTGTCCTCCTTTCTGGATCCACATTTAATTTGTGAGTTATTAATTGGGGATCGATCCCTGGAATATCGGTTGTATTCCAAGAAAAAACATCATTGTTTTCTTCAAGAAAAGATATGATCTTCCCCTTCAAGGGTTCATGTAACAATGCTCCAATGTAAGTAACCTTTTCTGGTTCACCAGGAACTAAAGGAATTGAAATTAAATCTTCAGTTGGCTTCCCTCTTCTTTCTTCATTATCTCTGGCATCTATATCTTCAATTGGGAGAACCTGCCCCCCAACTCCGTCAGGCTTTAATGCAGCTACATAACAACTTCTAGCCATTTTATGATCACTTCGTTCCTCACCAACTCCATTCCTTGTTGGAAATTTTATTTTCAGATGGTAAGTTGAGGCAACAACCTTGAATGCGTGAAGACCCGTCCTTCCAAGGATTGCATTATAAGTTGAGGTTGCCTTTACGACCAAAAAGTTCAACATTTGAGTCACTGTCTTCGAGTCTTGTCCCATGGTCATAGGGAGTTGAATTGTGCCTTCTACCTTTGATTCTACTCCATTAAATCCATATATGGGCATATTAGAGGGTGTCAACTTGGAATCAGTGTATCCCATCTTGATGAAAGCATCATGGAACAATATGTCCACAGAAGCTCCGTTATCGACTAGAACCCTTTTGGTTTCAAAATTTGATATCGCATTTGTCAATACATTCGTTAAAGAATTATTATTTTTGATAGAAAACATATAAGGGGTTGTGATTCGATCTATGATTTAAAGTTTGAGATGCAAAAAATAATATTAATTATGATTTAAAATTTTTCAAAGTGTAAAATTAGTTACATGTTTAAAATCTAAAATTTATATCATCGCTGCAATAATTTATATCGCATTTGTCAATATATTCGTTAAAAACAATATTATTTTTGATAAAAACATATAAAGAGTTGTGATTCGAATTATATTTTAAAGTTTGGGAATGCAAAATATAATTTATGAAATTACATATACATAATTGAAATTGGGGGTAAAGCTTCTTAAATAAATAAATTAGCTATTTTGAAGCCTTATTGTGGTCCCTCTCCGTAAACCCCGGATTTTGCAGAATCGCTGAGCTGAGAGCTCTCTCACCGTCACCGACTTCAGAAATTCGTGTAAGTATATTTCAATTAATTAGTTTGTTTAGTGTTCCATTATCAAACATGCTCGTTGCTTGTGTAATATCAATAGACAATACTCATATTTATTCCTAAATTCATGTTAGTACCAAACCTATTTTTTCTTATTACCTAAAGAGATGATACATTATATGATATGTATGTATTAACACTGTAAAATTCGTATGATTAGTGATCGATTTAATTCGTATGATTAGTGATCGATTTAAGTCGTATGATTCGTATGATATAATGTTTATATCGATTATATTTAGGCTTGGCACATAATTTAGATTCTAGGTTTCACTTGTGTTAGTTAGAAAGAGTATATTTGTAAGTTATAGTCAGGTGTAATTTTATTTTATTTAGGCAAAGGTCGCGAGTTCAATTCCAGGCAAGTTCTCTTACACCCTGGTCCCACATCGAGACATGTTAGACATTTAGTTCAGTTTGTAAGCTAGATTATCAGGCTAAGAATTGATGATCTTTTTGGGGGCACGTGTTGGGGCTTGTGCATCGCCTGAGCTGTTGTGTTTGGGCCAATGTACTGAGATTATGTTTGAATTAAACTTGATTTTTGAAAAAGACTCCGGATTTGACCTGATTATCACAAGTGCAATACAAATTGGTGACGTTTTCTTTAAATAATCCTATCCCTTACTACCGAACCATTTGATGAACTTTTTTAATCTATACGGTTTTTTCTTTAATTTTGTTGATTGTTTGATAATGATAGATATTACGTTACCAGAGATTAAAACTATGTATATATTTAGTTTGATGAGATTCTTGGAGTTTTAATTTAGGGAAATGAGAGGGATTGAAATATAAATTTCTGATTTCAAATGCATGGCTTGTCCAAATTCTTCTTTTTTGTTGTTTATAATATATAGTCTACATAAAACATGTCTATGCTACTGGGAGTGTACTGATGCAAGTTGCAACACTGATTTGATCTTGTACTGAGTTTATGGATGGTAGATTAATCACAAATTCTAGATATTCGGAATTGTGAACTACCTTTTAATTTTCAGTTTTAGAGTCAGCTGAAATCAAGTAAAATTTAATGTTTGTAATAATAACAAGAACGGGTTTTGTAACATGAGTACTTTAAAAATTTGGACTGAAACTTTTGTTACGTAATACTAATGAAAATGTGATAACCCGCACAGTTAAATGTATATATATATATATATACGTGAGCGGGTGGGGTAAAATTTGTGTAAATATCTTTGTTATCTACTCCCTCCGTCCCTCTCATTTCTTTACAGTTTTTTTACACTGCTTGACACGCATTTTAAGGCTCTTATAAAGAATAGTTCTACAACTTATTTTTAAAACTTTCTTTTTCTAAATAAAAATTTAAACATTATATTTTTATTCAGAAGAAGAAAAAATTTAAAATAATTTATCGAAGTATATATTAAAGGAGCCTTAAAATGTGTGCCGAGCCCCCGTCCCCCAATGTAAAGAATTGAGGGGGAAGGAGGGAGTAGCTTTTATCAAAAGGTAGAAAAACGAGATTTATAAATCATGAGACTCAGTAAATGAACATATGAAATTAGTTTGTAATAATAATACTAAGTACTTTTTTATTCAGATTGTCATCAAATATATGGGCAGATGTGTGATTCATTTGTAAAAATAATTTGCATAATTAACAATAATCATTTATATATCGGTGCTAGTTTTATTAAATAAAAATCTTGGCAGATGGTAAGTTAATACACGTGCTTTTATCTGAGACATGAGGGGTCAGATGGCTCAAAATGAGAATATATTGTGGTGACTCATGAAATTGTTATAATAAAATAATAATTTAAAAATTCTAGAAATTGGGAGAGAGTAGACTGGAGAGGGCTCTCGATTATTCTAGGAATATACATAGCAAATAAAAAGAACAGACAAGAAGAAGTAGAGGAGGAAGAAGAGGATTTGGCGTGTGTACTTTTGGAGGAGTCAAAAGGAAATTGGAGAACTATAGTCATTGAAGTTAGGAACTCTAATCTAGTCTTAATCTCAGTTATGTTGTAAGTATGTAAGTTGTTGTTGGGAGTTATTGTTGTACAGCTTCCTGTGTGAATGGGGAAGGGGAAAGAAGGATAAACAAATTTAGGAATTAAGAGGAAGTATGAAAGTGTGTCTTATAAAGCTTAGGGCTTGACCCAAAACTCCAAAACTTCTGCTAGTGACAGTAAGATTGCTTCTTGTGGAATGAATTTATAAACTAAGATCATACAAGATTATAAATAGTTTCAAAATTGGCAATTGTTCCTTGTTTGCGGGAAAATGGTACGCTAATGGGTTTGATATAGTTGGATAAAGTGTTAAGTCATAGAGCAATAGATGAGGAATATGAGAAACTTAAGAATACTTGAGTTTATAAATTGTATTTGAATATCTGCGGTTTAAAGAACGTTGTTCAACTGACTAAGAAGACATTATAATCTTGTTGTCTGTTGATCAAGTTTGATAATTATTTTGGAGAGGTGATAGAGTCCTGAATATGGTGTATGGGTAGAATCAGGACAAATTTCTCATGGTAGGAACATGCATCATAGACATCAAATCCCGTCACTACCATAATCTTATAAGTTTTCTGAGTCTCAGTAGTAATACAACTGTTGTGGTACAATGATCTTAGGAGTATAATATCAATAGATCTGAAAAGTATTAAATTTATTAAGGGAGTTCAGTTGCGTTGAGTAAGAAGCTGAATATCTAATAACAACTACAAGTGTCCTACACAAACATAGAGCGTAAACTTCAAGATTCTTAACAACTTCAAAATTTATATCTCAAGTTATAGATATCTGTTTTCAACAATTCAATATGTTTTGGGAACCTTGTTAAATGCTCTAGAAGCCTGTAGTTGAACATTTTACAGAGTTCCGTGTTCTGTATGTTTAAAATCTGATTCACAAATTCTGGGCAGGTTCGGAAATTCAGCAACCTGTAATATTTTCAATTCCTTGTAGCTTCTTTGTGTTAATCCTGGGATGAAGAGACTTATTTGGTCTCCAAACTTGACCAGTCTCCTGAATTTTTATGTTTCTAAATCAGCCCAGGAAACACAACAAATTTTAGATTTTACAAACAGTGCAGAATTCAGTTCCACTTTTAGCATTGTTTCATTCAAATCTGTAATAGTTCTTTAACCTTTATTGCTTTTGAAATGCAAATGATTTTATAAGCCTACCTCTAGATGCAAAGCCAGGTTTAAGTTGTCTTTCAAAATGATTAAGAATGATAAGCTATAACTTAACCCTGGTTACTTTTGAGTTAAAGTTGCGTAATTTTTATGTTTGCTATGTTCACTTGTAGTACTATTTCTTACAAAATCTCTTGATTTTGCCTCAAATTTTCATGAGTCACAAACCTCTTGTTCCCGGTAACTTTCATTTGGTAACACTCTTTTGAATAATTTGTTTTCTAATTTTAAATTATTTTTGAAGCATACTGGACAGAACTAGAAGAAACAATTGTTTCATGTTCTCTTTGTCTCATCCCAACCTTTTGAATACTGATTAAGTGACAATCGGTCTTGAAGAGTTTTAAAGGTCTGTCAGTCCTCTCCAACATTCAGGTTTTGGGGCCAGCGTAAATTCTTCTAGTACGGGAAAAATCATATTAAATTTAGTCTTTAAAGTTAGGTGTGAATCCAATCGAATTAGTTATGTTACAAAATTCTCATTGAACATGAACATAAGATAATCAGGTCTCTTTAGGAAGGATTCAATCTGCCTACTTTGATAAAGAACCCTGAACCTTGTTGATGAAGCTATTGTTAATTGACAAAATGCAACCACTTACATTACAATGAATAGGGTTCTTGGAGGTTATATTTATTAAACTTTGAATATAGTCAAATTATTCGAACTATGTAATGATGTACTAATTAGGAGTGTGTTATGTATTAATGATTAGAAACGGTGACGAAACCACCGGAAAGAAGGGCGTAGATAAGTAATATTGATCCATGCAAGTATACTACCTCTTTCCCTTCTTTTTGAATCTCAGGGAGTAAGTAATGTATTACTTATTGCTATCCTTTAAATCCTTTATTCAAATGGCTTGGAGTTAACATTTGATTTTGTTTCATGTTATGGAGTTTTGTGCTACCAGTTTGGTTTGCACTTTTTTTTTTCTAAATCTCGTGGCTTGGAGTATATTTTTTTTCTAAAATTACGGAGTTATTGAGTTGAACAATGAGTATTAGGCCGCTTTACAAGCGGGCCAAATATTATTAACCCTGGCTGATCACCTGTAGTGAAAGTTGGATAATTTCTCACTCAGTAAACTTTATTCAAATATTATTTGTTTATCCAGAGAATGATTTATTATTTTTTTTAATAATCTTTACTAATTTCAGGAGTTATTGCAAATTTATTTTCATTATTTTTGGTAGTGTACTTGCTGAGCATCCGTTTGCTCACTCATTAAAATATTATGCTATGAGCAGTTAAGCACGAGTAGGAAAAAGTCAAATAAAGGTAAAGGAAAGTGCGAAGATGTGTGACATGCTTCTAGCCAGATACTTTTGTCTAGACAATTAAGTCAAATAGTAGAAAAGAATAATCTTCTGCTTTTGTAACTAAACAAAATGTGTGTAGTGACTTGGACAGTGTAGTGGAGACTCATGAACTTGTATTTCTGTAAACTTTTGAGATGGTTGTAACTAGCTTACTCTAATATATGAGAACTGGTTAGTATTATGTCAGAAACATGAAAAAGCAGGTGATGTGGTAATCCAAGTTTGAGTCAGTTTAGACCAAATTTGGGGTGTTTCAGAGAAAGTCTTGAACATTGGTAGGATTACTTCTAGGCTTTCACTTGGTTTTCATCTACTTCTGTGATTTCTGTCATCGGAAAGTTATATAATTATTTCAACATGGTGGGAAATTTAATCTTATACTATGTATTTGTAAAACACTTTCTGGATATAATATTGTGTATATATAGGCGAAGGTTCAACCATTGTTTGAACTGGTTGTACCACTTAACAAGTGCCTCCACCACTTAAGAGACTGGTTTGCTTCTTCTAAATATGTTTTCTTTATCACTCGTTATATTTTTTAGCAACTTATTATATTCAGGGTTTCTACTGTCCACCCCCCCATCCCCACAGCTTTAGTTTCTTATCAAGATTTTTACGTTGTCCATGGTGTACTTTGTTTAATAAAAATCATCTATGTATATTGATCCAAACCCTGATGTCATCTGGGGAAATGACTGGCAGATCACACGATGGCTTTGAGAATGGTAGCAAGGAATTTCAGGAGTAAGCTTCTGCCGAGTTTTACTCCGGCATTTATGTTGCACTCTCATGCTACAAGTTTTGGTAAGTTCGTTTCTTTTAAATTTCAATATTGTACTTTCTTAAGGTTCCATGATATGTCCATTTAATATTGATATAATTTTGATAGGGAATTATTTAGCATTAAGTAGGGAGAATGTGCAGTCTAGTTTACTTGTTAAATTGTTGGATCTGTTAGAACATGTTTCTTTGCAATTGCCAGTGATTATGGAGGATTTAGATTCCTGACACTAGTAGTTGATTAAATATGCAAGTTAGCTTTTGTAGGCTGACCTAATATCAGTCAGGGGAGGAGGAGAGGTGGGTTAAGCCTTGTGGAATAATTGTACCCCTTCTAAAGTTAAGTAAGACAGGCGGAGTGGTGGACACTAGTTGGATGTTCTTGACAAGATCAGCGTTTAGGAAATTTTGCAGTGGCAAAGGCCATATCAATGTTTGTCTTCAATTTAATGTATATGTTGCAAGGAGGCAGAGAAGTTGGTCAATCCTATTTCTCTGGAGTGCCAGTTTCCCTTATTCATAATATTTATTGTTCCTTTATCGTAGAGGGAAGTTAGCGGGTGTCATGTTGTTGGAGTGGTCAAACTTTTGAGAACTTGTTGACTTGTATAGCCTGAGAGGAATAACAGGCATTTTGAAGATTCTTTTGATTCTTTATAATTAGTGTAGGACTGGATTAAGTTTTGGGTTGCTTGGTGTACAGATCTAAAAGTTTCGTGAGTTTGTCCTTTTTCGATCTTAGTAGGAACTAGGAAGTCTGATACGTTTTTAAACTTTTAGAGATACACATTCTCCGTACACATATTTGGTAGGTACAATAAGGCCCTACAAGTGAAACACACACACACACATATATATTTATCGGGTTAGATTTCTTGGATAAATGTGTATTATAGTGTCACACTAATAGCATTATAGCAACATAGTCTATTTATAATAGAACATGATAACGTAATGGGGCTTATATCAAGAAATAGAAAAGTTGGACTTCTTAATTGGAAAAATATGCATTTGGTAGCCCAGACAAGGCAAAAGTTAACTGGAGGTAGTTCCTTGTTCTACTTAATGCTATTAAAAAGATATTATACAAAAAAAATTCCTTTTCTTGGAGAGTCGCTTACTTGTTTATGTTTGAAGTTGACGAGTAGATTGTCTTCTTAAAAAGATATAAAGCACTAAAAAATCTTTACATGTATAGGAAGTTTGGAACTTTTTATTCATGCAATTGACATTTATTCACATGATTAGGATATAAAGAAGTACCGGAAGAAGAAAAGAGCAAATTGGTCGGTAATGTCTTTACTAGTGTTGCTTCAAATTATGACCTCATGAATGACCTGATGAGTGCTGGTTTACATAGATTATGGAAGGAAAGGTTGTTACTTACATTCTTTATATAATCTAATCTGTATTAGCCTCAAATGCTTTAATACCAAGAATTTAGTCGGTTTATTTTGTTTCCAGATTGGTATCCAAACTAAATCCATTTCCTGGAATGAAGCACCTTGATGTGGCTGGTGGGACAGGTTTTTATCTTTTCGACGAATTCTCTTTCTTAAATCTCAGTTGTCATGGCCTGATAATGTTATTTTTGAGCAAGGTTTCCACACTATGAACTGGAAGCTTTTATTTCCTGACTGTTTGTTTAAATCCCCCATAAACAAAATATATATTAAAAATTAAGTGAATGACTATGTAATACAAATAACAGTACAAACTTATAAAAAAAGGTTTGTGCTCCCTCATTTTCCTCTCTCTACTCCTCCCACCTTAATTTTTTTTCCATTATTTTGTTCCATCCATTTGTCCAACCAATTGGAGCATATTTTATGTTTTGGCCACTTACATGTCTTTTAAAAGGTCATCATTAATCCAGTAGAAACCTTGTTTGAAGTGTCTACAGACCCTGTACACTGAAACAGATTTATATGTATGTACATTTCTGTAGCTTTGAATTTTTAAATTGTCCAATTACAGGGGATGTTGCGTTCCGAATTCTAGAAAGTATTAACAGTGTTAGGCATAAAGCACTACGAGATACGTTTGAAGATAATTTACAGGAAGAAACCCAGATATATGTATGTGATATCAACCCAAATATGTTGAATGTTGGAAAAATCCGGGCCCAAGAGAGAGGTAATTTATGAGGAATGTTTCACAGTGAGAAATTAATATTTTTATTACCACTTGTATAGTCTTATACACAATAATCCTACCTGTTATTAGTTGCATAGTTACATGGATTCGTATCGTTGTAGGCTTAGGAGAAGATGGATCTCTAGTATGGGTTGAAGGAGATGCAGAAGCATTAAATTTTGAGGATGGCTCTATAGATGGTTATACGATTGCTTTTGGTATTAGAAATGTGACACATATAGAGAAAGTTCTTTCTGAAGCTTACAGGTAATATACAAACTTGTATGCTAATTGGACTTTTGAGCATGTATGTGTGTAATGTAGCTTAAGAGTTGATATTGTATAGCTGAGAAAATCCTTAACCCTTCACTACTATCACATAACATTACTTATAAGAATTGCAAAAAACGTTAAGCTGATCTTAGTTGTGTTACATGCTTAATATTTCCTTGTATGAAAAACCTTGTAAAATATGAGAAAGTGTATAGTAAATCCTTCTACATTGTCCAAATGGACTAGGGATTTGTCTAGAATTACGCCTAATGCCTACATGTATTTTTTTTTTTAATTTTGTACAAAAATATGAAGTTAATAAATGGTTGCTGTATTTTGCTTCCCCTTGGTTGATATGTGTACATCCTTTTGTATGTATTGTAGGCTTGTACAGTACAACAAGATAAACACATTATGCTCCCATCCTCTTATATTGGAGAATCGACAAGTTTGCATCAGAACATGGGTGTCTACCATATTTTTATGTTTACATAGTAATACTCCACTTAGAGTGTTTATATCTGTACGATAAAAAGTAATTTGGGTAATTTGGGAGACGATGTCCCAAGTTTTTTAAATTATAGGAAAGTTTTGCATACTAGCCTAATTTTTCTACACACCTGGAGAAAAAAACACAGAAACACTACTAGTGCAACTTGCAATGATGTTGCAGATTCTTTTAAAAGTATTCTAAACTTAATTAGACCGAAAAGCTCTCGCTGCAGCCTTAGGGAAGAATGGAACAAACAAATTCATTTTGATAGTAATTTACAGTAGAACATCAATGTGTCACTCCCAAGCTCTATTGTGTCAATTACAGCAGTAATTATCCCACGGTATTGCCCAAACTTGAATTGACATTTGAATGCTCCTTAGGACTCCCAGAAGTTGCTAGAGCTCTTGAATTAAGGGGAAGCCGTTGCCAGCTTGTTTTTTATGACTTTGAAACCGAAATGTTGCCTGCACGATGCTAATATGACTCTTAATGAGCATGTTAAAATTTTGATGCCTAATGTATTTGTTTAGTGCCGGATCTGTGCTTTTGCAATCAAGGAGAATTTCATGAATAAGAAATGACTAACTGTAGCTGTTGATGTTTTTAGCTGTTACAGTACCTGATCCCCGTAATTTATTTGTGTCAGGGTGCTTAAAAAGGGTGGAAGGTTTCTTTGCCTTGAATTGAGCCATGTGGAAAATCCAGCTTTCAAGCAGTTGTAAGATTTTTTTTAGAAAATCATAAATAGCTCTGAATTCTTACATACTATCTTATGTGAATTCTTAAAGCACATTTGCTACACCTTTCTTTGAATCTCATATTTAGAATCTTAGTTAAATGTTGGTGGCCTTATTATGCAGCTATGATTATTACTCATTCTCGGTCATTCCAGCCATAGGGGAGCTAGTTGCCGGAGATAGGAATTCTTACCAATACCTGGTTGAAAGTATTCGTAAATTTCCTTCACAGGTAAACATCTATACTGTTGACAAAACTGCAGTTAAGGTTTATCATTGATTCCTAGCCAGTTAATTTTTTTTCTACATGGGCACTTATACTTCACCTGGCTGTTGCCTGGGTTTTAACTTGATTAGTAACTATGAGATGTGGACTAGGATGTGGACCTTCGGACATGACACTGATCCTTTGTCAAACTATAGGATTGCTAAAAATTGGCAAGGATATGTTCCTTGTTTTGGAAGCAGGTAGATAAAGTTTCCTCAATTTGGAATGGACACGGAGACCACATGATTTTTCAGTACATTAAATTTAAAGTTTTTACGTACTTGCATCATATATACAAGTATAGGATTACAAACCAACTTATTCTACAAACTCTACCAACCTTAAAAATCACCAATTACAATTTTATAGATCACCAGATAGCGTATACCAACGACAAATCACCAAATAATATACCAACGACAAATCACCAATTGCAACTGTACAAATCACCCCGACTAAATTAGTACAAAGCACCCGAATAAGATGGTATATATCAATAAAAAAAAAACCTGAAAGCACTATAGGCGTTGTATTAAACATAATTATGGGTTGGATGAACTTGTAATTGCTGATTTTGTATGGTTTGTAGTGTTTGTAGAATGAGAAGGTATTATCTAAAGCTTTGATCTTATAAGTTCAACTTATTAGCTAATTAAAAATGTTTTTAATCTTATTAGCAAATAAAACCATATTGAATACAATGTATAAAATTTATAACAAATAGAGTATTATGTGAGAAAGCCCATTACAATATATCTTGTAAAACATCGTATTAAATTAACAAACACTACTATCAATCTATCCCTTTTGGACGTCTCACAATTTGCATCTGCAACAATGCTGCTGCATCTTTTTCTTCTCCTTTTCTTCTTTTTGCTCCCAGTTTCATCTCCATTGTGAGCAAAGTTTCAGTTAGTAAGTGTCCAATTTCCAGTTGACGGATCGAAATGGCCAACACTGAAGAGTCGAAACAACAGTGTGGGAGAGAGAACCTCTGAAACTTCCTTGGCATCGTGGAGCCTCTATGATATATCTTATGATCATATATCTTATGTTTGCTATATATCTATGGGCGCCGTACCGCTGAAACCTCCTTGGCATCGTGGAGCCTCTTATGAATGCATTGCCAGTGTAAGAACCTTACATGAGTCTATATGGCTTTATCCATCAGACCATCACTACATCGTTGTTGATCTCGACAAAATTTCCAAAATTTTGGAAGGTTCTCAGCTTCACCAGTCACCACATTGTTGTGGGTCATGAAACCAGACTAACTAGATTTTTATGAATTAACAATTTTACACTTCAGTATTGGATCCCAACTGCTGCTTACAAAATATTAATGATTTTTGCAAATATCTTCAACGAAGTAGAGGACAGAAAGAAATGTTTTTGTTTTCTCTGACAAGTAGAAGAGAAGAGCAGAGAAAGGGATGTTGAATATTGCAAGTGGTGGAGAATCTTATACCAAATAGGAGAGAAATTCAACTGGAGGTACTTATCCGTAAGAATCTTGATTTGAGGAACAGAAATATTTTATTTCTTTCCCACAAGATTCTGAGATTGACTGAACTTCCAAGACATATCTACACGAGTGTGGTACATGTGCATCACAGCCAAACTAAAAAATATGACAATTTATCAGAAGTAAATTATATAACTTGAAAACAGAGTATGTAAATTTTTGATGTTGTTGGACATCAATTTTCATAGTATTATGTTAGTGTATCCTGTTCCATCATATCTTTTGCATGTTCTATCTTCTGTGTTTATCAATTTATATGCATGTTTCAAGTACTACTTTCATCATAGCATATGCATGTTTTAAAATACCACATTTAGCTATTAGACTAGAAATATAGGTTTTTAAAATTTTATTCTAATTCTCCTACATAATTGCATATGGTTAATCTTAGATATAATTGTTTTGTTTTGTGTATAGAGTCGTCTGACATACCTAAACACTTTTAATATCTGTAGTAATTTGACTCATGTGGATATAATTATAAAGCCAATTCACATAATGTATAAAAAATGCGGAGATGTGGCCGTATGAAATTTAAATGGAATGATAGCTGACAAACAAGTGAGCTTGCCATACACTCATACCCACATGGCCATAATCGCATTTTAGAAACATCCTGTGGCTGTATGTAGGCTTCACAGGTTTCTCGATTTTAGGAAGAGTAAATTTGTTTTTTTCCGCTAAGAATCTTATAACTGTCTGAGTCTGGCATGACACGAGTCACATAATTGATCAATATTTTATTTGTTAGTAAAATTGGAAATTATAACTAGATTTTCCTAGTCTGTTAACTAAATTAGTTCCTTAAAAAAAAATTATTGCAGGAGAAATTTGCTTCATTGATTTCAGAAGCTGGATTCCAGAAGGTTGAGTATGAAAATCTCGTGGGTGGAGTTGTCGCAATTCATTCTGGATTGAAGTTTTAGAGGAGCGAGTTCAGAAGCTTTTACGTAGTGATGGTAGGACAGTTGGTATCATAATTCGCAGTGGCCTTGTGAAATTTTCAGATATCATCTAGTTCTGCAAGTGTTCTACATGCTCGTGGATCTTATCAAGCAATTACTTGCAAGTCTATCTTCTCATTGTTCTTGTTTCGTATTCACTTCTTTATCAAATTTGTCCTGCATCAACTGGCAATGTTCTTGAAATCTTTTGCAACTTGTCTGTACAGTTACTGCTTTAGACAAATGTGTCTCCTAGCACTGCATAAGTGAACATTTGTCATCTTTATATCTAGATATTGGACGGAGAAATTTCAGTCGTTAATAACTCGTATTACTCAATGATGGAGCTTGAAAATTGAGTTTCCTTTTGCTTTTTTTGACTTAAATGCAAGTCATGAATGGAATCTGCCTTACTGTATTACAGAGAGCATTTAGTAACTTGGACCAGACATTTTATAGTTGTAAAGAAGGAAACCTGTTGGCTCTTGAAGATAACAAAACATAGGGCATGTAGTAATTATGTTGGAATTTAGAGATCCGTAAATATCTATGATATTGTGTTTTTTAATCTCAAAATTTTCCCAATCTCCAGAATTTTGATTGGATCCAGCAAGACTTCTAATGACGCTAGTTTGGATGTGTTGTATGAGGGAGGGCACACAGTGGTGAGTCATGCGGAGTGACCTTAATGTGTATCCTTTGAGAGATTAATTTCATTAGGTATAAGCATGTATTTGGTATTTTTTGTAGTTGATTGGTATAGACAGTTTGTGCAGTTTATATGATAAAGTTCGGTGAGAAGCAACAAATATATTTTATCTAGTTTTCAGAATTCAAGATTTTTTTGAGGGTATAACACAGTCTCTCTTCCTCCGCTCCCACCCCGGGGCAGCCACAGACCTACGTACTGTTATTGAGATCCGATGGAGGTTGACATGCTATCTAGAGATGGTAAATTTAACAGAGCAGATGGATAATTGATTCGTCCTAACCTGATGGTTTGTTCCCTGACTTCAAAGGTTCTTGTTTGGATTTGGTTTCTAAATATCAGGCTGACCCAAAACCTCAGAGTATCTGATAAAATATGTTATAAAATTGTAATGAAAATATTTAATACATATTAGAAATTGCATATTTAATATATTAATTAAACTTTTTGGTATGGATTTTGGCTTTGGTTTGATTTTGGGTTGCTGACCAATTTGACTCGGATTTGGGTTTCAGTTATATATTGGGTTTTGGTGAAACTCAAACCCTACTGAAACCTGATATTTCGATTTTGATTTTATAATTTTGGGTTTGATTTTATGTTTGGGTTTGGTTTTTACCAAACCCAAATTGATCTAACCTTTTGTCATCATCCATAATGTTATCCATGCTTCAAAACTATATTATTTGTTGGCTATATTAACTTGTAGCTATGAAGTAGTTTTACGAGGAGGAGATTGTTTTTAAGATGTTTCAATGAAATTTAATCTTGAGTTCTTGACATCACATGTTACCTGTTCTCTTTTGCAATTGCTAAGAAAATCCGTCTGCTTTGGGGCCATCTGGTAGTTAAATGCTTCTCATTTTGAGGTGCTAAGTCCCTATATGTGTTTTTTTTACAGGTTTTGGGATTGTCGTCATCTTGAAGATACACTAAATATTGATTCCGTATATGACAATTATGTTATTATTATAGGTGCTTCAAGAACACTAGTTTCTTATTTTTCGTTATACTATATTCTATCCAGATGAAGCCGAGATCTTGTTTTGCCCCTCGTCGTAAAATGACACTTGGTTTGTGTTGCGCCAAAATCTTACTTGGTTTCTATTTAAGGTCCATGAGGGTTGTCGGCCCAATCTACATGATTAAGGTGAGTTAGATGGTTGCAGGCCTAGTGATATTAGTCCATTAACCCCTTAGGATGATGCAAGAACACCGGAAGCTGATGGACCTTCTATATTCAGGGATTCATCGACAAGGGGTTCATACAGGTGAACCCCGAAGAGATTTATCTGGAAGCCTCCAGAACCCGCATACAGCAGAACCCGCATAATGAGTGTTTAATGATGACTCAATCTCCTAAACTTTAGAAGCACGAAAATGGACTCAAGAGATGGACTTGGAGAGGGATTCTATCACCTAATTCGAGATAAATACATCAGTTGGAAGGATATATGCTATATATGTGGATAATTACGGAAGATATACATGATATATGTATGCAAACAGTTGTACAACTAGCAACTAGGGTTCAGTAGGGTCCTAAGGAGGCTAGGACATACTACAAGATCAGCATGGCTAGGAGGGATAAAACTTATCAGGACGTGGCTTTTTCATCAAGAAAAAGAGTCCAAACCCTAAGAACTACATGGGACTTGAATCCTATAAATATAGGATATGTAAATATAGGATATGTAGGCACTTTGTAGGGGGCTCCGTTCTCACGTTTCTCTACACAAGGGCACATAGAAAACACTGTGAAACACATTTCCGGGCATCTCTCCGCCCATATTGTCCAAAAACCCTGCAAACTCAGTCCCAAAATCACCACAAACAATCGCTTGTTCCGGCAGTCGCACCCTAGGCTGAAGACACGCGCACCCGCTGTTGAAGCCGAGAATCAAGGAATCCATCGGTTGTTTTAACAACCTACATCACAAGTGTTGTACCAAATTTCTCTCACAATAGTTTGCTATCATTCCTTTATTTTGGTTTTACCGTATTAGTAATCTCTCCGGGAGGTGATATTTTTCCCCTTCTTAAAAGCCTTTTCCAGGTATATTTGAAAGCACTATTCATTCTAGGAATTGCAGAATATTAACTTGGATGTAACCTATTAGTAAACTTTTGATGATTTTGCCTCATTTAGGTGTTCATCGGGGTAAAGGACCAAACTACCGAAATTCTGAATATACCAATTCTTTTCCTCAAAAGTTAGTCTATGCACATTTTTCTTTTTATAGTTATCCTTACAATTCTGGGTAAAGAGGTGGACAAAGATCTTAAAGAAACTCCAACACAACACTAAATCAATATAATAATGGTGATTATAGTGTAAAAAAAACTTCAACCCAATACTAAAATGGTGTCCCAAGGACACCAAATGAATAGTGAGACACCAAATTTGGTGACAAAAATACATTTGGTGTCCCTTTGACATCAAATTGGGTGTCTTTCAAAATTTCCCTTATGTTTGTTAATAAAACAAGTTTTTTCTTGTCCTATTGAACTTCTTTCTTTTGTACTTTTCAACTTTAGATTTTATTGACAATATAAAAATGAGAGAAAGTTAGAATATTCCATTTTTTAATGTGAAATATTCTTTTTAGTGTCAAGTATAGTGTCAATGAGTTGAAGTAAATTTTATGAATGATGTCATTTTGACATCAAAATAGTATTATAGTGACACTATTTTGGTGTCATGAATTGGAGATGATCAGTATAGTTTTGAAAATTACTCACTTGAATGGTGTTTCAGCATGATGAAAGTTAAAAAATATTTTCAAAATATTCTCCGCAAATGATGTAGTGCATATATGGGAATGATGAATTTTAATTGGCGGGTTAATGCGAAGGCACTTGAGGTCGTTTCATTTATTATTTTTATACAACCAATGAAGACATGTGCCACTCAAAAACTAGTCTTACACTAGTTTTATTTATTTCGAATGATTAAATTTTTTTGAACGGATCAAATTTTTAACCATCAATATAAACATTAAGTTATTTCGCAAATCTAAATCATATTATCTGAATGTCTTAAAATAAAATTCATAACAACTTTGAATTCGAAATAAATAATATAATTATTATCACATTTATTATTCAACATATTTTCAATAGTGTCCGAGCTACCCAGTGGCAAGTGGCCAATTTGTTGATCCAAAGGGTCACGAGTTCGACTCTCACCTTCAGCTAGAAAAAAAAACACATATTTTCAATACACGGTGTTGTAAAAAGTGGGAATCGGAGTTAATCGGTGAAGGCACCGTCCATGGATTAATCGGAATGATTAATCGGATCATTAATCGGAATAAATTTAATAATATTTTTTATATACAATTATAAAATTGTTTCGTTATTTCAACTAAACATATGTTATTATCATATATTTATGCAATATGTTAAAAATGTTATATAATTGTAATAAATAAAATTTTGAAGGTTTAACTTTTCAATTAGAGATCAATTTAAGAGAAAAACTTAAGAGAATTTACGATTTAGACATCTAAAATTATAATTATATGTACAAAAATAATGTTTTTTCCTATTGTTTAATCAATTTTCTACCTTTTAAATTTTTTTTTTATTTTAATTTTAACTATTTTTTACTATTTTTTAATAATTAGCCCGATTTTTGACCGATTAATTCGATTTTTGACCGATTCAGTCGATTTTTGACCCTTTTTATGAAAAAATAATTAATTGACCGATTTTCGCTTAATCAATTCGGTGGCCCGCCGTCTAGCGATTAATCGCCGACTTTTAGAACAGAGTCAATACATGTTGTGGATTAAAAAGCGTACTTATGAATTTAATGCTAAGGTTTAATGAGCTTCGAGCTTTAATGCGAGGGTTTAATGAGCTTCGAGCTTTTATGGCTGCACTTGTGTTTCGAGACTAAATCGGTCCTCACAAGATGCCTACGTATCTCAATTCGTTATTGAGAATCAAGCCAAAGACGTAGTTCTTGGTGTTGCCCTCGGGGCTATGGCAGTAGGGGCAGACCAAGGACGTAGTGACTTGTATGTCCTTATTCGAGGATGAAGTCTAAAACGTAGTTCTAGGGGTGCCTTTATGGCTTGTTGCGCCTTCGAGGCGTTGTGACGTATGGGGCTGTGCCCAAAACGTAGTAGATGACGTATGGAGCTGTATCCAAAACGTAGTAGATGACGTATGGAGCTGTGTCCAAAACATAGTAGAGGACGTATGGAGTTGTGTCCAAAACGTGACGTATGGAGCTGTGTCCAAAACGTAGTTCTGATTGTAGGATCAGGGTCCTTATATAGGCGTCTAGAGCCTAGTATTTATGGTATGTTTAGGAGTCTTAGCGAATAAGTCTCCTTTTTGATATTGGATAAACATTGTATTTCTTGCTGGAGAATTCGTTTCCTTGTTGATAAAGGCTATGACTCATTAATTGCCTTTAATTGGGATTCCGGATCCTTCTTTGATGAATTTACCATATTTTGGACTCTTTTTATGAGCTGTATATTTTCCCTATTCATTAATTACGAAATTAATGAATAATTAGGGTGTCGGGCCTTAAATATCGGCCTTTCCATTGACTTGTCAATTATATTTCTATAATTACTTTTCTGACCATATCATTTGCCCCCCAACTTCTGGAAAAATCTCCTTGGGGTTTTCTTAGAAGTTATAACGTGTTTTTCCTCAAAATTTTCCATTTTAAGGGCATTTTCGACCTCAAATTAGGTCATTTTCGACCTCCTTTTTGACCAGGAAACAAGTCATTTTCGACCTCAAATTCGACCAGGAAACATGTCATTTTCGACCTGAAATTCGATCTGGATTTCGACCTCGACTGGAGTGAGGTCGAAGGTTTCGACCTCGACTTTTAAGTCTTTTTCGACCTCGAGCCTTCGACCTCGATCCAGCCTTTTTTCGACCTTGATTGGTCCTAGGTCGATGGTTTCGACCTCGACTTCCCAGTCATTTTCGACCTCGGTCATTCGACCTCGATCCCTTATACTTTCGACCTCGATTTACATGTCATTTTCGACCTGGGTCATTCGACCTCGATTCCTCATACTTTCGACCTCATTTTGCAGGTCATTTTCGACCTGGGTCATTCGACCTCGTTCCAGCCTTTTTCGACCAGGATTTTCAACCTCGGTCATTCAACCTCGATTCCATGCGTTTTTTAAACTCATTTAGGTGCGAGATCGAATGCTACGAGCTCATTTTCTGGGCCATTTTCGACCTCAATCTTTCGAACTCGATCCAGGGTCTTTTCGACCTTAGATCTTTAATTTTTGTGCCTTATTTTGGTGCGAGATCGATGGATACGACCTCGATTTCTCGTGTATTGTCGACTTCGGTCGTACGACCTCGATTAAGGTTTTTTCAACCTAAAATCTTCAATTTTCCGTTTTTATTTGGGAGCGAAATCGATGGGTTCGACCTTGATTTCCCGTGTATTTTCGACCTTGGTCGTACGACTTCGATTAAGGGTCTTTTCGACCTTGGTCTTTTATCCTTGTTTTTGCCTTGGTTTCATTCCAAATTTCATTCTTTCTTGGGCCTTAACTAGCCCAATTTTTAATTGGACTTAAATTATTTCAGCCTTATTGGGCCTTATTGTTTGGGCTTCGAATTCGCCTGAGACCCAAATTATCTGGGCTTTGATTTCTATAATCCATAAATGGATTTGTGGGCCTTAACTGGCTATAGACGGTTGCCTTTCCCTTAGCCGGTTGGGTTCCTGGTCACTTTGATTATAAAAGAGTGGGATTTCCATTTCACTCTTCACTTTTCATTTCTCAAAGACACTCTACTATATTTTCTCTAAGTAGCTCTCCTAGGGTTCTGTCACTAGGCGATTCCCGGCGAGATTTTCCGTTGAATCTCACCGTTTTTCTGAGTTTTTTATTTGAAGATTTGAAGAATTCTTTGAAGATTTGAAGTTTTTCTTTGAAGATTTGAACATTTCTGGGTTTAAAATGGTTGATCGCGCTTCCCAACGTCTATGATAATGCACTAGGATTTCATAGAAGTTATACCGGTCTTTTTCGAGACTTGGGGTCTTTTTATCCCTTACCTGGGACTTACTACCCTTTTTTGGGGATTTTAATATACACTATTGTTTCACGAGTATCGTCTTGGTGTAAAGTGTGGAGCGACCTACACATTTACGACGATTTTGCCTTATTCGAGGCTAACTTGTCATTTGCATAAGCCTCTTATGTCTTATACCATCTTGTTTTGGCTTCAAGCCTTTCATTGAGCATATCGAATGATGGGGTTTGGACTGAATGTCTTAGGTTTATGGGGTTTCAACCCTTACATAATACTCAAGTTTAAAAACTTGTATTTGGTTTTATCAAACCTTATTTCTAGTAGTGAGTCCATTCAGGAAACGCTTTTAAACATAGTAAACTTTCAAGTTTGTAGCATGCCAAGTCCTTGGCACCTCATGCCCTTCGAGGGTTTCTAGCTTGTATGAGCCTCGACCAAATACGTTCTTGACGCGATATGGTCCTTCCCAATTTGGGGCCAGCTTGCCTTTTTTTCCAACTCCGGATGCCTCAATCTTACGGAGAACCAAGTCTCCTTGTCGAAAGAACCTTTCTTTAACCCTTAGGTTGTAGTAGAAAGATGCCTTCTTTTGATGTTCAACTATCTTGGCGTTTGCCTCATCTCTAACTTCGTCAATTAGATCTAAAGCTAGCCTCAAGCCTTCTTCATTTGTTTCTGGTTCATAAGCCTCAACTCTCGGAGACGTGTGAGTAATCTCCACCGGAACCACTGCCTCTGCTCCATAAGCTAATAGAAAGGGAGTTGCTCCAGTGGTGACTTTGCAGGTAGTACGATATGCCCAAAGTATGGGGAGTAATTCGTCTACCCAAGTGTTTCTGGAGCGTTCAACTCTTTTCTTTAGTCCATCTAGGATAATTCGATTTGCAACCTCAGCTTGCCCATTTGCTTGAGGATGAGCAACAGAGGTGAAGCGCAGTTGGATATCATTTTCTTCACAATATTTCTTGAACTCATCGTTGTTAAACTGAGTTCCATTGTCCGTGACCAGGATTCGTGGAATTCCATATCTGCATATCACATTTTCCCAGAAGAAATGCATCACTTGCTTGGTGGTTATCTTGGCTAATGGTTTAGCCTCAATCCACTTGGTGAAGTAGTCGATTGCTACTATTAAGAACTTTCTCTGCGCACTTGCCATTGGAAATGGTCCAAGTATATCCATCCCCCACATGGAAAATGGGATCGGCGAGTTAATGGATGTCAACATCTCTGGTGGTTGCCTAACCACTGATGCATGTTTCTAGCACCGTTCACACTTCTTAACGTAGCTTTTAGCATTAGCAAGTATGTTTGGCCAATAGAAACCTAGACGAGTGATTTTATGAGCAAGGGCTCTGCCCCCCAAGTGCTGCCCACAAATTCCTTCATGCACTTCCTTTAGGGCCAATTCTGCCTCTTGTGTCTCAAGCATTTCAAATAAGGAATGATGAAAGACTTCTTGTATAGAATTCCCTCAATCAAGGCATACCTTAATGCCCTCACGTATAGCTTTCGTGCTTCTGAAGTGTCGTTGGGTAACCACCCAGTTTCCAAATGAGCTTTGATAGGATCCATCCAACAACTAGCAACATCAATGGGTGCTACCAACTTTCCGTTGATGCTTGGGGTCCTCAGGACTTGGAAGTAGACACTTCCTGCATAGTTTTCAATTTCGGAAGAAGCAAATTTAGACAAGGCATCAGCCTTCACGTTTTCTTCCCTTGGAATGTGCTCTACATAGCATTCGTCGAACTGAGTCATGATGGCCTTGACAAGTTTCAAGTACTTGGCCATGACTTCATCTCTGGCCTCAAATTCCCCATTCACTTGGGAAACCACTAGCCTCGAATCTCCACATACTTTCAGAGTTTTGACCCTCAAGGCTCCGGCCAGCCCTAAACCAGCTATCAGAGCTTCATACTCAGCCTCATTGTTTGTCGTTGGGAAGTCAAGTTTTAGTGCATACTCTATGAGGAATCCATCAGGACTTTGTAGCACTAAACCGGCTCCACTTGATTTTGTTTTTGATGCTCCATCAAAATAGAGCACCCAACATTCTTTGGAGATTATGTCTTCAGTTTCCTTGTCTTCCATTGTTACTTCCTGCCCCCCGACTTCTTGGTTGTCAATGGTACATTCAACCATGAAGTCAGCGAGTGCTTGAGCTTTTATGGCCGTTCGAGGCTTATACTTGATGTCGAATTCGCCCAATTCAATGGCCCATTTGATCAATCTTCCACTAACTTGAGGGCTATGCAAGATGTTTCTTAGAGGTTGATCAGTCAAGACCTCTATCTTGTGAGCCTGGAAGTACGGGCGTAGCTTTCTTGAGGCCATTATCAAGGCTAAGGAAAACTTCTCAATCGTCGAGTAGTTTATTTCTGCCCCATGTAGAATCTTGCTCACGTAGTAGATGGGTTTCTGAACCTTTAACTTTTCTTTTACCAAAATAGCTCCCAGGGCAGTGTTGGATACTGCCAAGTATAGATACAGAACCTCTCCTGGTTTTGGTTTGGCCAATAGTGGTGGCTCAGCCATGTATTTCTTCAAGGCCTCAAAGGCCTCTTGGCTTTCAGTTGTCCATTCAAAAAATTTCACTTTCTTGAGTGCTTTAAAGAAAGGTAAGCACTTCTCTCCTGACTTGGAGATGAATCTTCCCAATGCTGCCACTCTTCCAGTTAATTTCTGGACTTCCTTAATAGTCTTTGGTGGTTCCATGTCTAGAACTGCTTTGATTTTGTCGGGATTAGCCTCGATTCCTCTCTTGGAAACCATCAGGCCTAAAAACTTTCCCGAGCCTACACCAAAGGTACATTTAGTTGGATTTAACATCATCTTGTGGCGCCTTAGCACTTCAAATGCCTCTCGGAGGTGCTCAATGTGATCGGCCTTATCGAGGCTCTTGACTAGCATGTCATCTACGTAGACCTCCATGGTTTTTCCAATTAGGTGTTCAAAAATTTTGTTCACCATTCTTTGGTAGGTTGCCCCTGCATTCTTAAGTCCAAATGCCATGACTAAGTAACAGAAAACACCAAAGTCAGTGATGAATGATACCTTGGAGATGTCATCTTTGTGCATCTTGATTTGGTTGTATCCGCTAAAGCCATCCATGAAACTTAGCATCTCGTGCCCAGCTGTTGCATCTATTAGTGCATCAATCCTTGGTAAGGGAAAACAATCCTTAGGACATGCATCATTTAAGTCAGTGAAGTCCACACACATCCTCCATTTCCCATTGGCCTTTTTGACCATCACTGGGTTAGCCAACCATTCTGGGAATTGAATTTCCTCAATGAAACCGGATTCCAAAAGCTTTTCAACTTCTTGTTTTATGGCTTCAAGCCTTTCCGGAGCAAAACTTCTCTTCTTTTGTTTCACCGTCTTTCTTTCAGGATCCACATTCAGTTTGTGAGTTATCAATTGGGGATCAATCCCTGGCATGTCGGCCGCTGTCCAAGCAAAAACGTCATTGTTCTCTTGAAGAAAAGTCGTGAGTTTGCTTTTCAATGGTTCGGGCACTAGTGCCCCAACATAAGTCACCTTCTCTGGTTCACCAGGGACTAAGGGAATTGGGATTAAATCCTCAGCCGGTTTCCCTCTTCGGTCCTCATTGTCGCCAGTATCCATGTCTTCAATTGGGAGAACTTGCCCCCCGATTCCATCAGGCCTTAACGCGTCTACATAACAACTTCTAGCCATCTTTTGGTCTCCTAGTTCTTCACCAATCCCATTCCTCGTTGGGAACTTGATTTTCAGATGATAAGAAGAGGCAATGGCCTTGAACGCATGAAGACCAGTCATTCCCAGGATTGCATTATAGGTCGAAGTTGCCTTTATAACTATGAAGATCAACATTTGAGTAGACGTATTCATCCCTTGCCCCATGGTCATTGGGAGTTGGATAGTGACTTCCACCTTTGATTCCACTCCATTGAATCCATATATGGGCATATTCGAGGGTGTCAACTGAGAGTCAGTGTAGCCCATTTTGATGAAAGCATCATGGAACAAGATGTCCACTGAGGCTCCATTGTCGACCAAAACTCTCTTTGTTTCGGAATTTCCTATCACAGGAACGATGACTAAGGGATCATCATGGGGAAACTTCACTCCCTCTAGGTCTGAATCATCAAAACCTATTGATACTTCTGTTCGGGCACGTTTCGGTGCTTCTCCAACCACAGTCATTACCTCTCGAGCATAAGCTTTTCTTGAGTTTCGAGAGGACCCAGCAGCAGTTGGCCCTCCGAATATCATGTTGATGACTGGCCCTCGGGGCTTAGGGTTACGATCTTGGTCGTTGTCCCTTCTGTCGTAATCCTTCCTTTCATAGTTTCCTCTTTGACTCCCTTGATTTCCATCCTTGGTGAATTTGCTGAGTTTTCCTCTTCGTATCAGAAATTCGATCTCATCTTTCAATTGCCTACAATCGTCGGTGTTGTGACCGACTTCTTTGTGGAATCGACAGAACTGATTTTGGTTCCGTTTGGACATGTCAGCCCTCATTGGCTTCGGCCATTTGAGATCTCCTTCCTTAACTATCTCCATCAGAATTTGACTCCTGGGAGTGTTCAATCTTGCATACTCCGTAAACTTTGGCCCAAAATTGTTTCTCTTGGGTGGAGAATCAGAGTCCTTTGACGTTCTGGGAAACTTTTCCTTGACATCGTACTCCTGCGTTTCTTTTCTTTTCTTTGAGTTTCCACTACCGCTAGAAGTGGGTTCATACTTTCTCATGCTTTCTTCAGCCTTGATATACTTTCCGGCTCTATCTTGGAGCTTCAGCATGCTCTCGGGTGGATGTTTTGCCAATGATCTTTTGAAGTGATCATCAGTAGTTCCTTGCTGAAGAGCTATCATGGCTACTTTGTCCTCCAAGTCCGGGACTTTCAGAGCCTCACAGGTGAATCGGTTGATGTACTCCCTTAGAGCTTCATTCTTTCCTTGTTGAATTCCTATCAGTGATGCAGAGCTTTTCTCATGCACCCTTCCACTAATGAACTGATTGATAAAAGCTTTGCTTAGTTCCTTGAAAGACCCAATTGAGTTGGGAGGAAGACGGCTATACCAGCGTTGGGCCATGTCTGCCAAGGTTTGTGGAAACGCCCTACACTTGACCGCATCGTTGGTTGGCTGCAACAGCAGTGCATTGGAGAAGGTCCTTACATGATTTGCGGGATCTCCCGTTCCATCATAGGCTTTGATCGAAGGCATCTTGAATTTTCTGGATATAGCCGTTTTCATGATGTCTTGAGTAAACGGTGGTGTAGGATCATCGGGATCTCCTAGGGGCAACAGAATGATAGGATCACCCCTTGGGGCTTCAGCCCTCTTGGTTCTTCTTGCCGGTGGATCCAAATTGATAATTGGGATCCCTCCAGTTGTTTGATTTTGTGCTTTTGCGGCCTCCTGTTCTGCCGGTACTTTTTTAAGCCTTGCGACTTCTGCCTCATGGGCTGCAATTTTCTCTTTAGTAGTTTGGGGTTGATCCCGATTGGTTTGGGAAGAACGTCTCCTTCTAGGAGCGACATCCTCCCCAGTTGTATAACCCTCGTCCTCGGTATAGGGACCTGAGTAATCTTGAACGAAAGGGGTCTGTCGAGTTTGTTGATTTTGGGGTCCCAGACCTTGAATGTAAGGGGGCACATATGCCTCATGGTAGATTGGATTAGTTCCACTACCGCCCGCCGTGGGTCGAGGGGGCATGCCATAGCTTGGCATCCCCAAAGTTTGAGCAGCGTATTGATGAAGATCAGTAGTATGGAGTTGAAGCTTTCTCGGTGCATTCATGATGAGTGGAGAAGTCGAGATTGGTTGCTGGTGAGTGATCTCTAGTGGATTAGATCCATGAACGACCATCTGCAGGGGATTCGTCCCTTCAACCGAAATTGGGACTTCCCGTCCTTGAGTGGTGGTGAGGGGGATATTCGCCCCTTGAGTGCCAGTAATTGGCGGTGGTTGGCTTCCATGAGTCTCCGTTTCAGAGGTAATAGGAAGTCCTTCAAAAGTATCAGAATCTCTATTTGTTCTTCGTGTGTTTGCCATGGTTGATGTTGTCGTCCCACAGACGGCGCCAAATGTTGTGGATTAAAAAGCGTACTTATGAATTTAATGCTAAGGTTTAATGAGCTTTTAGCTTTAATGCGAGGGTTTAATGAGCTTCGAGCTTTTATGGCTGCACTTGTGTTTCGAGACTAAATTGGTCCTCACAAGATGCCTACGTATCTCAATTCGTTATTGAGAATCAAGCCAAAGACGTAGTTCTTGGTGTTGCCCTCGGGGCTATGGCGGTAGGGGCACACCAAGGACGTAGTGACTTGTATGTCCTTATTCGAGGATGAAGTCTAAAACGTAGTTCTAGGGGTGCCTTTATGGCTTGTTGCGCCTTCGAGGCGTTGTGACGTATGAGGCTGTGCCCAAAACGTAGTAGATGACGTATGGAGCTGTGTCCAAAACGTAGTAGATGACGTATGGAGCTGTGTCCAAAACATAGTAGAGGACGTATGGAGCTGTGTCCAAAACGTGACATATGAAGCTGTGTCCAAAACGTAGTTCTGATTGTAGGATCAGGGTCCTTATATAGGCGTCTAGAGCCTAGTATTTATGGTATGTTTAGGAGTCTTAACGAATAAGTCTCCTTTTTGATATTGGATAAACATTGTATTTCTTGCTGGAGAATTCGTTTCCTTGTTGATAAAGGCTATGACTCATTAATTGCCTTTAATTGGGATTCCGGATCCTTCTTTGATGAATTTACCATATTTTGGACTCTTTTTATGAGCTGTATATTTTCCCTATTCATTAATTACGAAATTAATGAATAATTAGGGTGTCGGGCCTTAAATATCGGCCTTTCCATTGACTTGTCAATTATATTTCTATAATTACTTTTCTGAGCATATCAATACAAGATTATTCAACACCTGAATTATATATTGAGGTCTTTTTTAAAAAAATACCTAGTGTTTAAATTTTTTTTGCAAAAATACGATTTTTTTCTTAAATTATTTAGTAAAATTACGATTTTTTTAAAAATATTACAAAATTTTGATTTTTTTTTAAAAAATATTTTCAAAAATACGATTTGCAACTTTGCAACTGAAATCAACCAGAAGCAACCGCACATGCAACTTTAAATTTTAAAATAACTAAAATTTTATTTAGTAGCATAACGTTGCACAACAAGTTGCATTCAACAAAATCAACTAAAACTTAAACACAATCAAACCATATTTGCAACTGTAATCAACAAAAATCAACCACACATGACAAATCCAACTTTCAATTTTAAAACAATTAGAATTTTATTTTGTTGCATGAATTGGTTGCAAAACAGGTTGTAAAAGTTGTTTAAGTTGCATCCACCAAAAAAAAAGTTGCATCCAACAAAATCATTTAAGACAATTACAAAAAACAACCAATCACAATCAACAATTTGCAACCTTATAACTATTTTTGCAACTAAAATCTACCAGAAATACAATTTTGATTTTCAATAAATAATTCGTAGCAACTTGGATCTCACAAAAGAACATTAAAAGTAAGTAATACAACTATTTTTGCAACTAAAATCAACCACAAATACAATTTTGATTTTTAATAAATAACTCTTAGCAACCAAAAAGTAACCAAAATCAACTTTGATTTATTTTAATTTTCCTTGCCGATTTGCTGCAAACTAACCTTCAAAGACTCTAGACAATTGCTTCCTCGTCAAAAAAAAATTCTTAACTTCATCTCCATCATCACATCTCTATTATCTCGTACTTTTCATCTATTTACAAGACATACACGTGCATGCGCTCACACACACATACATGTATATATCTGTAATCTATTTCATCATAGTTTATGATTTATTGATAATGATTACGAATTTGCCGGAATTGATTTGTCATCGATGAAATCAATCCACCACCGATACCAATACTCCAATCACGGTATATATCCGTATCTATATAGAGATGTGTGTATAAGTAAGATGTATGTAGATTTATGTATTAAAAAAAAGTGGATAAGAAGTAGAGAGATAAAATCGAAACAAGATAAAACAAAGGCAAGAAAGGCGAACACAATAGAAAAGAAAATAGAAAGATCGTATAATTGCAACAAATCCTGAAAGATCATATTATTGCAAACAAAAGTAAAAAAATTGATAAATATGGTAAGTTTTATATATTTTTGAATATGTTAATGTGTATTAAAAATTGAATACACCGTCATTTAAAATGAACATTATAATTACATAATTTGTCAAAATTAATTATCATTTAAATACTTAATATATCCTAAATAGTAAATGTAATCAATACTATCAATACTATTATATAATAGACGAAACATTAAAAGTTTGGTTGGTCGGTATGGTACATTGTGATTTTACTTAATTGCCCTTAAATGTATTTCGTGTTTTTACTTAATTAACCATACTTATTTATAGAAATATATTATTAAATAATAATATTACCTATTTATAACCAATTAACTTTTTTCTCTAAAATACATTATTTTTTCTAACAAATTTCCCTACTTTTTCAAACATGGCAATTACCTTTTTTAACTAAAACATGTTAGTTTTTCTATTTTTCCTTACTAAAACCTCTCATTTTCCAAAATATCACAGACACACCTTTAGTTATTTATTTTTAAACCTATGATATTATAATTATTTTTTAAAAGTTTACCTAATTTAACATGTCTACTTATTTTTCTTAACAAATGCAATCACTAAGAATATTAAAATATAAACAATCAAAAACCTTTTTATAACCAATTACTCTAAAACATATTGTTAATCCCAAATGACCTAACAGAATTGTAGAGGGGAGAGGGGGGGGGGGGGGGTTGAATACAATTACTTGATATTTCTCAAACTTAAAAACAACTTACAAATTAAAATTGAACTTATAAAATAAAAACCACAAGCACTTAATAATTTCAGTTCGATTGTTTGATGATTCAACTGAAGTGATTTTTATTGCGGAAATAATCTGTGATACAAAAGTACACAGCTGCTCAGTTACAATAATGTAGAGAAGAAAATGCTCTCAAAAATAGCTAATACAATCTATTTGTTTTTCTTCTCTTTTTAAAGTAACTGCTACACTTGGTTATATAAACCCAAGTTTACAACTCTATTTTTGGCTACACTAAAAGTACAATGAGTAACCGCCAATAGTTTGCTTTTCATCCCTTTGTCCAGTGGTCCTTGGAGATATTTGCTTTTGTCTTCATGCTTATTATGATCACTCCCAAGAACCCAATTGGAAACTGGGATGTTTCCTTATTCCCATGTCCATTTTAATGGTTTCCAATGCAAAGTACACTTCCACATCACCTTTAGATCTGTTCAGTAAACTGTCACTATCACTTTGTCAACTATTCAGAAAAGCAATAATGATTCGTTGATAGCAGGGAGATGTGTTTCGTTGATAGCTTTATTCTTCATTTCGTTGATGAGTAAACTCCATACCGTTGACAGAGTAATCTTCATTCCGTTGAAATGTCTTCACTTAGGCAAAATTACAAGGCATGAGATATTTACAATTAACCAACCTATTTTGCCTATCTAGTACTTAGTCAACATGACTTAGAAAACCTATCCAATATCTACAATGAAATGCATATCAAACTAGAAGTATTGTACAGTGCAATTGCTACATCACTCATTTCGTTGATGAGCTTCCTGTCAACAGAATGCTGCAAAGCATGCCATTTCGTTGACAGCTACAAAAAGACTTTACACAAATTCTACTAAGTGTTTTATGTTTATCATCAAGAACAACATATTCCTAACAATCTCCCCCAATTTATGACTGATAGAATAACAGCCATAAATCAAGAGACTTGATGATAACAAAAACACTCAGATACATCATAAATTACAAAAGTAGAAAATGCATTAAGCTTCATAATATTTTAGACAAAATACAAGACTTACAAGACTAATGCCCAAAAGTGCTCCTCTGGACTGAACAAATGATTCATCTGTGTCTTCTTTGTGGCATAGTCTTCTTCCCTCTCTTAGAGTTGTTTTCCTCAATTTGGACCTGTAGCCTTCTGTAAAAGATCTTCTCTTCTTCATCTTGATCACCAAGCATGGATTGCATAAACTTTAGAGTTTGATTAGATGCCTTATCCAGCTGGTCTTCCATCCTGAAGAATCTTCTGTAATTGTCCTTGTACTTAAATTCCATCATCCAGTATGGTTGAAGATGGATCTTCTTTCCTGTTGAGGGCACTCTAAGCATCCTGGGAAGAGCCTCAGGCTTGTTCCAGCTAGCCTTTATCTGACAAATTTTGGAGACCACCTCAGACTTGGCTGTTTTGGTGAAGCCAAAGTCTTTCTTCAAGCATCTAAACACTGAGAGTAGTGTTTGGTAGTCTGCTCCTAAAATTCTGTAGAGAGGCCACACCTGTTCTCTACCACCCTTGAATACAAAGACTAGTCTCTCAGGCAATTTTTGAGAAGCTGCAATGCCCCTTACTTCCACCAGGTTGTCTAAGTCAAGATGTAGACTGGATTCTTCCCTGATGTCAGCAATGTACATGCAGTCCTCTGGATTTGCAGGGGGTTTCTGAGGTTGTGGCTTTCTCATAAATACTGGCTTTGCCTTGACAACCCTTTTCTTTGTCTTCATTGGTTGATCCTTCTCAAATAGAAACTTTGGAAAGTAGGCCTCATCAAATTCAAAAGGCTCCTCTTTTGGCATTATTTGTTGATCATGAAAGTTGACAGGATGTGCAGGATCACAAGCCAACTTTCCTTCATGAGGTTGATCAACAGGAATTTGATGTGCACTAGTTGTGGAAGAGTCTTGGGCAGTGTCCTGAGAATCATCTTTATCAAAGTTTAGAGTCCTTTTGGCTCTAGCCTTTGGCTGCCTTACACTCTTCCTTTCCTTTCCAGCTTCCTCAGCTTCATCCTTGGCCTTTTCTTCCTTTAGGGTTTCTTCATCTTCAAGTGATTGAGCAACTTCAAGAGCTTGCATTGCTGCCCTTTCAAATTCTTCAGCTTTGGCCTTAGTAAAATTTGGGTGACCAACCCAAATGCAGATTTCCTTGCTATCCCTGTAGATGATGGCCCTTTGGTTCCTTATGCTTGGATGATTGATTTCTTTGCTTTCAATAATCAGCTTCCCTAGGATTTTGAACTCATCTGGCTTTGGTGGAGGATAAAATATCCTTGCAGTGTTCTTGCCCTTGGGTTTGACAGGTGATATTGGAGATATCCCTCTTGCATCCACATTCCTAAAGCATGAAGCTTGCCCTTTCTCATTTCTTGAATCTTGAAAGAGTCCATGCTGAAGGGGTTCTATAACATAAGAACTCTTGAACTGTGGCTCCCATTCCGTTGATGTTACAACCATGACATTCGTTGATGGTTGATCCGTTGATGGATTTGAATTCTTTGCAGTTTCAGCAAATTTCTTGACCCTTTCTTCTATGTTGGACCAATGATCTTTAATCTGTTCTGCAAGTCTCATCCTCATAGAAGCTTCCTGAATCAGGTCAATTCCATCCTTTTTCTTCTGTCCAAGCTCCCCCATTGCTAGTGGCTCATTTGGTAAGGAAATGGCTGGAACCAAAACCTTTGTGATTTGTATATCAAGCTCTTTAAATTTCTCTAGCTCCTTAGATTTCTCCCCTTTTTTGTTATCATCAAGTGAGATGATGGGGAGTCCTTGAGCTGCCAAAAGCTGGGTGAGTAGCTGTGTCTGCTTTTCCTGTTCCTTTTGCATGTGAGAAAGTGTAGCCTCAACTTTGTCCACTCTAGAGGAAAGAGTCTTCAAAGATGAGGACACTTCAGGTTCCTTGGAGAAAAACCCGTTCATCTTGGACACAGTTAGAAGATGAAGCTTTTCATCTAGCCTCATGTCAGTAGCATCCCTGAGGTTGCTAATGGAATCCTTGATTTCTGTAGCTTCAATCCTTGTCTGTAGCATCTGTAGTCTTTGGATTTACAGAGAATCCATGATGGCCTTGTAGAATTTCTTGTCCCTTGCATTTGCAGACTCATGAGCTAGATATGCCTCAGTGTACTGCCTTGAGATAGCAGCATCTAGAGTGCATCTTCCTTGCATATCCTGAGAAAGCCAGTTTGGTCTAGGAGGCACCACAGAAGTCCCAGTCTATGAAGTAGTGGCCACCTGTAGATTGTCACCAAAGCTGTCCTCATCATCAGAAAAGTCAAAGTCTCCACTTGCTGCAGCTGTTGGAAATAGATTGGTCAAGGCATCCTTTGCTCTTTGCATTGATGCAGTTGTATGAATTAGGTTTAGTGACCTCTCTGCCTCCACATTGCCCTGCTGAGCCATAATTTGATAGGCTGGCACATGGTGAGTAAAGGTCTCAGGATCCAGGGAAATACTATCCAGAGTTTGTTGATAATGCTCTTGGAAAGTAAGTTCCCTTTCTCCTTCATTGACCCTCATTAACTCACTAGCAATGGCTGCCTCCTCCCTTGCTGCTCCTGTAGTCCCTTCTCTCTCTCCTCTATTTTCTTGCATCATGGGCTCCCCATGGCTCACACCTCTCACACCCTCACCTTCACCTACTAAGGTGGAACCCTCAGTCTCTCCTTTTGCCTGGCTGGAAGAAATAGCCAGCATCTCACTCTCATTCTCTCCTTTTGTCTGGCTGCAAGCCAGCCTCTCAATTTCACTCCCTCTCAAACCTAAAAGTGTCGCAACTACCACCAGGTCATCTACACTAGTTGTGGAAACAACTTGATTTGCAATAAGGGGTGTAGAATGACCTATCAACGGAATGGTAGTTTGAACTGTTAACGGTATGGATACCGTTGATGGAGAAACACTTGTCAACGAAAGAGACTGTATCGTTGATGAAGTCAATAAAGCACTTTGAGAAAGTGAAATTACAGTAGAATCTGTGGTGATTGATTTTAGAGATTGGTCCACAGATCCTCTTGCAACTTCAGAAAAAGTTGGTTGATGGCCCAACAAATCACTTAACAAGTGATGGCCACCAGCTTCAGAGTGGGGCTTCTCCAAGATAAGAGTTGGAGAATCAGGAATAGATGAATGGATCATGTCCACATCTAAAGACTGAGTTGGTGAATTTGATGGAGATAGTTCAAGGTTGATGTTTAGAGAATGGGACTGTAACCCCAGAGTAATAATAGGGGTTACATCAAACTGAATTTGTGAAACTGGAAGTGTTGCTTCCAGAGTGTGTGCACCCTGTGTACCCTTGGATTTTTGCTTCACTCTCCTTTGGTATTGGGAAAATGTAGACTGTGGGCTTGAAGTGTCCCTTACCCTCTTGGAGTGTGCTCTTGGAGGAGAGCTTGTTTCAATAATCACATCCTTTTGGGAGGATGCAACTAGACTTGTGTTTAAATCCATTTTACTCATTGTGCCTTGTTGGGAAGACACAATGGGGCTTGGTTGGGACACACTATCCTTTCCTTCCTTATTCTTGGGGTTTCTTTGATGTTCACCCCTTCCCTCACCTCTTACAGCTCCAGAATCACTCCCCTTAGGTTGTGAAGTAGTTTTTGCAACAGGTGCCTTTTGAGAAGCACCTGAGGTTGGCTTTGAGGATTTCTTAGATTTAGGTTTTGCTGCTTGGGCAGGAGCCTGTTGGGACACAGCTACAGACTCCATAGCAACATTGGTAGGGGAAACAATAGAAGTAGCAACTATACTAACATGGTTAGAAGAAGTTACCTCAATGATGGGCAGATACACCACTGGGACATCACCATTGTGGTTAAGTCTCAGGATATCTGTCAAAACCCTCTTCTCTTGCACAAAACACTCAAACCTGGAAACAGGGTTAGAGATAACTAATGGTGCTGGACTAACATGGTTAGCCAACATCATCAGAAACCTAGCATAATAGATATTCTTTTTCCTATTTGCCTTATCACCCAACTTAGCACCAAATTCATACATAAGTTGGGTGCTAAAGTTATAATATCTATCAGTTAGGAGCATGGTTAAGAGAATTAACATGGAATTAATTAATGCATCAAAATTACTAATTTTGACAGAAAATACCTTTATGAATGCATCAGCTAAGTAACTGTATTCTCTAACCAAACCTCTCCTAATAATCTTACCCAAATTATCAGTAGGCAATGAGTAGTTTATAGAATTTAGCATGTTAACAATTTCTGTGTTTGTAGGCAAAGCATTACAGTTATTTTCAGGAATATGTAGACATGCTTGCAATACATCAGAATTAACTATATACTCATTAACTTGGATGGTGAATTGCAAAGTGCAATTTGTCCCACTATACTCACATGAGGTCCAAATCTCCTCGATTATCTCATTGTAGAGTGGTGTAGAGTGAAACATTGCATAGCTCAACTTGCAATTCTTCATGAAGTCCATCATCTTGAAAAAGATGTTGTTCGGGCTTTCCTTGACAACAAAGGGGATGGAGTTGTTTTTCTCATAGATAAACCCTCCAGCAGACATAAGCTTGACTATGGGTGCCATTGTTGAGTGTAGAAAAGCTTCGAACTGAATTGCTTGTTAGAGAGAAGAAGAAAGAAAAGCCTTTGGAATTTTTGAGAACAGGTAAAAAAAGAATTAAAGAAAATAGAATTTCTTAAATACTCCCCCAAAAATTCTCAGAAATTAAATCCAACAATCAATGTAAATTACTGGATTGGATTAAAAAATATAACCTTTACCTTTAAAGTATTACCATGATTTATACTTACAGGGGTGTATGTATAGATCGTGGTAACGGACGTGTCAAATTTCAACGGTTCAGATTAATTGCGCTAAATCAACGAATCAGGATTGGGCGGTTAACGTCCCGTCTTATTTCGTTGATAAAGCTGCATTTCGTTGATATAAAAGAGCTATCAACGAAACACCCAGAAAAATGCTAAGACTGTCAACGAAATGGTTCATTTCGTTGACATAGTAATTTTGACTTAGACAAAATTTTACTTTTTCCTGAGAAAATTAATTCACAGAAAAAAATATCAAATTTCTGGCTGCATTTTAACTTGTAAACATCTCAGAAATAATTAAGAGAAATTTAGCATACCTAGCTCACTTACTAATCTTGAGAATGTTGATTCATCAAGTGGCTTGGTAAAGATGTCTGCAAGTTGTTGTTCACTTGGAACAAAATGTAACTCCACAGTACCATTCATAACATGTTCTCTAATGAAATGGTACTTGATGTCAATGTGCTTGGTCCTTGAATGCTGTACTGGATTTTCAGTAATGGCAATGGCACTAGTGTTGTCACAGAAAATAGGAATTTTCTCAACTCTTATTCCATAATCAAGTAGTTGATTTTTCATCCATAAAATCTGTGCACAACAACTTCCAGCTGCAATATACTCATCCTCGGCTGTGGAGGTAGAAACTGAGTTTTGTTTCTTGCTGAACCATGAGACAAGCTTGTTTCCTAAGAATTGACAGGTGCCAGTTGTGCTTTTCGTGTCAATTTTACATCCTGCAAAATCTGCATCTGAATAACCAATTAGTTCAAAGCCAGATTCTCTAGGATACCAAATGCCAAGGTTTGGTGTTCCTTTGAGATATCTGAAAATTCTTTTAATAACAACTAAATGGGATTCCCTAGGATCACCTGAAATCTAGCACATAGACATGTAGCAAACATAATATCAGGTCTACTAGCTGTTAAATATAGAAGTGAGCCTACCATGCCTCTGTAACTTGAAATGTCCACAGATTTTTCCTTAGTATTCAATTCAAGTTTGGTGGCAGTAGGCATGGGAGTTTTGGCAGGAGAGCATTCCATTAAGTTAAATTTCTTTAATAAATCATGAATATATTTTGTTTGACTAATGAAAATGCCTTAATTAACTTGCTTCACTTGGAGACCAAGAAAGTAAGTTAATTCTCCCATCATGCTCATTTCATATTTACTTTGCATAAGCTTGGCAAACTTTTGACAAAGTTTCACATCTGTAGACCCAAAGATTATGTCATCTACATAAATTTGAACAAGTATAGTAGAGCCATTCACAACCATGTGAAACAGAGTTTTATCTATAGTACCTCTAGTGAAGTGATTCTCAAGGAGGAACTGTGAAAGTGTGTCATACCAGGCTCTAGGTGCTTGTTTCAAACCATAGAGTGCTTTGAGGAGGAAGTATACATATTCTGGAAAATCATCATCTTCAAAACCAGGAGGTTGACTTACATACACCTCCTCTTCCAATTCCCCATTCAGAAAAGCACTCTTCACATCCATTTGATAGACCTTGAAATTGGCATGGGCTGCATAGGCTAGGAAAATCCTTATTGCTTCTAGTCTTGCAACATGAGCAAATGTTTCATCAAAATCAATTCCCTCTTCCTGTGAATAGCCTTTTGCAACCAATCTAGCTTTGTTCCTTGTGACTATGCCATTTTCATCCATCTTGTTTCTGAACACCCATTTTGTGCCTATGACACTCCTGTCCTTAGGCTTGGGCACCAGCTTCCAAACATTGTTCCTCTCAAATTGGTTTAGCTCCTCTTGCATAGCTAAAACCCAATCTGGATCTAGAAGTGCATCCTCAACTTTCTTTGGCTCATCTTGAGACAGAAAGCTGCTATATAGACATTCCTCTTGAGTTGCTCTTCTAGTTTGGACTTTTGAAGAAACATCACCTATAATAAGTTCAAATGGATGATCTTTAGTCCATTTCCTTGAGGGAGGAAGATTTGCTCTTGACGAGGTAGCTTCATGATCATGATTGCCTTGATTGGATAATTGTCCTTGAGAAACTCCCCCTGAGTTTGTTGTCCCTAATTGATCACTTCTAGAAGCATTTCTGTGACTGTCAACGGTATGACCATTTTGGATGTCAACGAAACGCTCATTTTGTCTGTCAACGAATCCTCCATTATGACTGTCAACGAAATGACCATTTGGTCTGCTAGCAGCTATTCTTTTCAATCTCAATGCAGCAATTTCATTTTCACTGCTGCTTTCATCTGTGCTAGATACAACAACTTTAGGCTGTTTCTCAGTAGCCTTAACATGATTCACTTGATCTCCTTCCTCATTTTCAAAAGAAAGACTTTCATGGAAACCTTCATCACAGAGACCTTGAATTTTGAGATCATCAAAAACAACATGTACAGATTCCATAACAATGTTGGTTCTGAGGTTATAGACTCTGTAAGCTTTCCCTGTTGCATATCCCACAAATATTGCTTCATCTGCCTTTGCTTCAAATTTCCCCAAATGCTCAGTTTGATTCCTCAAAACAAAGCATTTGCATCCAAAGACATGAAGAAAATCCAATAGTGGCTTCTTTCCTTTGAGTAGTTGATAAAGGGTCATTCCCTTGGCCTGATTAATCAAAGAAATATTTTGAGTGAAGCAAGCTGTGTTAACTGCCTCAGCCCAAAAATAAGTTGGTAACTTTGATTCATCTAGCATTGTCCTTGCAGCTTCAATAAGTGTTATGTTTTTCCTTTCAACTACACCATTTTGCTGTGGTGTCCTTGTTGCTGAAAACTCATGCACAATACCATTTTCTTCACAGAACACCTTCATACTTGAATTCTTGAATTCTGTCCCATTGTCACTCCTAATCCTTCTTACATTGAAATCAGGATGATTGTTTACCATCTTGATGTGATTGATAATGATTTCACTTGCCTCATCTTTTGAGTGTAAAAAGAAGGTCCATGTAAATCTAGAAAAATCATCAACAATCACAAGACATTATTTCTTCTTTGAGATAGACATGACATTTACAGGGCCAAACAGATCCATATGAAGTAATTCAAGCTGATGGACAATTGATGACTCTGTCTTGCTTTTGAATGATGCCTTCTTTTGTTTCCCTTTTTGACAGGCATCACACAAACCATCCTTGGAGAACTCCACTTGTGGAATTCCTCTAGCAAGATCTTTCCTCACCAAATCATTCATAACTTTAAAATTCAGATGAGATAATTTCTTGTGCCATAGCCAACTTTCATCCTTGCTTGCCTTGCTGAAGAGACAAGTGATGGTGTCTGGACTTGTGCTACTAAAGTCAGCAATGCACACATTCCCTCTTCTGAATCCAGTCATTACCACATTGTTGTCTCCTCCTTTAGAAACAACACAGGCTTCTTTAGAAAAAGTAACTAAAAATCCTTTGTCACAAAGTTGGCTGATACTAAGCAAATTGTGCTTAAGACCATCCACCAATGCAACCTCATCTATGATGACATTCTCTTTTGAAATCAAGCCATATCCCTTAGTGTAGCCTTTGCTGTCATCTCCAAAAGCAATACAAGGGCCAGCTCTTTCCTGAAACTCTGTGAGCAGGGTAGAATCACCAGTCATGTGTCTTGAACAACCACTATCCAAGTACCAAAGATTCCTTTTGTCTCCCTGCACACAACAAAGCCAAATCAAGTTGATTTTGGTACCCAAGTTTCCTTGGGTCCTGTTTTGTTAGCCTTTGCTTTTCCTTTTATATCATTTTTCACCTTGGGCTCAGATTGATTTAAATCAATCTTTACCCTTGGTGTTGATTTCTGAGGGTTGCTCACATTTTCATTCACAGCATGCATAGTTGGAGGAACAAACATGTTATTCATATATCATGGCATTTGTGGCACATTAAACATATTCATGTATGGACTAGGCACAAATGGCATGCTGGCATATGGATTTTGAAATTGTGCATATGGAGCGAACATGTTAGGCATAACAAGCATTGTAGGCATAGAACCATTCATTACAGGCTTAGACATTTTCACTTTAGCAGTCTTCTTAACAGATTTGCAGTTAGTAGATAAATGACTAACACTTCCACAATTGACACATGTCTTTCTAGGAGCATATTTATCAGGTGTGTAATTGTTGTGTTTGTTAATCCCTACTTTGCCATTCCTGTTATTCTTTTTATTTCCCTAAGCCTCAACTTGAACATTCTCTAACTTATCTTTCAATTGCTTGTTGGACAAGTGACCTACATTAGCTCTTTCAACAGGCTTCTCAACTTTCTTTGATTTACTAGACTCACCTTGAACAAAGTTCTTGGTGACAGGACCATACTTGTTATTAAGTCTAGTGAGTTCTTCTTTTCTTTTCTCTGTCAACGAAACAGCCTGATCGGTTGATGGTTCATCTGTCAACGAAACATTGCATTCCGTTGACATATCAACCTTCAACAAATGATCATTGTTGTTTGTTGACTCTGTTTCTGATTCTAAGGTTTCACCAACATACCCTAGCTTCTCTTTGTTCTTTTTCCATGATTGTTCACAGAAAGATTCCATACCTTGAACATTAATGATGTTGTTAGCAACATTCCTGGCATCTTTCCATTTAGCAATCACACTTTGTTCTATTTCAAGTTGTGTTTTAAGAATTTCTTCCCTTTCTAACACGTTCTCAAGTTCCTTCTTAGCATCCCTACTAACACACCTCATTTTCTCAAATTCAATGAGCTGTGCTTCTAACATTGCATTCCTATCACTTAAGAGCAGATTAGACTCTTTTATTCTTGAATTCTCTTTGGTAAATGATTTAAGAGTAACACGCAAGTTATATAGTACAGTAGACATTTCATTTACTGCACTATCGCATTCCTCTTTAGAAAGCTCAGAAAGATTAGTAATTGTTACCTGGTTGCTTGAGGAGCTTGCTTCCTGCTCATGATTGTTAGCCATAAGAGCCAAGTTGACATATTCAACATCATCATCAGAATCTTCACCATTACCAGCCCAATCATACTCCTGAGACATGAAAGCCTTTTCTTTTTGCTTGAGAAGTTCAAAGTATTTCTTTTTATAATCAACATGCTCAAATTTCCTGTTGCCCTTCTCAACCTTGGGCTTTCTACAGTCTCCAGCAAAGTGACCAAGCATTCCACAATTGAAACATTTAGATTTAGACTTTTCAATCCAGTTATTTTTGTTGGGTTGAAAGTCTCTCCTTGGTGGCCTTGCTTCTGAGTTTCTCTTGAACTTGAACTTAGAGAATTTTCTTGACAGAAAAGCAATGTGTTCATCAATCTCATCTAAGTCATCCAAGTTGGCTGGTTCTGATTCTTCTTCTTCTGTCATCTTGCCTTTACCCTTACTAACATCACTCCTACAACTAGCTCGACTAGTTGTGGCCTTTGCAGCTTCTTCATTGTCATCTTCCAGTTGGTTCACAGATGCAATCAATGCAATAGATCCACCTTTCTTTTGTACCTTTTCAATTTCTTCATCTTGCTCCATTTCCAACTAATATGTCTTTAAGGTTCCATAAAGTCTTTCAAGAGTGTAGTCTTTGTACTCTTGAGTGTTTCTGAGAGAAACAGTCATAGGCTTCCATTCTTTTGGAAGAGCTCTAAGAAATTTAAGGTTTGAATCCTTGGTTTGATAGATCCTCCCATACAACTTTAATCCATTCAAAAGCTTCTGAAACCTACTAAATGTATCATTTAGGGTTTCACCAGCTTTAAAATGAAAATGCTCATATTGTTGTATGAGGAGCTGCATTTTATTTTCCCTAACTTGCTCAGTTCCTTCACAGAGAGTTCTAACAGTGTCCCATACTTCTTTGGAGGTTGTACAGTTTATGACATTGTCAAACATCTCTTGCTCCAAACCATTAAACAGAATGTTCATGGTTCTTTTATCTTTATGGATTTCTGCAACATCTTCAATAGTCCATTCTGAGACAAGTTTTGGAATTTCCACATCAGGAGTATCATCTGGCACTCCAACTCTAGATGCAAACTTCATGGGAACATGTGGACCTTTCTCAATGCAGTCTACATACCTCTCATCCATAGACATGAGATGTAAATGCATCTTTACTTTCCAGTGAAAGTAATTGTCCTTATCAAGAACTGGTATCTTTACACCTGCATCCTTCTTCACCATGGTTACTGTTTTTGGTCTTGATCTTTAAACTTCTTGTATGTTAGAAGCTTGCTCTGATACCAATTGTTAATCCCAAATGACCTAACAAAATTGTAGAAGGGGGGGGGGGGGTTGAATACAATTACTTGATATTTCTCAAACTTAAAAACAACTTACAAATTAAAACTGAACTTATAAAATAAAAACCACAAGCACTTAATAATTTCAGTTGGATTGTTTGATGATCCAACTGAAGTGATTTTTATTGCGGAAATAATCTGTGATACAAAAGTACACAGCTGCTCAATTACAATAATGTAGAGAAGAAAATGCTCTCAAAAATAGCTAATACAATCTATTTGTTTTTCTTCTCTTTTTAAAGTAACTGCTACACTTGGTTATATAAACCCAAGTTTACAACTCTATTTTTGGCTACACTCAAAGTACAATGAGTACCCGCCAATAGTTTGCTTTTCATCCCTTTGTCCAGTGGTCCTTGGAGATATTTGCTTTTGTCTTCATGCTTATTATGATCACTCCCAAGAACCCAATTGGAAACTGGGATGTTTCCTTATTCCCCATGTCCATTTTAATGGTTTCCAATGCAAAGTACACTTCCACATCACCTTTAGATCTGTTCAGTAAACTGTCACTATCACTTTGTCAACTATTCAGAAAAGCAATAATGATTCGTTGATAGCAGGGAGATGTGTTTCGTTGATAGCTTTATTCTTCATTTCGTTGATGAGTAAACTCCATACCGTTGACAGAGTAATCTTCATTCCGTTGACATGTCTTCACTTAGGCAAAATTACAAGGCATGAGATATTTACAATTAACCAACCTATTTTGCCTATCTAGTACTTAGTCAACATGACTTAGAAAACCTATCCAATATCTACAATGAAATGCATATCAAACTAGAAGTATTGTACAGTGCAATTGCTACATCACTCATTTCGTTGATGAGCTTCCTGTCAACGGAATGCTGCAAAGCATGCCATTTCGTTGACAGCTACAAAAAGACTTTACACAAATTCTACTAAGTGTTTTATGTTTATCATCAAGAACAACATATTCCTAACACATATTATAGAATTTTTTCTAACAAAGTCCCTTCTTTTCTAAATATATCACGGGAAATTGTCTTTTTCAATTTACTTTTTCTATTTTTCTCACTAAAAATACTATTATATAAAGGAGAAGACGGGGGTGGTGAGGTGGCGCTCTCAGATCGTTTCGTTCTATTTTTCTAATTTTCTCAATTTTTTGAATTAATAATATTAAAAATTCGAAAAAATCTCAATTACCTTTTAAATGCTTACTAATACATGAAACATATAATATTCTTGCATTTAAAATCTCTACTAATGGAGAAAGTAAAAATACAATAGATCTTTACTAATGGAGTAAACTAAATATCACTAATGGAAGAAACTCGAAAGTCCACTGATCACTAATGGAAGAAACTCGAAAGTCCACTACAGTTTCAATATTGTTGCATTTAAAATCTCTACTAATGGAATATAATATTCTTGCATTTAAAATCTCTAAATCTCAATTGCCTTTTAAATATTTACTAATGGAGGAAACTAAATATACAATTTCAATATTTTTGCATTTAAAATCTCTACTAATGGAGGAAAGTAAATATAATATTCTTGCATTTAAAATCTCTACTAATAGAGAAAGTAAATATACAATAGATCTTTACTAATGAAGGAAACTAAATATTACATATGGAGGAAACTAAATATTCAATTATAATATTCTTGCCTTCAAATATCTAAATTTTTTAAAAAAAAGTTTATTACTTTTCATTATTTTGAACTTCCTTTTATTATTATCTAGATATTCTCATAATATTTCTTTTCAAATGAAATTACCATCTTAACATTCTGCTCTCCTAAACTTTCTTTTTAATGTAATCAAATCAATCATACTATTATATAATAGACGAAACATTAAAAGTTTGTGTTGCCCAGTAATAATCTATTGTAGAAGGGGGGTTGAATACAATAGTATAAGATAATCGACTTCTTAATGTATATATCACAAATATGAAAGAAAGATAACAACTTTATTAAATCTGATATAAAACTGTTACAAACTCTCTCAAGAAATTCTGATGTTCTTGAGAGCTGCTAGCTTACAAAAACTCTCTCAATAAATTCTATGTTCTTAAGAGCTTCTATTCGATTATGTTCCCCCATAAATCGAAACCAAAACTGTGTTTATATACTACACAGCTTCTCTATCAATGATAAGTCCTAATCAATTACAAAGATTGAAACCTATCCATAATTGATAGCTACGTACTACAAACCAGGAACCGACAGAATAAACTTCCATGTTTAACTAGACTCCAAATATAACTCGAAGTAGGAATCCTGATCAGCTTCCAGTCCTGATGATCAATCCTGATCCCAGTCCTGATATGTATCTCAATCCTGACGACCATGTAATCCTGATGATGTCAGCAATCCTGATCAGTTGAGTCTAGCTCCTGATGATCATTGAATTCTGAACTAACAATCTCCCCCAATCTCATACTTTGTGAAATAAAGTATAGATTCCTAAGATTCAATGATGTCAAAAACATATATACAAAATGTACAGAATCTGCAGCAACAACTTATCTGTTTAAATTTTTTGATAGAACAAATTCATCTTCAAGAAGTTGGATAACAAATTTTCTTCTTTTTCTTCAAGAATTTGAATCAGTCTTTCCTTAAGATTTCTGAGTTCTTCATCTTCCTCATTAATCTGGTAGATAGCTGCTCTGAGATTTAATATGGAGTTTCTCTGAAGACTATGCTCTTCAAGCAAAAGATAAGTAATTTCCTTCCCATCAGGATTGAGAGTAAGATGAGTCATGCCAAAATTTACTTCTTTAACAGCAGTACCCCTTTGCATTTCCACATCCTGACCTCTTTGATTTAAGTACATGGGAGTATAATTACCATTGAAATTACTGTTTCCATCCAGTCTTCTTCTTATTGTTGACAAAATCATGTCACTCCATTCCTTGCACATTTGATTCTTCGATCTCAAAAGATAATGAACATATTTCAGTTCCTGTGTAGTTTTCATCAGCAGATCTTGAATAGATAGAATCTTCACACTACCACCTTTCATGAAGTACAAAAGCTTTTCTTTCTTGTCAAAACCATCATGACAATCTATAACTATATCAACAGCTAGTAAATTGTTCAGGTTTTCAGAAGTTAAAGTACCTCCAATTTCAGTTAAGGAGTAAGGATCAACATATGACATATTTATATATTCAGCATCCCTGTGTCCAATACCTCCTCTTGAATTACTTGTCAATTGCTTCAGATTTGAAAACATCTTTAACCAGAGTGCTTTTGATCTAACCATCCCAGATAAATCAACAACACTTGAAGCGCTTGTAATAATTCCTCCAGACTGAAAATTGATAAGTGTATCACAACTTAATGTGCTAATATGTTTCCACTTCTTATCCTTTTCCTTTTCAAAGGCATAGCTTCTTTCCAGTGAAGATTCTTGTCTGCTTGGGTTCTTCCACACTCTTCTATTTGAGAGTTTAAGCCTTTGTATATAGAGATTGAAATCTCTATTTGTTGATCTTGTAATTTCACTTCTTCTGGCTTCTTCTTCTTCATCTACTTCCTTGTTGTGAGAATCAACCACAGTAGATAAAATTATCAAGTCAATCTCTTGCAGAATTTCAGAATCATCAGGATCTTGAATATTATCAGGAACAACATCAGGATTAGATTCTTCAATTTGATTTGTATTGCAGAGAGTTGATTTTCTTGATTTTCTTCTCAATTCAGGTTCTTCTTCAATATTTCCATCATCACCAAAAGTAGATCTGTCAGGAACTACTAGAGTTTAAATAGGTTCAGGAATTTCTTCAATTCTTAACCCTCGAGACCTTGTCTGTCTAGGTATTGTTTGAGTTGAAGAACCTCTTCTACTTCTTCTAGCTCCTCTCCTACCTCTGCTTCCTCTACCTCTAGCAGGAGCAGGGTTATTAAAGCTTTCCATCATTTCTCTTTGTTGTCTTAAGAATTCTTCATGTGAGAGATCAGGATATTCTTCACTTGCTGTAGAGAATGCTTTTCTTGCATATAATTGTTGAACTCTTTTATCAGTGTGATATAGAGTAACAATTCTGCCATCTTTTGTAGAAAACTTCTGGAATAAATTTGATGCATCTTCAGGATTATCAATAAAAATATATTCATCACCTTCAGGAATTGTAGCAAGAGTATGTCCATGACCAGGTGTCAGGATTTGTTCTTCCGTCAGGATCTGAGATTGCACCAATGTTCTTACTGTCTTAACTCCAGAATCAGACACATGAGTTGACTGCGTTGTTTGACTTTGTGAAGTTTGAATTGTAGACTTCATAACAGCGGCATCAGAGGTTTCTCCTTGTATCACTTTGTCACAACCATCATCTCCAGTATCATCATCATTATTCCTTAATACTAGATCAGGTGTGCATTTTGTCCGACTAACCTTCTCCCCCTTTTTGACATCAGGATTTGACGATAAATTCAAAATTAAGGAAAGAGAGGCTTGAATGTCAGTTACCTTGGTATCCAGAGAATCAATCCTTCTGTTGATAGAGGTTTGTTCAGAAATGACAGATTTCACTTGAGATTCTACTACCCTTAGCTGAAAAGCAGTAGGCACCTTTGTAAAATTTTGAGAAATATCATTCCTCACCAACTCAGTTGAGTTCTTGATAGAATCAATCTCACTTTTTAGACTTTTGGATAACAAAGTTGTAGCCTTCAGATGATTCTTCAAGTCTTGATTCTCTATAGATTTCACTCCATCATAGGCATGTTCCAAAGCAGAAGAATAACTTACAGATTCACCAGATCTGTGCCATGAATTGTTCCATTCATTCTGTCTAAGTGCCTCAGCAGGATTAAAGGAAGGAATAGAAAAATCTTGTCTCTGATCTTTCCCAGTGGAAGCTTTGCCAGCCATATATGTACTTGATGAACCAAAATTAGTTCCAAGACTAATTTTGAGTGCTGTAGCAAGCTGTTCCTTCTCTTTTTGATTCTCATCATCATCACTATCATCAGAGTCATCATCATCAGTACTATGAGTATCATCAGGATCAAGAATAGCTATACCTTTCATTTTATCCTGTGAATCTGTGATAGGATGATCCATTGGTCTTGAACGAAGTGGCTGTATTAAGATAGGTTCAACATCAGGAGCACCACTAGCGTCAGGATGAACACCGTCAGGATTTGATATGCTTGCATCAGTATTTGCTACCAATGGTTCTTGTGGAGCCTGAGGTTCAGAAGCTTCTTCAACACTTTGAGTCAAAGGTTCTTGTGTGCTTCCCTCATTGACAGTGTCCTCGACCAATCTTTGAACTTCATCTGCACCAGAAATCCCTTAAGCATTGTCAGGAAATTTCTCACAAACTGTAGCTTGACCTGCATCTTCACTTTGAGAAGATGGTTCTTGTGTAGCTGGAATGTCGATGTCTGCATTCTCCCTTTGAGAAAATAGTTCTTGTGTGACCATTCCACTAGCTAAGCCTTCACTCAAACTTTGATTGAGTGGTTCTTGTGTGGCTGGATCATCAGAAAGAGCTGCTGAACCACTTTGAGGTTCAGGTTCTTGTGGGCTTGATCCTTTCAGTTTCTTTTGTCTCTGATAGACTAACTCTTCTGCCTTCCTTAGCTTTTCCATTGGATGTTTTATCCCAAGATTGGAAGCAGCAGCACCATACTTCTCCCATGAAATATCAACATGTCTTTTTGTTGGAGAGTCCTGTGCTGGAGAGTCTGAAATATTAACCACTTGACTTGGTGCAGTATCAGGAATACTAACATCAGGATTTGCTTGAGCAGTAGAAACTGATTGCTCATTCAGAATAGAAGTGTCATGTACATCAGTATCCTGCTTCTTTTCTAAAGGAATATGATAACTGCTTTTTGATAACTTCCTTTTCTTCTGTGGTGTAGACAATGGAACCACAGCTGCAGTAGCAGTATCAGCAACTTCCTTATTCACATTCATCACAGAGGATATAGGTAAATCATCCTCTGAGTCAGTCTCATCCCTGAGCACTAACCTTCTTTTAACAGAAACAGCCTCACCTCCCTTTGCAGCTTTCTTCACCAGGACCCCTTGTACACCCCCTTGTAACTTCTTTTTAGTGATAGGTGTAGAGGTAAAGTCCTTTGAACCCGATTGCCTTCCTGACACATCAGTTCTAGCTGAATTCTTTGCTTTTACAACTAAAGTCTTTTGAGAGACATTAGAGGTGGCAGTTGACTGTTTAGACTGTTTAGGATGAATGTTTGGGTTAGGAACAAGGTGTGATTGGCCTTGCCCCATAGCATTAGAAATTAAACCATAACGAGTAGGCATTTTCCTATGCAAGAAAAACCTAACCTCATCTGGAATAAAAGCATTTCCTATGAAACCATTTGCCTTATCAGGATTGAAAAACGCAAAAAATAAAATTAATATGAAGTAAAATAAAATTTTATTTATGAAAACAAAATTTATTTTGACAATCCTGATAAATGCTGTTTTAAAAAAAAAATGATTACAGAACAAATAGCATAATACCCATGTAACCATTCTTACCAATTACCGAGGCAAAGTAATTATGAGAAACTGAACAGTCGCCTCGATAAACAAAAATGACCTGCATCCTTAACACACATTCTCTATAAAATAGAACTGTTAAGCATAATCATCATTTATCTATTAAAACACAAACCCTCTCCAGAGAAAAACTTACGAAAACCTTTCACCTTCTTTGTTTTTCAATGGCTGCCAACCAACAACAAAACGACTTACCTGATCAAGAACTCGATGAATTAGAAATAATCTGGCAGGAGTTGGATCAGGTGCTTGCAGAAATTGCAGAAGATGAAGATCCTCAACCAGTTCCTGACCCTCAGGAACATGAAGCCTTTGTTAACGCAATGGCCGATGTGCTTTGGCACAATTTCCAGCAGGCCAATCCTGACTGGAACCCGCTTGATAACCTCATCTATGAAGAGGATGAGGATGATGAAGATGATGAAGAGGATGAGGATGAAGAGCTCGTACGAGAGCTTGAGAGGAGGAAAAAGAAGATCTTGGATGCTCGCAGGTCTTGCAAGTTGGAGGCTTGGAAGAGTCCCGGTGATCACGGGGACGAGCCACCTTCAAGTGCATCTGCTCCCCTCCTTGTCCTTTAAGGATGGAACAAGAGATCTTCCAATCCTGATGGACTGTGAAGCTGCTCAGGAGCGTTCATGCTTATTTGAAGGGCACGAGTTCCTGAGTAGAAAAGTAGACTAGGAAAAGAATATGTAATTTCCATTTTCATTTGTAAAGAATCTTCAAGATTTAATGAAAACTATCAATTTGCTCAATTGTTCTTGTCCTTCTTACTTTTCCTGCACAATTTGTTAGTAACACTGCATTTGATACATAATATAACGAATAGTAATCGCTGATAAAAATATAATTGTAATTGAAAATTAAGACTTAATAACTTAATCAAAGACTAAGTAATGATCTTATTTGTCAGAGTTTACCAGGAGTGTTGTTGACAAATTGTCTTAGAACTTCTGGTTTTCATACCAGCTTCAATATCTGAGCATCAGGATTTGACCAGTTGACTTCCTATCAGGATTTCATCCTATCAGGATTTGATCAAAGAAAACATACCTTTCTGAATAACCATCAGGATTTGACAGTTATCAGGATTTCCTCTCTGTAGCTTTCCTCAGAAATTCTCAAAGTTCGTCATTCTAAGTTCATTCACCAATTTATTGAAAGTATCTTCAGGTAGTGGCTTGGTGAATATATCAGCTAGTTGTTGATCAGTAGGAACAAAGTGAAGTTCAATTGTTCCTTCCAGAACTTGTTCTCTTATGAAGTGATATCGAATACTGATGTGTTTAGTAAGAGAATGTTGAACTGGATTTCCTGTCATTGCAATAGCACTTTGGTTATCACAATAAATAGGGATTTTTGAGTATGACAGGCCATAATCTAACAACTGATTTCTCATCCACATTATCTGAGCACAACAACTTCCTGCAGCAATGTACTCAGCTTCTGCAGTTGAAGTGGAAATGGATTTTTGCTTTTTACTGAACCATGAAACTAGTCTTCCACCCAAAAACTGACAGCTTCCTGAAGTACTTTTTCTGTCTATTTTGCATCCTGCAAAATCAGCATCGGAATAACCACACAACCCAAAATCTGATTCCCTTGCATACCAAAGGCCAAGTGAAGAAGTGCCTTTGAGATATCTGAAGATTCTTTTGACTGCAATCAGATGGGGTTCTCTAGGTTTTGCTTGAAATCTTGCACACAGACAGGTTGCAAACATGATATCTGGTCTACTTGCAGTGAGATACAATAAAGAGCCAATCATTCCTCTGTAGTGAGTTACATCTACCTCAGCACCTTGATCATGATCAAGTTTGGTAGCTGTAGCTATGTGAGTTGTAGCAGGAGAACTATCTTGCATGTTAAACCTTGTCAATAAATTCCTTGTATATTTAGACTGATTGATAAAAATCCCTTCATCAGTCTGTTTAACTTGGAGACCAAGAAAGTAACTCATTTCTCCCATCATGCTCATTTGATATCTTGACTGCATAATCTTGGAAAACTTTTCACAAAGCTTATTGTTTGTTGACCCAAAAATGATATCATCAACATAAATCTGAACTAACAACAAGTCCTTACCATGATTCAAATAAAATAGAGTTTTATCAATAGCACCTCTTTTGAATCCACTTTCCAGTAAGAATAGAGCTAAAGTTTCATACCATGCTCTTGGAGCTTGCTTTAGTCCATAAAGTGCCTTATCCAATCTGTAGACATGATCTGGATAGTTAGAATCAATGAAACCAGGAGGTTGCTCAACATAGACTTCTTCCTCCAGTTCTCCATTTAAGAAAGCACTTTTAACATCCATCTGGAAAACCTTGAATTTCTTATGTGCTGCATAAGCAAGAAATATCCTGATGGCTTCTAGTCTTGCAACAGGAGCAAAAGTTTCATCATAATCAATTCCCTCTTGTTGAGAATACCCCTTGCTTTGTTTCTGATTATTACTCCATCAGAATTAGTCTTGTTCTTGAAAATCCACTTTGTACCAACAATTGATCTATTCTTTGGTCTTGGTACCAGTTTCCAGACTTCATTTCTTTCAAATTCATTCAGTTCCTCTTGCAATGCAGTAACCCAATCAGCATCTTTAAGTGCATCTTCAACTTTCTTTGGCTCCTCCTTGGATAGAAAGTTATTGTATAGACATTCATTTTGAGTTGCACTTCTTGTTTGAACACCTGCATCAGGATCCCCAATGATCAAATCAGGAGTATGACTTGCAGTCCATTTCCTTGCTGGTGTTAAATTGTTTCTTGAAGTAGATGCTCTCCCTGGATTGGTGTTATCTTGATTTGAAGAACTTGCTTGTCTTGAAGCTCCCCCTGAATAATTGCTATTTCCTCCTGATAAGTTATCAGGATCAACACTTGAATCAGTATCTGAAGAATTCTGTCCTGATGATTGTGTTGACTCTGAACTTGTAGTAGAATGATGTTGCTCCCCCTCAACATTAGCACTACTAGAAGTATTACTATTGATTGCATCATCAGTATTTGCACCATCAGCATCTGGTGTGTCATCAGGATTTGGTGACCCATCAGGATCTGATGTATGGACAGGATCTGATTCACTTTCTTTAGGTTCCTTGTTAGCTTCATTTTCAAAAATCAATCTATCATGAGAGTCTTCATTGATTCCAGCTATCTTCTTGTCATCAAAAGATACATGTATTGACTCCATGACAGTCCTTGTCCTCAAATTAAAAACTCTGAAGCAGGATAGCCTATGAAAATTCCTTCATCAGCCTTTGTTTCAGATTTCCCTAGTTGTTCAGGATGAGTTCTGAGAACAAAACATTTACAGCCAAACACATGCAGATGCTTCAGACTTGGTTTCTTCTCCTTGAGTGACTGATAAGGAGTAACACCATGCCTGTTTATTAATGTGAGATTTTGAGTGTAGCATGCTGTGTTGACTGCTTCTGCCCAGAAATATGTAGGTAATTTTGCTTCTTCCAACATAGTTCTGCCAGCTTCAATAAGAGTTCTATTTTTCCTTTCAACTACTCCATTTTGCTGAGGTGTGCCAGGAGCAGAGAATTGTTGAATGATTCCTTTGTACTTGCAGAACTCTTCCATATTTGAATTCTTAAATTCAGTACCATTATCACTTCTCAGTATCTTGACTTTGTACTTTGTGGTTGTCTCAATCATTCTCACATGATCCAACAGAACTTCAGGAGTCTCATCTTTTCTGTGCAGAAAATACACCCAGGTGAATCTAGAATATTCATCAACAATTACAAGAGTGTACCTTTTCTTACTGATGGTCATGATGTTGACTGGACCAAATAGATCAAGATGTAGCATGTGATATGGTTCTCCAATAGAGGATTCTGATTTACTCTGGAATGATGTCCTTCTTTGTTTTGCTTTCTGACATGCATCACAGAGTCCATCAGGAGTATATAACACTTTTGGTAATCCTCTCACTAAATCTTTCTTAACCAACTCATTGATATTGCTGAAGTTGAGATGAGAAAGCTTCTTGTGCCAATTCCAACTTTCATCTACTGAAGCTTTACTGATCAGACAGGTAGGGGAGTCATCAGTATTTGATTGAATGTTGGCTTCATATATGTTACCATGCCTGTAGCCAGTCAGTGCTATCTTGCTTGTTGCCTTACTGACTACTTCACAATGAGTGGAATAGAAGTTGACATGATAACCTCTGTCAGTGATTTGACTAATACTCAACAGGTTGTGTTTTAGTCCCTTCACTAGAGCTACTTTTTCAATGATGACATTTCTAATGATTATATTGCCATATCCCAAGGTTTGTCCAATGTTGCCATCTCCATAAGACACAGTTGGGCCAACTTTTTCCTCATATTCTGATAACAGGGCTTTGTTTCCAGTCATGTGCACAGAACATCCACTATCCATGACTAACACATTTTTCTTTTTACCCTGCAATCAGAATAGAAACACACTAGTTAGAACATTTAGGAACCCATACTTGTTGGGTTCCTTTTCCATGCAATTTATTAAATTTCACAGCAGAAGACTTTCTGACTTTAGCAGTCCTGACAGGATTTACTCCATCAGGATTTGCTTTGTCAGTATCAGTATTAACAAAAGCATGTTCCAACTTGACATTCTTAATGCTACCAGAGTTTGCACTATTTTTATCAACATTAGGCAATGGATCATAAAAGTTATAGTACAACTCATGATAATCTTTACAAGTATAAATAGAATGCCATATACTACCACAATGAAAACAGGACTTCTGTGGTTTATAAAATACTGATCTATTCCTAACATCAGACTTAGGAATATCAGTAATCTTCTTCTTACTCTTCTTACAATCAATAGCAAGATGATTAGAGTTACCACAGTTAAAACAACGCTTTCTAGGTGCATTTGGGATATATTTGTAACCATTCTCTTTGTTGATCCCAACTTTACCATTCCTGTTTCTCTTAACAGTAGCTTCCTTTTTCTTATCTGTCACCTCACAGATTTTATCCTTAAGCTGTTTCTGAGACAATAAACCTACATTCTTAATGACTTTATTCAAGACAGGTTTAGACTTTATGATTTTAATTCCTTGTGTAGAAGTAGATCCCTTTTCAAAAATAGAATTGGAATCCTTACCAAAAACAAAATTAACAGGAGTAATCTTAGATTTGGTTGCATCTATAACATGTCTATAGGTCTTTGGACTGACTGTCTCATCAATGACAATTTTCTCTTTCAATTTCTTATCTTCATCTGACTTATATCCTAGACACTCTTTCCAATTCATAGAGGTATTAATCTCATGAAATTTCCTACCAGAGTCTGTCCAGGTTCTGATTTTCTCATTAGCATTTTCAAGTTCCTTTTCAAGAGCAGTACATTTGGATTTCATCTCTACATACATGTGATTCACATTATCACATTCTTTTTGTACTTCTTGCATACGAGAAAATTCAGCTTCTAATATATCATTCCTTTTTCTAAGTTCAGACATCTCAGATAAGATCCTAGTATTTTCAGCAGTTTGACTTCTAAAGCTAATATGTAATGACTTTAGAAAACGTCTTAACTCAGAAGCATTATCAGTATCAAAATCAAAGATAGTATTTAGTACCTTATCATCAGGAGCAGCAATTACATCAGCATTGGCCATTAGAGCATAGTTGACCACCTCAGTATCAGATTCTGAGGAAGAGTCTATCCAATCCTTGCTTGATGTGATAATTGCCTTTGTCTTCTTGCACTCAGAAGCAAAGTGACCCATACCATTGCACTTGTAGCATCTAACCTTTGACTTGTCAAATTTGCTACCCTTGCTGTCCTTTTTGATATACTTATCTTTGTTTGGATTGAAAGCCTTTTTCTGAAAGTTGCCTTGTCTTCTATTCTTCCTGAACTTCATCCTTCTGAAGTTTCTGATAATCATAGCAACCATCTCTTCCATGTCTGAGTCAGAAGAATCATCATCAGTATTGGCATCAGCATTGCCATCAGTATCTGATGAAGAGTCATCAGGATCTGACTCAACTATTCTTGTTTTACTTCTAGAGACCTCCATAGCTTTTCCTTTTGATTTAGCCTCTGCTTTCAAAGCAATTGATTTTGCCTTGCTGCTTTTCTTGTTCTTTCTCTGTTGAACTTCAAGATCATGAGTTCTTAGCATCCCATAGACTTCATCAAGAGACACAGTGTTAAGATCATACTGATGTCTAATGATCGATGTCTGAGTGTCCCATTCTTCAGGTAAAGCTCTTAGAAACTTGGTGTTTGAATCTTCAGTTTCATATTCCTTATCAACTAAAGATAAACTGTTCAATAGTGTCAGAAATCTATCATATAGATCAGTTAGGCTCTCATCGGGTCTTGCATCAAATTGTTCATATTCTTGAATCAAAAGAGCCCTTCTGTTTTTCTTGATAGATGCAGATCCCTGGCACTGAGTTTCCAAAGTATCCCAGATCTCTTTTGAAGACTTGCATGCAATCACTCTGTTTGACATGACAGCATCAAGACTACTGTGTAAGATATTCTTTATCTTTGGTTCCCTGAGTACATGAGCTTTTTCTTCTGGAGTCCATTCACTTTTAGCCTTGACCACATAATGTTCAGGTACTGTATCTGTTCGTTCTACAATCCTTGTAGGAATATATGGTCCATCACGAATCCTGTCCAAATAGTCAGGATCCATAGCCTCCAGGTACATCAGCATCTTTACCCTCCATGTTGGATATTCTGATTTCTTCAAGATGGGAATCTTCATGCTTTCATACTTGGTTGTCGACATCTTTAGATAGTATCTGATTCAGAATTAAATCAGTTTGCTCTGATACCAATTGTTGCCCAGTAATAATCTATTGTAGAAGGGGGGTTGAATACAATAGTATAAGATAATCGACTTCTTAATGTATATATCACAAATATGAAAGAAAGATAACAGCTTTATTAAATATGATATAAAACTGTTACAAACTCTCTCAATAAATTCTGATGTTCTTGAGAGCTGCAAGCTTACAAAAACTCTCTCAAGAAATTCTATGTTCTTAAGAGCTTCCATTCGATTATGTTCCCCCATAAATCGAAACCAAAACTGTGTTTATATACTACACGGCTTCTCTATCAATGATAAGTCCTAATCAATTACAAAGATTGAAACCTATCCATAATTGATAGCTACGTACTACAAACCAGGAACCGACAGAATAAACTTCCATGTTTAACTAGACTCCAAATATAACTCGAAGTAGGAATCCTGATCAGCTTCCAGTCCTGATGATCAATCCTGATCCCAGTCCTGATATGTATCTCAATCCTGACGACCATGTAATCCTGATGACGTCAGCAATCCTGATCAGTTGAGTCTAGCTCCTGACGATCATTGAATTCTGAACTAACAGTTTGGTTGGTCGGTATGGTACATTGTGATTTTACTTAATTGCCCATAAATGTATTTCGTGTTTTTACTTAATTAACCTTACTTATTTATAGAAATATATTATTAAATAATAATATTACCTATTTATAACCAATTACCTTTTTTCCCTAAAATACATTATTTTTTCTAACAAATTTCCCTACTTTTTCAAACATGGCAATTACCTTTTTTAACTAAAACATGTTAGTTTTTCTATTTTTCCTTACTAAAACCTCTCATTTTCCAAAAATATCACAGACAAACCTTTAGTTATTTATTTTTAAACCTATAATATTAAAATTATTTTTTAAAAGTTTATCTATTTTAACATGTCTACTTATTTTTCTTGACAAATGCAATCACTAAGAATATTAAAATATAAATAATCAAATCTATACTATTATATTAAAGACGAAACATTGAAAGTTTTGTAGTCTGGTCGTGAAATTTTTGTAGTCTGGTCACTCAATTCATAGCCGTTAGATATTTTTGATCAAATCGATGAGAACCATTAGATAAATATTAAAATTATTATATATAATATTTTTTCTATTTTTCCTAACTAAAACATCTCATTTTCCAAAAATGTCGCTGGTAGTTTAATTTAATAAAATAACATAATAAAGTTATAATTGCTAATAACTAACTGTTGTGGAATAAAATCTGAGCTTACGAATTTAATGCGAGGGTTTAATGAGCTTCGAGCTTTTATGGCTGCACTCGTGTTTCGAGACTAAATCGGTCCTCACAAGATGCCTAAGTATCTCAATTCGTTATTGAGAATCAAGCCAAAGACGTAGTTCTTGGTGTTGCCCTCGGGGCTATGGCGGCAGGGGCAGACCAAGGACGTAGTGACTTGTATGTCCTTATTCGAGGATGAAGTCTAAAACGTAGTTCTAGGGGTGCCTTTATGGCTTGTTGCGTCTTCGAGGCGTTGTGACGTATGGGGCTGTGCCCAAAACGTAGTTCTGATTGTAGGATCAGGGTCCTTATATAGGCGTCTAGAGCCTAGTATTTATGGTATGTTTATGAGTCTTAGCGAATAAGTCTCCTTTTTGATATTGGATAAACATTGTATTTCTTGCTGGAGAATTCGTTTCCTTGTTGATAAAGGCTATGACTCATTAATTGCCTTTAATTGGGATTCTGGATCCTTCTTTGATGAATTTACCATATTTTGGACTCTTTTTATGAGCTGTATATTTTCCCTATTCATTAATTACGAAATTAATGAATAATTAGGGTGTCGGGCCTTAAATATCGGCCTTTGCATTGACTTGTCAATTATATTTCTATAATTACTTTTCTGACCATATCATTTGCCCCCCAACTTCTGGGAAAATCTCCTTGGGATTTTCGTAGAAGTTATAACGTGTTTTCATCAAAATTTTCCATTTTTAAGGGCATTTTCGACCTCAAATTAGGTCATTTTCGACCTGAAATTCGATCTGGATTTCGACCTCGACTGGAGTGAGGTCGAAGGTTTCGACCTCGATTTTTAAGTCTTTTTTGACCTCATTTTGCAGGTCATTTTCGACCTGGGTCATTCGACCTCGTTCCAGCCTTTTTCGACCATGATTTCTATGTCAATATCGACCTCGATCTCTAGGTCATTTTCGACCTCATTTTGGCGTGAGGTCGAACGCTTAGACCTCGTTTTCTAGGTCATATTCGACCTCATTCTTTCGACCTTGAATCCTTCTGTTTTCGACGTCACTTGGGTGTGAGGTCGAGGGGTTCGAGCTCGATTTATAGTGTATTTTAGATCTCAATCAATCGACTTCGATCTAAGGTCTTTTCGAACTCGAATTTTCAATTTTTTGACTGGATTTTTGGTGCAAAGTCGATGGAAACGACCTCAATTCCTCGTATATTTTCGACTTCGAGCCTTCGATGTCGTTCTAAGGTTTTTTCGACCTCAATTTCATTATTTTTCGACTTTATTTCGGAGCGAGGTCGTTGGAATCGACCTCGTTTTCCCATATGTTTTCGACCTCGGTCGTACGATTTCGATTTAATGTCTTTTCGACCTTAAATCTTTGATTTTGCCTTGGCTATATTTCAAATTTCATTCTTTTCTTGGGCCTTAACTAGCCCAATTTTTAATTGGACTTAAATTATTCCAACATTGGGCCTTTATTGTTTGGGCTTCGAATTTGCCTGAGACCCAAATTATTTGGGTTTTAATCTCTATAATCCATAAATGGATTTGTGGGCCTTAACTGGCTATAGACGGTTGCCCTTCCTTAACTGGTTGGGTTTCCAGTCACTAGGCGATTCCTGGCGAGATTTTCTATTGAATCTCATCGTTTTCTGGGTTTCTTACTTGAAGTTTTGAAGAATTCTTTGAAGATTCTGGGCTTTCTTTGAAGATTCTGGGTTTAAAATGGCTGATCGCGCTTCCCAACGTCTATGATAATGCACTAGGATTTCATAGAAGTTATACCGGTTTTTTTCGAGACTTGGGGTCTTTTTATCCCTTACCTGGGACTTACTACCCTTTTTTGGGGATTTTAATATACACTAGTGTTTCACGAGTATCGTCTTGGTGTAAAGTGTGGAGCGACCTACACATTTACGACGATTTTGCCTTATTCGAGGCTAACTTGACATTTGCATAAGCCTTTTATGTCTTATACCGTCTTGTTTTGGCTTCAAGCCTTTCATTGAGCATATCGAATGATGGGGTTTGGACTGAATGTCTTAGGTTTCTGGGGTTTCAACCCTTCATTTGCTTTCTAGGAAGCTCATGATTTCATCGAACCTTATTTCTATTTGTCCTAGTAGTGAGTCCAATCAGGACACACTTTAAACATAATAGACTTTCAAATTTGAGGCATGCCAAGTCCTTGGCACCTCATGCCCTTCGAGGGTTTCTAGCTTGTACGAGGCTCGACCAAATACGTTTTTGACGCGATATGGTCCTTCCCAATTTGGGGCCAACTTGCCTTTTTGTCCAACTCCGGATGGCTCAATCTTTCGGAGGACTAAATCTCCTTGTCGAAAGAATCTCTCTTTAACCCTTAGGTTGTAATAGAAAGATGCTCGTTTCTGATGCTGAACTACCTTGGCATTTGCCTCATCTCTAACTTCATCAATCAAATTTAAGTCCAGCCTCAAGCCTTCCTCATTTGTTTCTGGCTCATAAGCCTCAATTCTTGAAGACGTGTGAGTAATCTCCACTGGAACCACTGCCTCTGCCCCATATGCCAACAGAAAGGGGGTAGCTCCAGTGGTGACTTTGTAGGTAGTACGATATGCCCATAGCATGGGGAGCAATTCGTCCACCCAAGTGTTTCTGGAGCGTTCAACTCTTTTCTGCAGTCCATCTAGGATAATTCGATTTTCAACCTCAGCTTGCCCATTTGCTTGAGGATGGGCGACAGAAGTGAAGCGCAACTTGATATCGTTCTCATCACAATATTTCTTAAACTCATCGTTGTTAAACTGAGTTCCATTGTCTGTGACCAAGATACGTGGAATCCCGTATCTGCATATCACATTTTCCCAGAAGAAATGCATCACTTGCTTGGTGGTTATCTTGGCTAATGGCTCAGCCTCAATCCACTTGGTGAAGTAGTCGTTTGCTACTATCAAGAACTTTCGTTGTGCACTTGCCATAGGGAAAGGTCCAAGTATATCCATTCCCCACATGGCAAATGGAATTGGTGAGTTTATGGATGTCAACATCTCTGGTGGTTGCCTAACCACTGGTGCATGCTTCTGGCACCTTTCACATTTCTTCACGTAGCTTTTAGCATCTGCTAGCATGCTTGGCCAGTAGAAACCTAGACGAGTGATCTTATGGGCAAGGGCTCTGCCCCCCAAGTGCTGCCCACAAATTCCTTCATGTACTTCCTTCAGGGCCAATTCTGCCTCTTGAGGTCTCAAACATTTCAGATATGGAACGATGAAAGACTTCTTGTATAGGATTCCCTCAATCAGGGTATACCTTAGTGCTCTCACATACAGCTTTCGTGCTTCTGAAGTGTCGTTGGGTAACCACCCAGTTTCCAGATGAGCCTTGATGGGATCTATCCAACAACTAGCAACATCAATGGGTGCTACCAACTTTCCGTTGATGCTTGGGGTCCTCAGGACTTGGAAGTATACACTCCCTGCATAGTTTTCAATTTCGGAAGAAGAAAATTTAGACAAGGCATCAGTCTTCATGTTTTCTTCCCTTGGAATGTGCTCTACATAGCATTCGTCGAACTGAGTCATGATGGCCTTGACAAGTTTCAAATAATTGGCCATGACTTTATCTCTGACCTCAAATTCCCCATTTACTTGGGAAACCACTAGCCTCGAATCTCCACATACTTTCAGAGTTTTAACTCTCAAGGCTCCAGCCAGCCCTAAGCCAGCTATCAGAGCTTCATACTCGGCCTCATTGTTTGTCATTGGGAAGTCAAGTTTTAGTGCATACTCTATGAGGAATCCATCAGGACTTTGTAGCACTAAACCGGCTCCACTTGATTTTGTTTTTGATGCTCCATCAAAATAGAGCACCCAATATTCTTTGAAATCCATCTCTTGATCTTTCTCATCCTCCACTATTACTTCCTGCCCCCCGACTTCTTGGTTGTCAATGGTACATTCAACCATGAAGTCAGCAAGTGCTTGAGCTTTTATGGGCGTTTGAGGCTTATACTTGATGTCAAATTCGCCCAATTCAATGGCCCATTTGATCAACCTTCCACTAACTTGAGGGCTATGCAAGATGTTTCTTAGAGGTTGATCAGTCAAGACCTCTATTTTATGAGCCTGGAAGTACGGGCGTAGCTTTCTTGAGGCCATTATCAAGGCTAAGGCAAACTTCTCAATCGTTGAGTAGTTTATTTCTGCCCCATGTAGAATCTTACTCACATAGTAGATGGGTTTCTGAACCTTCAATTCTTCTTTTACCAAAACGGCTCCAAGGGCTGTGCTAGAGACCGCCAAGTACAAATAGAGAATTTCCCCTGGCTTGGGCTTTGCCAACAGTGGTGCCTCAGCCATGTATTTCTTCAGGGCCTCAAAGGCCTCTTGGCTCTCCGTTGTCCATTCAAAAATTTTCACGTTCTTGAGTGCTTTGAAGAAAGATAAGCACTTCTCTCCTGACTTGGAGATAAATCTTCCCAATGCTGCCACTCTTCCCGTTAGTTTTTGGACATCCTTGACAGTCTTTGGTGGTTCCATGTCTAGAATTGCTTTGATTTTGTCGGGATTGGCCTCGATTCCTCTCTTGGAAACCATTAGGCCTAAAAACTTTCCCGAGCCCACACCAAAGGCACACTTAGCTGGATTCAACATCATCTTGTGGTGCCTTAGCACTTCAAATGCCTCTCGGAGGTGCTCAATGTGATCGGCCTTATCGAGGCTCTTGACTAACATGTCATCTACGTAGACCTCCATGGTTTTTCCAATTAGGTGTCCAAAAATTTTGTTCACCAATCTTTGGTAGGTTGCCCCTACATTCTTAAGTCCAAATGCCATGACTAGATAACAGAAAACACCAAAGTCAGTGATGAATGATACCTTGGAGATGTCATCCTTGTGCATTTTGATTTGGTTGTATCCACTGAAGCCATCCATGAAGCTGATCATCTCGTGTCCAGCTGTAGCATCTATTAATGCATCAATCCTTGGAAAGGGAAAACAATCCTTAGGACATGCATCATTCAAGTCAGTGAAGTCTACACACATCCTCCATTTCCCATTGGCCTTTTTGACCATTACGGGGTTAGCCAATCATTCCGAGAATTGTATCTCTTCAATGAATCCGTCCTCTAGAAGTTTTTCAACTTCTTGTTTAATGGCCTCTTGCCTTTCTGGAGCAAAATTTCTCTTCTTTTGTTTCACCGTCTTTCTTTCAGGATCCACATTCAACTTGTGAGTTATCAATTGGGGATCAATCCCTGGCATGTCAGCCGCTGTCCAAGCAAAAACGTCATTGTTCTCTTGAAGAAAAGATATGAGCTTGCTTTTCAATGGCTCGGGTAGTAGTGCCCCGACATAAGTCACCTTCTCCGGTTCACCAGGGACTAAGGGAATTGGGATTAAATCCTCAACTGGTTTCCCTCTTCGGTCTCATTGTCCTCAGTATCCATGTCTTCAATTGGGAGAACTTGCCCCCCGATTCCATCAGGCCTTAACGCGGCTACATAACAACTTCTAGCCATCTTTTGGTCTCGTCGTTCTTCACCAATCTCATTCCTCGTTGGGAACTTGATTTTCAGATGATAAGATGAGGCAACGGCCTTGAACGCATGAAGACCAGTCCTTCCCAGGATGGCATTGTAGGTTGAAGTTGCCTTTATAACTATGAAGTTCAGCATTTGAGTAGACATATTCATCCCTTGCCCCATGGTCATTGGGAGTTGGATAGTGCCTTCCACTTTTGATTCCACCCCATTGAATCCGTATATGGGCATATTTGAGGGTGTTGACTGAGAATCAGTGTAACCCATCTTGATAAAAGCATCGTGGAACAAGATATCCACTGAAGCTCCATTGTTGACTATGACTCTCTTTGTTTCGGAATTACCAATCACAGGTATGATGACTAGAGGGTCATCGTGGGGGAACTTCACCCCTTCCAAGTCTGAATCATCAAAACCTATTGACACTTTTGTTCTGGCACGCTTCGGTGCTTCTCCAACCACAATCATTACCTCTCGAGCATAAGCTTTTTTTGAGTTTCGGGAGGACCCAGCAGCAGTTGGCCCTCCGAATATCATGTTGATGACTGGCCCTCGGGGCTTAGGGTTACGATCTTGGTCGTTGTCCCTTCTGTCATAATCCTTCCTTTCATAGTTTCCTCTTTGACTCCCTTGATTTCCATCCTTGGTGAATTTGCTGAGTTTTCCTCTTCGTATCAGAAATTCGATCTCATCTTTCAATTGCCTACAATCGTCGGTGTCGTGACCGACTTCTTTGTGGAACCGACAGAACTGATTTTGGTTCCGTTTGGACATGTCAGCCCTCATTGGCTTCGGCCATTTAAGATCTCCTTCCTTAGCTATCTCCATCAGAATTTGACTCCTGGATGTGTTCAATCTTTCATACTTCGTAAACTTTGGCCCAAAATTGTTTCTCTTGGGTGGAGAAACAGAGTCCTTTGACGTTTTGGGAAAATTTTCCTTGACGTCATACTCATGAGTTTCTTTTCTTTTCTTTGATTTTCCACTACCGCTAGCAGTGGGTTCATACTTTCTCATGCTTTCTTCAGCCTTGATATACTTTCCGGCTCTATCTTGGAGCTTCAGCATGCTCTCAGGTGGATGTTTAGTCAATGACCTTTTGAAGTGGTCATCAGTAGTTCCTTGTTGCAGGGCTATCATAGCCACTCTGTCCTCTAAGTCCGGGACTTTCAAAGCCTCCCGAGTGAATCGATTGATGTAGTCCCTTAGGGCTTCATTCTTTCCTTGCTGGATTGCCATGAGTGATGCATAGCTTTTCTCATGCACCCTTCCACTAATGAACTGATTGATAAAAGCTTTGCTTAGTTCCTTGAAAGACCCAATTGAGTTGGGAGGAAGACGGCTATACCAGCGTTGGGCCATGCCTGCCAAGGTTTGTGGAAACGCCCTACACTTGACCGCATCGTTGGTTGGCTGCAATAGCAGTGCATTGGAGAAGGTCCTTACATGATTTGCGGGATCTCCCGTTCCATCATAGGCTTTGATCGAAGGCATCTTGAATTTTCTGGATATAGCCATTTTCATGATATCTTGAGTAAACGGTGGTGTAGGATCATCAGGATCTCCTAGGGGCAACAGAATACTAGGATCACCCCTTGGGGCTTCGGCCCTCTTGGTTCTTCTTGTCGGTGGATCCAAGTTGATTATCGGGATCCCTTCAGTCGTTCGGCCTTGAGATTGAGCGGCCTCCTCCTCAGCAAGGAGTTTCTTGAGTCTTGCAGTCTCTGCGTCATGGGCTGCAATTTTCTCCTTAGTAGTTTGGGGTTGATCCTGATTTGTCTGGGAAGAACGTCTCCTTCTTGGTGCGACATCCTCTCCAGTTGTATAACCCTCATCCTCGGTGTATGGGCCCGAGTGGGTCTGGCGAGTTTGTTGATTTTGGGGTCCCAGACCTTGAATATAAGGGGGCACATATGCCTCATGGTAGATTGGATTAGTTCCACTACCGCCCGCCATGGGTCGAGGGGGCATGCCATAGCTTGGCATCCCCAAAGTCTGATTCGCGTATTGAGGGAGATCAGTAGTATGGAGTTTGAAGGCTTCTTGGCGCATTCATGATGAGTGGAGAAGTCGAGATTGGTTGCTGGTGAACGGTCTCTTGTGGATTAGATCCATGAATGACCATCTGCAGGGGATTCGTCCCTTCAACCGAAATTGGGATTTCCGGTCCTTGAGTGTTGGTGGGGATATTCGTCCCTTGAGTGCCAGTAGTCGGCGGTGGTTGATTTCCGTGAGTATCAGCCTCAGAGGTGATAGGGCGATCTTCAGGAGTTTGAGTATCCCGAGCTGTTCTTCGTGTGTTTGCCATGGTTAATGTTGTGTCCCACAGACGGCGCCAAATGTTGTGGAATAAAATCTGAGCTTACGAATTTAATGCGAGGGTTTAATGAGCTTCGAGCTTTTATGGCTGCACTCGTGTTTCGAGACTAAATCGGTCCTCACAAGATGCCTAAGTATCTCAATTCGTTATTGAGAATCAAGCCAAAGACGTAGTTCTTGGTGTTGCCCTCGGGGCTATGGCGGCAGGGGCAGACCAAGGACGTAGTGACTTGTATGTCCTTATTCGAGGATGAAGTCTAAAACGTAGTTCTAGGGGTGCCTTTATGGCTTGTTGCGCCTTCGAGGCGTTGTGACGTATGGGGCTGTGCCCAAAACGTAGTTCTGATTGTAGGATCAGGGTCCTTATATAGGCGTCTAGAGCCTAGTATTTATGGTATGTTTATGAGTCTTAGCGAATAAGTCTCCTTTTTGATATTGGATAAACATTGTATTTCTTGCTGGAGAATTCGTTTCCTTGTTGATAAAGGCTATGACTCATTAATTGCCTTTAATTGGGATTCTGGATCCTTCTTTGATGAATTTACCATATTTTGGACTCTTTTTATGAGCTGTATATTTTCCCTATTCATTAATTACGAAATTAATGAATAATTAGGGTGTCGGGCCTTAAATATCGGCATTTCCATTGACTTGTCAATTATATTTCTATAATTACTTTTCTGACCATATCACTAACCCATTACCTTTTTTAGCCAAAGTGTATAATCTTTTTTATATTTTCTAACTAAAATTTCTACTTTTCTATTTTTCCTAACTAAAACCTCTCATTTTCCAAAAATAAACTTCTCATTTTCCAAAAATATCACGGACAGTTCCATTTAATAAAATAAAATTATAATATTATAATATTATAATTACTAATGACTAACCGATTAATTTTTTTTTCCCAAAACGTATTTTATTTTTTATATTTTCTAATTAAAATTTCTCCTAACTAAAACCTCAAAAATATCAAGGACAATTTCATTTAGTAACATAAAATACTAATAATTAACCAATTACCTTTATTAGCCAAAACATATTTTTTTTTATAACTAAAATTTCTACTTTTTTATTTTTCATAATTAAATCTCTTATTTTCTAAAAATATCACAGGCAGTTCTATTTAATAGAATAAAATATCTTGAATGCAACACTAAACGCTGAAAATTAGACAAGGACAGTCCTACAAATTATTAAATCATGTCGAGTCAAATAAATATTCATTATAATTTTTTTTAACAATTTAATATAGAAAATGAATGAATAAATTAATCATCAAAATATAAAAGCAAATAAGATAACATATTAAAATAATTATTTATAATATTAATTTGAAAAATATAAATAAAGATTAAGTTTCGTCAATTATATTAAAGACAAAACATTTAAAAAATTTGTAGTTTGGTCCTCCTAAAGTTTTGTCACTCAATTCATAGCCGTTAGATATTTCTAATCAAATCAATGAGAACCGTTAGATAAAATATTAAAATTATTACAAAGAATATCTTTTCTATTTTTCCTAACTAAAATATCTCATTTTCCAAAAATATCGCAGACAGTTTCATTTAATAAAATAACATAATAAAGTTGTAATTGCTAATAACTAACTCATTGCTTTTTTTTAGCCAAAGTGTATATTCTTTTTTATATTTTCTAACTAAAAATTCTACTTTTCTATTTCTTCTAACTAAAACCTCTCATTTTACAAAACAAATCACATACACTTCTATTTAATAAAATAAAATAATAATATCGTAATTACTAATGACTAACCGATTAGTTTTTTTTCCCAAAACGTATATTATTTTTTATATTTTCTAACTAAATTTCTCCTAACTAAAACTTCAAAGATATTAGGGGAATTTCATTTAATAACATAAAATATTAATAATTAACTAATTATCTTTATTAGAAGTGTATATTCTGTTTTATAACCCAAATTTCTACTTTTTATTTTCCTAACTAAAACCTCTAATTTTATAAAAATATCACGGGCAATTCTATTTAATAAAATAAATTAATAATATTATAATTACTAATAACTAATCGATTAGCTTTTTTTGCCAAAATGTATATTTTTTTAATATTTTCTAACAAACATGTCTCCTAACTAAAACCTCAAAAATATCACGGGATATTCCATTTAGCAGCATAAAATTATAATATTATAAATACTAATAATTAACTGATTACCTTTATATATATATATATTCTAACTAAAATTTCTCCCTTTTTTAAAATTATCACGGGCGACATATATATAATTATTAGTTATCTCGAATGCGACACTAAACGCTGAAAATTAGATAAGTACAATCCTATAAATTAGTAAATCATGTTGAGTGAAATAAATATTCAATATAATTTTTTTTAACAATTTAATATAGCAAATAAATGCATAAATTAATCATCAAAATATAAAAGCAAACAAGAAAACATATTAAAATTATTATTTATAATATTAATTTTAAAAATATAAATAAAGTAGTGAAAAAAGTAAGAAAAATGAGTAAAGTAGCGGGATCTATCAATATTTAATGTATAAAGTAGCGGGAAGTAGTTAGTTTTTATATTATAAAAGTTTACTATTTTCGAAAAGTTTTGAAATGTAAAGAATTGAATAAGATATCCCAAAAAGGAAAGTGTAAAGAAATTGATGTGACTGGATTACATCTCTAAAAATATTTATTTAAGCATAATTATTACACATCAATTAAAATAATATACTAATAAAGTATATTATTTTTAATTAGTATAAAATATTATAATTAATTATCACAAATTACTCTAATTATTTTAAAAGCAAGCATAATTATTTGAAAAACTTATTTAAATAGTCCTATTTATTTTGAAAGGTTATTTATTATTTTTAACATGTCTTATTATTATAATTATAAATTGCAATAAAAATTATATTTAGAGACCTACTTAGTTTTTTAACAAATTCATTTAATATCCAACTAATCTATACTATTATATTAAATACGAAAAATTGAAAGTTTTGTAGTCTGGTCCTGAAAGTTTTTGTAGTCTGGTCACTCCATTCATAGACGTTAGATATTTTCGATCAAATCGATGAGAAGCGTTAGATAAAATATTAAAATTATTATATAGAATATCTTTTTTTATTTTTTCTAACTAAAACATCTCATTTTCCAAAAAAATCGCAGACAGTTTCATTTAATAAAATAACATAATAAGTTTATAATTGCTAATAATTAAACCATTACCATTTTTAGCCAAAGTGTATATTTTTTTATATATTTTCTAACTAAAATTTCTACGTTTCTATTTTTCCTAAATAAAACCTCTCATTTTCCAAAAATATCACGAATAGTTCTATTTAATAAAATAAAATAATAATATTATAATTATTAATGACTAACCGATTAGTTTTTTTTCCCAAAAAATATTTTTTTTACATTTTCTAACTAATATTTCTCTTAACTAAAACCTCAAAAATATCACGGACTATTCCATTTAGTAACATAAAATACTAATATTATAAATCTATCTATCTATCTATATTATATTATTAAAGATGAAACATTGAAAGTTTTGGTACCTGTTTTTTGATACGGTATTTGTCTTATTTAATTGTTTATTTAATTATTATAAAAAATATTATAATCAGTTACCTTTTCAGTTAAAATATATTACCATTTTTTTCTTAAAAAATTCACAAAAATCAGGGGCAATTTCGTTTTCAGCTAAAACATGTTACTTTTTTTATTTCCTTTACTAAAATCTCTCATTTCCCAAATATATCACGAGCAAACCCTTACTTATTTATTTTCAAATTTATTTTAATAATTTTAATTGGCAATTACCTTTTCTCTCTTTTTCTAGAAAAATCACGAGCAATTACCCAGTTTCAGCTAAAACATGTTATATTTTCTATTTTCCTTACTAAAATCCCTCGTATTCCAAATATATCACGAGCAAACCCTTACTTATTTACTTTAAAATCTATTTTAATTGACAATTACCCTTTTCAACTAAAACATGTTAGCTTTTCTATTTTTCTTACTAAAACCCCTCTTTTTTCAAAAATATCACGGGTAATTCGTTACTTTTATATTTTAAAATTCAACGAAAACATGCTACTTTCTATTTTTTTTTACTAAAACCCCTCTTTTTTCAAAATATCACGGGCAAACCGTTACTTATTTATTTTAAAATTCATTTTAATACTTTTAATTATTTAAAATTGTTTAACCCGCCTACTTATTTTTTTAATAAATGCAATTAATAAAATATAAAATATAAATAATAAAATTAACAATTACTAAAAATAATTCGTGCATCGCACGAGTTTTAAGCTATATTATTATAGACGAAACATTAAAAGTTTGGTAGTCGGACGGACGAACGGTCGTACTTATTGATTTTACTTAATTACCCTTACTTATTTTTTTAAAAAACTATCACTAAATAATAACATTATTTATAAACAATTACCGTTTCAGCTAAAATACACTACTTTTTTTAATTTTTTTCGAACAAAATCCTCTATTTTTCTAAAAAAAACACAGGCGATTATCTTTTTAAACAAAACATATTACTATTTCTATTTTACCTTACTAAAACCCCTCATTTTCCAAAAATATCACGGGCAAACCCTTACTTATTTATTTAAAAATCTATTTTAATACTTTTAATTATGAGCACTTTTTCAGCTGAAACGTGTTAATTTTTCTATTTTTTTCATTTTCTAAAGAAATTATTATTAAATAATAACATTTTTATAACCAACAACCTTTTCAGCTAAAATACATTACTCTTTCTATTTTTTTTTAACAAAATCATATTTTTTTCTAAAAAAATCATGGGCAATTACCTTATTTATTTTGAAACATATTTAAATAATTTTAATTACGGGCACTTACCTTTTCAGCTAAAACATGTTATTTTTTCTATTTTTTGTTACTAAGACCCCTCTTTTTCCAAAAATATCACGGGAAAACAATTATTAATTTATTTTAAAATTTACTTTAATACTTTTAATTATTTAAAAAAGCTTAACAAGCCTACTTATTTTTTTTAGAAAATGCAAATTAATAGAATAATAAAACATAAATAATAAAAATAGTAATCATTAATAACAATCCGTGCATCGCACGGGTTTTAAGATAGTACCTATTTATAATCAATTACTCTAAAACACATTATAGATTTTTTTCTAACAAAGTCCCTTCTTTTCTAAATATATCACGGGAAATTGTCCTTTTCAATTTATTTTTTCTATTTTTCTCACTAAAATTCATTTTTTTCCCAAAAATATCATAGAAAACCATTTACTTTTTTATTTTAAAACGAATTTAAATACTTTTAATTATTAAATTTTAAAACCTCTTTTTCAAAAATATCACGAGCATTTACCTTTTTAAACTAAATATATGTTACATTTTTTATTTTTTCTTATTTACTTATTTATTCTAAAATTTGTTTTAATGTTTTTAATTAATTAAAAGTATTTAGCTATTTTAACATACCTACTTATTTTTTTAACAAATACAATTAATTAAATATTAAAAATATAATAATAAAATAATAATTAACAATCCGTGCATCGCGCGGGTTTTAAGCTAGTATTATATAATAGTATTATATAATAGACGAAACATTAAAAGTTTGGTCGGTCGGTATGGTAAGTTGTGATTTTACTTAATTGCCCTTAACTGTATTTCATATTTTTACTTAATTAACCTTACTTATTTATAAAAATATATTATTAAATAATAATATTACCTATTTATAACTAATTACCCTTTTTCTCTAAAATAAATTATTTTTTCTAACAATTTCCCTATTTTTCAAACAAATCACGGACAATTACCTTTTTTAACTAAAACATGTTAGTTTTTCTATTTTTCCTTAGTAAAACCCCTCATTTTCCAAAAATATCACGGACAAACCTTTAGTTATTTATTTTTAAACCTATAATATTATAATTATTTTTTAAAAGTTTACCTATTTTAACATGTCTACTTATTTTTCTGAACAAATGCAATCACTAAGAATATTAAAATATAAATAATCAAATACTTATTAATAACCAATTACCTTTTCACCTAAAACACATTATAGATTTTTTCTAATAAAATCCCTCCTTTTCTAAATATATCACCGGAAATTGTATTTTTCAATTTTTCTCACTAAAATTCATTTTTTTCCCAAAAATATCACATGAAACCATTTAATTATTTATTTTAAAACGAATTTAAATACTTTTAATTATTAAATTTTAAAACCTCATTTTCCAAAAATATCACGGGCATTTACCTTTTAAAACTAAATATATGTTACATTTTTTTATTTTTTCTTACTAAAACTCCTCATTTTCCAAAACTATAACGGGCAAACCCCTACTTATTTATTTTAATGTTTTTAATTAATTAAAAGTATTTAGCTATTTTAACATGTCTACTTATTTTTTTTAACAAATACAATTAATAAAATATTAAAAATATAATAATAAAATAACAATTAATAACCCGTACATCGCACGGGTTTTAAGCTAGTAAGATATAAAAAAACAAATGAGAAGAAAGTTGGATCAGGAAAGTATCAATTGTACATTGCAGTGTTGCTAGTTACTATTATACTATAATATTCTTAATAGCTATGCTGGATGAGAGCTTCATAATCGATGTTAATATTTCGACTTTATTAATAAATTTAAAATATAAAACAAATAATCTTAATCACTCAAAATTCTATCATTAAGTTAAGTTCAGTTATTCAAGATGTTAAACAAATGACCACTTGGTTTAACTAATGATTGCATTCCATATGTATACCAGGATTTTTATATGTACAAGTATATTGTTAAAAAGAATAATATTCCGTTTTCAAAAAAAAAAAAATATTATATTCCACTGATGGTAACAAAATGTAAGGTGTTGTTCCGATGGTGAAGGTAAACTGGTTGAAAAACTAAGTTCCAAGTCTGAGTCATTTACCTCAAGGACGTGTGATTGAAACAAGATTGTTAATTTATATGCAAGAATAATGTGTACCATTTTAGATGCAAGTGCTCAAATGAGACCATTACTTAAAATGAGAACCGAGACTCAATCTTAGCCTCACATATTTTATGTCAAAATTAAATCTCAACCATACAAACAAAATATTTAAATTTCATTTTTTTCCTCATTCTCTCTCTCGTCACCCATTTCCATCTCTCTCTCTCTCCTTTCTCTCTCCACTCTCTCTCCACCTCTTGCTACCATTCTTCCGACCTCACCATCATCACCGAAAAACATCTACACCAGTAAATCATCATCATCATCATCGCTACATCACTTTCGATCTGTATTTTTCTGATCTACCATTGTTGTTCCTCTTTTCGGCTTTGCTCGTCATTCCTACTTTCGATCGATGTGATCTAAATAGAAACGCATAATAGTGTGTATGACCTTTAGATAAGTAACTTTTCAGATCTAATAATTTTAGTAAAGGAGGTGGTGATGGCGGTTATGGCGGTAAAATAGGGAATGAAGGTTATGTCGTAGATGGTGGCTGTGATTAGATCAGAGATGCTAGTTATGATAATGATATATATGTATGTTAAAGACATCGTTTTTATTGATTTGTTTTGAAATTTTTTGGTGATTTTTGTTTACATTTGGTGTTTTGTGTTACTATTTTTGAAATATTAGGCGATTTGTGCAAATAGTTTTCACCATTGTAAGTGATTCATGTTGAAATTTAGTGATTTCTATTGAATATATCAAGTGATTTGGAATTTTTTTGATTCTGTGTAGGACTAAGGTGACAATATTAACTTTATGATGGCTGTTGTTGGTGATAATAGTGGTGTGGTGATGGGTTAGGTGGCGGTGTGGTTTAGGTGACGGGAGGGATATAAAGGCAAGGATGGTGATGACATTTATATTAGGCAAGTATGGTGATGACATTTATATTAGGCAGTGATGGAGTTGCAGTTTGATGTCGCCATCTTGTTTTTGGCATGTCCTAGACCTTTGTTTAGATTATTTTGTGTCATGTTAGTTTGTATTTTCTCTTTGGAGCTTGTTCTAAGAGATTTTTCCTAAGAAGGAGTCCTCCCTTTATTTGTATACTAAATTTTTTATTAACAAATTTTAATGATACATCCTCATTTACCAAAAAGGTAATAAAAATAGTGATAATAAATATTTTTTTTATAAATTTTCAACTATTTAAGTACAAAAAGGTGATTTTTGCTTATTTTTTGGTGCTCTGTGTCTAATTTCTTATAAATATGTAATATAAAAACATAAAAAATAAATTTTATAAATGCTCGTCTTCTTTTTAATTATATAAATGCTCACCTTTTAAGAAAAAAGGTGATTTCTATATAGATTTTTGATAATTTATGTGTACTTTTTAAAAACAAATGCAATTTAAATAATGTATATAAATCGGTGATGTGTGTTTATTTTATTATTATTTTTGAATGACAATCTTTTTTTTCTTTTGCTAAATGAATTCATAATTCTTTAAGTAAAATAAAAGGTGATTTGTATATTTTTCGGGTGCTTTGAGTATACTATGTTAGGCCGAATACACAATATATAATCAAGTATACGTATAAGAATAACAATAAGAACACTGTTTATGATCAATAAACTGTATGGAATTAATAACTCCTCTCTCAGTGATGTAAAATATCACAGAGAGCTGCTAGGTTACAAGAATGATAAATCACGTATTCCCTTTTAGGGTTAACCTATCTGTGTTTATATAGTACACAGCTACATACAATCTTCTAATTGATATTCCTATAAATCAGCTATACAATTAATATCAATCTAGAATTGCTTCTGTCTTCTGTTCCGTTTCCTTAGCCATCTCGATATCTCTTTGCTTATTTCCATCTTCAAAGAATATCGCTTCTAGAATCTTCATTGAATAACACTGACAGCTTAAGTAAACTCTGACTGTCAGAGTTTAACAAACTCTGACCAGTCTTCCAGCTAAACTTTGATAGTATCCTGATACTTTAAACACTGATAAACAAACATCAACAATTATATCTAACAATCTCCCCCAACTTGTGCATATAAAAATGTACAAGTTAACAGATAATTGATGATGTCAAAACATATAACAAATGCAGTGTTTATAAAATCACAGAGTTTATTTTTAACTTAGAACAGAAAACTTAAAAACTTACAGACTCCATTTACTTAATTTCTTCAATGTCAGGTACAGTTTTGATGTAGTCCATAAGCAATCTTCTTTCAGCTCTCTCTAGCTCAGCTACCATTATCTTCTTCAGCTCTTTTAACTCTTGATCACTTTCTCCAGTTTGGTAGATAGCAGCCCTTAGAGCATAGATACTGTTCTTCCTCATCTCATTTCCTAGCTTTATTATGAAGGATTTATCTGATTCCAGATTAAATTCCAACACTTTTATACCAAGATCAGTTCTGAGTCTTGCAATGTTCCTTTGCATCTCAACAAGCTTTCCATTGTAATCTATGTACTTTGGTATGTAAGAACCAGCAGACTTTAAGCCACAAAGAGCTCTAGCTTTCATCATTCTGCTTCTTAATACCTCATCTGCTTGATGAGTTCTTTGATTTTTGATTTTCAGTAGATACAACACATACTCCAGCTCTTCCTTCATTTTTAATCCAATGTCAGCTTCACCAACTCTGTATACTCTGCCATCAGCCTTGAAGTATAACAGAAAATCCTTTTTAAGCCCTCTATGATGAATTAACTGGACTGACTCTAAAGTATCAAGATTTTCTTGAGTCACACCAACACCTGGTTCAGCTAATGAAGTTTGATCCATAGGACTATTGTTCACCCTCTTCTCTCTATGAGATCCTAAACCAGATTTATCTCTAGATTCTTTACCCATGATGGTTTTGCTTTGAAGAATATTAACATTTCCAGGAATTAGAGAATGTTGAACTGTGACTGGTTTAGCAAAAGTCCTTTGGAGTTCAGAAGATATCAAAGTCTGTACAACTTCAGTAGAATCAGTGGTTGTCACAGCTTCTAATGATTTAACAACTTGAGCAATGCCAGAGGTTGATTGGACTTTCTTCAGTACTTGTTCTTCTACAAGCTTTCCTGTACCTTTATCAAGATTAGCTTCAACTGGCCTTCTTGAATATTGTAAACTCTGTTGAGAATTTACATTTTCTTTAATTACAATTCCTTTCTCCTTTGGCCTTGAAACTTTAACAACCTTTTTGACCTTTCCAGATTTCAGATTCTTCTCATGCTCTTCAGCCAGCATTTTCTCTTCAGCTTGAATGTCTTCAATAGTTGCATCAGCACCATGTTCTTCCAGAAACAACTGAGCGGTAATCTCTTCATCAGTATTTGGTTGAGAAGAAAGCAATAAGCTTTTAGCTTTTGATGAAGATTGAGCACCAGTGTTTACTCCTTCAGAGTTTGCCCTAGCAGAGTTTGACCTTAGTCTCCCTTGCTCTTGAATAGATTTTGGCCTTATCTCTTTTCCTTTTGCACCACCATCAGTAGTATCATCATGTCTACTCAGAGTTTGAGATTTCTTGCATTTGTTTTTAAGTACTCTCTCCCCCTTTTTGACATCATCTGGAATCAACACTGAAGTGAGCAACTCTAGTGAAGCAGCAATTGAATCAAGCTTGTCAGACATGACAGTTTGATTGTCTTCAACTTTGCTCAGTCTGTTCTTGATAACCTCTTCATCTTTAACCAAGGAAAGCAACATAGATTTATCCTGTTTCAAAGACATGTCTCTGACAACCACATCATTTCTCAACCCAGTAACAGACTTCTGAGTTTCATCAAAACGGTTGTGAAGAGACTTGACTTGAACAATTATTGCTTTGAGATGTGTGAGAAGCTCAGGATTTGTAATAGATGCAGCAGGCTTTGTCACAAAATCAGCTGCTCTCTGATCATTGAATATACAATCTCTGTTTGACCATTTGGAAAAGTACATATTATGAAAATGAATTTCAGTGTTATGCTGAGTTGAACCACCAACATCAGTCACCTTAGGATTTGGTTGAGCAGAAATCCTTTGAGAAGATGAAGAATCAGCTAAATCATCAGACTTTGCTGTAGATTCTTTACTTGGTGAATTTGGAATATTTTCAGCAAAAGTTTCTTGAGCATCTTCATTTACAAGCTTCTCAGAGTTTAAATTCGCAACTACAGTTTCTTGAACAGCCTCAATAACAGGCTCTGTAGTAGCTTCAAAAACATTTTCTGCAGCATCTTCAAGAATACCCTCTGTAGCTACAGTCTTTGCTGTCTGATCAACCTCTTCACCCTTTTCAATTACCTGGTGAGTGACAGAGAAAACCTCTGTATGAGTAGCCAAAGACTCATCAATAATTACGGTAGGTTGATCAGCTGCCACATCCTCAGTTTCACCAACACTGCCAAACTTTTCAAGAGTTGCAGTAGGATGTGCTTCAACATTGTCTTCTATATCCATTTCCAAGATAGGTTCAAGAAAATCATCATTGAAAGCAGCATTATCATTAGTATTTGCTCTGGCTTCTTCAGGCACAGTAGCATTTTCAGAAATATCTTCAATAATAACCTCTGGAACTGCAGCAGTTGTAGAATCTGGAATCAATCCATCAAATAGATAAGCAGCAACCAGCTTCCTTTTCTTGGTATGGATAGACTCATTTTCATCAGAAGCCCTATTCTCATCAGAAGGAGGTCTATTTGCCCTCTTCTTTTTCCTTGAAGTACCAACAGAGTTTGGTAAATCATTAGCATTTGAAGGTTTAGCAGCCTTGACAGCCTTAAAAGCCCTATGCTTTGTTCTTCCCCCAGCCTTTGGTCTTGGAGAAATAGTTGAAAGAGGTTCAGTGTTTAAAGGTTGTTCAGACTCTGGTTGAGGTTGTAAAAATTGTTGGACTGAAGCAGGAAGCAACAATTCACCAACATTTCCTTTCTTAATATCCTTATTCGTCAAATCAGAGAATATTCTTTTATGCAATCTAAATGAGGGAATTACATCATCCTCAGCAATCTCAACCCCATCAACACAAGTAGAAAAGATTAACTGACAAAAACGAGCAAATAAACTACACTCTTATTCTCTGTCATCTTTTCTCCTAAGTTATTCAAAACAAGTCTAGAAAAATCGAAATTGGTACCATAAAGAAGATAAGACCCGATTTGCAGACTATCGATTGGAATAGCATCCCAATTGGTACACTTCTTCCCGAACGCCCTTGTTATGCAATCAAAGAAGAAACTCCATTCCTTCCTCAAGAGCGGTCGCTTCAAGTTACCTGTCCTTGCCAAAGACCCAGAGTAACCAATCTCCCTCATCATTCTCTGAAGCTCATCATCCCCAACAGAGATAGTGTATGCATTAAAGTCTTCAAAACCAAGAGCATCACGAACAGTGGTTGGAGTGACCACAAACTCTTGTTCATCAAATTCGAAAACAATTGAAGGAGTTCCTGACTCTCCTCCATCATCATACACACCCATCTCCCAGAAAGCTTTGATTTGAGATCCATACAGCTTTGCTGGTTCCACAAGAGCTTGCCCAATGTCTGACTGAGCAAGAAAATTCTGGAGCAAATGAAACGCCTCCGGTGCGTTCTCAGTAGATAATGGTGCTGCATAATTGTTAGGTACAAATTCGAGATCAACAGATTGAAACACAATAGTTGCCATTGGAATTAGAATAGAAAATGATCAGAGTTTATGCTTGGAAAACTGTTTGAAAAATTGATGCAGAAAAGGTGTTTGTGAAAATGTGTATGTGAAAATGTCCTATGAATAGAGTAAGTCTGTAAAAATTTGAACGTTGTGTGTATAATGATTAAATAAGAATTAAAACTAAAGAGTTTTAATCATTAAGATACACAGAAGGCTTACTCGTGAAGTGTGTGAGTGGGACAGTTGTCACACATGCATTAACTGACAGCACTAATTGTGGTAGTTTCCAACATGAATGCGCAGTAAAAACAACAATAATTACTGCTATTTACACGCTTCATCATTTTCAAAACTCAACAAACCGTTATCAATCATACTCTCTATTTTCAAAAATAATTTTCCTCAAAAATTATGAAATGTCTGAAACACCTTTATTTATTTTAATCATCAGAGATAAAAAAAAAATTACCTCTGCGTAGAGTACACAGTTCATCAGTGTTTATCAATTCTCCTCCTTCATTAATAATATCTTTTCTCAAAATGCACAGTTGTGATTATTTGTGTGTGAATAGCAGAGTTTACTGAATGTAAATATTGAGAGCATCTCAAAGTGCATAAAATCCACAAAATAAATTAGTAAAAACTGATCGCCCAAACTCTCATCTGCAAAACAAAATCTGATGTCATCTAAACTCTGTACCTTTATATGTATTTATTTGTTTTCACCCCCTATCTAATTTTTCATTTTTTTCTTCTTTCTTTTCCAGTAATCAGTGGTTGGCATTAGTCACCAAAAATTTCAAATTTTAGCCCTTATTTCATACAATAAGTTCCTGGGTCTTCCTAGGCACAACATGATCTCAAAGGAATTTGTGCATGTTTTTGCATCTTTTTTTTTTGGAGGTGAAGTAGCAACTATTTACAAGAGTTTAGACTGACATCATTTAACATATATTCTTTATGAGAGAAAGTGCAAACAGCTAATACAGACTCAGTGTATATGTAATATCCCAAATTTTTGTAATAATTAAAACCTTGATGAATAGTGAATTTCCACTGATGAATAGTAAATTTGCTGACGAAAAGTTTTTCAGCCCACACTATGTAGACGACATGGAATGAATGTTTCGAAGTGATATTATTGATGTATAGGAAGAATAAAAGAATGTAAACGCGATCAGAATCAGAAGATTCCCATCCGAGTTTTAAATCACTATTCACTGGACATTTAAGGATGAATTGGTTTGATCGTTTTGAGAAAGTATGTGGAATGAGAAATACATGATCATATCTTAAACCAAGGTGAGAAACCTAAGATTATATATTAGACAAAGGTAATGAAAGGATAAAGGAAGTACCCTAGCTTTGGTACAGAGAAACGTCTTTAGAACCACTGGAAACTATCGCGAAACAAAAGCGTAATAAATTATGATTTAAACCCTAACCAAATGAGGAGTATTATATGAGATCATCAAGTGCAATATATAAAAGAATTGAGGATGCAAAGGATGACATAAGTATGATGCAAGGAGATGACATAAGCATGACAAAGTGATGACAAGGTGATGAATCACCACCTTGTCACCACTTTCACCACCACCACACATCCAAAATGAGCCTTGTCATTGGTGACCAAGCTTGTTTTTAACCACACAATTTAATTACAAAGTGTTAAAGGTTAATTAGACAAAAGAAAAGAAAGAAAACAAAAGAAAACAAAGCAAAAAGAGAAGCATCAAGATGAACACTCCATTCGGCTTCTTCATCTTTCCAAGAGCTTAAACAATTTGCTCATACTTCCACTCAACCATAATTCTTGATCTTGGGCTCTAAATCACCCTCATCCTATATCCAAGGTAGATCTCTAATCTTAGCCTCATCCATGGATCATAACTTGATCAAAAATGGATTCAAAGTTGATGATGAATAGTGATGTGAATAGTAACCTCATAGAATCTTGATTTGTTTTGATGATCTTAGGTTTGATTTACATAGTTAAGGAGCAAGGAAGGATATATCATCAATATATAGTCTTTGTTAAGCTCCAAGGAAGGTATAAAACTTCTTACTTTCTAAGATTATGTTTTGATCTAGTAAGTTAGAAGTGTTTGATTAGAACTATGTTAAGATGAAGCATGTATGCATGATTTTAAACATGTTTAATGGTTGATTTGTGGATGAACTTGTGGAATAGAGTGTGACCTTATTTGGGCATATAAATGGTAGTATAAACTTGAGTTTGATTGGTGGTTGGTTAATGGTTGATTGTAGTTTGGTTGGAGTGTTTTAAAACACGGGAAGTACGCGTAAGCGCCGTTACCATGGCGGATTTTACTTAGGTAGTTTATACAGAAATCATGACTGCAAAACAGGGCATACACTTGAGGTTTATGACCATGAGCATGTAGGCTCTGTTTCCTAGAATATTTTAGCAAAAGAATCGTATCGTTTTGATTTACGGTTTAGGAGAAACGTCCGTTTTAGTAAAAGCGGTTTCGCGTAACGAGATAGTTCATTGTATGAACTTTGAGCTAGGGATCAAGCCCTTTAAAATTGGAATTGGGTTGAGATATTAAAATGGATACTAGTATGTATAATAAGGAAAGGAAGCCTAGAAGGGTTCGAGTTTGTTAGATCAGAATTCAATGATCGTCAGAAGCTAGACTCAACTGATCAGGATTGCTGACGTCATCAGTATTGCATGGTCATCAGTATTTGATCAAGCGTCAGTATCTTATTGATCATCAGGATTCCTACTCAGACTATGATCAGGATTGATCATCAGAACTTGAAGCTGATCAGGATTCCTACTTCGAGTTATATTTGGAGTCTAGATAAACATGGAAGTTTATTCTATTTGTTCCTGGTTTGTAGAATGTAGCTATCGATTAAGGATAGGTTTCTATCTTTGTTATTGATTAGGACTTATCTTGTTATTGATAGAGAAGCTGTGTGCACTATATAAACACAGTCTTGGTTTCGATTTATGTATTCATTCGAGAGAGAACATAATCGAAGAGAAGCTCTTAAGAACAGAATTTCTTGAGAGAGTTTTTGTAAACTAGCAGCTCTCAAGAACATCAGAATTTCTTGAGAGAGTTTGTAACAGTTTTATATCAGATTTAATAAAGCTGTTATCTTTCTTTTCATATTTGTGATATATACATTAAGAAGTCAATTATCTTACTCTATTGTATTCAACCCCCCTTCTACAATAGATTATTACTGGGCAACAATTGGTATCAGAGCAAACTGATTTAATTCTGAATCAGATACGATCTAAAGATGTCGACAACCAAGTATGAAAGCATGAAGATTCCCATCTTGAAGATATCAGAATATCCTACATGGAGGGTAAAGATGCTGATGTACCTGGAGGCTATGGATCCTGACTACTTGGACAGGATTCGTGATGGACCATATATACCAACAAAGTTCGTAGAACGAACAGATACAGTACCAGAACATTATGTGGTCAAAGCTAAAGCTGAATGGACTCCAGAAGAAAAAGCTCATGTACTCAGGGAACCAAAGATAAAGAATATCTTGCATAATAGCCTTGATGCTGTCATGTCAAACAGAGTGATTGCATGCAAGTCTTCAAAAGAAATCTGGGATACTTTGGAAACTCAGTGCCAGGGATCTGCATCTGTTAAGAAAAACAGAAGGGCTCTTTTGATTCAAGAATATGAACAATTCGATGCAAGACCTGAAGAGAGCCTGACTGATCTATATGATAGATTTCTGACACTATTGAACAGCTTATCCTTAGTTGACAAAGTATATGAAACTGAAGATTCAAACACCAAATTTCTTAGAGCTTTACCTGAAGAATGGGATACTCAGACCTCAATCATTAGACACCAGTATGATCTGAACATTGTGTCTCTTGATGAGATCTATGGGATGCTAAGAACTCATGATCTTGAAGTTCAACAGAGAAAGAACAAGAAAAGCAGCAAGGCAAAGTCAATTGCTTTGAATGTAGAAGCAAAATCAAAAGGGAAAGCTATGGAGGTCTCTAGAAGGAAAGCAAGAGTAGCTGAGTCAGATCCTGACGACTCTTCATCAGATACTGATGGCAATTCTGATGCCAATACTGGTGATGAATCTTCTGATTCAGACATGGAAGAGATGGTTGCTATGATTGTCAGAAACTTCAGAAGGATGAAGTTCAGGAAGAATAGAAGACAAGGCAACTTTCAGAAAAAGATCTTCAAAGCAGACAAAGACAAGTATATCAAAAAGGACAGCAAGGGTAGCAAATTTGACAAGTCAAAGGTTAGATGCTACAATTGTAATGGTATGGGTCACTTTGCTTCTGAATGCAACAAGACAAAGGCACTCATCACATCAAGCAAGGATTGGATGGACTCTTCCTCAGAATCTGATACTGAGGTAGTCAACTATGCGTTAATGGCCAATGCTGATGTAATTGCTGCTCCTGATGATAAGGTACTAAATACTATCTTTGATTTTGATACTGACAATGCTTCTGAGTTAAGACGTTTTCTAAAGTCATTACATATTAGCTTTAGAAGTCAAACTGCTGAGAATACTAGAATCTTATCTGAGATGTCTGACCTTAGAAAGAGGAATGAGATATTAGAAGCTGAATTTTCTCGTATGCAAGAAGTACAAAAAGAATGTGATAATGCTAAACACATGCTGTTGCCCAGTAAATAACAATTGTAGAAGGGGGTTGAATACAATTGTATAAGATTCTCGACTTTATATAACACAAATATGAAAGATCAATAACAATAACAATAACAATAACAGCTTTATTAACTTTGATATAAAACTGTTACAAACTCTCTTAAGAAATTCTGATGTTCTTAAGAGCTGCTAGCTTACAAAAACTCTCTCAAGAAATTCTGTTCTTAAGAGCTTCTCTCCGATTATGTTCTCTCTCTCTGATAAGTACATAAATCGAAACCAAAACTGTGTTTATATAGTGCACACAGCTTCTCTATCAATAACAAGATAAGTCCTAATCATAACAAAGATAGAAACATATCTTTAATCGATAGCTGCATTCTACAAACCAGGAACAAACTTCCATGTTTATCTAGACTCCAAATATAACTCGAAGTAGGAATCCTGATCAGCTTCAAGTCCTGATGATCAAACCTGATCATAGTCTGAGTAGGAATCTTGATGATCAATAAGATACTGACGCTTGATCAAATACTGATGACCATGCAATATTGATGACGTCAGCAATCCTGATCAGTTGAGTCTAGCTTCTGACGATCATTGAATTCTGATCTAACAATCTCCCCCAATCTCATACTTTGTGAAATAAAGTATAGATTCCAAATATTCAATGATGTCAAAAACATGTATCAAAATGTACGAGTATCTTCAGAAACAACTTATCTGTTTAAGCTTTGTGATAGAACAGATTCATCTTCAAGAAGTTGGATAATAAACTTTCTTCTTTTTCTTCAAGAATTTGAATCAGTCTTTCCTTAAGATTTCTGAGTTCTTCATCTTCCTCATTAATCTGGTAGATAGCTGCTCTGAGATTCTGTATGGAGTTTCTCTGTAGACTGTGCTCTTCAAGCAAAAGATAAGCAATTTCCTTCCCATCAGGATTGAGAGAAAGATGAGTCATGCCAAAATTTACTTCTTTAACAGCAGTACCCCTTTGCATTTCCACATCCTGACCTCTTTGATTTAAGTACATGGGAGTATAATTACCATCGAAATTACTGTTTCCATCCAGTCTTCTTCTTATAGTTGACAAGATCATGTCACTCCATTCTTTGTACACTTGGTTCTTCCATCTTAACAGATAGTGAACATATTTCAGTTCCTGTGTAGTTTTCATCAGCAGATCTTGAATAGATAGAATCTTCACACTACCATCTTTCATGAAGTACAGAAGCTTTTCTTTCTTTTCAAAACCATCATGACAATCTATAACTATATCAACAGCTAATAAATTGTTCAGGTTTTCAGAAGTTAAAGTACCTCCAATTTCTGTCAAGGAGTAAGGATCAACATATGACATATTCAGATATTCACCATCTCTGTGTCCAATACCTCCTCTTGAATTACTTGACAATTGCTTCAGATTTGAAAACATCTTTAACCAGAGTGTTTTTGATCTAGCCATATCAGACAAATCAACAACACTTGAAGCGCTTGTAATAATTCCACCAGACTGAAAATTGATAGGTGTATCACAACTTAATGTGCTAATATGTTTCCACTTCTTGTATTTCTCCTTTTCATGAGCGTAGCTTCTTTCAAGTAAAGATTCTTGTCTGCTTGAATTTCTCCATTGTCTTTTATTTGAAACTTTAAGCCTTTGTAGATAGAGATTGAAATCTTTATTTGTTCTTCTTGTAATATCTCTTCTTCTGGCTTCTTCTTCTTCATCTACTTCTTTGTTGTGACAATCAACAACAGTAGATAAGATTATCAAATCAACCTCTTGCAGAATTTCAGATTCGTCAGGATCTTGAATATTGTCAGGATTAGAATCTTCAATTTGATTTGTATTGCTGAGAGTTGATTTACTTGATTTTCTTCTTAATTCAGGTTCTTCTTCAACAATTCCATCATCACCAAAAGTAGATCTGTCAGGAACTACTAGAGTTTGAATAGGTTCAGGAATTTCTTCAATTCTTAACCCTCTAGACCTTGTCTGTCTAGGTACTGTTTGAGTTGAAGAACCTCTTTTACTTCTTCTAGCACCTCTTCTACCTCTGCTTTTTCTACCTCTAGCAGGAGCAGTATAGCTTTCCATTGTCTCTCTTTGTAGACTCAAAAATTCTTCATGTGAGAGATCTGGATATTCTTCACTTGCTGTAGAGAGTGCTTTTCTTGCATATAATTGTTGAACTCTTTTATCAGTGTGATATAGAGTAACAATTCTGCCGTCTTTTGTAGAAAACTTCTGGAATAAATTTGATGCATCTTCAGGATTATCAATAATCACATCTTCATCACCTTCAGGAATTGTAGCAAGAATGTGTCCATGACCAGGTGTCAGGATTTGATCTTCCGTCAGGATCTGAGATTGCACCAATGTTCTTACTGTCTTAACTCCAGAATCAGAACCATGAGTTGACTGCGTTGTTTGACTTTGAGAAGTTTGGATTGTCTTCATAACAACAGCATCAGAGGTTTCTCCTTGTATCGCTTTGTCACCACCATCATCTCCAGTATCATCATCATTATTTCTTAATACTAGATCAGGTGTACATTTTGTCTGAATAACCTTCTCCCCCTTTTTGACATCAGGATTTGACAATAATTGCAAAATTAAGGAAAGAGAGGCTTGAATTTCAGTTACCTTAGTATCCAGAGAATCAATTCTTTGATGGATTGAGGTTTGTTCTGAAACAACAGATTTCACTTGGGATTCCACTACCCTTAGTTGAAAAGTAGTAGGCACCTTTGTAAAATTATTAAAGATATCAGTCCTCACTTTTTCAGTTGAACCCTTGATAGAATCAATCTCACTTTTCAGGCTTTTGGATAACAGAGTAGTAGCCTTCAGATGATTCTTCAAGTCTTGATTCTCTATAGACTTCACTGCATTATAGGCATGTTCAATAGCAGAAGAAAAACTGATAGATTCATCAGAATTATGCCATGAATTGTTCCATTCATTCTGTCTAAATGCCTCTGCAGGATCAAAGGAAGGAGTAGAAAAATCTTGTCTCTGATCTTTTCCAGTAAAAGCATTGCCAGCCATAAATGTACTCGATGAACCAAAATTAGTTCCAAGACTAATCTTGAGGGCTGTAGCAAGCTGTTCCTTCTCTTTTCTATTCTCATTATCATCATCACTATCATCATCATAATTATCATCATCAGAACCATGAGATATATCAGGATCAGGAATTGCAATACCTTTCAGTTTATCCTGAGATTCTGAGATAGGATGATCTATTGGTCTTGAACGAAGTGGCTGTATCAAAATAGGTTCATTATCAGGAGCACCACTAGCGTCAGGATGAACATCGTCAGGATTTGATATGCTTGCATCAGTATTTGCTACCAATGGTTCTTGTGGAGCTTGAGGTTCAGAAGCTGCTTCAACACTTTGAGCTAAAGGTTCTTGTGTGCTTCCCTCATTGACAATGTTCTCGACCAATCTTTCAACAGAAGCTGTAGCTTTGCCTGCATCTTCACTTTGAGAAGATGGTTCTTGTGTAGCTGGAATGTTGATGTCTTCATTCTCCCTTTGAGAAAATGGTTCTTGTGTGACCATTCCACTAGCTAAGCCTTCACCCAAACTTTGATTGAGTGGTTCTTGTGTGGCAGGATCAACAGTAGCTGCTGAATGACTCTGAAATTCAGGTTCTTGTGGGCTTGATCCTTTCAGCTTCTTCTGTCTCTGATAGACTAACTCTTCTGCATTCCTCTTTTTCTTTGATGTAGGTGTAAGACCAACCAAGGAAGCAGTTGTAGAAACCTTCTCCCAAGAATGTCCTCGAATCTGAGATGGAGAGGCTGGAGAGTCTGATATAGAGACAACTTTTGTTGTTGCATCAGGAATACTAACATCAGGATTTGATGTCTGAATATCAGTATCCTTCATTTGCACTGTCAAAGGAATATGATACCTGCTCTTTGATAATTTCCTTTTCTTTTGTGGTTTCGATGAAGGTACCACAGCTTTAGTAGCAGTATCAGCAACTTCCTTGTTCACATTCATCACAGAGGATATAGGTAAGTCATCCTCTGAATCACTTTCATCAATCAACCTTAACTTCCTTTTCACAGGAACATCCTTAACAACCTTATCAGCTTTCTTCACCAGGACCCCTTGTACACCCCCTTGTATCTTCTTTTTAGTGAGTGGTGTAGAGGAAAAATCCTTTGAACCTGATTGCCTTCCAGACACATCAGTTCTAGCTGATTTCTTTGATTTTACAACTAAAGTCTTTTGAGAGACAGTAGAGGTGGTTGTTAACTATTTAGACTGTTTAGGTTGCATGCTTGTGTCAGGAACAAGGTGGGTTGGTCCTTGTACCATAGCATTAGAAAGTAGTTCATAACGAGTAGGCAGTTTCTGATGTAAGAAAAACCTAACCTCATCAGGAATAAAAGCATGTCCTATAAAACCATTTGCCTTATCACTGTTGACTAAGGACTTAATATTATTCTCAGTAATTCTACAGATTGGTAGAACTACATCATCCTCAAAAACAACATTAGGACATAAGTGATTAAATATCAACTGTAAAAATCTAAGAAAACAGACAGAACCCAACTTATCTGATTTCCTATCACTTAAAGCTTTTAAGATAAAAGAGCCATAATCAAACACTGTAGAATGGATGAGAGAGTACCCAATTTTAAGAGATCCTGATGGAAGAGCATCAAAATTTGATGTCTTGTTCAGGAAACAGCGGCTGATTGTATCAAAGAAGAAATTCCATTCCTTCTTAAGCTTTGTCCTAAAGAGATTTTCATATCTCTTTACTTCTCCATTGTAGCCCAGTTTCTTGACAAACTCAAATAGAGCAGAGTCTGAAATCACCCTAGGAACTTTTTCACCCAGAATAGGCAAATGCAATGCCTCTTCAATAACAGCAGGAGTGACATGATGAGTGACCCCATTTGATTCGAACTGCATCAGAATGGTTCCTGTAGAACTTTGACCAAAAACAACTGTGTTCAAAACCTGCATTACAGACTTAAAAGAAACACTTGCAGGCTCTGTTAAAGCATACTTCAATGGGCTTGAAGTAAGAAAATCTTGAATTATATGGAACTCAGTAGGCAATTCTTGATGGTCTAGTATGGCTACAAAGTTATTAGTGGCAAAAGTAATATCACGAATTACTGTTTGTTTGTTCATGAATGATGAAGACGCCATTATAATGCTTTTGAAAACTCGAGAATTAAGATTTGAAGCAATTAGGGTATGAAAGCACAGAGAGAGATAAAAACGAAAAACTGATGATGAGAGAGTAATGAAAGATGTAAAACAATGAAAAATATTTTGTTAAAACAAAATATTACTCTCAATGACAGGTGGCAAAATATGATTTGTGCATAACTAATTAGTGGACAGATTACGTGTGTCATTAAATAAAACTGCACCGCTTTTTATGTGTATGTATAGATATAACTATAAGAGAGCAACACACGCGCGTATACAGTTGTCCTACTAAAACTCAATCGTCTATTAGCAGATACGGACGAAAAATTAGGCACAAATTTAGCAATGAAAATACTGACCTGTACATCAGAATTGACCAGTTGACTTCCTGTCAGGATTGAGTCCTATCAGGATTTGATCAAAGATACATACCTTTCTGAATAACCATCAGGTTTTGACAGTTATCAGGATTTCCTCTCTGTAGCTTTTCCTCAGAAATTCTCAAAATTCATCATTCCAAGTTCATTCACCAACTTATTGAAAGTAGCTTCAGGTAGTGGCTTGGTGAATATATCAGCTAGTTGTTGATCAGTAGGAACAAAGTGAAGTTCAATTGTTCCTTCCAGAACCTGTTCTCTTATAAAGTGATATCTGATACTTATGTGTTTAGTAAGAGAATGCTGAACTGGATTTCCTGTCATTGCAATAGCACTTTGGTTATCACAATAAATAGGGATTTTTGAGTATGACAGGCCATAATCTAACAACTGATTTCTCATCCACATTATCTGAGCACAACAACTTCCTGCAGCAATGTACTCAGCTTCTGCAGTTGAAGTGGAAATAGATTTCTGCTTTTTACTGAACCATGAAACTAGTCTTCCACCCAAAAACTGACAACTTCCTGAAGTACTTTTCCTGTCTATTTTGCATCCTGCAAAATCAGCATCTGAATAACCACACAACCCAAAATCTGATTCCCTTGCATACCAAAGGCCAAGTGAAGGAGTGCCTTTGAGATATCTGAAAATTCTTTTGACTGCAATCAGATGTGGTTCTCTAGGTTTTGCTTGAAATCTTGCACATAGACAGGTTGCAAACATGATATCTGGTCTACTGGCAGTGAGATACAATAAAGAGCCAATCATTCCTCTGTAGTGAGTTACATCTACCTCTTCACCTTGATCAGGATCAAGTTTGGTAGCTGTAGCTATGGGAGTTGAAGCAGGAGTACTGTCTTGCATGTTAAACCTTGTCAATAAATTCCTTGTGTATTTAGACTGATTAATAAAAATCCCTTCATCAGTCTGTTTAACTTGAAGACCCAGAAAGTAACTCATTTCTCCCATCATGCTCATTTGATATCTTGACTGCATAAGCTTGGAAAACTTTTCACACAGCTTATTGTTTGTTGACCCAAAAATGATATCATCAACATAAATCTGAACTAACAGCAACTCCTTACCATGATTCAAATAAAATAGAGTTTTATCAATTGCACCTCTTTTGAATCCACTTTCCAGTAAGAATTGAGCTAAGGTTTCATACCATGCTCTTGGAGCTTGCTTTAGTCCATAAAGTGCCTTATCCAGTCTGTAGACATGATCTGGATATTTAGGATCAATGAAACCAGGAGGTTGTTCAACATAAACTTCTTCCTCCAGTTCACCATTTAAGAAAGCACTTTTAACATCCATCTGGAAAACCTTGAATTTCTTATGTGCTGCATAAGCAAGAAATATCCTGATGGCTTCTAGTCTTGCAACAGGAGCAAAAGTTTCATCATAGTCAATTCCCTCTTGTTGGGAATACCCCTTTGCAACTAGTCTAGCTTTATTTCTGATAATGACTCCATCAGAATCAGTCTTGTTCTTAAAAATCCACTTTGTACCAACTATTGATCTATTCTTTGGTCTTGGTACTAGTTTCCAGACTTCATTCCTTTCAAATTCATTCAGTTCTTCTTGCATTGCAGTAACCCAATCAGCATCTTTAAGTGCATCTTCAACTTTCTTAGGCTCCTCCTTGGATAGAAAGTTATTATATAAACATTCATTCTGAGTTGCACTTCTTGTTTGAACACCTGCATCAGGATCTCCAATTATCAAATCAGGAGTATGATCTTTAGTCCATTTCCTTGCTGGTGTCAAATTGTTTCTTGAAGTAGATGCTCCCCCTGGATTGGTGTTATCTTGATTGAAAGAATTTGATTGATTTGAAGCTCTCCCTGAATTATTGCTATGCCCTCCTGATGTGTTATCAGGATCTTCACTTGAATCAGTATCTGAAGAATTCTGTCCTGATGATTGAGTTGACTCTGAACTTGTAGTTGAATGCCGTTGCTCCCCTCAACATTAGCACTACTAGTTGTATCACTGTTGTTTGCATCATCAGTATTAGCACCATCAGTACCTGGTGAGTCATCAGGATTTGGTGACCCTGGCAGTATCTGATGAATTGACAGCTTCTGATTCACTTTCTTCAGGTTCCTTGGAAGCTTCATTTTCAAATAACAATCTATCATGCGAGTCTTCAATGATTCCAGTTATCTTCTTATCATCAAAAGATACATGAATTGACTCCATGACAGTTCTTGTTCTCAAATTAAAAACTCTGAAGGCTCTTGATGTAGGATAACCTATGAATATTCCTTCATCAGCCTTTGTTTCAAATTTCCCTAGCTGTTCAGGATGCGTTCTGAGAACAAAACATTTACAGCCAAACACATGCAAATGCTTCAGACTTGGTTTCTTCTCTTTGAGTGACTGATAAGGAGTGACACCATGCCTGTTTATCAATGTAAGATTTTGTGTATAGCATGCTGTGTTGACTGCTTCTGCCCAGAAATATGTAGGTAATTTAGCTTCTTCCAACATAGTTCTGCCAGCTTCAATAAGAGTTCTATTCTTCCTTTCTACTACTCCATTTTGCTGAGGTGTGCCAGGAGCAGAGAATTGTTGAATGATTCCTTTGTATTTGCAGAACTCTTCCATCTTTGAATTCTTAAATTCAGTACCATTATCACTTCTCAGAATCTTGACTTTGTACTTTGTGGTTGTCTCAATCATCCTCACATGATCCAACAGAACTTCAGGAGTTTCATCTTTTCTGTGCAGAAAATACACCCAGGTGAATCTAGAATATTCATCAACAATTACAAGAGTGTACCTTTTCTTACTGATGGACATGATGTTGACTGGACCAAACAGATCAAGATGTAGCATGTGATATGGTTCTTCAATAGAGGATTCTGATTTACTCTGGAATGATGTCCTTCTTTGTTTTGCTTTTTGGCATGCATCACAGAGTCCATCAGGTGTATATAAGACATTAGGTAATCCTCTTACTAACTCTTTCTTAACCAACTCATTGATGTTGCTGAAGTTGAGATGAGAAAGCTTCTTGTGCCAATTCCAACTTTCATCTACTGAAGCTTTACTGATGAAACATGTAGGGGAGCCATCAGTATCTGAGAGAATGTTGGCTTCATATATGTTACCATGCCTGTAGCCAGTTAGTGCTATCTTCCCTGTTGCTTTACTGACTACTTCACAATGTGTGGAATAGAAATTGACATGATAACCTCTGTCAGTGATTTGACTAATACTCAACAAGTTGTGTTTTAGTCCTTTCACTAGAGCTACTTTTTCAATGATGACATTTCCAATGATTATATTGCCATATCCCAAGGTTTGTCCAATGTTGCCATCTCCATAAGACACAGTTGGGCCAGCTTTTTCCTCATATTCTGATAACAGGGCTTTGTTTCCAGTCATGTGCACAGAACATCCACTATCCATGACTAACACATTTTTCTTTTTACCCTGCATCAGAATAGTAAAACACTAGTCAGAATGTTTAGGAACCCACACTTGTTGGATTCCTTGTTCATGCATTTTATTAAATTTAACAGCAGAAGACTTTTTGACTTTAGCAGTCCTGACAGAATTTACTCCATCAGGATTTGCTTTGTCAGTATCAGTATTAACAAAAGCATGCTTCACTATGACATTTTCAGTTTTATCAGACTTTGTACTACTTTCAAACTTAGGCAATGGATCATAAAAGTTATAGTACAAATCATGATACTCTTTACATGTATAAATAGAATGCCATAGACTACCACAATGAAAACAGGACTTCTGCGGTTTATAGAGTACTGATCTATTCCTAACATCAGACTTAGGAATATCAGTAATCTTCTTCTTACTCTTCTTACAATCAATAGCAAGATGATTAGAGTTACCACAGTTAAAACAACACTTTCTAGGTGCATTTGGGATATATTTATAACCATTCTCTTTATTGATCCCAACTTTACCATTCCTGTTTCTCTTAACAGTAGCTTCCTTTTTCTTATCTGTAACCTTACAGATTTTCTCCTTAAGCTGTTTCTGAGACAATAGACCTAGATTCTTAGTGACTTTGTTCATGACAGGTTTAGACTTTATAATTTTAATTCCCTGAGTAGAAGAAGATCCCTTTTCAAAAGTAGAATTGGAATCCTTACCAAAAACAAAATTAACAGGAGTAATTTTGGTTGAGTCTATAACATGTCTATAGGTCTTTGGACTAACTGTCTCATCAATGACAATTTTCTCTTTCAATTTCTTATCCTCATCTGACTTATATCCTAGACACTCTTTCCAATTCTTAGAGGTATTAATCTCATGAAATTTCCTATCAGAGTCTGTCCAGGTTCTGATTTTCTCATTAGCATATTCAAGTTCTTTTTCAAGGGAAGTACATTTAGATGTCATCTCTAAGTGCATGTGTTTAGCATTATCACATTCTTTTTGTACTTCTTGCATACGAGAAAATTCAGCTTCTAATATCTCATTCCTTTTTCTAAGGTCAGACATCTCAGATAAGATTCTAGTATTCTCAGCAGTTTGACTTCTAAAGCTAATATGTAATGACTTTAGAAAACGTCTTAACTCAGAAGCATTATCAGTATCAAAATCAAAGATAGTATTTAGTACCTTATCATCAGGAGCAGCAGTTACATCAGCATTGGCCATTAACGCATAGTTGAATACCTCAGTATCAGATTCTGAGGAAGAGTCCATCCAATCCTTGCTTGATGTGATGAGTGCCTTTGTCTTGTTGCATTCAGAAGCAAAGTGACCCATACCATTACACTTGTAGCATCTAACCTTTGACTTGTCAAATTTGCTACCCTTGCTGTCCTTCTTGATATACTTGTCTTTGTCTGCTTTGAAGGTCTTTTTCTGAAAGTTGCCTTGTCTTCTATTCTTCCTGAACTTCATCCTTCTGAAGTTTCTGACAATCATAGCAACCATCTCTTCTATGTCTGAATCAGAAGATTCATCACCAGTATTGGCATCAGGATTGCCATCAGTATCTGATGAAGAGTCGTCAGGATCTGACTCAGCTACTCTCGCTTTCCTTCTAGAGACCTCCATAGCTTTCCCTTTTGATTTTGCTTCTACATTCAAAGCAATTGACTTTGCCTTGCTGCTTTTCTTGTTCTTTCTCTGTTGAACTTCAAGATCATGAGTTCTTAGCATCCCATAGATCTCATCAAGAGACACAATGTTCAGATCATACTGGTGTCTAATGATTGAGGTCTGAGTATCCCATTCTTCAGGTAAAGCTCTAAGAAATTTGGTGTTTGAATCTTCAGTTTCATATACTTTGTCAACTAAGGATAAGCTGTTCAATAGTGTCAGGAATCTATCATATAGATCAGTCAGGCTCTCTTCAGGTCTTGCATCGAATTGCTCATATTCTTGAATCAATAGAGCCCTTCTGTTTTTCTTGACAGATGCAGATCCCTGGCACTGAGTTTCCAAAGTATCCCAGATTTCTTTTGAAGACTTGCATGCAATCACTCTGTTTGACATAACAGCATCAAGGCTATTATGCAAGATATTCTTTATCTTTGGTTCCCTGAGTACATGAGCTTTTTCTTCTGGAGTCCATTCAGCTTTAGCTTTGACCACATAATGTTCTGGTACTGTATCTGTTCGTTCTACGAACTTTGTTGGTATATATGGTCCATCACGAATCCTGTCCAGATTGTCAGGATCCATAGCCTCCAGGTACATCAGCATCTTTACCCTCCATGTGGGATATTCTGATATCTTCAAGATGGGAATCTTCATGCTTTCATACTTGGTTGTCGACATCTTTAGATCGTATCTGATTCAGAATTAAATCAGTTTGCTCTGATACCAATTGTTGCCCAGAATTAAGAGCTGCTAGCTTACAAAAACTCTCTCAAGAAATTCTGTTCTTAAGAGCTTCTCTCCGATTATGTTCTCTCTCTCTGATAAGTACATAAATCGAAACCAAAACTGTGTGTATATAGTGCACACAGCTTCTCTATCAATAACAAGATAAGTCCTAATCATAACAAAGATAGAAACATATCTTTAATCGATAGCTGCATTCTACAAACCAGGAACAAACTTCCATGTTTATCTAGACTCCAAATATAACTCGAAGTAGGAATCCTGATCAGCTTCAAGTCCTGATGATCAAACCTGATCATAGTCTGAGTAGGAATCCTGATGATCAATAAGATACTGACGCTTGATCAAATACTGATGACCATGCAATATTGATGACGTCAGCAATCCTGATCAGTTGAGTCTAGCTTCTGACGATCATTGAATTCTGATCTAACACATGCACTTAGAGATGACATCTAAATGTACTTCCCTTGAAAAAGAACTTGAATATGCTAATAAGAAAATCAGAACCTGGACAGACTCTGGTAGGAAATTTCATGAGATTAATACCTCTAAGAATTGGAAAGAGTGTCTAGGATATATGTCAGATGAAGATAAGAAATTAGCAGAGAAAATTGTCATTGATGAGACAGTCAGTCCAAAGACCTATAGACATGTTATAGACTCAACCAAATCTAAGATTACTCCTGTTAATTTTGTTTTTGGTAAGGATTCCAATTCTACTTTTGAAAAGGGATCTTCTTCTACTCAAGAAATTAAAATTATAAAGTCTAAACCTGTCATGAACAAAGTCACTAAGAATGTAGGTCTATTGTCTCAGAAACAGCTTAAAGATAAAATCTGTAAGGTTACAGATAAGAAAAAGGAAGCTACTGTTAAGAGAAACAGGAATGGTAAAGTTGGGATCAATAAAGAGAATGGTTATAAATATATCCCAAATGCACCTAGAAAGTGTTGTTTTAACTGTGGTAACTCTAATCATCTTGCTATTGATTGTAAGAAGATTAAAAAGAAGATTGCTGATATTTCTAAATCTGATGTGAGGAATAGATCAGTACTCTATAAACCGCAGAAGTCCTGTTTTCATTGTGGTAGTCTATGGCATTCTATTTATACATGTAAAGAGTATCATGATTTGTACTATAACTTTTATGATCCATTGCCTAAGTTTGAAAGTAGTACAAAGTCTGATAGAACTGAAAATGTCATAGTGAAGCATGCTTTTGTTAATACTGATACTGACAAAGCAAATCCTGATGGAGTAAATCCTGTCAGGACTGCTAAAGTCAAAAAGTCTTCTGCTGTTAAAATTAATAAATTGCATGAGAAAGGAACCCAACATGTATGGGTTCCTAAGTGTTCTAACTAGTGTGTTTCTATTCTGATGCAGGGTAAAAAGAAAAATGTGTTAGTCATGGATAGTGGATGTTCTGTGCACATGACTGGAAACAAAGCCCTGTTATCAGAATATGAGGAAAAAGCTGGCCCAACTGTGTCTTATGGAGATGGCAACATTGGACAAACCTTGGGATATGGCAATATAATCATTGGAAATGTCATCATTGAAAAAGTAGCTCTAGTGAAGGGACTAAAACACAACTTATTGAGTATTAGTCAAATCACTGACAGAGGTTATCATGTCAATTTCTATTCCACACATTGTGAAGTAGTCAGTAAAGCAACAGGGAAGATAGCACTAACTGGCTACAGGCATGGTAACATATATGAAGCCAACATTCTCTCAGATACTGATGGCTCCCCTACATGTTTCATCAGTAAAGCTTCAGTAGATGAAAGTTGGAATTGGCACAAGAAGCTTTCTCATCTCAACTTCAGCAACATCAATGAGTTGGTTAAGAAAGAGTTAGTAAGAGGATTACCTAATGTCTTATATACACCTGATGGACTCTGTGATGCATGCCAAAAAGCAAAACAAAGAAGGACATCATTCCAGAGTAAATCAGAATCCTCTATTGAAGAACCATATCACATGCTACATCTTGATCTGTTTGGTCCAGTCAACATCATGTCCATTAGTAAGAAAAGGTACACTCTTGTAATTGTTGATGAATATTCTAGATTCACCTGGGTGTATTTTCTGCACAGAAAAGATGAAACTCCTGAAGTTCTGTTGGATCATGTGAGAATGATTGAGACAACCACAAAGTACAAAGTCAAGATTCTGAGAAGTGATAATGGTACTGAATTTAAGAATTCAAAGATGGAAGAGTTCTGCAAATACAAAGGAATCATTCAACAATTCTCTGCTCCTGGCACACCTCAGCAAAATGGAGTAGTAGAAAGGAAGAATAGAACTCTTATTGAAGCTGGCAGAACTATGTTGGAAGAAGCTAAATTACCTACATATTTCTGGGCAGAAGCAGTCAACACAGCATGTTATACACAAAATCTCACATTGATAAACAGGCATGGTGTCACTCCTTATCAGTCACTCAAGGAGAAGAAACCAAGTCTGAAGCATTTGCATGTGTTTGGCTGTAAATGTTTTGTTCTCAGAACTCATCCTGAACAGCTAGGGAAATTTGAAACAAAGGCTGATGAAGGAATATTCATAGGTTATCCTACATCAAGAGCCTTCAGAGTTTTTAATTTGAGAACAAGAACTGTCATGGAGTCAATTCATGTATCTTTTGATGATAAGAAGATAACTGGAATCATTGAAGACTCGCATGACAGATTGTTATTTGAAAATGAAGCTTCCAAGGAACCTGAAGAAAGTGAATCAGATCCTGTCAATTCATCAGATACTGATGGGTCACCAAATCCTGACGACTCATCAGGTACTGATGGTGCTAATACTGATGATGCAAACAACAGTGATACAACTAGTAGTGCTAATGTTGAGGGGGAGCAACGGCATTCAACTACAAGTTCAGAGTCAACTCAATCATCAGGACAGAATTCTTCAGATACTGATTCAAGTGAAGATCCTGATAACACATCAGGAGGGCATAGCAATAATTCAGGGAGAGCTTCAAATCAATCAAATTCTTTCAATCAAGATAACACCAATCCAGGGGGAGCATCTACTTCAAGAAACAATTTGACACCAGCAAGGAAATGGACAAAAGATCATTCTCCTGATTTGATAATTGGAGATCCTGATGCAGGTGTTCAAACAAGAAGTGCAACTCAGAATGAATGTCTATATAATAACTTTCTATCCAAGGAGGAGCCTAAGAAAGTTGAAGATGCACTTAAAGATGCTGATTGGGTTACTGCAATGCAAGAAGAACTGAATGAATTTGAAAGGAATGAAGTCTGGAAACTGGTACCAAGACCAAAGAATAGATCAATTGTTGGTACAAAGTGGATTTTCAAGAACAAGACTGATTCTGATGGAGTCATTATCAGAAATAAAGCTAGACTAGTTGCAAAGGGGTATTCCCAACAAGAGGGAATTGACTATGATGAAACTTTTGCTCCTGTTGCAAGACTAGAAGCCATCAGGATATTTCTTGCTTATGCAGCACATAAGAAATTCAAGGTTTTCCAGATGGATGTTAAAAGTGCTTTCTTAAATGGTGAACTGGAGGAAGAAGTTTATGTTGAACAACCTCCTGGTTTCATTGATCCTAAATATCCAGATCATGTCTACAGACTGGATAAGGCACTTTATGGACTAAAGCAAGCTCCAAGAGCATGGTATGAAACCTTAGCTCAATTCTTACTGGAAAGTGGATTCAAAAGAGGTGCAATTGATAAAACTCTATTTTATTTGAATCATGGTAAGGAGTTGCTGTTAGTTCAGATTTATGTTGATGATATCATTTTTGGGTCAACAAACAATAAGCTGTGTGAAAAGTTTTCCAAGCTTATGCAGTCAAGATATCAAATGAGCATGATGGGAGAAATGAGTTACTTTCTGGGTCTTCAAGTTAAACAGACTGATGAAGGGATTTTTATTAATCAGTCTAAATACACAAGGAATTTATTGACAAGGTTTAACATGCAAGACAGTACTCCTGCTTCAACTCCCATAACTACAGCTACCAAACTTGATCCTGATCAAGGTGAAGAGGTAGATGTAACTCACTACAGAGGAATGATTGGCTCTTTATTGTATCTCACTGCCAGTAGACCAGATATCATGTTTGCAACCTGTCTATGTGCAAGATTTCAAGCGAAACCTAGAGAACCACATCTGATTGCAGTCAAAAGAATTTTCAGATATCTCAAAGGCACTCCTTCACTTGGCCTTTGGTATGCAAGGGAATCAGATTTTGGGTTGTGTGGTTATTCAGATGCTGATTTTGCAGGATGCAAAATAGACAGGAAAAGTACTTCAGGAAGTTGTCAGTTTTTGGGTGGAAGACTAGTTTCATGGTTCAGTAAAAAGCAGAAATCTATTTCCACTTCAACTGCAGAAGCTGAGTACATTGCTGCAGGAAGTTGTTGTGCTCAGATAATGTGGATGAGAAATCAGTTGTTAGATTATGGCCTGTCATACTCAAAAATCCCTATTTATTGTGATAACCAAAGTGCTATTGCAATGACAGGAAATCCAGTTCAGCATTCTCTTACTAAACACATAAGTATCAGATATCACTTTATAAGAGAACAGGTTCTGGAAGGAACAATTGAACTTCACTTTGTTCCTACTGATCAACAACTAGCTGATATATTCACCAAGCCACTACCTGAAGCTACTTTCAATAAATTGGTGAATGAACTTGGAATGATGAATTTTGAGAATTTCTGAGGAAAAGCTACAGAGAGGAAATCCTGATAACTGTCAAATCCTGATGGTTATTCAGAAAGGTATGTATCTTTGATCAAATCCTGATAGGACTCAATCCTGACAGGAAATCAATTGGTCAAATCCTGATGTTCAGATATTGAAGCTGGTATGAAAACCAGAGGTTCTATGCTAATTTGTCATCAACACTCCTGGTAAACTCTGGACAATTAGATTATTACTTAGTCTTTGATTAAGTTTTCAGTCTTAATTATCAATTTCAATTTCATTATTATCAGAGTTTATTATTTATCATCTCTATATCACTATGAGTGTTACTAACAAATTTTGCAGGCAAGTACATGAAGAAAACAATTGAGAAAATGCCTACTCGTTATAGACTACTTTCTAATGCTATGGGGCAAGGCCCAACCCACCTTGTTCCTGACATAAGCATGCAACCTAAACAGTCTAAACAGTTACCAACCACCTCTACTGTCTCTCAAAAGACTTTAGTTGTAAAATCAAAGAAATCAGCTAGAACTGATGTGTCTGGAAGGCAATCAGGTTCAAAGGATTTTTCCTCTACACCACTCACTAAAAAGAAGATACAAGGGGGTGTACAAGGGGTCCTGGTGAAGAAAGCTGATAAGGTTGTTAAGAATGTTCCTGTGAAAAGGAAGTTAAGGTTGATTGATGAAAGTGATTCAGAGGATGACTTACCTATATCCTCTGTGATGAATGTGAACAAGGAAGTTGCTACTAAAGCTGTGGTACCTTTATCAAAACCACAAAAGACAAGGAAATTATCAAAGAGCAGGTATCATATTCCTTTGACAGTGCAAATGAAGGATACTGATATTCAGACATCAAATCCTGATGAGTCATCTACTCCTGATGCTCTAGCAAATCCTGATGTTAGTATTCCTGATGCAACAACAAAAGTTGTCTCTCTATCAGACTCTCCAGCCTCTCCATCTCAGATTAGAGAAATTTCTTGGGAGAAGGTTTCTACAACTGCTTCCTTGGTTGGTCTTACACCTACATCAAAGAAAAAGAGGAATGCAGAAGAGTTAGTCTATCAGAGACAGAAGAAGCTGAAAGGATCAAGCCCACAAGAACCTGAATTTCAGAGTAATTCAGCAGCTACTGTTGATCCTGCCACACAAGAACCACTCAATCAAAGTTTGGGTGAAGGCTTAGCTAGTGGAATGGTCACACAAGAACCATTTTCTCAAAGGGAGAATGAAGACATCAACATTCCAGCTACACAAGAACCATCTTCTCAAAGTGAAGATGCAGGTAAAGCTACAGCTTCTGTTGAAAGATTGGTCGAGAACATTGTCAATGAGGGAAGCACACAAGAACCTTTAACTCAAAGTGTTGAAGCAGCTTCTGAACCTCAAGCTCCACAAGAACCATTGGTAGCAAATACTGATGCAAGCATATCAAATCCTGACGATGTTCATCCTGACGCTAGTGGTGCTCCTGATAATGAACCTATTTTGATACAGCCACTTCGTTCAAGACCAATGGATCATCCTATCTCAGAACCACAGGATAAAATGAAAGGTATTGCAATTCCTGATCCTGATATATCTCATGGTTCTGCTGATGATAATTCTGATGATGATAGTGATGATGATGATGAGAATCGAAAAGAGAAGGAACAGCTTGCTACAGCACTCAAAATTAGTCTTGGAACTAATTTTGGTTCATCAAGTACATATATGGCTAGCAATGCTTTCACTGGGAAAGATCAGCGACAAGATTTTTCTACTCCTTCCTTTGATCCTGCAGAGGCATTTAGACAGCATGAATGGAACAATTCATGGCATCAATCTGATGAATCTATCAGTTTTTCTTCTGCTATTGAACATGCCTATAATGCAGTGACGTCTATAGAGAATCAAGACTTGAAGAATCATCTGAAGGCTACTACTCTGTTATCCAAAATCCTGAAAAGTGAGATTGATTCTATCAAGGGTTCAACTGAAAAAGTGAGGACTGATATCTTTAATAATTTTACAAAGGTGCCTACTACTTTACAACTAAGGGTAGTGGAATCCCAAGTGAAATCTGTTGTTTCAGAATAAACCTCAATCAATCAAAGAATTGATTCTCTGGATACTAAGGTAACTGAAATTCAAGCCTCTCTTTCCTTAATTTTGCAATTATTGTCAAATCCTGATGTCAAAAAGGGGGAGAAGGTTATTCAGACAAAATGTACACCTGATCTAGTATTAAGAAATAATGATGATGATACTGGAAATGATGGTGGTGACAAAGTGATACAAGGAGAAACCTCTGATGCTGTTGTTATGAAGACAATCCAAACTTCTCAAAGTCAAACAACGCAGTCAACTCATGTTTCTGATTCTGGAGTTAAGACAGTAAGAACATTGGTGCAATCTCAGATCCTGACGGAAGATCAAATCCTGACACCTGGTCATGGACACATTCTTGCTACAATTCCTGAAGGTGATGAAGATGTGATTATTGATAATCCTGAAGATGCATCAAATTTATTCCAGAAGTTTTCTACAAAAGACGGTAGAATTGTTACTCTTTATCACACTGATAAAAGAGTTCAACAATTATTTGCCAGAAAAGCACTCTCTACAGCAAGTGAAGAATATCCAGATCTCTCACATGAAGAATTCTTGAGACTACAAAGAGAGACAATGGAAAGCTATACTGCTCCTGCTAGAGGTAGAGGAAGCAGAGGTAGGAGAGGTGCTAAAAGAAGTAAAAGAGGTTCTTCAACTCAAATAGTACCTAGACAGACAAGGTCTAGAGGGTTAAGAATTGAAGAAATTCCTGAACCTATTCAAACTCTAGTAGTTCCTGACAGATCTACTTTTGGTGATGATGGAAATATTGAAGAAGAACCTGAATTGAGAAGAAAATCAAGTAAATCAACTCTCAGCAATACAAATCAAATTGAAGATTCTAATCCTGACAATATTCAAGATCCTGACGAATCTGAAATTCTGCAAGAGGTTGATTTGATAATCTTATCTACTGTTGTTGATTGTCACAACAAAGAAGTAGATGAAGAAGAAGAAGCCAGAAGAAGAGAAATTACAAGATCAACAAATAGAGATTTCAATCTCTATGTACAAAGGCTTAAACTCTCAAACAGAAGAGTGTGGAGGAACTCAAGCAGACAAGAATCTTTACTGGAAAGAAGCTATGTTTTTGAGAAGGAAAAGGATAAGAAGTGGAAACATATTAGCACATTAAGTTGTGATACACCTATCAATTTTCAGTCTGGCGGAATTATTACAAGCGCTTCAAGTGTTGTTGATTTATCTGAGATGGTTAGATCAAAAGCACTCTGGTTAAAGATGTTTTCAAATCTGAAGCAATTGTCAAGTAATTCAAGAGGAGGTATTGGACACAGAGATGGTGAATATCTGAATATGTCATATGTTGATCCTTACTCCTTGACAGAAATTGGAGGTACTTTAACTTCTGAAAACCTGAACAATTTATTAGCTGTTGATATAGTTATAGATTGTCATGATGGTTTTGAAAAGAAAAAAAAGCTTCTGTACTTCATGAAAGATGGTAGTGTGAAGATTCTATCTATTCAAGATCTGCTGATGAAAACTACACAGGAACTGAAATATGTTCACTATCTGTTAAGATGGAAGAACCAAGTGTACAAAGTATGGGCTGACATGATTTTGTCAACTATAAGAAGAAGACTGGATGGAAACAGTAATTTCGATGGTAATTATATTCCCATGTACTTAAATCAAAGAGGTCAGGATGTGGAAATGCAAAGAGGTACTGCTGTTAAAGAAGTAACTTTTGGTATGACCCAACTTACTCTCAATCCTGATGGGAAGGAAATTGCTTATCTTTTGCTTGAAGAGCACAGTCTACAGAAAAGCTCCATACAGAATCTCAGAGCAGCTATCTACCAGATTAATGAGGAAGATGAAGAACTCAGAAATCTTAAGGAAAGACTGATTCAAATTCTTGAAGAAAAAGAAGAAAGTTTATTATCCAACTTCTTGAAGATGAATCTGTTCTATCACAAAGCTTAAACAGATAAGTTGTTTCTGAAGATACTCGTACATTTTGATACATGTTTTTGACATCATTGAATATTTGGAATCTATACTTTATTTCACAAAGTATGAGATTGGGGGAGATTGTTAGATCAGAATTCAATGATCGTCAGAAGCTAGACTCAACTGATCAGGATTGCTGACGTCATCAGTATTGCATGGTCATCAGTATTTGATCAAGCGTCAGTATCTTATTGATCATCAAGATTCCTACTCAGACTATGATCAGGATTGATCATCAGAACTTGAAGCTGATCAGGATTCCTACTTCGAGTTATATTTGGAGTCTAGATAAACATGGAAGTTTATTCTATTTGTTCCTGGTTTGTAGAATGTAGCTATCGATTAAGGATAGGTTTCTATCTTTGTTATTGATTAGGACTTATCTTGTTATTGATAGAGAAGCTGTGTGCACTATATAAACACAGTCTTGGTTTCGATTTATGTATTCATTCGAGAGAGAACATAATCGAAGAGAAGCTCTTAAGAACAGAATTTCTTGAGAGAGTTTTTGTAAACTAGCAGCTCTCAAGAACATCAGAATTTCTTGAGAGAGTTTGTAACAGTTTTATATCAGATTTAATAAAGCTGTTATCTTTCTTTTCATATTTGTGATATATACATTAAGAAGTCGATTATCTTACTCTATTGTATTCAACCCCCCTTCTACAATAGATTATTACTGGGCAACAGAGTTAAAAATACGAGTTGGTGATTTTATAAAAATACGCGAACGAAAGTTGCGCGAGTGAAATACCCTTAAGGGGATGGTTTAAAACAAGGAAATGGTAAAGTAAAAGAACTTGGGATTTGTGAACGGTTTTCACCCAAGCTTTTGACTTAGAGGTTTACGGAACGTCACGAGGTTATAGATGACCAAGAGCGAGACGTTTAATTTTCATTGGTAGAATTGTAGTGCTTAAGTTATAGCACATTAAATGGTTCAAGGGGACTGACTGTGAATTATGTATCTTGTTATAGATCGACGCGCACCCTCTCAAGCCCCCACTACCACACCACCAAGACCCCAAGACAAGTTTTCAAACCCTACACCATATAATGATGCTGTTGTGATATGTGATGTGATATTGCTATATATGTTGCTTTATGCTGTAAAATAACGTGAAACTGTTTTGCTTTGTAAAAAGCTGTATAAGGTTTATATACTAGCTAAGTACTAGATATATACCAAGGTTGAGGATTAAAGACTCTAAGTATAGAGTACTAGTACGATGGTTTTAAAAACTTAGACCAGGAGTCAAATTATTAATTATTTTTAAACTACTGTCAAAAGCTGGAAGGTTCCAGGGACAGTTATGTTTTAAATGTTTATTAAATATTCCAATATCTATATTATGGGATATTTAAGGTGAGATATTTGAATAATATTATAATAAATATTATTTGAATATTATTTAAATAAAGTGAATATTATTATTTTTAAATATTCACTTAAGTGTTTATATTGAATAATAATTCAATATTTATTAATTGATTTTTATTTAATTAAGTGAATATTATTTTGAATATTCACTTAAGTAGTTATATTGAATAAAAATTTAATATTCATGATTTGAGTATTTATCAAATATTCCAAAAAATGATTTAGAATCATAGAACCTTATTATATGATCCAAGGTTCTATTATTTACACAAAAATATAAATTTCTGATTTTCAGAAAAGGTATTAAAATAGAGATTCCCAACTATTATTTTAAGATAGTTAAAAGGTATTAAATGCAAACAATATTATTTCCAACTCCTCGAAAACTGGGAATCTAGTTCAAGAATTCGAGGACAGTGATTTACTTCCACTGTTCCTCTAAAGTATCTATAACTATGGGATTGCTCCCCCATTCAAATAAGAGTTTTTCAACTCACTGAACTCTGATATTTCAATAAACTCCCTGGTCATGATTTCAAAATATGTAGTAATCATCGGTAGTCTCGTTGACTAAAGTCAACCCACACTTGGACTTACTCCTTTCAATTACTCTGGAGTAAGGTCTTCTGAACGGTTACAAAGTTTTGACGAGTATTTGTACTCGGGAAAAATGGAATTAAATTCCGATTTCCGTTTCATTAATATTTTTCATCATGGGAATTGGAAAGGTCTACACGGCAATGAAATAGGTGCCGGGGTAGTGCCAAAACTATCAAGGCTTACCCGGTGATGAAATAGGCCCGAGGTAGTGATCTCTTGCGTGCTAAGGCTTACCCGGTGATGAAATAGGCCCGGGGTAGTGATCTCTTAGCACAATGGCCCGTATGCGGTCAGGGTGATAACCGAACATGAAGTCGTCCTTCTACTAGTAGAAAAGAAAAGTTACGATACAACGGCTGATCCCCGTGTATCGGGTGTTCCAGTACATTCCCTTCCCTCCAATTGGAGTTGAGCTGCACATTTTAACAAAAGCCTATGTGCTGAGTTACTGATAATGTGACAGTAATGAATAATGATGTTCCTCATACAGTAGTCGTACTGTATGGTATGTTTTTGACGAAAAGAGATATAAATATATCATTCTGTATACGAATGAAGTTTTAAAGGTTTTCCTTTATGATATAAGCTTACTTATATGCTTATGCTGTATTGTATTATTGCTGGGCTGAGTGCTCACTCTTGCTTTTCTTTCTATACATATATATCACAACACAACAGCTAGAGTAGATGGCCAGGATTCGCCGTACCGCTCGGAAGCGCGTCAGAGCTATACAGGCCGCCCGTAACATGGTTGTTACAGAGGATCAGGTAGAAGTCCTGAGTTGGTTCGGAGTGTAACTTTTGTTGCTCCGGTTTAATTATAAGTATCACTTGGGTATATTAATGAACAAGAACAAACTTTTGCGCTACCTTATGGTTTCACATAGAAATCATACTGGTAGTAGGTTGCAGTATTTTACTTTTGAGTTGTAATAACTTTAATTTGTGGATCATATGACTACTGTATTGTAAGTTCGTTTCTGAGACATAACTGGTGTGAGTATATTGATGGTGGGGTCACCATGTGTGATGATTTATTGTTTTATAGTTCAAGTATTAAGTGATTGTACGGAACAAGGGATCGTGACAACCCAGATCTCCGACCCCGGGTCTGGGGGTGTTACAGAAATGGCATCAGAGCCTATAGTTATTAATCTCAGAAACGATAGGGCGTTAGGAATAATAAATGCAACTATAATAACAAGAAGAACTCCCATCGAGTTCATGGTTGGGCTACCGGATGTAGCACCGACTGTTAAAACCCGCAAGGGAACTTTGATTACACAGTATAGTAACCTAGTTTTCGCTTGTATAGGTATTCACGGCCGAGGAGGCTGATGACTTTGAGACCCAGCATGACGAGGCTCTGCTGGCGGCTGATGACGACCCCATGGACGACCCCATGGAGGATCCCGAGGAGGATACTGAGGACCCGGACGAGGACCCCACGACTGTGTTTGACTTTCCTACTTCTCCTATTCTCTCTCTTGAGGGATATTCAACTGATGATGATGATTCCACTGAGGGGGATCAGGTTGTACCTGATGTAGTCACTACGGATGATGATGAGACTTCTGAGGATAGTGCTAGCCGAGGAGGCGTTAGGATGTACCCTCTGCCGACTATGAGAGTCCTTACCCCTCCTGTGCCCCCATTGAGCCCGCTACCATCAGACGATGACTATGATCTTGCCCCTGAGGGATATGAGGAGGACCAGGCTATGACTGATCCAGACACACCTCCTCCCTCACCTACTGGAGTACCTACTGTGATCCATGACTGGATGATTGGCCGGCTGACCACTGACGTGGCAGCGGCAGAGGCTAGAGCTGATGAGCTGAGGAGACAGTTGGCAGCGGAGAGAGAGATCCGTCGTTCTTATCAGGGCGGGATGAGGTGTATGACTCCTATGGAGATGAGACTTGAGATTTCCCGCATTGAGTGGCGAGCTATGGTCCGCATGAGAGGCATGTCTGTTATTGCTGAGGGACTGATACCCCGACTAGCTACAGAGAGGATTTGGGCAGATGCTATGGCGCGTGTCAGGAATCTGACCCGCTCGGATGGGAAGACTTGATAGGTGATAGATAGCTTAGTTCTCTAAACTCAGATGGCCGTTAGTAGTGCCAATTTTTGTGGATGGTTCCGATGTATAGTAGTATCCTTTCTGAGTTAGAGATAGGCTAATTAGACTGACGTAGCATATGTTGACAGGTTGACTGGTAGTACTTAGCTTTTGACTGTTGTACGGACGATGTATTTCGGCGATGTATTCGCTTTTGTTGAAACTTAGTTTCAGTACCTCGTGACTTTATGTCACTTATGTATATATTCGTACCTTTCAGTTCCTATAAAGCTTTCAGTCTTAAATTTGATATCCCCTGCTATTTCAATTGTTTTACAAGTTATTAGTTTTGACATATAAACTGTGCAAACCCCCATTTGGAAAAAAAAATATAAATATATTTTTATTTATTTAAAAAAAAAAAAAAATTTGTGTGAGCAAGGATGATTCCTAGATTTTCACCAAGGACTCAATTGATTCAACCAAATGTTTTGTAAAAAGAAACAAATGGGTTTAATAAAAGTTTTGTTTAAAAACATCAGGAAAATGCCACCCCGACGTATGGGAACCCGAGCACGCCTTGCCAATTCTGCGGCTCAGGGTAGTGTTAACCAGGGAGATGAAAGGCAAGATTATCGTAATGAGGGAGAAAACCCAGACTTCCACGAGATGGAAGAACAAAACCGTGAGGAAGGTGAGTATGAAGGAAGCGGAGAGGATGATGATTACAATGAGTTTGATGATCAGGACTACGAAGAGGAAGAGTACGAGAGTACTCAGAATGTAGAGGTTCCCGGTGGAAACCCGATGGACCAATTTATGCACCTACTCCGACAGAATTTGAACCAACACCCACCGCCACCACCACCAGGCCCCAATACTGCGGGGCATAGTGCTTTTAAGGCTTTTAAGTCCTTAGGACCCCCGGAATTTCAGGGATCTGCTGACCCTGTTGAGGCAAGAGCTTAGTTGAAAGAAATGGAAAAATCTTTTGAAATCCTAGGTATTGAGGAAGCCCAAAAGACCGTCTTTGCTACTTACCTCCTGAAAGGGGAGGCTAACTACTGGTGGGAATCAAAGAAGAACCTAGAAACCAATACCGTTGTTACCTGGGCAAGGTTTACTACTTTATTTCTGGAAAAGTATTTCCCTGTGTTCATGGAAGCACAAATGGAAAGGAAGTTTTTGGAACTGAAACATGATAACATGACTGTGGCAGAATATGAGGCCAAGTTTACTGAATTGTCTAGGTTTGTGCCAGATTTTGTAAATACTGACTTGAAGAGGTCAAGAAGGTTTCAGCAAGGGCTGAAACAATGGATTCAGAATAGAGTAGCAGTGTTGGAATTAACGGACTATGCGGCGCTAGTGCAAAAGGCAACCATAGTGGAAGCAGGTAGTGAGCAAAGTCAGAAAGGAAGAGAAGAGAAAAAGAGGAAGTTTGGTAGTCAAGGAGGAAGCTCGGTGAACAAGAGCTTTCCAGCAAGGACATTTGGAGGGACCAGGTCTCAGCCATTAAGGAATTCAGGATTCAGGAAACCTGAGAATAAGAGTCTAAGCCAGGGCGGCAGACAGACTTGAGTGTCCCGTTTTAATCAACCTCGACCCCCACTACCTGACTGCAAGATTTGTGGAAGAAAACACCTGGGAGAATGTACCCTAAAGTCGGTAACCTGCTTCACGTGCAACAAAACAGGGCATTACTCCAACTCCTGCCCCGAAAACAATCAGAAGTGTTTTCGATGTGGAAAATTAGGACACATGGAAAGAGACTGCCCTATGGCAAACCCTGCCGGCTCGAGAATCAGTGGAGCCGCCTCTAACAAACCCCCAACTGCTAGAACTTTCAATATGACGGTGAAAGACGCCGTAAGGAACACTAATGTGATAGCAGGTACCCTTTTACTCAACACCGTCAATGCAAATGTTTTATTTGATTCGGGAGCTACCAAGTCTTTTATTTTGAGGGATTTCGCGAGTTAGTTAAGACTTAGGGCGAAACCATTAAACGAAGTATTAGAGGTAGAAATAGCGAATCAGGAAGTAATTCCAGTTGATGAAATACACATAGACTGTAGCCTAGTAATAGAAGGTCAACAGTTTCGTGTAGATTTGGTTCCATTTAAATTAGGGGAATTTGATGTTATTTTGGGAATGGATTGGTTGTCGAGCAATGGTGCTCAGATAGATTGTGAAAGAAAGAAATTTGGATTAAAACGTCCGAAGGGCGGGAGGTCGTGTTCAAGGGACAATGACAAACCCGTAAGTTTTTAACCATGGCCCAAACCAAGAGGTTGTTGCGGCATGGGTGTGAGGCTTATTTAGCCTATGTGATAGATACAAATCGAGAGGTTCCTAAGCTTCAAAATATTCCCATAGTTAATGAATTTGAAGATATATTTCCGGAAGACCTTCCGGGATTACCACCTGATAGGGAGATAGAATTCGCTATCGAATTAGCTCCAGGGACGGCGCCAGTTTCAAAGGCCCCGTACAGGTTAGCTCCGGTAGAAATGAAAGAGTTAGCTAGTCAATTGCAGGAATTGCTAGATAAGGGAATGATAAGACCCAGTGTGTCACCCTGGGGTGCACCAGTACTGTTTGTGAAAAAGAAGGATGGTAGTTTGAGATTGTGTATAGACTACCGCGAACTAAACAAGTTGACCATTAAGAACCGATATCCTTTACCAAGAATTGATGATTTGTTTGACCAGTTGAAAGATGCGGTTTACTTCTCCAAGATTGACCTGAGGACTGGATATCACCAGTTAAAAAAAATAAAACCTGAAGATATACCCAAGACTGCATTTCGCACGAGGTATGGACACTATGAGTTCTTAGTAATGTCGTTCGGGCTGACAAATGCCCCAGCAGCCTTCATGGACCTAATGAATAGAGTCTTTAAGCAATACTTAGACAAGTGCGTCATAGTTTTTATTGATGATATTTTAGTCTACTCCAAGACAGAGGAGGAACACGCAGAACACTTGAGAATAGTGTTAGAGACTTTGAGAAAGGAAAGACTTTATGCTAAGTTTTCCAAGTGTGAATTTTGGCTGAGAGAAGTACAGTTTCTAGGCCATGTAGTCAGCAGTGATGGAGTGCTAGTTGACCCTGCTATGATAGAAGCCGTTTCAAATTGGGACAGACCGACCACCCCGACTGAGGTGAGAAGTTTTATAGGCTTAGCCGGGTATTATCGAAGATTTGTGAAAGATTTCGCCAAGATAGCGGCCTCACTGACCCGACTGACCCGAAAGACTGAGAAGTTTGAGTGGACTGAGAAATGTGAAAAGAGTTTTCAGGAATTGAAAAGGAGGCTAGTTACTGCCCCTGTACTGGCATTGCCAGATGGAAGAGGAAATTTTGTGATCTATAGTGACGCATCACACAAAGGGTTAGGATGCGTGCTTATGCAACACGAAAGGGTCATTGCATATGCTTCTAGGCAGTTAAAAGAATATGAGAGTAGATATCCTACCCATGATTTGGAATTAGCAGCAATAGTTTTCGCCTTAAAGATTTGGAGGCATTACTTATATGGAGAAAAGTGTGAGATCTACACAGACCATAAGAGCCTTAAGTACATTTTCACTCAGAAAGAGCTCAATATGAGACAGAGGAGATGGTTAGAATTAATCAAAGATTATGATTGCGAGATTCTTTACCACCCAGGGAAGGCCAATGTGGTGGCCGATGCCCTTAGTAGGAAGGAGAGGCTCAAAATGATAACCTCCTCAGAGAAGTTAATCCAAGAGTTTGAAAAGATGGAGATTGAGGTTAAAATAACCGGAAATGGCACAGAAAAACTATTTGAAATCACACTACAATTAGAATTGCTGCAAAGGATCAAATTAAGTCAAGAACGCATGATGAGCGAAGGGAAAGAGCTAATGACGGGAGAGGAATTAAGGACTGAGAGAGACGGTAAGGGAGTCATGAGGTATACTTACCGGATTTGGATTCCTAATGATCAGGAATTAAAAGACGAGATTCTACATGAGGGTCATAGCTCAAGGTGTTCAATTCACCCGGGAAGTACCAAGATGTATAGGGATTTAAAGGAATATTATTGGTGGCCTAACATGAAAAGGGACGTAACAGAGTGGGTAAGCAAATGCTTGACCTGCCAAAGAGTAAAGGCAGAACACCAAAGACCCGGTGGACTTTTAAGACCCCTAGAGATTCCAGAATGGAAATGGGAACAAATAGCCATGGACTTCGTAGTAGGATTACCACGAACCAAAGCTAATCACGACGCCATCTGGGTAATAGTAGACCGGTTGACGAAGTCAGCCCACTTCCTTCCGATTAATGAAAGATACACTGTCGATAGGCTAGTGGATATTTACATGAAAGAAATTGTGGCGAGACATGGAGTTCTAGTCTCCATTGTGTCAGACAGAGACCCTAGATTTAACTCCAGATTTTGGAGAAGCTTTCAAGAATGTGTAGGAACCAAGCTAAACATGAGTACCGCTTACCATCCCCAGACGGATGGGCAAAGTGAAAGGACTATCCAAACCTTAGAGGATATGTTGAGAGTTTGTGCCATAGATTTCAAAGGAAATTGGGATGATCACCTACCCCTGATAGAGTTTTCCTACAACAACAGTTTTCATGCAAGTATCGGGATGCTCCCGTATGAGGCCTTGTATGGAAGAAGATGTCGATCACCCTTGTATTGGGATGAAGTTGGAGAGCGAAAAATGCTCGGACCCGAAATGGTCCAACAAACTAAGGATGCAATAGACCTTATCAGAGGACGGCTGGTAGCAGCCCAAGACAGACAGAAGAAATATGCAGACTTGTCCCGAAAGGACAAGGAATACGAAGTGGGAGATCTTGTGCTGTTGAAAGTATCTCCGTGGAAAGGATTGATGAGATTCGGAAAGAAAGGGAAATTGAGCCCTAGATATATTGGACTGTTTGAGATCTTGAGACGCATCGGGGAAGTAGCTTACGAGCTAGCCTTGCCCCCAAACCTGCAGCAAGTTTACAACGTGTTCCATGTGTCCATGTTAAGGAAGTACAATCTGGATGCCAGACACGTGGTAGAATTCGAGCAAGTAGATATACAACCAGACCTGTCATATATAGAGCAGCCGGTAGAAATCATTGACCGCAAGGATCAAGTGCTAAGGAATAAAGTTATAAAGTTGGTAAGAGTTTTGTGGAGAAATCATAATGTTGAAGAATCCACTTGGGAACTAGAGAGCGCAATGCTAGAAAAGTACCCTCATCTATTTTGATCTGATTCCGGGACGGAATCCTTTTAAGTAGGGGAGACTGTAATATCCCAAATTTTTGTAATAATTAAAACCTTGATGAATAGTGAATTTCCACTGATGAATAGTAAATTTGCTGACGAAAAGTTTTTCAGCCCACACTATGTAGACGACATGGAATGAATGTTTCGAAGTGATATTATTGATGTATAGGAAGAATAAAAGAATGTAAACGCGATCAGAATCAGAAGATTCCCATCCGAGTTTTAAATCACTATTCACTGGACAGTTAAGGATGAATTGGTTTGATCGTTTTGAGAAAGTATGTGGAATGAGAAATACATGATCATATCTTAAACCAAGGTGAGAAACCTAAGATTATATATTACACAAAGGTAATGAAAGGATAAAGGAAGTACCCTAGCTTTGGTACAGAGAAACGTCTTTAGAACCACTGGAAACTATCGCGAAACAAAAGCGTAATAAATTATGATTTAAACCCTAACCAAAGGAGGAGTATTATATGAGATCATCAAGTGCAATATATAAAAGAATTGAGGATGCAAAGGATGACATAAGTATGATGCAAGGAGATGACATAAGCATGACAAAGTGATGACAAGGTGATGAATCACCACCTTGTCACCACTTTCACCACCACCACACATCCAAAATGAGCCTTGTCATTGGTGACCAAGCTTGTTTTTAACCACACAATTTAATTACAAAGTGTTAAAGGTTAATTAGACAAAAGAAAAGAAAGAAAACAAAAGAAAACAAAGCAAAAAGAGAAGCATCAAGATGAACACTCCATTCGGCTTCTTCATCTTTCCAAGAGCTTAAAAATTTTGCTCATACTTCCACTCAACCATAATTCTTGATCTTGGGCTCTAAATCACCCTCATCCTATATCCAAGGTAGATCTCTAATCTTAGCCTCATCCATGGATCATAACTTGATCAAAAATGGATTCAAAGTTGATGATGAATAGCGATGTGAATAGTAACCTCATAGAATCTTGATTTGTTTTGATGATCTTAGGTTTGATTTACATAGTTAAGGAGCAAGGAAGGATATATCATCAATATATAGTCTTTGTTAAGCTCCAAGGAAGGTATAAAACTTCTTACTTTCTAAGATTATGTTTTGATCTAGTAAGTTAGAAGTGTTTGATTAGAACTATGTTAAGATGAAGCATGTATGCATGATTTTATACATGTTTAATGGTTGATTTGTGGATGAACTTGTGGAATAGAGTGTGACCTTATTTGGGCAGATAAATGGTAGTATAAACTTGAGTTTGATTGGTGGTTGGTTAATGGTTGATTGTAGTTTGGTTGGAGTGTTTTAAAACACGGGAAGTACGCGTAAGCGCCGTTACCATGGCGGATTTTACTTAGGTAGTTTATACAGAAACCATGACTGCAAAACAGGGCATACACTTGAGGTTTCTGACCATGAGCATGTAGGCTCTGTTTCCTAGAATATTTTAGCGAAAGAATCGTATCGTTTTGATTTACGGTTTAGGAGAAACGTCCGTTTTAGTAAAAGCGGTTTCGCGTAACGAGATAGTTCATTGTATGAACTTTGAGCTAGGGATCAAGCCCTTTAAAATTGGAATTGGGTTGAGATATTAAAATGGATACTAGTATGTATAATAAGGAAAGGAAGCCTAGAAGGGTTCGAGTTAAAAATACGAGTTGGTGATTTTATAAAAATACGCGAACGAAAGTTGCGCGAGTGAAATACCCTTAAGGGGATGGTTTAAAACAAGGAAATGGTAAAGTAAAAGAACTTGGTATTTGTGAATGGTTTTCACCCAAGCTTTTGACTTAGAGGTTTACGGAACGTCACGAGGTTATAGATGACCAAGAGCGAGACGTTTAATTTTCATTGGTAGAACTGTAGTGCTTAAGTTATAGCACATTAAATAGTTCAAGAGGACTGACTGTGAATTATGTATCTTGTTATAGATCGACGCGCACCCTCTCAAGCCCCCACTACCACACCACCAAGACCCCAAGACAAGTTTTCAAACCCTACACCATATAATGATGCTGTTGTGATATGTGATGTGATATTGCTATATATGCTGCTTTATGCTGCAAAATAACGTGAAACTGTTTTGCTTTGTAAAAAGCTGTATAAGGTTTATATACTAGCTAAGTACTAGATATATACCAAGGTTGAGGATTAAAGACTCTAAGTATAGAGTACTAGTACGATGGTTTTAAAAACTTGGACCGGGAGTCAAATTATTAATTATTTTTAAACTACTGTCAAAAGCTGGAAGGTTCCAGGGACAGTTATGTTTTAAATGTTTATTAAATATTCCAATATCTATATTATGGGATATTTAAGGTGAGATATTTGAATAATATTATAATAAATATTATTTGAATATTATTTAAATAAAGTGAATATTATTATTTTTAAATATTCACTTAACTGTTTATATTGAATAATAATTCAATATTTATTAATTGATTTTTATTTAATTAAGTGAATATTATTTTGAATATTCACTTAAGTAGTTATATTGAATAAAAATTTAATATTCATGATTTGAGTATTTATCAAATATTCCAAAAATGATTTAGAATCATAGAACCTTATTATATGATCCAAGGTTCTATTATTTACACAAAAATATAAATTCTGATTTTCAGAAAAGGTCTTAAAATAGAGATTCCCAACTATTATTTTAAGATAGTTAAAAGGTATTAAATGCAAACAATATTATTTCCAACTCCTCGAAAACTGGGAATCTAGTTCAAGAATTCGAGGACAGTGATTTACTTCCACTGTTCCTCTAAAGTATCTATAACTAGGGGATTGCTCCCCCATTCAAATAAGAGTTTTTCAACTCACTGAACTCTGATATTTCAATAAACTCCCTGGTCATGATTTCAAAATATGTAGTAATCATCGGTAGTCTTGTTGACTAAAGTCAACCCACACTTGGACTTACTCATTTCAATTACTCTGGAGTAAGGTCTTCTGAACGGTTACAAAGTTTTGACGAGTATTTGTACTCGGGAAAAATGGAATTAAATTCCGATTTCCGTTTCATTAATATTTTTCATCATGGGAATTGGAAAGGTCTACACGGCAATGAAATAGGTGCCGGGGTAGTGCCAAAACTATCAAGGCTTACCGGTGATGAAATAGGCCCGAGGTAGTGATCTCTTGCGTGCTAGGGCTTACCCGGTGATGAAATAGGCCCGAGGTAGTGATCTCTTAGCACAATGGCCCGTATGCGGTCAGGGTGATAACCGAACAGGAAGTCGTCCTTCTACTAGTAGAAAAGAAAAGTTACGATACAACGGCTGATCCCCGTGTATCGGGTGTTCCAGTACATTCCCTTCCCTCCAATTGGAGTTGAGCTGCACATTGTAAAAAAAGCCTATGCACTGAGTTACTGATAATGTGACAGTAATGAATAATGATGTTCCTCATACAGTAGTCGTACTGTATGGTATGTTTTTGACGAAAAGAGAAATAAATATATCATTCTGTATACGAATGAAGTTTTAAAGGTTTTCCTTTATGATATAAGCTTACTTATATGCTTATGTTGTATTGTATTATTGCTGGGCCGAGTGCTCACTCTTGCTTTTCTTTCTATACATATATATCACAACACAACAGCTAGAGTAGATGGCCAGGATTCGCCGTACCGCTCGGAAGCGCGTCAGAGCTATACAGGCCGCCCGTAACATGGTTGTTACAGAGGATCAGATAGAAGTCCTGAGTTGGTTCGGAGTGTAACTTTTGTTGCTCCGGTTTAATTATAAGTATCACTTAGGTATATTAATGAACAAGAACAAACTTTTGCGCTACCTTATGGTTTCACATAGAAATCATACTGGTAGTAGGTTGCAGTATTTTACTTTTGAGTTGTAATAACTTTAATTTGTGGATCATATGACTACTGTATTGTAAGTTCGTTTCTGAGACATAACTGGTGTGAGTATATTGATGGTGGGGTCACCATGTGTGATGATTTATTGTTTTATAGTTCAAGTATTAAGTGATTGTACGGAACAAGGGATCGTGACAACCCAGATCTCCGACCCCGGGTCTGGGGGTGTTACAGTATAGGACCAATGAACTAAGAGATGCTATAAATATAGAGACAGTATCATGCTTTGTTAATTTTCTGCACACATTTGAGATCAGATCATATATAACTCAGAAGGATTCATGATTACTTACTGAGAATCATGCTTCATACTATTTTCTTCATCGGTTTTTTTTTTATGTTTCAGACAATACCACAATCAGAGTTTAATCAACAGAGTATGCTTCCAAAGTTTATCAACATGATTTGTATGACAGTTAACATATGCATAGAAACATGATCAACATATCACAGAAGAGTAAATTTTGAGTCTAACCAGTATCTCTAGTCGAAATCAGAGATCATTCCTAGTTCATTTACCAGTCTTGTAAATGTAGCTTCACTCAAATGCTTAGTGAAGATATCTGCAAGCTGTTGTTCTGTAGACACAAAATGAAACTCAATATTTCCTTCCTCCACATGTTCCCTGATAAAGTGATACCTTATGCTGATGTGCTTGGTCATGGAGTGATGTACTGGATTTCCTGTCATAGCAAGAGCACTTTGATTATCACAGAAAATAGGTATTTTAGAGTACCTTAACCCATAATCCAGCAACTGATTCTTCATCCATAAATTCTGTGCACAACAGCTACCAGCAGCAATATACTCTGCTTCTGCTGTGGATGTGGAAATTGATTTCTGTTTCTTGCTGTACCAAGAAACTAGTCTGTCACCTAGAAATTGACAGCTTCCACTAGTGCTCTTTCTGTCAATCTTACAGCCTGCAAAATCTGCATCAGAGTAACCAATTAACTTAAACTCTGATTCTTTAGGATACCACAAACCCAAGGTTATGGTTCCTTTGAGATATTTGAAAATCCTCTTCACAGCTGTTAGATGAGGCTCTTTGGGATCTGCTTGAAATCTTGCACAAAGACAGGTTGCATACATAATATCTGGTCTACTTGCAGTCAGATAAAGAAGAGACCCTATCATGCCTCTGTAGTTTGTCATATCTACTGAAGCTCATGTGTCTTTGTCTAGATTTGTTGCAGTTGCCATAAGAGTTGTTGCAGATGAACTATGAAGCATACCAAATTTCTTGAGAAGATTTCTGGTATATTTTGCTTGATTGATAAAGATCCCATCATCTGTTTGCTTTACCTGCAAGCCTAGAAAATAACTAAGCTCTCCCATCATGCTCATTTGGTACCTGGACTGCATAAGCTTGGCAAATTTCTTACAGAGTTTATCATTAGTAGACCCAAAAATTATGTCATCCACATAGATTTGAACTAATAGCAAGTCATTACCAGAATTAAAATAGAACAAGGTTTTATCAATTGTACCTCTAGTGAACCCACTTTCTAAAAGAAATTGAGCCAGAGTTTCATACCATGCTCTAGGTGCCTGCTTTAGTCCATATAGTGCTTTGTCAAGCCTGTAGACATAGTCTGGATACTTGGGGTCCAAAAACCCTGGTGGTTGTTCAACAAACACTTCTTCTTCAAGTTTCCCATTGAGAAAAACACTCTTCACATCCATCTGAAAGACTTTAAATTTCTTGTGAGCAGCATATGCTAGAAAAATTCTTATGGCTTCCAACCTTGCAACTGGAGCAAAGGTTTCATCATAGTCAATTCCTTCCTGTTGTGAATATCCTTTTGCCACAATTCTAGCTTTGTTCCTCTTAATTACTCCCTCACTGTCAGTCTTGTTTCTGAAAACCCACTTTGTACCAACAACAGACCTATTCTTGGGTCTTGGTACAAGTGTCCATACTTCATTTCTTTCAAACTCATTCAATTCCTCCTGCATTGCTGTTATCCAGTTAGCATCTTGAAGAGCTTCATCCACTTTCTTAGGCTCTGTTTGAGATATGAATGCATGAAGCAGACATTCATTTGCTGTAGCACTTCTTGTTTTCACACTTGCATCTGGATTTCCAATTATCAGATCAGGTGTATGAGCCTGAGTCCACTTTCTTGCTGTAGGTAAGTGGCTTCTTTCACCATTATTGGATTCTCCCCCTTGATCCATGCTTTCCTGATTTTCTTGTTGACCATTTGCATTCTCTGAGGCTCCCCCTGAATTGGACTGCTCAGTGTTTGAACTTTCAGAGTTTGTGTCAGATTCTTCAACTGACTCACTTTCAGAATGCGAGTCATCATTTTGAGATGTTGCTGAAGTATCTTCATGCTCCCCCTCAACTGGTTCTCTATTTTATTCTGTCAGAGAAACTTCCTCAGTATTTACCAGTAGAGGTTCAGAGTATGCTTCAACAGAGTTTGTTGGATTCTCTTCATCAGAGTTTACGTCACCAGAGTTTAGAACTTCATTTTCAAAGCGTAGTTGATCATGATTTTCTTCATCTTCAAGTCCAGTTATTTTCTTGTCATCAAATGACACATGTATAGATTCCATGATCACTTTAGTTCTCAGATTATAAACTCTGAATGCTTTAGTCGACAATGGATAGCCAACAAAAATTCCTTCATCAGCTTTTAAATCAAACTTGGTCAACTGTTCAGGATGAGTTTTCAACACAAAGCATTTGCACCCAAAAATATGAAAATATTTCAGGTTTGGTTTCTTTTTCTTCACCATCTCATATGGTGTTTTCCCATGCCTGTTGATCAGTGTAGCATTTTGAGTAAAACAAGCAGTTTGAACAGCTTCTGCCCAGAAATAAGTTGGCAATTTTGCTTCATCAAGCATTGTTCTGGCAGCTTCGACTAAAGTTCTGTTCTTTCTTTCAACTACACCATTCTGCTGTGGAGTCCCTGGTGCAGAAAATTCTTGCTTCACTCCTCTTTCCTTGCAAAATTCTTCCATTGTTGTATTTCTGAATTCAGTACCATTATCACTCCTGATAATTTTCACTTTATACTGTGATCCTTTGTCCAGTAGCTTTACATGTTCCATCATAGTTAAGGCAGTTTCATCCTTCTTTGCTATAAAGTACACCCAAGTGTATCTAGTGTACTCATCAACAATGACTAGAGCATATTTCTTTCTGCCAAGAGACATTACATTCACTGGACCAAATAGATCAACATGAAGAAGATGATAAGGATCTACAATTGAAGATTCAGATTTACTCTTGAAAGCTGACTTCCTTTGTTTGGCCTTTTGACAAGAATCACACAGACCATCTAAGCTGAGTATAGACTTTGGAAGTCCCCTTACAAGATCTTTTCGAATTAGCTTATTGATGTTGTTCAGATTTAGATGAGAGAGCTTTTTATGCCATTTCCAGCTCTCTTCATTAGACATTTTTGCAGACAGACACACAACTTTTCCTTTAGAGTTTGTTACCAAACTTGCTTCATAAATATTATTCCGTCTGTGTCCAACTAGAACAACTTTCCCTGTAGATTTGCTAATAACCTCACAGTATTCAGGTTGAAAATCTACATGATAACCTCTGTCACAGATTTGACTCACAGATAGCAAGTCATGCTTGAGTCCTGGGACAAGAGCTACATTTGTGATGATGACACTTCCAAGATTGATATTGCCATATCCCAAAGTACGTCCTATATTGCCATCTCCATAGGAAACTTTTGGGCCAGCCTTCTCCTCATAATCTGATAGCAGGGCTTTATTTCCAGTCATGTGCCCTGAACATCCACTGTCCAAGACTAGGGTACTTTCCCTCATGCCCTGCAATCATAAACAATTACAGAGAGTTAGATTTAAGGATCCAGACTTGCTTGGATCCTTTGGCTTTCTTAACATTGTTAGCTTTTGCAGCGGAATTCTTATCAACGGAGTTTAAGCTAACAGTATCAGAGTTTACACTTGCAGAATCAACTTTAACCCATTTCAAATTAGGCTTTAACTCATAATAGTTATGATAAATAGCATGATAATTCTTTCAAGTATAAATAGAATGCCAAGTACTCCCACAGTGAGTGCATAAAGTCTGTGGTCTAACCCTAACATAATCTTAACTCCAGACTTGGAGGGTAAAGAATTAATGTCTTTGTTTTTCCTGCAGAAACTTGCAAGATGGTTAGTACTTCCACAATTATGACATGTTTTTCTAGGAGCATCAGAAATAGGCAAATGATTATTGCTTTTATTAATGCCTACTTTTCCATTTCTGTTCTTCCTGGACACTTTCTGTTTTTCAACAGACTTTACCTCTTTGAGCTTATACTTGAATTGTTTCTCTGTCATTAAACCAACATTAACCTGTTTAACACAAGTTGTTACTGGTTCTTCCTTAACATTTTCTTTTTAAAGTACAGAGTTTAGCTTACTGGATTCAGGAACAAATTTCATAGGTGGAAGATGTGTTTTAACTTTAACTTTATCTTTAAACCTAAGTTCATCTTCCTCACAGTAACCTAACCCAACTGTATCTATTTGAAAGATTTGATGTGTGTCTTTTCCAGAGTTTGTCCAGGTTTTAATTACCTTCCTCTCTTTTTCCAAATCAGATTCTAGTTGTCTAAATTTCTTAAGCAATTCATGTTCAACATAAACAGCATCATCTCTTTCCTTTTGAACTTGTTGCATTTTAACAAGTTCTTCTTCAAGAATTTATTTCTGTCTCTAAGCTTTAGATTCTCAGATTTAATTCTCTCATTTTCTAAAGTCTGATCTCTGTAACTAACATGTATGCTTTTAAGATAAATTCTCAATTCAGATATATTATCAGTATCATAAGCATAAGTTGTTACGGGTACCTTATTTTCAGATGAATCAGATTCATCTTTGACAGTTGCCATGAGAGCATAGTTTACATCCTCATCTGAATCTGAAGTGTCTGCCTAGTCTCTCCCTTTAGTGATGAGTGTTTTTTCAGATTTTCCTTTCTTGCACTCTGGAGCATAGTGACCCATCTCTTTACACTTGTAGCACTGGATCTCAGACTTGTCTTTCTTCCCAGATTTGATATCCCTTCCTTCAGACTTTCTGAAACTCTTCCTTTCAGAGTTTGAATCTCTCCTAGAGAATCTCTTTCCTTTCTTGAAGTTCTTGAAACCCATCTTCTTGAAAGTCTTCACCATCAAAGCAGCCATTTGCATCATTTGTTCTTCATCATCCTCAGTTTCAGATGATTCAACAGTGTTTGAGTCATCATCAGAGTTTGATGACTCACTCTCAGAGTTTATGACCAAAGCCTTTCCCTTAGCTTTCTTCTTTGATGTTTCTTTCTTAAGAAGTTTTTCTTCAACTTTGAGAGCAACAGATTTTGTCTTCTTTCCAGATCTTTTGTTTCTTTGTTCTATCTCAAGTTCATGAGTTTTAAGCAACCCATAGATTTCATCAAGATCTGTTTCTGCAAGATCATAATTATCTCTTATTGTTGTTGTCTTTAAATCCCATCTTTCAGGTAGAGATAGTAGAAACTTGAGATTTGACTCTTCAAGATCATATTCTTTATCAAATAGAGACAAATCATTCAACAGTTTACATAATCTGTCATATGTATCAGTCAAAGTTTCATCAGGTCTCGAGTCAAAGTGTTCATACTCCTGTGTAAGAATAGTCTTCCTGTTCTTCTTTATAGCACTTGTTCCTTGACACCTGACTTCTAAAGCATCCCAAATTTCTTTGGCAGTTTTGCAGCCAATAACTCTGTTAGACATGACATTATCTAAATCACTATGGAGAAGATGTCTAACTTTTGCATCCTTTGCAATTGATGAGATATCTTCAGGAGTCAAATCTTTCTTTTCATTTGGAACAGTCTTTTGTTCTTGACCAGCAACAACAGGAGACAGTTTAGTTGGCATATGAGGACCATCATTAATTCTATCAAGGTATTCTGGATCCGTGGCTTCCAGAAACATGGTCATATTTACCTTCCATATTGGATATTCCACTGGTCTGAGAATTGGAACCCTAATCGTCTCATATCGACTCACAGAAGTTGGTTGAACCTTCTCAGGTTTAGAACCTGCTTGACTGTTTTCAGCCATGATTATACTTGTGTTTGGATCAAAAACAGTATATATTAAACAACCTAGGCTCTGATACCAATTGTTAGGCCGAATACCCAATATATAAATAAGAATAACAATAAGAACACTCTTTATGATCAATAAACTGTATGGAATTAATAACTCCTCTCTCAGTGATGTAAAATATCACAGAGAGCTGCTAGGTTACAAGAATGATAAATCACGTATTCGCATCCCTTTTAGGGTTAACCTATCTGTGTTTATATAGTACACAGCTACATACAATCTTCTAATTGATATTCCTATAAATCAGCTATACAATTAATATCAATCTAGAATTGCTTCTGTCTTCTGTTCCGTTTCCTTAGCCATCTCGATATCTCTTTGCTTCTTTCCATCTTCAAAGAATATCGCTTCTAGAATCTTCATTGAATAACACCGACAGCTTAAGTAAACTCTGACTGTCAGAGTTTAACAAACTCTGACCAGTCTTCCAACTAAACTCTGATAGTATCCTGATACTTTAAACACTGATAAACAAACATCAGCAATTATATCTAACATACTATTTTCTAATAAAAATAAAATTTTAATTAATGCTTACCTCTTTAATTTAAAAAAAAAAAAAAAAAATTTGGTGATTCGTGTGTATTATTTTATAATTATATATATTTTAAATACAAAATAGATTATTTGTGTTTAATCTATTGTAATTTGTAGTTTTCTAATAAATATAAGTAATAAATATTCTTTTATATAAATGACCACTTTCTTAAGTATAGAAAAAGGTGATTTCTGTGTATTTTATGCAGATACAACATAGATAATAAATATTATATTCATAAATACACACCACTTTTGAGTACATTTGTAGAAAACATACATTTTGTTTTATGTGTTGATTCATTGCTACGTCTATACTATTCTAGTGATAAGTCTTTTATACCTTATAATTTAAATCCAACATATCAGGCTTCACATACCAATATTATGTTGTTTGGAGTGCATGCTTTGACAAATATGTTGTGTATATAAGTCATTCTTGATCAAAGAAATTTTTTCTAATTGTGGTGAATTATGACCAGGGGATCAAATAGACTCGTGTTTTCTGAGGAAGCAGGTTTGTACAGTGCATTGTACTGTACAGTGGCATTGTATTCCAGAGAAGAGAAGATTTGGCAAGTTCCTTCTAAATTGAGATAACACCAACATAACAGCCAATCATGCACCAAGCATGCAGAACACATCGATCTGCATTGTCAAAACATTCGTAAACCACCAAAATTGCGTCAAAAAGGAACCTTTGATAAGGGAAAAATAACATAGTATCATGAATTTTAAAAATGAATCAACGTACTGCCAACTACCAAGCCGACACATTTTGGCAAAACCGAATATAATCTAACAAAATAGCACCCCGGAATTGTCCTCGTGGAAATTAAAATTTTGATTAAATGAATCAAAATATCACATACATAACCCAAAAACACTAGTAGTGCCAATGTAGCTTTTATCAAATGAAAAGAGTCTGCATACTAGATTAAATCTCTAACTCAATGCCACTAAAGCACAACTTTGTTGCTCAAACAGTTAACAAATATAAAAATTACTATTTGGTAAACCCATCACACCTCTACACTACTTATACATTAGCAAAATGACAAAACACTCTAATGGAATAAATTTGGCCAATGGAACAATGCTTGTAAATGCACCCGCACAACTCTGCACCAAAGATAATAATATAGGAAATTATGAATTTCTGGGAAGTTTTGAAATTGTGAATCTGGTGATGCACCTTGAAGCCCAGGACATTAACCTTCAAAACTTGTAACATGAGTAAAGTTCTAACAATACGATCACGTTATAGTATAAATAAAAGTGTAGCAATTGAGATATATAATATAATGCAGGCACTCATGAAGCACATAAATACCTGGAACCATGTCACCAAAGTTGGCCACAAAAAATTGATTTACTTTTTCCAGACCTGAAAAATATCAACAAGAATGTTCAAATCTACTTCATGCTTTGACAGACCACTAATTCAAAGTATCACCACACGATAAACTAGCATCTTAGGTTCCAACCTCGAAGATCAAATTTCATTAAGAAACTAGAATTTGAGATCCCACCAATATATATAGTCATGTACTACTTGGAATTAGAAAAATATGGAGTTTCTTCATGGGGGCAAAGTACTACATTATCTAAAATATATACATCATTATGAAAGAAAATCACCATTTTGTATCTATGAATCGCCAAAAAAAAGTATCACAATCCTACAATTATAATTCTGACATATAAGTCTCACTATTAAAATAAATCACCTTTTCCACAATAAAATCACCCAAAAAATTATAACAAGGGCAAAATATCATATTCTCTAAATATATATATAATTGTAATGGTAAATCACCATTTTTCATCACTGAATCACCAAAAGAAAAATATGTATTACTAGCCTCTACAGTTATATCTTCCATGAACAAGAAAGTCCCACTGTTATAACAAATCACCCAATTTAAAACTAAATCACCAAAATAATTATCATATGAGGAGAGTACCATGTTATCCAAAATGCATTCTCTCCATAGGCAAATTATCTTTCTATATGACTAAATCACCAAAAAGATTATGTATCACAACCTACAATTACATCTTCTATAAACAAATAAGTTGTAATCAAAATCGTAGAATCTATACAAAAACCAAAAATTAATTCTGAAAAAACACATAGAATCAATATAGAAAACATGTATATATCAATTATATATCACATATTGTGAATTTAGTGTTAACATAGTTAATTCGATAACGATTCAGTGATAGTAGTGTATCAATTTATTTAATTTTCGATAAACAATATTGAAACTACCTGATTTTTGGTGATCTCTACGATCCAAATTGGGGGAAACAACCATGTCTTACAATGATAGACACACAATATATAACTTTAAATAAGTGATTTCTAACCGTTGATGTAGTTTTTAAGAGGTTTGGATGAGTAATTTTGGGCTACTATTGGATGCAAGTGCGAAGAATGAGGGTGTTCTAAAGCGTTACTTTGTATATGTACCCGTAACTATATTTTACCTATTGTAGTTTGTAACTATCTTTACAGTTCAATTTATTTACAAAATTGCCACCAAGGTGTAACACCCCCATCTATATTTAATGAGGGGCTACTTATTAAACACTAAACCTACAAACAGAGCACTAAAATAATCTCTAAATAATAATAATTAAACAGTCTAATAATCTCCAAAATAATATTATACCTCCAAAACGGTTCAAAGCAATAAATAAGAAAAACCAAAATGTCTAAAATAATATTCAAGTCTAAATAGCGATAGAAGTCTGCAAATCCTAATCAATGATATAAAGGGGTGGCTCTCCATCACACAGTCCCAGATCCCCCTAAGCACCTGCCAGAAAAAGAATACGGCATGAGCCAATCGCCCAGTACGGATTTGGAATACAGTTTATAAAACATAAAACAGATATTCATATTTTACAGTTTATAATGAAACATTTATCTAAAAATAATTATGGCTGAAGCAACGAGGGGTTAGGATATTTCATACCGAGATCAGAACAGAACAGATACAAATACACACATCATAGGGTACCTAATGTGTGCAACAAACCGGATAACGTGTACGGCATATACAACGTCACCGTCAAATCAAATCACAAATCATAAACTCTGGGTGCACCCACGTATCCTGAAACAAATATCAAATGCGCAAAAGCTCGCCTCCTGAGCTATCAGAACAGAAGGATACGCCATGACCAATCACACTGCCATGGAAGTGTCATGTCACTGGTGCCGCAATGACATGGCTGTAGTACCCCTACAGCTGGTTAACTCGGTATACCCTATATCACTAAGGGTTCAAATAAAATATTTCGCAAAACCTTTAAAATCACATAAACAGATATTTTCAATATTTTCAACAGATATAAAATATACGCAATATCAGAAAATTGCAGAAACAGATATTTAAATATTTTGAAACAGATATAAAAATATTTTCAGAGTCAGAACAAATTTTCAGAATCAAAATGATCAAAATCAAATGAACAGATTGAGGTCAAAACAAATTTAACATTAATATTTCCAAGAGGAGTAGCGCTGAATAAAATAGGAGAGAATCCGTACCTCAAATATAACAACTAAAAATATTAATGAAATCCTCAAGTGATCCGTAAAACTCCCGGCTTCCGACCTAATTAACAAATATAATTCATTATTAAAGATTTATATATATATATATATATATATATATAATTTTTAATCCTATAAAATTACATTTATAATACCCTTTTGACACTTCATTGCATAATACTTTGACAATACTAATTTGTTTAGACCCGGGCTAGTTATAAAATCCAATTAAAATACCTTACCCGAAAGAATGTAACAAGCGAATAAAACATTAACTAGTAATACAAATAATAATTTATTAAAGTACTCTCGGCACTAATGCAATAATGGCTATAATGCATGCACCATACTCTAACTTCACTTCACCTGGACCATTAAATCAGTGTAGTTAATTACAAACATAACACAATAATAATAAAATATAAGATGTATAATGTGTGTCTTAAAACTTTGGTTTGACTTTAATGCTACAAATCATTGTTTAACTCTCAGTATATTATGAACACATAAACATGGTACCTGTTGTGTTAATAGAATAATAACATTTGTAACAATGCGTTCAGGCCCTATTTAACTTTTAATACATTAATTTATATGTATGCAACACAGATGAATAGATGATTAGCAACCGATCAACTAATATCTAAGTAATATGTCTCACTGCATACTTATGTGACATGACGGCAAAAGTATAAACAATTATTAAATATAAAGACTCGAGGTCCAGTAATTATTAAACTAATTGACTAGCATGTGTATACAATTACCTGTCTGGATTGAAAATTAGAAAATAAAACCTTGAATCAGTCTTCTGTTTCGTTTCTCTCTGCTCTATCTCTACCTCGCCCGCAACTTAGTTTAGGGTTTTTGTTTCTAGACTCCGTGTATTTGGACTGCTATGCAATAAAGTGTGTATATATATAATCAAATATTATACGAGTGATAGAATTTTAATAATCAACTAAAAACATTGTTATCATTCCTTTTTCTTTTTTTCTTTTTAAATTAACAACCCAATATTAACCCCTGACTTCAAATCTTATTCTGGTTATTATTATTATTATTATTATTATTATTATTATTATTATTATTATTATTATTATTATTATTATTATTATTATTATCTTCTAAAATATCCAAAAATTCATGTATATTACATATGGTATGCCGAGTTAACCAGCTGTAGGGGTACTACAGCCATGTCATTGCGGCACCAGTGACATGACACTTCCATGGCAGTGTGATTGGTCATGGCGTATCCTTCTGTTCTGATAGCTCAGGAGGCGAGCTTTTGCGCATTTGATATTTGTTTCAGGATACGTGGGTGCACCCAGAGTTTATGATTTGTGATTTGATTTGACGGTGACGTTGTATATGCCGTACACGTTATCCGGTTTGTTGCACACATTAGGTACCCTATGATGTGTGTATTTGTATCTGTTCTGTTCTGATCTCGGTATGAAATATCCTAACCCCTCGTTGCTTCAGCCATAATTATTTTTAGATAAATGTTTCATTATAAACTGTAAAATATGAATATCTGTTTTATGTTTTATAAACTGTATTCCAAATCCGTACTGGGCGATTGGCTCATGCCGTATTCTTTTTCTGGCAGGTGCTTAGGGGGATCTGGGACTGTGTGATGGAGAGCCACCCCTTTATATCATTGATTAGGATTTGCAGACTTCTATCGCTATTTAGACTTGAATATTATTTTAGACATTTTGGTTTTTCTTATTTATTGCTTTGAACCGTTTTGGAGGTTTAATATTATTTTGGAGATTATTAGACTGTTTAATTATTATTATTTAGAGATTATTTTAGTGCTCTGTTTGTAGGTTTAGTGTTTAATAAGTAGCCCCTCATTTAGATATAGATGGGGGTGTTACAAAGATGGTATCAGAGCTGTAGGTTCCTTCTTGTAGAAAACCTAATTAGGTTGACCTGTGAGAGTGGGTAGGCGTTAGGATGGGTATTCTGCTTTAGAATTTCATTTATTCATGTTTATTTGACACCTATTATGCTTTTATGACTTTTAAAATGAAATAAAAAACTACTTTGTCTGATTTCTTTCTTGTGAATTTCGTTCGAACATCTATTTGATATTGTGGATCATTCGACCCATTATGTCATTTTCTTGTCATCTGTTCATAATTTTGGATTTCTATCTTCGTGATCAAAACCTTTTTCTATTTCTTCGTACTCTTAACGAAAATTATTTTATATGTTTGTTTAATATCGAGAGTGCTTAGAAATTCAAGGAATTATATAGCATAAGACGACTTGATTTTGATAATAGTGCAGTCTCTTAACTGACGTTATCATAAACATGGATTAGTTAAGTTAACATTGTGCAAGAGTTAAGTTAATATTCTGATGAGTTAATCGACAAGAAAAGTGAATGATCTTTGAAGATACAAATATATAAGAATATGTTTAATAATATCAACAACTTGTAAGAATTTTGAAACTTTGGTTAACTTCACAGGAGAGAAAAGTTTTAGTAAAGATTGTGTTAACTTTAGGGTTGAATTTGTACGAATAGTTTTAAGCACTGTGATTTTGAATTTGTAAAACTATGTTCATGCATTTTGTGAGATGTATGATAATAAATTATCTCCCTAGTACAACATTATCTTCTTATTTATTTTTTGCATTTGTTTTCAATTTTGAATAACATTTTAAGTTCTTTCACGTCCATGAGCCATAATAGATTCTGAATTATACAACAGAAAAAGGTCTATTATGAACATTTGTCTGATTAATTGAATTAAGCAAATTTCAAGTATTCTGGGATACAAGTCATTAGTCCTTTATTTTTCTTATTTGTGAATATTCGCACTCATAAATGTTTTAATAATTTATATATAAAATTATAACATCTTCACATTATTTTGATATAGCTTGTCGCAATTTTGTTTAAAACATTATTAATAGAAAATATATATATATATATATATATATATATATATATATATATATATATATATTATGTCTAAAACACTCATGTTCCAATATTTTATAATTTGATTATTTAATTTTGGGGACGCCCAAAATAAATAATCAAATGACATGATATTATTAATTTTAGGGACGCCTGAAATTAATAATTCAGCAAAAGAATATAAGTGCTTTGTATTCCACGATTTTTATTTTAGTTTATTATTTTTTCCCGATAGGTTTCAAGGTATCTGATATTATTTAGATAGTATCGGTCTTAATGTGTTGTACACTATCTAACGAGTATCATTTGGTATCCTATAAATATTTTAAAATTTATGTATACACTCATGGTTTTGATTTATTTTCCTATTTAACTAACATCAAGAATTATTATCAAAAACCAATAACTTGGCTTAATCTGTCTTAATTATCAGATTCATTTCTTGTTGTGCAATTGGATAATTGTTTCTTTAATGTTCTAGTTATATGTATCTAATAAAATGTGCAGTCGTATAATTTAACAAGTTCGATGAGACTTGGATGAATAAGTTATTTGTTATACTATAAGCTATGTGCACGTCACTTAATATTGAATTTTGCATTTTAGGATATTATTTTGTTTGAGATTAGTGCTTTGTGTTTTTCTTGTATGGTCATTTCATGTTAGACACTTATGTATATCCATATAATCTACACGTGATATTTTGGTGACACGGAAATTTTAAAAAAAAATCTTTGTTTTAATTCTTATTTCTTTTATTTGATTTCTTTAAAACAATTATGCATGGTAAGACAATCTTAGTTGTCAAATGGTTACTAAAGAATTTCAATATATGAGAAGTAATTTGAAGTATAAATGTGTCTATTTGTTTGATTATTGAAATATGATTAAATCTTTAATTTCGAGGATATATTTTTTTTGTATAAGTGGTATGATGTGTAATATCTCATAATTTTAGTTTGTTTTACTTTAGTTATTTTAAATTATATGCACGTGCTGATTGTTCTAAGTGTAATTAAATATTAAATATTATTTTATTTAAAATATATGATAATTAAATTTGTTTCAACTTGGATATAAATTCTACATGTATTTTGTTCTAGCTTAGATCGCCTAATTTTGATACATGGCTAGTGAACATTTACAGACAGGCTCATATTTTTAATCTTGAATGATTAGATTTAAAAAAATAATCTTCATAAATAAATAAATAGATGAATGAATATCATCATTAGTGAACTCTAAGATTAAGAGTTGTATTGTGTATTTAAAGAGGGTAGAGAGAACAAGAAGACCGTAAAATATTCGATAATGTTAGTTACGTACAAACAAATTTATATTTTGTAATTATGTGCTTCGTTTAGTTGATGCACTTAACTATTTGTATCCTATTATCTAGTTATGCATGCATATTAAGTTAATGGTTACGGTGAGTCAACTTACTCTATATTTCCTATTATTGAGGTGCGCAATATCTACTCATTGCTTGAATCGTCTAAGACTAAATTATGGCTAATTTAATTTAACTTCTCTATATGTAGTATGTGATTATTTTTAAAATTAAACAAACAGTATAGATACCTAATTTCTGATATTAAAGATGTTAATTTGAATAAGAGAAATGTTAGGGATCACGAAATGGTTTCCAAAATCGTTTCCGAGTGTCACGTATCATTTTTTTTTTTAAATTTGTGAGCGCATATTTATACATGGAGAGTCTATTTATTTCTAAGATATACATCTAATCAGATCTTGCCACATAAGCATTGCTCTTAAAATAATTTCTTAATTGTTCGTAGTTAGTATGAAGGCAGTCATAAATTTATGTATTGAAGTACCCGCCAATAGTTTATCAATAATAAATGCATTTTGGTTTTATGTGTACATATCATTCTCTTGTACTAGACACTAAGTTGCAACATAAATTATTAAGTAATTACATATAAATTGAATAGACTTTATTTATTTAGACTTTATTCTTAATGTTGTTATCTATTTACATGAGTGTTGGAGGTTATGGCCTAATTGGAGTAATTATTCATTTTATTTTATATTTGTTACAAGGCTTCATGTTATATATGTTGATTTTGTTGTGTTAATTATATTTTTTTTTATGAATCATATTAAAATAATATTTTAATTCCCTATATTGTATAATAAGCAATGTTAATGAGTAGTTGTACAGAAAGAAAGGGTATGAGTTCAAGGCATTATATATATATATATATATATATATATATATATATATATATAAATTATGACTATTTAATAAGAGACTTAATATGTATGTATTTTTGACATTTGTGTATTAATTGTGGCGTTCATTTTCTATGTGTATTTGTCAACATGTATTTCTAGATTATTAGTAGCAAATGATTAAAAATTTGATAATTTATTGCCAAGATATTGCTCATAGAAAATTGTTTATGCTAGCCGTACAATAATAAACTTGCATGCAAGAAATAAATATATTTAGAAATGAGGAAAAGAACAGGAGCTTTTGTGGAGTTGTTGTGGTACATGTTGGTGCTCAGTAGATGGATTTAGCAAAATGCATATATGTTTTGTATTTCACTTTGAAAATATTATAATTGTCATTCTAATTTATTAGATGTTTTTCAATGTTATCTAAGTTTATAATTAATTTATGGAGTAAATCGAAGTCATCTTAGTTTGTAAGGAGCTGGTTACTTTAGTTGTAAGGCGCTAGTTACTTGACAGGAAACCATTCTTGTTGCCAAATTTTGTGAAATATCATTAAGAAACAAGCTATTAAGAATTTGGAGGAATCTTTTTATGAGAAATGATCGAGCTTATTTGAATCTCGTACAAGTTTTATTTTTATTTGATTCCGGGGACGGAATCCTTTTTAAGAGGGTGTATATGTAATATACATGAATTTTTGGATATTTTAGAAGATAATAATAATAATAATAATAATAATAATAATAATAATAATAATAATAATAATAATAATAATAATAATAATAATAATAATAATAATAATAATAATAATAATAACCAGAATAAGATTTGAAGTCAGGGGTTAATATTGGGTTGTTAATTTAAAAAGAAAAAAAAGAAAAAGGAATGATAACAATGTTTTTAGTTGATTATTAAAATTCTATCACTCGTATAATATTTGATTATATATATACACACTTTATTGCATAGCAGTCCAAATACACGGAGTCCAGAAACAAAAACCCTAAACTAAGTTGCGGGCGAGGTAGAGATACAGCAGAGAGAAACGAAACAGAAGACTGATTCAAGGTTTTATTTTCGAGTTTTCAATCCATACAGGTAATTGTATACACATGCTAGTCAATTAGTTTAATAATTACTGGACCTCGAGTCTTTATATTTAATAATTGTTTATACTTTGCCGTCATGTCACATAAGTATGCAGTGAGACATATTACTTAGATATTAGTTGATCGGTTGCTAATCATCTATTCATCTGTGTTGCATACATATAAATTAATGTATTAAAAGTTAAATAGGGCCTGAACGCATTGTTACAAATGTTATTAATCTATTAACACAACAGGTACCATGTTTATGTGTTCATAATATACTGAGAGTTAAACAATGATTTGTAGCATTAAAGTCAAACCAAAGTTTTAAGACACACATTATACATCTTATATTTTATTATTATTGTGTTATGTTTGTAATTAACTACACTGATTTAATGGTCCAGGTGAAGTGAAGTTAGAGTATGGTGCATGCATTATAGCCATTATTGCATTAGTGCCGAGAGTACTTTAATAAATTATTATTTGTATTACTAGTTAATGTTTTATTCGCTTGTTACATTCTTTCGGGTAAGGTATTTTAGTTGGATTTTATAACTAGCCCGGGTCTAAAAAAATTAGTATTGTCAAAGTATTATGCAATGAAGTGTCAAAAGGGTATTATAAATGTAATTTTATAGGATTAAAAATAATATATATATATATATATATATATATATCTTTAATAATGAATTATATTTGTTAATTAGGTCGGAAGCCGGGAGTTTTACGGATCACTTGAGGATTTCATTAATATTTTTAGTTGTTATATTTGAGGTACGGATTCTCTCCTATTTCATTCAGCGTTACTCCTCTTGGAAATATTAATGTTAAATTTGTTTTGACCTCAATCTGTTCATTTGATTTTGATCATTTTGATTGTGAAAATTTGTTCTGACTCTGAAAATATTTTTATATCTGTTTCGAAATATTTAAATATCTGTTTCTGCAATTTTCTGATATTGCGTATATTTTATATCTGTTGAAAATATTGAAAATATCTGTTTCTGTGATTTTAAAGGTTTTGCGAAATATTTTATTTGAACCCTTAGTGATTTAGGGTATACCGAGTTAACCAGCTGTAGGGGTACTACAGCCATGTCATTGCGGCACCAGTGACATGACACTTCCATGGCAGTGTGATTGGTCATGGCGTATCCTTCTGTTCTGATAGCTCAGGAGGCGAGCTTTTGCGCATTTGATATTTGTTTCAGGATACGTGGGTGCACCCAGAGTTTATGATTTGTGATTTGATTTGACGGTGACGTTGTATATGCCGTACACGTTATCCGGTTTGTTGCACACATTAGGTACCCTATGATGTGTGTATTTGTATCTGTTCTGTTCTGATCTCGGTATGAAATATCCTAACCCCCCGTTGCTTCAGCCATAATTATTTTTAGATAAATGTTTCATTATAAACTGTAAAATATGAATATCTGTTTTATGTTTTATAAACTGTATTCCAAATCCGTACTGGGCGATTGGCTCATGCCGTATTCTTTTTCTGGCAGGTGCTTAGGGGGATCTGGGACTGTGTGATGGAGAGCCACCCCTTTATATCATTGATTAGGATTTGCAGACTTCTATCGCTATTTAGACTTGAATATTATTTTAGACATTTTGGTTTTTCTTATTTATTGCTTTGAACCGTTTTGGAGGTTTAATATTATTTTGGAGATTATTAGACTGTTTAATTATTATTATTTAGAGATTATTTTAGTGCTCTGTTTGTAGGTTTAGTGTTTAATAAGTAGCCCCTCATTTAGATATAGATGGGGGTGTTACACAAGGTCTCAGTTCTCATTCTAATAGGGTCTCATTAGAGTATTTCCTTATATATATATACACTATATTATTAAAGCCGAAACATTGAATGTTTTGATTTTCGGTTTTCGGTTAGTTTTTGGTTTTCGGTACTTTTTCTAATTAATAAATTAATAATATAATCAAAATTTGGGAAAGTTTTATTTTTTAGTTACCTATTCTCATTAATAAATTATAGGTAATATGTTTTAGTTGAAAATGGTAATGTTCCATGATATTTTTGGAAAAGGAGAAGATTTTGTTAGAAAAAATAAAAAAGTAACATGTTTTAGCAAAAAAGGTAATTATTATTTAATGTTATTGTTATTTAATATTTTTTTATTACAGACAAGTAAGGGTAATTAAGTAAAAACATGAAGTAAAAGATAAACATTGAAAATTTTGGTTTTCGGTTTTTCGTTTTCGGTTAGTTTTTTGTTTTCGGTACTTTTTCTAATTAATAAATTAATTAAATAATCAAAATTCGGGAAAGTTTATTTTTGAGTTACCTATTCTCATTAATAAATTATAGGTAATATGTTTTAGTTGAAAATGGTAATTGCCAATGATATTTTTGGAAAATGAGAAGATTTTGTTAGAAAAAATAGAAAATTAATATGTTTTAGCAAAAGAGGTAATTATTATTTAATGTTATTGTTATTTAATATTTTTTTAAAAAAATAAGTAAGGGTAATTAAGTAAAAACACGAAATAAAAGATAATATTATCTTTTACTTTGTGTTTTTACTTAATTACCCTTAATTATCTTTAAAAAGATATTAAAAATAAGTAAAATATGTAATTATCCGTGATATTTGAAAGATAATATATAAAAGATAATATATAATATATTTAAAAGATAATATGTTTTAATTTAAATGTAATTATTCGTGATATTTTTGGAAATAAGTAGATGTTTTCGGTTAGTTTTTGGTTGTCGATACTTTTTCTAATTAATAAATTAATAATATAATAAAAAAATTTGAAAGTTTTATTTTTTAGTTACCTATTCTCATTAATAAATTATAGGTAATATGTTTTAGTTGAAAATGGTAATTGTCCATAATATTTTTGGAAAAGGAGAAGAGTTTGTTAGAAAAATAGAAAAGTAATATGTTTTAGCAAAAAATGTAATTATTATTTAATGTTATTTTTATTTAATATTTTTTTATTAAAGATAAGTAAGGGTAATTAAGTAAAAACACGAAGTAAAAGATAAACATTGAAAATTTTGGTTTTCAGTACTTTTTCTAATTAATAAATTAATAATATAATCAAAATTCGGGAAAGTTTTATTTTTCAGTTACCTATTCTCATTAATAAATTATAGGTAATATGTTTTAGTTGAAAATGGTAATTGCTCATGATATTTTTGGAAAACGAGAAGATTTTGTTAAAACAAATTAATATGTTTTAGCAAAAAAGGTAATTATTATTTAATGTTATTGTTATTTAATATATTTTTTTAAAATAAGTAAGGGTAATTAAGTAAAAACATGAAATAAAAGTTAATATTATCTTTTACTTCGTGTTTTTACTTAATTACCCTTAATTATCTTTAAAAAATATAAAAAAATAAGTAAAATATGTAATTATCCGTGATATTTGAAAGATGATATATAAAAGATAATATATAATATATTTAAAAGATAATATGTTTTAATTTAAATGTAATTATTCGTGATATTTTTGGAAAGAAGTAGATTTTGTTAGTAAAAAGTGTTTTAATTATAAAAGGCAATCAGGCAGTTACTATTATTATTTATTAACTAAAATAAATGGCGGAAAACCAAAATTTTCAATGTTTCGGTGTGTTTCAGTAAATTAGTTTAATATGTACTATTATATACATAATAATATTTTTATAGACGATCTGATTTTTCAATTTAGCGGAAAGAATAAAATTGAAACAGTTATCAAATAATTTTATTGGTTCAAATTAGATTAGGTTTTTGTTTCAGATTTTCATCAATTTCAGGTTTAATTCAATTTAATTTTTTGAATTGACTTCGAATTATCGGATTTTTCCTCATCCTCATGTAGGGCACGGAAAACAGTAAAGAATGAGTTTCGGTTTTATTTTGAGCGGCCCAATTATAAGCTACTAATTTTTTAATTACGTGAGCGGGAACTAGCTACATTTTGATTACCACTATAGAAAATATTTTACAACTTTTGGAAATATTTTACATGTATAGCTTTTATAATTTTAATCTATAATTTATGTTTTTGTTTATTTAATTGTTAAAGATCATAATTTCAAGTTTTTATATAGATGTGAGGCTAATTACCCCATATATTATTTATTGTAATTAAAAAATTCGATGTTAATCAATTATGATAAAAAATATTAAAGAAATTGTAACTTAATACATTAATAGATACTTGAAACGGTTGATTTTATTTTTTGGATTAAAAAAATTATTGTAATTCTTCATTATAATGCTTGAGTCTAGATGCTATATACTTCAACATTCAGAAAATATTAATTATTTCAAGGCCAATGAAAAACCACTCCTAACTTTTAGACTAAACATATTACAATTTTTTTTCTTATTTATCATTCTCATCCTATTTTAATAATCATGATTAGTTGACAATTCTAATTTAAATTCAGTAATTACTTGATTTTAAATATCCATGCATTATATATTTGTTTTAGTCACAAAAAAAATTGTTAATAAATCACTTTTTATTTTAAATTATTCACAATTATATAATCATATTTATAATTAAAGTTTCATAAATATTTATTAATCAAACAATTTGATTACTATTTTACATTAAATACGATATTAATAATTCAATTTCAAGTATAAAGTTTATAACACAATTTTAATAGCAATTTGTTATTCATTTATTTACATACATATTAATTTAAATAGTTACATTATTGTATGCTTTAAATAAATGTTAAAATTTTAAAAGTGGAAAAACCATTTTAATATAATAAATGCCTCAATTTATCAATATATAACTATTTTAAATCTGTCTCATTTGATTGGTAGCTAACCCGTCGCCGATTTAAAATAATAGACTACTAGCCTACAACCTTAGCGTACAACCCGTGCAAGGCACGAACTATCAAAATAGATTAGAAAATGACAAATTAAAAAAATTAATGAGAACGAAAAATACTAAATAAAGAATAAAAATCAATATGTTAAATTATAAAATAAAAAACTTAAATATTAATTGGTACATAGAAAAAATAAATAAAGAATACAGATGGGGAATTATTAATATAATTTTATTATTTATTAAAATAATATTGATAATAATGACAAATAGAAAAGCTAACATGTTTTAATTAAAAGAAAAAGTAATTGCCCGTGATATTTTTAGAAGTGTTTTAATTAAATTAATTGTGTTTGTTAAAAAAATACGTTGGCATGTTAAAATAAGTAAACTTTTTTAAATAGTTAAAATTATTAAAATGAATTTTAATAAAATAAATAAGTAAGGGTTGCACGTCATATTTTTGGGAATTTTTTTTTTTTAGTGAGAACAAATATAAAAAGTAATATGTTTAAATTTAAAGGTAATTGTCCGTGATATTTTTGAAAAATGAGTAGATTTTGTTAGAAAAAAGTGTAATTAAGACAAATAGAAAAACTAACATGTTTTATTTAAAATTACTCATATATTTTAAAACCTATTTTAATTCTTTTAATTATTTAAATTTTTTTTACCTATTTTAACAAGTGAACGTATTTTGTTAACTAATACAATTAATATAATTAAAACACTTCAAAAAATATTACGGGCATGTACCTTTTTTTTAATTAAAACATTTTACCTTTTCTATTTGTCCTTATTAAGAAAACGACATAAATAGTGAAAACGACAGTTAAGGTGGTGGTGCTAGGTGCATCATATGGTATGATGATGTTGATTTTGCTAATATAATGGTGTAGTGGAGATGGTGGTTGTGGAGTAGGAGAAATGATGGGGTAGTGGTAAAACAGATGAAAGTGACAGTGGTGGTGGTAGAGTAATAGGAAGATGATATATGTATAAATATTGATGTATGTATATGAATGGTGATATTTTTTTTTAGTGATTTGATGATTTGGACTCAGTTTTCATTATAAGAGGGGTCTCACTAGAGTAGCCCTTTATATATATATATATATATTGGTTTAAATGGTAATGGATTTTGAACTCCAAGTTGTACCTGTTTGGAAGATGGGAAAACAGGGAATGGTTTAGCATTATAAAAAATATACAAACGACAACTCCAAAGAAAAATGGGGTATTAACGATGATCGTATTCATCTAATTCTAACTTTTTTAAATGATATCTTTTTTATTTGATATTTTTGTATTGTAACTTTGACGCGTATTATGTTATTTCGTTAATTAAATGTTAAATAAATATTTAAAAAAACTATCTATTTAAATTTCAATTTTTTTCAAAATTTTAATACCTGTAATAATATACTACATTTAGATATTTCATCATCAAAGTATTTGAAGAAAAAAATAATATAAGTTCAAAAATTATTCTTTATAATACAATTATTTTACTAACTTTTTCAACAATAACATTGTTTTGTTACATTCTACGTATGATATCGTGATATTTTAACTAAAATTTGAGTTAAAAAAATGATACAACATATAAGTAATATAAATACAAGATAAAATCGTAAGTTAAAACACACTACTTACTACAGCAAAAGCACAACCATGAAGTGAATACTTACACTGTCATTATAGAATAAGTATGGAAAAAATGTTGCATAAAAAGCAATTGTGCATATTAACAGATAATACTATTTTTGGATAGTTGTAATACTTACTTTGTTAGGATAATTTCCTTTATTATTCTTCAATTATTGCTATATAAGCCTCCTCTCTATTGTAATCGATAACAAGTTTTATTATAATAATATATTACTTTTCTCTCTTCTCTCCATACTTTATCATGGTATCAAGAACATGGTTTATTCGATTCGGAATAGGTTGATGAAAATTTGCACGTGATTTCAGCCATATGTAGGGCCTTTTTGCTTTCTTTCTTCTTTTTCAAATTGGGTTGAACTATTCTTGGATAATATGGTTTTTTCTATCTCTTTAATCAGTTAAGATGCTCTGATTGTTTTGGTCGAGTTTGGGTTTTGTGGATGTATTGATTGTTCTCTTTATTTTCTCTTGTCTTTTAACGGTATTGACCCTTTTCGTGAGATTTGATTATGGTATGTTGCTCTAGGCACATTAGCCCTTCATGGGATTTGATTATGGTCTGGTGCTCTAGGTACATTAGTCCTTCGTGAGATTGTTAGATTATGGTCTGGTGCTCTAGGCGCATTGATATGGTGTTGTAGACGCATTGGCCCTTCGTGGGATTATTTTTTTTCTCGTGATCTGTGGTGGAAGTAGCCCTAGGCACATCTGTATACTTTCTTTTTTGTGCGCTATGATGGAAATAGCCCTAGGCACATCAGTATACCTTATTTTCTCTCTCTACTGATTTAGGTCGTGGGATTGTTTTGTTACTCTTAATTCTCTCTTCTTCTCTCTACTGGTTTAGGATTGGTTTATCGATTATAATTTGGATATAGATTTTGATTGTTGGTCAGATTTAGATATTGTTTAGATTAGATTTGGAGTTGGAGTTGGTTAATTTGGACCGGTTATTGGATTTGGATTGGTGGTTAGATTTCGGTTTGATGTTAGATTGAATTGGTTATTGAATTGATATTCGATTTGGATACAAATTGTCTTTGGATTCTGTTTTATCTTAATTTGGATACAATTTGTGGAATATATGGATTCAAGACTGGTTTGCTTTGGGTTTCGCTTTTATTTTTTTGGTTGCTGATTTGGATTGATGGTTAGATTTAGATTCGGAGTTGTTTCGGTTGGTTATTGAATGTCATGGATGATTTTTCTTTTATTACTGATTGAATTTTTCGTTGACTCCGATTTTCGTTCGGATACACTTAGATTGCAGTTTTGTTTACGTGTGCTATTGGATGACATGGATGTTTTTTTCTCTTGTTTTGTCGTTGTATCTTTGGATTCGTTTGAATACATGACTTTGTTTCTTGTTGACAAACTCCCGATTTCCTATCGTGAGTTTAAGGGGGGATATTAACATATATAATATTGTTATTATTGGATTACACAATATTGTTATTATTGGATAGTTTCTTATTGTAATAGTTTCCTTTGTTAGGACAATTTCCTTTATTATTGTTTGGTTATTAGCCATATAAGCCTTCTCGATATTATAATCGATAACAAGTTTTATTATAATAATATATTACTTTACTCTCTTCTTCATACTTTATCAATGCAAATCATGTTTGATGCGACCAGAAGTTCATCGATTAAGTGAATAGTTATGATCTCGTTTTGGAACAAATATGAAAAATGGAACAAGTTCTACTTGATTCGGCCTGAAATGAAAGAATAAGGTAAATGTTTGCGAACTCATTTTTTTGAATATCGTATGCTGTAATTCTGTGAATATTAATCCTTGAATAAGGAATTTTTCTTTTCTTGGCTAAGCACTTGAGTAAGACTTTTATTGAGACAGTGTTTCTATTGCTAGTAACTCAATTAGTTTGTGTTAAAATTTAATTTTTGTAGTTTTTTTTGGATAAAAGATACAAAATTACAAGAATTGTATCGAAATATTATGTCCGAAGAAGGAGCTCCATTTTCATCTAATCGTCAGACATGCAAAGATGATCGGGGAAATTTAGATAATAAAATTTTTTTAACGTCTGAGAAGAAAACACCTATAATGAACATCACATCCAAGCATCCTGAAAATAAGAAAAAAACAAACAAAACATAAGTTCGTAGATCTAACAAAAACCTAATCTTAATCTAACTCGTATAAAATTATAGTGATTTAAAAGTAAATAACCCGTATAAACTTATAAATATAACGAAGTAAAAGAAATCTAACCAAAGGGAGCAAAAGAAATCCCTTTGGTTAGACGTCTATTTAAGACACAAGACTGTCAACTTATAAAAACAAGAGCCATTTAGTATGACACAAAATATCAATAATGATACATAACAACCACTATAATGTTTCAAAAAGCCATCAGATATGGCATCCCTGTTTAGGTACAAAAAATCACCATATATAACACAAATTTTGTTTTTTTTTTGAACGAAAACTGGGAACTTTTATAACAAATCAATACTTAAGACCTCGATGAGGAAGGATGGTACATCAAACCATTCCTTGCGCTCAATCATTGAACCAACCTCTCTAGCTATGGTATGAGCTAATGAGTTTGTTGAATGCCTAACAAAGTACACTGAATAGGACCTTAAGTCCTTTATAATCAAATGACAATCAGCTATAATCGAGCCAAGGTACAAAGGAATCTTGCTTCATGCTATCAAAAGCCTAAATAACAACAAGAGATTCCAACTCGATGTGAACCTGAGATACTCGTATTTTCTTTAACCATGATAACGCCTCCCTGAGTGCCATAGCTTCTGCAATTTTAGGATTAAGAACTGCAACCCAACAACCTCTATTGGCAGTTAAAAATCTTCCTTCCTCGTCTCGTAAAAGACATCCAAATGAAATTTTGCCCTCTCTTTCAAACCCTCGTCTCGTAAAAGGCATCCAAATGAAATTTTGCCCTCTACTGAAGTATCAATTTTACATGATACCCGCTCAGGCCCTTAACAAATTATATCTTATATATAATAAGTGTAAGAGAGATTTTATCCAAAACTTTGGTAGTCTGTACGACCAATGTATGACCAGATTAATAAGAACCGTTAAATTTATAAGGACCGTTAGATCTTAAATACATAGATAAGAATTGTTAGATCTAATATTAAAAAGAGTATTCGATTAATAGTAGGATTATATTAAAATACTTAAAAGTGTATTTTGATAATTTAAACCAAATATAATTGGGATTTCTATATTGAATAGGATTCTCTATATAAAAAAATTGAAACTCTCCTTTCTTTTCAATTTATGCGTAGTTGCAATTATTATATAATAATTGTTAAACCAAATATCGAGATATCGATTTATATCAATTTTACAGTATATAATGCTCATGTATATTATGTGTTAATCCCAAATGACCTAACAGAATTGTAGAAGGGGGAGTTGAATACAATTCTAGATATTTCTTAACTTAAAAACAACTTTCAAATAAAACTATACTGAAAATAAAAACACAAGCAAATATAAAATTTCAGTTGGATGTTTTGAGGATCCAACTGAGATGTTTTTATTGCGGAAATAATTTGTGTTACAAATGTATCACATCTGCTCAGTTCCTGATTTGGAGTGAGAGTGCTCTTTGAAAGAAGCTAATACAAACTATTTTTATCTCACTCACTTATCTTAAAATGAACTGCTACACTTGGTTATATAACCCAAGTTTACAATGTTATTTTTGGCTACACTAAAATACACTAAAGGTAACCGTCAGTAGCTTGCTTTTCATCCCTTTTGTCCAATGGTCCTTGAAGATCTTGTCTTTTGTCTTCATGCTTATTATGATCCCACTCAAGAACCTAAATGGAAATTGGAATGTTTCCTCATTCCCAGTGACCATTTTGATGGCTTCCAATGCAAAGTACACTTCTACATCATCTTTTGATCTGTCAGAAAACTGTCACTATCACTTTGTCAACTATTCAGAAAAGTGATAATGATTCGTTGATAGCAGGGAGATGTGTTTCGTTGATAGCTTTATTCTTCATTCCGTTGATGGTATATTCTTCATTCCGTTGATAGAGTAATCTTCATTCCGTTGACATGTCTTCACTTAGGCAAAATTACAAGGCACAATTTATTTACACTTAACCAACCTATTTTGCCTATCTAGTACATAGTCAACATGACTTAGAAACCCTATCTAATACCTACAACAAATGTATATCAACCAGTGAAGTATTGTACAGTGCAATTGATACATCACTCATTTCGTTGATGAGCTACCTGTCAACGGAAGCTGCAAAGCATACCATTCCGTTGACAGTTACAATATTGACTTAATACAAAATCTACTAAGTGTTTTATAATTATCATCAAGAACAACATATTCCTAACATTATGGATAAATATAATACACATGGACTCTGTATTATAAGAGACGTATGAGAAGTCATGTACATGTGTTGCAAATTTTGTTGTACAAATTACAAGTAAAACGATTTAGTTAATTAGACATAACACTTTTTTTAAACAGACATAATACTTTGATTCCTACAAATTATATTATATTATTTTTACATATAACAAACATAAAAGGATAATACCAAAATATTATTAAAAATTAAGAGTTTAATATTCATTAACGATAGTTTTTTTTGCTAATTATTAACGATAGTTTTGAATAGAATACTTATAGAGAATAAAGATCGTGAGGTTAATCTTAGCATACTTTTTCTAAGATCACAATTAATACATGTAAACAAATAAATCTAATCATCTATTGTTAAAAATTTACTTATCATATATTCGATTTTTTTATAAATCAGGAAAATGAGTAATTATATAGTTAATATAATTCATTCCCATGATCAATTACTACCTCAGTAGTCGGGATCTTTATTATCATTCTCATAATATATCAACAAAAATTTAAGTTTCGAATCATTTTAATAACATATTAATATTACCTATTTCAAAAATTAACAAAAAATTTAAATTCTGAATCGTATAAATTTGAATAAATATACATAATATATGCATTTTGCACAGGATAAACAAAACACAAAATAATTTATCCAAAAATATATCCTTATATATTTTATCCATAATTTTGGTAGTCATGGTATAATACCAAAAAAAATTAAAAAATCGTTAAACTTTAAAATAGATATATGAGAATCGTGAGATATTCGAACTCCATCAACAACGTATCAAATATTAAAATTAAAATTTTTATTACTAAATATATTAAAAAAAGAGTGTAGTAGTACTAAAAAAAAGTAAGAATTGTATCTTAAAATAAATAAATGAGAATCGTTGAATATAATATCAAGTTATATTTTATATTTTAATAGTTAAATTATTTTTTCAAAAATTCCATGTTAGAAATTCGTCAATAATATATTAAAAAAATTGTATTTAATAATTAAAAATATTAATGAAAATTAAAAAATAAAACAAATATTAATACTAAGAATAAATTGTGAATTAATAAAACAAATATTAATACTAAGAACATTAATTTAATGTATCTTCAAAAATCTAATTGAAACTATTAATCAAAAGTCAAAATATCTTAATTAAAAATATAACTCCTAACTAAATCTTGTGATATAATATATTTAATAATAATAAAAGAGAACTCACTGGTATCAATTAAGATGGTGATCAAAAAGTTATTAACATACCATTTATTAATACTAAACAGAAAAGTAGTTAGACTACAAGTAATCACTTGTCCGGTAGCCAAATTTGACCAATAATCAGAATCGTGCAAAATTTAAAGGATTTCTCTCCACTCTTGGTAGCCAAATTGCTAGATACTCGTACTATGACGATAGTCGATAGAACAAAACGGAAATAAACACGTGGGTGGGACTAGAGTGTCTACTGTATAAATTACTACTCTATGATTTAATAGTTTGGATCAATTTTATTATTTCTTTCAAAACAACAACCTTCTAACACAATCAAACTGGATGTGTCTATTTATTTATTACAAAATTCAAAATCACAAGAAAGAGCAGTAGAGCTGTGATATGATCTCTCACGAGTTTACAGATTTCACGATTTTTAAAATCAGTATTCAACTATTCTCCAATTTTAATGGATTCGTAAGTTTCTAATTAGTTTTTTATTATAATTTTATTGATTAAATTGATCATTTTTTGATCAAAGATTAAAAATTATCGTTTCTTTTCTTAAAAAGCTAGAATTATATTTTAAAATAAATAGAATGTACTATTATAGAAATGTAATATATGTTTTAGGTAAAATAATGATTAAAAATTATTTACATTTTATTATTTTTATTTCTTATTTAAAATTGTTGCAATTTTTTTTTTAATAATCCGGTGTCCGGGTCAATTTTTGCACACCTCGACTAATCCGGAGTATAGAACACTCGTACCCACCGAGCCTGACAATCCACTTATTTCAATTTCTTATCAGACGATTATGGGACAAAATACCTTAATTTTTCGAGCAATTTTTTATCAATGACAGTGTGAATGGTGATAAATTATGAATGTTTATTTTATTCGGTTTATATCTAGAATTTATACAAAATTGATATTAATAAACTTTTGCTTTTTCATGTGAACACAACTAATCATGGTAAGTTATGAAAATATATGTTTTCGGTAAATATCTAGAATTTGTATAAAAATAATATCGGTATATTTTTTATTTTTGCACCTCAACATATTACACATACTATGTGACAGGCATGATTAAACTATTGGACCATTTTTACGCAGACTAAATCAATACTATTATATAAAGGAGAAGACGGGGCGGTGAGGTGGCGCTCTCAGATCGCTTCGTTCTATTTTTTTAATTTTCTCAATTTTTTGAATTAATAATATTAAAAATTCAAAAAAATCTCAATTACCTTTTAAATGTTTACTAATAGAGGAAACATATAATATTCTTGCATTCAAAATCTCTACTAATGGAAAAAGTAAAAATACAATAGATCTTTACTAATGGAGAAAACTAAATATCACTAATGAAAGAAACTAAATATTCAATTATAATATTCTTACCTTCAAAATATCTAAATTAGAAAAAAAATGCATTACCTTACATTATTTTGAACTTTCCTCTATTATTATCTAAATATTCTCATAATATTTTTTTTTAATGAAATTACTATCTTAACACTCTGCTAAACTTTCTTTTATTATGTAATATAATTTCAATATTCTTGCATTTAAAATCTCTACTAATGGAGAAAAATAAATATAATATTCTTGCATTTAAAATCTCTACTAATGGAGAAAGTAAATATACAATAGATCTTTACTAATGGAGGAAACTAAATATTACAAATGAAGGCAACTAAATATTCAATTATAATATTCTTGTCTTCAAATATCTAAATTAAAAAAAAAAGTGTATTACTTTACATTATTTTGAACTTCCCTTTATTATTATTTAGATATTCTCATAATATTTCTTTTCAAATGAAATTACCATCTTAACATTCTGTTCTCCTAAACTTTCTTTTTTAATGTAATATAATAAAAAATACAAGAACATATTGGTAAATAAGAAGTTAAGAAATTAGATCGATCTTGCATAAGAAATTAAGTAATTACTTGGTAATAATTAATTACCTTTAATACTTGCATACAAACAGCTAATCAATCAATCAATATACTTATATAAATGAGAAGACGGGGGCGGTGAGGTAGCGCCTCTAGAATCGCTCCGTTCTATTTTTCTAATTTTCTCAATTTTTCACAATTTTTAATTTTAATAATTAGGAAATTGAAAATTACACTTTTATTATTTTCAAACTTGATAGAACTTTCTTTTATTATTTTCAAACTTGATAGAACTTTCTTTTATTATTTTCAAACTTGATAGAACTTTCTTTGATTTAGAAAATTACAACTTCCTTATTATTTTCGAATTCTTTTTTTGATTTTTAATTTTAATAATTAAGAAATTGAAAATTACACTTTTATTATTTTCAAACTTGATAGAACTTTCTTTTATTATTTTCAAACTTGATAGAACTTTCTTATATTATTTTCAAACTTGATATAACTTTCTTTGATTTAGAAAATTACAACTTCCTTATTATTTTCGAATTTGTAGGACTTGATAGAACTTTTTTTGATTTAGAAAATTACAACTTCCTTATTATTTTCGAATTTGTAGGCTTGATAAAACTTTCTTTTATTATTTTCAAACATGATAGAACTTTCTTTGATTTGAAATTGAAAATTACACTTTTATTATTTTCAAACTTGATAGAACTTTTTTTTTTCAAACTTGATAGAACTTTTTTTGATATAGAAAATTACAACTTCCTTATTATTTTCGAATTTGTAGGACTTGATAGAACTTTCTTTGATTTAGAAAATTACAACTTTCTTATTATTTTCGAATTTGTAGGCTTGATAGAACTTTCTTTTATTATTTTCAAATTTGATAGAACTTTCTTTGATTACAATTTTTAATTTTAATAATTAGGAAATTGAAAATTAAACTTTTATTATTTTCAAACTTGATAGAACTTTCTTTTATTATTTTAAAACTTGATAGAACTTTCTTTGATTTAGAAAATTACAACCTCCTTATTATTTTCGAATTTGTAGGACTTGATAGAACTTTCTTTGATTTAGAAAATTACAACTTCCTTATTATTTTTGAATTTGTAGGACTTGATATAACTTTCCTTGAATAATTAATGTTAAATATTCGAAAATATCTCAATTGACTTTAAAAATTTTACTAATATAATGGAGAAAACTAAATATACAATTATAATATTTTTGCCTTCAAAATCTTTATTAATGAAGGAAACTAAATATACAATTCTAATATTCTTGCTTTTAAAATTTTTACTGGTGGAAGAAACTAAATTTACAATTTTAATAGTCTCCTAAATTATTTTATTAGAAAATATCTTAATTGTATTTTAAATTTTCACTATTGGAGAAAAGTAAATATACAATTTTAATATGTTTGCCTTTATAATATTAAATAAATTCTCAACTATTTTCTAACGGAGGAAACTAAATATAGTATGTTAATATTCTCTTAAATGCTGATCCAATCATCAATATCTTTATATATATAAAGGAAATTTAATTCTTACTTTAAGGGAACGTTGTTTTCCTTTTAATCAGATAACCAACACTATATAAATACATGGACTCTGATAATCGTCTGGTGCACTTTTTGCTGTCATCATATTTTTTCTTATATACTTTGGTTTGATTTTTATTAGGGGTGTGTATATGACTATGTGAGCATGTATAATTATATGTTTTTTTGTTATATATCTAATTAAAAGTTTGTGCTCTTCTAATGCAGATCATGCATGGACAAGTTATTTGATGGATGATGGAGTGAAAGCAAAGTTTTGAAAAAAAGATTCATCGATAAAAAGGATAGTCAAAGAACCACACAAGGATGTCTAGGTATTTTTTGTTAATTTTTTTTTTGTTTCTGTGATATTTTCGATGTTTAAGTATTATTGCTTTCATTATTATGTGTTGAAAGTAGGTTTCATTAAAAAAAAAGGTACGCTTCTCTTTGTTCGCTTGTCTTTGTTCTTAATAACAAAATATTTGCGTGGACGTGCTTTGAATATTAATCCTTTACAAGGCCCGCATGTCACACGTACGTTTTTTTTTGTTCACTGCATGATCTAATATATGTCTTGCAGGAGATTGTATTGATTATATATGTTTAGTTAATTTTTCTACTCGAATTTAAGATGCTAACATGTACTATGTGTTATTCAATTAAAGTCGATATTGTTAAATAGATAATCATGAACAAATGAATATGCCCCTCTTCTTCCAAACAGTAATGCCCGTTCCTCTTTAATCATATCATTCTTTGTTTCTTTTATATTGTTAAGAGTACATAAAATTATGTAACTTCTCTTACTCCTATATGCATGCAGTTGGACTTCATTCATCTGGATTTCGGTGTCACTCGAAATAATGTACATAAAATTAAAATTTTATGGATTACTTCAAGGATATATTGGTAAGATTTCAAATTATTTGTTAGTTGGATGTATTTGTACTTGATTTTCATCTATTAAAGCGTACACATTTTTTAACTTTCAACTTTTATTATAACTAGCTTAAAATTCATGTGATGCACGGACTGTTTTTGACAGTTGTTATTTTATTATTATAGAGTAGAATAATTTGAATTTACAAGAAATACATCTAATTAAAAATTCTATTGGGAATAGAATATATGTTTGTAAAACATAATCAAATGTTTTATTGAAAGTAAAATAAAAATGCAAATTTATATATGTGTTTTTTCAACAAGAGAGTGACACACAAGAAAGGGGTATATTAACATGAAAATTAATATATAAGCCAAGTATTAAATATATTAAATTTGAGATTTCGATCTTAACAAGGAAAACGTATTTTATGAAGGACGGCTTATTAGTAAGGAAAAAGTAATTATTATAATTTAATTGACTGAGTTTTTATAAAAATATATAACGCCGCCGCGAAGCACGGTTTTTTCAACTATATGATTTTAAATTAACTGTACTTTTATAACAAGATAAATGGTGTATATGTAAGTTTGATGATGGTCTAACATGCTGACTTATTAATGTTTGTAGTAAACGAGGTGAGTCAGGTGCATGGGACTTGGGAGAGGGAGTTTCTTCGTCGAAATATTGAATACAAGGAATGAATTTGATTTCTAATTATTTAGATTTTCTACATTACAATTACTATAATACATGTGTCCTATCTAACATCATTCTTATATTAATACAATTAAAAAAACACTAATAAAAAAATAAAATATTATATAGGTATTCAAATTTATAAAGATGGATACAATAGTTCAAATTTAATAGTTAGATTTATAATTAAAAGTTCTATAAAATAGGTTTTTGAATTTATGGAGTTAAAGAGTTCAAATTTATAAAAATTACATATAATTAAAAGTTTTATTAGAAGTAAAATAAGTATTTAAAAAATAAAGTTAAAAGTTCTATTAAAACTGAAATAGGAAGACGAATTTATAAATGTATTTTTTCAACAAGAGAACGACTCATTAGAAAGGAGTACTTATTATGAAGGAATGAGTAATTGTTACTATAATTTTGAAAAAGATCTTTTAACATATTAGAAGTAGAAAATATGTTTTAATTTATGAAGGAGAACAGTAGAAAATATGTTTTAATTTAGGAAGGAGAACAATTTGAAATTATAGGGAAGACAAAACAATAAAATTATATTTGAAGTATAATTGGTGTTCGAATTTTTAAAAGAGAATAGTTCAAATTTATAGATTAGATATATAATTAAAAGTTATATTGGAAGTAGAATAGGTTTTCGACTTTATCGAGTAGAAAAATTCGAATTTATAAGAAACACATATAATTTAAAAATTCTATCGGAAGTAGATTATGTGTTTATAATACATAATTAAAATTTTATTGAAAATCAAATAAAAGTGCGGATTTATATGGCTTATATAAGAAAAAATTATAAATCGCTCGATTCATATTTATCTAATTTTCTAGAGCTCCTATACTTTAAATAATAAAAATCAAATTTCCTTTTTTAGCTCCTAAATTGTAGAAAAAATAATACTTATTAAAGACAAGTTGACTTCTATTTTAAATATTAAAAATTGAAATTTCCTTTTTTACCTCCTAAATTATAGAAAATGTAATACTTATCAAAGACAAATATCTGTTTTAGCTCTTAAATTATAGAAAATATAATACTTATTAAAGACAAGTCGACCTCTATTTTAAATATTAAAAATTGAAATTTCCTTTTTTAGCTCCTAAATTATAAAAAAGGTAATACTTATTAAAGATAAGTCGACTTAAAATTATAAACCTAATCAAATTTTATTATTATAAACAATCTTTATTATTATTATTATTATTATTATTATTATTATTATTATTATTATTAGTAAGATATCTTTTATTTCTTTATCTTTATATCTTTATATATAAAGGAAAATCTTCGATTTATATTTATCTATTTTTCTAGAGCTCCTCTATTTTAAATAGTAAAAATCAAAACTTGCTTATTTAGCTATTTTTTTTACAGTAAAAATCGAAACCTTTTAATATTTCTTTTATAACTCCTGACAAGTCCTCCAAAAATTATAAAGCTAATCAAATTATATAAATTTAATTGTATTAACTTTTATATAAAGTTATCAGAAATATATCATTCTCTATGTATTCGAATAATTTAGCTTCACGCTATACAATTTCTTTCCTCAACGTGTCAAGAATCAATACTACTGGCCATGTTCATGTTCATTTACTAGATTATATATATTGTTTTCTTTTGCCTGTTCTAATCTATCTTAACGTTTCCGGTTATTTTTTATTTTGCAGTTAGATTTTATGGCTTGGACATGGATGTACGTAAGTATATAATTCTAAGTCTAATCTATAGGAAGTATCTATATATTACATATCCATCCAATAAGGAACAATTCAAGCAAAAAGGAGACTTATCATGTTATTATTTGTGATGTTCTAAGTGTTGCTACCTTATTAGTTATTAGTTGCGAAACTATTGTTGGGTTGAATGGACAAAGCTATTTTTAGTATGTATCTTTCAGAATTAATTCATATATTAAATTAATCAATCTAGATCTTAAGTAATTTAATGTATAAATTAATTCTTCAGAATTAATTTATTTATGAAATTATTTGAGTCATTCATTTAATTTATTTAATCAGTGAATTAATTCTAAAAGAATTAATTCATTTGTTAAATTAATTAAAAGTAGAATGTATTGAAACAGATTTAATCCTAATTCTATTTAGTACTAGTAGTACTATCAGTTTACTACTAGTAGTACTATCAGTTTACTACTAGTAGTACTATCCTTTATAGTACTACCGAGAGTACTACTAAGGTTAACTGATAGTACTACCGAGTATGAATTAAAATGAAGTGCAGTGGATTTGGCGCGTGCAAGTTATTCAAGTGACTTGGTTATATACAAGTCATTTGTAATAAAAACACACAGACAACACAATTGAAGACAGAACACAAAAAGCAAAGTTTTATCTTTCTCTCTTCTGCATTCAAGCGAACCAACTGCATAGCTCAATTTAATTCTTGTAATAAATTCTAGCCATCAAAGTTATATCCAATCCACTAGAATTCAATTACTTGTATTGCTTTGACAATCTAGCGGATCATAATCCCAAGAATTATTATCGAACTACTTTTTAGTATTCGATCTTTTTATTACAAATATAGATAAATTCATGTCGAATTTATTCTAGATTTGTTTTAACAAGAACCTTGTAATCTGTGCACTGAATTGTAACACCCCTCAAGTTTAATAGAGTTTCTATTTAACTTGAATATTGTTTCAGTTTTTATTCCGCACTAATTTGTTCTAAACAGTTAAATCATTTAAAGGACAAATTCGATAAAACGGTATAGTTTGTATTCAACCCCCCTTCTACAAACTTATCAGGACCTAACAATTGGCATCAGAGCCTTTTGATTGATATACTAATCAAAGATCCAATTGTTTGAGATTTTTTTCTTAACTCTGAAATTTTTATTTTTCTAAAAATCTCAAAAATGTCTACAACTCAGAAAGTTGGTACTGTCAAAATCCCAATGTTCAGCAAGGAGCATTATTCTATGTGGAAGAAGAAAATGCTCCTATTTCTTAAGGTTGCAAATCCTAAATACATTGATGTGCTGAAGAAAGGTCCCAAACTCCCTATGATTATTGAGGAAGAGATAACAGTGGATAACGTTGTTACTAGGCCTGCTAGTATGTACCCTAAAGATCCCAAGGAGTACACTCCTGATGAGAAAGAGGATGTTACCTTGGACTCCTGTCTTCAGTTGATCCTTATTGAGAGTCTTGATCCTATCATGCATAATCATGTCCTAAATTGTGAAACTGCCAAACACATTTGGGGAACCATAGAGATAATCAATGAGGGGACAGAGGAAGTTAGGGAGAATATGCTGGAAATTCTCACTTCTCAATATGAGCATTTCAGATCAAACCCTGGTGAAGGTATCTCTCAGGTTTTTGAGAGATACAACAAATTAATCAATGATCTGAATCTCAATGGGAAGCACTACACCAACAAGGAGATTAACAAGAAGTTCCTTCTTACCCTACCACCTCATTTGGAGCACAAAATATCTGCCATTAGAGAAGCAAGAGATATGAATGAGATTGCTTTGGAGAGATTGTATGGTGTGCTGAAGACCTATGAGCTGGAGCAGATTCAACAAAGGGAGCTGTATGGAACTGGGAAAATTGTTGGTACCTCTACTGCATTGGCTGCTGAAGTCCCACAGAGACTGGAAGTGAAGGCTGTTCAACCTTCCAGTTCTCACATGAATGTTATTGATGCTGAATATGGATTAACATCCATTGATCAATCTGGTGGTGACTTCTATTCTTTAGAAGAACTTGATCAGCTGGAGGATGGTGACTTGGCTTTGATAGTCAGGAAATTTGGGAAGTTCAGATTCAAGAGGAATCCCAATCTTAAGTTCAGACCCAGATTTCAGAGAGGTGGATCTTCATCTTCAAGTGGCACAAGGGGTGGCTACAAAACTGGAACTGTGGAAAGGAGCACAATCAGATGCTACAATTGCAATGAGTTGGGTCACTTTGCTACTGAGTGCAGGAAGCCAAAGCAAGTGACCAGAAACACATTTGATTCTAGCAAGAAGAACAAGATTGGGAAAGCATATGTTGCTGAGGGAAAGAGTTGGGATGACACTGACAGTGATGAAGAAGCAGGTGAGATGGGGAACCTTGCTTTAATGGCTAAAGAGGAAAGCACTTCATCCAGATACATGTCAGAGGTAACCTTTACTGACGCTGAAATGATTTATCATCTTGGTGGCACCATAAGTTGTGCACGCACTGAAAATGATAGAATAAATCTTTTAAACACAAATCTTGAAAAGGAATTAAAAGAATTGAAACTTGTGCATGTTAATCAGGATGAACTTACTGAGAAAATTGCTTTTCTTGAGAATAGGGTCAAATGTTATATTCAACTGGAAACCATTCTCAAAGATCAGATTAGTGAGCTTAAAACCAAAGCTAATGCCTATTACAACTCTTATAAAACGGCTAAAGAAATTTTCAATAAACAAGCTATTGGTAATCATGTCAGTATAGGTTATGATTATAACGAGGCTATAGGATTGCTTGGTATTAATACACCTTGTAGAGTCAGAGAAGAAGGAAAGGCTGTTCCTTATATACTTAAGGGTATTGAAACACCCTTCTGTAAAGAATCCATAGCAGATCCTATGAATGAATACTCTATAATCATTGCTGAAGAGATTCGTGAAGAAGATATGGCTTTGGAAGTTGAACAGTCCAAAAAGTGTATATCTGATATTCCAGTCAAAGTTGCTACAACTGAAAAGACTAAATCAGATATCCATAAGTTGGATCAAAACAACTGTAGAACTAACATGCCTGCTATTAATTCTTCTCATAAAGCATGTGGTGTGAGTAATTGCATGTCTTGTGCTTTTAATGTTATGTATGCTTTCTTTAATAAAAAGCATGTATCTAGTGATAAGACTGCTCCACATCAACATGTTAATAATAAGAAGCATGTTAAAGCAAAGACTACTAGTCCTCCTCAGACTAGAGTGGATTCATTTATCCCTAAGCCTACTCAGAAATGTGTTAAGGCTGGCTATAAATGGAAACGTTCTTATGTGAAAGAGGATGAAGTAGTTTTAGTTAGAAATGTTGTTTTGCCTGACAAAGGCCAGTTCTTTAAGTATGCCGGACCCAATCAATTTTGGGCTCCGAGGAAGGACTAATCAATCTGATATTGCAGGGAGTTAAACAGGTGAACCGTGTTATGTGGATTCTTGACAGTGGCTGTTCAAGGCATATGACCGGAGATAGAGCCCTGCTATCAGATGTGGTTGTGAAAGCTGGCCCAGTAGTTACCTTTGGAGATAACAGCAAGGGTATTACGAAAGGATATGGCTGTTTGAAGTACGGAAATGTTATCATTGAAGATGTTTCATTTGTGGAAGGTCTGACGTTCAATCTTCTCAGCATCAGTCAGTTCTGTGACAGAGGATATGCTGTTTCCTTTGAAAGAGAGAAGTGTCAGATCACTCACAAGAAGAATGGAAAGCCTGCTCTTCAAGGAGTAAGGAAAGGTGACTTGTTCATAGCTGATCTGAACTCGGGATTCAAAGATGAAGTTAATTGTTTTTATGCTAAAGCTTCATCAGATGATAGTTGGCTATGGCACAAGAAGATGTCTCACCTTAACTTCAAAACCATGAACTCTTTAGTCAAGAGGGAATTGGTTAGAGGTTTGCCTCAGATGGAATTTACACAGGAAGGTCTGTGTGAGGCATGTCAGAAAGGAAAGTCAAAGAAAGCTTCTCACAAGGGCACTGACACATCATCAATAACTGAACCACTTCAGCTACTGCACATGGATTTGTTTGGTCCAGTTAATGTGATGTCTATGTCAAAGAAGCAATATGCACTTGTGATTGTTGATGATTTTTCTAAATATACTTGGGTTTTATTCCTACGTTCCAAGGATGAGACCCCATTCCTGGTGATTGGCCACATAAAGTTGATTGAGCTGGATTCGAGATTCCCTGTTAGAGCCATAAGGTCAGATAATGGTACTGAATTCAAGAATGCCATTCTAAATGACTTTTGTGCTGATAAAGGAATAACAAGACAGTATTCTGCCCCTAGAACTCCTCAATAAAATGGAGTAGTGGAAAGAAAGAATCGTACATTGATTGAAACAGCTAGGACTATGCTAAGTGAGTCCAAACTTCCAACGTACTTTTGGGCTGAAGCAGCGAATACAGCTTGTTATACTCAGAATCGAACTTTAATCAACAAGGACTTAATGAAGACTCCGTATGAGATCATGAACAACAAGAAACCAACTGTCAAGTACTTTCATGTATTTGGAGCAAAATGCTTTGTGCTTATAGATGACAATGTTAAACGTGGCAAGTTTGATGCGAAGGCACAAGAAGCTATTTTTGTTGGTTATTCCAGAAGATCTTACAGGGTCTACGTGGTTGGCAGTCACACAGTAAAGGAAAGTGTCAATGTTACTTTTGATGACACTAAGTTCCCCAGTATCCAAAAAGAAGACTCATCTGAAAAGCTGAAGTTTGATAACTTGCCAGACTCAGAATCAGATGATGAAGCCTCACCTGAAGTTATTGCTGGTGATGATAATAACAATGATGATAATGATCATGGTGATGGTGGTGGAAACACTGGTAACAATGGAGATACCACCAACACTGGAGAAGAATCATCAAGGCAAACAGGCAACAACTCAGGGGGAGCAAATGAAGGATCAACTAGTCACTCACAACATCAAAGTGAATTTCAAGGTGAATCATCAAGATCAAATCTTCCAAGACAGACTGTTTGGAATAGAGCTCATCCTTTTGAGCTGATCATTGGTGATCCAAATGTTGGAGTTAAAACTAGAAGTGCTTCTCAGAATGAATGTCTTTTCTCAGCATTCCTATCTAAAATGGAGCCAAAGAAAACTGAGGAAGCACTGACTGATCCAGATTGGGTGATTGCTATGCAAGATGAACTCAATCAATTTGAACAACAGCAAGTCTGGAAGCTGGTACCCAGGCCAAAGAACAAGAAAGTAGTTGGTACAAGATGGGTATACAGGAACAAGCTAGATGAGGATGGCATTGTTACAAGGAACAAGGCAAGACTGGTTGCACAAGGGTATTCTCAAGCTGAAGGCATTGATTATGATGAAACCTATGCACCAGTGGCTAGACTTGAGGCCATCAGGATGTTCTTAGCATTTACTGCTTATTCCAATTTTAAAGTCTATCAAATGGATGTTAAGAGTGCATTCCTGAATGGTGAACTTGATGAAGAAGTGTATGTGGAACAGCCCCCTGGCTTTGAAAATCAGGAGCTGCTGGACTTTGTGTACTTTCTCTTCAAGGCTATCTATGGTCTCAAACAAGCCCCAAGAAAATGGTATGACACTCTCTCTGGTTTTCTTTTAGAAAATGGTTTTGTTAGAGGTATCATAGACAAAACTCTTTTTTCAAAGAAACACAAAAGTGATATGATATTAGTCCAAGTCTATGTGGATGACATCATATTTGGGTCTACTAATGATAATCTCTGTAAGAGATTTGCTGAGCTAATGCAGAGTAAGTTTGAAATGAGTATGATGGGTGAGCTGAAGTTCTTTCTTGGATTGCAAGTAAGTCAAAGGTCAAATGGTATATTTATTTGTCAATCCAAGTATCTCAAAGAACTCCTCAAGAAGTATCACATGGAGGATTCAGCATCAGCAAGGACTCCATCTTCAACAGCCATCAAACTTGGAGCTTCTGACAAATCTATCAAGGTAGATGTTACAAGCTACAGAGGTATGATTGGCTCCTTACTCTATCTTACTGCTAGTAGACCAGATATTATGTATGCTACATGCTTGTGTGCAAGGTTCCAAGCGGACCCTAGAGATGTACATCTCGTTGCTGTGAAAAGAATCTTGAGATATCTTAAGGGTACACCTAATCTAGGTATCTGGTACCCTAAAGATTCTGGTTTTAATCTTGTTGGATATACAGATTCTGATTATGCAGGTAGTGTTGTGGATAGAAAGAGCACCTCTGGGAGTTGTCAATTCCTAGGAGGTAGGTTGATTTCCTGGTATAGCAAGAAACAGCAAACAGTTTCCAATTCAACAGCTGAAGCTGAATATATTGCTGCTGGAAGCTGTTGTGCTCAGATCTTATGGATACGGAATCAATTAAAGGACTATGGCTTTGCATTAGACAAAATTCCCATATTTTGTGATAATACAAGTGCCATAGCAATCTCCAACAACCCTGTGCAGCACTCGAGAACAAAGCACATTGATATCAGGTATCATTTTATCAGAGAGCATGTCATGAATGGAACTGTGGAGTTACATTTCGTACCCACAGAAGAACAGACTGCAGATATATTCACTAAATCTGTTGATGAATCCACATTTATCAAGTTAGTTGGTAAATTGGGTATGTTAAACAGTCTTAGTGATTAACAATATCTCTGTCATGTTTGTTCTTTCAAAATTCATTTTCTTTTGCTATTTTAATGATATTCACTGAGTGTTCTCATTTAATAGTACTTGCTTGTATATTTAAATAGCTCTGAATATTTTATTTTCTTTAAAAATGTTTTTCTCATATTTTTTAAGAAGAGAAATATATTTTTATTGAAAATATATTTATTTAGAATTATTTAGGTATTTTTCAGATTGTAAATATTGATGTTTGAATTTTTCTGCAAGTTTATATTAATTTTATGCATTTCTATAATATTCTGCATTTTTTTCTAGAATTTATGGAATTTTCTGTGAATTTTTCTAGATTTGTATAAATTTTTCATGCATTTTTATTCATTTTCTGTAAAGTTTCAGTAATGTTCAGCATTTCCTTTTATTTTTATTTAATTTTCGTTAGTATTACTAGTTTTGAACTAGTAGTACTATCGGTAGTACTATCCAGTGATAGTACTACTAGTTCTTTTTAGTTAGTACTACCGTAGTTTAGATAGTATTTCTAGTATTATTTTTAATTAAAATTTTTTTTAATTCTGATAGTACTACCAGTTCAATTTCATAGTACTACCGCATTTTTCATTTTCTTTATTATTATTCTTTTTCTGTTTAATTGATAGTACTACCGTGTTTTTTAACCATAGTACTACCAGTTTTTTTTCTCTCTTTTCTTTTACCATAGTACTTACAGTGTATTTATATATATATATGTATAGTAATTTTTTATTACTGAGTACTTCAACAGTTCAAGTTTTAACTTAACTGCTTTTTACTTTTCTCTCTCGATTTTTCTAAGAAACGAAGTGCTGTCCAATTCTTTTTCAATTTCCAGATTCGTTTCTTGCTTGTTTTTAATTCTGAAACCACCATTGAACAGATCTTCTCAAGCCCATTATTTCGAGCACTTAAAATTCAAGGTTCATTGAGTTTTTAGTTTTCGAGTTTTTGAATTTCAAAGGGTTTTTCTCTTCGTTTTTAGTGATTAAAAAGGTGTTTTTGGATTCTAAAAATAGTACTGTGTGTGGTTTGTGTCAAGGATTAACATACTAAAATTTGGTAATTTTTGGAGAACTTTGAAAATTTGGATTTTTAATTAATTTTAATTAATTTTAAAATCCTAAAATTCGAATTATTCATAATTATTTAAGTTTTTGATTTTCCGTGTTAATTCTTACTTAGTAAATTATGGCTCAGAATTTTGAGGTTGTTAAAAACAATTACATTGGGTATTTTGATCCGTTGAGATGTCCGATTGATCGTTTTCGACCTTGGATTCAGTTTTTAAATTCGCAGTGTTGTGTGAGTCGTGCTATATGTTTATCTGCTGATTTAAAGGTTGAACCACTTAGATTGTTGTGTTCTACTGCTGTAATTTCTGAGAATTTAAATTCTATATCTTTCACTATTGAGCACACACAATATACTATTACTGAGGATTTGTTTTGTGAAGTGTTTCAACTTCCTAGGGATAACTTTGATAGGACTCCTTCTGATGATGAATTAATTCAGTTTTTCACCAGAATTCATTATCAAGGTCCTTTGGAGTTGCCTAAACTCAGTAAAGCAAATCTAGTCTGTGAATGGAATATCTTATTTGATACTTTAGCTAAAGTTTTCAGCAATTGTACTAAGAGCAATTTTCAACATATTCCATCTTTGTTGCAGTACATTGCTTATGCTATTGTGTTTAATGTTAGGCTTAACATTGGTCATCTTATTTGGAGTCTTATGGTTAGGAGAGTATCTAATGCCATGATTGATCATGATAGTGGTAGAAATGTCAGGTGTTTCTATCCTAGATTTCTCACTATCCTAATCAATCATGTGCTATCTGATGCTCACAAGGAGTTGTTTTCAAATGCTGTATCTATTCCTTCTCCTACTACTTTTAGTAAGTTCTATCAAAGACTCCATACTTCTAGTAAATGGAATATGACACCAGTGGTTGTAAGTCCATTCATGGCTCATTTCATTCACCTACCTACTTTTGAACCCTTTGTTCCTGATCAACAACTAGTCATTGCAGCTGGAACTTCAGAGGAACTGCCACTACAGGTAATACATCCTATCTCTGGATCATCTGGCACCTCTGCTCAAACCCAAGTGGTTGATAGGACAGACCAAGAGGTTGTAGAACCACAATCTCTATCCCAGGTCAGAGAGCCAAACACACTGTCTAATCCTTTAACCTCTCAACCTGGAACTGCTTCTTTAATAAGACAAAGGGCAAGTAGTGAAGAAACACTGAGTGCACCCACAGCTCTGTCTCCACCATTAAAGAAAAGAAAAACCTATAGAGAGACATCTGTAATCCCATCCATGTCCTCCCAAAAGGATTTGGACTTTGAAATGGCCATTGAACAGTCTCTGGAGACATCCTCTGAACAGGATGAATCTATTGAAATTCGCCATCGGGCCCTGGCAATCTGTAATGAGTCAAGCACTCTCCCATTACTCACAATGGGAGAAGACATCCAAATACAAGAAACTCAGGACACTTTGTCAGGAGAGCACTTAGGATCTGAAACAGTGCCTACCATTGTCACGGTAGAAGTGCCTTCACAGGCATCAGAGGGAAAATCTGATTCTTTGCCATCTATAACATAATCATTTTCTCCCCTCCCAGAGGGAACATCTCTGGCTCCCCTAAGGGATTTTTCACTCGCAGTCTTTACTGGAGAAAGTGAAAGGCAACCTGATGAGTCTGTCCCTGAAGAAATTCAGTATACAATGTCAAATATTTTGACAGACTCTTTCAGGGATCGGGAATTGCGAACTCCCATTGCACCACCACTGACCTCTCTTGAAGGGGCTAGGGTGATTTTTCCTGCAGGTACATCTACTGAGAATCTTGACAGACAGTTAGTGGTGAGAGATATGAATCAAACACCGAGTGAAACACAAGCACGTGAGTTGAGTGAAACACCACTGAGAGCAATTGAGGTGAGTGCACACACTGACACAAACACTGCTTTGTTGAACCAACTAGCTGATCTACAAAGGAAGTTACAAGAAACCCAGGCTGAGAATAATCTTCTGAAAGCACAAGTGGTTGCACAATCTACCATCTCTGTATCAAATCAGCTGGGTACTGTGAAAGATGACCTGGAAGGACTGAAGAATAATCTACTCCCGAGGCTGAATTCAATCCAACAATCTCAAGTACTGGTGGCTTCAGACATCTCTGATATTATAACGTCAAATGCTCAGATATCGGAGAGTGTTAAGGAGATTGCTTCTATTTCTACCAAGGTGGACTTCATTCTGCAAACATCTGATGAAAACCAGAGGTTTAATGAGCAAAGGATATCTAGGATTGTAGGAGGAATGGAGCATCTTAATGAAGGAATGAAGCACCTATACAACATGATCAAGGAATCACATCAACCTACTGTAGAGCAAAGATCATTCTTTGAGGGAGATGATGATGGGGATGATGATGCTGATGAAGGAAGAGATGGAAGGGAGAGAGGAGAGATAAGGAGAACAACTGAGGTGAATCCTAGGGCTTCCACAGCTCAAACTGTAGAGGATTCCTCAACTAAGGGGGAGAAGGAGAAGAAAGGAGAAGAAAGGGAAGCTGGAGAAGCTTCTGGAGGAGATAAAGGGAAAGGTAAACAATCACTGGAGGATACTGTCTTTCACGATGCCTACTACTATCAAGGTGAACAGGATGACTTCCAATTTGACACTTCTGGTGATCTGAGGAAGACCATTTCTGAAGAAGCTTTTGGTGAGGAGGAGGTTGAGGAGGCAGCAAACTTTGAGGATTGGGAGGATGAAGCTGATCTATATACACCTGACCCTTTGTTTCAAAAGGAGTTGAAGAAACAGCAAGCAGAACTAAGGAGAAAGGAGGATGAGCAAGCCAAGGTCTCCGACATCATATCTCAGAAGCTGAAAATTCAAAAGGCTGAACATGAAGACAAACAACGTCTTCATAGTATTCATGTCAAAGAAAGGAGATTGGATGTGAGGATGAAGCAAGGAAGCAAGTGGGACAAGGCAAGGGAGATGTTTGATATCCCTCAGAGAGGCGCAAACAATGATGCTACTTTTCTGAAGCTGCTTGAGAAGATCAGAACGGTTAATCCAGACAACTCATTATATATGAAGGCATTGAAGGAAGATATCCTAAGGATTACGTCTGCATTTGATCAAGTGAGGCAAGAATTGTTCATCTATGTCTCAAGTGCGCTTGAAGGGTCATTCACCATTTCTCTTGACCTCCTACAAAGAAGATCTCTATCTGAATTGTGGATTCTGATGAGTAAAGTAAAGAGATCTTCTTGCTTGAATGAGCTTCTATATGATCGGCTTAGAGATTCTGCTATGAAGGCCAGCCCTCAAGTTGTACATTTTCCTTATGAAGTCAAAATCTACAGAGGTACAACTTTAGAGACTGTGAGGCTGGATCCTGATTCCATGAAGCTACAGACTGCTATGCAACTGGTGAAGTTGGAGAATCTTCTTAGAACTTCTGGGTTTGCTTCTGTAGAGAAGTCTGAAGTTGCTGATATGATTTCAGACTACTACACGGAGAAAATTCCAAGGTATGCTCAGATGAAGAATAGATTGAAGAAGATCACCACTCAACCAGTAATGCCAAGTGGTGTGGTTTCTGAAAGTGATCGTGTCCTTGACGAAGATCTTCTAGTCACCTTGCAAGAAGCTGAAGAAGGTGAAATTAGAGACTAAAGGCATGATGTAGTTAGCTCAATTTGTAAATGTTATATGTTTAGAGCTAGGTAAATCAAGATAGGAAAATGTATTCATATGTTCAGTCTAGAGGAACATCTATCTTGTATTTATCTTTACTGTTTGAATCTGGATATTGTTATATTTAATCCAGAACTTTTTATTATTTGCTTGGCTCTTAAAAGTCTTATCTTTTCTTGTTTTAGTTGAGTTATCCTCTAGAGGTATTTGGTTGTTATTGTCTAACAAACAAATAGGGGGAGATTGAAAGGCATATGTCTAGGCCTATTTGTAAACACCGAGGATTCTACTCAACTTTAATTAAGATGTAATAAGTAAATAATAAAAATCAAATGTCACAGGAATCTCAGAAGATTATATCTGTCAAATAATGAAGATTAAAGTCATCTACAGAGTTGAAGTTATTCTACACTGGAAGAAGTTCATTTATTTGATCAAGCCTCAGTGAAGTATTCAAGAAAGTGGATCTATTTAAAGTGACAGAGGTTCAGAAATGTGACGGGAAAAAGTACAGGTTACAGTCCTTGTTTAAATAAAAGGAGTAAAGAATCACAGCTTAAAGTCAAGTATGAAGAACAACCATTAAAGTTAGTCGCTCATGAACCAGACAATACATGGAGTGTCAACGTCAGTCAGTGGAAGTTCGTCATCAATTTCAGTGGTTCTAAGAATTAGTTTAATTCTCTTTTAATATTATTCTATAAGATATTTAATTTAATCTATGAATTAATTCTTTCAGAATTAATTCATATATTAAATTAATCAATCTAGATCTTAAGTAATTTAATGTATAAATTAATTCTTCAGAATTAATTTATTTATGAAATTATTTGAGTCATTCATTTAATTTATTTAATCATTGAATTAATTCTAAAAGAATTAATTAATTTGTTAAATTAATTAAAAGTAGAATGTATTGAAACAGATTTAATCCTAATTCTATTTACTACTAGTAGTACTATCAGTTTACTACTAGTAGTACTATCCTTTATAGTACTACCGAGAGTACTACTAAGGTTAACTGATAGTACTACCGAGTATGAATTAAAATGAAGTGCAGTGGATTTGGCGCGTGCAAGTTATTCAAGTGACTTGGTTATATACAAGTCATTTGTAATAAAAACACACAGACAACACAATTGAAGACAGAACACAAAAAGCAAAGTTTTATCTTTCTCGCATTCAAGCGAACCAACTGCATAGCTCAATTTAATTCTTGTAATAAATTCTAGCCATCAAAGTTATATCCAATCCACTAGAATTCAATTACTTGTATTGCTTTGACAATCTAGCGGATCATAATCCCTAGAATTATTATCGAACTACTTTTTAGTATTCGATCTTTTTATTACAAATATAGATAAATTCATGTCGAATTTATTCTAGATTTGTTTTAACAAGAACCTTGTAATCTGTGCACTGAATTGTAACACCCCTCAAGTTTAATAGAGTTTCTATTTAACTTGAATATTGTTTCAGTTTTTATTCCGCACTAATTTGTTCTAAACAGTTAAATCATTTAAAGGACAAATTCGATAAAACGGTATAGTTTGTATTCAACCCCCCTTCTACAAACTTATCAGGACCTAACAACTAGTACTTATATAAAGGAGAAGACGGGGGCGGTGAGGTGGCGCCTCTAGAATCACTCCGTTTTATTTTTCTAATATTCTCAATTTTTCACAATTTTTAATTTTAATAATTAAAACTTTCTTTATTATTTTCGATTTTGTAGGAAGGAAATTGAAAATTAAACTTTTATTATTTTCAAACTTGATAGAACTTTCTTTTATTATTTTCAAAGTTGATAGAACTTTCTTTGATTTAGAAAATTACAACTTCCTTATTATTTTCGAATTTGTAGGACTTGATAGAACTTTCTTTGATTTAGAAAATTACAACTTCCTTATTATTTTCGAATTTGTAGGCTTGATAGAACTTTCTTTTATTATTTTCAAAGTTGATAGAATTTTCTTTGATTTAAAAAATTACAACTTACTTATTATTTTTGAATTTGTAGGACTTGATAGAACTTTCTTTAATTTTGAAAATTACAACTTCCTTATTATTTTCGAATTTGTAGGATTTGATAGAACTTTCTTTGATTTAGAAAATTACAACTTCCTTATTATTTTCGAATTTGTAGGCTTGATAAAACTTTCTTTTATTATTTTCAAACTTGATAGAACTTAGAAAAAAAATCAAAACCTTTTTTAAGTTATATAAAATAAACCATTGTAGAAAAGGTAAGTATAAACTCTAATTTATATTGAATAATATTTTTCTATTTTTCTAGATTATAATTTTGAATTTCCTTTTATAACATCTAGAAATTTACTTTCAATTCATATTTATCTATTTTTCTAGAACTTCTCTATTTTAAATAATAATTAAAATCAAAACTTCCTTACTTAGCTCTTAGCTCTTATCTTTTATCTTTTATCTTTATTTATTTATATTTATTTATTTATTAAAATTACATTTTTTTCTAAAATTTTATATTATATAAAGCATAACCTTGAGCTCTCAAATCGTTCACCACAAACTGCATTGTCTTTTGATTTTACATTATACGTGATTTTGTTCTTTCAACTCTAGCGAACTTTACGGTATACATGATTTTGTTTGTTTTTTATATTCAAAAATAATTTTGTTCAAAACTGACTTTGTTCGTGTTATAACAACTGCAGGGCATATGGAATGATGGCAATAGGCATCAAGCCAGGTAATGTCAATTTCTCTATAAAAACATTGCTAATTATTGATGCTGATTGTTTATCCTCAAGTCACAAATTTGAGGATTTTGTAAGTAATATTGTGCATTCGTGTATATATGTAATGATGCTTATATATTTGATCATAACTTTTTCTGGATAAATACTTATCTTTTTGTTTTCTTCTTTCTAATGTCTGTAATCTGGAAATTTTTGCAGGTTGCACGAAAACATACCAATTGCACGGAACAAAGGTAAACAACTAAACTCTTTACAAGTTTGATTATGTATATTTCATATTGATTTAATAAGCTCTTATTTTCAATTTTGTTGGTTTATGAATATGTGATATGTTTATATACATGTGTACGAGTTTAACAGAGTTTATTTTGAGGGATACATATAAACACCTAAGCCCCTATATTTTAATCTGACCCTTTTATATTGAGTTAATACACCCTGTTCTTTATTTTTGATCAATTTTGTCCTTGAATTTTTATACATAAAACATGATTTATTTTTATTTTTTTAATTATTCAACATGTATCATGTTTAGATACATGTATTTGGGAATAACAGGGTTATAATAATGTTGAGTTTTCTTTTTGATTTTGCAGGAGACTGATTAACATATTGATTCCTATACAATGATCATTGTTTTCGTCTTTAATGATTTTTGTTTTATGCCTATGATGTACGCCTCTAAATAATTATTTATATTTCAAATTCTTGATTTTTTATTTTCTTTTTAATGTTAGCTTAGGCCACCCTGCCGCACAAAGTTTTTAAGCCTCTGCAAGAGAAGAAAAGGAAGTCGGTGATAGCCTCAGTAATTTTGTAATTTTTGAATATACATTAGATTGATTGAATTCCAATACCATGTTTTTTCATGTCGTTCATTAATCTGACTCTTTTTTTTAACAAATTTCGAATTAGAAAAAAAATTAATAATTAAAAGTTTTAAATTCTACAACTCTAACTTATAAAATACAACTAAAACAAGTTCTCTAAAACAAGTTCAAAATGGTTCAACAGTTCTTTAGGAACTCTATTTAAGAATTTCTGAATGAAATAATAGCCTATGTAAAATATCTCATTAATTATATTTAAGTATTACAATGGTTGTCGGACAAAAACAACGCAACACAAAATTGGCATGAGTGAAGAATATTGTAAGGTGTGATGAACCAATTAAATTATCATGATGTAAATAATATATGTATTTGAAATTTTATAATTTTGTATTAAGGGCGTTTAAGAAATTAGTAATTTTTTGACAATACAAATGATTCAAGTTTGAGACCGTGATTAGTAATTAATTATATGTATATATTTATTACAAAAGATGTCAACTCAAAAAAATGTAACACAAAATGGTTATAATTAAATAATTAATTTGATTATTTATGTATATTTATTTTGTAAAATAGCATGTCCAGTAATTTACGTGATCTTATAGATATTTATTTCTCAAATTTCTTCTTGAATAATCTACATTTAAGAATTTAAGAATAAAATTATAAGGTCGTCGCGATTGTGTTTATTATTTATATGATATTTTTTGAAAAAGTTCTCGATTTTTTTCATAAATAGATAATATTTAAAATTTTACAAAAAATATTATAGGACCGCTGCGAAGCGAAAACTCCCAAGAGCTCTCAGATTGTTCGAAAAATATTTATCAATTTTTCTAGAGCTCCTCAATTTTAATTCAGTAACATTAAATTTTCTTATTTAAATTTGAATTTATAGGATAAAAAAAAAATATCAATTGGCTTTTAAATTTTTACTAATGGAGAAAACTAAATATACATTTTTAACATTCTTTCCTTTCTCAATTTTAATTCAATAAAATTAAATTTTCTTATTTAAATTTGAATTTATAGGATAGAAAAATCTCAATTACCTTTAAAATCTTTACTAATGAAAGAACTAAATATACAATTTTAATATTCTTTCCTTTAAAATCTTTAATAATGCACGAAAGTAAATCTACGATTTTAATATTCCACATCTTTATCTTTTTATCTCATAAACGCTCTCTATTGATCCAATGAATATATACTTTATAAAGGAGAAGACGAGGACGGTGATGTGACACCTCTCAAATCGCTTTGATCTATACTTCTATAAATATAGTTTTCAAATTAGTTACCTAATTGAGTCATTTTTGAAATGAGTGACTAATTTGATACATTTGAACCAAATGAGTGATGATTTTGATAATTATCCCTTTCTTTAATACTATTTTTCAAGGAAGTTAAATATGTTATGTTATGTTAAAAATGGTTTGTTTGACTGTCAAAAAAAAAATCTTCAAATGGAGAAAACTAAGTATACTATATTAATATTATCTTAAACTTACTCCACGAGTCCAATTTATTTACTAATTTTTATTTAATATCATTTAATCGAGGAAAATAATAAAGAAGACGATTTGTGAGGTGCCAAACGATTTGAGTAGAAAATATCTAAATTGGATTTTAAATCTTTAGTAATGGAAATATTTATTAACTTATATTCTCCTAAACTTTCTTATATCTTAAAATTGTCCTAAAATTTATCTTTAAGTCAAATTACCATGTTGATATTTTCTTAAACTTTCTTTTGAACTTAGAGTTACCATTTTAATATTCTCATATATTTTTTCTTGAAGTTCTAAAATTTATCTTGAAATCATATTATCATATTTACATTCTCCTAAAAAAAGTATTAGAAATTATGTTCTCATAATTGTTTTGTAAAAAAACCCACGTTTAATTTATATATATGTTTTACATATACATGAAAAATCATTTTTTTTTAAAAATTTTACCTTCTAATTATGTAGAAGATAAAACTTACAGAAAATACAAGTTTCTATATAATAAAATAAAATAGAGGAACCTTATTTTCTTTTCATTTCATTTCTCTACCTATATTTTAAACAATAAAAATTAGAATTTTGAAAAAGATTTGAATTAAATTTTATGATATAATAAAATTGATTAATAGACGATGTAATTGATTAAGTAATTAGTTTGTTTTATGTTCAATTTGGTAACAATGAGAAAGCTGGTCAGTGGGAGAAAACATGTTTAACGAGAGAGCGATTCATTAGGAAGAGCATATTATATGCTAGAATTTAATATTTATGTATTATGTATTTTTAAATAGAAGTAGCAATATAAAGTTTTAGAAAAATAAAGTGACTAATATACTAATATTTGATATAATATTAAAATAATGAAATATATTAAACAATTGCCCTTTTCTATAATTATTCAAAATTTCGGTAATGAACAACACTAAACAGAGAATTTAAAAGAAACCTTAATTTCATGTTTTAAATATAATTTTGTTTAAAAACACATTTTTTAGAAAAATTTGGAGAAATTATTATAAAGCCGCTGCAAAGCGCGGCTTAGTAAACTAGTTGATATAAAAACTATACACTTGTTGTTCTTTTAAATTGTACCAGAATAAATTAATATTGTAATATTAATATTATAAATATTTTGAATCATTTTCTAATAAATTCTTAAAAGGTATCAATGTTTTGAATCATCAGGTGGCGTCCCTAAGATCGTCTCAATCTATTTTTTATTTTTCTAATTTTCTAGAATTTTAGAATTTTAAATACTGATAAATAAAAAAATATCCTTTAACATATTTGTTGTGGAATACAAACTATATATTTGAATTCAATGCTAGGGTTAGAGAGCTTCGAGCTTTAATGGTATGGCTGCTCTTGTTGTCAGGGACTAACTCGATCCTAACAAGATGCCTACGTACTTTGATGAGAATCAAGAATCAAGCCAAGACGTAGTTTTGAAGTTGCCTTCGTGGCTTGTTGCGCCTTCGAGGCGTTGTGACGTATGGAGCTGTGCCCAAAACGTTCTCTTTAGAATGAAGGGTGAGGTCGTTTATATAGATGTTGAGAGTCTATAATTTAGACTAGGTTTGGGAGACTTGGTGGACAAGCCACCTTCCTGGATTAGGATTCTAGATCCTTCTTTGTAGGAAGCTGACTCCTTTTTGGTGTCTTGGAGGCTAATCCTTGTAGGAGTTGGCTTCCAACTAGGACATATTTAATGAGCTACATTATTAGCCCTTTTATTAATTACGAAAATTAATAAATAAATAGAGTTTTGGGCCTCAATAATTGGCCTTATTATTGGACCAATCTAGGTTTAATTAATATGACATTAATTATATTTCTAGGTTATTTTTTAGCCCATATCATTTGCCCCCCAACTTCTGGGAAAACTTCTTGAGTTTTCGTAGAAGTTATAAATATCCTTAACGGGATTGGGGTCAACGTTCCCTTACCTGAGATTTAATTTACTTTTTTCAATCATTATTTCAGGATTTTATGAGCAATTAACGCTTATCGGCCCGAATCTCGGGTATCATCTTAATGTAAACTGTGGAGCGACCTACACAGTTACGATGATTTGCCTTATTCGAGGCTGAATTGACATTTGTGTCAGCCTTCTATGGCTTATGTTATCTTTAATTGGCCTCTTTATGGCTCGCTTTTGACTTCCCTTAAACGAGACGTCCTAATTCAGGACTTCTTATGAATAATAGTTCATAATTGTGCTTGTTTTTATCAAGCTCTACACTTGTATAGAGCTCGTTATGAAACTCATGCATTCATTATTGTTCACATTATCAAGAAAATATTTTAATAATTTCCCTCACGTTTTATCATATTTTTCCTAGTATTTTAGGATTTTTCATGTACCCACATGTATTTTTAATAATTATTCCTATTATTTAAGAAATTTTCGTGTACCCATAGGTATTTTCTAATAATTATTCCTAATATTTAAGGAATTTTAATGTACCCATAGGTATTTTTAATAATTATTCCTAATATTTAAGGAATTTCCGTGTACCCACAGGTATTTTTAATAATCATTCCTAATAGTTTAGGAATTTTAATGTACCCACGGGTATTTTTAATAATTATTCCTAATATTAAGGAATTTCCATGTACCCACAGTTATTTTCTAATAATTATTCCTAATATTTAAGGAATTTTCATGTACCCACGTGTATTTTTAATAATTATTCCTAATATTTAAGAAATTTCCATGTACTCACAGGCATTTTCCTAATATTTAAGGAATTTTCATGTACCAACGGGTATTTTTAATAATTATTCCTAATATTTAAGAAATTTTCGTGTACCCGCATGTATTTTCTAATAATTATTTCTAATAATTATTCCTAATATTTAAGGAATTTTAATGTACCCACATGTATTTTTAATAATTATTCCTAATATTTAAGGAATTTTCGTGTACCCACAAGTATTTTTAATAATTATTCCTAATATTTTAGGAATTACAATGTACCCATAGATATTTTTAATATTTATTCCTAATATTAAGGAATTTCCATGTACCCACGGGTATTTTCTAATAATTATTCCTAATATTTAAAGAATTTTAATGTACCCAAAGGTATTTTTAATAATTATTCCTAATATTTAAGGAATTTTAATGTATCCACAATTATTTTTAATATTTTTTTGCAAATATATATATATTTTTTGCAAGTATTTCAAAATAATAGGCACCATTTTGCAATTTTGTTGGGGCTGTTTTGTCAGTTTACAAAGTACAGGGATGAATCTGCAAGTTTGTAAAAAACAGGAGCGAATTTGTCAGTTTTTAAACTTCGGGGTTGAATTTGCAAGGGATGTAGAACTTGGGGTACTAAACTGCACTTTGGCAGGTTCAGCCGACCTCGCAATTTCGGTGTCCGATCGAAGTGGTTCGACTTGGTTTCTGGTCGACACACTTCGACCTGGTTCCGGGTCGACCAATTTTATTTTATTTTTTTAAAAAATAAATATTAGAATAATATTTATTTTATCCAACTTTTTTTAATTATTTCGACTTCGTTTGAGATCGAAAATGTGGCCTTTTTGGCTTCGAGGTCGAAGGATGAGACCTGAATTGAAGTCGAAAATGACTCGATTTTTTTTCTTTTTTTTTGAATAAATAAATATTACCATAATGTTTATTTTACCCAATTTTTTAAATAATTATTTCGACCTCGTTTGAGATCGAAAATGTGGCCCTTTTTGAATTCGAGGTCGAAGGATGAGACCTGAATTGAGGTAAAAAAAATGACTCTATTTTTTCCTCTTTTTTGAATAAATAAATATTATTGTTATAATATTTATTTTATCCAATCTTTGAATAATTTTTGTCCTCACATTAGAAGTGTCCTACTCGGATAAAATTTGACTTGAATAAAATTCGGTTCGAATTTTATTATTATTATTTTTTTATAATAATAATAATAATATTCTTCATATATTTATTACTAAATAGTAATATTATTTTTGGGGTCCGGTCGATTTTTTCGACCTGGATTGAGGTCGAATATTTGGCACTTCTGGCTTCGAGGTCGAAGGATGAGACCTGAATTGAGGTCGAAAATGACTCGATTTTTTCCTCTTTTTTGAATAAATAAATATTATTGTTATAATATTTATTTTATCCAATCTTTGAATAATTTTTGTCCTCACAATAGAGGTGTCCTACTCGGATAAAATTTTACTTGAATAAAATTCGGTCCGAATTTTATTATTATTATTTTTTTATAATAATAATAATAATATTCTTCATATATTTATTACTAAATAGTAATATTATTTTTGGGGTCCGGTCGATTTTTTCGACCTGGATTGAGGTCGAATATTTGGCACTTCTGGTTTCCTGGTCAAACACTCTCGATCAGGATTGAGGTCGTCCATGTATGACCTGAATTGAGGTCGAACATTTGGCACTTTTGCCCTCCTGGTCGAACACTCTCGACCAGGATTGAGGTCGAACATTTGGCACTTTTGGGCCTCCTGGTCGAACAACATTGACATGGATTAAGGTTTCAACAACGCCAAACGTGGCTTACAGGTAGAAGACCTAACTTGAGGTCTAACACCTTAGACCTCGTTTGGGATTTCAACAACGCCAAACATGGCTTATAGGTAGAAAACCTAACTTGAGGTCTAAACGGGGCTGGAATTTCGACTTAAATTGAGGTCGAAATTATTGCCTTTTTGCATCAAGGTCGAACACCTTCGACCTGGATTGAGGTTTCAACAACGCCAAACGTTGCTTACAGGTAGAAGACCTAACTTGAGGTCTAACACCTTAGATCTCATTTGAGATTTCAATAACGCCAAACGTGGCTTACACTTTTATTTTCTTGTCGAAGAGTAACGACTTGGATTGAGATTGAAGCCATTCGACCTCGTTTGAGGTCGCGATCAAATGACAATTTTTGCTTCCAGGTCGAACAGTGACGACCTGGATTGAGGTCTAAAACGGGGCCTCCACCCTTAAGGGTTGGACAAAATGAGGCCCTGATCAATGAGAATCGACCTGGATCGATGTTGAATTTGGACTTGAAGTCTAATTTGCCTCATGCACGAAAACAACAATAACTTTTTGCTCGTCACTTCAATTTGAGCTTTTAGTATATCTAATCGAAGCTCGTTATGAGCTTTGTTTCCTCAAATTCTCAGGGGTTTCAACCCTTATACTAATCTTCTCCAAATAGGCCTCTTTAGGCTTCTTGAGGTCTTTAGGACTATGATTGATCTTCCGAGTTTGAGAATCGTGGTCTTCACGACTTTTTAATCAAAATTGGGGGTCTGGATATGAAGACTCAGGTGTTCAATTGAGTTGAGGTCATCAAGACTAGAATTCATCTTCGAGACTAGGATTTGACGTCTTCAAGACTGCGATTTGAAATCTTCAAGACTGCGATTTGAAATCTTCAAGACTAAGATTTATGTCTTTATTTCATATGGTTGCCTCATAACTAGTGTGCGCTTCTAGCATCAATCTCTCCTTTGACATCAGCCATCATATATGGCCATTAGAATCTCAACCGGGTCATCTTATGGGTAAGGTCCCTGCCCCCCGAGTGTTACCCACAGATTTCCTCATTAACTTCTTTCAAGGCTAATTCCGTTTCTTAAGGCATTAATGTGCATGCTGACAACTTCCGTGCCTGCAAGGCATTGTCGGGTAACCAACCGATTTCTTGGTGAGCGTTTACGGGATCCATCCAACAGCTTTCCACACCTACGGGTGCTATTAGCTTTGCATCGATACTTCAGGTCTTCCAAGCTTGGAAGTAAATACCTTTTGGATAGTTCTCTATCTCCAAGGTGACAAACGTAGATAGGACATCAACTTTTACGTTTTCCTCCTTACGGATTTATTTGTAACACCCAATATTTAGTTTCTACAGATTTTAAGGTACTTGACCCTTTGGTCAAGCCAAGTCTGGCTATCAGAACTTCGTATCCATCCTCGTTGTTTGTCGTTGAGAATTCCAACTTCAAGGCATACTCAATAATGAACCCATCGGGATTTTGTAAAACTAGGTCTGCTTCAATTTGATTTTGTTTTTGATGCCTCATCAAAATAGAGCACCCAACACTCCTTGAGTACCAACATTCCTTGAGTATTGCTTCTCAATCTTCATTCTCTAGTTTCTTGCCCTCCCGGGGTACTAACTCCTGCCCCCCGACTTCTTGGTTGTCAATGATGCATTCAACCACGAAGTCAGCGAGTGCTTAGGACTTTATTGTAGTTACTCCTCCCCATGCAAGACCTTGCTCACATAGTAGATGGGATCCTGAACCTTGTCGTCCTGTTTCATGAGGGCGACATTCAAAGCTGTTTCAGATACAGTCAAGCATAGATAAAGTGACCCTCTGGGCTTTGGTTTGCCAACAATGGTGTTCCACCCATGTACTTCTTCAATTTTTTAAAGGCCATTTGGCTTTCATTACATCATACATTTATCCCCAAATTTGGAGATGAATCTCCACAAAGATGCTATGAGTTTTCAAACGTCCTTAATGGAATGTGGAGCTTCCATGTGAAGGATTGTTTTAATCTTGTCGGGGGTTGGCCTCACTTCACGCTTGGGGACCTTCAACCCAAAAACTTTCACGATCCTATGCCGAAGGCACATTAAGTCGGGTTCAACATCATATTATGTTTTCTTAGAACTTTAAATGCCTCTCGGAGGTGTCCAATGTGATATGACCTATCGAGGCTCTTGACTAACATGTCATCTACATAGAATTTTGTAATCTTCCTAACAAGATTCTCAAAAATCTTATTCACCAATATTTGATATATTCACCTCTTGGGACGTTGTCCTTATACATTTTGATTTGGTTGTGCCTTACAAAGCCATTCATGAAGTTCAACATCATGTGTTCAGCGGTGGCGTCAATCAATGTATTGATCCTTGGTCGAGGGAAACAGGCCTTAGGACACGCATCTCCTAGATCAACGAAGTCTCTACATATCCAATCATTTTTCATTGGCGTTCTTGATCATCACGGGATTGAGCAACCATTTGAGGAACTGAATATCGGGCATTTTAGCTGTTGTCTATGCAAACACATCATTATTTTCTTGTTGAAAAGTAAACAACTTGTCTCTTAATAGTTGACTTAATAAAGCACCAATGTAAGTAACTTTTTCAGGTTCATCAGGAACTAAGGGGATGAGAATTAGATTCTCAGTTGGCTTCCTTCGGTATTCATCATTATCCCTTACATACATATCTTCCTACTTTTCCATCTCTTCATCTCCCTACTTTTCTCCCACTTCGTTACTTGTGGAAAATTTGATTTTCTAGCGATAGATTGAGGCAATTGCCTTAAAGTCATGCAAACATGTCCTCCCAAGGATAACATGGTAGGTAAAATTTGCTTTAATCACAAAGAAGTTTATGGTTCCTTTCCTATGGTTATAAGAAACTGAATAATAACTTCTACATTAGACTTAACCTCATTGAACCCATAAATGGGCATATTAGGAGGGGGTTAGTTGGACATCCGTGTATCACATCTTCAGAATCATGTCACGGAACATGATATTCATTGAAGCCCCATTGTCTATCGAGACTCGCTTCACTTCTGAATTTCCTACCACATATGATGACCAACGGTTATCATGGGGGAATCTCACTCCTTTAAGATCTGAATCGTCAAAGGCTATTACCACTTCAGTCTTTGAACATTTTGGTGCTTCTTCAACCATGTGTCTGACTTCCCAATCAATAGCTTCTCGGAAGTCCCTTATTGTCCCAGCTGTTGTCGGGCATCCAAAGATCATGTTTATCACCGACCTCTAGGGCTGAGGATTTTGACCTCAATCACGTTCTTTCCTTTCGTAGTGTCTCCAATCATGATCCCACCTTGGGTTGTTCTAATCACCGTTTTTGGTGAATTTGTTGAGCTTTCCTTTTTGGATCGTGAACTCAATCTCGTCATTCAGTTGTTGACAGTCATTGGTGTCATGCCCCGATATCTTTTTAGAATCTTGTAATACAGACTCTCATCTCTCTTCTTATATCAGTGCTTAGTGGCTTCGACCATTGAAAATCTCTATCATTCTCTATATTCATCAGGATCTGACTCCTTAAGTTTTGAACCGTGCATTCATGGTAAAGCTCAGTCTTTGTGCATTCTCTTCGGGGGAGAATCAGAGTCTTTGCTTGTTCGGAATACTATCCTTAGCAACATACTTCTGATATCCATTTCACTTCTTATTTTCTGCGTTGCCTCCTACGGGGGTTGAATTTTTCTTCATATTTTTCTCGATTTTGATATTCTTGCCAACCCGATCTTGGAGCATCAACATGCTCTCAGGGGGATGATTTGCTAGTGACATCTTAAAATAGACATTTATGGTTCTTTGTTGCAGAGCTATCATAGGCAATTAATCATCGAAATCTAGAACCTTCAAATCTTCCTTGGTAAATTAGTTCAAGTAATCCTTCTAAGGATCTATGCTCAATAAGCAAGAATCCATTCTTCGAGGGTTGATGAACCTTTTTGGGAACAACCATCTCCCCCATCCACTTCCTTACCTTGACGCCTCCTTCTAGGGGCCATATCATGATTCTCATTAGTAGACGATGACTTATCTTCAGTGTGCGGGACTGAAAAATCTATGTATCTTTGGACTTGAGGACCTAATCCTTGATCCTTGGGACCCGATTCCCAATTTTGGGAAAATAATCCCTGAATATACGGCCCTTGAGTTGGGGCTTAGAGTCCACTTCCTCCATCCTCGGGGTATTGAGACATTCCGTCGATGGGATTTTGAATAATAGATGCAGGTATCGCGGTGTTTGAGAGTTACAAGCTAAAAGGCGCCTTTGAAATTGGCGCAAGTACCACTTGTAGAGGATTCACTCCTTAGGTCAAAGGAACTACGATTTTGGGATTCGTCCCTATGGGCAAAGGATTCGTGCCTGATCAATTTGCTCCTTGAGGGTTTGCCCTTGGATTGTTGGGGATGGATTGAGTTTCTATCACCGATAAGCAGCATCCCATGTTCGTTGTAATAACATAGATGGAAATTTGTAGCCCCGGTAGTGCACCAAAGAGGGACAACACCACCATCTAAAAGGGGATTCATCCCTAGAATCCATAACATGTTGCTGCGAATTAGTTGTTTGAGCACTCATATCCTATCTTCTATGGTCTAAAGAGCCAATTTTGGGACACTCGGTGTTAGGAACGTCCTGTTCTTTCAGTGGGTTCCTTGTCTTGACACCTCCCTCTTGGGGCTACGTTCGTAATGGGTGCAAGCACCATCTATAATGGATCTGTCCCTTGAGGTTGGGGATTCGCTACTTGGGAATTTGTCCATATGGGCAGAGAACATGCGCCTTGAGTCAATAAATTTTGGATCACCCATTGGGGATCAACCCTCAGAGACTCGTCTTTAAGGAGTCGTTCCTTGAACGAAATTCAAGGGGATGGATTGTCAGTTCAATTGCTCCTTCATCGTCTTTGGTGCACGATCAAGATTTCTCACTCCTTTTGCAGGCGGAGTTTCCATGCCTCAAATATGGGGTGAATCATCCCCTCGTTGGGGGTGGGAGCCCATAACTTGGGTTCTGAGCCCTTAGTTGTGGAAGCACCGTGGTAATCATGCTAGCATTTTTGAAATCATGGGCAAAATCATGCCTAGGATTGGGGATTCGTCCCTTGAGAGTTTAGAATCGTTCTTTAGATTCCAACTCTTTGGAGACTTGTTTAAATTCATGTTCTTAAAGGGTTCATCCCTTGAACATTGGTAGGTGTGGATCATCGATACTTCGTGTTTTCGTCATGGTTGATGTTGTCTTCCCACAGACGGCGCCAAATGTTGTGGAATAAAAACTATATCTTTGAATTCAATGCTAGGGTTAGAGAGCTTCGAGCTTTAATGGTATGGCTGCTCTTGTTGTCGGGGACTAACTCGATCCTAACAAGATGCCTACGTACCTTGATGAGAATCAAGAATCAAGCCAAGACGTAGTTCTGGAGTTGCCTTCGTGGCTTGTTGCGCCTTCGAGGCGTTGTGACGTATGGAGCTGTGCCCAAAACGTTCTCTTTAGAATGAAGGGTGAGGTCCTTTATATAGATGTTGAGAGTCTATGATTTAGCCTGGATTAGGATTCTAGAGCCTTCTTTGTAGGAGGCTGACTCCTTTTCGGTGTCTTGGAGGCTAATCCTTGTAGGAGTTGGCTTCCAACTAGGACATATTTAATGAGCTACATTATTAGCCCTTTTATTAATTACGAAATTAATAAATAAATAGAGTTTTGGGCCTCAATAATTGGCCTTATTATTGGACCAATCTAGGTTTAATTAATATGACATTAATTATATTTCTAGGGTATTTTTTAGCCCATATCAATATTAGAAGTAGAATAGATGTTCGAATTTATCGAGGAGAAGATTTAGAATTTATAGCGAAGAAATATAATTAAAAGTTTTATTTAAAGTAGAATAGGTGTTTGAATTTGTAGAGGGAGATAGTTCAAATATATAAAAGAAGTAGTTGCAAAGTTCCATTTGAAGTAGACTAAATGTTTCGATTTATAGAGGAGAAGAGTTCGGATATAAAAGAAGTACTTTGCAATTAAAAGTTCTATTGGAAGTAGAATAAACGTTTGTAATACATAACTAAAAGTTCTATTTGAAGTAGAATATGTAAAGTTATATATATATATGTGTTTTTTCAACGAAAGAGTGTCTCATTAAAAAGGAGTATGGTAACATAAAAATTAATATATAAGACAAATATATATTCAATATATTAAATTTGAGATTTTGATATTAAAAAGGAAAACGTGTTTCACGGGAGGACGGCTTATTAGCGAGGACCGAGTAATTTTCATAATTTATTTGATAGAATTTTTTAAAAAAATTATTACGTCGCCGCGAAGCGCGACTTTTTCAACTAGTTTAGATATAAAATTAGAGTAATATTTTAACTAATAATTTATATAAATATTTCGAATCATTTTTTAAAAAATTCGTAAAAGATATGAATGTTTTATTGTTTTACAAATAATAAAATTTATTTTTACTACTTTTATTATTCAAAAATAAAATTTTATATCGCTTCGCGCGGAGATGTCGCTAGTTTTATTAATTACAGAGTGGGTTTAGAGAAGGCATGGCATTGCCGCTGTAATTCGATCCTGTCATCGCCTCGCTCACCTGTCATTTTTCCTCATATCATTTACTTCCCCACTGCTTGCCCGGAATTTATAAATTGATACCTCCGATACACCCCCATTCTCTCTATCTCTCTCTCTCTGTGTATTTGTAGTCGATAAACGCACGCATATAGTATTTGTTTATATAATAACTCCCTCTCTCTCTCTCTCTCTCTCTCTCCGGGTGATGGCCGACGGAGTCCCTGAAACTTCATCAACGGAGCCAACGATATTCAAAGCCAAAGAAACTTCACCCTTTCACTCCTATCTTACTATGTTATTGTGGCTGGGATACATTCATTTCATCGTCTTCCTCATTTTATTCTCCTTCTTCCTCCTCTCTTTCTCCAAATCTCTACTGTTAGTACTCTCTCTCTCTCTCTCTCTCTCTCTCTCTCTCCCTTATCATTTTCTACCAATTTAACATCTCTCTATATATTGACCAGGACTTTGTTAAATTTGTTTGTTATTGAACAGTGTATATGGGTTTCTGCTGATTCTTGCTCTTATTCCGGTTGATCCTAATAGTCCATGGGGCCTTAATCTAGCAAGGTTTTACAAAAAGATTCTACCTTTATAACTTTATTTGTGTTTGTGTGTGTAATGAGAATTTTGTGTCGATTCTGTACTAGTTATTTACCATATGCAGGTATATATGCAAGCATGTTTCTGGATATTTTCCGCTGACTTTATATGTGGAAGATATCAATGCCTTCACCCCAGATCAGGCTTATGGTAAATTTTTCTTTGTTTTTGTAGTGATACTGATATTATCAGCGTTAAAGATGCTAAAGAAATTAGTTAACTGGCCCCTTATGCCTATTCGAATTTACTTTCGTGTATAAAAATCACATCCTTGTAGTCAGGGACTTTGAATTATACAAATTATTGTCATCTTAAATTTGGTTACTGAGGTATGTTAATGTTATGTTAATGGATTTTATCAAATTAAACAGATCAACTTGGATTAAAAATCAACTATGTTGGTTAGGCAATTTGGCCCCTTGGCAGTAAATTTGGCCTTATAAAGATATCTACTTTTTACAAGTGAAAATTTTATGGTTAGTATTTTTGTATAATTCTTAAAGCTAACTTTTGTGTACTTAGGCGGTCCAGATCTTTTTTGCTACACCTTTCTCTATTATGCTAGCTCGGTTTTTCTTTTTCAACAATAATATAGTTGGCTTTATGCAGTTTTTGGCTATGAGCCACATTCGGTTTTACCAATTGCCTGCATTGCGCTAAGCGATTTTACAGGTTTCATGCCTCTTCCGAAAATAAAGGCCCTTGCAAGCAGTGCTGTAAGACTCACTACCCTTGTTACCTTATGAGAGCTAGAGTTGTATGTTTATACATTTGATCTATTCTCACAATTTGACAATTAAATGTATAGGTGTTCCACACTCCATTTCTAAGGCACATATGGACTTGGTTGGGACTTGCAGCAGCATCAAAGAAAAACTTTTATAACTTCTTGTCATCTGGTTATAGCTGCATTGTAGTGCCAGGTGGAGTCCAAGAGACATTATACATGAAACATGGTTCTGAGGTTGACACCCTATTTGCCTATTTCTTTTCACTGTGATGTATTACAGACACCTTTTAGCATTCGTAGCATAGGTTTCAAGGTTGCATTGGTAGGCCATGCATTATTTAACTTCAAAACTAGATGATCTGCACATCTATCATGTGTAATATTATGATTCACATACTATGTTGCATGCTTTCATGTGTTGTTGAGAATTGTCATCTTTATCTGGATCACTACTTGTTGCTAATGGTATACTGTATCTTCATGCCTACTAACTGCCATCTAGGTAGATGAAATAACTGCAATGAAAATCACTTCGACAAAATAGTGGCATTGCCTACAGGTTTTGGTTACATCTTTCAGTAGGGTTCAGTCAGTGTCTGTAATAAGAAGAACCCAGTGGTATTCTCACTGGCATACTGTTTTAAACAAAGCTGGGCACATGCTTAGCTTACAATCTCATATACCTTATTTTGAAGTTTTTGAGCTATTTTTATTTTGTAGGTTGCTTTTCTTAAAGCAAGAAGAGGATTTGTACGAATAGCAATGGAGAAGGGATGCCCAATAGTTCCAGTGTTTTGTTTTGGTCAGGTACTGGTTTCTCTTTCTTATTTTTGTACGCTTTTCAGATTTCTGGCATCTTGAAACTGGCCATATGCAGCATTCTTATTGTTAACGTGACCTTTTTAATATGTGTACTCTGTCCCTCCAAAATGTATGATATGTAGTGAAACACTGGTAATTCGTTTTCTAGTTTAGCTTGACTGCGTGTTCACGGCGTTTTTCTTTTCTCATCTTCAATGTGCAGTTGTCCTGTAGAGTTTGTCTTCTACTGTCTCCTTGTGTACATGGAAGTAATTACATAGTTTTCTTAAACTGCTGCAGACGGATATCTACAAATGGTGGAAGCCTGGTGGAAAATTGATCATCCAACTTTCTAGAGCTATGAAGTTTGCACCAATTGTTTTCTGGGGTATATATGGGTATGTCTTGAGCATCTAACTCTCCAAACCAATTATAAATACGAATTTCATGGTAATTGCAAGTGGTTGTACAGACTGCATAACTTGTTCGAAGATGTCTAGTGAGTATCAAAAGGTCCATGCTAAGTTTTTTCATTTCCTTGTGTTATAAAACAAAATTCAAGGAGTCAAACTATCTCTCTAAATGTTAGACGGAGCATGCCTAGCAGGTATCTGTGAAATACATCTTATATTAGAGGGTTTGACTAGCATCAGATGCTCTTATATTCTTGTGATGAGCCTAAACCTCTCACATGACATGCAATAGACAATTAATTTTTACATGGAACTCGAGCAATGTTAATGATGCATAATTGCAGCACCGAGTAATCTTTTGGTGTATAATCTTTTTCATCAACTAAGAAATTAAGTGAAAGATAACAAAACTGTCAACAGGCCATTGGATCTTTGCATGCAGTCATATAATAATGCATTTCCACTTATGTGTGGATCATTTTATTTGTCCATTCGTGTCGGTTCTGGGCATGCATTTGTTATTATCTGCCTATACTCTTCGGTGATGGTTGTTGTTTGCAGATCTCCTCTACCCTTCCGCAGACCAATGTACGTGGTGGTCGGTAAACCCATTAAGTTCAAGGAAAACCCACAACCTACCCCTGAAGAGGTATGCTCACTTTCATCTTTATGTAACTTAATTTCCCCCCGCTCCCTAAACAGGAAATATATATCTCCCTCCCCTTGTGCCTTTTTTGTGTAAATTAACTGAGATCTTCAATAGCTTTTTCTGTAGTGAGAACTGACTATTTTATAGGTGAAGTGGAACTTAATAATTCTGAAATAATAGGCATAGGAAGATTAGCAAGCCGAAACAACATAATATGGATGGTCAGAATTTATTTTAGTAACAATTTATAGATCTTTTTCGTCTAAAGAGCAAACAGTAATTTTAGTAGTTAGTGATAGATTACTATGCTGATATTCTTTTAACATCTTTGTTCGACTCCTGTAGGTTGTGGAAGTACAAAATCAATATATCGATGCGCTTAGGGATCTTTTTGAAAGACACAAGGCAAAGGCAGGCCATGCTGATCTTCAGCTGAAAATCATTTGATAAATAGATCGACTTGTATTTATGCCACATTACTTATTTAATTATCTACGAACACTTTCTATATTCATTCTTGTTTCTATATTCATTCTTGTTTGAATATGCATTGAATCAGTAACGCCTCAAAAGCTGGGATTTCTGTTTATACTCTTGATTATACTCAGTGATAGCCTATGACTAGCCCGGACTAATATCCCAGTCAGGGCTTGCTCCCATGCTCGGAATCATATTTGAGTCATGGCTCATTTCCAAGTTCGAACTCATATTTGAGTCATGGCTCACCTCCATGCTCGAAATCATATTTGAGTCATGACTCATCTCCAAGCTCGAACTCATATTTGAGTCATGGCTCATCTCCAAACTCGAACTCATATTTGAGTCATGGCTCACCTCCATGCTCGGAATCATATTTGAGTCATGGCTCATCTCCAAGCTCGAACTCATATTTGAGTCATGGCTCACCTCCAAGCTCGAACTCATATATGAGTCATGGCTCATCTCCATGCTCGGAATCATATTTGAGTCATCACTCATCTCCAAGTTCGGAATCATATTTAAGTCATGGCTCACCTTCAAGCTCGAACTCATATCTGAATCATGGCTCACCTCCAAGCTTGAACTCATATTTGAGTCATGGGTCATCTCCAAGGTCGAACTCATTTCTCGATCAGGGTTTGCTCCTTTGCTCGAAATCATATTTGAGTTATGGCTCACCTCCAAGCCCGAACTCATATTTGAGTCATGACTCACCTCCAAACCCGAACTCATATTTGAATCAGGGCTCTCCTTCAAGCCTGAACTCATGTTTGAGTCATGGCCCACCTACAAGCCAAAATTCATACTTGAGACATGGCTCAACCTCAAGGCCTAACTCCTACTAACATGGCAACAAAGGGAATAGCTCGCATGAGATAAGACTACACCTCATTGCGTGACGTGCACAGGTCATGATTGGTGACCATACCTGATGGCGACACGTATGAATACCTAATGATTGGTACAAGTATGTCATATCCAAACCACACGCTAGTATGCGCCTGACACACGACACCACAATTTTCACCTTGGCACGTGTGACCCATCTACATAACACAGGTGTCCTGGTTACCTAGGATTCAACGCTTATGATTGCAAGTACAACCCCTAAACCCTAATCCTTGGCCTATAAATAGACCAAGGAGAAAAGGTCTAGGGGTGACTCTCTCATTCACTCACTCACTCTACACAATATACACACTATACACACACCCTCCACATTTAGATTTCTCTATAGTCTTATCTATTCTTCCAAAACCCAAACTTATTCTCACACCGGAGGCGCCGCCAGGGTCAAAACCCCCCTCCGGTGTTGTTTTGCAGACACCTACCAGCAGCTGCACCACAACCAGGCGTGGGAACGGCGAGGAAGGACTAGATCGGATTCTGGAGTTATCATTTGCCGCTAGAAGGAGGGGAACCCTGTCTTTTGGTCTCAGTGCCACTAGACTCGCCGTCATCAACAAGCTTCATCCTTTAAGGAGGAGTCCTAATTCAACCAGTTAGATCTGAACAAAAACACCTTATTTTAGCTATAAAAATGAGATCCTTTACCATTTCTGCGATGTATACATGTCTACTAGCCTTTGTGAACCCTGTTTAGCCCAGATCTGTTGATATTTTTGATAAAGTTGCAATCTTGTTGCTTGTATGATTTAGTCCTTGCTTAGATCTATAGTGCTCTTTGTTAGATCTACTAAAAAACCCAGTTTTTCTTGCCTTTGAGATATTATAAGCCCATAAATGCATGCATACATCATTACTCCTTCATAAACCCATCGAGATCTAGTACTAAACCCAGTTTACTCTTCGGCTCAAAGATTGTTATTGCGAATATTGTATACATCTGTTTGTATTTGAACCATGGCTCGTGGAAGTAAAAGCACGAATAGACTCACCCCAAGCATCCCTACCCCGGACCCAGCAATCCAGATCCCAGGTCAGGGAGAAAACCAGATACCCCTAGTCCTGACTCTGGCATCACAAGTAATCCGGCCAGGAGATGTCCGGGTTGACATAGAAGTAAATAAATACAAGTACACTAATCTTGCCCTTGAGCCCGGACAGATGGAAAACCTGACTGACGAACAGGTTGTAGAAGCAATCCGGTTATACCATCAAACCCGGAATAAGGAGCAAGACCAATGTGAGAATTCTCACCACCCCGAAGGATCTCATCGTTCTCATTTCGTCTTTGATCGAACTGGGGACAAGCAGAAAGATACAGAAAGGAGAGCCCACTGAACTCAGGGCAAAAACCAGAATAATGACGTATTTTTATATGATTTATTATTATTTTTTATCTTATTTTATTATCATTTATTTGTATTTTGATCTTAAAATTTTTTAATATGTTGTCGACGGAATAATATCTTGAACTTTTGAATGTAGCTTAGAAAAATAGATGATATAAATATTTAATAATAATAATATGTTGTTGACGGGATTCGAATCTTGAACCCGTGGGAGTATTTTAGATACCAAGAAAATAATATTCTTTTAATATTACATCAAACGGTTCTCATTTATCTATATTTATATCTAACGGTTATTATTTAGAAAACCAAACTACCAACCAACCAAATAGATGGTAGTTTGATTATAATAGTATTTTTTATATGATTTTTTAGTATTTTTTATCTTATTTTATTAGCATTTATTTGTATTTTGATCTTAAAATTTTTTAATATGTTGTTGACGGGATTCGAAGCTTGAACCCGTGGGAACATCTTAGATATAAAAAAATATATATTCTTTTAATATTACATCCAACGGTTCTCATTTACCTGTATTTACATCTAACGGTTATTATTTAGAGGAATAACTAAATGACCAAACTACAAAACAAGGTGGTTTGCTTATAATATTATAGTATAGTTTGTTGACGGAACATAATCGAATGTTAATGTAAAAACTCCACGGTTCAAAACAATTGAATTACACTTTTTCGTAATACTTACAAATATACCTTTAGTTTACATTGTAGAGTATAAAATATTTGTTTATATTATATTCAATGATTTTTATGTAATCATTTTAATTTTTTTTATTTATTTGATCTTATTGGAGACCAAATAACTGAGGTATTAAAAAAACTCACGCTTATTATATATAAAAATAGAATTAGACTTAAGACAAATAATAATATAATTACATTTTAATTTGAAAAAGATCTTCACCATTAAGATACTCGATTTTTCATGTTAATTTCAAATACCTTGAAATTAAAAGTTGCTTTATTCAAATAAAAAATTTACAAGTCAAACAATGTAGCTCATTAAGATTTCAAGGTAACTTTATTGAAAAAAAAATCCATTTTCAAACTCTTTTTTTATAAATAAAGAAAAATATTATAAAACTAATTTTACATCCAACCAACCGATTATCTTCCTGTCAAATCATGTTCCTATAATTTCATACACTATGACATAATTTTATATGGATGAGATCTAGTCTAGTGACGAAAACTGACGAGTCATGATTCGATTACAACCTCCTCTTTATTATAATTTATAAAGCTCTTGTGGCTCATTTGAATCAAAAAATACTCCAATAATTTTATGAAATTTCTGTATCGAAGAATAACATTTGTGCAGGTAAACAAAATACTTTACTTGTATATAACCTTTTTGACGAAAGTTCACCAATTTAAAAGAACAAGAAACTTGGTGCCTAGAAATGCAAAACCAATAATGCTAAACTAAATATTCATTTTTGCATTTCACACATTACTTGCACAACAAACCTCCCAAAATTCCAAATCCCCATCACATTCAAAAGCATCAAATCCAAAATTTTATTAGTATATAATTTTCTCATTTGTCACACCTCAAAATAAAATAAAATAAAATTACATATTTTTTCCTCTCCCCCCAAAAATAACATCACCACGACCTATACATACAAACCCTGACCTATACACACAAACCCCTGATATGAGAGCCTGTCTCCGTAGTCTCTTTACAACAGCTCGCAACTTTCTCCCACTCACTGCCGGCGCCGCCACTCTCTCCACCACCACTTCCCCCAAACTCTCCGGCGCCGCCATGGACGATCTCCAAACCCTCAAGACTCGTCTCTGTATTATCGGCAGTGGGCCCGCCGCTCACACCGCCGCAATCTACGCTGCTCGAGCTGAACTTAAACCCATTCTCTTCGAAGGATGGATGGCCAATGATATTGCGCCAGGTGGACAGCTGACAACTACCTCGGATGTCGAGAATTTCCCGGGGTTTCCTGATGGGATTCTTGGAATGGAACTGATGGATAGGTGTAGAGCTCAATCGGTCAGGTTTGGTACTGAAATTTTTACTGAAACTGTTAATAATGTCGATTTTACGAAAACCCCTTTTCGGATTTTTACGGATAGTAAATGTGTTGTTGCTGATTCTGTTATTGTGGCTACGGGTGCTGTTGCCAAGAGGTTGGCTTTTCCGGGCTCCGGGGATGGGAAGGGAGGCTTTTGGAATCGGGGGATTTCGGCTTGTGCTGTTTGTGATGGCGCTGCGCCTATTTTTAGGAATAAGCCTTTAGCTGTTATTGGAGGGGGTGATTCTGCCATGGAAGAGGCCAATTTTTTGACTAAGTATGGCTCAAAGGTTTATATACTTCATAGGAGGGATGAGTTTAGGGCGTCCAAGATAATGCAGACTAGGGCATTGAGTAATCCGAAGATTGAGGTTATGTGGAATTCGACTGTGGTGGAAGCGTATGGGGAAGGGGAGAAGGGGAATTTGGGGGGTTTGAAGGTGAAGAATGTTGTGACGGGTGAGGTTTCGGATTTGAAGGTTAATGGGTTGTTTTTTGCTATAGGGCATGAGCCGGCTACTAAGTTTTTGAATGGGCAGTTGAAGTTGCATTCGGATGGGTATGTGGTTACTACTCCGGGAACTACTGAGACGAGCATTAAGGGTGTTTTTGCTGCTGGGGATGTTCAGGATAAGAAGTATAGGCAGGCTGTTACTGCTGCTGGATCTGGTAAGTGATGTGATTTTATCTATATATTTTTCTTTTTGTTTATTATACGACCGATGCTCTCATGGAAGGTGCCAAATAATTCACTGGTTTTGTTTGTTTGTACATATTTGGGATTCATTTATCTTTATCTGGTGGTCAATGCTAGGTGCTTCAATAATAGTTGGAATTGAACTATAATATTATACATAAGGTCATTGCCTTGTTACAGTACATTGGTACCATTCTCTAAACATGGAAACTTTTGGTAGAACGAAGTTTAATTACATAGAAGACAGGTTTTGTAAAACAGATTATGTGCATTTAATATTAAATGACTTTTGCATTCTATGAATTTTTTGAATATTTGTGTGCAGCTTGAGCCATTGTTTCTTGCTGCTACCACTGAATGTTGTTGCATAAAAGGGAAATTAAATAAATATTTGATAGTCCTTATAAGATGCCTTCATCAAACATACCGTAGAACTTTCCGTAATAGGCAAATTTTTGTAACCTCTTCAAGTTTTATTTTGGCAGTGATATCTGCTTTGATTTTCACTTTATATGTTTGGTTTCCAGTGCGATATGTTAGATTTAAGAACGTTGTATATTCAAGCATAGATGAAATCTTACCTAGTCTTGTTTCAGAAGAGAACAATATGTTGCTAATCTTTTTTAGTTTCAGTGAGATTAGCTCGAAATGATTTTTTCTTGAGAATGATTTATGGACCTATATGAAAAATAAATTTTCATTGCTTGAGATTGCTAGTTAAGTTGGTCTTCATGGTCGGTCATCAATCCTCGTTAGGGCTGTTCACGAACCGAGTCGAGTCGAGCTTTGACGTAAACGAGCCGAGTTTCAAATTTTTTTCTGCCGAGCCGAGCTTCCTTATCGCACAAAAAATGTGTTCGAGCTCGAGCTCGTTAACTAACGAGCCGAACACGAGTTTTTATCGAACAAAATCGAGCCGAGCCCCACGCGAGCTCTAATCGAACAGCTCGTTAAGAGTTAACAGTTTCATAGTCAATTAAGCCCAATTTCTTTGGCCCATCTTTTTTCCAAGCCCAACCCAATTATCTAATACACTAGACTAAAGCATACGCTGGAATTCTCATCATTTTTCACACGCATAAATCCCAATTCTTATCCATATACACACACCAACACACACAGTACACACCATTGCTAGTAAGTTCATGACGTAAGTGCCCCATCTTTGTATAATTATATTCTTCACTTCTTCTTCTTCTTCTGTTCTTTTTTATCCTTATTTAAGAATTGAGTTGGAGTTGGGAAATCAAGCTGTTATATGCTATTGAAGAAATTGGGGATAATTTTCTCTTTTTAATATTTGGTTTTTCTTTCTGAATTCTAGATTCCCCGATCTATTTTAGTTTTATATTTTTGAGATGTCATATTTGTAAGATTGAAAGAGTATATGTTGGTAGTTGTTTTATGTCCTGGCTTAGCATCTAAAGGTATTGTTCTTGTACCCATGTCCTCAAGTGTGGGAATTATTTCTCAGAAGGTTAACAGTTAGAGCAAGTACATAGAAATACTCGGGAAAACTGTCATTTTTTTCGAGCTTAACGAGCCGATCTCGAGTCGAACGATTTCGAGTCGAGTACGAGCCGAGCTCGAGCCGCACACTCTAAAGCTCGGCTCGAGCTCGTTTTCTTAACGAACATTTTTGTGTGTTCGAGCTCGAGCTCGAGTTTTAAACGAACCGAGCCGAACCGAGCCCTTAACGAGCCGAGCTCGAGCTTGTTCGCGAACAGCTCGGTTCGTGAACAGCTCTAATCCTCGTATGCTAATTGTTAAATGTGTGTGATTGTACTTATATGATTAAGTAGTACTTCACATTATGCATTCAGGATTTGTTTTTTTTTTATAGTAGAAATGATATGTCTACATTGTATAGATGCATTTATAATCTGTCAAGTTGTTACAAAATAAGAGAACAAAAAAAAAATTAAAGCTTTCCGGCAATGATTATAAATGGTGCTTTTTCTTATGTTCCCAAGTACTCCTACATCTGATACCCCAAACCTGGGAAAATATATAGTTGGATGTGTTTTGAACTTGGAATATTTTTTATTTACTAAGAAGTTACATCCAAGGTTTTATGAACTAGAATTGTTAACTGTTAATTTTAAAGTAGAAATGAAACCTAGACCTAGTTTTATTACTCAAAAGATCTACTTGTTGCTAGTTTTTTCTTTTTAATCAAATTAGATAAAAACAGTACATGATTGAAGGCAATTGTTGGAAAAAAAGAGAATAAAAGGCCTCATTTTGAGAATTTAGTTCCTTGCTTGAGATTGCTATTTAAGTTGGTGTAGAGGGTACTCAATCCTCCTATTGTGTTTTTTTCGCCTAAGCTGCAATATGTTATTTAATTTTTTAGGGAGCATGAGTTGGTTGAATACTGCCGTTTTTGTGCTCAAACAGTATTGTCTTCAATTTTTTCCCCCTTCCCATCTTTGTGTTTTTTCATGGAACTGTTCAGGAATTTTCTTGATGATCAGTGTAAGATTGGCCTGCAATTTGTTTGATGTCTTTGTCATGATTATTTCTTTAATATAAAAAAGTATGTTGGAAATGTATGCCTCGTCAAACTTGCTAGCAGTTGGTCCATTATAAGCAAGGAGAAGATATGATTTGTTGCCTTGACTGGACTAGGCGAAGCCAATTTAAAAGAAACCATCAGGTTTCATCGGTTTTTGTTCGATTATGTGATGTTGAGGCCTTGCCTTCATGGAAGTTTCCCCTCATACCTATTCTTTTTACTTTAAGGAAACGTTTAAATCCAATTAAGCTCTTCAGATACCGATTACAGAAATCACATTATGTACAACTGACATTAACTTAACGTCTTTGCCAGCTCAGGATACTTGTATGTGATATTGATCCACACAAAATTTATTTTCTTGTGCAATGCAGGATGTATGGCAGCACTGGAAGCAGAACACTATTTGCAAGAGATTGGAGCACAAGAGGGAAAGAGTGATTGATCATCCAAGAATATGCTTGAGTGATCACAAAGAACCTGAATTGAGAACAAGCAACATCAAATAAAAAAATTATATTGGAAAGTACAGACTCTGCTCTTACAGTTTAACAATTAAGGCTTAATTTGTGTGGTACTTAAATCATCACTTGTTGCTATTCAAATTCAATATTTGTGGTCAATTATTAAAAATAGCATTCTTGCAACTCCACATTCTTCATATCGATTGTCTTTTATATTAATATTGTGCAAGTTAGTTCATCACTGGTGTGCTTTATTGCATGTTCAGAGAGTTGTATGCAAACCTTTTCCAGTAATATGGGAGTGAAAAGGATTGTATGCATATATTTTGACCATCTATATATTTCCTTTTGATTAGACTTACTGTATTACCAAGACAAGAGATGGTATCTGCTAAGCTACAATAAGAGACATATTCCTATAGTTATCTTTAGATGAATATAAAGTTGCTTCTAGATATCATAACTAAATATATTTTACATAGTTCAGACTTAAATTTGATTATTTCATAGTTTTTTGTTAAAAATAATTGTAACGTTTCCTCGAACATTATGGCCCTTATACGTGGAACGTCATCTGACGGCAGTTTGTATGTGCGCCGATGAGGACTGTGGTTTCTTCTTCTTTGTAGTCGGGTATCTTCTCATTTCCCTTTGTGGATGCATCAGAGTGCATCGTTCTCATATTTGGAGGCACGGGGATCCCCTTCTCTAATTCATTTCTTCCCTTGTGCAAGTCTCAGCTGCTCTGTTGTATTACTACATGGGCACATGTTGTATACCTTTTAAACTCTTGCTTATATTGTTTAATAGAAGATATGATGCATAGGAAGCTAATAAATTGTTAACTTTGTATCTTGTTGGTGGTAGAGCTTGATAATGACCCTCAGATAAGCAAGTATCAAACCGCCTTCTCCTTGGGATAATTATGTTGGAAGTTTGGTTTCAACTCCTAGGTTAATATCGTAGATGCAACCTGCATGGCTTGCCCATATAAATCGGATATATTGCGTCCTTGTCACGTACTCCCTCCGTCCTACTCATTTTTATACAATTTTTTCCCACACTGCTTGGCACTCATTGCATTTTAAGGTGTATATGAAATATAGTTTTATAACTTATTTTTAATTTATTTTTTCTTTGAATAAAAATTTAAATGTTAAATTTTAATTTAGAAGAAAAAAAATTTAAAAAAAATTTATAAAAATATATTTTATAGAAGTCTTAAAATGCGTGATGAACCCGTCCACCAATGTATATATATCTGAAGTTCTGGGCTCAGGTTAGGTACTTGTAATAACCATGATTGTCCATATTGGCTATTGCTCTATTGACCTTGTCACTCAAGTGTGAATCCTATTTCTTTATTGATGATCGTTCATGTCAGGAACTAGTGACTTCTTGACGAATTTTACAACTGTTTTTGGTGTTTTCTGGTTTATAAGTACAGAAAGTAAAGGATAGACAGGATTTAGAGAGAGATTAGCAAAGAATAGAGAGAGATTCAGAAGAGAAATGAGGAAGAGAGACATAGTTTAGAAGAGATTCAGTTAGAATCCCTAGAGAGAGAGAGTAGAATTCAGTTATAGAGAGAGAAAGAGATAGAGAGAGAGAGTGGTGGAAACATTTCCATTCATATATTCACATAATGAGAAATACAGGACACTTATAAATATTTATAGACCTTGACTAATATCTAACTAACTCCAATGAAAAGACAGAACTACCCTCCCAGTACTATTACTATTACTAAACTAACACTGCAATACTATCACAGTAAGACACTAATCATACAGTAAGTAGTAATACAATACTAATCCTGACAATCCTTCCCCCTTAAAAACCACCATGTCCTCGGGGTGGTTCACGCACTTCCAAACTTCTTTCCACCTGAAGCACATACATCGTTATTAATACATTCACTACTATGCCTTCTTGTCCTTTCAATAGGAACTTCTCTGCAGTGAAAACTTCTTGCAACAATTTCTGATCATAAAGAGTTCCAGCTGTACCACCAACAAGTTGAACTTCATAAACACAAATTATATATCCTCCTGGATCAAAGATGGTTATTTGAACACTTTTCCTTGAAGTCTCTTGGTCTTCCAATCTCATTATCTTATCCATTTCAGGAATTACTTGTCTCAGTCTCATTGCACTGTACTTAGGTATCACCTTCTTCCCATCTATTACAATATCAACATGCTGTTGATGGATTTCACTAACAACTCCATCAGTTTGATGACCAACTCCTTGAATTCTATATGCATTCACCATTTGAACCATTATCACCATCTTCCTTAATCGATGCTGCATCATAAGTTGGTCTATTGTCAGCTTCCAACAAATCATATCCTGCAATTGCCCAAGCTGACCACAAACTGAAATTAATGTTAAAACATCATCAAGAGTCACTTCATGCATGATCTTTTCTATGAGCATTATCGTAACACCTTTTGAATTGGTGTTTTGCAAACCACCACCACCAGGATCAAAGATAAACACATTATCCTCACAAGAATTTGCTAAACTTCCCAAACAATGAGAATTTGCAGTCCTTAAGAACCACATCTTCATGTCACCCTCTATCCATTCAAGCTCACTAGGACTACTCAATGTGATGCTAAGATCATTAAGCTTCAAAGTAATTGCATTTTCAGGCATAATCATTGTCGTCTTTAAATCATGAACACCTTCACTAGTTGGCATACTAAGTTCAGGAAGGTTTCCTAAATGATTGTAGATGCCTTTTCCATTTAAGATTGGGGAGTGTCCATTCAATTTAAGCTTCTCACTAGAGTTGTTGCCAACAGAAGGTATATCTTCATCTTCTGTGGACCAGGTAAAGGAACTTCCAAGAAAAGTAGTTGAAGTTTCCTTAGGATGAAAGATGTAAGGATCCACCTTTGACATTTCCAAGTATTTTTCTTCTCTACTAGGCTGCCTAACATTGTTTGCAATAGTGTTCATGTCACCAGATGACACATTCTTCTGTAGCTTCTCTAATACCAAAAAATTAAAACCAATATCCTGCCAATGCCTAAGTTGACCACCAACAGAGAGTTTCACTACAACTTCTTTCACCTTGAGGTTTTCTTTGAACGTGTTAACACCTTTTGATGTCTTGTTTTGCACCTGACCACCAGGGTCAAAAATAAGCATATTCCTCCTACCAAAATTGCTAGATCTCATACCAAAATAGTAAGGAATTTCGGCTGTTAAAAAATCTTTGGCAATTCTTTTGTTGAGGAAAGCCTCAACAGGTTCTGTGGTAGGAATTAGTGAAGATACTTCTTTCAACTGGATTGGTGTTCCCTCATTTTCAATGTTATTGCCATGCCCCTGTTGGAAGTCTTGTATGTTTGAAAATTCTTCCAGCTCCTCTGATCTTTCACTTGTGCAGATTTCAGATTGCAAGTGTTTAGATGAATTTGAGTTATCTCCACTTAGTGCTGCTAAGATAAATTCATGCTCAGGCCAACACTCCTGGCCCTCTCCTGGTTCTTCATCATAGATAGGTTCCCCTGTATAAGCTTCCCAAACAACATGTGCATTTTCTTCCTCTTTGAGGTTTGGCCATTCTGGTGTCTTACCAAATTCAGGCTCAAAGTCTACTAATCCTTCTTCAGACTTAAGAAATTTTGGAAATCTCAAGTTGAGTTGTTGTAGGGTTCCTAACTCCCGGGAACTAGGCTTGTTGTAGTTGCCTTTCTCATCACTCTGCCAACCAAGAGGATTCATAAAACCTTCTTCAAGTTTTTTAGCCCTCATTTGCAGAAGCTCTTCCATCATTTTCTTAGCTATTTCTTTTTTAGCTTCCAATTTCTGCAATTTCTTTCTAGTCCTGTCCTTATAATCTGTAACCTGTTTAATCTCTAGGACAACCTCATCAAAGGATTGATCACTTGCTTCTACTACTACTGACTCCATCAACTAGTCTACTCTTGCTACACAGACTAACAATCCACAATACACCTGAATTCAAGCTTCACTTCACCAGCAATTACACCTTGACAATTCCTCAAACACTTAGAGTGCACAGAGTGAAACACAACCAGATCACCACAGAATCTCTTAGCAACTTCTCAAATCCACAATCCAACCTTAACAACACAGTATAACCACTCCTTAACAGTATTCAATCTCAATACTTCCACAACTCCAAGCTTATCCTCAAATTACACACCAAAACAGAGTAATATCAACAGCAAGACTTAAAACACAAAATTTAACCTAATTCTTTTGTGTTTTCTTCAATAATAGCAATTGCTAACACTAACTATATAGAAATGCCTCTGAACAAGCCATCACAACACTAATCACAACTGAATTCAACATACTAAGGACAGATCTGTAAGTAAAATGAAGAACAGAGCACCTGAGATGAAAATTACTAAAGTTCTGAACTTTGATCTGCGATTACTGTGATTCTAGGCTCGTTCAACTCGGATTGGAGTGCACAACATAATCGAAGCAGTAGTTGATCTAAAATAACAGCTCTGATACCAATTTGTCAGGAACTAGTGAGTTCTTGACAAATTTTACAGCTGTTTTTGGTGTTTTCTGGTTTATAAGTACAGAAAGTAAAGGATAGACAGGATTTAGAGAGAGATTAGCAAAGAATATAGAGAGATTCAGAGAGATTCAGAAGATAAATGAGGAAGAGAGACAGAGTTTAGAAGAGATTCAGTTAGAATCCCTAGAGAGAGAGAGTAGAATTCAGTTATAGAGAGAGAAAGAGATAGAGAGAGAGAGTGGTGGAAACATTTCCATTCATATATTCACATAATGAGAAATACAGGACACTTATAAGTATTTATAGACCTTGACTAATATCTAACTAACTCCAATGAAAAGACAGAACTACCCTCCCAGTACTATTACTATTACTAAACTAACACTGCAATATTATCACAGTAAGACACTAATCATACAGTAAGTAGTAATACAATACTAATCCTGACAGTTCATCTTAGAAGAAAGTTTTTTTTTTCAATTATTAATTTATTATTAGAAGTTGGTAAAGCTATTGCCTATTGTAGGGGGAGCAATTGCAGTGTATGGTGAGGTGAAGAATGGTCTTCCTTCCAGCTAGAGAACGGTTGAAATGTGGAATATCTTTTTGCTTGTAATGGCTCTTGGGTCTTGGAAAGATTTATGAATGGAAAATAGTTTATCAAAAAAAGGGAAAAAAGGAAAGTAAATGTTCAAACTTCAAAGTAGGCAAGCATGGAGTTTATCTTGTTCAGTTCAAATTTTTTTAATTAAATAAATATGTACAAATAATAGTTTATATAAAATATATTAGCAAACTTCCAAGAAAATCACACTGATTACAGCTGTGAGTCTGTGACTAAGCGTTTGTCTGGTCACTCTAAAAGTCTAGATAAAGAAATCAATCAGATATTAACATGATATACACCCTCCCTTCTTGCTTTAGTTTGATTGCAGCTAGCTTTCTATATATATATATATATATATATGAGAAAAAAGATCCTGAGGTTACCTCAGGAAGATTATCTGAGATAAACTTATTTTCAAGTACAAAAAAGTGATGGCAATTTTGTAAATATGTTAATCTTTCTGAAATTACAATAATACCGGCCTGTATTTGTATGGAAAATTTTTAATTGTCTCAGGTAACTCCCTGAGGTAACCTCAGGAACATGATACTCTATATATATATATATATATGGATCTTAAGGTTTCAGAGAGAACCATTATATCAAGAGAATCGAGAGAACCCTTCTAAGACCGTTGATATACTATAATATAATTAATGAATCTTAATAAAACAATAAAAATAATCATAATTATCAATTAAATTTATTATAAATAAATTTATGTTGAAATATATTGTAAAAAACTTTATAGAATACTTAACAGAATCCTAATTTTAATATAATTATTAAAACACTTAAAAGAATCTTATAAAATTATTAAAACACTTAAAAGAATCTTAAAATACTAATAAAAATATAATAAAAAAAATTTAAAACATATGAGCAGTTGGATGGTGTGGTTAATCAAGGGTGATTGGTTAGTTCTCTCGGTTCTCTCTGGATCTTTCCCCTATATATATATATAAACTAACAGGAACATAGCGTTGTAGAATTAATTGTCCACATAACTTGAATATTTAAGTTGAGTGCGCTCCATAGAAATTTACCCATTAAAAGAATTTACACTACTAGCACCATGGGATAGACCGTTAATATCATGCTTTCCCTGCCCTTCATTCTGGCAAGACCAAAATAATTAATATAATTTGTAATCTCGATATTTGGATTGTAAAACTTTTATACAAGGCATTTTAACTGGTGCAACAAACCAACAGGGTGTATACAATGCCATCATCGTATGCAATGGCGGGTAGAAAGAATAGCACAACTTAACAAAAACCAAGACAGGATGGTTACAAACAATACAACAAGGGGGACTCGTACCAAGATAATCCACCAAGAGACTACAAGTACTTCCTATTTCGTCAACCAATAAATTAAAATGAGAAATGTGCAGACGGATGCAACCAAGGAAAGGATAATAGTATCCATGGACTTTTTCTTCTTTATTGCAGAGAGAATACTGTTCACCTGGCCAATTAAAGCAGCACCTTTCATTAAACAGTACTTTGCATAAATAAATAACAAAAAACTTCAAGAAAGCACGAGAAAACTGCTTACCGTTGGAAGACGACTGCTAACATTACTAAGCTTTGAGTTGATACCCCCAAAAGTTGAGCGTTGAAACACAAGTGTTCCAAGAGTTTCTTGTGCTTGATTAATTACCGTGTCCATCTGTGGTATACAGTAGCATAAACACAGGGAAACAACAAGATGTATGTCAATACAACGGATGTGCTATACCTCCATACTACAAAAAAAAAAATTACTTTTCTGCAATGATACGCATGAAAATATTAATATGAAGCTCTCAACTTAATATTAACTGAGAAATCTCAATTAAAGTGTCTCACTCACATAATTGGACTACCTAGAAACCCAACTCCAACTGCTAACAAAATTAAGTTATCAAAACATTTACCTAGAACTAGAAAGAAATGTAAACTGGCCATCCTTCTATACCACATCTGATTAGGTAGAGACAGAAATAATTGAACACGTATAACATATACTAATATAGAGAGAGACTAAAAATACTGAATCTTAAAGATATCACAACCCTTTATATACAAAACTCTTTAACTTACAACTCTAAGAAACTGGATAACTAAGTTTTCTAATAACAAACTAAGGAACTTGATGACATAACGAAACAAAAAAAAATTCGTAACCTACTTAAATCTTCTCTTTTCATACTTGGAAGACTCCATGTGCTCTCGGAGTCGCTTGTACCCGTCCAAAAGTCTTTCCTCCTAACGTTTTATGAGCAGAACTATACTAGCTTAAACAAGTGTATTCAACAGTTTGATTCTAGTCTTGACTTGGTTATAAGAAGAGAACAAGCATCTATAACTATAATACTACCTTGGGAATTAATACTACACTTTCTTTCTTACGACTTCTAGAATCTGGAGATAAAACTATATATAGGTTCTTTCGTCCATTTAACTTGTTTGATAACACAAAAATAAAGTAAACCACTGTGTAGGTTCCCCGCAGATCTGAGATTCTACAACTAGATAACCACAGATATATATAAACATTATCCACTGTCTGTTAAATTAAGCCAGCAATTCTAAATTTATAGAAGGCTTTACTTTAAGTGTTATCTGTAGAGCACCGGAAAAATCTGAGATGTGCATGTAAATTGTAAAGGACCTTGCAGAAAACACAGGCATCAATGCTTATTATGGAACACGAATAAGAAATGAACTTCCAAACCTACTTAGAAAGGTGTGATGTCTGTGCGATTGAATCAAATATATATTTCTTCATACCTGTCCTGTACCTCTGCTGATAGCTGCTCGCTCCTTAAGTAGAGATGCCTGCTCATAAGAACCACCTTCTTCCAGATCTAATCGTGCACGATCAAACTCTCTGAAGTCCTCAAGCAGTGAAGCATGCTCTTTATTGGCTCTAAGGCTAGAACGAAGTCGCATAAACTCCTAAAAATTTATCACGGGAACAATCTACATTAGCAATGACTTGATAACATTCCCAATCCTCCATGTCATTCTCACTTTAGTTTTTAGTCCATCTCAAACAAACTAGTACCACTTTTTCATCAAAGTTTTAGTTGAGCACCTAGCAAAAAATAAATGAACCAAACCCATAGTTTCATGAACACATTTTGCCTCCACGAAAACTATAGAGAACTAAAGTACCACAAAAGATTAATTAGCATTAGTACTGTTCTTAATTTTATAATTTCAGTCAATTCTTTATAATTTAAAAAGAAAGGAAGTCTTTTTAGCATCAAATATGAAACTGAAGTTCATATTGAACAAAATAGTTCCACAATAAAAAACTAAAAACAAGAAAGTTTATGACCAATTAGAGATATCACTTGGTACAAACGATAATTAAGGAACCAATAGCACCTGTTGGATTAGTTTTCAATTCTCAAGAGTCAAATTATTGTAGATTAGTGTGTTTTTGGGGGTTCACACATAAACACATGTAGTCAACAAAAAACCAAGAATAAAACCTAGTATGATTATAGGAAAGAAATCTCGGAACAAGGTTCAACAAAAAAATAAACAAACTGCTTAGGCTCAAAAGCCTTGAAACTCAACATTCTCATTCCATAATTTAAAATATGACAATTATCAAAGATCACATCTGTTCACATTGAATATTAAAGAACTTAATAGAAGCTCTACTTAGATAAGTATACAGATCTTAGAAACCATATCTTACTACTCTACAAGTATATTAACTATTTTTACAAAACCTGTAATAATCCACGAAAAAGCGTTTTACACTGAATATATTCAAATGAAGAACAGTATTTCAAAATGATTTTGATCACAAGTAAAAAAGACAAAGAGATTATGAAGGAACCATGACAATAATGATTACGATTTACATATTATGTGCAATTAGTTGCAGTAGTGGCTGTTTCACAAGATGAGATGCATAGGTGATAAAATTGCATGGTGAATGGTGATGCTCTATCTAGCTGGGATGTTTGGTTAGCGCTGGAGTTCACCATTATTTTTAGACCTAAAGCTTTGACTTCATAAACCAAAAGGTGGTTGAGGTCTAGAATTCATTTCCACTCACACGAGGAAAGAGGATTTAAGATACAGAGGAAAAATTATGGCTAAAAGCCTCTCGTCTGGAGTCAAAATGTCAAACAAACTCGACAATATTTTTAAATTTTACATGTTTTTCGGCAGTGGAGAAGCTTCGAATAAATATCAAATTAAGTCTACGCAACAAAAGAGACCCTTGAGAACTAGGCTCATTTCATAATGTACAAGGTCCACTTGATGTACTTAACTCTGAATTTTAACATTATTGGTGTAATGCAAGTGTACAGAATTTTTATAAGTACTACGGATCTTTAACACAGCTCATATTGTTGTCTACATATGGCAACCAGACGCTGCGACTTAAAGTGATTTAGTAGACAACACTCTTCAGAAACATCAACACCATAATTCACTACATGTCCACTAATTCAAAATATATCAGTAGTGACAAAACCACATCAACCAGTAGACAGGAAATAATAGTTATGACATAGCACTAACAACAAAAAATTTAATCAATACAAATATTGTATAAATCTAATCGACTCTAGAGTCAAAAAAATAATATAATGTAAAAAAGTTAAAAAAGAAAACCATACTAATTAATTAATTGCAGGATCAGTGCAGTGTGTGGTACAACCAATAACCAATAGCACACCCTTTGACCAATGATGCAGTGCATTAACTAGCTCGTTCTTTGGTTTAAATTGTCATCTCTAGCCTAATTTCTATTAAGTTGTTCATGGTGTTCCAAAGCAGTGCCACCCAGCTCCTACATTCCTGAATAGTAATACCTCAGTGTCTGAATTTTAATTTCCCTTACAAGTTCAATTGTTTGGTTCTCTCCAGTGCGTTATAATATATGGTAACAATTTTTCTCAACATTAACACGTTATTTTAATTTATTTAGTATAACGTAAGACTTGTTTTTATTTATACATATATAACTAAAACTGTAATGATTTTCTTTACAAATATTTCACTGCATCAAAGATCCCTAGTTTGTGGAACACATCTCCAAGTCCAAGATATAAAAACATATACTACGTTAATAACCAAACATTGAAATAAACTGTACCTGATTAAGGTCATGAAGAATTTCTTGATGACGTGTCAATGTATGGGAAAAGATTTCTGAGCCACCCGACGACACCCACGCTTGCATCTGTGAATTTACTAATTGAAGTTGTTTAAGAAGTTGATCTATTTCCGCTTCCAGGTCATTCTCATTACCATTGCCAACATTTTTCGAAACCAACTTACGATACAAATGCATTTGATCATCCAACTGAGCTTCAAGCCTCCTTGCCTAGTTACAGACATTAAGATCAGATGGCAGGAGAACAAAACGTAAATATAATAAACCCTTCCCAAAAAGGTCAAACATAATTTACGCAAAAGATTAAATTTAAATAGGAAGCGGACAAAATTGGTGAACAATAGTGCTTTACGAACTTAGAAACAGCTTAAAATATAATTAATTTTCGTAAGAAATCATAAAAAGCACAATTCTTCCTATCTGGAAACATAAACCCAATTATCTTTTATTGTTGGAGTAAATTCGACAGCAATTACATATGCAAATAAATTGTAAAGTAGCATCTCTATGTAATAAGACAGTAATTGGGGGATAATCACAAACATTAAGCTCATATAACTCAATAATAACATTGAATTTACATAGAATTGTGAAAAAATCCAAACAATGAGAACAAAATTGAAGAGAAAGAAGAATCAGAAATTAGACACAAGAACACATAAAAAAATGTGGATATAAACCTGCTTTCTCAAGGAGTCCCAAGAAGTTGGTGGATCCATCGGAGATTTGGGGGAATAGGGCTTCAGAAATTGATCAGATATGGTATGTATCTCATACAATTGTTTTGTATGTAATGCTGTATGTATAATCCTATTCCGCTTGGGGAACCAACCACACGCGGATACGGCTTCACCTCATTAATTTTGTTCTAACTTATACGAGCGCGGCCCATCAGAGAAAATTAACGATAACGAAAAATATTAAATAAAGAATAAAATTAATATAATAAATTATAAAATTAGAAACTTAAATATTAACTAACGTAGAATCCCGTGCGATCTGTTCATATACGGAAATAATTTTCGCACAAATCAGCATCTTCGAAATAATTTTATAATTAAATAGATGGTAAATTAAAGTATTTCAACTTTATTTTATATTTGTAAATTAATTTTATAATATTGTATGCCGTTTTCATGAATCATATATTTTATAATTTGATCAGGTTAAAAAAGTTGGATCAATATATCTATACGATAATAATCACATGATTATTATTATTATTATTAATTTCTTAAATAATAATTAAATTTTCAATGTCGTGAAATAAAATTTATTAAAATGATCAATTAAGTGTAATATAAATAAATATTGTAGCATAATTGTTCGTGTATAACATAGATGTTTGTAAACTCATGTGATTTTAATGTAATAAAAGTATATTTGTTAAAAAGTTAATCATGTATGTGAGATTATATCTTAAGATATATTACAAATTTTCTTAATTTTTTATATCTTATACATAATATTTTTTTTGATAATCAAGTAATTCATTAATAAACGGTCATACGACATCTACAAAAATAATCAAAATAGAACAAACACGTAATAAAATAGATCAAATCAGAATTTTCTTCACCCCGAGCTATGATTGTTGAGCAAATCATTCATTGTGGCACATCACTTGTTCATATCGCTGAAGTTTGCAGCCTTTTTAGAGAGACAATCTAACAATCTGTTGTAGTCGTGCAATATATGTATATATATATATATATATATAATTTGTCAATACGTATTTGAACAATTAATCGTAATTGCGACTATATACAATCCAAATCAATGAACCACTATTATAAATCCTACAGATCTACGATCCCGGATACTAAAACAAACCAAACTCTCACAAGGAGAGAGAACAAACCCGAAGAATGGGTAGAGAAAATCCACTAAACGGGGTACTAAAACTCACAATAATGAGAGAGACTTATACAAATCGAAAATGAAATCAAAAGAAAACAGTAAAGAAGGGTCTTATCACCAACTTTTTGGTTAATAACAACCCCTTAACTAAAAATTGAGAGTTAAGTTTTTTTGGCGGAAGTATACATAAAATATATGAGCGGTTGTTGTATAATCACAAAGTCTACAATACATGTCATTAAGACATTATATGTTTTTATCATTTATTTTCGTGTTCGTGTATCAAAAATTAAATCAAACACTAAATTTTTGCGTCATAAATCAAATTTTTGTGAAAGATGTGAACGGTGAAGGAATGATAAAAAAATGGACAAATTAGTGACATGTGAGATTTATTAAAGTTGTAAAGAATAATATGTCTTTTGGAAAGATAAAAATAAAGGAGTGTACATTTCGAAAATAAAACTGTTAACAAAATGAATGAGACGAACAAATTGTATAATAATTATTTCATAATTTAATAATAAAGATCAACGCTAACTTTCTTAATTTAAAAAATATTAACTAACGAATAATGAGATCCTTGTATCTAATATGTAATTTATATTAGATCAAATTTTATTATTATATTTTATGTATAAATACTTGACCAGTTCAAATAAATATAAATTATATCAATTAACAATATAATTGGTATTTTTTAATTGAAAAGAAACATGTATAATAAAAAATTTACAAACATGATCGGATATGTAGTTATATATAAAGTTACGAAAACAAAAATAATGGTATATAAATAATATAAGTCAACGTTCTATATACTTAAAATTTAAATTATGAAAAGAATAAAAGGAGATCATGTGGTTTACCTAATAGGAATTTTAAATTACAAATCAAAAGTTAACTTAGCAGAGTGGTTAAGACATGAACTTGCTAAGAGGAAGTCAAGGGTTCGATTCTTAATGAGCACAAAATTTATTAATTTTTAGCATAACTTATAGAAAGTGGCATTTTTGTGATTTTTCAACAAATAAGGGTAAAATTGTAATTTCACATTCATTTTTTGGGCTCAATTTGCCCTTAGACGCCATTTAATATATATAAGTAGATAAGTAGATTGGAACATAGAAAAAATAAATAAAGAATATAAATAGTGTTGAGGAAAATAAATGGAATATTATTATTTATTAAAATAATTAAATCTTTATATATAATAAGCGTAAGAGAGATTTTATCCAAAATTTTGATCATATACTACAAAATTAATAAGGACAATTGATCTTAAAATAGATGAATGAGAACCATTAAATCTAATATTAAAAAAAATATTTTAATAATATAAATTAAATATGAGCAGGTTTTCTAAGTTGATTAGAATTCTCAATATAAAAATTTGTAAGTTCAAATTCTAAGTTGAATAAGTTTATTTGATTGTTGGTATATACTTTAATTCTAAGATGAGTAGGTTTTCTTTATTTTAATTCTATTCCTAAGTTGAATAAAACTATTGTTAAAATTCGTCATTTTATTTTTTCTTCGGTTTCGGTGTAGTTTTAATTGAAAAAAAAAATTGTTAAACCATCACTAAGTTAAAGATTGTTTTGTTAGTTTTGTGGGCCGTAAAATCGTTTAAATCTTATGTTTAGAACTCAAAACACAACATAAGTAATGTATTAAACGTAGGAAACATAATAACTAAAGTCTAAAAACTAATAACATAAAATTGTTAAAAAATAAATTAATATAATCATAAATATTAAAAAAATCATGCATTGCATGGGTTATAAGATACTTATATTAAAAGCCTTAAGCAACCAAACTACTCCAAATTGTCTAGGAAGGGGAGATGACTGAAGGAATTTGTGTGTTGAAAAGTACGGTCATGGGAAATTAATGCAACAATTTTGTGAAAACAATGACTATTAGTATTTCTGTAAATAATGTTATTTGTCAAATCTCGATGGAACAAATTATATTCTTATATATAATAATCGTAAAAGAATCGCATTCAAAACTTTGATAGTCCGGTTCCTGTACGATCATTGTACAATCAATTAATAAGGGTCGTTACATCTTAAACGATAGATGAGAATAGTTAGATCTAATATAAAAAAGTATTTGATTAATTGTAGGATTATATTTAAAAACTAAAAAATTTGTATTCGATTAATAGTAGAACTATATTTAAAAACTAAAAAATGTATTTTGATAATCTAAACCAAATATAATTGAGTTTTCTGTATTAGATATGATTCTCTATGTAAAAATTGGTAACTTTCTTTTCTCTTTAATTTATGAGTAGTTCCAGTTTGATAATAATTGTTAAACCAAATTTTGAGATATCAATTTATATCAATTACATTATTAAAAATTTCTCAATATAGTGTTCATGTATACCATGGCCAAAAATCATATCAATTACGTTATTAAAAAATTCTCAATATAATACTCATGTATATCCTAACTAACAATAATATACATTCGTCTATGTTAGACGTAAGAGAAATGATGTACATGAATTTATGCTGCAAATTTTACTCTAGAATTTACAAGTGAAATGACTTGGTTATTTAATATTAACATAACACTTTTTTAAGGGACATACAATTTAATTCATCCAAATTCTATTGTATTATTTTACATATAAAAAATATAAAACAGAATGTTACTTTAGATTATATTATTTATATTATTTTAAGTGATTGTCTTTTATGGAAATGCTACTTTTGACCAGACAAAACAGAATGCTTCTTCTTCTCGTGAGTTTTTCAGAAATGCTGGTTTCCATGCTCTGTGAAATCTGTCAACCCATGTGCTCTGTCTGAACTGTATTTTTCACAAAGTACAGAGTGTGTATCCGTAGAAACTATCTGAGTTGTATCCGTTGAGAGTATCTTGACCACATCCGTAGAAGGCTAGTACTGTTATCCGTAGATAGTACTTTGTCCACATCCGTAGAAGGCTAATGTTGCTATCCGTAGACAATCAATTTCACTTATGTGAAATTACAAGGCATGGATTATTTACAATTAGCCTCCCTATTCTACATATCTATTAACAGTCAACATGACTTATTCAGCCTAAAAACTAATACTTCAACTTCTATGTTAGATATAATTGCTAATGATTGTTTTATCAGTGTTTAAGTACCAGGTACTCATCAGAGTTTACTGGAAGCCAGTCAGAGTTTATTAAAGTCTGACGGGGAGAAAAGTTTATTTTAGCTGTCGGTGCTAATATAAAGATTCTAGAAGCAATATATCTTGAAGATGGAAAGAAGCAAGATATATTGAGACAGATAAGGAAACGGAACAGAAGACAGAAGCAATCCTAATTTGATATAATTTGTATAGCTGATTTATAGGAATATCAATTAGAGATTGATTATGTAGCTGTGTACTATATAAACACAGATAGGTTAACCCTAAAAGGGATGCGAATACTGAATACATTATTCTTGTAACCTAGCAGCTCTTTGTGATTCTTTAACATCACAAAGAGAAGAGTTATTTATATAATTCAGTTGTTGATTCAGAAACAGTGTTCTCAATTGTTATTATCATACTTATATTGATTATATATTGTGTATTCGGCCTAACAATTGGTATCAGAGCCAAGGCTGATTAGTATATACAGTTTATCGATCCAAACACAAGTATAATCATGACTGACAACTCTCAGGAAGGTTCTAATGCAGGTTCTAATGTTCAGAAGGTTCAACCTACTTCTGTGAGTCGATATGAGACTATAAGGGTTCCAATTCTCAGACCAAGTGAATATCCAATATGGAAGGTGAAGATGACCATGTTTCTGGAAGCCACAGATCCAGAATACCTTGATAGAATCAATGATGGTCCTCATATGCCAACTAAATTGTCTCCTGTTGTTACTGGGCAAGAACAAAAGACTGTTCCAAAAGAGAAGAAAGATTTGACTCCTGAAGACATCTCATCAATTGCAAAGGATGCAAAGGTTAGACATCTACTACACAGTGCCTTAGATAATGTCATGTCTAACAGAGTGATTGGCTGCAAGACTGCCAAAGAGATTTGGGATGCTTTGGAAGTCAGGTGTCAAGGAACAAGTGCTATAAAGAAAAACAGGAAGACTATTCTAACACAGGAGTATGAACACTTTGACTCTAGATCTGATGAAAGTTTGACAGATACATATGACAGATTTTGTAAATTGTTGAATGATTTGTCTCTGGTTGATAAAGAATATGAACTTGAAGAGTCAAATCTCAAGTTTCTTCTATCCCTACCTGAAAGATGGGATTTAAAGCAACAACAATCAGAGACAATTATGATCTTGCAGATACAGATCTTGATGAAATCTATGGGTTGCTTAAAACTCATGAACTTGAAATAGAACAGAGAAACAAAAGATCTGGAAAGAAGACAAAATCTGTTGCTCTTAAAGTTGAAGAAAAGCCTGTCAAGAAGGAATCATCAAGAAAGAAAACCAAAGGAAAGGCTTTAGTCATTAAATCTGACAGTGAGTCATCAAACTCTGATGATGGCTCAAACACTGATGATGAAGCTTCTGATTCTGAGGATGATGAAGAAGAGATGATGAGAATGGCTGCTTTAATGGTGAAGACCTTCAAGAAGATGGGATTCAAGAACTTCAAGAAAGGAAAGAGATTCTCAAGGAAAGATTCAAATTCTGATAAGAGAAATTTCAGAAAGTCTGATGGAAAACATACCAAGTCTGGAAAGAAAGACAAGTCTGAGATCCAGTGCTACAAGTGTAAAGAGATGGGTCATTATGCTCCAGAATGCAAGAAAGGAAAATCTGAGAAAGCACTCATCACTAAAGGCAAGGACTGGGCAGACACTTCAGACTCAGATGAGGGAGTCAATTATGCTCTCATGACAACTGTTAAAGATGAAGCTGAGTCATCTGGAAACAAGGTACCCCTAACAACTTATGCTTATGATACTGATAATATATCTGAATTAAGAATTTATCTTAAAAGCATACATGTTAGTTATAGGGATCAGACTTTAGAAAATGAAAGAATCAAATCTGAGAATCTAGGTCTTAAAGAGAGGAATAAATTTCTTGAAGAGAAACTTGTTAACATGCAACAAGTTCAAAAGGAGAGAGACGATGTTGTTTATGTTGAACAGGAGTTGCTTAAAAGATATAGGGAAATAGAATCTGAGTTGGAAAAAGAGAGGAAAGTAATTAAAACCTGGACAAATTCTGGAAAAGACACACATCAGGTTTTTCAGACAGATACTGTAGGCTTAGGTTACTGTGAGGGAGATGAACTTAGGTTTAAAGATAAAGTTAAAGTGAAACCACAACTTAAACCTGTGCAATTTGTTCCGGAATACAGTAAGCTAAAGTCTGTTGTTGTAAAAGAAGCTGTTATGGAGCAAATTGAAACTTGTGAAAAACAGGTTAATATTGGTTCAATAACAGAGAATAAGATTGAGCTAGAAGCTGTTAAAGAACCAGTAAAAATCTGTGATAAACAGGTTAATGTTGGTTTGATGACAGAAAAACAATTCAAACATAAGCTCAAAGAAGTAAAGTCTGTCAACAAACAGAAAATGTTTAAGAAAAATAGGAATGGAAAAGTAGGCATTAATAAAAGAAATGATTATCTGCCTAATTCTGCTGCTCCTAGAAAAACATGTCATAGTTGTGGTAGTACTAACCATCTTGCCAGGTTTTGCAAGAAGAACAAAGATATTAACTCTTTACCCTCCACATCTGGAGTAAAGAATGATTATGTTAGGGTTAGACCACAGACTTTATGCACACACTGTGGGAGCACTTGGCATTCCATTTATACTTGCAAGAGTTATCATGCTATTTATCACAACTATTATGAGCTAAAACCCAACTTGAAATGGATTAAAGCAAACTCTGCAAGTGTAAAGTCTGACAATTTTAGTTTAAACTCTGTTGATAGTGATTCCGCTGCAAAAGCTAACAATGTTAAGAAAGCCAAAGGATCCAAGCAAGTCTGGATCCTTAAACCTAACACTTAGTGATTGTTTGTGATTGCAGGGCATAAAAGAAAGCACTCTTATCTTGGACAATGGATGCTCAGGACATATGACTGGAGATAAAGCCCTGCTATCAGACTATGAGGAGAAGGCAGACCCAAAAGTTTCCTATGGAGATGGCAACATAGGATGTACTCTGGGATATGGCAATATCAATCTTGGAAGTGTCATCATCAAAAATGTAGCTCTTGTCTCAGGACTCAAGCATGATCTGCTTTCTGTGAGTCAAATCTGTGACAGAGGATACCATGTAGATTTTCATACTGAACATTGTGAAGTTATCAGCAAATCTACAGGGAAAGTTGTTCTAGTTGGACACAGGCACAATAACATCTATGAAGCAAGTTTGGTAACAAACTCTGAAGGAAAAACTGTGTGTCTATCTGCAAGAATGTCAAATGAAGAGAGTTGGAAATGGCATAAGAAGCTCTCTCATCTAAACTTGAACAACATCAATGAGCTGATTCGAAAAGATCTTGTAAGAGGACTTCCAAAGTCAATACTTAGCTTAGATGGTCAATGTGATTCTTGTCAAAAGGCCAAGCAAAGGAAGTCATCTTTCAAGAGTAAATCTGAATCTTCAGTTGTGGATCCTTATCATCTTTTACATATTGATCTTTTTGGTCCAGTGAATATAATGTCAATGGGCAGAAAGAAATATGCTTTAGTCATTGTTGATGAGTACACCAGATACACCTGGGTGTACTTCTTAGCAAAGAAGGATGAAACTGCCCTAACTTTGATGGATCATGTGAAGCTATTGGACAAAGGATCACAGTACAAAGTGAAAGTTATAAGAAGTGATAATGGTACTGAATTCAGAAATTCTGAAATGGAAGCTTTCTGCAAGGAAAGAGGAGTGAAGCAAGAATTTTCTGCACCTGGAACTCCACAGCAAAACGGTGTAGTTGAAAGAAAGAACAGAACCCTAATCGAAGCTGCCAGAACAATGCTTGATGAAGCAAAATTGCCAACTTATTTCTGGGCAGAAGCTGTTCAAACAGCTTGTTTTACTCAAAATGCTACACTGATCAACAAGCATGGGAAAACACCATATGAGATGGTGAAGAATAAGAAGCCAAATTTGAAATATTTTCATATTTTTGGATGCAAGTGTTTTGTGTTGAAAACTCATCCTGAACAATTGACCAAGTTTGACTTAAAAGCTGATGAAGGAATTTTTGTTGGATACCCACTATCAACTAAAGCATTCAGAGTCTATAATCTAATAACTAAAGTGATCATGGAATCTATACATGTGTCATTTGATGACAAGAAAATAACTGGAATAGAAGATGAAGAATATCATGATCAACTTCGCTTTGAAAATGAAGATCTATACTTTGATGATGTAAACTCTGATGCAGCAAATCCAATAAACACTGACGAAGCATACTCTGATCCTCTACTGGTAAACACTGACGAATTTTCTCTGACAGAACAAAATAGAGAACCAGTTGAGGGGGAGCGTGAAGAAACTTCAGAAACTTCTCAAAGTAATGACTCAAATTCTGAAAGAGGGTCAAATGAAGAATCAAACAGAAACTCTGAAAGTTCAAATTCTGAACAGTCCAATTCAGGGGGAGCCTCAGAGAATGCAAATAGTCAAGAAGAAAATCAGGAGAGCATGGATCAAGGGGGAGGATCTAATAATGATAATAGAAGCCAATTACCAACAGCAAGAAGGTGGACACAATCCCATACACCTGACTTGATAATTGGAGATCCAGAAGCTAGTGTAAGAACTAGAAGTGCTACAAATAATGAATGTCTGTTTCATGCATTCTTATCTCAAACAGAGCCCAAGAAAGTGGAAGAAGCTCTTCAAGATGCTAACTGGATAATAGCTATGCAAGAGGAGTTAAATGAATTTGAGAGGAATGAAGTCTGGACACTTGTACCAAGACCAAAGAACAGATCTATTGTTGGTACAAAGTGGGTTTTTAGAAACAAAACAGACAGTGATGGAGTGATTACAAGGAATAAGGCTAGACTTGTGGCAAAAGGCTATTCACAGCAGGAAGAAACTTTCTTTGTTGATATTGAAAAAGAACTTGAAGCACATCCTAGTATCAGTGTTTGTGATACTGAGGATTTGGCAGCTGATCAACCCACCCAAATTCTAGATGAGTCTCTTGCAACTCATACAGAGATTATCTCTGTCAATAATTCAATTCCTGAAATGGGTGAGGAGGTTGATCAGGTAATTGAAGCTGTTGTAGAGGTGATAAATGCAGATACAGCAGAGGATATGGTTAAGACTGTTCCTGAAGAAACAGAGGTTTTTGCAAATGTAAACTCTGAGAATGTTGAAGCTGTTGCAGAGCAAGTTCTTGAAGAAGCTGCACAGATAAATACTGAAGCTACTGTAGAGAATGCATTTGAAGAAGCTGCAGAGCCTATCCAAGACAATGTTGATGCAGATGATAATCAAAATTCTGAACATTCTCTTCATGCAAACTCTGGGATCAATGCTGCACTTTCAGACTCTGATGAGTCTATACCTTTTCTAAGAGATCCTACAGCAGAGTCTATCAAAGCAAATCACAATGCCACTGAAGATCATTTCAGGGAAATGCATTATGCTAATTGGTCAGGAGCTGACTGCATTTTCTCTAATCAAAGGGCTGCTGATTTTGTACATAAGACTGCTACATAGATTACTAATCCTGAGTTATTATCACATTTTAAGGCGACCATTGTTCAAGTTAAATCATTGCACAACCGCTTTGATGAGACTCACAAGGTTGTTCTTGGATTGAGTAATGATATTGCTCTTAAGGAGTTAGCACTAAAGAAAGATAGAGCTCAATTTACATCTATGGTAAAGGATCAAGAAGAGATTAAGCAGAGGCTAACAAGGGTTGAGAGCAATCAAGCTGACATATCTACTAAGATTGACTCTATTGCTGCATCACTTGAGTTGCTGACATCAGTTTTTATTCCTGATGATGTCAAAAAGGGGGAGAAGATACCTAAAGACAAATGCAGAAGGACTCCAACTTTGAGACTGAGGGATGATCCAAATGATGGTGGAAGCAGGGAAACAGAGAAAATGTCAAAATCTTCTCAAGAGCAAGGGCGACTTAGGTCAAACTCTGCTAGACAGACAAACTCTGAAAGGTTAAACTCTGGTAGTCAATCTTCTTCAAGACTTAAAAGTCTAGTGATTTCATCAAATCCAACCACTGATGAAGAGATTGCTGCTAAGATTTTCATGGAAGAACATGGTGGTGAAGCCACAGTTGAAGATATAGATGCTGAGATGAAGCTTCTTGCTAAAGAACACCAGAAAAAGGTTGAAGCTGGTACTTATAAGAAGAAATCAATAAAGGCTCCTAGAAAGAAAGAAATTGGAATTTCTATCAAAGAAAATACTCAACAGAGTATACAATACACAAGGAGGCCTGTGATTGCAAACACTGACAAAGGAAAAGGCAAATTGATTGAAGAGCCTGAGTTATCAAAGAAAGCTTATTCAACCTCTGACATGGCTCATGTTGAATCAAGATCTAATAAATCAACCACTGACGTTGCTCAAGTTGATGATTCTGTTAAAGTTGTGACAACCTCTGACACTGCTCAAGTTGTACAAACTCAATTAATATCTCCACAACTCCAAGGTACTTTTCGAAGATCATCTAAAGATGAAACTCTGAAGCCAGGAAATGTGAACATTTTACGAAGCAGAACTGTAATGGGAAAAGAATCTTATGATAGATCTGGCTTGGGTTCACATAGAGAGAAAAGAGTGAATAACAGTCCTTTAGATCATACATCACTGGCAGAATCTGGTGTTGGGGTAACTCAAGAAAACCTTGACAAGTTAGAGTCTGTTCAGATGATTTATCACAGAGGAATCAAAAAGGAGTTTCTGTTATATTTTATGGCTGATGGAAGAGTTTATAGAGTTGGAGAAGCTGATATTCATCTAAAACTATAGGAAGAGCTAGAGTATGTTTTATATCTGCTAAGAGTGAAAAATCAAAGTACTCACAATTAGGGCTGACAATTTCGGACCCGACCCGATAACCCGACACGAATTCGACCCGCAAAGTATGAATTCGGGTTGGAGGTTTTCGGGTTCGGGTCAATTTCGGGTAGACCCAAAAGTGACCCGAAAATTTCGGGTTATTTTCGAGTCGGGTTCGGGTAACCCGAAACCCACCCGAATATTTATTCTTAAAAATTATAAATATATTTTATTTATATATTATTTATAGTTATACATATAACATACTTATACATACGTTCAAAAGTCAAAACTCAAAACCCTACTTTCTTTTATAGTTGCGGCCGCCTCTCTCTCAGTCTCTCGCGACCAAAAAGCCGATTACATATCTTTACATATCTCAATTAGTTGATTCAATTTGTTTCTTCAATTATACATATCTTTATCAGCTTCAAATTGGTAACTGGTAAGTTCAATTATACATATCTTTACATAGATATCTTTTATGCGTTTGTAATTAATTGTGTTTATTACGAATATGTGTTTATGTAGATGGAAAGTGGTGGTGATAATAAGGATTTAGAGATGGAAAATGAAGAGAATGAAGGATTTGTAGATGTCGAAATCCCTCCTGGGAGTGGGAGTGGTGATACCAGTTGCGCACTAAGCAGAAGGCGACTAAAATCCGATGTGTGGGGCTATTTTGACATTCTTCCATTGGGACAAGACAAGAAACAACGATGTAAGTGTAAGAAATGTGGTGTCACTTATGCTTGTCCTAGTAATTTTGGCACTGGTAATCTTCATAAACATTTAGAGAAATGTGTTAGGAGAGATACGAGGGATATTGGGCAACTTTTAATAACTCGTGAAAGTTCATCTTTAAATTTAACAACTCCAAAGTTCAGTCAAGAGAAGTATAGGGAGTTATTTGTTGCTGCGATAACTATGCATGAGGAACCTTTCCAATTTGTGGAGTATGAGGGATTTAGAGCATTACATCATTATTTGAATAATAAAGTGCAAACAATTTCAAGAAATACATGTAAGGCTGATGTGCTTAAGAATTATGTTAGAGAAAAAGAAAGAATGAAGTATATGTTGCAATCGACTCCCGGTAGAATTTGTTTTACTTCTGATTTGTGGACTTCAATTGTAACTGATGGCTACATGTCATTGACTGCACATTTTATTGATAAGGATTGGCACCTACAAAAGAGAATACTGAATTTTTCCATCATACCTCCTCCTCATACCGGTGTCAATTTGTGTGAAAAAATGTATTCTCTGTTTTTAGATTGGGGTATTGATAAAAAGCTTTTTACAATGACATTAGACAATGGGAGCTCCAATGCTTGTTTTATTAACTTGCTGATTTCTCAACTAAATGTCAGAAAATTGCTGGTTTGTAATGGTGAATATGTTCATGTTCGCTGTTGTGCTCATATTTTAAATCTTGTAGTCCAAGATGGTTTAAAAGTCATTCCTGAATGCATTGATAAGATTAGAAATAGTATTAAGTATTTGAAGCATCTGATGCAAGGAAATTTAGACATAAACAAAAATGAGGCTACTAATGCTTGATTGTGATGGACCCTCTTGTTCATGATTTAATTTGTATTTCTCTCTATTTTAAGGTTGCTGAACAATTTTATTTTTGTTTTGTATGAAACTTAAGGCTGTGAACTAGCCAGAATGATGTTTATTATGATGATTCTGTTCATTTTCCTTATGCATGGGTCGTGTCGGGTCCTGTCGGGTCGTGTCGGGTCGTGTCGGGTTGGACACGACACGGATATTTCGGGTCGTGTCGGGTTACCCGAAACTCTACCGAGTCGGGTTCGGGTTAGGAATTTCAACCCATTAAATTTTCGGGTCGGGTTCGGGTTGGGTGAAATTTGCGACCTGAGATTGCTGACCCGACCCGCGACCCGAAATTGCCAGCCCTACTCACAATGCTGCTCAAGTTTTAAGAGAGAGAATGATGAAGTCTAAAGTCTTGTGTGGAGCCAGAATTTCAAGTGCTTATGTTCCTAAGTACAGAGATGCTCATGGAAAGCTTGTAGAGATGAAAAGGAACAGTGCTAAATTCAATACAACACTTGGAATTAAAGTGTTGGAATTTAACTTGGAGTCAGACAAGTCTTATTTTATCAGGCTAGGGAATGAGATGAGGAGAAATAACATCTATTCTCTGAGAGCTGCTATCTATCAGACTGGAGAGAGTGATCAAGAATTGAAGGAATTGAAGAAAATCATGGTAGATGAGCTAGAAAAGGCTGAAAGAAGACTACTCATTGATTATCTCAGAACAGTGCCTGACATTGAAGAGATTAAGTAAAGTCTGACTGTAAGTTTTTAAAGTTTTTTGTTCTAAGTTAAAGTTAAACTCTGATTATATTTAAACACTGCATTTGTTATATATTTTGACATCATCAATTATCTATTAACTTGTACATCTTTATTATGCACAAGTTGGGGGAGATTGTTAGATATAATTGCTAATGATTGTTTTATCAGTGTTTAAGTACCAGGTACTCATCAGAGTTTACTGGAAGCCAGTCAGAGTTTATTAAAGTCTGACGGGGAGAAAAGTTTATTTTAGCTGTCGGTGCTAATATAAAGATTCTAGAAGCAATATATCTTGAAGATGGAAAGAAGCAAGATATATTGAGACAGATAAGGAAACGGAACAGAAGACAAAAGCAATCCTAATTTGATATAATTTGTATAGCTGATTTATAGGAATATCAATTAGAGATTGATTATGTAGTTGTGTACTATATAAACACAGATAGGTTAACCCTAAAAGGGATGCGAATACTGAATACATTATTCTTGTAACCTAGCAGCTCTTTGTGATTCTTTAACATCACAAAGAGAAGAGTTATTTATATAATTCAGTTGTTGATTCAGAAACAGTGTTCTCAATTGTTATTATCATACTTATATTGATTATATATTGTGTATTCGACATAACATTCTACATCAGGATTACACATCAGGACTGCACATCAGGATTGCACATCAGGATTGCATATCAGGATTGAATCTCGGGATTATACATCAGGATTGCACAAGCATGTTACATTGAGTCTTATCCGTAGATAAGCTACCCTTCTAAGGATACTGCAAATGCGTGTTATCCGTTGAATGCTACATTTTTACTTATACAATTTTCACTAAGTTAGTCTAGTTATCATCAAGAAACAACATAGTTCGTAATAGTAATATGTTATTTACTATTTTTATATTATTTATAATTTATTAAATAGAATAAATGACCGAAAATCGAAAACCAAAATTTTCAATATTTTGGCTATTATATAATAGTATTAATTTAAAACTCGTGTGATGCACAAATTGTTTTTAATAATTGTTATTTTTATTATTTATGTTTTAATATTTTCTTAATTGCATTTGTTAAAAAAAATAAGTAGGCGTATTGAACTTTTTAAAATAATTAAAAGTATTAAAATAGATTTTAAAATAAATAAGTAAAGGTTTGCCCATGATATTTTTGGAAAATGAGGGGTTTTAGTAAAGAAAAATAGAAAAAGTAACATGTTTTAGTTGAAAAAGGTAATTGTCCGTAATTAAAAGTATTAAAATAGATTTTAAAATAAATAAGTAACGGTTTGCCCGTGATATTTTTGGAAAATAAGGGATTTTAGTAAGAAAAAAATAGAAAAAGTAACATATTTTAGTTGAAAAAGGTAATTGTCCGTAATTAAAAGTATTAAAATAGATTTTAAAATAAATAAGTAAGAATTTGTCCGTGATATGAGATTTTTGTTTTAAAAAAAAGTAGGTGTATTAAACTTTTTTAAATAATTAAAATTATTAAAATAAATTTTAAAATAAATAAGTAACGGGTTGCCCATGATATTTTTGGAAAAAGAGAGGTTTTAGTAAAACAAATATAGAGAAAATAACATATTTTAGCTAAAAAGGGTAATTGCCCGTAATTGTTTTTTTATATTAATAATAGAAATATATGAAATATAATTTAGTTGACATTTTGATTAATAAGTTATTGTGTTTGATATTTTTTAAAATGAATTAATAATTAAAAGATATATAAATTTCAAAGTCAGGACCCTATCTTCTAGGGGTGAGCACGGATCGGTTCGGTGCGGTTTTATGGTAAAACCGAAACCGAAACCGAAAATCTTCGGTTTTTAAAATTGAAAACCGAAACCGCAACCGAAACCGACGGTTCGGTTTCAGATTCAAAAGTATCGGATTGGTTACAATCGAATCGGTTTCGGTTTTAAAACCGCCTCAAAATAATTGACTAGACAATCATACTCTACTTAATTAAAAGGTACATAAAATTTAAGATTACATCCATGAATTACATTTGTTTCCGCGAAATAATCATACAAAGTTTTAAAAATTAAATACTTAAGTCTGGTGGAAAGTGGAAATAACAAGAGTTGCTGGTAGCTGAGCTAGACCACCTGCAATCTGCATTTGCAACCTCTATAGACCTTCTGCATTTCAGTAAAAACTTTGTTACAAAATGAAGGAAGACAGTAGTCTGAAAAGGTTAGAAAATGTAAATATCACAGGAGCATATATTGCCAAATGCCAATACAGATAATGAAAAGGTTACCTCTACGCTCTACTCATCGATATCCAGGTATTCCATTGACTTTCCAACACATTTTACCTCATCTATAAACATGAAAAACATAAACTGAGTCAGTAAATAGCAGATTGCACAACATCAAAAAGCAGCAGAATACAATTTCCAGCAAAACAAAATACAATTTCCAGCAACAGAATACAATTTCCAGCAGAATAGATGGAACATCAATAATACAATATACTAAAATACTATCATTAATGCTGGATTATGGACAAGGAAGCTGCACTAGAGCTAGAATTTCTTCCTCACAGAGAAGTTTTCAGGTGAGACTATTACACCAAAATATAGTATGTAAGAAATTCATTTTTTCATGTGACCTGGAAAACTATAGTATTATTACTAATTCTTGTTAAAATAACCTTCCCAGGTGCTTAGATAAAGCAGCAATCCAAACATCAACAGATATAGACAATCCAGAAAAACTTCAAAGTCCATGGAAACAGAAACTTATAGCAGTAAACAGAAACTTAGACAGATTCCAGCAGTAAACAGAAACTTAGACAGATTCCAGCAGTAAACAGAAACTTATAGCAGTAAACAGAAACTTAGACAGATTCCAGCAGTAAACAGAAACTTAGACAGATTCCAGCAGTAAACAGAAACTTAGACAGATTATAGCAGAAATAGCAGATTGCCAGATTGTAAACAGAATGTAAAAAAAATAATAAGAAATTACCATTTTCTAATTTCTCATGCTGTAGATACTCCTCTGGTTCTCCTCTTAGGTCAATGACAATCTCGGAAGTTCTTAGCCAATCTTGGCTACAAACTAATGCCTCAGCTGTCTTTGGTGAAAGAGAACTCCGGTAGGCATCGATTGTCCTTCCACCGGTGCTAAAAGCATCTTCTGAGGCGACGGAAGAAACCGACATACCCAACACATGCTTAGCTATTTCAGAAAGTATCGGGAATCTCGTGGAATTCACCTTCCACCATCCTAGTATATCAAAGCCATCACTTTTTCTTTCTCTTGCATCAAATAAGTACACATCAAGTTCCGATTTTCCAATCCCTCCTTCATCTTGATCTTCCATATACTTTTCAAAATCATCTTGCCAAGTTTCATCCGATTGATTTATTTTAGGTTTAGAAGAACTTGCATCTCCCTTCGAGTTGTAGTAGTCAAAAAGCTCTTGCAAAGTCTTCAACACTTTATCACGCATTATGATATTTTTAGTAGATCCTTTCCCATAAATTTTGGCAAAGCAAAATTCTACGTAACTCATTTTGTACCTCGGGTCTAAGACAACCGCCACATACAACAAGAAATTGGTATTATCCACATTATCCCAATACTTATCGTACTTATCCTTCATCCTTTTAGCCATATCTCTCATCAATATATCTTCACTTGAACACAATTTCATAATGGCCTCTTGAACCTTTACAAGCTCAATAAAAAAGACATTGGAGGTGCAATATTTGGAACATCATTGCGGATGTACCATTTCTTGAATAACAACCAATTATAACATTACATAGACCGCATTTAGCTTTCTCTTTACCAACGGGTAAGCCCGGAATTCTATTAAAATAATCCCACACAATTGAACCCTTTTTACCCTTCTCGCAATTTTCATCTAGTTTTTCATCACATTTTACTTCTTCATCTTCCAAATTCACATGTATCTACAAATGAAAAAAAATAATTTCTGAAATTTAAAGAACTAATAAAACCTAGTATAGAGTAAAGAACATGGAATCCGAGTTTTAAAATCAAGTAATTGTAATTAAATAAAGTCATTAACAACTTAAATCAACTTGAGTAAGATCAGTATATTACCACTTGAGGATTAAGATCAACTGCTTCCTTTTCAGAGATACATTCACCTTGTTTAGAAACTTGTCCATCTCCATCATCCATTGCAACTAGCTCCCGAGTCGCCTACCGAGTCGCCTCCCGAGTCGCCGTCTGGATTGTTAACTCGCAGTTTGACAGTTTCTTTGGACTGACCTATTTCTATTGTAAATGAATTGTTCTGGACTAGTGGACTGGATGTCTGGATGTATAATTAACTTGGCCCGGTAGCACATATAAAGCCCAACAATATTAATCTATAGTCTATTAGTCTGTCATAAAATATGTATATCAGTATATGTACTTCCTTATTTAAAATTGATATATATCTAATATTTATTTATTTTAAATTTCGGATCGGTTCGGGTTTTTCCGGATCGGTTCTAACATATAACCGAAACCGAATCGGTTTCGGTTTTGAATTTTTCGGTTTCGGATTCGGATCGGTTTTTAGCGGTTTTTAACGGTTTTGGATTCGGATTTTTTCGGATTTCTGCTCACCCCTACTATCTTCAAAGAAAAAAATTAGAGTACTCAAAAAATCTCTCAAAAATCAATATACTTATATAAAGGAGAAGACGGTGGCGGTGATGTGGCGTCTCTAGAATCGCTCCGTTCTATTTTTCTAATTTTCTCTATTTTTCACAATTTTTAATTTTAATAATCACAACTTCCTTTATTATTTTCGATTTTGTAGTAAGGAAATTGAAAATTACACTTTTATTATTTTCAAACTTGATAGAACTTTCTTTTATTATTTTCAAACTTGATAGAACTTTATTTGATTTAGAAAATTACAACTTCCTTATCATTTTCGAATTTGTAGGACTTGATAGAACTTTCTTTGATTTAAAAAATTACAACTTCCTTATTATTTTCGAATTTGTAGGATTGATAGAACTTTCTTTTATTATTTTCAAACTTGATAGAACTTTCTTTGATTTAGAAAATTACAACTTCCTTATTATTTTCGAATTTGTAGGACTTGATAGAACTTTCTTTGATTTAGAAAATTTCTTTGATTTAGAAAATTACAACTTCCTTATTATTTTCGAATTTGTAGGACTTGCTAGAACTTTTTTTGATTTAGAAAATTACAACTTCCTTATTATTTTCGAATTTGTAGGACTTGATAGAACTTTCTTTGATTTAGAAAAATACAACTTCCTTATTATTTTTGAATTTGTAGGATTGATAGAAATTTCTTTTATTATTTTCAAACTTGATAGAACTTTCTTTGATTTGGAAAATTACAACTTCCTTATTATTTTCGAATTTGTAGGACTTGATAGAACTTTATTTGATTTAGAAAATTACAACTTCCTTATTATTTTCGAATTTGTAGGACTTTCTAGAATTTTCTTTGATTTAGAAAATTACAACTTCCTTATTATTTTCGAATTTGTAGGCTTGATAGAACTTTCTTTTATTATTTTCAAACTTGATAGAACTTTATTTGATTTAGAAAATTACAACTTACTTATTATTTTCAAATTTGTAGGCTTGATAGAACTTTCTTTTATTATTTTCAAACTTGATAGAACTTTCTTTGATTTAGAAAATTACAACTTCCTTATTATTTTCGAATTTGTAGGACTTGATAGAACTTTCTTTTATTTAAAAAATTACAACTTCCTTATTATTTTCGAATTTGTAGGCTCTTATGTTAATAATTGCAATTTTCTTTTTTATTATTTTCAATCTTAATAGAACTTTCTTTTATTATTTTCAAACTTGATAGAACTTTATTTGATTTAGAAAATTACAACTTCCTTATTATTTTCGAATTTTTAGGATCTTATGTTAATAATTACAATTTTCTCTTTTATTATTTTCAATTTTGATAGAACTTTCTTTTATTATTTTCAAACTTGATAAAACTTTCTTTTATTATTTTCAAACTTGATAGAACTTTCTTTTATTATTTTCAAACTTTATAGAACTTTTCTTTTATAAATTAAAGGTCATTCATAACAAAAAATCTACATCAAAATTTTTTTATATAGCTTCAAATTTTTACAATCATATTTATAATCAATACAACTATGACCTACACCATGTTGGATGCTTTGAACGACAGCAACTGTTAGGAATATGTTGTTCTAGGTGATAATTATAAAAACACTTAATAGATTTTGTGTTAAGTCAATTTTGTAGCTGTCAACGGAATAGTATGCTTTGCAGCTTCCGTTGACAGGTAGCTCATCAACAGAATGAGTAATGTAGCAATTGCACTGTACAATACTTCACTAGTTGATAGACAATTGTTGTAGGTATTAGATAGGTTTTCTAAGTCATGTTGACTAAGTACTAGATATGCAAAATAGGTTGGTTAATTGTAAATATAATGTGCCTTGTAATTTTGCCTAAGTGAAGACATGTCAACGGAATGGAGATTACACTATCAACGGATTGAAGAATGTACCATCAACGGATTGAAGAATAAAGCTATCAACGGAATACATCTCACTACTATCAACGGATTACTATCACTTTTCTGAACAGTTGACAAAGTGATAGTGACAGTTTTCTGACAGATCAAAAGGTGATGTAGAAGTGTACTTTGCATTGGGAGCCATCAAAATGGTTACTGGGAATGAGGAAACATTCCATTTACCAATGAAGTTCTTGAGTGGGATCATAATAAGCATGAAGACAAAAGACAAGATCTCCAAGGACCATTGGACAAAAGGAATGAAAAGCAAGCTGTTGGCGGTTACCTTTAGTACTTATTAGTGTAGCCAAAATAGCATTGTAAACTTGGGATATATAACCAAGTGTAGCAGTTCATTTTATTGTAAGAAGTGAGATAGAATAATTTTGTATTAGCTTTCTTTGAAGAGCACTCTCACTCTACATTTGTAACTGAGCAGCTGTGCTACATTTGTAACACAGATTATTCCCACAATAAAAACATCTCAGTCGGATCCTCAAAACATCCAACTGAAATTTTATATTTGCTTGTGTGTTTTTATTTTCTCTGTCAAGTTATTTAAAAGTTGTTTTAAGTTTAAAAATATCTAGAATTGTATTCAACCCCCCCCCCCCCTTCTACAATTCTGTTAGGTCATTTGGGATTAACAACAACTATACCTGGATGATAAGAGTACGAGTGTGTAGAATGTGGGAATCTGTCAATCCAAATACTGAAGAACTGATCAGTCTTGACATGATTTTGATCAATGAAAAGGTTAATAAATCAATATACTTATAACTTATTAGTTTGTCAAATTGTATGATGTTATTAACTTTTCTAAGATATGTTGTAGAACAGGAAAATTTGATCCATGCTACGATCCCGAAGATTCTGGTCTCTCGGTTCAAAAATCTTTTAGAGGAAGGCTCCGTGTACAGCATCAAAAATCTGAAAGTTGTTTCAAGTACAGGGAAATATAGACCACTGTCATATGGGTCTAAATTGCTCTTCATACGCATAACGTTGCCTAAGAGATTGGAAGAAGGCATCGTCAACATATCACTGCATGGATTTCAGTTCATATGTCCGGATATGATTGATGCACGTATTAATGACACCAACATACTCTCAGGTTTTTGATGCAGTAATATATTAGAGTAATATATAAGTAATACTATTATATAAGTTATAATTCAAACTATCATGTTCTAATATTATTTTTTCTATGTTGATTTTATTTGTTGTAGGCTGCTTGACCTACTTGGGTGGCATTGAAGTTGTCAAAGGCGGTTTAAAAAAAAAGAGATCTCAAAATTGTCACAAATTAGTAAGTTATGCATTATATTAATTTTAATATAACTATTAAATATTTTTTATTATTCTTGTAAATTTATATTACTTCTTTAGTTATCCCAATTTATTTGTTTTACTTATTTAATTTTTTTCTTAAACAACTCCATCACCAGTACCATAAATTTGTGGGAAAAGTTGGCCGAGATGGTTGATACAAATTTATACAAGGAGGATGGCGGACCCTATATAATAATTGTCACATCTACCCAGATTAAAAAATTTAAAAGTAATTATCTTTATTAATGTTTTTATAATATATAGTTTTAGAGATTGCACATATATAAATCTATCTTATCTCGATTGAACGAATATCATTAGATATTATACAAATATTTGTTTCATTGATATTATTGATTTAATTCTTATATTAGTTTTTAACAATTTATTTACTCTTATATGTAGATACAATTAGTTTTTTTACCACAAGAAATAGTAAAATTTATACAAATCTGGATACACCGTATGTGTCATCCCTGAGAAAATAGTAATATTATATGTTTATATTGATTTTTATCAATATAATTTTTTTAATATATATATGGCAATGATATCGGTCTAAGAAAATAAAAAATCAAACTCTATAAACAAAAAGAATATGTAAATAATTTATAATATTACTTACCCAAATGCAAATTTTACAGAAAATATTTTATTTGATAATTTATATAATTTTATAGATATTTATTTCACAATTTTTATTCTAATATTCTTTTTCTTAATAAATATATTCTAATGTCGTTGCGAAGCGCGGCTCAGTAACCTAATTATATAAAATGTTGATGTTGGTAACTTTTCTAATAAAATGATGGATTATGCGTACATATATATGCGTCCATCAATTAAAAAATATCACCTGAGTATAATTTGGGGCACTTTTTTGAAAAAAAAATTGGATTCTTTGACATCAATCATCTTTAACCCAATTAAAAAAAATCACATTATTATTGGAAAATTTGGAAAGACAAAGCAATACTGAAATTAAATGTATACAAAGGAAAGGTAGCATCGAAAACAAAGGAAGTAAAAAAGGGGTTCGGACACACATGGTAGGCAAGTTGCAGTATCCACTCCGGACAAAAGGTATTAATGATTCCATTCTCTTGACTATAAAAGCAAATGTCCCTCCCTTTTATGTAGCCAATCACAACTATCCTAATTACGAACCTCTCCCCTTTATTACATACACACAACATTCTGTTTCTATCCTTATACACACACACCCACACCCCCTCCATTATTTTCTCACCCCCCCCTTTACATAAATACCAAATCTTTATAATAATAAATACCTTGCAATCATCATAATTTTCATGTATTGGGTCTGCAAGAATGACAGTAGATCACAATTTTGATGGTGAAAATGACCAGTTCCCAGTTGGTATGAGAGTTCTTGCTGTTGATGATGACCCCACTTGTCTTAGACTCTTAGATACTTTGCTCAGGCGCTGTCAGTACAATGGTGTGTCCTCTTTTTCTACTTTTACTTGTAGATTTCTGTTGAGTTCTTTTTTTTGTTTGTGGGTTTTCATGTTTGTGCATTCTTGTTAAAGATTTCTACTTTGAATTCAATTTGTACTATGCTTACTTGGGTTCTTAGATTTGAGTTGTTCTTTATGGATTTTGGTACTAGATTGTTGTTAAGAATTATGTACTTCTGCATCTTTTTTTATTATCAGTCAATCTGCTTTTCGACATGTGCTTTTTTTCAAAATATTATGTTTATTTTTTGTTGTTATTTACTTAATGTATAATCTTTGTGTGCATACAATGTATGTATTCGTATGTGTAATGTAGTCAAAGTAGTAAGCAGTTGAATATGTGTAGCAACCTAAGCAATTGTTTGTTATTGTTTTCAGTTCAGTGCATTGTAGTAAGCTCTATGACTCAAAACAAAATATTTGTGTTAATTTCCGTGTATTGCTGTAATACTTAACTTGAGTTTATCACAAAGGCATACTCCAGATATACGTAAGCTCTAGGTCATTATTAATTTGATTGTGTTTTATGTTTTTCACAATCTGGATATATGTGTTTTTTGTTCTGGTTTCCCTTTTGTGGCATTACGTGAAGTCTCTTTTTAATTCTTAATGGAATGCTGTGATTTTTGCAGTTACAACCACGAGTCAAGCAGTAGTGGCATTGCAGATGTTAAGAGAAAACAAAAACAAGTTCGACTTGGTTATCAGTGATGTTCATATGCCTGACATGGATGGCTTCAAGTTGCTTGAGCTCGTGGGACTTGAGATGGACTTACCTGTCATAAGTAAGCAATGGATTACTCACAATGCCTAAACTTGTTAATCTTGTCAACCGCATTGACATCTTTTATTGATCTTGTAAAGGCGGAGATGTAAGTGGTCAATATTAAATTTGATAAAAGTAGTTCAGTTATAAATGAAAATATGCTCAGTTTATCCATAAAAAGTAAACATATGCTAATTAAAAACATAGAACATGTAGTTGGCAAATATTAAAAATAAACATATACTCACTGAGCTTCAGATCTTTCTTTTATGAGCTGTCCACAAACAATCGTGCATGCCCATTAAAGATAATTACTTGACCTAGTTTTTGTTTTAATATCTTTGATGATATGGTTGTAGTGTTGTCTGCATATGGTGATACCGAGCTTGTAATGAAGGGTATCAGTCATGGAGCTTGTGATTATTTGCTGAAACCTATTAGAATTGAAGAGCTAAAGAATATATGGCAACACGTAATTAGAAGAAAGAAGCTTGACCCAAAGGTTCAAAAAGATTCTGATAAGCCTCGTGTTGATTCTGGAGAGGGGTTTCAGGGGATTGGAGATCCTGAGCAAAATGGAAAAACTAATAGAAAAAGGAAGGACCAAAATGACGATGACGATGAAGAGCGTGATGAGAATGGACACCCTGATGATGATCCCTCTATGCAAAAAAAACCTCGGGTTGTATGGTCAGTAGAGCTGCATCGCAAATTTGTTGCAGCTGTGAATCAGCTTGGCCTAGATAGTAAGTTATCTCCCACTCTAGCTGCAGTACTTTTCCTTTTAAAAATTCCTGATTCTTTCCCTGTTTTTTTACATTAAGCACCTTGAATTTTCTTTTGTCCTACGTCGAAATCTTACTTATACAGGAGTCAACTATCTTCTCTGTTATTCTAAATTGCACTAAGTTTGCCTGTTTATTAATTTATTTATTTTATGAATGCAGAGGCTGTGCCGAAGAGGATTTTGGATTTGATGAATGTGGAAAATCTTAGTAGGGAGAATGTGGCCAGTCATCTTCAGGCAAAATCACTGTCTCTCTTGCACCAAGTACTTACAGTTTTGTTTAGTCAAAGCGTACTAACTCATTCTTTGGCTGCAGAAATATAGGCTATACCTGAAGAGAATCAGTTGTGTAACAAGCCAGCAAGCTAATATGGCTGCAGCTTTAGGGAATGCGGATTCTTCTTTTTTGCGAATGGCTTCTCTAAATGCACTTGGGAATCTTCCTACAGTGGATAGTTCTGGGCAGTTTCAGAGTGCCACTTTTAATTCTTTTTCTCCCAGCAGTGTGCTTGGTAGGTTGAACTCTCCTGCAGGTTTGGGAATGCGTAGCCTCTCTTCTTCAGGAGCTGTTCAATTTGGTCATGGTCAGAACTCAAGCAGCTCCATCAATGGTACTCCTGATTTTCACTCAGTTTCACAATCAGGAAATCAGAATGGAATACTTTACGGCATGCCAATGTCACTTGAACTACATCAGCTGCCACGTAGCAACAGTGTAAATTATGGAGTGCTCCCAGTTACCGATTCAATGATTTATACCAATCCCGTTGGTTCTTTGGATGCAAAAATAAATGTCGCTGGCTTAAGCAACAATCAGTTTTCTGTTTCAGATGGTTTCTCAGATACGAAAATAAACCTTGGCAGCACAAGCAACGGTTGTTTCGGTACGCCAAACAACTCCCAAATGGTAGATGGGCACCTTCTACATCCCCAGGGAATAGGTGGTTTCGTGAATCAATCTCTAGCAACAGCAAACTCCTTAAATTCGGGATTTCCTTTTCAAATGACAGATATTGAAAGACGCGGTAATTGGCCGAGTGCTGTTCAGTCATTAGACGACCAATCAAACTTGTACGGACTAAATAACTGCTTTAAACATACTAGTCCAGGACGTATCCTGAGAGATAACAGCCTCTCAGTGCCCATGCATGTTGGAAGTGGTCCTCATGATGCTTCTTCCTTCACATTAGGACCAGCGCACGTGCAGGATGGTAACATTGATCTTTTACAATGCCAAGCAGCATCAGCAAGCAGCAACACCCGGCAAGGCTGGGAGGGCAGTAAACAAGATGCAGTTCTGCATCAGACAAATCTCTTAAGCAGCTCAGTGGACTCATTGCTACCACGGGGTGTTCCAAGTTCACTCAACCCAAGGTAGATTATGCATAACATAACTTCCATACAATTTGGAACTTCGTAATGATCTGACATAGTGTTTGTTCCTTCTGCAGCGTTATGACATCAAACAACCTGCATTGGAGACAACTTTGAAGGTTGAGCACCTGGCTGAGAAAGGCAAGCTACTTTCATAACAGTGTTGACTCCCTAAGCGATAGCAAGTGTAACGATGGGACATGTATAATTAATATTAAAGTTAAAGATTTCTTAATGGTTTTATATCTTTTCCCTTTTTGCATGCTTATATGCTTATGCGTCATGAAGTACATATATTTACTCTACTAATGGCCATATTGATGTGTCTCTGCCTTTAATTTCTTTACTAACCTACTTTTAACAATTTGACGAAATTAACTTACCTGTGATCTTTTCATTTGAATACTTAGATCAAATTGTAGATAATGATTTTCAAATTATGTACCTTCCATATGTACTTGGATCATATATAGATTATAATATTCTGAACCCCGATATCCCAACAACTTGTGATTTTCTGAATCTTTTTGTAAAGAGATATTTCATCAGGTAAAATTTCTTACTCCCTTCTTCCCAGTGATTTTAAAAAAAGATGTTAGTGCTGTTAAACGTTTCCCGTAGATGCAGCAGATTATTTATGAGTGCGGTGTTAAGCGCTAAGTAATACAGTCTATGATATGTCAGATGCCCTGAAAATTGTGTTGAAATCAGTTACTTTTCTTTAGGCTTAAGTTTGGATCAGTCTGACTGTTGCTGATCTGCAGCAATGACTTGGAAGTTCTAACTGCTTAACTTGGTCTTAAGGGTTAGATGTAGCATGCTGCTAACAGTTATGATTCAATTAAGTTGGTCACATAATCAGGAGTAGTTTCTTTCCAAGCCAAAATCTTGTATCGAGGCTCCTTTTTGCCCAGTGGATGTCATACGTGCGCAATTGCTGCTAGTGTGTTGATGGTATCAAATCAAAACTTTTGTTTTCAGAATACAGATCTTTTCAAATATTCTTTCTGTCATTCCATTAATTCACTGTTGAAACTACCAGTAGTGGGCTGTCAAAATGACAACATATCTGATGTTACACCATTTGAATCAATCGAGGGTTTATAAAGCAAAAAATTGCTACATTAAGCAGTCTTTGGATCAGTGTTTTTGGCCAGGATCATGAATAAACAAGCTTCAAAATCTGAGACTATCTAAACGAAGAGACGTTTGTGAGGCTACTAGAAAGAGGTAACACCACAATATCTGCTCAAAACAATTACTTTGGTTCAACTTTTTAACGCACAGAGCAAACAACAAGATATGGGCAAATTGTGGCAGAATGAATCACACTCCATTTCAGAGTGTCGCGAACGCAGTCAGTTGAGTGAGTGAGAGGGTTGAATACTTATTTCACTTATCGTCTATATTAATTTAATTAAATTACGGTGAATATATAATTAAGGTTTACTTGTTTGAAAAATATTTGCATGCGGCACGTAATTTTTTTTAACAAAATTTAAAACCGATTGTATAGTATTTTGAGTTCGTATCATACACATATCATAGTACAAAGTGAGTTATATATAATCATTAAAATTAAAATTAAAATTAAAAAAATAATATTTATACTCACACATGAAGGCGTTGAAGGAAGATATCTCAAGGATTATATTTGTATTTGATTAAGTAAGACAAGAATTGTATATCTATGTTTCAAGTGTTCTTGAAGGGTCATTCACAGTCTCTCTTAAACTCTTACAAAGAAGATCTCTCTCAGAGCTTTGGATTTTGATGAGTAAGGTGAAGAGATCTTCCTGCTTGAATGAACTTCTCTATGACAGGCTGAGAGATTCTGCAATGAAGGTCAGCCCTCAAGTTGTACACTTCCCATATGAAGTCAAAATCTATAGAGGTACAACTTTGGAGACAGTAACGCTGGATCCTGATTCTCTGAAGCTACAAACTGCTATGCAACTGGTGAAGTTGGAGAATCTTCTTAAAACTTCTAGGTTTACCTCTGAAGAAAAGTCTGAGGTTGCTGATATGATTTCAGACTATTGTACTGAAAAAGTTCCAAGGTATTCTCAAATGAAGAACAGATTGAAGAAGATCACTTCTCAACTAGTCAAGCCAAGTGGTGTTGTTTCAGAAAGTGATCATGTCCTTGATAAAGATCTTCTAGACACCTTGCAAGAAGCTGAAGAAGGTGAGATTAGAGATTAAGGCATGATGAAGATAGCTCGGTTTATAAATGTTATATGTTTAGAGCATAGGTAAATCAAGATAGGAAAATGTAATCATTTGTTCAGACTAGAGGAACATCTATCTTGTATTTATCTTTATTGTTTGAATCTGGAAATTTTTAAATATAATCCAGAACCTTATTATTATTTGCTTGGCTCTTAAAATTCTTATCTTTTCTTGTTTTAGTTGAGTTATCCTCTAGAGGTATTTGATTGTTATTGTCTAACAAACAAATAGGGGGAGATTGAAAGGCATATGTAAAGACCTATTTGTAAACACCGAGGATTCTACTCAACATAAAATAAGATGTAATAAGTAAATAATAAAAGTCATATGTCACAGAAATCTCAGAAGATAATATCTGTCAAAAGAATGAAGGTTAAAGTAATCTACAGACTTGAAGTAATTCTACATTGAAAAAAGTTCAATTTATTGATCAAGCCTCAGTGAAGTATTCAATCTCAGTGGATTTATTAAAGTGACAGAGATTTCAAGATGTGACAGTAAATGTGCAGGTTACAGAGTTTAAGGAAAAGGGAAAAGAAAGTGGATCACTGCTTAAAGTCAAACAGATGAAGAACATACATTGTCGTTAGTCACTCATGAACCAGACAGTACATTGAGTGTCAACGTTCTACAAGTGTTATTTATTCATCTAAGTTTTAGTGGTTCAAGAATTAATTGTGAAGACAAAGATTTATATTTATTCTCTTCTAAATAATTATTACTACTAAGTAAATTATTTATTAAATTAATTCTGTTAATAATTAATTTAATATATAAATTACTTAAATAATTATTTGAATTAGAATAAGAAATGAACTATGAAGACTTAGAAAATAAACTAGGAAGACTAACAAGGAGAGTTTTCCCGAAAGTCTTCCTAGCTATTTTCTTAGTATTTTCTGTTTATTATCCTAGTCTTCCCGAAAGTCTTCCCAAGTCATTTCATTGTCTTCCCGATTGTCTTCTTTATACAAATCAAAAGAAAAGATATGGTGTGTGGAAGACAGGATGCATTACATGTATTTAAAGACTTGTGATCAATTGGAAAAGTAGTAATTGTTAGTAATGAATACCACTTAGAAACTAGACAGGGGGGGGGGGGTGAATGGATAGTTTGATAGATTTTCGCTTTCTTGAAACTAAATTGCTGTAACAGATTGTGTAGTAAGAAAATGCGGAATGAAATAAACAGTACACACACAATCACTTTAATCTACTTTGTATTAAGCAAATTAAATACTACAGCTTCCAAAATCTCACAAGAGAAATTCTGGCTTCTAAACAAGAACAGTGTTTTCTTGCTTTCTTACAGAGAAAGAAGTGCTTCAATATAATTCTATGACACTTACAGCTAACAGTAGGGTGTGCACAATATATATATTGTCCTATACAAAACTAGTGCATACACCTAATTACACAGCTACCCTTCCTACAACTCCATTTTGTCGTTCTATAAACGGTTGGCTGTGTCAGGGAGAACCACTTGCTTTCTGTGGTCCTCTCCCTTATCTGTAGCTGCTTGTCTTCCTTCTTCCTCTCCAAGTTTAGCTGTAGATTTGCCATCTGTATTTTGGACCACCTGACCAATACAGATGCTTCAGTATTTGTCTCCATTGACTTTGATCTTGTACCTTCATTTGTCTTGTTGTAAACGGCTAAGTGTTGATATCGTGAACTCCACTTCATTCCTGACTTCGCGATGTCCCTTGTGAAGACTACGCGACATGGCCTTTGAGGACTTTGCGGCATAAGCCATTTGAGGACTTCGCGATCTAGCCTTTTTGAGGACTTCGCGATATAGCCTTTTTGAGGACTACGCGACATAGGCTATTTGAAGACTATGCGACATAGGCTATTTGAGGACTATGCGGAATAAGCTATTTGAGGACTTCACGATCTAGTACATTTTGACTTTGCTGATTTCAACACTTCACGATATGAGTCTTGAAGACTTCACGACATAGTACAAATTGGACTATGCGATCTAGCACTTCTCGACATGGATTTTGGTGACTTCACGACATAGCTTTATTCTGACTTTGCTATATAATGCCTTAGACAAATTTCTGCAACTTATTTCTTCAGGGCCTTATTCATCTCCATCCTGCTGCATGAACAATTCTGAACTTCTACCAGGATAATTATTCAATGGCCTATGTACATTCTAGATGCAAGAAACTTACTAAGCTCATTATAATTCTGAGCATACATGATCAAGCTAATGTTCATGAGAACAAGACAAGTACAGAGAGACCTATACTATATCCCAGTGATAGAATTCACTAGGTCATGTAGTGTGACATAGTCACATAGTGTAGGCTTGTTAATGGTGGTATTCAGACATGTCTTGAGCCTAACAGTAATCAAGACAGAACACATTCAAGAGAAAGACAGAAAATCAAAACATTACATTCTTCATTCTGCCTTAACTGCTATCATCTGTCCAAGCTCAATTTCATCAGAGAATTAAATTCTTGAATTGATTGTAACATTTAATCCATAAGAATTAGTTCTCTTGTACTGCTTTGACAATATAGCGGATCATAATCCCTAAAAATTATATTGAACTACTTTTTAGTATTCGATCCTTTTTATTACAAAAATAGATAAATTCATGTCGAATTTATCCTAGGTTTGTTTTATCAAGAACTCTGTAATCCGTACTCAGATTGTAACACATTTCAAGTTTAATATAAGTTATATTTAACTTGAATATTGTTTCAGTTTATTCCGCATTAATTTGTTCTTAAATTGTTATATCTTCGAACGAACAAATTCGATTAAACGGTATAGTTTGTATTCAACCCCCTTCTACAAACTTATTAGGACCTAACACTATCTCTATTATAGGAAAAATGCATACCTCCACCGGGAGACGAAGTCGCGAAACCACCAATTTGTGTTTGTTGCGAACCTCCACGTGCCGCTCCACTTTCATGACTTTGCTTCGTTATTCCATGATGACTTTTCAAGTGCCGATCAAGTGTACCGGTATCGCTACCTTTTCTGTGAATAAAAGGGTCTTGTATTCGATTATCTTCAATGCAAAGCAAGCAACAAGTTTTAAATTGTTCCGGATTATCCGTTGGATCTCTCGAAAAATAATTCCAAACATGTGACGAATGTCTAGTAGAAGAAGAACCACCTACAAAACATAATATAATCGATTAGTTAAAAGATAAAAAGCCGAATGGTATCTAAAAACAAATATTTTTAAAAATGAAAATCGAATGTTTTTAAAGTAATATAAAAACTAAATATTTTTAAAACAAAAAAAACGAATGTTTTTCAAAATATAAAAACTGAATGTTTTTTAAAACAAAAAAATGAATGTTTTTAAAGTAATATAAAAACTGAATATTTTTAAAACAAAAAAACGAATGTTTTTCAAAATATAAAACTGAATGTTTTTTAAAACAAAAAACGAATGTTTTTAAAGTAATATAAAAACTGAATATTTTTAAAAACATCAAAACAAATATTTTTAAAAATCAAATATTTAAAAGTACCTAATAAAATAAAAATAAATAAATTACGAGATTAATACCAACTTCTATGGATCGAGGTGGTCTCATCGAGGTAGCTGGTGTCGAACCTTGAGATGATATAGTGCCCCTTCCTTGTTCCATTTTTCTTTTTAGAAGCTTGCCGGAATTTTTTAAAAGATTGCAGGAATTTTTTGAACCTTGAGTTGCAGTGACTGTGAGACTTACGGTTGCAATTAGAGAGATTAAGAGAGCAAAAACAGCAAAGCAAAAATAGAGTACGTAATTATGAGAGAAAAATAACGAAGTGGTGTGGGAGATGAGGAAGAAGAAGAAGGGTATTTATAGAGTGGTGGTGGAGGACCGTTGGAAAATTGCATTTGCAGGTTAAAGTCGAACTGTCGAAGGCAGAAGTAGCAGGTTAACGTTGGTGCATGGCAGATTGTGAGGTTAACGTTACGCGGTTGAAAACTGAAAACCGAAAAGAGTGACGGTTAGGCGGGCCGGTTCACGGGCTGTGCGTGCCGTGCCAGTGACGTGGCCGGTTCGTGCGGTTCCACGGGTCGGTCCGTGCCGTGCCTCGGTTCTTAATATACAAACCCGTAAACGCCCTGTTTTATTTATACGAATTGTGTCGGACCGAATCAAACCGTTACGAGCCGGTTTAGGCGGGTTAGTTAGGCGGGCCGGTTCCGGTTTAGCCGTCCGGAACCGCCCGTTTGACCGGCTCTAGTCTCAACCTTGTACCATCATAGTTTAATTCTGGATTTTAAATTTGTCCTTCGATTAAGTAATAATCGATAAAATAATAATTTTACTAAAAAAATATTTTTTTTTTTCGATCCCAACATAATGTAGACAATATAATTTTACTATTGATAAAGTAATAAATTTTATAAAGTAACATTTTTCTCGGTCTTTTAAGAGGGTTTAACTGTATAAGTTTAATATGATCATTAAATTACGTACAACTTATCGTAATATTGATAGATACCTTAGTTTTTGCATGGCTTATTGGTTGGGGTATTTTTCAAAGGGAACAAGTGATTTTTTCAAAGTTAAAGAATCTGAAATATAACATTTTTTATAATTGATTAACATTCATCTGTAGTGGAAAAGAGTAGATTAAAAATGATTGGAAAAGTATACATAGAGAATAGAGGATGCGTCGTAGTGTACACGACTTTGTACATTGAATGGCCAACATAATCACGGACATTTTCATCCAGTATGTTGAACATCTAATGATGTTAGAAGGGATACAATTGGTGGAATAGAGTTGTCCCAATAAGCTAATGATGTTAGAACACAAGACAGGGTTTACTGAAATTACCTTGTTATAAAGTCGAGCGCGAGCCCCATCCCTACGATGTGTTTGCTATAGTGATGGGCAACACCTGATTAGAATGCAAGACAGGGTTTCCTGAAATTACCTTGGTCATCACAAGCCGTTGCCGTTATTTTTTCTGTAGCTGCAATATACAAGCTAGATAAAACTCTCTATACTTTGAGGTCGCAACTACTACTTTACTTCTAATTTTCAAAAATTATTACCATTAACGTGTCACCAGAACAGCAATATAAGCTACTCTTTTACTGCTGTGAATTTCCTATTGCTCAATTACAAGTATCAGCTACCATAACAAACCAAACCATCCAAGGTCATAACTAACTATTCACTTCTCTCCATTAGCCCATAACTTATGTGGGCAGATAACAAGGATCTTGAAGGGTTGAGTATTTTAAATAGCATTCTCAAAGGCCGACAAATTTAAAGATGGGTATATAAGCAGTAAACTATTACAAATCAACTCATAACCAATTTTGTTCTACATACTTGGGAGGCGCTACTTCATTGTATAAACTATGGTGGGATGTAATAATAATACATGATCATCAATGGACTGTATTCATGCAATAGTGAAATCCAAATATTGTTATAAAGCCTAGTCTAAGTCCCCGGTGGACACTGTCAATGCCAAACTACACATGCATTCTTTATCAAATCAAAACATATGTATTATGTTATTTATCTACCATACTTAAAACATAAAAACTATAAAAACAAGTTTATATAATCAACAAATTTAGCTAGTAATTAATGGATGCCAAGTTAAAACAAGTGTACAAATTTAAATGCACATGGAAGCATAAGGATGCCAATATAATAACTAAGATACATGCATTACATTATCCACCACATCTTGTGCTCATCCAAATTAACACTACCTACAGAGTAATACAATCCCACTATTACAATAGCTAAAGGCAGTCGCAAGCTAAGGTTCATCTGAATTTGGACCTAGATAAATAAAAGGACTGTCAAATGCTTTTCCTGCCAAATTTTGCAGCCAGTCTTGTACATTAAGTGTAGAAACAACACATAGCAGCAACAATGGTTCATTTTAAACTTTTTCTTTTTCCTCCACCTTAGAGCTCCTCTCCTCATTTTCTCCCTTCTCTGTGAACATTTTAACTCAATACAATAAGAAACAGATAAAGAATTACACACATATATATAGATAGTGTGCATGCATGTGTGTGTATGGTGGGGGTTGTCGACAATACTGAGCACACTAGTTCATGATATGTGTAAATATCGAGGCTTCGCATCAGTATCCACAAAATGGGACTGCTTCACGCAATATGTATAATTTTGTGTTCAAGTACACCACCCCAACAAGCAATTGGTTAGATGTAGATATAGACAGCATTAGGTGCTTATAGGTCCTGCTAGATGGGTTTCAAGTGCCTCTTATCTAGAGGAACTTGAAGCAGGGAAAAAGAGAACCCATGAGAGGTGTCATGCCAGGTAGAAGATGTTATAATTACGCCATGTCAAAGGTAATGACATACAGTTCATGGAGAAAAACACACGAGCTTAATATCATGAAGAAATGGAATCAGATTCCTCTCCCTAGATTACAAGAGGAAGCACAGAGCAAGGAAGAACAGCTTCACTTACTGATAACATTCAATTTAGGCAAACAATCAGAGGACTCGGATTTATTCTCCTTGACATTTGGATCTGCTATGTCGGCTACCTTGGACTCAGTCTCCATGTGCTCAGCAGGAATCTCATTCGATTTCTCATCCTCCTGTAGTAATTGTGAACACGATGAAGTGAAAATACTCTTCTAGCATACCCTCATCAAAATTTAATTGGATTATTCAAATGCTTTAAGAGCATAATAAAAGAATTAATATAAGCCAACAAATTTCAAAACATCAGTTTATGTAAGGAATCTGGTTACAGAGGACTTCTATAACCAAGTTGCTAAAGAGAACAAACGTTTTTGTCTGAGATGCTCATATAAGAACAAATTAACCAAACATGTGCCTTATACTGCTGTAAGGAAACAATTGATGATGTATATCCATTTCCAGCAAAATTTCAAATGCCAAGAGAAGATACATAGTTTTCGTTTTCATCTTCTGTGCCCAAATTATATTAGGCCATCCTAAACTTTCTATGTGATAACAAAGTCATGACTCGTGATATTGGACATAGATTCTTTATTAGATTAAAAGGTTAGCTTCATGCCATTGTTTCTAGTCATCTATAAATGAATTATAAACAATATTCAGACACAAAAATTATGAGAAACTTACAGAAACTACTTTTTGATACTCCAAATTAAGTGCTTTCTCCAAAAGCAGCACCCGTTTCTTGATAAACTCAACCTGTCTTCTTTGCATCTCTCTAAAATGAGAGAGAACGGAAGAAGGGTCCTGATAAGCGTTGGTGCCATCAGGGGCTCCCTGTGCAACTTCAGGCCCTGAACCATTTCCCCCAATTGCTGTCTTCATATTGTGAGGCGTTGTTTCAGTGCTAGAAACATTTCCGCCTTGTGTTAGCGAACCTCCAGCACCAACAGCTTGTTCAAGAGAACCACCAACTCCAGAAACGTGTGGCTGAGATCCTGAGATAGGAAGGTTTATGAAGGGCAGATTGAGCTCCTGGCAGATCAGCTCCTGGACTCTCCACTCCTTGTCGTCAACAATAGCTTGCCATCTTCCATAACCATGCCTTCATATTGACACGTCAAAATTGAGAAGTAGGTTGTGAATAATATCAGAAGCAAAAAAACAAATGGATGGCAGTGTTCCTTAATTATAGGAAACTTCACGGATAATGTGCAGTTTAACTAATAGAGTGCACATAATACTTTCTGTCCACTTAACTGCTCATATAGGTTTGCATTCAAGTAGTAGCAAAAGACTTTTTGACAATCTCCAGAAAATTCAGTTTGACATTCTAGAGAGTTGGCTACCAGAATGTAAACAAACCAAAATACAGATATTGTTGTAAACATATCTGTATACGGATACGGAATATGCAAGGTATTATGATTCATGAGTGGTTCTCACTTCTCAGAGGATAAGAGACATAGAAACGAGCTTAAAAAATTTATTCAGTTGATAGCAACAAGACAGCAACCAAACAACAAGCTAGACTATAAGAAATCACGGACCCAAACTATAATCGAACCTACCACTTGTCAAGCTTAAATTAACCGCTGGCAAATGCTGAATTTTCCTTTCTCAGTGATTTGTCTAGTAAGTTAAAGAAATTACAATTCATGTGATCATTCTTTACCAAATTGGTTCTTCACTGGCATGATAATCCTTTCATTAATCTGCGTCTTTTCTTTAATGCAATGTTCCCAAGCCTTCCAGCAGTTGCATTGAAAGGGGGAGCAGAAGCCAGGGAGAGCATAAAAATTGCTTAAAGGCTCAAGGACAGACCCCAAATACACTTATAAAATTGGTTAAATAAGAATATTAAATGTGCCAAAAGAATAGTACTAACTGCACTTAACTGTATAATGATAAGCATACATTAAAAGAAGTGCAAGATACAAATATTAAATATTGGACTTGTGCAACATTAGTTGTGTAAATATGGTTTCCTACATCAGTAAATTGGTCCGTCCAAAAAGAGTGTACATCATACTTTAATGTCATGAATCTTGGGAGGAACAAAAATTATTGAACACTTAAAAGGTGAGGAGAACACAACTCCATGTGCCAGAGTGCCCTAGAACTATCAGATTCCTTTACAAGCTTCGTCAGTAATCAAACGTCCTCTGTTGGAAATATAAACTAACAAAATATGTATAATCCCAGAAAACTACATGTTGATGGAAATGTACTGGCACGCAGTATGTCAGAATACATATATCTATCGGGGTATACTCGGCACTTTTGAAGGCCAAACGGGTGTAAAACTCGGCTCGAGCTCGTTTACTTATTGAAAACATTTTCATGTTTAAGCTCAAGCTTGGCTGAAAAATGAACCGAGCCCCACTTAAACAAGCCAACCTCGAGGTGTGTGCACAAACAGCTTTGTTCTTTAAAGCTCTACTTAAGACTGTTATATGATAGACATGGACATAGAAAAGCAACCTTATCTAATACAAAATTCTTTCATTAATATACTTAAATACCTACATACACGACATCTGCGTTAATATATTTGTTAGCTTTAATAAGTTGGTATACTTTCTATTACTCAAATTACAACAAAAGAACAAAGATCACCTTTCTTATTCTAAATTCTGAGAACTATTTTCTAAAGTATTCTTCCGGAAACGCAAGTAACAATACTCAACCGGTTGAAAAGAGCATCAGGCCGGAAACTCCTACTATAGATATCTAACTAAATTGAATATTCATAAAGTGCAAACTAGCCATAGGACTAATGTGATATTGCTCATTACAAGTTCCACAAATGCATTAAGCCATTAACTGAAAATTTTATTATACATTATATACATAGAGACATACTTTAGTACTGCACGAAGAAGTAACAGGTCTTGCTCTTCCTTCCATAATCTTCCACACCTCAATCCTGGCAACCAGTGTATAATATCATCACTAAATAGGGGAGTGCTGGGAACTTTTGACGAGTTCTTTATCTGTAAAGAACATTAAAATATAAAAAGGGGGACCTGAATCAGTGATTAGACTTATTAAGGTTACAAACTTGATATAAACGTAGACTAACAAGTAGAATGTATAACAGAAGTAACAGCCATATAATTTTGCAAAAAGAGAACGAAGGGACTTATCGCGACTCGCTCTAGGGGAACTAGCAATAAACTAGTATATCTATTCGATTATATCCAAGATGTGATACTGCTACTACGTTCAGCATAATCAGTGATGCATGTTAATTTATACTAGAAGATGTAAAACATCAGGAATCGTGTTTTTTCCTTGAAACAACCACTTGTAAATATAGAACAAAGCAAAACTCAGAACTTATGTCTGACACATTTACGAATGGTTGTTCAAAACGCTAAGATCACTATGAATGACTTATTCAACAATCTAGCAAATCGGAAAAATTCAGGCACTCAACTAACTTAAAGATCTATGAACATTTCACAAAATCAGTTTTCAAACAGCAAAATATTCCTACAACTATGAAGAGCGTAGTACTCCTATGAATATGAATAGAAAAGTTTTTATTATCATACTTCAACAATAATAAAAGGTTGAATGTGTCCTCTACATATCCTACAATAAGATAAATGATGCAGGGACAGCCTTGGAAAAAGGCCCAAAGAAACTTGGATTCAGCGATGCCATAGGCTTTTGAAGCCTTTAATCTATTATTCTAGGATTGTATCTTATCACTTATGCTATAGTTCTTCCTCTTTTTCAGTGATTATGTTAGCTGACAATTATCATTTCACCTATGATTGGCAGTAGGATCCTACTCCGGGGCTTACAAACATTATGCATCTCGCCACTAGAATTCATTTATTGCTCTTGCTATATATCACATAGTTTCTCATGAAAGTTTTTATCTTTTGTAACTCTAATTCTCATTCACTGATCCCTATCAAGTGGTAAGTGGTAACACAGTCTAAACCCTAATTTCTGACCAACCACTGCCTGATTCAACTCTGGTCAACCAAGTCAACTCACCCATATCTTCCCCATATCATTCTTACCTCCATTAAACTATAAAACACTTGCTGTATTCCATTAAATCGTGGTAACACTGACCTTCTACCCAAAACAAAAGTTACACTATGTGACTACCATTAACAGATCTGACAACCGGAAAACTAAAAGGCACCGACATATAACCTCCCCTTATCAAATTGTGTGGTTACTGGTTAGTTGTTTAAATCATTTTCCACAATACCTTAGCACAGTCTCGATATAATTCAAAGTTACAGACAGCCACATGACACATCAAGCCTTATTTATCAAGATGACTGGCAATAGACTTTGCCAACAATCTCCTATACGTAGGAAGAGTACTACAGGGTCAGAAAAATGGGAAGGGTAAGATTTTGCTGCAAGGGCACTAGAACAGCACAGTAGCAGTTATGGTTCAAGGTATTAGATTGATTTTATGTTTTGTCTTTAGAATGGGGAGAAAAAACCCAAATAACAGATTTAAAGAGTTGTCGCTGTGCATTTTACTTGGTGTGAGATGAATAAGAAGCTAAAATCTGTTTGCCAACTATTTGAAAGGACATATATTAAAAGCCAGGTGGCCGGATCACAAAGTATTTGTAGATAGCTATGATCACTTACCTTATCTCTTATGAGGAGTAAGACCGCAATCCTTACTAGGACATCTTGTATCCTTAATCCTTCTTTGGGAACACCGTCTATTTATTGTTTAAAAAAAAAACTTATCAGAAACAAACACTTGAAATATTAAAAGATAGAGGATCACTAAAATAAGACATAAAGAAGTAGATTTCACCAGAAAACGTAGGAGAGTCAGTAATATCCTCTGCAATGTGTGCTAAGAAAAGTTTCCCATAACTGCAAATAGTAATAATACTATTAGTTATGATAATGCTGTAGAACTTTGCATACAGCATTGTCAAAAGCGGCTTGTAAAAAAAAAACCATTAACACGAAACTGATGCTCCTGTGGTTATAGTTCAGAAAACAGCTCAAAAAAATTTAATCCATTCAGCAGGCGTCAATACATGCAATATTCTAAAAAGCCGGTCTTAAGCATAAAAATTAGCAATTGGGATTTAGGCACTACACAAGAATCAAGATGCAGCGTAAAAATGACGGTAATCAAGCTAAACAAACACATAAATTAGACTCTTCTAGATATGATGGATCGCAACCGCTGAATACTAGAGGTTTATATCAGCTAATAATTAGAGGACTGGTACGCCAACCAGGAAAGGGAGAAAATATAATGGATCACAACCCATATAACGAGCAATTGAAATTCTTAACTCAGTACTTGGATTCTTTAATCAATAAGCTCTGAAATAATAAAAAGATTAATTCTCTATACAAGGAAAACCCTTAAACGTATCCTAATAGAAATAAACAAGTTCTAGTCAAAATTTGCTTTTTAAAGCCAATCAACTACATACATTTAAATAAAAGAAACAAATCCATTTTACTCCACTACTAGAAATCTAATAACATTCCTATAAACTCCTATCATAATATATGACTAACCGTTATTATGGATCACAATTACCTTTAATCTTAATTAATAGCATAAAATATATACAAATTAATCTTTTATTTCTTTGTTCCGCATCAGTAGTTGCTATTGCAGTAGTTGCTATTGTGGAAAATCCAGAATACTGAATCCTAATATATCATTATCAGATGACCACGTTGATCTTAAATCCACAGATTACCCCAATTCTGATGTTCAGTTAACAGCATGATTAAGCCACAATAAACTGAAAGAAAAATCACCTTAAACGACATACTCTTGCATTTTAAAAATGAAATCATGTATGCCTAACTAAAGATAATGCCAATACCCTTCACATCTTTTCAAAACTGAACACGTGTAAGACATAACAGTGTTAGGATCTACAACAGTGGCTATTAGCATCATGCATATTTACAAATGTCGGTAGGGGTGAGAGTATGAGACAGTTATATCAGACTTCCTTTTCCAATTACATCTCTTTTAGATTGTCTTACGTATCAACCATGTCTCCACTTCCACATGCATCAGGTATGTAAATGGAAAAAATATGGAGGGGTACTCTACAGCAACTGCCAATATTTAATATAAGTACCAGAGCAAAGATTACAACAAACATTTAACATGCATAGCTAAAAGAAGCTACATACGCATCAATTTCTTCAAAAGTCTTCTGCTTAAGTCGCGGAGTAAATTCTGCCCAATCGAATTCCCCAACCCCAAATCTGAGAAGCATAAAAGGGTTAGATATTAGAATCTGATGTAAATGCATGCATATCTACGCAACAGCCACAAACTTAAAACATGAACTGTTATAATGACAATTAATAAGAAATTACTGATATAAAAACGGAATACTAAAACAAAAGCACAAGTTTAGATTAATTAAAGTAATCGAATATATGACCAGATAGAAGACAAAACCTCATAAGAATTTGGACAAATGCTGTCCTTTGATTTGGACTAAATCCAAGAACTCTAAAAGATCTTCCTTCTCCTTCCATAAGGGGACGAGGTACACTATCAACTGTAGAGATCAAGGAAATTGAGCAATCGTGAAACTGTTATCAAATCCATTTGTTCAACTACAAGAACACTTAAAGGAACACAAATTTTACCCCGCGCTTTCTTTTTGTATGGCTTTCTAACTGGTGCAGCTTCAGCTTCAACTATCGCTTCACCATCAGTTCCATCATCGGTAGGTTCGACTTCGTAGTTATCATCTTCACCATCAGAACTTACATCTTCCAGTCCAGCGAGGTCATCGTCATCGACAGAGACCATCTAAATAAGTTCAAGGATGAGCAACGTTTATATATAACCCAACAAAATACTGATATGTAACTAAAAATAGAGCGGTAGTCTGCTAGACACATTGCCAGCCATAGCTGCTCAGCACATCATCATAAAGGTCAACAAATAATCAAGCTAACAAGAAGATAAATTACACAGCAATAAGATCTGACATCTTCATTACATGTCCATTTTTTATATTATTGAAACCTATGTCGAAGCAGTAGAGTAAACAAATGACAAAGTATCATGGAGTTAAATATTTACTTGCTTGCGACTTCTCTTTCCTTTTCCCATGGCGTTAAACTCCTCAACTTTGTGCTCTTCAAATCTATCTTTCAACAGCTCCTCCCAGTAATTTGCTCTCTCAGAACTGATTGCAGTGGGTTTATTTTCTGTTTCAGGAATTTGAGCTTCCTCTTTTGCTTTAGCTTCTGTCTCATCAATGTACTCAAAATTTGCTACCTATACAGGCAAAGGATTAATTTCTTTAATTTTCTCTAAAAATAAAAAGAGAATTAATAATCATCAAAATTTTAGATTGCACCAAAAAAAAAAAAAAATCACAACATGAGAAGTAACTAAATCAGAAATAATAGTAATCAGAGGTGAGAACATTGGGGAGGAAATAGGTGGGTGGGGGGGGGGAGGGGGGTGGGGTATATTATTTATAATTTTTTTGAATAAAATAGAAAGTGATAGAAATGTGTTGACCTCAGGCGTCTGTAATCTGTATCACACTCTCACTATGCCAATCTCAAGTTAAAGGACGATTCATTACATAGTTGAACGTAGAAGTATGCCGACATGCAAAATTAGCCATGACAGGGAAGGGCTGACATATAATGTTAATATTAGAAGAGGGCCAAGAGGTGCAATGTTAAAACAATCTCAAACAAATGTAACAAATCAATGGGATGACATGTCATAGGCTTCATCTCATTTCAAAACTAACTAAAGCATTATTGTTTAATAATCCTCATTTATTTTTAATCCACCGAAGTCAATTTCGAAGCCTCAAACAATTCGATCCAAGTCTACAGGAAGACCGTAATCGACCACAAAAGACACACAAATGAAGATACCAGATTAAAGTACAACGCTAAATCATCTAATTATCCATTTATCATCTCAGCCTTCTTTACAACTTCACGGAGAAAAGGGCTGAGTTTTGGAAACTTTAGGTATTCGACTTCTTTTCTTCTTCTTAGCCAGGTCAAGATTCAGTCAATCTAGACATCAGTTAGGCAACACCTAACATCCCATTAGGTGTGAAAGGCGTCGACTGACCCCTGATCAGATCAAGGCACCATGGACGCCCAGCCATTAAACCTCATCATTCTGCCTAGGCGACATTTTGACAAACAATAGTATATCCAGTAGTACAGCAACTAATGGGATTAAATATCTGAGACTGCAAAAGTTAATGTTCCTGGGGACAGCTTGGATTTGATTTTAACAAAAAACAGTTCAGAAAAGTATATAATTAATAACTGACAAATAAACCTTAAAGGCCTTTAAAAATCCATCCTCTTCTTCTTCATCCAAAGTGGCTTCTTCATCAACAACTTGATCACGATCAAGTAACCTGAAAGATATAATTTTTTACCAAGTTCAGAAGACAGGAAGTCTGGGATAAATACACTTACAAACACACACATACACATGTAATTATATACAATCACACAAATATATAAACACCAAAAAGGAAAGAATTAATAAACCAGTATATGTTGGTCATTGATAGACCTAAAGCCTAAATTTTACTGTACCTATCAATTGCAGCATCATCATAATGAATTTGTCGAGATTTTCCATGCTCGTCATTCTCATCGGCAAACAGTTCCTTTGACCCATACCTTATTATGTCATCCAGTTCTTCCTGCATAAAAACAAAACCATCGAACATTTATAATCAGTGACTAAGTATGTCTAACTATATTGATACTTATCATCCTGATGCTATGATCTGGGTGACCTTAGATGTCACTTTTAACTATGGCAGCCTGATCAAATAAGGCTTTTAGGTTGTCTTAGGGATGACAGCCACTCAGATCCGACCCAGTGGATCACAGTTACCCAACAAACCAAAACATATTCTCTTCTGGAAAGGATATAATCTAGAACTCCCCTAAGAGTGAATAAACCTTTTCAATTTTACCCTATTAGGCACTGAAACTGGAACAGTAGGGTTCACAAAACTAAAGAAACAAGCTTTATCCAAAATCTGTCCTTTCTTCTCTTCTCTTTCTCTCCACCGACCCGATCTTGGTTCAAGTCAAATATTCTCTTCTAGTAGAACAAAGATAGATCTTTGTCTAATTTCTGAGTAAATATTTTTTCCCAGCAATTCGAAAGTACATTATGTCTAATTTCTGAGTAATTTAAGTTGGATATAATTATAACAAAGGTCAATTATGTCTTTCTAAAATTGAATAGAGCTTTTGGATTAGAAGTGGCACTAGAGTTAGAACAATACCTGGTTTATATTTTGTGTCTTGAGCTTGCCGACAACTAGATGCTCTAAAACCATTTTTTTCTTGGTCATTTGCATCATCCTTTCTTCAATTGTTCCTCTAGTTATAAGCCTAAAAATCATTACCTACAAGACAGAAAGTACATTTCAGATGGACTAGCATTTGGATCAAATCAATAGTACTCATAGCAGTCCTAGAATAAATACTAGTTCAACCTTGTTTGTCTGACCAAGTCTATGAGCTCTAGCCATTGCTTGTAGATCAGCATGAGGATTCCAGTCACTGTACAATGCAAATCCATGAAGAGAACAATCAAATAGTAATCAAGACAGTATAGATATAGAACCTGTAGTAGTAATACAATATTTTCTTGCACTATTCTCCCACAATTAGAAAATACTGTTTATTGTTGCATTCATTCACAAAATATTATGTTGGTTAAAGTACGCACTCGTGCTTCAAATATTCCTATATTAAAAATTGGAATCATAATTCCAGTACAGATTCTAAGCACAGTACAGGTTATGCACTGATTGGGGGGATTCGTTTAGCAATCAACTTCGACGGAACCGGGATCAGGGGCGAGCATGGGGACGTAAATTGCATGTAGTATTGGGTATGGGTATAACTGGGAGTGTTGGGATCAGGAAGTGCACGGTGCAATTTTTTCCCTAACAACCATAACCATCCCTTTCCAAACCTAACTCATTACCACTCAAGAGTAATGCTACTACGATAATAAATTCATTTATTTGAACAACTAAAATAAGTTTAGCAATTGCAACATTAACTTACCTGTCATATATAATAACCGTATCAGCCGTGGCAAGGTTTATCCCCAAACCCCCAGCTCTAGTAGATAGCAGAAAACAAAATCTGGAGGAAGTTTTGGCATTAAACCTATCAATCCGAATTTGCCTCTCAGCTCCAGCAACAGTTCCATCAATTCTTTCATATAGCCATTTCTGAAAACGCAAAGGGAACTTCAATAAACGCAAAGGGAACTTCAATGGACAAATTCATCCATGTAAACAAAAACACTTAAGCAACCATACCTTCGAGTTACAGTAGTCTTCGAGTAAATCTAGCATATGCTGAAATTGTGTATAGATTAAAACCCTATGTCCTTGTTCTTTTAATTTAACCATCATTTTGTCCAAAAGATGTAATTTTCCAGAGCATTCAAGCAGCTGTCTGTTAGAATTTGAGGCAAAAAAAAAAAATTATATAACATTTATAAAACAGATGTCATCTCTGTTATAGCTTAGACATTTTACAACATATAATATGAGTTTACAAACAGTACCTTCTTTTACAAAATATTGTAGAATTAAAATATACTGTTTTCCCTAGCCATGGAAGTGAGAAACAAGATGATCACAGATATTAAAGGATGACTCCAGATACTTACTTGTTGAATTCAGTGGTATCCTGCGGTTCAACTCCTTCTAACATAAATGCATGACAACAAAGCTTCCGCAGTTCCATTACCACGTTATTCAAAGAAATCTGATTTCAAAAAATAGAAAACCAACGTTAAAAGAACATACTTGAGTAAAATGACAAAAGGCTTTTCAAATACATGTGTGAACTCACCTGGGCTCCACCCCGACGAGTCAGTAGCTGATAGTTCCGTGTCAAAATTGCCTTGTAATATTCCTTCTGCTTGCTACTCAAATCAACACGAAGAATGAGCTCTCTTTTAGGTGGTAGCTCCTTCATAACATCTTTCTTTACTCCTGCAAATAATCAACATATTCAATTTAAGGGTGTCTCCAAAGGTCTATTTCAAATCTCCTTTTCCTTTATATTTGAAGTTAGAAAGCTATAAAATGGTCTCCAATGCCACCTCACTCTATCTGTATTTATAAAGTAATGAATCAACCATTTGTGTTTAAATATAGAGTCTTACTATAAGTATGAAGGAATGGGTTTAAGGGATACACGTACACAACATTCAATTAGTTAATATTATAATTATGTAACATGTGAAGGAATGTATAATATAAGTAACATTTAGAGTAATGGTTGGAGATGAAATAGTGAAATGACGTGAAAAAATGACGATAAAGATACTTCAAAATAAAATCATCATTGGAGATGGCCTAATGTTGTAAACCATCACATCTATGGTGTCAATAGATTGGGTACTTTTCTGGTTCAGGTAACTTGATCAATACAAACTAGGTGTACAATTTAAGATTTTCAAAAAAGAATAGGAACAAAACAGGAGGGATACACGGATGCCATAATTATGATACTGTAGGGACTCGCCCAAGTATCAGTCCTTCCTAGGGGATAAGAAACAAATAATAACAATCTTCGCTTTGTCTTTGTACACAAAGGTATGGAATCATCCCATCATTGTAAGATTTAGGGGCTCTTTGGATCTTGGAATTTGAACCCGGTACAGGAATGGGAATGAGATTGTACAACAAAAATGTATTAGAATTTCATTCCAATTCCCGTAAACAGGGTTCGAATCCCATGACCCAAACGGCCCCTAGAGGTAGAATCTAGAATTACTGATACAACGAATCTAGAATAATATCCTATTAAGGCCAATTTAAAAAGTTGGCAGGAGATTGCACCAGATTCAACATGCTCTGTTGAACTTAACAGTTCAAAGCCCAGTTTAACCACAATGATAGACTAGTTAAGGATTTCAGAGGGTACAGACTGACACAATTAATGATTTATATGATTTGTTTATAAAACGTATAACCACACAGTATAGACTTAGCCTATATTGCCAAGGGTTGTTATCGTTGCTAACATTCATAACTTGTGACTGAAATTTCTTCTAGTTTATATTAATGCATACATGTTGTACATATTTTTTGTGTACTTCCGTCAGTGAGAGAGCAAAGTGGTATGGAAACCGCGAACATGCAAGGGCATTGCTTTTAATGCCAGATGCAGCTGTGACTGTGATTCTTATGCTCACCCTAATAATATTTACAACCAATATCTTACATCTTGAAGAAATAGACTCCCATGCCAATTCTTGTATAAAGAAAACGAGTTTAATATGGTGTAGATATTGCTAGCTCAATAGGCACACACTTTACAGCTGAAAGTGAACAGAAGCATATAACTACATACAGAGTATAAGTTAGCAAGGTTATATTCATACTTCTAAGTAAATGAGGTGCCAGCATCTTGTGAAGCCTTGATATCTGCTCTTCTTGATTGATATCCTTAAACTCCTCTTGAAACTCCTCAAGACTTCCAAACTGCAATAATTTGATTGAGAAAATATTGGGAGCAAGTACTTCATGTATACCTAGAACTTCTACTTATGCAAATGGCTTTTTCCACTTATTTTATGTTTGTGAAAATGTGTTTAATCAAACCTTTCCAGCATCAAGGAAATGCATAAGCATAAAAAGTTCATCCAAGTTGTTCTGCAAATAAAAGAGGACTAATAAGTACAAAACCGAAAATTACTAGCAAGATAAAAGTGCTTTTGCTGGCTTGCACAAATACATCAAATAACATTATCAGTATACTTATTAAATGTTATAAATCACAATTCCAAGTTTCCTTTTCTGTTGATCATCCAGCTTCAAATTGCAGCATTGCTATGCTTGTTTAGTTTGTTTATGCGGGCTTTTTTTTGCGAGAAATGTACAAATTTAAAATTACTACTACATCACTTACAGCTAGGACTCGACTAGCAATATAATTAAACTTTTGTTGAGTTCTCAATTTCTTTTCAGATGTATAGGTGCCTGAAAATCTAGGTGCGGTCCTTGATCCTACAGGTATACTTTCCCTTCAAGAACTGTGCACCACGCAAATTCAAGCAGTATAATTATTCAAGTCATTAAACTTTTGAAAGGCAATTAATAAGCAAACCTGAAGAGGAGTTCCTGTCAAAAGAGAGCGATGTCTAGTAGAGTATTGCTTCAATGAAAGAAACAACTTTGAGTCCTTGTTCTTAAGACGGTGACCTTCATCAACGATCTACAAGAATATATCAGTATGTTAGGAAGGAAACATGGAGAAATGTTAAAATCTTACATAAAAGTTCACGCAACAGTACCATGCACTCCCATTTTATTGGCTTCAGTGATGCACTATCTAAGTTGATCATTTCATATGATGTCAAAAGTACATCAAATTTTATCCTTGCTTGCTTACTTTCAGCTGAAGTTTGATTTGACTTCTTTTTCTTGCTCTTTTTAAGTTTTTTGGGAAAGTAAAACTCATTTTCCCGAATAACTTGACGAGCTTGTGAAGAGCCAACATACATAACCTGCAGATAGTAAGAGATAAATAAGATTAATCAATTAAAAATGCAGTACTTAAAAATTGTAAAATGTTTTAAGCACATACGACATTCATTTGGGGAGCCCATGTGGCAAATTCACGTTCCCAGTTCCGCAGTGTAGATAGGGGTGCCACTACTATATGCGGGGATATATTTTCCTCAAAAAGAGAAGCTAAGAATGCAATACTTTGTATCGTTTTTCCTGCACAAACATAAACAGAATCAGTACAAGCCTCAAGGAAGTACAAAAGAACTCCACGCAAGCACTTACCAAGTCCCATCTCATCTGCTAATATCACATGAGTTTGTTTGTAGTAAGAGAAACGTAAAAAATTCAATCCTTCAAGCTGATACGGGTGCAGTGAACCTTCAAGGAAAACAATTTGCAGCTAAATTAATATCTGTGTCCAGACTAATGTATATCTTTTTTCAGAATTACCAAATAAGATATATATATATATATATACAGATCACAGGAAATCACACATATATATGTCCATACCGCCAGTAAGAAATTCAGGACTATTTTCATATTGTTGAAACTCTTTCTGCTTTGCTTTCAGTTCTGCTGCTTCACGACCTATCTTCTGCTTTCTAATAGCTTCTTTCCCATATCTAGACCTTATCTTCTTAAACTTTTCAATTTCTGGCTGGAATGAGGAAATATCCGACTCAAACTCCCATGAGCATTCGTCATAAGATAGTTCCTTCCATTTCACTAGGTATTCCTTCTCATCATCGGTGCCTCTGTAAAGTTTTCAGAAACAGCAACATATATTGTAAATAATGACTACAATATAAATGTTAATATTACCTTTCCATACATTAAATATATATATATATAATCAAGTCCGGCTTAGTGAACCCAAAGTATATATATCAATATGAAGATAGCAGTGACATTTTAACTTGACCTATTCTCCTGAAAAAAGATCTTTATCGCCCAAGTAGGCATCTACGCATCTTATGATTGACTATCTGCAAACCTTTCACAATAATGCACCTAATTATGAGACTCATCAAGCTCACTTTCACCCAGCTCAATTTGATCATTTAGTCCAATCTAAATAATCAGATCTTACATGTATAATACATTTTGACATTAACCAACTTCACTAGAAAAAAAATAACTCACTGTAAGAAGAGGGTGGATACACTCCATTGCCTCAGTATACACATATTTTACTTTCCATCGTTTTTAAAGAAAAACAAGATGCTGTATAAATAGAAAGGCAAGTGCAGTTGTGGAAAGTAATCGACCAGCCTGTAACAAGCAGAACAAGGGAAGACCTCTGAAAGAAAGTCAAAGAGAAGAAAAAAAGGAATCCTACTCTTGAAGCAAAAAAAAAAAAAAAGCAAAAAACGTAGTTGTCTCTAAAGACCTAAACACTAGCTTCATCCCAATTCGCCTCCAAAATAGAAGTTTCACAATCAGCACTGTTCTTTCCTCCATTTCATATTCTTCTCGTTGTTTAGTATGTTACAGTCTCATCTTGAACTTGTAGCTTGCCTTGCATAATAACTGAGGACGCTTGCTAAAATGCAGGCTGACCTTTGTCTGAGGAAGTGATGCTAATTTGACTCCTCATGTTGGGCTCCTAATGTCTGCGCTATCTTAATTACCGGTCCCTTAACCAAGCTATAAAAAATTAAAAAACTTGACTGACCAAGGCTTAAATCTGAGAGAATGTACATCTCCTGCTCACACTCTTCCCCTGGAGTAAAGAACTAAAATTCCTACAGAAATGAGGACAAGGTTAAAACAACTGCTCTGTTGCGTCTATAACCATTAAGCTGATGTTCCATTACTTCCATGACGACATGGTTTCCCTTTTGAGGGTAGAGAAGTGTAAAATATCATTCCCTAGAGACTAGACTCATTCTAGAAGTCTGAATTGCTAATGCTACTACTATACTTATAATCAAGGTGGTGAAACAAGTGTTGCTATGTGTTTCAGTTTAATTTTATATTTTTCATGTTGAAAGTAAGAGAATCAACCCACCCCCTTTCACGCCATGGGATGGGTGGATGAGACTCTAATCACAGCATCGCTTGAGCAATTTAAATTTTGTAAATACTTAAGGTCAGAGAATTATACCTGGAAGCAATAATTCGATCAACAGTAGTCCAATCCGGTCTAATTGCCACGAACTCATCATCGGAATTAGTTGCTGACATTTGACGCTGAAAGTTGTTAAGTCTAGTTCTCAAACGAGGATTCGCCTTGAAAGCTTTTACAAAATCTTCCTCAGGTACCCTGGAATAGGATATCAATATCAGAAGTAGAACCAAAACTAGAAGTATTAATTAAGATCCAAAAAAAAAAAAATTACCAACAAAATTTTGCAGAAAAAATATAAAAATGAGAAAATAATAATAAACCAACAACTGACAAAAAACAATGAGAAGAAAAGATCCATGTTGGAAATTACTTGAAATGTAGAAAAGTAACATGTTCGAGTACCTAGATAGAGAACACAATTTATACTGATAGAACGGACTTTAGCTATAAGCATTATTAGTCCTTATTCCCTTAACATGATATGAGATTATTACTGCTAAGATCAACAAGTAAACTGGTCGATTGCCAAAACAAGTGAAATCTACAAACTGGATGTTTCCAGTCGTGTAAAATTAAAATAATTACCATGTACAATGAAGATAAGATAATCCTTTCCACTTCACAAGATACTGCTTCACATATGCTTGCTTTGAACCAGGCTTAGAGGCATCGCAATCAGCATCAGCAGTTGGACGCATCTCACAGTCCAATATCTTGTCAATATCATTTAAGGGGCTGACCTGTAAGAAAATCATTTTAAGTACCAGTTAAAACAAAGGCGAGAAGTTAATATATATAGGGTGTAGTTCAAATAAAAATCATATGTGTTTGTGTGTGTGTTGAACCTTAGTGGTTCTATACCTAAATTCAGGAACGGTGTATCACATGGACCATTCTGATGTTTATAACTTTTTAAATGTTGGCATGTTAAACCTTTGTCATATATTTGTCGTACCATAGTAGTTCTACGTTCATATTAAATTATTGATTCCCATCCGACCCTATGTATATCTACAGAGTACATAGAAAGCGGAAACATACACACTCAGGGCACCTCCAACTGCTAGGAAAAGGAGCTTTTAGTGGAGGAAGCACACATCTAGGGTGGTACGCATACGTACAACTTTCACAGGACAAAAGGTCTCCTTCTCCATCACAAGATTGGCATAAATCAACTTTCTGCAGTAAAATAAGCAGAATAAAAATTATCATTAAAAGAAAGATAGTAACTTACGGAACATGTAAAGCAAGAACATCTAAAATAACAAAAGGCTTCAAGTTAGAGTACAGCCGAGATAATTGCAGAAAGTTTCGGTTTAGTTTAAGCAAATGACCAATAGATATGTCAGCACTTGGCACCCATTCAAGATTAAGTCCACTAACTTCATAGTCACTTCACTGCAGGATTCAATCTACTATTTACAGAACTTCTAAACACATGTGCCTCGTTAACACTCCATCCGTTCCATTTTTTAAATACTGGGAAATGGGGACAGTTTATTCAAACTGTAATATCTGCAAAAATGAATACACAAGCGAAAACCTCGCTTGAGTACTACAACAAAGAGATATAGGAGTTTATAAGAGACCAAAGGACTTCAACTATAGAAGTGGCTTAATTTGGTCAGGGAGACTACTCTATTTTAACTAAATTTATTCTTTTTGTGAAACCTGGTAGAAAATAAAGAAACAATAAGGGGACACCATTATATATGCATATTGGTCTTGAGACGGACAGTCACACATTCACTTTGAGAATTATTAAAAGGGAGAATGCTAAAGACTGTGTATCCGTTCAACATAGGCCAAAGAGGCAAAGCCATAATAAACAGTCCTAGTTTGTATACTGTATATATATGTAGTTCATTAGTTGATTTCTGAGTCATAATATAGACCCTCGACAGTTTCTACTTTATTACTTGATGACAGGTCACTGATATGGACTCTACTAATTACAACTTCTACTTTAACTTTTCCACCTTAAAGCATGGTAATCTGAGCTTTTCCTTTGCTCTCCCTCTCAAAGGTGGTGTTAAGATTCATCATGAAAGGGCATTCAGGATCCAGGTTTGTGTAGGAGCATATATAAAGATACTTTTTTACATACCCAAGCAAGCAATGAGAATTAATAAGGCTGTACGGCGTTCGCTTTTCCTTTCAAAAGAGAAAATATCTACCTCATTAGGTACTTTTATCCTCTTATAAGAGCAGGAAAAAGAGGGCCACAAAAGCCCACTATTTCTTTATGCCTTAAAGTAGTTTTTTAAGGCATGATTTTAAATACTTGTACCAAGGTGTTTACTTGAACATGTCAACACAAGTACACAACCTTCTCTTCTTGGCATAATTAGTGTAGACATAACACTTAATTGGAAAGAAATCAGATTATCATCACATTAAGACTTTTGAGATTAAAAACAAGCATAACTGATTGAGGCCGATTAGCCACATGAAAACCAGTAAGTAGTCAAAGACCAAGAAGTAAAATATTATTTCATAGAAGCATACCGCATCAGTTCTGTCTATCTTTTCAAATGTTTGTGTATTCTTTGACTTTCCATGCAGAAAGTCAGATTCATCGTCCGAGTCGTCTAGGCTGTAAACAGGTTTCCGATCCGATCTAACACGGAGCCTCTCAACTAAACTACTCATATTCTGCAAGAAAGGATGGATAGATATTATTAATTACTATATAGCAGCGACATAAAAGCTCTTAGAGATGAAACCAACACCTGCAATGAACCATAGAATCCTCTACAAGAACAAACAAGAACATAGATACTTTAACAGAAAAACTTGCATAATTAGATACCTAGGCTTGGAAAAGCCTATGCCTTTCTGATGGTGATAGGAGATGCCTGTGAAAAGGCTTTAGAAGATCAGAGTTTTAAACAAATTATATGGTAAGATTACATTTGACAAGAAAATTAAGATACAAAACAATTTAAACTTCAATCCTAAGGGAGTTAAGAAAGGATTAATATATAATCAGGGTAGTTTAACTAATCAAAGCACTTCCACAACATACAGGTATTTTGTGTGTTTCTGAATTAGATAATACCACAGGGCCTCAAACACTGGGATTTAAAAAAAACACATGTGATTGTTGGTTGCTTACATAAGTTAGAATATGATACTGAGAGATCTTTCTCGCCACATCATTCTTTTTCTATGTGGCAGCTCAGCCAATGAAGTTTCACTACCAAGCATTGAAAGGTACTCAAATTGGAACAAATTAAACAAATGCATTATTACATAAAAGTTAAATTACCTTAATAAGCTTACAATCTATTTTTTTTCATTTTATTTTTATTCGAATAATTAATATAGCAATTTTATGTTGACAAAGTGAACTTCGGGCAAGGACTTTCTGTTTCGGTTTTATAAAAAAAATCGCAAAAGATTTTCTATTGCACCTGAAACTTTTAATTGAGGAGAAACCAACAAAGGATGACAAGAATGGAGGGCATGTAATAGAACTATAGAAGATGATAGCTGTACTTAAGTAAAAGGAAACCAGCAATTGGTGTTAAATGCATCTAGCGTAAGCATAACGGTGTTATTAAATATCCTGAGTTACTATTTCAACCCGACCTAGTGTCACAACAATATTGTTCTTAAGACACACGCACCAAACAAGTTGATGATATCATAGCATATCCACAAGAGTTAAAATCCACTGGCGTTCAAATCTAAAGGCATCTAGTGTTAAACATTACAGTTCAAATAAAACACATGAAACTTTCATCTCAGCTCAACCTAGTATCTAGCCTTGAGAGTGACACCCACGCGCAGCACAATGTTGTGAATTTTATCATTTACGAAACGCGCCTACAGTATCGAATCTGAAAGTGTTAAATGCATCTAGTCCAAGCATTCAAAATTTAATAAACTACACTACACTCATCATTTCAGCATTACCTTAGCATCAGCACTCGAAATACCATCAGTAGCCAATTGGCCAGAGCACAAAATCATACGCTCTATAGAAACACTTGACCATTACGAAATAAATCAACCGTGTCAAAACAAGGTAACATCAAATAAATTCCGTACAATTAAAACCGAATCACTCGAAAACAATAAAGCAAAACAATCAATTTCAACTTGCAATCAAAACCTAATCACACACTAAAACACTTCACTTGAATTTGAAATGAATCATACAAAAACAAACATACACACAGAACCACATATACACATAATTATAATTAGTCAGGTAATTAAAGGCATTGCTGAAGCTTGTATGTGACGGTGTGTGTATATTTTTTGTGTGCAAGTATAATTTAAATTGAATAAGAGAGTTACCTGAGTGAAGTTGAGCTAATCTGAAGAAGAGAGTCGGTGGTAGGCCTCACCGGCGATTAACACGGAATAGAAACCCTTTTACGGAAATGCGAAAATACAATTACGATTTTATTTTCGGATATTATTTATAAACTAGATTAAAAAACAACGTGCGAGTGTCTGTTTATATATTGAAATTATTTTTCGAATAAATATGTATATATATCGAAATAATTTTGTGATTAAAATGTAGTTAAGATAAAATATTTTGAATTTATCTTATATTTCTATAATATTTTTCTAAATATTTTTAATTTAATAAGATTCATTTGGATAAATTTCTATAATATAACGATCAAATGATTATTTTTAATTGTCAAAATATTAATTTAGTTTTAAATGATGTGAAAAGAATTTTATCAAATTCAACAATTAATTATTTTAATATAGTTGTCCGTATATAACATGGACGTATATAAATTCATGTGTTTTTAATGAAATAACAGTGTATTTTTGAAATACAAAATTGGTCACGTATGTAAGACTAAACCGTGAATACATCATAAAATCTCTTGGTTTTAACTCCATATACTGTTTAACATGGAAGTATGTAAATTAATATAATTTTGATGAATATACAGGATATTTATAATATATAAATTTCGTCATTGATGTAAGACTATACCATTAACATATCATAGCATATCTACATTTTATGTAAAGGTCGATCCCGAAGTTGTCAGTCTATTATTTATATATACATAGTTGTACACTTTTAAACTTCATTGTCTATAATATAGAGATATGTTGGTACTTGAGTATTACAGAAGGGAGGGTTGAATGCAATACTGATAAATTACAATCTCTGTTTCAAAAACTAAAACTAAGATTAAGATTTATCAGTAGAAGAAATGCAAACGCAAGTAGATTACTCACAAAATAAATGTTTTATTTATTTTGCAAAGCGTTGCTACAACCTTGAGAAAAATGTGTTTTTCTCAAGCTTCAAATTCTTCATATCTACAAGACTTAGAAATGAGAGATAGTCTAAGTATATTACTCATATCTCTATCATCACGGGTTTGTGGAGTTGCTATCATTTTCTTGTGGCAGCTCCTTACAATTTGCATACCCATGTGACTTACCTAAATTGTTATACAATCAGAGTTATCAGTACATAAAAAGCAATCTAGATACATTCTAAATTAAGCTAACATAATCCCAGTAGATGTTGATTTGTCATACTCTTGAATTGGTAAGTTTTGTCTTGTTATCTCTAAAGCTTCTATCGTAGTCTTTGCAGGCCTGATACAGTGTTGGGATACTGCAGCACGCCTGTTTCTTAAACATCTAAACTGTCACATGTTTGACTGGGTAGATCCCCAATTCAAAGTTAATCCATTTGAGACAGTATCCTGCACTGCCAAGTTTGCTATCACAAGAATGTGCTTTTGGTGACAGTATGAAATCCCCGCCAAAGTTGTTGTCAGGAGAGTAGAAAGTTGCTGTCTCTAGGCTTCCGCCAAAGTTGTTGTCATAGAGGATATGATGTCATGACTTGCAACATGTTGTCTTCTTGTAACCTTACTGTAACGCCCCCAAATCCGGGGTCAAAGGATTTGGTCGTCACACTGCACCCTTAATCCAACCAACCTGTTCAATATAAAATCAACACAATAATAATAGTATATGTGACCCCAACTCTACCAAGAATCTTTAAAGGTTATAGTGCTAGAAACAAGAATCCAAAATTTCATTACAACAATCTTCCTTCTTTACAAAAATTCTAATACACTAGTATAACTTTGATAAGAAGTATACCAGGCAACTAATCTTATACAATATATTATTCAATAGAAAACATCTATATACAAAACCTCTCACTAGCTCCAAATGCTCTGGATCAGAACGTCTTTATGCTAATATCCTTCCTCATCTCTGATCAGCTACGCGGACAACTCTCGCCAATATACCTTCTTACTGGCAGGCTAAAATATATATAAAGAAAACAAGTATGAGCGAATGAATTGCTCAGCAAGTGCATTATCAAGTATAATATATAAAGTTTCCAAAATAAGCTTTGGATTTTCAAATACCAAACTTTTGTTTTTAAACATTTGTAATCTTTAAAACTTCTCAAATCAAGTTTAGTAATTTATCACAATTTCTCATTCAGCTTCTCGCAACTGAATAGTTTAAAACACAAAAAAGTTTATATTGGCCGTCACGGCGACCGAATCAACAATAACTACAATAGTATGTAGAAAATACGAATTAAGTATAACTCATATGTCTTTAAGACCACAGTTTGTATAAAGATACTAATTTGAAGATAATAGATCTATTCACAACATTCTCTGAAACCAACAACTCTGGAAGGGTGGAATAATCAAGGAGTAAGAATGAGCCAACACGCTCGATCATGGAACAAAGAACGCACTTCAAGACTTCGACATGGTACCGACTGGATACGCGGTATGAATAAAACTCATCAGAATAGATATCTCACGACTACCAATGGAATCGGGGAAGTGGATTTCGACTATTTGGAATCCAAATGAATTAAGAGTAAGTGATTTCAGCAAGATTGAAACCACCATTTATTAATCAACAACCAACAATTTTACGCAACGAATAAACCTGAATATCATGTCATAACTCACAAGTACAAAACATATGGATGTAACTCATCCCAGAAATAAGAATTGATATTAGAATTGGATTTTTAACATTTATCAAATCAAAGGTTGTGCTGTTGGCCAGCCACGCATCAACCCCGGACTTGCTTATAGCAAAGTCCTCTACTGGATCCTAGGCCAAACTGGGCCTTAATTTATTCTGACCATAAATATGGCCCGACCAATTACTGGTCCCATTTAAAAACATTCCAATCCTGTATTATATACGTCAGGTGTCAGAACAATTGACAACCTTACTTCGACAATCAGGTGTCAGAAGAATCGACAAACCTAATACAACAATTGTTGGAAAACTCACGTTCCAGGAAACAGTTCAATTATGAAGAATCCATTAAGGAATAACAATATAATCTAGTATCGACGAGATCGACACAATATGGGGAGGTGCACATGAAAAGTGACAATATAATAAGCATCGACGAGTTCGATGTAACAACTGGGATATAATGAAGAATAAACAATGACATGCTTAACAAGATTAAATCTGATATGAAACAGGCATTATGATATCAACAGAATTTGTAACAACTCAATATAGAATATGGTTCAAAGAACAAGCTCTAGATGGCCTTAACAGTTCAAATCATCACGTTATGGAAGAATTAATTAAGATTTACCAATCTGGTAAGTGACAAGAAAGTCAAGTTCAAGTTTAAGAAGAATTCAAGGTGAAGTTGATAAATGAAGAAAACAAGGGTTTATTAACTTCTGACAGAAGTAGTTCAAGTCCTTCGAACATATACTTATAATAGATAAGCCTTGTATTTGAAGGAAGTAAACTAAATCATGCACAACATATATGAATTCGAATCAGGGAATGGATCAGATGATCGCATTAACAAGAAATGATAATAAAACTTGCATGGGTGCAAGATGGAAAAATGGAATACTTGTAGAACAAGTACCACAACTTTGGAATTTAAAATAACACTTTACCCTCATAGGGTTCACAAGTTCCCACTCATCTAGGGTTGGCAATATCCCAACCTAATATTTTTAAATCAACTTTTTGAAAGAAAGCCTTAGTATACGGCCCATAACTATCTTCTAAATCGTTTCAACAAAAATATTTATATTTTTCCAATCAACCTGGAAATATGAATCTAAACTCAAAAGGTATAAATAATACTCGTCAATTTACGAGATTAAATAACATACTTGCAATTCAATGCAAAGAAATCAACATTTGAAAATTCAGTGAAAAGCATTCAACATGCATACTAATAATTCAGGATAATATCACTCAATTAAGAAGCAAGGTATAAACACTTGCCTCTGGTCCTTAGCTATTTCGTAACGCTGAAACAATACGATTCCCTCCTTATTCTGTCTTATCGCACGATTCTCTACTTCCGTCCTTCTTTGCTCTAATGCTCTTGCGAACACCACTAGTCTGCTTTTACCATTTCGAATTCACGTGCCAGCCTCGATAGTCAAACATGAGACGGTACGTAGTCTTCAACGTATGATTTCACATTCCATAAACGATTGTAACTTAACTTCGATAATCTGACTCGTCTCGTCCAATAGCCTCTGTTGCATAGACAACCACATTTCAATTGATAGAATGATCACAACTAACTATACAAGTAATCCTCGTAACTCGCTTGACGAAATTCCCCATACTATAAAAAGTCAACATCTAAGTCAACGGCCTCGTAAATCTCCTTTTCTAACATTATTGACAAATTTCTATTCCAACTACCCCTCGTGATGATATTAGACACGACCAAATACTCAAACAAGTCTCAACACAATTTATTCGCATGCATGACTCAACAACAGATAATTCATACCATTCACATAACACATTTAAACAAGTAACCGGTTACGTATCGGACGCCCGGTCTAATTTATGATATTTAAAACTCAGACACTAGCCCTAGTACGGGCATATATGGACTATAAAACACATTACACAACTCATACAAACCATATAGCACTTATAACTATTTTTTAAAACGTCACACGAAACTTATTTGAATTTTTAAATAAGTCATTACTAATTTTTAAATCAAAAATCGGATTTTTAAATCCAATATAAGTATTTTAAATGCAAATAAATCAATTAATAAAATTAATTGACACTCTTTAAACGCTCAAACTATTTTTAAATAATAAATCATGTTTGAAAATAATTAAACTGAATTTTAAATTAATTAAATCTAATTAATAATCAATTTTTAAGAATTAACTGATTAAAAGAATTAATCAATTAATTAAATTAATTAATTAATAATTAAAAATAATTAAAATAATTAAGTTTAATCAATTTTCGAATTTAAAATAATAAATATAATTTTTCAGAATTTTCTGAATAATAAAATATATTTTTAAATCAAAAATATGATTTTTAGAATTTTTAAAACAATTTTGATTTAAAAAAATAAAAATCAATTTCCAGAAACACTGTTCATAACATTGCTTTTCAACAAAAAGGATCGAACGACGGCACTACCAAGAAACTTGCCGGAAAGGCTGAAGAACAGCTCGCCGGAAAACTGGGAAACCCAGAATCCGGCCGGCCATCTCCGCCACCGGCGAAATTTCTGGCAAGCCTGCAACACTCCGAATACACACCAAAATGCACGGTTTTTACAGGGGAATTACAGGGATAGCATAACAACATCAATACCCGACTTAAACAGCTCAAAATCATGCGAAGTCGGATGGAAATCGTCGTTGGTGGCGGCGCGATTTTCCGGCCATCACAATCGGACACGAACCTTCAATATCTTTACATGTATAGACTCTAAATTAAACGATCTATGCACTAGTGTAACTATAAACACTAAACACTTCCCGGAAATGAAAATCCGGCCAAAAGCAAAAATCCGGCGAGTCTATATAACTTTTCCGATTAACTCAATTTCCAACTCGAAAATCAAAATTAAAAATCATAGTCATGCTTCAAATCATGCAACAAACACAATCAAACTATCAATCACCAAGAACAATCAATAATAAAGAAACCCCCAAATTAAACCTAAAAATTCGAAATAAATAAATTAATTAAAAATCGGAAAAACTTAGAAATCATACCCACATAGATTTTGATGATGGATTTGGATAGGAGATGATGAGAGATTCGATTTGGTTACAAGAACATCGAAATCGGATTCCGATAACGCCTTCAAAAGTTGGTTTGATTCTCAAGAACACGAAGAACACGTTTCAGGGGTTTTTAGATTTTTAACTGTAATTAAGCTTTATTATACGCAAAACAAAGTACGATTCGTCTTTTTATAGTAAACGGAAAATAATACCCCAAATGACATTTTTGGATCGATACTGATCCGATGGATCGCTTTAAATACAATATAACAGAATATATGCTTTAAACCTTTAATAAACCAGAATACACGTTTCACGAGACGATAAGCATCCATAAAGTACGGATAACTACAAGTATCGTTTAATACAAAATATACGAACCAAAATACCTCCATTACGAATATTTTCGAATACTTCCCACTTTAACGAATGAAATATTGGTACGAACGATATACCAATCTCCCGAATAATTTGGGAACGATCCAAATTTTCTTTTCAATAATTAAAATAAAATAAAATAGAATGATATCCTTTTCAAAATAATTTCTAATTCCCCACACATTTCACATAGCACCACTATATCACATATTCAATCATTTAACGAATAACTTAGCACGTTTAAACAGATAAATCATTTAATAACTCTTAATATGAAATTAAAATTTCATTTCACATCATATAATAACACGTAATTTTCCCGGATCTTGCACTTACTGTCAATGATATGACAGTAACTTTTATTCTTGCTGTCGGCCTGATGTATTCCTTGAGGCTTGAACAAATGAATGAACTTCTTCTAAGATATACAAACAATTTTATTACATCAAATTAATTGGCTTCAAGAACATACTCTGGCTGTGACGGTATGTTCTACTTAATAAAATTAAGTATTACTAAACACAAAGTTAAGTTGTCTCTAAGCTATCACCCATAAATCCTAACAATCTCCCCCAATTTGTTTTTATGGACAATAACAACAAATTTACAAACAATACATGTTGACAACTTAACTAACAAAGATCATAATAGCTACAAACATAATTGCTCCTGAATGATTGAGCAGATATAGAGTTTTTACTTAGCTTGTGCTTGATATCTTCTTTTCTGTCTGGCTTCTTCCTCTCTTCTGAGAGGTTCTACTACACATCTGTTGAGACCATCCACTAGATATATTTCAATAGGAGAGACTGCATCATCTTCTATTTCATCAATGTACTGTTGAGCTGTGCGAGAGCTGACCTTCTGAGCATCCCGGAGATCCATCCACAACTCTTGACCAAAGACATAGATTCTGAATTTTAAAGTGCCTTGATCAAGCTTGAATCTCCTACCAGGAAATGCATTTAGAGTTGTCCTCCTTGCCCTGTCCAGCTTTGAGTCTTCACCTTTCCTTCTCTGAAGAATGTCTTCAATTTCAAAGGAACACAGCAGTTCTAGATGGTGAGTTTGTAACGCCCCCAAATCCGGGGTCAAAGGATTTGGTCGTCACACTACACTCTTAATCCAAACAACCTGTTCAATATAAAATCAACACAATAATAATAATATCTGTGACCCCAACTCTACCAAGAATCTTTAAAGATTATAGTGCTAGAAACAAGAATCCAAAATTTCCATTACATAAAAATTTTCCTCTTTACAACCATTCTCTTTACATACAATCTAAAACACTAGTATAACTTCGATAAGAAGTATACCAGGCCACTATTCTTATACAATATCTTATTCAATAGAAAACATCTATATACAAACCTATCACTAACTCCAATGCTCTGGATCAAAACGTCTTTACGCTAATATCTTTCCCCATCTCTGATCAGCTACGCGGACAACTCTCGCCAATACACCTTCTTTTTGGCAGGCTAAAATATATACAAATAAAACAAGTATGAGCGAATGAATTGCTCAGCAAGCGCATTATTAAATATAATACGAAAGGTTTCCAAAATAAACTTTGGATTTTCAAATAAACAAGCCTTTGGCTTAAACATTTGTAATCTCTAATATTTTCAAATCAAGTTTGGTAATTTACCACAATTTCTCATTCTTCTTCTCGCAATTGAATAGTTTAAAACACAAAAAGATTTATATTGGTCGTTACGGCGACCGAATCAACAATAACTACAATAGTAAGTAGAAAATATGAAATAAATATAGCTCATACGTCTTCAAGACCATAGTTTGTACAAAAATACTAGTTTTGAAGATAACAGATCTATTCACAACATTTTTTGAAACCAACAACTCTGGAAGGTTAGAATAATCAAGGGGTACGAATGAGCCAACACGCTCGGTCAAGGAATAAGGAACGCACTTCAAGACTTCAACATGGTACCGACTGGATATGCGGTATGAATAAAACTCATCAAGATAGATATCTCACGACTACCAATGGAATCAAGGAAGTGGATTTCGACTATTTGGAATCCAAATGTAGTAAGAGTAAGTGATTTCAGCAAGATTGAAACCACTATTATTAATCAACGAACCAACAACTTCACGCAACGAACAAAACCTGAGAATCAGGTCATAACTCACAAGAACAAAACATATGGATGTAACTCATCTCAGAAATAAGAATTGATATTAGAATTGGATTTTTAACATTTATCAAATCAAAGGTTGTGCTGCTGGCCAGCCACGCAACAACCCCGGACCAGCTCATACATAGTCCTCTACGGATCCAAGGCCAATCTGGGCCTAAATTACATCGACCATAAATGGCCCGACCAATAATTGGTCCATTTTTAAAAACATTCCAATTCTATTTTATATACGTCAGGTGTCAGCACAAATGACAACCTTACTTCGACAATCAGGTGTCGGAAGAATCGACAACCTTGATACAACAATTGCTGGAAAACTCACGTTCCAGGAAACAGTTCAATTATGAAGAATCAATAAAGGGATAGCAATATAATCTAGTATCGACGAGATCGACACAACAATGGGGAGTACACATGGCAAGTAACAACATCATAAATATCGACGAGATCGATGCAACAACTGGGATAATAATGAAGAATAAACAATGACATGCTCAACAAGGTTAAGTCTGATATGAAACAGACAATATGATATCAACAGAAAGTGTAACAAGTCAATATAGAGTAGGGTTCAAATAATAAACAATAACATGCTTAACAAGATGGAATCTGATATGAAACAGACAATATGATATCAACAGAAAAGGGTAACAAGTCAATATAGAGTAGGGTTCAAAGAACAGGCTCTAGATGGCCTCAATAGTTCAAATCATCACATTATGGAAGAATTAATTAAGGTTTACCAATCTGGTAAATGACAAGAGAGTCAAGTTCAAGTTTAAGAAGAATTCAAGGTGAAGTTTATAAATGAAGAAAACAAGGGTTTATCAACTTCTGACAGAAATAGTTCAAGTCCTTCGAACATGTACTTATAATAGATAAGCCTTGTACTTGAAGGAAGTAAACTAAATCATGCACAACATATATGAATTCGAATCAGGGAATGGATCAGATGATCGCATTAACAAGAAAGGATAACAAGGTTTGCATAGGTGCAAGGTGAAAAACGGAATACTTGAAGGGCAAGCAACACCACTTCAGAATTTCAGAATAAGTTTTCCCTCATAGGGTTCACAAGTTCCCGCTCATCTAGGGTTGGTAATATTCCAACTTAGCATTTTTAAATCAAGTCTTTGAAAGAAGGCCTTAGTATACAGCCCATAACTATCTTTTCAATCATTTCAATATAATAATTATATCTCTCCGATCAATATGAAAATATGAATCTAAACCAAAAAGGTATAAAAGAGTACTCGTCAATTTATGAGATTAAATAACATACTTGCAATTCAATGCAAAGAAATCAACATTTGAAAATTCAGTAATAAGCATTCAACATGCATACTAATAATTCAAGATAATATCCCTTAATTAATAAGCAAGGGTATAAACACTTGCCTCTGGTCCTTAGCTATTTCGTAACGCTGAAACAATACGATTTCCTCCTTATTTTGTCTTGTCGCACGATTCTCTACTTCCGTCCTTCTTTGCTTTAACGCTCTTGCGAATACCACTAGTCTGCTTCTACCATTTCGAATCCATGTGCCAGCCTCGATAGTCAAACATGAGACAGTACTTAGTCTTCAACGTATGATTTCACATTCCATAAACGATTGTAACTTAACTTCGACGCACTTACCGATCTTACCGATATCTCTGTTGCATAAACATCCACCTTTCAATTGATAGAATGATCACAACTAACTATACAAGTAATTCTCGTAACTCGCTTGACGAAACTCCCCATACTATAGAAGTCAACATCTAAGTCAACGGCCTCGTAAATCTCACTTTCTAACATAACCGACAAATTTCTATCCCAACTACCCCTCGTGATGATATTAGACACGACCAAATACTCAAACAAGTCTCAACACAATTTATTCGCATGCATGACTCAACAATAGATAATTCACATCATTCACATAACATATTTAAACAAGTAACCGGTTACGTATCGGACGCCCGGTCTAATTTACGATATTAAAAACTTAGACACTAGCCCTAGTACGGGCATATACTGACTATAAAACATATTACACAACTCATACGAATCACATAGCACTTATAACTATTTTTAAAAGATCACACAAAGCTTATTTGAATTTAAATAAGCCACTAACAAATTTTAAATCAAAAATCGGATTTTTAAACCCAATATAAGTATTTAAATGCAAATAAATCAATTAATAAAATTAATTGACACTCTTTTAAATGCCCAAACTATTTTTAAATAAATAAACCAAGCTAGAAAATAATCAAACTTAATTTTAATTAATTAAATCTAATTAATTTTTAATTTTTAAGAATTAACTAATTAAAAGAATTAATCAATTAATTAAATACATTAATTATTAATCAAAAATAATTAAAATAATTAAATTTAATCAATTTCCGAATTTAAATAAATATTTATGAATTTATAAAATTTTCGGAATAATAAAATGTATTTTTAAATCAAAGATATGATTTTTAGAATTATAAAACTATTTTTGAATTATTTTTAAAATAAAAACCCAGAAACACTATTCAGAAAATGGAATTAGGGTTTGAAGAATCAAAACCGGGTCGGATTGGTGGGTAAACGGGTCGCCAAGAACAGATATGGGTTGCCAAGAACAACCCGCCGCCGGCGGAGTTCCGGCAACCATTCCCAGTTTCCGGCGAACCCGAAACCACTCGAAAACATACAAACTCAAGGGGCTTTTACTCAGGAATTCCTGGGCTTCAAAACCACACCTCATTCCAGTCGAAATCAACCGAGATACGATCGAATCGACGAAGAACGCCGGCGACGACCTACTTTCCGGCGAACAAAAACGAAAGCCAACCTCTAATATTTTTACATGAATAGACTCCAAATTAACCGATCTATGCACTGGTGGTAACCATATCAAGAACACATAGCTCGAACTCAAAATCCGGCAACAAGCTAAGCTTTTCCGGTGAACCTTTAAAAATTCGAATAGCTCGATTCTGGACTCCAAAAATCACACAAAAATCATCATCACACTCACCACATCACATACAACTTATTCATACCATCAATTAGCAAGAACAATCAATAACAAGGATTCCCCCAAATTAAACCTAAAATTCGAAATAAATAAAATAATTAAAAATCGGAAAAATTTAAGGATCTTACCCACACAGATGATGATGATGGATTTGGATAGAAGATGATGAGAGATTCATTTTGGTTATAAGAACATCGAAATCGGATTCCGATAACGCCTTCAAAATTGAGTTTGATTCTCAAGAACACGAAGAACACGTTCTAGGGTTTTTTCGGATTTTTAACTGTAATTAAGCTTGATTATACGAAAAACAAAGTACGATTTGCCTTTTTATAATAAACGGAAAATAATACCCCAAACGACATTTTTGGATCGATACTGATCCGATAGATCGCTTTAAATACAATTTAACAGAATATATGCTTTAAACCTTTAATAAAGCAGAATACACGTTTCACGAGACGATAAGCATCCATAAAGTACGGATAACTACAAGTATCGTTTAATTCAAAATATACGAACCAAAATACCTTTATTGCGAATATTTTCGAATACTTCCTACTTTAACGAATGAAATATTGGTACGAACGATATACCAATCTCCCGAATAATTTGGGAACGATCCAAATTTTCTTTTCGATAATTAAAATAAAATAAAATAGTATGACATCTTTTTCAAAATAGTTTTTAATTCCCCACACATTTCACATAGCACCACAATATCACATTTTTAAATCATTTAACGAATAACTTAGTACATTTAAACAGATAAATCATTTAATAACTCTTAATATGAAATTAACATTTCATTTCACATCATATAATAACACGTAATTTTCCCGGATCTTACATCCTTCCCCCCTTAACAGGATTCTGTCCTCAGAATCAGCTTACGCAAACACAGGTGGATATTTTCCAACATCTCATTTTCAAATTCCTAGGTTGACTCTTCAACCTTAGGATTTCTCCTCATACTCATACTAATTTGACTCCTCTATTACTCATCACTCTCTCATACTGACTCAATATCTCAATTGGTTACTCAACATAGAACAATTTAACTAAATCTCTATAGGTTCGTATTTTATGAAATACACTATGAATACACCACTCATGGAGTGGTACGCAAACTTATACGCAACTTTCCTAACACGCAGTAAACCGACATAAGGTAGCAATTCAAAATTGTCATAATAACTGTTGTCGTAAGAAAATCTAATCAACGGTAAATGGTCCTTCCAATTACCTTAAAACTTTAGTACACAACCATAGTCTGTCTGAATTATTTAATTAAGTCGCGGATCTCTGTCAAATACATTTGAACCCGTCATTCCATGTCGTACTATTACCTCATTCAAATAGCTAGAGATGAACCAATTCATCTAATAAATATCTCTCGTTAATCGGTCAATAATAACTCAAATAACATCATGATTAGCTCTAAGCCTTAGCAACTCTACTACAAAGTCTATCTTAATATGTTTCCACTTCCATTCAGGAATCTCTTTAGTTGTAATCTTCTATTATACCTCTGTTACTCTGTCTTCATTTTCTAGCATCCCAAGCACTTAAATACTCACCAACATTAATATCCTTTTTAAACCTCTTATATATCCTTACATTTCCTTCTTATCCCTTATTCTTCCTCGTTCCCTCCTGTAACTGAATTCCATTTCTTTCTCCATAACTCTTTCCTTTATGTAGCCCTTTCTCTTTAATCAATTCTGGTTGAACCCTTAATTCCGTCATTTCTTCTTATTAATCTCTTGTTATCATAACCTTAAAGCTCTATCCTTTCTAATCCTTGTACCGAAGATATTTACATCTCTGATCTCTTTTTTTTTTTTCTACTCATACTATCAGCCATCCATATTCTTGGGTCAACTTTATCTACCTCCAATATATTTAACAACTGCTTTCAACGATCACATACCTTCTGTGCCAAACAAATATTCAGTTTAAAACAATCACTCATTACCTCATCCATTGTCTTTAAATCCTTATTAACACCTCTTCGTCTTCTTTTCCTATTTACAATTGGGAGAATATTCCTTATCAACTTGGTGACTTAATCCCATATCTTTAAAATTGTTCTACCTAGTTCCAATAACTTAATTGCTCTCCATCTGATTCCTAAATAATTCAGAAGATACATTCACAGTAACACTCATGACACCTTTTCCATGGTTCCATCTCATTTCCCAAACAGCTTGATCAACTCGACATTATCTTGATTCTCATTCTATACATCCACATTGGCTAGTAAGATCTACCTAACTATCGTGAGCAAAAGACTTGCAACCATATCATACAATCCTGAAATACTCAAAGATCAACTCATGCTCCATTATTAACTTATCATCAAATCTTAAAAGTTCTTCTCATTGAGACAAAAACCTATTATGTCCATCTTCCACAACACGGGATATCATTAGCACAATTACACATTTTCCCCCAAATTTCCAATCAACTCTTGAATTATCTAACTTCACCTTTCCATATCGTAACGTTAATCGATAGAAAGAGAACAACTGGCTCCGTTATATGTTACTAGTATTCTAATCGCATCGTAATCCGCTTTCGCTCGTGGTAATTCAATCGCAAATTCTTCGTTCATTATGGTAGGGTAAATTTCCTCCCAACCTGGTGGCATACCTTCCAGATTATTTGAAATAAAAAAATTCATGATATTTTGAAGAGAAAAGGTTCTGTATCATAGCAAATGTTCCCCAATTGGGGTTACCAAGTCTGCATATTCCAAAGCAAACATTATTGGAAATAAAAGAATCACTGAGAGATCAATTTGATCACATGAACTCAATGTTGTGTGTCTCCATTAAGACAGTACTAAAGGTAATTAGCCTTCTTGTATTGCACAACACACAAGTGACGGCGTCCCATCAGACTTCTATCACATAGACAGATAGTCCTTGTGTCCCCTATAAATAGGGTTGTTTGTCTCAGTTGGAGTAGTGAAACATGAAAGAAATTTACGGTCAAAATAACAACCAAGACCTCTCGATAAGTAATCTCGAATACACACCTTGGATTGAAATTGAATAAATTCCAAAGGTGTTATTTCAGAAAAGAAGAACAACCAGAAAGGAAGTATCAACAAATAGTGTTACATCACAATTAGAGTTATCCACTCCGGAAGAATGAAGGAGTTGGAATTTAAATAACATATTTTTCAACAAGCCTCAAAATTTGAAATAGGCATATCAACAATCTTTGGCGCAATTTAAAACATGATTGATCAAGAGTATCAAATACAAGATCAACAGGTGGAATATATCCGTCAACACAGGTTTCTCTTTAAAGGAATGTCAAATATTTCATTAGGATGGGAAGGTATTACCAAGGTCTTCACATCTGCCTCCTCCGTCGACCCCTTCGATAGCCCGTTATTCGATTTCAGCCCTTTTTTTCCACGTTATTCGATTTCAGCCCTTCTTTTCCATGTCGCAAGGTTATCAATATCGTACGTCGTCGTCGACTCGTGATAGTCCTTGAAGATTCCGCCATAGACGTCTACAAACGCAAGAAGTTCTATCCATTTCAGCACAACTATCTCAATCAAATACCTCCATCTCAACTCACTCAGCGGTACTATATCCAATAGTCCAATACGAACTCTAAATGAGCTCTGACGTTCCTTATATAACTATATACACTCCCACACACTCTCGTTTCTAGTTTTACTATAACCCTTGCTCTGATACCAACTGTAACGCCCCCAAATCCGGGGTCAAAGGATTTGGTCGTCACACTGCACTCTTAATCCAAACAATGTGTTCAATATAAAATCAACACAATAATAATAATATATGTGACACCAACTCTACCAAGAATCTTTAAAGGTTATAGTGCTAGAAACAAGAATCCAAAATTTCCATTACATAAAATTTTTCCTCTTTACAACCATTCTCTTTACATACAATCTAAAACACTAGTATAACTTCGATAAGAAGTATACCAGGCCACTATTCTTATATAATATCTTATTCAATAGAAAACATATATATACAAACCTATCACTAACTCCAATGCTCTGGATCAAAACGTCTTTACGCTAATATCTTTCCCCATCTCTGATCAGCTACGCGGATAACTCTCGCCAATACACCTTCTTTTTGGCAGGCTAAAATATATACAAATAAAACAAGTATGAGCGAATGAATTGCTCAGCAAGCGCATTATTAAATATAATACGAAAGGTTTCCAAAATAAACTTTGGATTTTCAAATAAACAAGCCTTTGGCTTAAACATTTGTAATCTCTAATATTTTCAAATCAAGTTTGGTAATTTACCACAATTTCTCATTCTTCTTCTCGCAATTGAATAGTTTAAAACACAAAAAGATTTATATTGGTCGTTACGGCGACCGAATCAACAATAACTACAATAGTAAGTAGAAAATATGAAATAAATATAGCTCATACGTCTTCAAGACCATAGTTTGTACAAAAATACTAGTTTTGAAGATAACAGATCTATTCACAACATTTTCTGAAACCAACAACTCTGGAAGGTTAGAATAATCAAGGGGTACGAATGAGCCAACACGCTCGGTCAAGGAATAAGGAACGCACTTCAAGACTTCAACATGGTACCGACTGGATATGCGGTATGAATAAAACTCATCAAGATAGATATCTCACGACTGCCAATGGAATCAAGGAAGTGGATTTCGACTATTTGGAATCCAAATGTAGTAAGAGTAAGTGATTTCAGCAAGATTGAAACCACTATTATTAATCAACGAACCAACAACTTCACGCAACGAACAAAACCTGAGAATCAGGTCATAACTCACAAGAACAAAACATATGGATGTATCTCATCTCAGAAATAAGAATTGATATTAGAATTGGATTTTTAACATTTATCAAATCAAAGGTTGTGTTGCTGGCCAGCCACGCAACAACCCCGGACTAGCTCATACATAGTCCTCTACGAATCCAAGGCCAATCTGGGCCTAAATTACATCGACCATAAATGGCCCGACCAATAATTGGTCCATTTTTAAAAACATTCCAATTCTATTTTATATACGTCAGGTGTCAGCACAAATGACAACCTTACTTCGACAATCAGGTGTCGGAAGAATCGACAACCTTGATACAACAATTGCTGGAAAACTCACGTTCCAGGAAACAGTTCAATTATGAAGAATCAATAAAGGGATAACAATATAATCTAGTATCGACGAGATCGACACAACAATGGGGAGTACACATGGCAAGTAACAACATCATAAATATCGACGAGATCGATGCAACAACTGGGATAATAATGAAGAATAAACAATGACATGCTCAACAAGGTTAAGTCTGATATGAAACAGACAATATGATATCAACAGAAAGTGTAACAAGTCAATATAGAGTAGGGTTCAAATAATAAACAATAACATGCTTAACAAGATTGAATCTGATATGAAACAGACAATATGATATCAACAGAAAAGGGTAACAAGTCAATATAGAGTAGGGTTCAATGAACAGGCTCTAGATGGCCTCAATAGTTCAAATCATCACATTATGGAAGAATTAATTAAGGTTTACCAATCTGGTAAATGACAAGAGAGTCAAGTTCAAGTTTAAGAAGAATTCAAGGTGAAGTTTATAAATGAAGAAAACAAGGGTTTATCAACTTCTGACAGAAATAGTTCAAGTCCTTCGAACATGTACTTATAATAGATAAGCCTTGTACTTGAAGGAAGTAAACTAAATCATGCACATCATATATGAATTCGAATCAGGGAATGGATCAGATGATCGCATTAACAAGAAAGGATAACAAGGTTTGCATAGGTTCAAGGTGAAAAACGGAATACTTGAAGGGCAAGCAACACCACTTCAGAATTTCAGAATAAGTTTTCCCTCATAGGGTTCACAAGTTCCCGCTCATCTAGGGTTGGTAATATTCCAACTTAGCATTTTTAAATCAAGTCTTTGAAAGAAGGCCTTAGTATACAGCCCATAACTATCTTTTCAATCATTTCAATATAATAATTATATCTCTCCGATCAATATGAAAATATGAATCTAAACCAAAAAGGTATAAAAGAGTACTCGTCAATTTATGAGATTAAATAACATACTTGCAATTCAATGCAAAGAAATCAACATTTGAAAATTCAGTAATAAGCATTCAACATGCATACTAATAATTCAAGATAATATCCCTTAATTAATAAGCAAGGGTATAAACACTTGCCTCTGGTCCTTAGCTATTTCGTAACGCTGAAACAATACGATTTCCTCCTTATTTTGTCTTGTCGCACGATTCTCTACTTCCGTCCTTCTTTGCTTTAACGCTCTTGCGAATACCACTAGTCTGCTTCTACCATTTCGAATCCATGTGCCAGCCTCGATAGTCAAACATGAGACGGTACTTAGTCTTCAACGTATGATTTCACATTCCATAAACGATTGTAACTTAACTTCGACGCACTTACCGATATCTCTGTTGCATAAACATCCACCTTTCAATTGATAGAATGATCACAACTAACTATACAAGTAATCCTCGTAACTCGCTTGACGAAACTCCCCATACTATAAAAGTCAACATCTAAGTCAACGGCCTCGTAAATCTCACTTTCTAACATAACCGACAAATTTCTATCCCAACTACCCCTCGTGATGATATTAGACACGACCAAATACTCAAACAAGTCTCAACACAATTTATTCGCATGCATGACTCAACAACAGATAATTCACATCATTCACATAACATATTTAAACAAGTAACCGGTTACGTATCAGACGCCCGGTCTAATTTACGATATTAAAAACTTAGACACTAGCCCTAGTACGGGCATATACTGACTATAAAACATATTACACAACTCATACGAATCACATAGCACTTATAACTATTTTTAAAAGATCACACAAAGCTTATTTGAATTTAAATAAGCCACTAACAAATTTTAAATCAAAAATCGGATTTTTAAACCCAATATAAGTATTTAAATGCAAATAAATCAATTAATAAAATTAATTGACACTCTTTTAAATGCCCAAACTATTTTTAAATAAATAAACCAAGCTAGAAAATAATCAAACTTAATTTTAATTAATTAAATCTAATTAATAATTAATTTTTAAGAATTAACTGATTAAAAGAATTAATCAATTAATTAAATACATTAATTATTAATCAAAAATAATTAAAATAATTAAATTTAATCAATTTCTGAATTTAAATAAATATTTATGAATTTATAAAATTTTCGGAATAATAAAATGTATTTTTAAATCAAAGATATGATTTTTAGAATTATAAAACTATTTTTGAATTATTTTTAAAATAAAAACCGAGAAACACTATTCAGAAAATGGAATTAGGGTTTGAAGAATCAAAACCGGGTCAGATTGGTGGGTAAACGGGTCGCCAAGAACGGATATGGGTTGCCAAGAACAACCCGCCGCCGGCGGAGTTCCGGCAACCATTCCCAGTTTCCGGCGAACCCGAAACCACTCGAAAACATACAAACTCAAGGGGCTTTTACTCAGGAATTCCCGGGCTTCAAAACCACACCTCATTCCAGTCGAAATCAACCGAGATACGATCGAATCGACGAAGAACGCCGGCGACGGCCTACTTTCCGGCGAACAAAAACGAAAGCCAACCTCTAATATTTTTACATGAATAGACTCCAAATTAACCGATATATGCACTGGTGGTAACCATATCAAGAACACATAGCTCGAACTCAAAATCCGGCAACAAGCTAAGCTTTTCCGGTGAACCTTTAAAAATTCGAATAGCTCGATTCTGGACTCCAAAAATCACACAAAAATCATCATCACACTCACCACATCACATACAACTTATTCATACCATTAATTAGCAAGAACAATCAATAACAAGGATTCCCCCAAATTAAACCTAAAATTCGAAATAAATAAAATAATTAAAAATCGGAAAAATTTAAGGATCTTACCCACACAGATGATGATGATGGATTTGGATAGAAGATGATGAGAGATTCATTTTGGTTATAAGAACATCGAAATCGGATTCCGATAACGCCTTCAAAATTGAGTTTGATTCTCAAGAACACGAAGAACACGTTCTAGGGTTTTTTCGGATTTTTAACTGTAATTAAGCTTGATTATACGAAAAACAAAGTACGATTTGCCTTTTTATAATAAACGGAAAATAATACCCCAAACGACATTTTTGGATCGATACTGATCCGATAGATCGCTTTAAATACAATTTAACAGAATATATGCTTTAAACCTTTAATAAAGCAGAATACACGTTTCACGAGACGATAAGCATCCATAAAGTACGGATAACTACAAGTATCGTTTAATTCAAAATATACGAACCAAAATACCTTTATTGCGAATATTTTCGAATACTTCCTACTTTAACGAATGAAATATTGGTACGAACGATATACCAATCTCCCGAATAATTTGGGAACGATCCAAATTTTCTTTTCGATAATTAAAATAAAATAAAATAGTATGACATCCTTTTCAAAATAGTTTTTAATTCCCCACACATTTCACATAGCACCACAATATCACATTTTTAAATCATTTAACGAATAACTTAGTACATTTAAACAGATAAATCATTTAATAACTCTTAATATGAAATTAACATTTCATTTCACATCATATAATAACACGTAATTTTCCCGGATCTTACTGAGTTGATCCAACCACCAAGTAGTATAACTCTTTCAGTACACTGGTTATGAGCTTGTGGAAGCTGTCCAAATAAATTTATTCCCTTCCTTGCTTGATTCTCAGAGGATTTTCTAGCACAAAGGGTTGAAAGTTGGGTTCTTTACTCTTCATCTTGTTCCGATTCTTGTATTTGCTCAAGAGTTCAGCTTCCACTTCCTCAACGGACTGATCATTTGCAGCTTTGGTTGGTCTCTCTTGACTTGGTTTGGCTTGCTCTTCTTTTGTTGGGAGATCATCTTCAAAGTCAGGTATTTCTTCATCAGAGTGCTCTACTAAGTTAGCAATATCAGCATCATCATGCTCTACCCAATTCCCATGCTTCTGATAGAATTCATCATCTCTTTCAGCTCTATACTTCAGAACATGCTCCATGACTTTGTTGGGTATATTGTCATAACTTAGCAGTAGATTTACCATTCTCTCTAAGAAAAAATAATCAATTCTTCGTGTGACTCTCTCATTTGTAAGCGTGATGTCTTCATTTACCACATTTGAATAAAGTTCCATAGTGAAGTCCTTTTCAACCTTTACTGAGTTGGATATATCATACCAAAGGACATACAGACTTGCTTCATTGTTGGCATTCAACTTCACTTCAACATTCTTGATTTCTTGAGCCTTTTCTCTCAACAAGTCAAAGTTGTTTGTGGGTTTTGCCTTGAGTGGTTTCCACAACTTTCGACCAAGTCCTGTAGACTTTCCCTTCCCTGAATACTTTGTCATTCCTTTCTTTGTTCTAGTGGCTTTCTCAATTTCAGGTTCCTGTCTAGAAAACCATGCTCTAGCTAAGGATTTTGTCCTTTTGGGCTTTACCACTTGCTTGGTTTCATCCTTGGCAGCATCTCCCATGACAGTATCTTTGTTGATAGCATCTTTCATGACAGTATCTTTGCTGACAGCATCTTTCATGACAGTGTCCTCCATGACAGTATCTTTCCTGACAGCATCTTCCATGACAGTGTCTTCCTTGACAACTTCTTTGGTGACAACATCTTTTTCAGCATTGATATTGTCAATTGCACACCTTAAGATGTTTGCCTCCAAAGCTTCAAGTGTTTCAATTTCCTCCTCTTCTGTGACACCGGCATCTTTCTTTTCTTGTTCAGGAGCTTCTTCCTTACTTTCATCCTAGGCTTGATTTCCAGCCATCCCAACAGCTCTTCCACCAGCATTCTTTGCCACACCAGATCCTCCACTTCCATCTATCTCATCATCATCATCAAGAGAGTCATCATATGCACAACTTTCACATTGATCAGTTATATTGGCATTGGCTTTAGAGATTAGCTCTTTTATTTTTGAGCTTAGCTTCTTGTCTCTCTTTTCCAGTAAGGTATGAATTGCTTTGACTACTGTGACTCTCTCCTTGTTGATTTTAGAGTTGAGAATCAGATTTAACACCTTCATTATTGACTCAGACTTCATTGATGTCCCCTTTAGATTCAGATATGCACACTTCGTGACACCAGCATTTGTGACTACTCTGTAGTAGACACAGAATGGATTGAAGTACACTTCTGGAAGTTTCTCTGAGATTAAGTTCAGGATTTGCATATGTAGAATCTCATTGAAGGATGTGTGTTTTGCTTTTATCTTGGATTTCATCACACTCAACACTCTTGTTGGAAGGTTCTGCAATAGCTGCATAGTGATGAACATGGATAATCATGTGTCTAAGTACACATCAATGGCCCATCTCCTCTCTTCATTGATCTTCACACAAACACTCACAATCTTGCTCATCAGTAATGTTGAGGTTTTAGTTAATGTTTCACTTGGTTCCCTCATTATCTCCTTAATCATCCTGTTGAATTCTTCATCCTGGTTGTGCAGTGTGCTCTCCCTGTAATCCACCATTAATAAATTTACTTCTTCTTGATCAAGTTCAGTGCCTTCAGTCCATATAGTTCATGATATGCAATATTCAGGCATCTTCCCTTTGCCTTTTCCCAGCTTGTTCTGCTCCTCCTTTTCTCTCCATAGTCTTTGATATGTAGTTTCTTGAGTTTGAGGAGTTGTCTCTCTTATTGATACAAGAGGAAGTATCGGTCTTTTAGATGTTTGTTTCCCTTGCATTTCCTCTCATGCTTCTTTAGACATCAACACTTTCTCTCCATCAATTTCATGCTCAAATAGAGTACCAGCTCCACTTGCTTGTTGATCTGCAATTTGCTTCCCCTTACTTCCTGACTCTCCTTGCTCCCCCTGAGATATGGACACCCCCTTTTCTCCACCTTGCTCCTTGACAAATTCTGATCTTACCATTTTATCCTTCTTAGGTAAGTTGGCAGCATCAAGCTTAGCAGATAAAAACTGAAATGACTATTTGATTCCAGCAAATCCAGTAGCCACCAAGTGAGACAGACTATCAAGTTTAGCTTTCATAGACAGACATCTGTTCTCCAGGGCTTCCAACCTTAGGGCAGTTTGAGTAGAGGGACCACCAGTTCTCAACCTTTTTGGAGGTGAAGGAAGAGAATGGGGCATGAAGGCTGAGGAGTTTCTCACACTCTCATGGTTTTTCTGAGTGATCTCATCACTCCTCACTTTTGAACTCTCAAGGCCTATTTCCTGATAAGTGTGGGCTCCCTCAATTTCACTCTAGACATGCTCAAGTCCCTCTCCTTTTTCCAGCTCATTTGGCTGCCTCTCATTTTTTGACTCACCTCTCTATTCTTTTATCTCTCTTTTCTTTTTCTCTCCCCCACTCTTCCTAGATGCATGGGTATGAGCAGTACTTGCATGCAATGAAAAAAAGGTTTAGAGTGTACCTTGATGAACTGAGATAGTGGCACATCATCATCAGAGGCATCTTCAATAAGAACTTCATCAAGAGCAGGCTGTGTAGAGGTGACGGCGGCTTTTCCAGAAATGTTACTGTCAACTGAAGGGATGACAGTAGCTTTGACTGTATCTTGGATAGCAGGTTTGGTTGTGACAGCAACTTTGACTGCATCCTTGACAGCAGGTTTGGCTGTGACAACAACATTTACAGTGTCTTTGACAGCAGCTGAGGCTGTGACAGCAACTTCCCGAAGGTAAGATGCTCCTTGGAGATTGAACAAGGTACTGGCTATTTCAATTTATGGCATAGTTGCACCTTGTTCTAGCTCAGTGTTTGAAGGGGTGGTTTCCATCTCACTTTGAGAAATGGGTTCTTGTGGACCACTAGATGGGGGCTCATCCATGATAGGAGATGGATGATCAAAACCTGAAGGGTTGGGACTGTCCCCCTCTCTAGGTCGTGGAGAAGAAACAATAGATCAAGTAGGGAAGGAAGAAGTTGAAAGTGGAGAAGAGAATTTTGGCTGCTTCACAGGGTGAACTTGTGAAGCATCAATGGTAAAGGTGAAATCCTCACTGTGCCCTAACTCCTTGTGTGTTTCTACAAGTGTAGGCTCCTCATGAGGTGAAACATGAGGTTGTGCAGACTCTTTATAGGGTGCCTTGGGAGACATGCCAGTTTCAATAGAGGTCCCTTGTTGAGAAGGAAATTTAGGGAGGTGTTTGATGCCCTGTTTTCCTCTACAATCTTTTGGGAGACTACAGGGTGGCTGATAGTGGTTTTGACCCTCTTAGCTCTCTTCTTCTTAGGCTCAAGAGGAACCACTGTGGGTTCAGTTTGACTACCTTCCTTATTTGCTGCACTAGGTGCAGTAACTCCCTCATTACTCTCAGTACTACCACCAACACCAGTTTCCAAAGGTCTTTTCTTGGATTCTTGCAAGGCTTGTCTCTATACTTTGGGTAGTCTAGAGAACCTAGGCTGAGTGTATGGTGTAGAATGTGGGTTAGCTGAATTTGGGTCTAAATCAGCCTCATCCTTGAGAGAGAAGGTATCATACCCAGTGGGTAATGGGAAATCATGGTTAGGCAGTTCATCAACCATGTGTTGTGTGAAGCAAAGTGGAATATGTGCATTCAAATTTTGTGAAGTGAGAGTTGTGTGTGTGTTTCTTTTTAAAACATTGCAGGCCTCTGTGCGAGGAGCGTTTTCAACAACATCACATAAAGAATTAATGCACAACATTAGAAAGAGAGGATATATAAAGATCTTTTTACCTATGGCAGCTTTGAGGTGTGCCATGAGTAGCTTTCCAACATCCACCTTGTAACCATGAACAAGAGAGTGAGTGAGTTTCTTGATGTAGGTGGGTATCCCATTCCAACCAGTGGTCTTTGTTGAGAACACCTTCACCATGTCATCAAGAATCATGCTCCATTCTTTCCTTAGGTACTTCCTGTCCATTTCACCAGATGAGTACCACTTTGTTGTACGCTCTTCGAGAATGGGTCCTGAATACCCAATTTTCAAGAAGAGTTTCTTCAATGTTTCATCATTTGCAAGCTCCTTGTAGGTTTTTCCTTGTTCAAGCACAATTCCCAAGGCTGTATTGATGCCTTGAATAGTGAGAGTGAAACTGTTGTCTTTGATTTTGAATTTGATGGTTGCATTGTCACCATCTCCTTGAGCAACAGTTGACTCCCAGAATTTGTCAATCCTGTCTAGATCTAGAACAGGGGTTGAGGTAATGGCATACCCAAGATAGGACTTGTTCATGAAAGAGACAAGCCCTTTGAAGTCCTCACCAACATTATTGGGTGAGAAAATACCAGCAAAGTTAGTTTGAGAGATTGATTGCTTAGGGGCCATTTTTGCTAATTGAGGTAAGAAAGAAGAGGGTGAGTGAGTTGTTTGAGTAGAGAAGAAAGTTGTGTTGCTTTGTGGTTGTTTTGTGTCAGTTTTGATTTTGTCTGATTAACTGATGAATAAAGAGGGGAGCTCAGACGTTTCGCTGAAAAAGGGGGAAAGTGGAATCGTGTCTTTCCCAATAACTCCATCGCGTGGGTTACTCGCTTTATTCTCTGTCTACGTGGAGGTTGAATTCACATCTGTAACAGTCCACTACTTTTGACAGTAACCCGTGCGCTGAAACAAATTGTCAATGACATTTGGTGTGATGACAGTAGGTTTTGCTTGACAGCAACTTTGTCGCGAAAACTTACTATCATCGTTAAGTACCTTAATGACAATATCTTTTAAAACTCTTGACATAATGTTGTTCACTGTTGTCAAGAAACTAACTGTCATGGCATACTATGGCAGTTACTTTTCTTGACGACAATAACCCTTGCGAAAAACAATAACTGTCGAGAATTTTAATAGATCTTTTCATTAATTTACTTAACTAAAGAATCACCAGTTACACATATTCAATATAATAAAGAGTTTGTTTTCATGCTCAGTAGAATTATCAGTCAATCAATGCAAACACATACCACACTGATAAAGAATCATAGAAGAAAATAGGATAAGTCTTATTAACGAAATCATTTTAACAAAAGAGGATTACAATTAATGATTAATGATTTCATTAACTAATCCTAGAGCTTCTGAACGAGTTTCTTCTTCTGTGCGTCCTTCCTGCTCGAGGAGCACTTGAAGTTCTTTCTCTTGTTCTTGCCACTTTGCCTCTTCAGCGGCCTTAACAACTTTTTCTTTCTCTTTTTCCTCTTCGAGGAACTCATCCACCATTTGGAACATCTTTCCCACTTCTTCTTCTTGCGAGGATACACTCCATGTCTTAGGCTCGTACTCGACTCCTACTTTATTTTCCATTTTACCTTTTTCTGAATATGGAACTAATATGACCTAAGGTTCAATTTATAGGCATACTAAGTGAGAGGCAAGGTAAATGGTCAACAATTTGGAATACCCATACAACTACCACAGATTGCAATTAAGAGTTATGTCCTCCACTAATCCAACAATTAACACAAATATAACCAATCAGTGCAATTCCCTTGACCAATTTCTCAAATTTTGAAATCATCCAAGTTAATGACACACAAAGTCTAACTATCAACAGTAAGACTATCACAAAATTCAAGTTTAGCATAGTCATAGCAAACATGCTGTCGAAAATGAATAGTGGCTATGTGGACAATAACTTCTCATGACAGCAACTTAGAAGCTATTGTCACAAGCTGCATTTAGAATTTGAAAATGTAAAACTAGTAAGTTAACATACCAGATTGAGCATTCCCAATTCACTTACCATCTTGTTAAAGGTGGCTTCATCCAATGGTTTTGTGAAGATATCTGCAAGTTGCTTTTCTGTAGGGACATATATCAGTTTCACAGTTCCTCGTTCAACATGCTCTCTTATGAAATGATGCCTGATATCAATATGCTTTGTCCTAGAGTGTTGAACAGGGTTGTCTGAGATGGCTATGACACTAGTGTTGTCACAGAAGATAGGAATGTTGTTTAACACTAGACCATAATCCAAAAGCTGATATTTCATCCACAGAATTTGTGCACAGCAACTTCCAGCTGCAATGTATTCAGCTTCTGCAGTTGATGTAGAGACTGAATGCTGCTTCTTGCTAAACCATGATACCAATCTTCCACCAAGAAATTGACAGCTACCTGTTGTACTTTTTCTGTCAATTCTACATCCAACATAGTCTGAGTCAGAATACCCAACTAGATCAAATACAGTATTTTTAGGATACCAAAGGCCTAGATTATGAGTGCCTTTTAGATATCTAAAAATTCTCTTGATAGCAACCAAGTGTGACTCCTTTGGATCAGCTTGAAATCTTGCATAGAGACATGTAGCAAACATTATGTCAAGTCTGCTAGCAGTTAAGTAGAGGAGATATCCTACCATGCCTCTGTAAGCACTAGAGTCCACTTTCTTTCCTTTGGGATCAAGATCCAGATTGGTTGATGTAGAGATGGAGTCTTGGTAGGTGATGAATCTTCTAGGTTGAACTTTTTGAGAAGTTCTTTGATATATTTGGCTTGGCATATGAAGATTCCATCACTTTGTTGAAGGACTTGTAGACCAAGGAAGAATGACAGTTCTCCCATCATGCTCATCTCATATTTGTTTCTCATTAAAGATGAAAACTTCTCACACGGTTTTTCATTTGTAGATCCAAAAATAATGTCATCAACATAGATTTGAACCAGAATGATGTCTTTGCCATGATGCTTGTAGAATAGAGTTTTGTCTACTACACCTCTTGTAAATTGATTTTTCAATAGAAAGGTAGAGAGTGTATCATACCAAGCTCTGGGAGCTTGCTTCAATCCATATAGTGCTTTGAACAGTTTGTATACAAAGTTATACAATTCAGCATCTTCAAATCCAGGTGGTTGTTCAACATACACCTCTTCCTCCAACTCTCCATTAAGAAATGAACTTTTGACATCCATCTGAAACACCTTGAAGTTACAGTGTGCAGGAAAAGCTAGAAAGATTCTTATGGATTCAAGTCTGGCAACAAGTGCAAATGTCTCATCATAATCTATTCCTTCCTGTTGACAATAGCCTTTAGCTACTAGTATTGCTTTGTTTCTTGTCACCATTCCACTATCATCCAGTTTGTTTTTGAATACCCACTTTGTCTCAATGACTGATTTTCTTTTTGGTCTTGGAACCAGCTTCCATACATTGTTTCTTTCAAACTGGTTGAGTTCTTCTTGCATAGCAATCACCCAATCAAAATCCAACAATGCTTCATCAATTATTTTTGGTTCCATTTGAGACATAAAACATGAGAACATGCTGTCAGCAGAGACATTATTCCTTGTTCTTACCCCAGAGGAAGGATTGCCAATGATTAGATCATTAGTGTGATCCTTGTTCCATTTTGTGGTTTTGGGTAAGCTTCTGTTTTGATCTGATAGATTAGCTCCAGTTTGAGGAATTGAATCTTCACCAGTGCGGTTGTCTCCACCATGCTCTTCATTATCTCCAGAGTCACCATCATTTTGAAGATTAGTTGAAATGGTCTGTGACTGAGCTGGAGTTTGATTAACATCATTGGTATTGACAGCATCTTTCTCAAGATCAACAGCTTGAGTATAACTGGGCTCTTCATCAACAATTTCTTCTTCTTCCAAGTATCCTTGATTTTCAAACCTAAAGGTCTGCATTTGACCATCTTCATGCAGCCCCGGAAACTTGGTTTCATCAAATGTGACATTCACACTTTCTTCAATGATCTTGTGTTCTATGACATAGACTCTGTAAGTTGTCCTTTCTATTTCATTGAACAAGTATAGTAGAGCCATTCACAATCCTATGAAAAAGAGTTTTATCTACAGTACCTCTAGTGAAGTGATTCTCAAGGAGGAACTGTGAAAGTGTGTCATACCAGGCTCTAGGTGCTTGTTTCAAACCATAGAGTGCTTTGAGGAGAAAGTACACATATTCTGGAAAATCATCATTTTCAAAACCAGGAGGTTGACTCACATATACCTCCTCTTCCAATTCCCCATTTAGAAAAGCACTCTTCACATCCATTTGATAGACTTTAAAATGGGCATGGGCTGCATAGGCTAGGAAAATTCTTATTTCTTCTAGTCTTGCAACATGAATAAAGGTTTCATCAAAATCAATTCCCTCTTCCTGTGAGTAGCCTTTAGCAACCAATCTAGCTTTGTTCCTTGTGACTATGCCATTTTCATCCATCTTGTTTCTGAACACCCATTTTGTGCCTATAACACTCCTGTTTTTAGGCCTGGGCACCAGCTGTGGCATTGTGAATGCATTCATGTGAGAATTTGAAACAAATGGCATGTTGGCATACAAGTTGGATGCTTGATCAGTATGTGCAAACATGTTATGCATAGCAGGCATAGGCAAATTGAGTACATGCATTGTCATTTGAACAGATGGTGTTTTAACAGATTTGCAATTTGTAGAAACATGATTAACACTACTACACTTTGCACAAGTCTTCCTAGGTGCATACTTGTCAGGAGTATAGTTGTTGTGTTTGTTAATCCCTACCTTACCATTTCTGTTCTTTTTCATTTTAGCACCAGCCTTAACCTCTATTTCCTCAACACTGTCCTTCATTTGCTTGTTGGACAGGTAACCTATGTTGACATTCTCAGTTTTGGTTTTGCTACTTGATCCCTGAACAAAGTTTTTACTGGTTGGACCATACTTTTTGTTCAGCTTCTCTAGTCTATCATGACTAACACTAGATGTACACTTCTTTGGGCAAGTCACTTCCGTAGAGGTGTTGTCCAACAACGGATGTTTGCTATCCGTAGAAACATTGCCTTCCATCGGATGCTCACTATCCGTAGAAGTATCATCCTCTAGACTCTCAATATCTAGCTTCTTTTTATCTTTTCTTGTTGATTCCTTGTAGAATGTATCCACACCTTGAGCCTTGATCATGTTTGTGGCAACATTCTTGGAATTAGTCCATCTAGCTATAGTTTCCTGTTCTTTGGCTAATTGTGCTTTAATAGATTCTTCTCTTTTAAGCACAATCAGCAGATCATCCTTGGCAACTTGACACTCTACTCTCATTTTCTCAAACTCAGCAAATTGAGTTTCTAGAAGAGCATTCCTATCACTTAACAACTGATTAGATAATTTAATCCTTGTGTTCTCATTCGTAAGTGATTTAAGAGAAATACACATATGATACAATTCAGTGGACATATCATTAATAGCATAATTGCATTCCTCAGTAGAAAGCTCACAGAGATTGGTGGTAATTACCTGATTAGATGAAGAACTAGCCTCCTGTTCGCTTGAATTAGCCATCAGTGCAAGGTTCACAAATTCTGTGTCCTCCTCAAGATCATTCCCGTCTTCAGCCCAGTCATAATCCTGTGTAATGAATGCTCTACCCTTTTGCTTGAGAAGATCAAAGTATTTCTTCTTGTAGTCAATAGGTTCAAACTTCCTGTCACTCTTCTCAGACTTTGGTTTTCTGCACTCATTTGCAAAGTGACCTCCCATTCCACAGTTGAAACATTTGAATTTGGACCTATCAACAAGATCTTTCTTGAATGGTCTGGACACATCAGGGTTTCTCTTGAACTTGAGCTTTGAGAACTTTCTTGACAGAAAAGCTAAGTGATCATCAAGCTCATCCATCTCCTCTTGATTGATGGGCTCACTTTCTTCAATCATCTTCCCTTTGCACTTTCTTGATTCATCTCTTCCTTCACAAGCACTTTGGCTTGGTGTAGCTTCAGTAGCTTCTTCTTTCACGTCCTCAGCCTTTTCAACACTTGCAACTAGAGCAACAAATCCAATTTTCTTTTGGACCTTCTCAATTTCTTCATCCTGCTCTATTTCCAATTCATATGTTTTTAGGGTTCCATAAAGCCTCTCAAGAGTGTAGTCCTTATATTCTTGAGTGTTCCTCAAGGAGGCAGTCATGGGCTTCCACTCTTTTGGCAAGGCTCTGAGAAATTTGAGATTTGAGTCTTTGACTTGATACACTCTTCCATACAACTTCAATCCATTTAGCAATTTTTGAAATCTACTAAAAGTATCATTCAAAGATTCTCCACTTTTGAAGTGAAAGTGTTCATACTGTTGTATGAGGAGTTGCATCTTGTTTTCTCTCACCTGCTCAGTCCCTTCACATATGGTTTGGATAGTGTCCCAAATTTCTTTGGCTGTAGAGCAGTTGATGACATTGTCGAACATATCAGAATCAAGACCATTAAACAAAATGTTAATGGCCTTCTTTTCTTTATGAACGGCGACGATGTCCTCAGGAGTCCATTCTGAACGCAGCTTTGGGATTGTGCTTGGAGCTCCTGCTGGTTCCTGAGCTATTGAGGTGTTTGGCTTCATCGGTACATGAGGGCCATGTTCTATGCACTCTACATAAGCTTCATCCATTGACATAAGATGTAGGCGCATTTTTACTTTCCAGTGAAAGTAATTTTCTCTATCAAGAACTGGTATCTTAACTCCATGATCCTTCTGACTCATGATTCAGCTGTCTTTGATCTTTAAACTTCTTGTATGTTAGAAGCTTGCTCTGATACCAATTGTTATTCCCAGACACTGAACCAAGATTGTAGAAGGGGGGGGGGGGTTGAATACAATCTTTGAAAAACTTTTCATTCTTGACAGTGAAAATATGAAAAGCAAAAACAAGAACAGAAACACAACTAAGATGATACAAGAATTAAAAATTCTGGTGGATTGTTTTTGTCCACCTGAGAGATTTGTATTGAAGAAATCTCTGTGATGTTTACAAGTAAACACACAGCTGCAAGTACACAACTCTAGCTTCATCAATTTACAACGATACTGCTTTGTGCTCTCTAAATTGCTAAAACCTGATTTCTTGATTTCTAGAGTTATGCTACAACTTGGTTATATAACCCAAGTTTATAAAGATACTTGAACAGCTAATGATACAAAAAGTACATGTGTTCAGAATCCTTGTTTCTTGTAACAGCCCCAAATCCGGGGTTAGGGATCTAGGGTTGTCACAATCCATGTATTCCTTGCCTTACCTGTATTACTCACACCATTCATAATTCACCTGCTCATGACCCCACAACATATGTCTCACACACACACACACACACACACACACACACACACACAGGTTAGAGTCTCAGAAATGATACAATACAACAACTGCGGAATAAATAACTTTTATTACAATACCCAAATGTCTTTTGAATCTGTTACTGATACAATTTCTAAGTATTGTTACATTACCAACTTAGCCTTCTGATGCTCACAATCCTCTAATACTATTCATGTCTATACATAAGTTGAATACCAAAAGCCGTAGCCTGATTCGATTGGTTCGTACTACTCTCGGGATCGCTGCTAGAAACTGCTTAATGGAAACGCCTTGCGAGGTACGTGCCGTCCCATTGGCATCCTGCTTCGCTGCTATATAATATATATAAAATAATAGCAAGAGTGAGCGATAGCTCAGCAAGGTAATGAAAGTATGGCATAATTCTGCCCTTTTATTCAACCCATAAATAAAGCGGGTATGCGACAATAATTTGTCAAAATATCTTGATACTGAAATCATTTCCTTATCGGAATGTATTCCAAAAATACCATTGTTGTATTTCAAATATCATCTCCATAATATTCTGCAAACTTTCGACATTCATACTATGAACAAAGTTCTAGTATAGTATAAAAGATGAAATAACAAGGTACCTCAGTATATCCTTTCCGTAAAATATCTGCTATATAAATATAAGCAGACTATCAACATATAACTTAAAAGATGAAGTTATAAGGAAAATCCAATATAAGGTTTCCATAGGAAACGTTTACTTCATATATAATCTGGAAATAAAACAATGTAAATTCGTTTCCAATTCATTTTCTAAACGCATCTGATCACGTATATCCTGTAGATAAAATCATATACTTTTCGTAAATTCATACTCTTCCTTATAAACTCATATACTGGAATATACTGGATTACTCTTGAGTAACCTTTCTGAAAACTTTCATGAAACTGAATAGCTGGAATAAACTATCTTTCTTTGAAAAATTTCATGAAACTGAATAGCTAGAACAAACTTTCTTTTTCTGAAATCTTGCATGAAACATGCTCTTTCATGGATGCTGAACTGTAAATGGAGATTCTGGGCGCCAAGGATACCCCTACGATGATCAGTCGCAAGCTGTATCCCCCTGATCTTTTTCTACGTAGAAGGGAAGAATAGGCAGTATCTGACTGACCTACCTCCCCGCCAATCGGTTGTAGGCAGGAAGTACAGACCCGTTTCACCAGTCCGTCGGCCTGGTACTCTCCTATGAGGAAGAACAGACCCGTTTCACCAGTCCGTCGGCCTGTTGCTCTCCTTTTCCTACGGTCGGGCACTTTCTGATAAACTAAGGGAAGAACAGACCCGTTCACCAGTCCGTCGGCCATATTGTAATTCCCTTAGGGGACCGGCGCTACTCAGTCCCTCACACATTCTCCAAGTTCGAGTAAATCCATAACACTGAAACATGAAGTTCCTTTCCCTTTTTCCCAAGAATACAACTCCACAAAGTAGTCATATCTGGTTGGAAAGGAAAATTCACCCATATTTCCCAAGCTGACGCTTGTTAATGGATGCAACTAATTCCACTGATCTTACCCCTCGAATCTTGAGGAAGTAATCAAAATCATTTTGGTGGTAGTAAACCAGACTGATAAATTCATTGATTTAAAAGATTTAGGACCGGGCAGTCCACTTGAAACAACCATAAAATCTTGAGAAAGGTTCCATGTATCTTTGAAGTTTGAGCGAACATTTAAGTCTTTCTGAATATAGACTTAAACGGGAAATAGTTTTGGGAACCTTCTCTAATTATATTTATAATTGTCTGAATAAAACTTTATTAGCTATCTAGGGTTTAAAAATAGTTTTCACAAAATACTTTCTTAAGAAGTAGGGCTTTAAATAATTAAATCAAACTATATTTAATAAAAAATATTTATTTAGAAATAATTCTCAAGTACTTTCTTATCAAAAAGGGTAGATAACAACTATTCATCATATATTTAAAATATACCCTTAATAGATTAAACTCCAAATGATCTTTAATTTGTAAACCACTTATCGAGATTAATTGTAATAACACAATAAAATAACCCTAGATAGCAACTGATACCATTCTTAGTATGTAAAATAAATATAGAGAATATATAATATATCTCTAGATAACAACTGATACCATTCCCGGTCCAAAGTATAAATGCAGAGTATATTCCCCCTACTGAGGGTTTTGCTTAGCACATCAACTCCAAAATATTACTATATCCATAGCTTATAAGTCCAACTTAAATCATCATATGTATCAATTTGAACTCAGGAAAACGTACATATATCTCATACTCCAAATCCAATTACATTTGGAAATCATACCATATGCAGTTGTTCAACAACATACTGGCATCGTATATATATCATAAAACTGTTTATAGCATTTCATGCCTTTTACTCTAAGCATGCTTTCAAAACATGTATTATATCATCAAAACAATAGTTTACAAAGAGGGTTTGAAAACTTGCATGCATCTATCATATGCATATATTACGTCTCAACATTTTTAATACCATTACATCTATATACGATGTAAGGTTTGAAAACATGCATAATATCATATCGTATGCCTCATTAGTATACTTAATGGAAAACATAGCATGAAATAAGAAAACTTGCATCTAGTATATGCATACTTCAAAATATGGTTTTAGAAACTTGCCTGATGCTCGAGAGTGATAGGGGTTCGCGACGATGCCGGACAATCTAGACAAAGTCAAACGAAAACACACGGTTAATCCCCTCGATAAACCACTTATAACTTAATGCTTAAACACGTAAGCGAAACACAACCAAGGCATTACTTGCTCGCTCTAGTGTCACACTAAGTCCATGTTATTCGTCAAATACTTATATCACAAGTTTGGTTTGAAATCCATTCTCAAATCCAAGTCATACTTAACCATTTGGAACCTTGGTTTCTAAGTCATGCTCTTAGTGGTCTTCATTTGCGCAACCTCGGCTAACACATTTTTATAAAATCGGAAAATAATCTTTTGGACTCGAAACCTTCGTACAAACCTTCGTAACTGCCCTTGACACTTCAATACAAAATTTCATATTTTAAAACAACTCTGAAGGGTCTCAAACATAGCCACAAAGTTGGTACATTTCTGCAATCTCATTCCTTGAACCACTTTCACTACAATGGTCATATCTCATAAACCGTAAATTGTAATGACATGATTCTTGCGCTCACATAAACTAGAAACAAAGCTCTACACACTCATGTTCATAACTGAACCAAAAGAGGCAGTTAGGTTTTCGGATTCTAGGCAGTTTATAGAGTTACCGAAAATCGGCATTACGACGGCTTAAAATCGAATAATCCTATTTTGTCACAACATAACCAAGCCACACCGGGCATACCATACATCTACAACCTCAACAAACAACCATCATACACCTCTAAGATCAGTGGGGAGGCTCAAATCCAACACCCATCATTTTACACATTCAACAAATCCAAATAATCACTAAATCACTTAATCATGATCTTAACTTTACATGAACATCAAAACCACTTTAAAACTCATATAAAACTCAAAGGGGCAGAGGTTTATACCTTCCTCCAAGCTTGCTTGCTGCTATATTCCTTATGTAACCTTAGATCCTTGCTTAATACAACCTTTGGAAGCCACAAACTCAATATCAAAAGCAACAAAGCAAAATACAAGTTACTATTCATCATCTTCTCCAACTGTTACTCACTGAAATCGAAGGGTAAATCACAGAGGTGAGGCGAGCGCTTACCATGGTTGCGTAGAGCTTCTCGAGAGCTTCGATTTGAGTGGTGGAACGCCAAAAACGGACCACGGAATCTCAAGTTATGATCATTTCTTTCTCTCCCATTTTTCTTTCTTCTTCTCTCCCGAAATTTCTCTTCCTTTTTCTTTTTCTTCTTATCTTGTTTAATTACTTGATATTTATCCAATGTGGTGAGTCATCACCCTTGGTCTCTTCTTGTCGTGACACTTGGCAAGCATGCATTGGCTTGGAATAAAGTAGCTTTTCTGGTTCGTTTAATTTCGTAGAATGCTCGCAAGGTTTCTCGAGGGTTCTATCGAGGTATTTTACCGAAATCGTTCTCGATACTTCTAATTCATTTATCAAATCCATATCCATGGAATTAATAATTTAAATCCTTAAATATCCTCAAATAATAATTATTTAGTCCGTTTTTGGTGAAACTTCGGAGAAAACGAAAAATGCTATTTTTCCGATTCTGACAGCTTTTGCATTCCTTTATTTCCATCGTAGATCACTAATGCGACTGTGAAAGTTTATTATATCGTCCCGCATATAGTGTGGTCTGAAAACTTTTAAATGAAGAGTTACTATTCATCAGTGGTTTTTCTATAATCCTTTGGATCAAAATCCGTTCCAATATTCCTGATCTATTTTCTCTTTGCTCTTTGCATTTAGAAAACGTTCTAGTGCTTTCTCGGGCATAAGCTATCTTGTTTACGGAGTTATCGGATGTATTCCAGATATTGATTTGGATGACATAAAAATACTTTCCTTCCCTGGAGTATTGTATTCTTATCTTCCAGATTGATTGTTCTTATTTATATGTTCCGTCCATTCTTATTATTCTCAAAATGTTTGAAAACTGAAATCCATATTCATTTCATACTTGATTCTCAAAGTCATTGCCACTATCCATATTTACATCAACATATAATAAAAGTTTTAATTCTACCCAAAATCTGGGGTCTTACAGTCTCCCCTCCTTAAAAGGATTCCGTCCCGGAATCACTCTGAAAACAAATGGGGATATCTTTCTAGCATCTCGCTCTCTAGCTCCCAAGTTGATTCTTCCACATTATGATTCCTCCATACCCCCCCTGGCTAGTTTGATGACCTTGCTTCGGAGTACTTGTTCCTTTCGATCTATAATTTCCATTGGTTGCTCCACATAGGTCAAGTCTGGTTGTATGTCTACGTGCTCGTACTCTACATATGCCGGGCATCTATAGTATACTGACGTAGCATTGACACATGAACCCCGTTATGACCATTCTACAAGTTGGGGGGGGGGGGTAAGGCTGGCTCGTAGGCCACCTTCCTGGCGCGTCTTAAATCTCAGATGGCCCAAAGAATATCGGGCTCACTTCCCTTTCTTTTCAAATCTCATTAATTCTTTCCATGGATATCTTTTAGCATCACGAATCTCTAACCTCATATTCTCTATCTTGTTTGTACAGAAAATACACCAACATAAACTTGCTTGTCATCCATCAACATGCCATTTAGCTTATCAGTAGCAGTACTATCTCTATACTCGCGGGCTTAGTCCGCATACTTTCTCTGTCTGTCTTGGTTGTCACTAGCCGCTTGTTGGTGAAATCTTTTGTCCTTCTAGTTTGTTGGACTAACTTGGGTGTTGTGTAAAATCTCATCCTTTAATTCCCGATCATTCGGAATCCATCTCTGTCTCATTTTAAAGTAAGGGTATCGGCCACCATATTGGCCTTCCCCGGATGGTAGTGTATCTCACAGTCATAATCCTAGGTCAATTCTAGCCATTTCTCCATCTCATGCTATCTACTATCATGGGTAACTCAAAGCCAATTCATTACATTCCATAAAATTTGTGGGTGCATTAGTCAACCCAAAATAACTTCGCTGAAAACTCGAAGTGTCTATTCCTAGTACGAATCGCAGTCTTGGGCATATCCTCTGATTTAACTTCCAACTGGTGATACCCAGTTCTTAAATAAATTGGAAATACACAGCGTTCTTCCGCTGATCAAACAATCATTTACAAGGGTACCTATTCTCCATGTCAAACTCATACAACTCTCGAGGTTCGATATATAATCTTGTGCTAAAATCTTTCTCTCTTACAACAACACCGGGCTCTCCACGGTGGTACACTGGGTCTTATCATATCCTTATACAACAACTCTTGTAACTGAGTCACTAACTCTTTCATTCCCACTATACTCTGAATACTCGGTATTCATTCTCATGTCATCCCAATCGATATTTGGTAGCGCATTAAGATCTTGTACAATCTCCCAAAACCATTGTAGTTTCCTCTATACTTGGTACCTCTTTTCTTGGCGTCAACCATAAGAGCTAATTAAGCCTCGTATCTCTGGCGTAATAGTTTCTTAGTCTGAACTATATTCAAGAATCTCTGAATCTGTCTCCGTTCTTTATTTATTACTCTCTCTCCCTTACAATCAGTCTGGGCCCCATTGGGTGTCAACCAACCCATTCTTATTATAATATCCACTTTTCCCAACTTGAAAGGGATCAGGTCTATCAAAAGTGTCGACCTCATATTTCTAGTTCACAACCTGGATGTACCAGTCTTATGGGAAAATCCCTCGATTGGCTATTTCTACTTGTAATTATTCCCTCAGCGTCTCGGCCTTAAGGTTTAATCGTCATGCAACATCTTGATATACAACAATGCATTAGCTCTGTCTAAATAGTGTAGAAGGGCACCTGCTATTTAAAGGTCCTGACAGTGGGCTGCTTGTTGGAGGTAGCCCTGGTTGAAACCTACTGGCTTTCTTTTATTCTGTGTTCACAAACTCCGGAACAAACCTCAATAATTCGGAAAACTTGGCCTCATACTCGGTTACAGTCATGGTTTCTGGTTTTAACTCTTTAACTTTCATTTTCATCCGGGTCTCCATATATTTCCGAAAATTATTCCTCTAGAACCACACACGTTGCACCTCTCCCAAGTCACAATACCAGCTCCCTCTGACTCCATCGTCAGTACTTATCTTGCTGACCCAGAGGTAGTGTCCATTCGTAAACAACTCCTCCAAAATCTCAATCTCACTATAGGGCATCTATCTAACACCGTTGTCAGTGGAGTTCACGGCACGTCACTATTTCTTTCACATATATCGATTGACACGCTTTCCATTATCATATTATCCTTGGGAGAATAAACCAATTTCATCGATATGTCACTAACATTCTATTCGTCTTAGGGATTCGCTCCTGTCATAGGCGATTTCGTTGCGAATCTAATTCCTTATCAGCGAATTTTGACTTATTTGACCTGGTTGGCCTCCCCTTAGAATTCAATGAGGATAACAAAATCATGGGGCCTTGAAAGATAGCTCCCATATCAAAGAAAATGTCACTCACTGGTGATCATAAGGTTATGAGTTTTAAGGTAACCTTATTGGAAGTAAGAGAATTTACCGAGAGATCAACATGATCATAAGAACTCAACGTTGTGTGCCTCAATTGAGACATTACTAAAGGTAATTAGCCTTCTTGTATTTCACAACTTACAAGTGATGGCGTCCCATCCGACTTCTATCACACAGACAGATAGTCCTTGTAGCCCCTATAAGTATAGGGTTGTTCGTCTCAGTGGAAGTTGAAAAGTATGAAAGCAATTCGAGATCAATTTAATGATTATCGCCTTTCGACAATATTTCTCAAAGGAACACCTTGGATTAAAATTGAACAGATTCCAAAGGTGCGGTTTTCCAAAGAAAATACAAAGAAAAGAATAACCACAAGATACTGGTACTTAACAAACAAGTGGTGATGTATCACCATAGGGTCATTCATTATTTGAAGAAAAGTGAAAGCTTAAATAACATCATTTGGCAGGGCTTCGAAAACCTGAAAGTAGGCATTGTGACAGCCTCTGGCACAAGTGAAACTGAATATGGTTTAGCACAAGTGTTATAAAATAACTTCGAAAAGGGAATATACCCTTTATCAGAATTCTTTCCTGGAGAGAGGTCAAGATAGATCATAGATTGGGGAGGTACCCCACATAATTTGCAAATGGGGAGGGTATTACCAAGGTCTCTACGGATGCCTTTTATGTCGGCTCCTCTAATGGATAATTGTTCCATTCTAAAGCTTTTCTTCTTCAGGCACACCCTATGGTGCTCGATACTTACGTCATTGCCGACTTATAATAGTCGCTAAGAATTCAACCATCAACATTTGCAATCGCAGGGAATTCTATTCGACTAGGCGCAAACATCTCAAGTAAGCGTTCTGTTCTATAAGAAAACTTCGATTCCGTTGTCGCCCATAGCAACGACGAATTCCATATGTCAACTGGGCGGTACTCCGGAAGATCGTTAGAAACTACAAGCTTAAATTCGATCTCTATTTCAATCATCCTTATACCCAATATTCCTTCTCCCATATCAATCCCGTGTGCTACATAAGCTTAACACTTTTGGCACAATAGCCTTTTCATTTAAGTCAATCCCGGAATTTCTCAGTCCGTCTTGGTCCTTAAATATATTTCGCCTTTACCGTCCAATCTCAACTTCATCATTTTATCTCTACAATCAATTATAGCAATCAGGGTCTGTCCACCAGCCCATATAGCGGCCATCTTACCCAATCCACAGGGTTCGCTCTAGTTTCCACTCTCTTTGGTGACATCCTCTGGTAATCAGAAAGACAAGGTTTGCCAAAATTTGTTGAATTTCTTCCCAAAATCAGGGGAATTTGATCAATCTATTTACCTACTAGTAATGCTCGGATCTGATTTCCGACCTTTCGGTTCTATCCTCATAATTCCTTCCCGGTTTCCTGAGGGTGGTAAATCTCGTTCTCGATTCCGTCTTAGAGTGCTTGTCTTACCATAACATTTATATGGTACATATACCCAAAATTCTCCTTGAGATAATAAAATCCCTCAATGATATAATAGACACTATTTCCCGTGGAATCGCTGGTCGTGGGGGTTTGAAATCTCATAGCCCAAAACAATTCCTTACACTATACTAGGAAACTAAGTCCCCTTAATCGTTCGTGAAAATCTGAACACCTTGGTTCTTACGTATGCCGCCTCCTTATGGGCAACTATAACCGACTACGAGTAACAGGTTTCGTTCAAGTCGAATCAATCCACTGATACTGGCTATACTGCCTCTACCTCTTCTGCTTTGGAGACTCTACTCCATTTTCTTTGTCATATCTCTTGATGAATCATAACGATCCTAAACTCTCGTATCGGCACCTATTTATCCTCTGAAGGTTCGTCTAGTCCTATTATACGACCTCAAGTAACATACCACATCTTTATCAATCAACACGTTCTCTACAAGACTTTTTCCTTGACCCACCATGGGGTCTTCCTCTAGATCCTCCTATGGACCTTCCTTTATCGGGTCTCCGTCCATTTCAAGGAGCGCATCATCAAATGCCTACTCGAAGGCCTCGGGATCTGGCATCTCAGAGTCCCATCCATCTATAACTCATACGAATCGAGGTGACTAACCACGAAGTCCTAAGTACTGATTCCCAAAAGAAGTCCCCTCTCGGGCTTCATCTTAAACAGTCAGGGTCATGTCCTCTAACCCGACTACGAACTCAATTTGAGCTCTAGATGTTCTTATCATTATTAAGGGTATTGTAAGACTCGATCTCCTATCGTTTCTGAGGACTGTAACCTAACGCTCTGATACCATCTCTGTAACAGCCCCAAATCCGGGGTCAGGGATCTAGGGTTGTCACAATCCATGTATTCCTTGCCTTACCTGTATTACTCACACCATTCATAATTCACCTGCTCATGACCCCACAACATATGTCTCACACACACACACACACACACACACACACACACACACACACAGGTTAGAGTCTCAGAAACGACACAATACAACAACTGCGGAATAAATAACTTTTATTACAATACCCAAATGTCTTTTGAATCTGTTACTGATACAATTTCTAAGTATTGTTACATTACCAACTTAGCCTTCTGATGCTCACAATCCTCTAATACTATTCATGTCTATACATAAGTTGAATACCAAAAGCCGTAGCCTGATTCGATTGGTTCGTACTACTCTCGGGATCGCTGCTAGAAACTGCTTAATGGAAACGCCTTGCGAGGTACGTGCCGTCCCATTGGCATCCTGCTTCGCTGCTATATAATATATATAAAATAATAGCAAGAGTGAGCGATAGCTCAGCAAGGTAATGAAAGTATGGCATAATTCTGCCCTTTTATTCAAACCATAAATAAAGCGGGTATGCGACAATAATTTGTCAAAATATCTTGATACTGAAATCATTTCCTTATCGGAATGTATTCCAAAAATACCATTGTTGTATTTCAAATATCATCTCCATAATATTCTGCAAACTTTCGACATTCATACTATGAACAAAGTTCTAGTATCGTATAAAAGATGAAATAACAAGGTACCTCAGTATATCCTTTCCGTAAAATATCTGCTATATAAATATAAGCAGACTATCAACATATAACTTAAAAGATGAAGTTATAAGGAAAATCCAATATAAGGTTTCCATAGGAAACGTTTACTTCATATATAATCTGGAAATAAAACAATGTAAATTCGTTTCCAATTCATTTTCTAAACTCATCTGATCACGTATATCCTGTAGATAAAATCATATACTTTTCGTAAATTCATACTCTTCCTTATAAACTCATATACTGGAATATACTGGATTACTCTTGAGTAACCTTTCTGAAAACTTTCATGAAACTGAATAGCTGGAATAAACTATCTTTCTTTGAAAACTTTCATGAAACTGAATAGCTGGAACAAACTTTCTTTTTCTGAAATCTTGCATGAAACATGCTCTTTCATGGATGCTGAACTGTAAATGGAGATTCTGGGCGCCAAGGATACCCCTACGATGATCAGTCGCAAGCTGTATCCCCCTGATCTTTTTCTACGTAGAAGGGAAGAATAGGCAGTATCTGACTGACCTACCTCCCCGCCAATCGGTTGTAGGCAGGAAGTACAGACCCGTTTCACCAGTCCGTCGGCCTGGTACTCTCCTATGAGGAAGAACAGACCCGTTTCACCAGTCCGTCGGCCTGTTGCTCTCCTTTTCCTACGGTCGGGCACTTTCTGATAAACTAAGGGAAGAACAGACCCGTTCACCAGTCCGTCGGCCATATTGTAATTCCCTTAGGGGACCGGCGCTACTCAGTCCCTCACACATTCTCCAAGTTCGAGTAAATCCATAACACTGAAACATGAAGTTCCTTTCCCTTTTTCCCAAGAATACAACTCCACAAAGTAGTCATATCTGGTTGGAAAGGAAAATTCACCCATATTTCCCAAGCTGACGCTTGTTAATGGATGCAACTAATTCCACTGATCTTACCCCTCGAATCTTGAGGAAGTAATCAAAATCATTTTGGTGGTAGTAAACCAGACTGATAAATTCATTGATTTAAAAGATTTAGGACCGGGCAGTCCACTTGAAATAACCATAAAATCTTGAGAAAGGTTCCATGTATCTTTGTAGTTTGAGCGAACATTTAAGTCTTTCTGAATATAGACTTAAACGGGAAATAGTTTTGGGAACCTTCTCTAATTATATTTATAATTGTCTGAATAAAACTTTATTAGCTATCTAGGGTTTAAAAATAGTTTTCACAAAATACTTCCTTAAGAAGTAGGGCTTTAAATAATTAAATCAAACTATATTTAATAAAGAATATTTATTTAGAAATAATTCTCAAGTACTTTCTTATCAAAAAGGGTAGATAACAACTATTCATCATATATTTAAAATATACCCTTAATAGATTAAACTCCAAATGATCTTTAATTTGTAAACCACTTATCGAGATTAATTGTAATAACACAATAAAATAACCCTAGATAGCAACTGATACCATTCTTAGTATGTAAAATAAATATAGAGAATATATAATATATCTCTAGATAACAACTGATACCATTCCCGGTCCAAAGTATAAATGCAGAGTATATTCCCCCTACTGAGGGTTTTGCTTAGCACATCAACTCCAAAATATTACTATATCCATAGCTTATAAGTCCAACTTAAATCATCATATGTATCAATTTGAACTCAGGAAAACGTACATATATCTCATACTCCAAATCCAATTACATTTGGAAATCATACCATATGCAGTTGTTCAACAACATACAGGCATCGTATATATATCATAAAACTGTTTATAGCATTTCATGCCTTTTACTCTAAGCATGCTTTCAAAACATGTATTATATCATCAAAACAATAGTTTACAAAGAGGGTTTGAAAACTTGCATGCATCTATCATATGCATATATTACGTCTCAACATTTTTAATACCATTACATCTATATACGATGTAAGGTTTGAAAACATGCATAATATCATATCGTATGCCTCATTAGTATACTTAATGGAAAACATAGCATGAAATAAGAAAACTTGCATCTAGTATATGCATACTTCAAAATATGGTTTTAGAAACTTGCCTGATGCTCGAGAGTGATAGGGGTTCGCGACGATGCCGGACAATCTAGACAAAGTCAAACGAAAACACACGGTTAATCCCCTCGATAAACCACTTATAACTTAATGCTTAAACACGTAAGCGAAACACAACCAAGGCATTACTTGCTCGCTCTAGTGTCACACTAAGTCCATGTTATTCGTCAAATACTTATATCACAAGTTTGGTTTGAAATCCATTCTCAAATCCAAGTCATACTTAACCATTTGGAACCTTGGTTTCTAAGTCATGCTCTTAGTGGTCTTCACTTGCGCAACCTCGGCTAACACATTTTTATAAAATCGGAAAATAATCTTTTGGACTCGAAACCTTCGTACAAACCTTCGTAACTGCCCTTGACACTTCAATACAAAATTTCATATTTTAAAACAACTCTTAAGGGTCTCAAACATAGCCACAAAGTTGGTACATTTCTGCAATCTCAGTCCTTGAACCACTTTCACTACAATGGTCATATCTCATAAACCGTAAATCGTAATGACATGATTCTTGCGCTCACATAAACTAGAAACAAAGCTCTACACACTCATGTTCATAACTGAACCAAAAGAGGCAGTTATGTTTTCTGATTCTAGGCAGTTTATAGAGTTACCGAAAATCGGCATTACGACGGCTTAAAATCGAATAATCCTATTTTGTCACAACATAACCAAGCCACACCGGGCATACCATACATCTACAACCTCAACAAACAACCATCATACACCTCTAAGATCAGTGGGGAGGCTCAAATCCAACACCCATCATTTTACACATTCAACAAATCCAAATAATCACTAAATCACTTAATCATGATCTTAACTTTACATGAACATCAAAACCACTTTAAAACTCATATAAAACTCAAAGGGGCAGAGGTTTATACCTTCCTCCAAGCTTGCTTGCTGCTATATTCCTTATGTAACCTTAGATCCTTGCTTAATACAACCTTTGGAAGCCACAAACTCAATATCAAAAGCAACAAAGCAAAATACAAGTTACTATTCATCATCTTCTCCAACTGTTACTCACTGAAATCGAAGGGTAAATCACAGAGGTGAGGCGAGCGCTTACCATGGTTACGTAGAGCTTCTCGAGAGCTTCGATTTGAGTGGTGGAACGCCAAAAACGGACCACGGAATCTCAAGTTATGATCATTTCTTTCTCTCCCATTTTTCTTTCTTCTTCTCTCCCGAAATTTCTCTTCCTTTTTCTTTTTCTTCTTATCTTGTTTAATTACTTGATATTTATCCAATGTGGTGAGTCATCACCCTTGGTCTCTTCTTGTCTTGACACTTGGCAAGCATGCATTGGCTTGGAATAAAGTAGCTTTTCTGGTTCGTTTAATTTCGTAGAATGCTCGCAAGGTTTCTCGAGGGTTCTATCGAGGTATTTTACCGAAATCGTTCTCGATACTTCTAATTCATTTATCAAATCCATATCCATGGAATTAATAATTTAAATCCTTAAATATCCTCAAATAATAATTATTTAGTCCGTTTTTGGTGAAACTTCGGAGAAAACGAAAAATGCTATTTTTCCGATTCTGACAGCTTTTGCATTCCTTTATTTCCATTGTAGATCACTAATGCGACTGTGAAAGTTTATTATATCGTCCCGCATATAGTGTGGTCTGAAAACTTTTAAATGAAGAGTTACTATTCATCAGTGGTTTTTCTATAATCCTTTGGATCAAAATCCGTTCCAATATTCCTGATCTATTTTCTCTTTGCTCTTTGCACTTAGAAAACGTTCTAGTGCTTTCTTGGGCATAAGCTATCTTGTTTACGGAGTTATCGGATGTATTCCAGATATTGATTTGGATGACATAAAAATACTTTCCTTCCCTGGAGTATTGTATTCTTATCTTCCAGATTGATTGTTCTTATTTATATGTTCCGTCCATTCTTATTATTCTCAAAATGTTTGAAAACTGAAATCCATATTCATTTCATACTTGATTCTCAAAGTCATTGCCACTATCCATATTTACATCAACATATAATAAAAGTTTTAATTCTACCCAAAATCTGGGGTCTTACATTTCTTCATCCCGAGCAGTGGTCCGTGTTTGTAGCTTGCCCTTCTTGGCTGATTGCCTTTTAAGGAAATGCTATATTTGACCATGCAAACAGAATGTTGCTTTCTTCTTGTCACCTTTCCAGAAATACTGGCTTCCATGCTCTGTGTAGTCTGTCAACCCATGTGCTCTGACATCGTTGTCCTTTTCACAAGTACAGAGAGTATCCGTAGAGACTATCTGAGTTGTATCCGTTGATAGTTTCTTGATCAACCAGTACTGCTATCCGTAGACAGTACAATGCCCATATCCGTAGAAGGCTAGTCAAGCTATCTGCAGATAGTCAATTTCATATATGCAGAATTACAAGGCATCAACTATATACAATTCGCCTCCCTATTCTACATATATATTGATAGTCAACATGACTCAATTACCCTATCAAGACTACTTCAACTTCAACATCAGAAATACACAAGCATGTTACATTTGGTCTTATCGTAGATAAGCTACCCATCTACGGATATTGCAATGGCAAACTATCCGTTGATGGCTACGTTTACTTGTATAATTTTTACTAAGTTAATTTGGTTATCATCAAGAAACAACATAGTTCCTAACAAAATTCCATTTTATCAATATGAAATCAAAATGATACTCTATCGCATTTTGACATTATATTTTTTTGCTTCATGATACAAAGGAACTCAATTTCAGCGTCCAGGAAGTCATCAAAATAGTATTGAGAGGTCCAATATATCACCTTATACACCCATAGGAAATAACAATAGTCACAGTAGCAAAAATATCGATTCCACATTCCGAAAGAGCAACCAATCAGGTGCTTCATTATTTTGTTTCTTATTTAAGACAACAAATTATTAATGGTTTAACTTATGTAGTATTATACAGGTGTAACACAGCTTCATTCGTGTATCAATAGGAATATTAATGCATTGAAGCCTCATTTTGCTGCTACCAGTATTCAAGTATGTGCAACACTTTTATTACACCAGATAAGAAATTATAATTTTATGTGATTATAACATGCAAATGAAAACTAATTTGTTATTTGGAATATTTTTTTGCAGAGAATATTAAAATTACAACCGCCACTACTCCGAATTCAACACTGTTGCAACAAAGTCCACTTATTTTTCAGATGCTATCATCAACCATAAGAACTTATGTTAATTCAAGTATATTCATCCTTTTAATTAGTCCTATATTACGTTTGGTGTTTTAAAACAATAATAACATGTACTTTTTGTGTTTATCTATGTCTTTTATTCGCAGAGCATGGCACACCAACAACCTCCATCACCCAAAATGCCACACCGTTACAACAAATACCTGTTTCTTTTCAAATTCCAGCTTCGAATATAACGACTAATTTCAAAACAAGTATGTTCATGGTCTTTTACTTGATAAACTGCCGAATGTAGATTTATAACTTAGAAATTTAATTATCTTGATGGGTATTTTTTTATAGAATGACACTTTCGATTGTGATATGTCTCCCTCTTAGTGTTTCTATTGAGAATGACATGCACTTTTTTTAATGAATTTTTGTGTTTTTATAACCAGAGCATGACATCCCTAGAGTTTCAAAAGAACAGAATACCACACAGTAAATCTTACATTACTCCATTCAAAGTTAATAATTTACATTTTCCTATATTCCTCTATTTCATGCAGCTTATAATGTACATATTCGGAACTTTGTATTACGAAAGCCATGTCAAGTTTTTTTTACTATATCTAAATAAAACTAATGTTTACAGGAGACCCGTGGGAATGATATATGGATTTGGGAGGACCTGATAAAGTTTGTCCTTATTGCAACTCAATAATGTGGAATAATGATAGGAACAATAAATCCAACAAGAACTCAACTCCTACTTTTTCCATTTGTTGACGTAATGGCTAAGTACAATTACCTCCTGAAAAGCCGCCACCTCCATTCTTAGCAAATTTAATGTCTGGAGGTCGTACAACAGAAAAATACAAGAAGAAAATCAGGATCTATAATTCTTTGTATGCATTTACATCACTTGGAGGTAATATTGACAATAGTATAAACATGGGAAGAGCTCCATACACTTTCAAATTAGGTGGTCAAAATTATCATTTGATTGGAAGAATTTGTCCAGCTGACTGTGAAACTCCAAAATATTGTCAATTGTATTTGTATGATATAGAAAATGAAATAGAAAATAGGAAAAATGTTGATCCTGGTAGTGACACCACTGATCCCGCCATTGTCCAAGGTTTATTGTTGATGCTTGATGACAATAATCGATTGGTCCATAGTTTTAGTATGGCAAGGGATAGGTTTAAAACACGGCCAATGGACGGTCTAATACAGTTGGACCATCTAATGAAGTAGGTACACTAATTGTTGGTGATCTTGAAGATTCATGTGGAACAAGAGATATTGTAGTACAGACCAAAGAGAAACAACTTCAAAAGATATTTGAAACTAATACAAACTTTATGCCTCTTCAATACCTTCTACTTTTTCCTCATGGTGACGAGGGATATCACACAAAGATTCCATTGATGGGAAAACACGGCGGTCCACCACCAAAAATAGTAGAGAACGGAGAGGATGGTGAGGAATCAAAACAAAGGTGTTATGATAAACAGTGTCCCTTTTTAGAAATTTAGCATGTTTTTGATGAATAAAACTTTTGAGTAGAATGTCCATTTTACATTTGTAAATCAATGACCATGGTAGTAATTTTATATACAAATAGATCTGAAATCAGGAATGAGATATAAGGTATTTTTTTTTCTAAATCTATGTATTTCATTATCAAGACAAATGTAATTATTGAATATAGTTAATTTCTTATCAAAACATCGGCCCATTTGAATGTATAAAGTGGATTTAAATGACACAGGTTAAGCTGATGATCTGTCACGCATAACCTCTCTAACACGATGTTAGTATAATAAAGTGTTAATAATAATTTGTATCCGGTAGCACTTATTGACATTGGCTTAAATACTGGACTGAGCTGGGTGTCAAGTAGTCCTCTTACGCAAACTCATTCCACTTTATATACGAAAACTGTAGCATAAGATTTCAATTATCCCGCTACTTATCATTTATATATCTTCCATTTCAAGATATCATTATTAGAAATCATTATCAAAACTTGTTTTAAATTAACAAGTATTCATTTCAAGAGAATGGGCCTAATTACCGTGAAATATAATATCAGGGTAAAACATCATATAACGTATCAAGATAATAGTGATACTTTCATAAAACCTGTATAAAACTGAAGGACTACAAAATATTCAGTTATGCATGGCAAAACATTTATTTAAGTAACAATATAATAAAGATTGTCACTGACAATATGATTTGATAGTAATGCTTGCATAATAGTTGCAGAATCATATCACTTGAACAATAAGTGAGAGAGATAAAACTTTCAATATGAGTTTAGAGTAATATTAGCAAAATAGTTGAAGAAACATGTCACTTGAACAATAAGTGAAAGGTATATAACTTGCCTCGAGTCCTTAGCTCTGACGTAACGCCAAAGAAAATACGACTCCCTTCTACTACTATCTTATGGCATCATAATCCTCTATTTCACTCATTCCTTAGTATAACGCTCTTGCGGTCGTCACGAGTCTGATCCCACGATATCGAATCCGTGCATATACCTCCATAGACAAACATAAGACGATACTTAAATCTTCAGGTTATGATTCCTATTTACAAACTTGAAAACTTGGTTCTAACGTGTAATTAACAATTCTTACCCATTTCTTTGTCAGAAGAAAACACTTGGAAATGTCCCCTTTGAACGTAAACGTTTTCCCGATGTTAAAACATATCACTTTAAACCAATAAACCACAAACAATACTTTATCCTTCTTCAACCTTCTTCATTTAGCATCTTCTTGTATTCTGATTCGTCTCGTATAATAATATCCGTAAATGGACAACAACATCTCAATCGATAAAGCCATTGAAACTAACTAATTCAATTAACAGCCTGATTTTCAATAATCTACCTCTCGATGTATTATAAACTCAAATAACTAAAATAAATCACATTGCACGTATTATGACTCGAAATTTACTCAGTTAAGAAGTCTCAAATAATTCTCATCTAATCAAATAGTACATCTTGATACGGTCGCGTCTATATATTACATACCAATTTCCGAATTAGGGAAGTATTTTAAACTATTAGAACATTAATCGCTCTCTAAAAAGATTAATAATTATGCTCTGTTTTCTTAAAATAATTGAATAATGCCATCTCTGTCACTATTTAAGACACATAAAAATCACCAATAAATCTTTTAATAAATCCAAAAGCCAAATAAAATTACTTTCTCAAAGAATTAACACTCCGCATATTTTTAATAATTCCTTAAAGTCTCTATTTCCTTTCTCTTTCTGAATTTAATAACTAATTTATCTAATTACTGTTGTTGCTTCCCAATGTCTTAGAATTTACTATATTTTCTCCTAGATTTAACTGAACAAATTATAGAATTTTTCACCATACCTATTAATTAATTTAATTATATCAAGTCTCCATATTTCACAAAATAATTTAATAAATCCTTTTTATTCTATTTTTAAATGAAAATTCATATCTCCATTTCCCCTTCTCATAAAATTATCCAAAAATTACCATAATATTACTCCTTAAATCCTTTAACCAAATAAAATCATTCTTACCCCAATCCAACATCTCTACTACTTTATTAAATCATCCCAAAATTTCTCTTTCCCTCTTCTTAGAACACCAACAATCTAAAATTCCAAATTTTCTACTATAACAAAATATTTTTATAAAATACTACATTGTTTTCTAAAATTTATCCACCCAACTCCCAAATTTAACATCATCATTATTCAACTATTAATATCTAACAAAAATCTTCAAAAATAATAAAATTAAACAGATTAATAGTATTCAATTACATACACCAGTACCTACACCATTCAAACATCACCACCATTCCCGGCTCCTCCTTTCTCTTTCTCACCCACTCTCTTCCTTTCTCACTCACCCTCTTCCTTCACCGTCGCTCTCTCCGTCTCCCCTGTCTTTCCCTCTCTGTTTTCCAGTAGGCAACGACAATAAGCAGCAACAACATGAACACCCACTGCCACCCGCTATCTCCTACTCTCAACACCCTCTCTCTAGGCTCTCTCTAGGCTCTCTCTTTCTCTTCCTCCATCTCTCTGTCGCTGCCCCCTCTCTCTTCTTTGCAGACATCACTCACGCACAAACACACATATTGTTAGAAAATGGAAAGTTCAAGGCATATTTTAAATATGTTCTTGATGGAATTTCCGGAATCTAACAATTGGAGGTTGTTCCTTGTTATGAGGACTTAAACTTTCATGTTTGGATCTAAGACATTTTCTTAGTGGAATCCATAAATAAATTGAGTTGAAATAGGTTGCTTGAAATGGGTTATGTGGGTTGTTTAAATTGAAATAACTTGTATCCCACATAGAAATGGTAATGAGAGATTGGTGGGTTTATATAGAACCATGTGCAAGAGTAGTGTACAACTACTAAGGCATGTGGGTGTGCATGGTGTTATTATGTACCTCACACACACACACACACACACACACACACACACACACACACACACACGCCGCCACCGCCCGCCTCGCCTCGCCACGCCACATCATGACACGACTTGACTCAGGTCGGGTCGGGTCGAAGGGCGATTTGGACGAATGTCTCGGCGTCTCGCGTACGCGAGGCGACCTGGGCGAGGAATTTTATTACCTGTTCATTTAATATTATTTATTGATTTAATTTAACAGCATTAGTATTTATTTGTAACAGCTCAACGAACTGGGTCAGGGTTTATATTAAATCCTGATGGACTAGTTCATGGATAAATCCTGATGGTCTGGGTCAGTACTTGGAGTTAAATCCCGATGACTACTGATCTTGATGGCCTGGGTCAGTGATCCTGATGGTAGGTCCAGTCCTGACGAAATCCTGATGGCCGGTCAAGTACTAATGCCACTCCTGACGGACAACAAGTCCTGATGGCTTGACTTTATACATAACTCAGAAAACCCTAGCAACTATCTTCTTCTTTGTTCTCTCTCAACACATACAGATTAAATACATAGTTTTTGGGCGAACTGAGGTGCAGGTCGTTGTTGATCATTGCCATTACTATGAGTGGATTGATCTGAGTTGTTTTATCCTGGAAGTGATATTGTTGCAACCCAACATAGCGTAAGTGGGGCAATAATCTCTTCAAGAACAATCAAGATTTCTCGAAAGGCTTGGCGACTCAACTGTTCATTATCTATCAGTACTTGTTAAAAGCTACAGAGAGATAAGTGTTCTTTCTTATCTTGTTATTTACAGTCTCTAATTATTGTATTGTTTCGACCTTCGTGTTTGTTTTGTTACTTGGTGTATTTGCATGTTCTTGTTAATATAAATATATATAACTTCCCTATTGTTGCTGTGTAGTTAGTGAATTATACCCAACAATCTTGAAGAGATTATTCGTGTTATATATTTTTAATTAGCAAGATGGTTAACGAAACTGAAACTCCTGTTGGTGCTTGTGCTTCTGGGTCTAGTGTTACTGTACCCACCATTGATTGGACTACGTACCGTTTTCCACAGCCTATCGATTTTTTAGGAATGCCTGATTAATTTGGTGGGGGTGTTGGTTTTTCTCGTTGGCAGAAAAAGATGAAATTGTGGCTAACGGTAAAGGGTCTATGGACGGTGGTGCAGTATGAGAAACCGGTTATTGAACAAGAAAAGGCTAAAACTGTTAAGTCTTATGCTATGTGGGAGGAAAAGGATGGGGTGGCTAGGGCTGCTATACTGGCAGCTTTAGCGAACACTCTATTTGATGTTTATTCATCTGATTCTTTCACTGTTAAGCTCTTATGGGAGAAGCTGGACCAGACACATAATACTGACTCGCAAGGGTTGGAAAAGTATTCTGTGGCTAGTTTCCTTGATTTCAAACTGTTGGATACAAAATCCATGACTGAGCAGGCACACGAGTTTGAGATGTTGGTGCATACTTTGAAGGAGTCCAGAATGGATCTTCCTGAGAAGTTTCAGGTTATGGCTGTGATTGAAAAGCTCCCTAAGTCTTGGGAAGAGTTTGCACTCTCCCTGAAAAGACAAAAAGGAGATATCACATGGACAAACCTAATGCTGGACATCTCTGTGCAGGAACAACACAAGTCCAAATATGGACATGTGATGCCTGCTGAACATGGGAGTTCGAAGGTGAATGTAGTGACTATTGGACAAAAAAGAAAGACTGTCACTAAGAAGGAAAACACTAAGCCTAAAAATGACAAGAACAAGGCTAAGAAACCAAAGGCAAACAAACCATGTTGGTCTTGTGGACAGGTTGGTCCTTGGAGCAAGGACTGTCCTGCAAATAAAGTTAAGAAACCTGTGGGAACACAAGCTAATACTGGGCTTGGAACCACTGGTGGGCCTACGGTACACGTGGTTGATAATGGGTATGTTACCTACAACCCTGTACTTTTTTCCAATTATCTGTCTCATGAATGGTTGATTGATACTGGAGATAATGTACATATTTGTACTGATATTACTCTATTTGTATCTTATCAACAAACACATGGCTTGACAGTGACGATGGGGAATGCTAGTGCTGCTCAAGTTCTTGGAATAGGAAACGTGGACCGGAAGTTTGCTTATGGGTGTGTTCTATCCCTAACTAGAGTGCATCATGTTCCTGATATTCGTAGAAATATAATAAGTGGAAGTTGTTTAGTTAAGAATGGTTTTGAACTTTCTTTGAAATGTAATAAAGTAGTTATTACACATACCGGTGTATTTTTTGGCAAAGGTTACTTGTTTGATGGTTTGTTTTTAATAAATGTTGAGCCTGTTTTGGGCAGTTTTATTAATGATAGTGTTGCACCTTCTGTTAATTGTGTTGAATCATCCGACTTGTGGCATTCTAGACCTGGTCATTTAAATTTTGGTGCTCTAAAGAATATGATGAATTTAGAGTTTATTCCAAAACATGTCATTGATAAGAAATCTAAATGTCAAGTATGTGTGACTGCTAAACAAACTAGGAAACCCTTTCATAATGTTGTTAGGGATTCAGGAGTATTAGATTTAGTACACACAGACATATGTGAAGTTGGTGGCATGTTGACTAAGGATAATAAACGATATTTTATTACCTTTATAGATGATTGTAGTAGATACTGTTATGTTTATTTACTTAGACATAAAGATGAAGCACTAGAAAAATTCATTATGTTCAAAACTGAAGCTGAAACACAAACTGGTAAAGTACTTAAACGTTTGAGATCTGATAGAGGTGGTGAGTATACTAGTACCTTGTTTAATGAATTTTGAGCAAGCAATGGTATAGTTCATGAGGTGACTCCACCATACACACCTAAGTCTAATGGGGTGGCTGAACGAAAGAACATAACTTTTAAAGATATGATTAACAGCATGCTTATTAATTCTGGGTTGCCTAAGTACATGTGGGGAGAGGCTTTGAATATGGCTTGCCATATTTTGAATAGAGTTCCTCTGAAATATATGGACAAGACACCTTATGAGTTACGGAAAAGTAGAAAGACAAGTTTAAAGTATCTTCATGTGTGGGGCTGCCTTGCTAAAGTGCTTGTCCCTGAACACAAGAGAAAGAAACTAGGTCCGAAAACTGTTGATTGCATCTTTCTAGGCTATATTGAAACCACTACGGCTATGAGATTTTTAGTGTTAAAATCTGACATAGACGGTATAGTGGCTAACACTATAGTTGAGTTTCGTGATGCAACATTCTTTGAGGATGTGTTCCCTATGAAGACTGGCATACCTCACGATAATCCTAATGATGATCCCACTCACACATCGAGTTCTATTCCTGATCATGTGGAAAAGATGACAAGTGTGGGGGCAGATCCTGCGAGTAGTTCTACTCTTGACGAAGTAGATGAACCTAGAAGGAGTAAGTGTGCAAAGGTAGTCAAGGACTTTGGAAGTGATTTTGTCACTTATAATGTCGAGGATGAACCTTTAACTTTCCGACAGACCATGGATTCTTCAGAGTCAAGGCACTGGAAAGGCGACGTAAAGAATGAGATTGACTCTATTGTTTGTAACGGAACATGGGAGTTGGTTGATCTTCCTCCTGGGTGTACTACTATAGGATGTAAGTGGATCTTCAAAAGGAAGATGAACCTGGATGGCTCAATAGATAAGTATAAGGCTAGGCTGGTAGCTAAGGGTTTTAGGCAAAAGGAAGGCATTGATTACTTTGACACATACTCTCCTGTTGCAAGGATGACTACAATCTGAATGCTTATAGCATTGGCTTCCGTACATGGTCTCATCATCCATCAAATGGATGTAAAGACAGCTTTTCTTCATGGTGATCTTGAAGAAGAGATTTATATGGATCAGCCTAAGGGATTTGTTGCTTCTGGTAACGAGAGGAAAGTATGTAAGTTGATCAAGTCTATATATGGCTTAAAATAAGCTCCTAGAGACTGGCATAAAAAGTTTGATGATACTGTTTTAGAATCAGAGTTTGTAGTTAATGAAAGTGACAAGTGTGTTTACTACATGGTTAAAGGAAATGAATGTATTATCGTGTGTCTATATGTGGATGATATATTATTGTTTGGAACCAATATTGAGATTATTAATGAGACAAAAAGTTTCTTGAAAAGGCACTTTGAAATGAAGGATATGGGTGAGGCTAGTGTGATTCTTGGGGTCAAGTTGACACAGTCAACTGATGGAATAACCTTGACTCAATCTCATTATATAGAGAAATCTATACTTGAGAAGTATGGTTATTTAAATTGTAGAATCGCTAGTACACCATACGATCCTAAAGTTGCCCTAGTCAAGAATAGTTCAGGAATTCCTGTGTCTCAGTTAAGGTATTCTCAGATTATTAGGAGTTTGCAATATCTTGCTAACGTGACTAGACTAGATATTTCTTATTCTGTATCTAAGTTAGCTAGATATACAAGATGTCCGAACAAGACTCATTGGGAGGCACTGGATAGAGTTATTAGATATCTTAAGGGAACTATTTCCCTTGGTTTGCATTATCGGAGATTCCCTGGAGTACTCGAGGGATACAGTGATGCAAGTTGGATAGCTAAGAAATCCGGTACCAATGGAGTGACTGGATATTTGTTTACCCTAGCAGGTGGAGCAATATCCTGGAAGTCTACTAGACAGACTTTGATAACTCGATCTACTTTTGAGGCTGAGTTGTGTGCACTAGATGCCACGGGGACGGAGGCTGAATGGTTACATGGGTTTATGTCAGTGTTACTTGTTGTAAGCAGACTACTTCCAGCCATTGCTGTTCATTATGATAGCCGTACAACTATCGACAAGATCAGTAGTGAAAAGTATAATGCTAAAACAAAGAGACACATCCAAGTCAGACTTAAGTCTATAAGGGGTCTAGTGTCTGAAAGGATTATTGTTATAGAGTTCATTGGAACTCAGGATAATATAGCTGATCCTTTGAATAAAGGACTTGAGCATACAGTAGTTCTTAAGTCGAGGTTATGGATGGGACTGATAGCCCATAATGATTCATCAGCAGCGGGAACCCAATACACCTGAGAGGAGATCCCTTGAAGTGTATTCAATGTGGTAATAACAAGCTGTGAGGGTGAGTTGGTAGTACATTTACTATTTACCTTGATACTCATGTATCTGAGTCTATCCCCTGTGAACCTAAAAGGTACTGTTACTGCCAGTATAGCAAGAGTTATTTGAACTCTGAATGGAGTCCAGTCATTTGACGAGATGATCGCAGTACATCTCTGGAGATGCCCAACTAAGCGAATGTAATTGTGTGGTCGCAATTAGAGGAAAGGGTTATTCCTTGAAGCATTCGACGAACATGATCGAGACAGGACCATTAACGTCTCAAAGCCGTGGATCTGCACCATAGCCTTTGATTTGTCGTCGTCTATGGAGTGTGGTTACACCAAACAGATAAAGATTCAAGGTGAAACATTCCATCTAGATCCGGTAGCCATCAAAGTAGAGGACTTAGGAGGGTTCAAACCCGGAATGGTACCGACTCTGAAAAACAAATCATGATAAGGACCGATATGCATTTCTGTATGGATTTGTGGGGGATTGTTAGAAAATGGAAAGTTTGAGGCATATTTTAAATATGTTCTTAATGGAATTTTCGGAATCTAACAATTGGAGGTTGTTCCTTATTTTGAGGACTTAAACTTTCATGTTTGGATCTAAGACATTTTCTTTGTGGAATCCATAAATAAATTGAGTTGAAATAGGTTGCTTGAAATGGGTTATGTGGGTTGTTTAAATTGAAATAACTTGTATCCCACATATAAATGGTGAGAGGTTGGTGGGTTTATATAGAACCATGTGCAAGAGTAGTGTACAACTACTAAGGCATGTGGGTGTGCATGGTGTTATTATGTGCCTCACGCACACACACACGCGGCGAGCCACGCCACGTCACGACACGACTCGGGTCGGGTCGGGTCGAAGGGCGATTTGGGCGAATTTCTCGGCGTCTCGCGTACGCGAGGCGACCTGGGCGAGGAATTTTATTACATGTTTATTTAATATTATTTATTGATTTAATTTAACAGTATCAGTATTTATTTGTAACAGCTCAACGAACTGGGTAAGGATTTATATTAAATCCTGATGGACTAGTTCTTGGATATATCCTGATGGTCTGGGTCAGTACTTGGAGTTAAATCCTGATCACTACTTATCCTAATGGCCTGGGTCAGTGATCCTGATGGAGTTAAATCTTGATGGTAGGTCCAGTCCTGACGAAATCCTGATGGTCGGTCAAGTACTGATGCCACTCCTGACGGACATCAAGTCCTGATGGCTTGACTTAAGTAAGTACTGATGATGATCAAATCCTGATGGACCAAGAAATCCTGACTGAGCTGTAACTGATATTAAATACTGATGACAACTGTTATGATAATTAAATCAAAATATTTAGTATTAAATGCCATATCTGCAGTTACAATATTTGGGCTGTTACGTTTTATTTTGTATTTTATAAATACAAAACAGAACGTTTGAAAAAGGGATATATACGTAACTCAGAAAACCCTAGCAACTATCTTCTTCTTTGTTCTCTCTCAACACATACAGATTAAATACATAGTTTTTGGGCGAACTGAGGTGCAGGTCGCTGTTGATCATTGCCATTACTGTGAGTGGATTGATCTGAGCTGTTTTATCCTGGAAGTGATATTGCTGCAACCCAACACAGTGTAAGTGGGGCAATAATCTCTTCAAGAACAGTCAAGTCTTCTCGAAAGGCTTGGCGACTCAGTTGTTCATTATCTATTAGTACTTGTTAAAAGCTACAGAGAGATAAATGTTCTTTCTTATCTTGTTATTTACAGTCTCTAATTATTGTATTATTTTGACCTTCGTGTTTGTTTTGTTACTTGGTGTATTTGGATGTTCTTGTTAATATAAATATATATAACTTCCCTATTGTTGATGTGTAGTTAGTGAATTATACCCAACAATCACAACTTCCACTTATTATATTTCTACGAATATCAGGAACATGATGCACTCTAGTTAGGGATAGAACACACCCAACACATATATATGACACAAGCACACACACAGAAGTCGGTATAACAAACACACACACATCATATTACACACATATTCCTTCCTACATGCACGTTATTCCCTCTCTATCCAGTCTACACCATCATGTTTCCGACAATACGACTACAACATCACACCATATCACCCACATTTTTTCTCCCCTTCCCAACTTACAACTCCATTTTAACCCCTTAATATTCAAGCCAAAACTATTAAAATACCCTGTATTTTATATGAAAATACTCACACAACTCAACAACATCCAAAATAAGCTAATTAACAGTACCAAAATACAAAAAAACCAAAATATTCATACCCTTTTCCTGGTTCTTCAATTGTCAAGTTGACCATCTCGACCCGCTTGTATGAGTATTCCTTTTTAAAGCTTGGAAGGTAAACACCTTAAGTATATCTTTACCACTTTGATTATCTTCAATATGATGAAGCACTCGATTTTATTTATTTATCTTTTGTGGAAGAAACTGGACAGAGATGAAGTTTGGTACAGGTGTGGGTATATGTTATTGACGCAGTGATAAGTCGGTGAGGCAGAGGATTAGATGAAATAAAACACACTCCTCATGTATATATAAAGAGAACCATTAAAATCTATATTTATTATTGTGGGTTTATAAATCTTATTTCACTAATGGACTAGCTTGCTAACTCAGGTGGGTTTGCTTGGCCCAAGAAATGATTTGGCGGGGGTGTTAAGACAAATCTTTTATGGCAATGGCCCAAAATAGTAATCTCAAAAGATATTATTTCTACTAATGTTAATTAAATAATTTGGTTTCTAAAATATTTTTTGAATAATATAGTCAGGAATAGAGAGAGAAAAATTTAAGTAGATAAACATACTCACAAGCGACATTAAAATAATATCTATATACATATTAATATGACAGAAATTTTAGGAGTATTACAAGTTGATACATCAAGGACAGACTGGATAATCAAGATCCGCGTGACCCGTATATGGCCTAAAAGTACAGATAATGGCAACATATTCAGAGGCATGAACCTTATTCTTCTTGATTAAGAGGTATCATGTTTTTAATTATATATCTTTGATTTTTTAATAGTATTAAAAATCTGAGTACCTTCTTTAACAATCATTCTAACTAGCATTACCTTTCTAATACAGGATTTTCATGTTCATGCTTTTGCTATTCCAGAAATATGGAATGGTATAACAAATATTATCGCTGAAGGTAACCTCTATGAATTCTTCAATTTCATTATCATAGAAGCTATTGGACCGCTACGACCTGTATCATCGAACTATATGATACGCTTGAACCAGTTGACCACCGTTCACCACCTGTTTGGTTATCCAGTTTTTATTCCACGCAACAAATTTGAGCTATCTGATATTGCACAAATCAATGATGTTGCTACAGTATCTGATACAAATGGAAATGCTAGTTATGCTATAGGTGAGTTCTATCTACGAAGCATCTGGTATAACTGTTTTGTCGTACACTAACACATGCTAAAATGCTAAAATACCCATTTTTGTGCTAGATGTTGTTGGAGTCGTCGAAACTATTGAACCTGTTAGTGTTATACAGACGCATTATATACCAAGATAGTTTATTCGCTTTACTTTGTATGATGGAAGGTGAAAAACGATTTCACTATTTGCTTAATAATATTTGCATAACTTTCATTGTCTCTTATTCAAATTCGTTTTATACTATTGTCACAGTTACATAAAAGTCATAGTTTGGAATCAACTACTTGAGGCTTTGGATCCAATACTTGAAGATAATATTGAGCATCCACGTATTGTTATACTGGCAGGTTTTAGGCCATATGTCAATCGTGGTAATGATCTGATATATATATATATATATATATATATATATATATATATATATATATATATATATATTTAAATCAAGATTATGATGTATGTTCTTAATCTTAAATAAAATATCATTTATCTGCAGGTATTGCGCAACTTAGCAGTTTACCGTGTTCTAGGATCTTTATTAATTACCGACAACATGGAGCTACTTATCTCATGAGGCAGAAGTATAGTACTACTTACTTTAAATTCGCCTGTAAATAAAGTTTATATTCTTATTATTATAATATATGTTTTTGTAGGCTTCGTGCAATTGGATATTTAGCATAATCGATGCCCATGAACACAATATGAGGAGTTGGAGTTGTGTTTGACGTCATAAGTTTTCAAGCAGTTTATTTTCATTTACATTTCCCTTCTAATAATAAGTTGTCATTTTGACAGTATTTTGATATTTTGTTCTATTTCCTAGAATTGAGGTGCTTGAAATAGTATCTACCATTTCTTTTTTGTAAGAATAAATGTCATGTAACTATTCACAATTGCATAAGTAAGTTCATTGTTACATATACTTACAATTAATATCGTCTTCTTACATATCAAAATAAAAACAAAAAACATATTCATCAGCCTTATACATTTTCATAAATTATAATTAAAGTCTCTTTTTAACAACAAATAAAATTCCTTCTTAGTTATTTAAATAAATTTTTGATTTATTATTTTGATCGTAAAATCAATAATACTAAACAAAATTTGAAAAAAGAATCCATATCGTTTATAAAATTTAAAATTAATTAATCAAAAGAATAATAAATTTAATCTCATTGGACGATCGTCAACTATGCCAAAAAAAACGATTAAATTTTGCAGCTCATTTAAGATTTGTTATCATATGCATTTTTTTAATTTGGCATATCAATATTGTTCTGATTACAACCATATATCACTAATTTAAAATTAGTAAAATCAATAGTACCAAACAAAAAATTGAAAAATAATCCATTTTAATTATAAAATATAAAAGTAACTAATAAAAAAAAAACTCATTTACCATTTGTTATCATATGCATATATTTTTTTTGTTTTGGTATATCAATATTGTTCTGATTACAACCATATATCCCTAATTTGAAATTAGTAAAATCAATAGTAATTACATTATTATCTGAAATTCTAGCCTATTAAAATTGATATTATCTGAAATTTTTAGATAATTCAAAAAAGTTGAAAAAGGAATCCATGTCGATTATAAAATTTAAAGTAACTAATCAAAAGAATAATAAATTTAATCTCATTGGACTATCGTAAACTATGTCAAAAAAGAAAATGAATTAAATTTGCAGCTCATTTAACATTTGTTATCATATGCATATCAATGTTGTTCTAATTACAATATTATATCACTAATTTAAAATCAGTAAAATCAATAATACTAAACAAAAAAGTTGAAAAAAGAATCCATATCGATTATAAAATACAAAAGTAACTAATAAAAAAAATAATACATTTAATCTCATTGGATGATTGTCAACTATGCAAAAAAAAAAAATCAATTTTGCAGCTCATTTAACATTTTTTATCATATATTTTTTTTTAAAATTTGGCATATCAATATTGTCTGATTACAACCATATATCACTAATTTAAAATCCGTAAAATCAATAATACTAAACAAAAAGTTGAAAAAAGAATCCATATCGATTATAAAATATACAAGTAACTAATCAAAAGAATAATAAATTTAATCTCATTGTGGTAACATCAACCATGCCAAGAAAAAATGAATAAAATTTGCAGCTCATTTACCATTTGTTATCATATTCATATCTTTTTTGTTTTGGTATATCAATATTGTTCTGATTACAATCATGTATCACTAATTTAAAACCAGTTAAATCAATAGTAACAAACAAATTAGTTGAAAGAAAAAAAAAGCACGTTGATTATAAAATATAAAATTAACTAATCAAAAGAATAATAAATTTAATCTTATTGGACTATTATAAAAATGAATCAATTTTGCAGCTCATTTACCATTTGTTATAATATGCATATCTTTTTTTGATTTGATATATCAATATTGTTCTGCTTACAAGTTTACAACCATATATCACTAATTTCAAGCTTCAAAATGATATGCATTTTCCGAAGAAATATAGGAAAATTGTCCGTGTAATGCTGAACTAATTTTGAGGAGAATTGAATCAAACGTATATCCAATCATTCATGATGCATATCTTCATTTACATTTTAATCAATTTACCTTATTAATCTTAGGTGTATACCTAATCGACTAACTATATAATTAATCATAAGTTGTTCTATAAGTTTATCATTTATCATAAGCGATATATGTTCTCTAATTTATACAGAGGTGTCATAGAGAAGATTTAGAGTTCAAGGTGATGGGTTAGATAATTTTTAATCTGTCGTACACTTCAATTTGTCTATTTTAATTAAGATAATCATAATTTTAATACAAAAAACATGCACTCTCTGTTTTGCAGACATGATTCACTCTCTTGAAGCGCTTGATTCTTCAAAGAGTTCATGGAGAATCCGAGTACGTATTACACGTATGTGGGCTTCAATATCTAATGATGGCAATACATTCCTGGGAATGAATCTGATTCTCCTTGATGCCCAGGTATGAAATTCGTTTATAAATCAAAACTTATTATATCAATTTTTTTATTTAAGATTGAAAACAAAGTTGATTACATCACTAATATAGTGTATTTTTGTGTGTGCGAAACTATCATGTTCATGCATTTGTTGTTCCTTATGTTTGGGAAGTCTTGCAAAACATATTTACTGAAGGAAATTGCTATGATATAAACAGTTTCACTACAACTCAAGTAACAGGGAAGTTAAGGCATGTTTCTTCCAATATCATGATTAATTTTAATTAGAATACAACAGTTCATCCAATGGATAATCAACCCAACATCATACCATTTCATAAGTTTGAATTGAAAGATATTGCAGAAGTGTACGATATTGCCAAGTCATACGTACCAGATGAGATTCCAACATATGCGATATGTATTATACTTTGAAGGTGTTGTTTTACAAATTATCATTGTTTTCATTCGTTAGATTATGTATTATGTTCCTTGCTATCTTTTTTCTAGACGGAGCAGGTGTAGTCAAAGATATTGAACCAATTTCAGTCATACAGACAATATATGGTGATAGATACTTGCTTCGTTTTAGTCTTTCAGATGGAAGATAATGTATTATTTTTGCAAGGCATTTTTCCAATTGATTCACAAAATTAATACTTTGTACAATTTGAATCAGGCATTCTATCAAAGTTGTTTTATCGGATGATGAAATTTTGATGTTAGATCTAATTAGAAATGGGAATTTTGATAATCCTCCAATCATTATTTTTACAAGTTATAGAGCTCACACATTTAAAGGTAATATTATTTTTAATTATTTCATTGATTGAGTTATCATGGATTTACTTACTTTTTTTCTTTGTACAAAGTATATAGTAATATACTACAAACAATTTTGCAGGCAATGTGATTTTAAAATGCATTCAGTCATCAAGGATCTATATTGATCCACCATATCAAGCTGCAATTGTTATGAGACAAAGGTAAATTTAAGTGTAACATTTATATCCTACTTTTTGTGTGAATAAATACTTTCTAATTATATATTTTTTCTTCGTTAATATAGGTTAATCGAAGAAGGATTGTATGAAGGACAAAAAGATTCTCCTTGAATTTTTTTTGTTTTTTAGATGTTATCATTGCTGGCTTATTTGGATATGCACACAGTTTCTCTAGAATCTTTCAGCATATTTTGATCTCAATATTTGTATCTTTATTATCCTTATTTCTCATTTCTATTATTTGTTTTGTTGATTTCCTTTGGGAATTTGTAATCGAATTATCGTCATTTGGTTAATGAATTGTTATGTCTTTTATTGAAAATTTTATATTATTACATTTCAAAATGATTTTTTAAATCTAATATATAAAACTAAAAATATATTTAATGTAGATTTAATTGATTTTTTAATTTTACACAAAACCGTATTATATTTTTTGTTGTACCTTAAAAAATGTAAGAAAATAAAAACCTTTGTTTAATTTTTATTTTTTATTAATTAACAAAGCGTGTATTTAACATTTAAATTACATAAAAAGTACTTTTTCACTTAACAAATTGTTAGGAATATGTTGTTCTTGATGATAAACATAAAACACTTAGTAGAATTTGTGTAAAGTTATTTTGTAGCTGTCAACGAAATGGCATGCTTTGCAGCATTCCGTTGACAGGAAGCTCATCAACGAAATGAGTGATGTAGCAATTGCACTGTACAACACTTCACAGTTTGATATGCATTTTGTTGTATGTACTAGATAGGTTTTCTTAAGTCATGTTGACTAAATGATAGATAGGCAAAATAGGTTGGTTAATTGTAAATATCTTGTGCCTTGTAATTTTGCCTAAGTGAAGACATGTCAACGGTATGAAGATTACTCTATCAACGGTATGGAGTTTACTCATCAACGAAACGAGAGAAACACCATCAACGGAATGAAGAATAAAGCTATCAACGAAACACATCTCCCTGCTATCAACGAATCATTATTGCTTTTCTGTATAGTTGACAAAGTGATAGTGACAGTTTACTGAACAGATCTAAAAGGTGATGTGGAAGTGTACTTTGCATTGGAAACCATTAAAATGGACATGGGGAATAAGGAAACATCCCAGTTTCCAATTGGGTCTTGGAAGTGATCATAATAAGCATGAAGACAAAAGCAAGGATCTCCAAGGACCACTGGACAAAGGGATGAAAAGCAAACTATTGGCGGTTACTCATTGTACTTTTAGTTTAGCCAAAAATAGGGTTGTAAACTTGGGGATATATAACCAAGTGTAGTAGTTACTTTTAGAAAGTGAGAAGAAAAACAAATAGTTTGTATTAGCTATCTTTGAGAGCATTCTTCTCTACAAACCTTATAACTGAGCAGCTGTGTACTTTTGTATCACAGATTATTTCCGCAATAAAAATCACTTCAGTTGGATCATCAAACAATCCAACTGAAATTATTAATGTGCTTGTGATTTTTACTTTAAGTTCAGTTTTATTTGTAAGTTGTTTTTAAGTTCAAGAAATATCAAAATTGTATTCAACCCCCCCCCCCCTTCTACAATTCTGTTAGGTCATTTGGGAATAACAATTGGTATCAGAGCAAGCTTCTAACATACAAGAAATTTAAAGATCAAGACCAAAAACAGAAACCATGGTGAAGAAGGATGAAGGTGTGAAGATACCAGTTCTTGATAAGGACAATTACTTTCATTGGAAAGTAAAGATGCATTTACATCTCATGTCTATGGATGAGAGGTATGTAGACTGCATTGAGAAAGGTCCACACGTTCCCATGAAGCTTGATTCTAGAGTTGGACTGCCAGATGATGCTCCTGATGTAGAGATTCCAAAAACTGTCTCAGAATGGACTGTTGAAGATGTTGCAGAAGTCCATAAAGACAAAAGGACCATGAACATTCTGTTTAATGGTTTGGAGCAAGAGATGTTTGACAATGTTATCAACTGTACAACCTCTAAGGAAGTATGGGATACTGTTAGAACTCTCTGTGAAGGAACTGAGCAAGTCAGGGAAAATAAAATGCAACTCCTTATACAACAATATGAGCATTTTCATTTTAAATCTGGTGAAATCCTAAATGACACGTTTAGTAGGTTTCAAAAGCTTTTGAATGGATTAAAGTTGTATGGGAAGATCTATCAAACCAAGGATTCAAACCTTAAATTTCTTAGAGCTCTTCCAAAAGAATGGAAGCCTATGACTGTTTCTCTCAGAAACACTCAAGAGTACAAAGACTACACTCTTGAAAGGCTTTATGGAACCTTGAAGACTTATGAGCTGGAAATGGAGCAAGATGAGGAAATTGAAAAGGTACAGAAGAAGGGTGGATCTATTGCATTGATTGCATCTGTGAACCAACTTGAAGATGACAATAAAGAAGCTGCAAAGGCCACAACTAGTCGATCTAGTTGTAGGAGTGATGTTAGCAAGGGTAAAGACAAGATGACAGAAGAAGAAGAATCAGAACCAGCCAACTTGGATGACTTAGATGAGATTGATGAACACATTGCTTTTCTGTCTAGAAAATTCTCTAAGTTCAAGTTCAAAAGAAACTCAGAAGCAAGGCCACCAAGAAGAGACTTTCAACCTAGCAAAACAAACTGGATTGAAAAGTCTAAGTCAAAATGTTTCAATTGTGGAATGCTTGGTCACTTTGCTGGAGACTGCAGAAAGCCCAAGGTTGAGAAGGGCAACAGGAAATTTGAGCATGTTGATTATAAAAAGAAATACTTTGAACTTCTCAAGGAAAAAGAAAAGGCTTTCATGTCTCAGGAGTATGATTGGGCTGGTAATGGTGAAGATTCTGATGATGATGTTGAGTATGTCAACTTGGCTCTTATGGCTGACAATCATGAGCAGGAAGCAAGTTCCTCAAGCAACCAGGTAACAATTACTAATCTTTCTAAGCTTTCTAAAGAGGAATGCGACAGTGCAGTAAATGAAATGTCTACTGTATTATATAATTTGCGTGTTACTCTTAAATCACTTACTAAAGAGAATTCAAGAATAAAAGAGACCAATCTGCTCTTAAGTGATAGGAATGCAATGTTAGAAGCACAGCTCATTGAATTTGAGAAAATGAGATGTGTTAGTAGGGATGCTAAGAAGGAACTTGAGAACGTGTTACAAAGGGAAGAAATTCTTAAAACACAACTTGAGATAGAACAAGGTGTGATTGCAAAATGGAAAGATGCCAGGAATGTTGCTACCAACATCATTAATGTTCAAGGTATGGAATCTTTCTGTGAGCAATCATGGAAAAAGAATAAAGAGAAGCTAGGGTATGTTGGTGAAACCTTAGAATCAGAAACAGAGTCAACAAACAACAATGATCATTTGTTGAAGGTTGATATGTCAACGGAATGCAATGTTTCGTTGACACATGAACCATCAACCGATCAGGCTGTTTCGTTGACAGACAAAAGAAAAGATAAACTCACTAGACTTAATGACAAGTATGGTCCTGTCACCAAGAACTTTGTTCAAGGTGAGTCTAGTAATTCAAAGAAAGTTGAGAAGCCTGTTGAGAGAGCTAATGTAGGTCACTTGTCTAACAAGCAATTGAAAGACAAGGTAGAGAAAGTTCAAGATGAGGCTAAGGGAAATAAAAAGAATAACAGGAATGGCAAAGTAGGGATTAACAAACATAACAATTACACATCTGATAAATATGCTCCTAGAAAGACATGTGTCAATTGTGGAAGTGTTAATCATTTATCTACTAACTGCAAATTTGTTAAGAAAACTGCTAATGTGAAAATTCCCAAGCCTGCAATGAATAGTCCTATGCCTACAATGCCTGTTATGCCTAACATGTTTGCTCCATATGCACAATTTCAGAATCCATATGCTAACATGTCATTTGTGCCTAATCCATACATGAATATGTTTAGTGTGCCACAAATGCCATGGAATATGAATAACATGTTTGTTCCTCCAAATGTGCATGCTGTAAATGAAAATGTGAGCAACAATCAGAAATCAACACCAAGAGTAAAAATTGATTTAAATCAATCTGAGCCCAAGGTGAAAAATGATATAAAAGGAAAAGCAAAGGCTAACAAAACAGGACCCAAGGAAACTTGGGTACCAAAATCGACTTGATTTGGTTTTATTGTGTGCAGGGAGACAAAAGGAATTTTTGGTACTTGGATAGTGGTTGTTCAAGACACATGACTGGTGATTCTACCCTGCTCACAGAGTTTCAGGAAAGAGCTGGCCCTTGTATTGCTTTTGGGGATGACAGCAAAGGCTACACAAAGGGATATGGCTTGATTTCAAAAGAGAATGTCATCATAGATGAGGTTGCATTGGTGGATGGTCTTAAGCACAATTTGCTTAGTATCAGCCAACTTTGTGACAAAGGATTTTTAGTTACTTTTTCTAAAGAAGCCTGTGTTGTTTCTAAAGGAGAAAACAACAATGTGGTAATGACTGGATTCAGAAGAGGGAATGTGTACATTGCTGACTTTAGTAGCACAAGTTCAGACACCATCACTTGTCTTTTCAGCAAGGCAAGCAAGGATGAAAGTTGGCTATGGCACAAGAAATTATCTCATCTGAATTTCAAAGTTATGAATGATTTGGTGAGGAAGGATCTTGCTAGAGGAATTCCACAGGTGGAGTTTTCCAAGGATGGTTTGTGTGATGCCTGTCAAAAAGGGAAACAAAAGAAGGCATCATTCAAAAGCAAGACAGAGTCATCAATTGTCCATCAGCTTGAGTTGCTTCATATGGATTTATTTGGCCCTGTAAATGTCATGTCTATTTCAAAGAAGAAATATTGTCTTGTGATTGTTGATGATTTTTCCAGATTTACATGGACCTTCTTCTTACACTCCAAAGCTGAGGCAAGTGAAATCATTATCAATCACATTAAGATGGTAAACAATCATCCTGACTTGAAAGTAAGAAGGATTAGGAGTGACAATGGGGCAGAATTCAAGAATTCAAGCATGAAGGTGTTCTGTGAAGAAAATGGTATTTTGCATGAGTTTTCAGCAGCAAGGACACCACAGCAAAATGGTGTAGTTGAAAGGAAAAACAGAACACTTATTGAAGCTGCCAGGACAATGCTGGATGAATCAAAGTTACCAACTTATTTTTGGGCTGAGGCAGTTAACACAGCTTGCTTCACTTAGAATATTTCTTTGATTAATCAGGCCAAGGGAATGACCCCTTATCAACTACTCAAAAGAAAGAAGCCACTATTGGATTTTCTTCATGTCTTTGGGTGCAAGTGCTTTGTTCTGAGAAATCAAGCTGAGCATTTGGGGAAATTTGAAGCAAAGGCAGATGAAGCAATATTTGTGGGATATGCAGCAGGGAAAGCTTACAGAGTCTATAATCTCAGAACCAACATTGTTATGGAATCTGTACATGTTGTTTTTGATGATCTCAAAATTCAAGGTCTCTGTGATGAAGGTTTCCATGAAAGTCTCTCTTTTGAGAATGAGGAAGGAGATCGAGTGAATCATGTTAGGGCTACTGAGAAACAGCCTAAAGTTGTTGTATCTAGCACAGATGAAAGCAGCAGTGAAGATGAAATTGCTGCATCAAGATTGAAAAGAATAGCTGCTAGTAGACCAAATGGTCATTTCGTTGACAGTCATGATGGTGGTTTCGTTGACAGTCAAAATGAGCGTTTCGTTGACAGCCAAAATGGTCATACCGTTGACAGTCATAGAAATGCTTCTAGAAGTGATCATTTAGGGACAACAAACTCAGGGGGAGTTTCTCAAGGACAAATATCCAATCAAGGCAATCATGATCATGAAGCTACCTCTTCAAGAGCAAATCTACCTCCCTCAAGGAAATGGACTAAAGATCATCCCTTTGAACTTATTATAGGTGATGTTTCTTCAAAATTCCAAACTAGAAGAGCAACTCAAGAAGAATGTCTATATAGAAGCTTTCTGTCTCAAGATGAGCCAAAGAAAGTTGAGGATGCACTTCTAGATCCAGATTGGGTTTTGGCTATGCAAGAAGAGCTAAACCAATTTGAAAGGAACAATGTTTGGAAGCTGGTGCCCAAGCCTAAAGACAGGAGTGTCATAGGCACAAAATGGGTGTTCAGAAACAAGATGGATGAAAATGGCATAGTCACAAGGAACAAAGCAAGACTGGTTGCAAAAGGCTATTCACAGGAAGAAGGAATTGATTTTGATGAAACATTTGCTCCTGTTGCAAGACTAGAAGCAATAAGGATTTTCCTAGCCTATGCAGCCCATGCCAATTTCAAAGTCTATCAAATGGATGTAAAGAGTGCTTTTCTGAATGGGGAATTGGAAGAGGAGGTGTATGTAAGTCAACCTCCTGGTTTTGAAGATGATGATTTTCCAGAATATGTATACTTCCTCCTCAAAGCACTCTATGGTTTGAAACAAGCACCTAGAGCCTGGTATGACACACTTTCATAGTTCCTACTTGAGAATCACTTCACTAGAGGTACTGTAGATAAAACTCTTTTTCACAGGGTTGTGAATGGCTCTACTATACTTGTTCAAATTTATGTAGATGACATAATCTTTGGGTCTACAGATGTGAAACTTTGTCAAAAGTTTGCCAAGCTTATGCAAAGTAAATATGAAATGAGCATGATGGGAGAATTAACTTACTTTCTTGGTCTTCAAGTAAAGCAAGTTAATGAAGGCATTTTCATTAGTCAAACAAAATATATTCATGATCTTTTAAAGAAATTTAACTTAATGGAATGCTTTCCTGCCAAAACTCCCATGCCCACTGCCACCAAACTTGAATTGAATACTAAGGAAAAATCTGTGGACATTTCAAGTTACAGAGGCATGGTAGGCTCACTTTTGTATTTAACAGCTAGTAGACCTGATATTATGTTTGCTACATGTTTATGTGCTAGATTTCAGGCTGATCCTAGGGAATCCCATTTAGTTGCTATTAAAAGGATTTTCAGATATCTCAAAGGAACACCAAACCTTGGCATTTGGTATCCTAGAGAATCTGGTTTTGAACTAATTGGTTATTCAGATGCAGATTATGCAGGATGTAAAATTGACAGGAAAAGCACAACTGGCACCTGTCAATTCTTAGGAAACAAGCTTGTGTCATGGTTCAACAAGAAACAAAACTCAGTTTCCACCTCCACAGCTGAGGCTGAGTATATTGCAGCTGGAAGTTGTTGTGCACAGATTTTATGGATGAAAAATCAACTACTTGATTATGGATTAAGAGTTGAGAAAATTCCTATTTTCTGTGACAACACAAGTGCCATTGCCATTACTGAGAATCCAGTGCAGCATTCAATAACCAAGCACATTGACATCAAGTACCATTTCATTAGAGAGCATGTTATGAATGGTACTGTGGAGTTACATTTTGTTCCAAGTGAACAACAACTTGCAGACATCTTTACCAAGCCACTTGATGAATCAACATTCTCAAGATTAGTAAGTGAGCTAGGTATGCTAAATTTCTCTTAATTACTTTGAGATTTTTGCAAGTTACAAATGAAGCCAGAAATTTGCTATGGTTTTCTGTGAATTAATTTTCTCAGGAAAAAGTGAAATTTTGTCTAAGTCAAAATCACTATGTCAACGAAACGAACCATTTCGTTGACAGCCTTAGCATTTTTTTTTTGGGTGTTTCGTTGATAACTCTTTTATATCAACGAAACGCAGCTTTTCTTTTTATCAACGAAACAAACGGGACCTTAAACGCCCAATTCTGATTCGTTGATATAGCGCTTTTAATCTGAACCGTTGAAATTTTGACACGTCTTTTACCACGATCTATGCATACATCCCTGTAAGTATAAATCATGGTAATACTTTAAAAGTAACGGTTATATTTTTAAGCCAATCCAGTAATTTACATTTATTATTGGACTCAATTTCTGAGAATTTTTGGGGGAGTATTTAAGAAATTCTATTTTCTTTAATTTCTTTTTACCTGTTCTCAAAAATTCCAAAGGCTTTTCTCTCTTCTTCTCTCTAACAAGCAATTTAGTTCGAAGCTTTTCTTCAAACAACAATGGCACCCATAGTCAAGCTTATGTCAGCAGGAGGGTTCATTTATGAAAAGAACAACTCAATTCCATTTGTTGTCAAGGAGAGTCCAAACAGTACCTTTTTCAAGATGATGGACTTCATGAAGAACTGCAAGTTGAGCTATGCTATGTTTCACTCAACTCCTCTCTATAATGAGATAATCGAGGAGATCTGGACCTCGTGTGAGTATAGTGGAACAAACTGCACACTGCAATTCACTCTTAAAGGTAATGAGTACATAGTTAATTCTGATGTATTGCAAGCATGTCTACAAATTCCTAAAAATAACTGTGATGCTTTGCCTACAATCACTGAAATGGTTAACTTGCTAAATTCAATAAACTACTCTTTGCCTACTGATAATCTGGGTAGAATAATTAGGAGAGGTTTGGTTAGGGAATATAGTTATTTAGTTGATGCATTTATCAAGGTCTTTTCTGGTAAGATTAGTAATTTTGATGCATTAACTAATTCCATGTTGATTCTTCTTACCATGCTCCTAACTAATAGATATTACAACTTTAGCACCCAACTTATGTATGAAATTGGTGCTAAGTTGGGTGATAAGGCTAATAGGAAAAAGAATATCTATTATGCTAGGTTTCTGATGATGTTGGCTAATCATGTTAGTCCAACACCATTAGTTATTTCTAACCCTGTTTCCAAGTTTGAGTGTTTTGTGCAAGAAAAGAGAGTACTGATAGACATACTGAGGCTGAACCACAATGGTGAGGTTCCAGTGGTGTATCTGCCAGTAATTGAGGTAACTACTGCTATCCCTTCTAGTATAATTGTTACTTCAACTGTATCACCCAGTACTGTTGCTGTGGAGTCTGTAGTTGTGACCCAACAGGCTCCTGCCCCATCAACAAGACCAAAATCAAAGAAATCCTCCAAGCCAACCTCAGGTGCTTCCCAAAAGGCACCTGTTGTAAAATCCACTACACAACCTAAGGGGAGTGTTGTAGGTGCTGTGAGAGGTGAGGGAAGGGGTGAACATAAAAGAAACCCTAAGGATAAGGAAGGACATATGAGTGAAATCCAGCCAAGCCCCATTGTGTCTTCCCAACAAGGCACAATGAGTAATATGGATTTAAACACAAGTCTAATTGCATCCTCCCAAAAGGATGTAATTATTGAAACAAGCTCTTCTCCAAGAGCACACTCCAAGAGGGTAAGGGACACTTCTAGCCCACAGTCTACATTTTCCCAATACCAAAGGAGAGTGAAGCAAAAATCCAAGGGTACACAGGGTGCACACACACTGGAAGCTACACTTCCAGTTTCACAAATTCAGTTTGATGTAACCCCTATCTTTACTCTGGGGTTACAGTCCCATTCTCTAAACATCAATCTTGAATTATCTCCATCAAATTCACCAACTCAATCTTTAGATGTGGACATGATCCATACATCTATTCCTGATTCTCCAACTCTAATCTTGGAGAAGCCCCACTCTGAAGCTGGCGGTCATCACTTGTTAAGTGATTTGTTGGGCCATCAACCAACTTTTTCTGAAATTCCAAGAGGATCTGTGGACCCCAATCTCAAATCAATCACCACAGATTCTACTGTAATTTCTCATTCTCAAAGTGCTTTCTTGACTTCATCAACGAAACAGTCTATTTCGTTGACAAGTGTTTCTCCATCAACGGTATCCATACCGTTGACAGTTCAAACTTCCATTCCGTTGATAGGTCATTCTACACCCCTTATTGAAAATCAAGTTGTTTCCACAACTAGTGTAGATGACCTGGTGGTAGTTGAGACACTTTTAGGTTTGAGAGGGAGTGAAATTGAGAGGCTGGCTTGCAGCCAGGCAAAAGGAGAGACTGAGAGTGAGAGGCTGGCTATTTCTTCCAGCCAGGCAAAAGGAGAGACTTAGAGTACCACCTTAGTAGGTGAAGGTGAGGGTGTGAGAGGTGTAAGCCATGGGGAGCCCATGATGCAAGAAAAGAGTGGAGAGAGAGAAGGGACTACAGGAGCCATAAGGATGGAAGCAGCCATTGCAAGTGAGTTAATGGGGGTCAGTGAGGGAGAAAGGGAACTTACCTTCCAAGAGCATTATCAACAAACTCTGGATAGTATTTCCCTGGATCCTGAGACCTTTACTCATCCTGTGTCAGCCTATCAAGTTATGGCTCAACAGGGCAATGTGGAGGCAGAAAGGTCACTCAACTTAATTCATACTACTGCATCAATGCAAAGAGCCAAGGATGCCTTGACCAATCTACCTCCAGGAGCTGCAGCAAGTGGAGAATTTGAGTTTTCTGATGATGAAGACAGCTTTGGTGACAATCTACAGGTGGCCACTACTACACAGACTGGGACTTCTGTGGTGCCTACTACACCAAACTGGCTTTCTCAAGATATGCATGGTAGATCCAACTTGGATGCTGCTATTACAAGGCAATACAATGAGGCATATCTAGCTCATGAGTCAGCAACTGCAAGGGACAAGAAATTCTATAAGGCCATAATGGATTCTCTGGAAATTCAAAGGCTACAAATGTTGCAGATAAGGATTAAAGCTACAGAAATAAAGGATTCAATTAGCAACCTTAGGGATGCTACTGACAGGAGGCTAGATGAAAAGCTTCCTCTTCACACTATCTCCAAGATGTCAAGGTTTTTCACCAAGGAACCTGAAGTGTCCTCATCTTTGAAAACTCTCTCCTCTAGAGTGGACAAAGTTGAGGCTACACTTTCTCACATGCAGAAGGAACAGGAGAAGCAAACTAGCCTACTCACCCAGCTTCTGGCAGCTCAAGGAATCCCTATCATCTCACTTGATGATAACAAAAAGGGGGAGAAAACTAAGGAGCTAGAGATACAAATTACAAAGGTTTTGGTCCCAACCATCTCCTTGCCAGAAGAGCCATTAGTAATGGGGGAGTTTGGAAAGAAGAAAAAGGATGGCATTGACCTGATCCAGGAAGCTTCTATGAGGATGAGACTTGCAGAACAAATCAAAGACCATTGGTCCAACATAGAAGCAAGGGTCAAGAAAATTGCTGGAACTACAAAGGAATCTAATCCATCAACGAATGCCATGGTTCTAGTGTCAACGGAATGGGAGCCACAGACCAATTCTTTCTATAAGGTAGAGCCTCTTCTACATGGAGTCACTCAAGGTCCAAGGAAGGAAAAAGGACAAACTTCATGCATTAGGGATGTGGAACAAGCTACACTCCAAAGAAGCCTATCTCCCAAGTCCCCTGCTAAACCAAAGGGCAAAAATACAGAAAGGACTTACTATCCTGCACCTTATCCAGATGAGCTCAAGCTTCTTGGTCTACTTATCACAAAAAGCAAGGAAAGCAATGATTATGAGATAAGGAAGCAAAGGGCAATTGTCTACAGGAATGGACAACAAAATCTGTGTTTGGGCTGGTCACCCAAACTTTGCTGAAGCTAAAGCTGAAGAGTCAGAAAGAGCAGCAATGCAAGCCCTTGCTGTTGCTCAGTCTCTTGATGAAGAAGAAAGACAGCAAGAAGAAAAAGCAAGAGAGGAAAGGAGTGCAAAGAAGAGCACAAGGCAACCAAAGGCAAGAGCTAGGAGAAACATAGCCTTTGAGAATGATGACTTTCAGAACACTGCATCAGACTCTTCTGTACCAATTGCACCTCCAACAAATCCTGATCCAGTTTTAGAGGTAAAGTTAGCATGTGATCCTAATCATCCTATAAATTTCCATGATCAACCAATTGAGCCAAAGGAAGAGCCAATTGAGTTTGATGAGGCCAACTTCCCAAAATTCCTCTTTGAAATGGATCCAAAGAAGAAATCTAAGCAAAGGGCTACCAAGGCTAAGCCATTTCTGATAAGGAGACCACAAGCTGAAAAACCCCCTACCAACTTAGAAGACTTCATCTACATTGCTGATATCAGGGAGGAGTCTGACATTCATATCAATCTTGATGACCTGGTTGAAGTGAGAGGAATAACAGCTTCTTACAAACTACCAGAGAGATTGGTATTTGTCTACAAGGGTGGGAGAGAACAGGTTTGGCCTCTACACAGAATTCTGGGAGAAGACTATCAGACACTGCTATCTGTGTTTAAATGTTTGAAGAAAGATTTTGGTTTTACCAAAACAGCCAAGTCTGAGGTTGTCTCCAAGATTTGCCAAATCAAAGCTAGCTGGAACAAGCCTGGTGCATTTCCCAGAGTATTGAAGGTCCCTCAAACAGGAAAGATAATTCATCTCCAACCTTTTTGGATGATGGAATTCAGAGATAAGGACAACTGTAGAAGATTCTTCAGAATAGAAGACCAACTGGAGAAGGCATCCAATGAAACTCTAAGGTTAATGCAATCCAAGTTGGGAAATCAAGATGAAGAAGAGAAGATTTTCTACAGAAGACTTCAAGCTCAAATTGAGGAGAACAATGCAAGAAAAGGGAAGAAAACAAGACCACAGAGGCAAAGGTGAAAAATCTGCTCAGTCTAGAGGAGCAACTCTGTGCACTTGTTTTGTAAGATTTTCTACTTTACATTTCAATTAAATTCAATGAAGCTCAATGCAATTTCTACTTTTATCATGTGTAATATGTCTGAGTGTTTTTGTTATCATCAAGGCTCTTGATTTATGGCTGTTATTCTATCAGTCATAAATTGGGGAAGATTGTTAGGAATATGTTGTTCTTGATGATAAACATAAAACACTTAGTAGAATTTGTGTAAAGTTATTTTGTAGCTGTCAACGAAATGGCATGCTTTGCAGCATTCCGTTGACAGGAAGCTCATCAACGAAATGAGTGATGTAGCAATTGCACTGTACAACACTTCACAGTTTGATATGCATTTTGTTGTATGTACTAGATAGGTTTTCTAAGTCATGTTGACTAAATGATAGATAGGCAAAATAGGTTGGTTAATTGTAAATATCTTGTGCCTTGTAATTTTGCCTAAGTGAAGACATGTCAACGGTATGAAGATTACTCTGTCAACGGTATGGAGTTTACTCATCAACGAAACGAGAGAAACACCATCAACGGAATGAAGAATAAAGCTATCAACGAAACACATCTCCCTGCTATCAACGAATCATTATTGCTTTTCTGTATAGTTGACAAAGTGATAGTGACAGTTTACTGAACAGATCTAAAAGGTGATGTGGAAGTGTACTTTGCATTGGAAACCATTAAAATGGACATGGGGAATAAGGAAACATCCCAGTTTCCAATTGGGTCTTGGAAGTGATCATAATAAGCATGAAGACAAAAGCAAGGATCTCCAAGGACCACTGGACAAAGGGATGAAAAGCAAACTATTGGCGGTTACTCATTGTACTTTTAGTTTAGCCAAAAATAGGGTTGTAAACTTGGGGATATATAACCAAGTGTAGTAGTTACTTTTAGAAAGTGAGAAGAAAAACAAATAGTTTGTATTAGCTATCTTTGAGAGCATTCTTCTCTACAAACCTTGTAACTGAGCAGCTGTGTACTTTTGTATCACAGATTATTTCCGCAATAAAAATCACTTCAGTTGGATCATCAAACAATCCAACTGAAATTATTAATGTGCTTGTGATTTTTACTTTAAGTTCAGTTTTATTTGTAAGTTGTTTTTAAGTTCAAGAAATATCAAAATTGTATTCAACCCCCCCTTCTACAATTCTGTTAGGTCATTTGGGAATAACACAAATGTTTATATTAATTTAGACCATAAAAATACCCTTTCAAGGAAATTATCTACCATTTTGGTTTTAAAATCTATTAAATTATATTAAAAAATAACATATAATTATAGACTGATGGTCTGTATTTATTTCTAAAAACTAATATTATTGAGGTTACCTTTTTAATATTTGTCTGAGTTGTTAAATTTAAATAATAATATATTTAATTGTTTATATTATTACAAGTAATTACAAGTAATGATGGAAACAAATCAAATATAATTTGTAGTATATAAATTTAAAAAGTGACTAAATTATGTGGTTGCCTCAGATTAATATCCAAACATAATAAAAAAACATTATCTTATTTCAATAATTAAAAAGAAAAGCAATATCAATATCATGTATAACAAATTGAGCAAATCATCACTTTATTTTTATAATAAGTACCAACAAATTTTTTAATCCAATTTTTTTTAATAAAATTAAAGATTTTATACAGAAGATATGTGTTTTTCAAAGTCATAGATTTCCAATTAATATCTCAATAAAATATACATCCAACATAAATCGATCTACCAAATCATCAATCATTAAAGTCTCAGCGATAAATTATTTTTTATGAGAAATATCAGAGTTTGAAAAAGATATACTTCTAACATAATTTGATACAGTGAATCAACAATAATTAAAGACTAAACGATAGTATCTTTTTCTTGCTGAAGTGTATGTTATCAGTTACTTAAAGCATATCAAAAATTACAAATAATACAGGATTTGTTGTAATCACGTCCTAGATGATACTTGATTAACTGATTTCCTAAGGATATTTTCAGCAACAAGCTAATAGCTATCTAATTCGTTTTTAAAGTGATTTATACCGTCTGTTAAAAAATTAGATTTTATTTTACTTAACTGATTGATATTTGATTCTTATTGATTCTATCAGAACAATTGATATAAGTAAACTCACCTATATATATTCTTTCTTTCATACCATTTCTAAGCACTCTTTCACAACATTGCAATATCATCCTGTTTTTCATCTCTATCATGTAACTAATTCTCTCTAGCTCATTTCTGTTTCTCAATAAGATTATACGTATATACTTGATATTATAATCTATATATGTTATACTAATTTCTAATCCTTCTATATTTTTTTTACAGACTAAGAAATGACAATGTTTGATCAATTATCATCCATTGACACATCCCGTACCAACTGGAGAATCAAGGTTCGCGTAACCAGAATGTGGCCGTCATTATCATCATCAAAAGATACACAAGGTGGTTTAAAAGGCTATAACACGATTTTACTCGATGATGATGTGAGTTTATTTCTAGCTTTTTTTGTCTTCTTTCTATTGATTATACAACACCATGAATAATGTTTATTATGATATTAAAGTTTAATTTCCTATTTATTTACTTTATACAAAATACCCATATGCATGCTTTTGTCTACCCTGAAAATTGGAAACCTATTGAAAAGGACATGGTTGAGGGAAGTGTTTATATAATTTCTAATTTTTACACGAAAGAGGCCACTGGAACGCTAAGGCCAACGTCATCCAAGTTAATCATTAACTTTTCCAATTCAACAAGTATTGAAAAGATTGAAGAAGATGACTTTATGATCCCAAAGCATAAGTTTGATTTCGTTGACTTAAGTGATTTGTTTGCTCTTGCAAGCGGTTTTGAAAACATTGAGAGCCCTGAATTTTCAACAGGTATTAAACTTTAAACGCAGACATATATTCATTCTTGAACTTGACATAAAATTAGCTTTATCGGTGTGGAAACATAAATTCACATGTTTTGTTATTCATTTTTCTATAGACATAATTGGTGTTATTGAAGATTTCAAAAGAGTGAAGCCGATCAAAACAATGTTCGGTGAGAAGAATATTGTTAAGTTCAGAATTACTTATGGGAGGTATACTTATTTTTATCATGAGATTAATTAGATAAATTTAGATTTATGTAAGAGTTAACATTATTATTATTATGACTTATAACGCAAGTATATATTTTTCTGTTTTCAATATATGATTATAGCAAGGTATTCGCATAGAGTTACTGTTTGGGGAAAGCTTGTTGTAACAATTGATGCAATTTATGATAAGATTGTTGATCGCCCAATTATTGCAATTATCGCAAGCTCTAAGTTGAAGATATATAGGAGTAAGTATATTATGCTTCAACCTATTTTCTTTAATATAATCATAGTATTCAAATCTTTATCCAATTTTGCATCGTATAGTATGTGTTATGTATTATAACTATAGGTTATGTTCAAATAAGTACACTTCCTTCCTCGAAGATTTATCTGAATTTGGACAGTGAATTTGTATCCGCAATGCTATTAAGGTATTTTCATCATATAAGTCCAATTTTATAGCTACTACAATTTTGTTTTAGTATAAAACATTAAGTTCATACTAATTTCTGCTTAACAGGCTTGAGGAAGAAGGCTATAAAGTTCTTGAGAATGTGGTCACACCACCAGTCGAAGCTCCAGTTATTCCTGCTATCCAGACATTAACACTTAGAGAACTGCTTGGAAAAACAAACTCTGATGATATCAAGGTTTTATACCCCGTTTCACATGTATTGTATAAATTGTACAATTTACAGGTAACAAAGGCTTACAGTCATACTAACATTATATATAAATATATGCAGAAGAACTTTATGTGATATGTCAAGATTACCAATGTTGAAGAAACTGGAAATTGGTGGTACTATAGCTGTAGCTATTCCTAGGAAGAGGCGTACAAATTGGAGGGAAAGTTCAAGTGTTCGAAATGTCCCAAGAGTACCCCAGTTGAAGAAAAAAGGTATATCTTTCAATTGATCACATTATATCATTTTTTGAAGAAAAAAGGTATATCTTTCCTTTGTTTATACAGTCATACAACTCATTTGTCCAAGTGTTCTTTTACATATAGTCCACATAAGTTTTTTAAACCATTCATTTATCCGGTATATCTTAAAAATAAATTTCATTTACATACAATTGATCACATTATATCATTTTTTCTTTATAGATACAAAATTGTTGTTCTTGCCGGAGATTCAACCGAGGCATTAAACTTTGTTCTATTTGATCGTGCAGCTAAACTCATACTTTGTGAATCTGCTACAAAGATGCTTCCGGATAACATCACGGTACATATACATTTTTGCCAAAATGATTACATTTTTTTTATGTTTGAGTTGTTTAATTTTCAACCTTTTTGTATTCATGTCTTTATAATTTTTGGACATCGCATCACATATCAGACTGTTGGATATCCTTGAAAGATCAAAGCAATGGCTGGGAAGGAAGTTACTTTTAATGTTACTATAAGCAGTGATAACCTGTTGCTAAATAGTAAGATCTTCAATGTGACTGATGCATATGAAACTACCTTTTCTGAGTCTTCCCCATCTGAAGGGACTGTCAATGGTGTTGTCATTTCAAGCTATTCAGAGGTAACCAATTCTCATATAAATCAGTATAATATAAAATATTCCGTAATGTTTTTTTTCTTTCTAATACAAAATATAAATGTTGTAGAATATGATTGATTTATCTGACTGTTGTGAAACTCCCGGAACTTCTAAATCATGTTCCAAGAAGATTAAAACGGTTATAGTTTTCTTTAATTTTGAAGTTATTATTATAATATGTTCCTATAAATTATCATTAACAGTCTTACCATACTCAATAATCTATCTTTTTTCAATTATGTTTTTCTTTTGTTTTTGACTCTACAGGAAAAGTGATCAGAGTTGCGAGCTGCAGATATGGGGTATTTCTTTCGCTGTTAAAGTTTTCAAGGATGGCATTGAAGATACCAATTCATTTAACATCTGCGTAATATTTACTCTTACCTAAGAGTTCCTAGTTTGTTTTAAATAAATATTTGTCCTTGAAATTCTTGAACTTTTAGTTTGCTTTTGGTTTTGGTTTGGTGTTACCTAAAGAATTTGATCTATAAGTTTTTGCTTAAATAAAGTGTGTGGTTTGCATATATCTGTGTTTTATCTTTCTTTTGTTTGTGTTGTTCTTTCTTTCTTATGGATCCACTACATAACAAGTTTAATTTTTATTATAGAAATAACAATTTTTGTGTTTTATAGGTTGCAATAACCATGTAAGTAGTCTCAAGTATTAACCTTAAGTAGCTCTGTTCACATATAAATATAGATTGATGTTCTTTATAATGAGTTTGACACATGCTCTTTTGATTATAGTTGATCATAAACTGAAAAATGTACTTTAAGCCTCAACTACTAGGCCTCACATCTATGATCACCTCTAGATTGGCATGCGTATTGCTATACATCCATATATCCAGCAACCACAAATTTTTTTAAAATATTTTTGTTTCTCGACTAAGAAAACATTTGCTTTGTCAAATTTATTATTTGACTGCTGGAAGATATATTTGGTTGTAGATTATTAGTTTATAGATTGTTTTGTTAACTGCAAACTTGTCATTTCTGTAGCTTTTATTACCACCAGAGATACCAATTAAAGTTTATACGTTTTTGTATAATATTACTAATTGCGACTACTACAATTCCTTATATGTTCTTTGTGTTCGGTAAGTTCTATTTGCGTCTGACATTTTCCCTTCATTTATTTTTCCATTTAAATACATAAAATAATTGGATCTAACAATTATTTGCTTTTCTGTAACCCTTTTTGTTTGGATATAATTAGCTTCCGGGAAAACATATAACCAAATATCATAAAGTTCATTTCTTCACAAATGAAGAGTTGATACTAACATACTTGATAACCAAATATCCAAAATTTAAATTTCGCTTTTAAATGAAAAATATAATTTAACATTCTTATACGACATATTGAATAGCTAATCCAAACTTTTTAAATAACCAAATATCCAAAATATAATTCTCGCTTTGAGAGAAAATTATAGTTTAACATCTTGATATAATATCAATACTATTATATAATAGATGAAATATTAAAAGTTTGGTCGGTCGGTATGGTACATTGTGATTTTATTTAATTGTCCTTACTTATTTATAGAAATATATTACTAAATAATAATATTACTTATTTATAATCAATTATCTTTTTCACCTAAAATACATTATTTTTTCTAAAAAATTCCCCTACTTTTTCAAATATATCAGGGGCAATTATCCCTTTTAACTAAAACATGTTAGTTTTCTATTTTTCCTTACTAAAACCCTCCTTTCCGAAAAATATCTCAGACAAACCTTTAGTTATTTATTTTTAAACATATTTTAATATTATAATTATTTTTTAAAAATACCTATTTATTTTTTTTAACAAATGCAATTACTAAAAATATTAAAAATATAAATGATCAAATACCTATTTATAACCAATTACCTTTTCAGCTAAAACACATTATAGATTTTTTTCTAACAAAGTCCCTCATTTTCTAAATATATCACGGAAAATTACCTTTTTCAACTTACTTTTTCTATTTTTCTCACTAAAATCCATTCTTTTTCTAAAAATATCACGGACAAACCTTTTACGTATTTATTTTAAAATGTATTTAAATATTTTTAATTATTAAATTTTAAAACCTCATTTTTCAAAAATATCACGGGCATTTTCCTTTTTTAAACTAAATATATATGTTACATTTTTTTTATTTTTCCTTACTAAAATCCCTCCTTTTCCAAAAATTTAATGGGCAAACCCTTAATTATTTATTTTAAAATCTATTTTAATGTTTTTAATTAATTAAAAGTGTTTAGCTATTTTAACATGCCTACTTATTTTTTTAACAAATACAATTAATAAAATATTTAAAAAAAATAATAAAATAACAATTAACAATCTGTGCATCGCACGGGTTTTAAGCTAGTAATATCTAAAAACCATTTACTCTATCAAATTATATTCCATCTTCCTCCTCCAGTAATGTGAAAACCAAATTCTGATTTACTCCTAATTTATTATATTTTGCAAATTTGTTCCACCCCGCAGAAAACCTTGGCATTCCATTGCTGAATACAATTTTACTTATCCAAGTTCCATTAGGAGACCTGAGTATGACTTCCTCACTAGCTTTCCAATCTCTGTTTTGCGGAGTTTCATTTCTCGGAATATATTGTTCAAGGATAACATGTGTAAAAATAAAGAAATACTTTAGAAATGTAAAATAAAATGTAAACATTTTTGCCAAATCTTATTAATGGATCTTAAGGTAACAAACTTACCACTCCATGTGACGAGTGATTAACATTTGACAGGGTTAATAAAACTGTAAATTCTTGAACAATATGATCCATTTCTACCTCATTTATTCCTACTTCATTCATTATCTCATCTTCAACATCATCAGCAGTTTGTTCTTGACTCATTTCATTCTCTTCCAATTTTAATGAAATGTCATTCTGTTCTAACTGCAATGGAAGCTCTGCTCTTATCTCAACTTCTGCATCTACTTAAATATTAAAATATTAGATTATAAACAAAACAAGATATATAAAACCAAAAGATAAAAACCAGTCTTAGAAATATTGCCATTGTTACCTGATTGAGCTTCATTGATGGCAAAAGACTTCTCAACTTTAAACTTATCAAATATCACAAGTTCAAATCTTCCATTTCCAACATATGAAAACAACATGATATCTCTCTTCTGAAGGTTTTTCAAACCAATAATCTCAATCAAACCAATCACCTTTTTCTCATCTGCTACATAATTACCATGGTACACTTCACCATTCCACAACTCAAATGTAATTAAAGCCGGTATAACCATTCCAAACCTTTTGTAAAAAGAGTCTGGCACAACCTATACAAGAATAAAAAAATGGAATCATATAATTATCTAAAAATTTCCTATAATATCAATTTTGCTACAATATACCATTTCTCCTATTTCAAATGAACGGCTGTTTAGAGAGAATATAAATTTCATTCCTACTCCAGATTTTGAATCTACAAAACATATTATTGAGTATTAAGGTATTTCAAGATATGTATTCACTAATACAATGTAAAAATGAAAACTAATTTTGTATTTGATCTTGCCTTGATGATATATAGGACACCTTGGAATTGTTCTAAGTGGGACATATTCTACTTCCGATGAATCATCATTTAATACATGAACAGAGAAAATCCCTTCGCCTTTATAGCCGAATATAAATATAGAACCAGAAACCTTGATAATTTCCTTTATAAACCCATATAAATTAACCAGAGATTTTTCATTTCTCTGAAAAAGAACATGTATTTGGCGACCAGTTGGGAACTATAGTATAACATTTAAAGGTATTTGGTCTCCATATTCCAAAATGAAGTTAAGCAGCAATTCTTGATAACAATACATAAAAGGAAATGAAATCAAATAGTATAACTACTATATACAAGTTGCAGAATCTATTTCATAGCATAAATTAGCATGTTTGAAAAGAATTATACCATTTTTCCAGACTTAAAAGGAATGATAATTTGAGGATAGAATCTCGCATCAACATTCATCTAAAACAAAACAGATTAATATTATAAGCATGATTGTCACATTATATTAAACTCCAAAGTAAGCAAAACATGTTTGAAAACATACCATATCCAAATGTTCTGCTTCTCGAGTTAGTAAAGGATTTTCCATTAATGCATCCGCTTTGTGTTAGTATTAGTGCTCTATAGACAATACTTTTATGTTTTAAAGAAAACATTTTATTATTATACATTATGTTTTATTGATTATTGTTATTATTGTTATTATGTCTTTATTTACTGCGTTATAAATGTTAGCATAATAAATGTCCTTGGAATTATGATACGTATTCGATATCTTTAAGTATCACTACTAGAAAAAGTGTAATAGACATCACCGCTTTAACATCGGTCATTAATGCGACCGATGTAAAACGACTTAAAAACATCGATCTTTTTTAAAATGATGTGTTTGTGTTTCTAGGACATCGTATGCTTGGACAACCGATGTCTTACATAAGCCTTAAAAAATTTTAACCTCCACTCCCCCCAATTTTTCCCCCTGTTAATTTATTTTTCCCCCTTTACACCAAAATTTTCCCCCTCAGCCAAATTTTGGTTCCCCCGTAGTTAACAAACACCCCCTTCAGATAAAATTAAAAACATAAAAAGAAATCTAAAATTAAAACAATTGAAACAAAATCTCTCACTCACCCCCTTTCTCCAAAACCTTAAATCCCACCTCTCTCTCTCTCTCTCTCTCTCTCTCTCTCTCTCTCTCTCTCTCTCTCTCTCTCTCTCTCTCTCTCTCTCTCTCTCTCTCTCTCTCTCTCTCTCTCTCTCTCTCTCTCTCTCTCTCTCTCTCTCTCTCTCTCTCTCTCTCTCTCTCTCTCTCTCTCTCTCTCAATTAACTAGAATATCCAAGATACATGAATCTCGAATCTCTAATCTCTATCTCTCTTTCGATCGAGTTTATTCAAAATCAATCGAAACTACAAAGTTGTAAACATCTGTTCATATCTCAATTTGATTTGCTTGAAGCTACAAAGGCCGAATTGGTAAATGGGTAACCTTGCATTTGTACGTAAACTGAAATTAGTTCGATTTAGTTTTGAATTGGGGGTTTTTAAACTCGAATCCCTAATTTTATTTTATTTTTCTTATTTTTAATTTGGGGAAAAAGAATTTTAATTTGTTTTTTTATGCAGGAAAAATAATTTTGTTTGGGTAGTGCTCCAAAGCTCGAATTGGCAAGTGTTTATTTTATTGAACATTTATTTGTTTTTAGTGAACGTTGGAATTGGTGATTTTTTTTGAATGTTTGTAGTTGTTAATTGATGTTAAATTGTTTATTTTGTTTTTGATTGTTTATTTGTTTTTATGGTGCTTTGTCTATATATGTTCTTTAAGCTCTTTCAGAGTCTGCATATGATGAAAAGAGTTATACATATTTGTTTATTTTTTGGCAAATTATTATGTCTGCATATTTGTTTATTTGATGTTAAATTGTTTATTTGTTTTGTTCATGTATGAATTCTGCTTTCCGACTATTAGTTCCTCATTTAAGTTTACATTTTAAAGGTTGATATCCCCAGTAATTTACTAAAGTTGCGAAGTGACTAAAAGAATTTTGTCTTGCTGGTAGGTGAATTATACACAGTTGCTTGCAGTCTAACATATACTACACTAGTGGCAATATGAGGTGGAGATGATAAAGGATTTATTTCTAGGATTGGGCAAAGGAGTTTGGGCTGTTGAGTTACAAGGTATGCAGTGAAACCCCTAAGACATAGTATTTTTTTTTGCTCACCGATGTATCACCTTGAACTAAATTATTTATCTCAGCGCATGCTAAGGTTGATTCTTTATTTTTTAATTAAATTATGTTCAGCTCATATGATATCGTGTGCAAGTCACAAGGATTCTATTTCAAGTTTAGCCTCAGTACTAATGGACAAGTTCTCACATCTGGAAGCCTTGATTGGACTGTCCAAGTATCGGATGTAGCATCCAGTGATCTGAAGTTCACATCTTACGGTAGTTAGCTTTTTATCAGTTAGTTACCTTACATAGTTTTTTTTTTCGTAATTGTAGTTTTGAGTTTCCCATTGTATTGTACTTGTTTTCTTTAGGTAAAATTCATTATCTGTACGGGTTTTGAAGATGCAACTTCAAGGATCTTGAACCCAAAAAATGGGAAAAACATCCATGTAGTTGAAGGTGAGTATATAATAAAAATCAATGATATTAGCATATCATTTATATGTCTAGTGGGGACAATTACCGATATCAATATGACTTCTGTGTTCTCATTAATTTTATCATACAATTCTTTTCATGCACTTAATTTATTTAAGTTACATCAATTTCATATTTAATGACTAGTGCAGTTAGTACGTTCAGAAGCTGGAGGATAAGTTTGCCGAACTTCTTTATAATTAAGATCAGTACTGAAGTGTCTTTTTATTGTTTATTGTTGGTATAAACGTTTGAAGGTAAATCATAATTGACAATGTACATGTAAGTCCGTCCTTTTTGTTCTTCCAGTGCAGGAAAATTGCATGGGTATACCTATGCTCATTGACGTCGAAAAGAAAAGGGAAGGGTTAGATGATCTTTTAAATTTGACAGATTATGTTGTATGCTCAGCAAAATTTCCACAGGTAAGCACCTTACTAGTTACTAGTAACAAGCTGTTGATAACAGTTACTTGTTTTTTTCAAAATTGGTAGCAAGTCTTGTTACTAAGATTTTATCTTTCCCATTTATGTGGTACTGATTTATAATTGTATATATAGTCTCAAACTATTTGCCAATCTACTGTATGAGGCAAAAATTTGAGAATACTAACGTTTTTGTCAATTTTGTGAATTGATGTGTAGCATTGTGATACTTTGGGTTCAGCTAGCTAGTTCCTTATATATGATTTATTGGTTTGGATTATGGTATGGATGTTTATGGTTGTTTGAATGACATTGGTTGGATATTTTGTCAATGACAAAATGAGTAGCTGTGGTTATCTTCACCCCTTATTTGATTGGAAACTTAACCACTTTAGTTATATGTATGTGAAGTATGTATAAATGAATGACGAACAATTTCTATCTTTTTAAAAGTACCTTGTGATTTGAATTTGTGAGTTTGAATTATAACTTGACTTGTATTTTCTTTTGTTATACTTGAATTAGGTTGACCTTGATGAAGATAATGAGCTGGACGGGGATGATGATTCTATTTTTCTTGCTTGCAATGGACTTTAGGCTTACATGAGGCTTGTTTTCGAAATTGTTTTAGTTGTTTGGTTTTCCGGATAATGTAATCAAAGTTTGCTTTTGGTATATAGGCTCATACCGAGCATATCATTTTGGTTTTACTCAATGATGTAAGAATATTGAATTTTTTTTATAATGACAAATTCAGTTTTAATTATTTTTTGGTGTGATTAAGTGCGTAGGTTAGTGCAATAAATTTATGTGAAAATGAATATTATACATTATTGTACAACCACAAAGACATCAGTTTTTAAAATGAAATCAATGTCAAATGTATATCCAGACAACAGATATTTATCAACAAAGCAATGTTAAATGTAGGTTCAAACAACAGTTTTTTATAAATAAACTGATGTTAAATATAGGTCTAGACAACGGATTTTCACAAAAGAACCGATGTCAAATATATGTTTCAACATCGGTTAAAAACTGATGTCTAAAAGGGGGACTTTTAACATCACCGACAAAGACATTGGTTGAAAAAGTGAAAGACATCGGCCAAAAACTGATGTGTATTGCAGTTTTTCTAGTAGTGTATGTGACTTAAAAATGAGATTATATGAATAGTATCTTTATTCCTAAATATCCCTAGTTGAGTGTTATTATTTAAGGACAATAATAATACACAGAGACTAGTATGTTTGTTGACTGATGACCACATCTCATTGGTCATATGTATGGTGATACTAAAGTCAAAACATAGGTGCATGTAAGAGTACATGACACTGGATTGACCCGCAGTGAGATTACACATGTTAATAGTGTCATAAGTAATTCTCACTGTGATAATGGTGTAATGATCCTTAGACCTGAAATCATTATATTTTTATACGAGAATTAATATACTTTGATTACATTAAAAGTTACCTTTGACCGGGTGATGATAAAAGTGGACATTGGGTATATTATGAATCCTATGAGAAATATGAATGATTTAGATGGGATTTAACCCTCCTAATTTTAGGAGCGATATTATTGGCCTCTTATTTGAGTGAGACTAAGAAATGCACCGCCGTGCTCAAATGTTGATTTGATTTATTAGTCTACTCATCGATCAAGAAAACTAAGATTAAATTATGAAGAGGATGACACATTACATGCCCCGAGTTTAATCTATAATATTAAGGTTAAAGGGATTATATTACTTGGAACATTATTCACGAAAGGCTTAATCGAATCACTGATTTAATTATTATTACTTGGGTGGCAATTATGTATTACTAGATGCCGCTCATTGTTTACAATTTTAATTAGTTATTAAAATTGTTACCAACGTAATAATAACCTACAGGGTCACACAAAAAGAACGCTTGAAGGCGAAATAATTTAAATTATGATTTTAAATTTAAATAAGTAATTTATTCTATTTATAATATTAATTAAGTATGACTTGATTAATTATTTAAATCGAAAATGGAATTACTTAAACTAATTCTGAAATTAGTTATTAATTAATTAAGTGCGACTTAATTAAATAATAAATTGGAATTTCGGATTAGTATTTGATTATAATTGGATTATAATTAGAAAACTTATTTTCCTCTCTATATAAACTCTAAAAGAGGGCTGATTTTAATGTGGAAAAACGTTTTTATATTAAAACCCTAGACGCTTATGAGAGCAAGAAAAGAGATAGAGAAAGAAGCAGTTTTCGGGTGCTAGTACACATCAATCCTTCAAGAAAAGCGTTCGTGTGGATACCATAGAGCGTAGATCGCGAGAGCGGGATACGTGGTGATTGAAAAAGCTTTGGATCTCCATTAATCTTCCATTAATGAATTAAATTTTCTTAAGGTATTTGTTCTTAATCTCCGAATTAAATCTTTTGTTTTCGCATGGATCCTGCGGAGGGGTTTCGAATTTTGATTTATTTTTACGTTTTCCGTTGCGTTTATGTGCTCGAAACCCTTCAATGGTATCAGAGCTACTTGCGAAAATGTTTTAATTCGGTTATATGTTTAAAGTTTTGATGTATATACAAGCATGTTTGCGATTATCATGATTGATGTGTTGTTTTGATGATAACATTGATGTATATGCATAAACTTTACATTAATGATGATTGGGATGATCATATGATGATCATATAATCTGTATGTATACTGATATATACATGATATATGTTTTTTCTTGTTATGAGAATCGTATTCGATACGATTTCTGAACACGGTGCGCAGATTTAGTGAAATTTGTATACTGTGTCAGATTTTCGCCGAAAATACCTTTTCAGAAAGGGAAACGAACGTCTGAACAAAACTGAAAAAGTCACTCGTTCGGCTGTAAGGCGTTTGACGTCGTTTACTGTCTGTAAACAACGATTTAATGTTTTCAAAATTCTGATTTTGATTTCCTGATTTACACTTTATTTGATTTCTATGATTGGATCATGAGAAATATGATATGGTATGATATGTTAATGCAATATGAGATGTTCTTAATTGTTATATGAGCATGGTGATTGGTTATGGCCTAAAGACCCATAAGATAGTGGTTTTGTTTTAATGGTTTGGTTTCTAAATACGACTTGCATGTTGTTATTCCTTGTAATGCTTAAATCTCGAATGTAACTCGAGTTCTACTTGTAAGTTCAGTAGGATAGGTTGTTTTATTTATGTAATATATATGAAGACATCCAAGATGGAGAACCAAGGAAGCATTACAAGGAGGCAAACAAGGAGACAAGTTAAAGCTTGAAGACTTGTAACATTGTATTGTATTTTGATACCACCATAGATTGACCTTGATTTTTCCATTAGCTTGGAAATATCACTTAGGTTGGGCCATAACCAAACACGTTTACTTTACGCAATTTACATATATGATGCATGTGATGATGATATGTATGTGTAGTTATAATGATGCATGCTTTAATTAGATTAAACATGTATGTATTAGATACGTCACCCATACCATGTTTGCTAAACAAGATAAAATCTGTAACTATTCAAGATTTTAAAATTGAACAAAAATGAACATGAGATTCCTGTGTTTATGAAACACGAAAATAAGTATGAATTTCAAATTTTGATATGGGGTGATTTTGACAAAAATACAAGCAGCGCTTGTAAGAAATGCGGGTTTTAAGTGAGACCACTGTGACTCCTCCGACGGACCGGAAATCAAACCATTGATGAATTTTGATTTGAAGTACTTAGTTCAAGTAAAAATTGGGAATCTCTTGATGATGGGATCATGGTCGTTTTAATAATAACAAATACCTATAGTTAAAATATTAAGTCAATTAGATGCCTTCCAACGGGCAACACTCGTCAAGACCAAGATCGAGAAAGAGTGGGTTCGCCAAAGCGAAACACTCCAATCTATCGTGGTAAGACGCGATGAAGTAACTGTGATACTTAACTGTTAGACCATTGGGTTAGACTTAACTAAGTTACCACAATAGGATTGTGAACTTAGAAGCATGGAGCTTGGTATGATTTATTAGATAAATGTGAACAAATGTTGTTCTACCAAACTTTCCAAGAGTTATATATGATATAATTGACAAGAGTTGTCTACCTAAATAAATCATGTTTTGGGAGTAAAGCCAAAGCTGACCTTAAGCATGACGAAATAGGGATCTTGGCTCACTAGAAAGATTTAAGAGAAATACTTTCCGAATTAATAGTTAGGGATATATATTTGATAAAAATAGTGGGAGGTATATAATGATATACCATAATCACTTAAACATAATAATTAATAAATTTGCAACCTAGATTAATTTTATGCACTTTAATATTGTAGCTATCAAATGACAAATAACATAAACAACTTCTCTATGCGATCAGTCCTTGAGAAGGACAAGCTGACAGGAACAAATTTCCTCGACTGATATAGGAGCTTGAGGATCGTCCTCAGGCACCACGATGTTAGTCAAATTCTTCCCTTACCTTTTAGCTAAGAATGTAACATGTGCCGAACATAATGCTTATTGGAAGCAAATTGATGATTTGACTGATGATGCTTCATGTCTCATGCTTGCAACTATGAGTGTTGAGCTTAAGAAACAATATGAGCATGTTGATGCTTATGAGATATTTGAGCACCTTAAAAGATGTTTGAGGAAAAGGCTCGTCAAAAGGGATTTGACAATAGCAAGACACCATACACCTACAAGTAGGGAAAGTGAGATTCGGTTGGTCCAGATGTTCTAAAGATGATAGGGTATAATGAGTACCTTGATTATTATTTTTGGGTCTCAAGATTGGTCTAGAGACTTAGAATGATTTGATCATACAAATCTTTGAATAATAACTATTCTCAATTAGTTAGTGAACAACGAAATAAATGAGATAGACATAGCACCCATTAAGTTGTGAAGCACGTTGAGAACTGCTGTAAGCAACATGATAAATGCATGGACTACTTCCATAGTGATGGTGAATGTAGGAATGTTTTGGGAAAGGAAAATGGAATGGAAAGAAGAAGATTTGATCTAATTCTATAGCCATATTAAACTCCAATCCCAAAGAGGTTTTGTCGCCTAAAGGAGGTGTTGCTAATTAAAGAAGATGATTGTCGCTTCTGTGGAAAACCGAAAGACTGGAAGTTAAACTGTCATGCTTATTTGGAAGATCTAAGAAGAAGACCGGCGAGGGTCAAGCTTCAGGTTTCGGGTTAGAATTGGAGCAAAAATTGTTGCTCTAGTTGAAGTAACTCGTTACTTAATTTTGCCTATAAGGCTAAGTTTAGAACTTGATAATTGTAACTACGTGCCTCTAAGAGTAGAGACATTATATTGGTTTCTTGTATGGACAAGAAAGGTTTTTCATTTTAATTGTATATATAACAATTGTTGTTTATTACATTTCAATGAAAAAGTTAATGATGTTGCACAATTAGTTAACAATTTATATGTTCTAAAATGACTCAAATCAAACATTACCTTTGGCACTGTAATTAAAGCCATATTATAAGAAACACATTTCCAATTTACATAATGATGGATGATTGGATAAGTTTGATTATGAATCATACGAAGAATGTGAATCTTGGTTTATTTGGCAAAAGGACAAAAGCCCCTTTTACTGAAAATGGTGAAAGGGCCATCGAACAATTAGGACTTATACATGGTGATGTATGTGGTCATATATGTACGATGACAGGAGGTAGATTTTACTACTTCATAACGCTCACTGATGATGTCAGTAGATACGTATATAGATATCTTTTGATGAACAAATCCGAATTGTTTGAAAAGTTCAAATAATATTAAGCTGAAGTAAAAAGGTTCAATGAAAGGAGTTTCTAAGAGCTGAAATCACATTATGTTGGACATAGTGCGATGGATGATGAGTCAAGTGGATCTTCCAATAAGTTTCTGGGGTTATACCCTAGAGACAGGTGCATATACACTCAACCGTGTTCCTACTAAAATGGTTCAGGAGACACCATATAAGATGTGGACTGAAAAAAGTTATAGCATGTCATTTATGAAAATTAGGGGATGCAAAGCGTTTGTGAAACGTTTAACCTCTGACAAGCTAGGACCAAAATCAGATCAATGTAATTTTGTGGGATACCAAATTAAAACAAAAAAGGGGGTATTACTTCTTTAATCCTCCAGAGAACAAAGTGTTTGTTGCTCGGACTGCTGTATTTCTTGAGAGAGAATTTCTTTCTAAAAGAAATAGTGGGAGGAAAATAGATCTCGATGAGGATCGAGAACCACGAGATAACATTGAACCAAAGTTGGAACAAGAGCAAAATGTACAAGAAAATGTTAATGACAATACTGCTCAAGAAACACAGGTTGTTCGTAGGTGTGGTAGGATTCACCATGAGTCCGAGATATATTATGAATTTCTCTTGACTTAGGATGGTGATGTAATGCTTGTGAATAATGATAATGAGCCTCTTACCCACCAAGACGCTATGAAAATTCCAAGATCTAAAAGTTGGCAGGAGGCCATGAAATCTAAGATGGATTCCATGTATGAAAAACCAAGTATGGACTTTGGTTGATCCACCTAAAGGGGTAAAACCAATAAGGTGCAAGTGCGTTTTCAAGAAGAAAACTAACATGGATAGTAATATAGACCTATAAGGCACAACTGGTGGCAAAAGGTTTCAAGTAAATTCATGGTATTGACTATGTTGAAACTTTTTCACCAGTGGCAATGGTCAAGTCCATCAGGATTTTGCTTGCTTACTATGACTATGAAATCTGGCGAATGGATGTCAAGACTACTTTCTTAAATGAGAGCGTAGAAGAGGTTGTGTACATGACATAACCTGAAGGTTTTGTAGATCCAAGTTTTGCTAGAATGGTTTATAAGATAATTCGATCTATTTATGGATTAAAGTAAGCCTCGAGGAGATGGATATACGTTTTGATGAAACAGTCAAATAGTTTGGCTCTATTCAAAATGAAGATGAACCGTGTGTTTACAAGAAGGTTAGTGGGAGCCATGTGGCATTCCTAGTATCATATGTAGATGATATATTACAAATAAGGAATGACATTCTTTCTCAACAGACTGCTAAGACTTGGTAAAGAAATAGTTTCTTGATGAAAGACTTAGGAGATGTGTCCTATATCTTAGGGATCAGGATCTATAGAGATAGATCACGAAGATTTTTTGGCTTAAGTCAGAGTACATACATTGACAATGTATTGCACCAATTAAGGATGCAAAGAGGCTAAAAGGGAAATGTTCCCATGTCTATGAGATAGTGATCTCAAAATAAATGGTCTAAAATCATTGGATGATATGGACCACATTAGTATAGTTCTATATGCTTCGGAAATGGGTTTCATAATGTATGTGATGATATGTACTCGTCATGATGTCTCATATGCTTTGAGCATGACGAGTAGGTACCAGTCTAATCCAAGTGATGGTCACTTGATTGGAATCAAGAATATTCTTAAGTGCCTGAAGAGGACTAAAGACTCATTCTTGGTATATGGAGGAGATGGGAAGCTGGATGTAAAATGTTACACGGATGTTAGTTTCTAGACAGACATGACGGTTTTTGTGTCTTAGTCTGGATTTTTGTTTTGTCTAAAAAGATGTGTTGTAAGCTAGAATAGTTCACAGCAAGAACTGTAAATGATTCTACAATCGAGGCTTAGTATATTGATACTAGCGAAGTAGCCAAAAAGGATGTTTTGGGAATTTACCAAGGCGATATCACCTTATTAATGAGATTAATGATCAAGGAGATATACTTATATGTAAAGTGCATATTATTGATAATATTGCAGAACCACTGACTAAGGCTTTGTCGCAGCAGAAGCATGTAAGTCACACTAGTTCCAAATGTATTGGATACATGGGATATTGGATCTAGTGCAAGTGGGAGATTGTTAGTATTAGTGCTCTAGAGACAATACTTTTATGTTTTAAAGAAAACATTTTATTATTATAAATTATGTTTTATTGATTATTGTTATTATTTTATTATGTCTTTATTTATTGCGTTATAAATGTTAGCATAATAAATGTCCTTAGAATTATGATACGTATTCGATATCTTTAAGTATGTGACTTAAAAATGAGATTATATGAATAGTATCTTTATTCCTAAATATCCCTAGTTGAGTGTTATTATTTAAGGACAATAATAATACACAGAGACTAGTATGTCTGTTGACTGATGACCACATCTCATTGGTCATATGTATGGTGATACTAAAGTCAAAACATAGGTGCATGTAAGAGTACATGACACTGGATTGACCCGCCGTGAGATTACACATGTTAATAGTGTCATAAGTAATTCTCACTGTGATAATGGTGTAATGATCCTTAGACCTGAAATCATTATATTTTTATACGAGAATTAATATACTTTGATTACATTAAAAGTTACCTTTGACCGGGTGATGATAAAAGTGGACATTGGGTATATTATGAATCGTATGAGAAATATGAATGATCTAGATGTGATTTAACCCTCCTAATTTTAGGAACGATATTATTGGCCTCTTGTTTGAGTGAGACTAAGAAATGCACGGCCGTGCTCAAATGTTGATTTGATTTATGAGTCTACTCATCGATCAAGAAAACTAAGATTAAATTATGAAGATGATGACACATTACATGCCCCGAGTTTAATCTATAATATTAAGGTTAAAAGGATTATATTACATGGAACATTATTCACGAAAGGCTTAATCGAATCACCGATTTAATTATTATTAGTTGGGTGGCAATGATGTATTACTAGATGCCGCTCATTGTTTACAATTTTAATTAGTTATTAAAATTGTTACCAACGTAATAATAACCTACAGGGTCACACAAAAAGAACGCTTGAAGGAGAAATAATTTAAATTATGAATTTAAATTTAAATAAGTAATTTATTCTATTTATAATATTAATTAAGTATGACTTGATTAATTATTTAAATAGAAAATGGAATTACTTAAACTAATTCTGAAATTAGTTATTAATTAATTAAGTGCGACTTAATTAAATAATAATTTGGAATTTCGGATTAGTATTTTATTATAATTGGATTATAATTAAAAAAAACTTATTTTCCTCTCTATATAAACTCTAAAATAGGGCTGATTTTAATGTGGAAAAACGTTTTTATATTAAAACTCTAGCCGCTTATGAGAGCAAGAAAAGAGATAGAGAAAGAAGCAGTTTTTGGGTGCTAGTACACATCAATCCTTCAAGAAAAGCGTTCGTGTGGATACCGTAGAGCGTAGATCGCGAGAGCGGGATACGTGGTGATTGAAAAAGCTTTGGATCTCCATTAATCTTCCATTAATGAATTAAAGCTTCTTAAGGTATTTGTTCTTAATCTCCGAATTAAATCTTTTGTTTTCGCATGGATCCTGCGGAGGGGTTTCAAATTTTGATTTATTTTTTACGTTTTCCGTTGCGCTTATGTGCTCGAAACCCTTAACTTTGTCCATCGTTTCACTTTCTTCATCTCTATTTGTAAAATACAGTATAAGCTTATTAGTTATATAATTATGAAAAGCTCTATATATTATTGTGAAGATTTAGTATTATGTCTTTCTAACTTAGTTATTTTGTTTAACCTGAGTCTGAATTCCATTCATACTTCCAAAACCAGTTGATCTCCACATTTTCTTTAAATCTTTGTCCGTTTGTAGAGTATTTAATTTCTTTCCCATCTTTCTGAAAGATTCTTCCGTGCATCACAACGCTATTATTTATCATGAAAACCATAGTCTCCTTTGATCTCAAATTCAAATGTTCCATCATTTTTCCAAGGTTTGATATATATCCACCTATATAATTTTAAACAATTCCCCAACGTTTACCAACAACTTCAAGCTCATTTATCTTATTTAACTTTTCACCATATATATCCTTAATCCATTTTGAAACATACTGTTACACATAAACATTTAGTATCCATTTATATTAGATCAAAATTGAAGCACAAATACAATTGAATTGATATAATGCTTAATAAAATTTAAAACAAAGACATACCAGCAAACCTTCTTTTAACCAAGAGTCAGATACAACCTTAAAAAAATATCTCTTCCACTCTTCGCAATCTGTATAAATTTTATAAACGACAAGTACATTCAATCAATTTTTGCTTATTACATCAAATAGTACAATTATATGTAAGAATTGGTATTAGCTATATTACCAGGATTTTCATCAATTACTTTGTCTTCGCCTTTAAAAATGCATGCATTTACTATGTTCTGTCCAACATAAGGTACTTTAAAAAGTACCAATACATCACCAACCTCTAGATTAGTTTCTTTAGCAAACTCACTTCATCCCTTCTCAAGCATACATAATCCGTCTTTCCACTCTACAAAAATCTCCCATATTTTCTCAACGAACCTAAGCATTATCTTCGTACCATTTACAAAATCTTTGTAAATGTTTTGCAAATCTGATTTCAAAATCTGTATTTCAAAATTAGAAACATAATATTATATTAGTTAAAAATATAAACCAATGTATAAGCCTTGAATATAATAGAAACATAAAAATTCTTACCAGATTCTTGAATCTCTTATAAATATCACAACTAATAATATTGATATCAAAATAATCAACACCATTCTCACAACCGTTGAATAACCATAGAGCATATGATTTCTCAAATTCCATTGATGAACAACCCATCATGTATAACTCTTTTCTCCAACTGTTAATATTTTCATTCTCAAAAAACTTCTCCGGGTCCTTTGTTGGATAGTTGCACTCAATAGCTAAATTTTTGAATATTTGAACAACAAACAAATTTTCCCCATAATAATCAAACTGAACTAAATGATAAAGTTTAACCCCATAAAACCTTATGAATTTTCTTAAACAATAGATGTCTTTACTTTGAGCATCATACTTTGCTTCCCAAACAATATTATTCAACCTAACGTGAATCCTCAAAGATAGATCTTTTCCGAATTCATCATGAAAAGATTTAGGAACTCTCTGTACAAAATCGAATGAGGGTGATTACACATTTGAAAACCAGGTGACAATTTAATTTAAAAGTTTTCTTATTATGTAGAATACTTACAAATGATCCGTAGCTTTGCTCATCATTATTAGCTGATAAGAAACTTGAAAGAAGTTGCCTATTTCCTGTTATTTTAAAAGTTTTTTTACAAAATTAAGTTACAATATTCAGATCAAATAATTAATGCAAATTATAAAAAAATAGAATACCAGTGTGAAACTCTTTGCCTTGAGACCTACGTGTCTTAAATTTACCCTGAATGAAGAAAGGAAAATATATAATGTCATATATAAATGAGAAAAACAAACGATCATCCACATATACTTAAAAAAAATATTTGAGTATATGCAGTGGCAGACTTAGAACGTTTAGTCAGTCAGGGAATACTGTATAAATTTTCTTTTCGAACCACGGAGCTGTAAACTTGCTTTCTGTTTTGTTTTGTTTTTTTTTTTGCTTCAGTTTCTCTGATTTTTTTTGTGGACACTAGGTTTTGCAACTACAAAATGTTTCCTTGGGCTGTATGTAAGTTTTAGATAATTGAAGTATCCACAGGTGAGTTGGACCATTTTATGAACAATTTGGCTATCTGCATAACATGAAGAATAAGCCCAAAAATGTTAGATCAGGATTCAATGATCGTCAGGATCTAGACTCAACTGATCAGGATTGCTGATGCTCAAGCGTCAGTATCAGGATTGCTATCAGGATTACTATCAGGACTATGATCAGGATTGATCATCAGGACTTGAAGCTGATCAGGATTACAACTTCGAGTTATTTATGGAGTCTAGTTAAAGAAGGAAGTTTATTTTGTCGATTCCTAGTTTATAGGAATGAAGTTGTCGGTTAGGATATGTTTCAATATAGTTGGTAATTGATTCGGACTTATCTTGTAATCCATAGAGAAGCTGTGTAGTATATAAACACAGTTTAGGTTTTGATTTTAATTTAATCAATAGCATACACGAGTATATTATAACCTAGAAGCTCTCAAGAACATCAGAATTTCTTGAGAGAGTTTTTAACAGTTTTTTATCAGATTTAATAAAGCTGTTATTATTCTTTCATATTTGTGATCTATATTTTATTAAGTCGAGAATCTTATACAATTGTATTCAACCCCCTTCTACAATTGTTATTTACTGGGCAACAAAAAATTTCAGCACAGGCCAGAGCATACCCTGTCCTGGCTGTAAGTTCCCCACTGAGTATACGATTTACAGTTTTCTTAAGTTGTTCTTAACAATTTCAGTTTTTCATCAAAATCAAACATTCATTCAGAGTGAAGTGATTTTTGTGCATTCAAATTTTAAATACATGAACATAAGAACTACATTAACAGGTACCAAATCAATCAGTGTATATATAGATGCTTAATCAAACAATACTATATCATCAATCAGTATACAAGTTTAATTAGACCCAAAAAAAAAAGTACCTCCATTGTTGAAGAACACGTAGACACATGAATCTCTGAAAATAAACTGATCCGTGTAAAGGTTGTTGATCGGTACAGTCTCCGCATGCAACTCTGATTTGGGATTTTTCTTACCTATATTGACTCCTTACTTTTCTAAACTTATACATACTCGGGTCAAACTGTATCACTTTTATAATAAATATTGTAATAAGTTGTTTTGAAGTCACACTAATTTCAAGAATTGTCGATCATTTTTTTTATCTCAGTTAGTCATTTAAAAAGTCAACTTGAGGATTTTTCTTACATTTATTAATTCTTTTTTTTTTCTAAACTCATGTATACTCCAGGTTTAACATTATCAGTTTTATAATGAATAAATATCGTAATAAGTATTTTTAAAGTAAAATATACTAAAGATTGAGAATTTTTCATTAAAAAAAATAAGTGGAAAACGTGTATATTTTTATGCATTTTTATGCCAAATTTGAAAAAAAACATGTAAATTACCTCATTATTTACTATTTATTCCAAATTTATATTCAAGTTAAGCTATAAAATTTTGCAATAAAATTAACAATAATTTATAATTATTAACCAGCACCGTGTGCGTAGCATGGGCAATATTACTAGTCCCTTATAGAACATGTCCGATGCAAGTACTTGTATTCAAATACATTTATATATTTATACAAGGATAGTGATCAATTTAAAATTTTAATATACATTTTTAAAACTCGACTTAACTCAATTTTTAATTATTTTAAAACTCAAAATCCTAATATCATTATTATTTAAATTTACGATCGAATATGAAAGATTTAGTTCTATTTGAGTTATATTTTGAATATATATATAATATGAATTATCAAAACTAATAAATATCTAAAACGAAAGAATTATGGAAGTGAGGTAAAAAGTATTACAAATATTATTTAATTATATTATTTATAACAATATATGTGTACTCCTTAAACTTCCGGATGATCTTTTCTATATTTCTGCTTGTAAAAATTTATACTTCAAGCTATTTTTCTGTTTTAATGTATGAAAACACATATTGAACATGTCCAATGCGTACACTTGTATTCAAATAAACTTTATATATTTGGAGAAGACAATGATCACGATAAAAATAACACTACGACATAGATGGCCTATCGCAACAAATTAGGGGGGGGGGGGGGTGTTACCATACTGGATGTTACTATAGCTATACAATTTTTGTACTATTATAACGCAGTGATTTTGGGTGTTACCAAAGCCGTGAAACTATGTTACTATAGTTGTAAAGGGTGTTACACTGGGCAACACAGTGAGGTATGTTACCTTAGAGTATAGTATTAATGAATAAATTAAGTTAAATTAAAAAGTAATATTCCATCAAATTATTGAATTATTTTTATTTCATAAATATTAAAATATTTTTGATAAATTTAGAATAAAAAAATATTAAAGAATTATTAAATTTTGATTAAAATCATTATAATTATAATTTTATTAGAGAAAATAATAATTTGTAAAAACTGTGAATAATTACAAAATAATGAAAATAATGAATTTAATAACTTTAATTTAATATAAAGAAATTAAAATATATTTATAATACTTTTTTAAAAAAACTACGAAAAGGAAACTACGAAAGGCCGAGTGGGAAAAAAAGCTCAAAGCAGCAAAACGAAAAATTAGAATTGGGCGAAAGAAGGCGGGGGATTGGGCCAAAATAAAAGTACTCTCGCTTTTCACTTCTCTCACTTCTTTCACAATTAGGCGTTCCATTAGGGTTCGAAGCGTGGAGCGATTAGAGTTCAATTAGGGTTCAAGCTTTGATTCAATTTGCAACAGATTCAGGTTCGAGCTTTGTTCGGGTTTAATCTACGGTTTAATTTTCATTTGGTTTTGATTTTGTATGTGATTGTTTATATATATGCGATTGTTTGTATACCCCTCTTTTCACTTTACTTCAACATCAGAATTTCTCAATCCATATGCGAAACACAGCCCTGAAAAGATTTGAAGGTCAATTATCATATATGTGTGTTTTTATGTGTGTATTCCTCTGTTTATATATGATATCATTTTATTTGATTATATGAAAGCTGAACAGTGTTTAAAATTGATGAACAGGCTCACCTGGATGAAATTAAAAACAAACATTTACGTAATTTGATGTTTGATACTGAACGCTGCAAGTCAATGATGCTGGATGTTTTTGTATATCTATATATTCTTTTTAATTTTTATGAATTCTGTTATAATTTAGTAAGTTAATTAAATAATGGTGAAATTGTAGCGAATTCGATAATCTGTTCTTTGATTACGTGAGGCAGTGTGCCACTACTGACACTATTGATAAGCTCCTCAAGTTGGCTGAGGTGTGTTTATATTAATTTTTTAGGAACAATTTTTAGGAACAATTAACATGTTGTGATTGTGTATATTGTAATGGTTCTTGTTGTATCGAAATGCAGGCGGCTCGCCTCAAGGAAAAGATCACCAGTATGTTCAATGGAGAACGTGTAAGCCTAAAATTTATGTAGATCATCTTTGAGCTTTATTAGTGAGCTTAATTAGTGCAGCTTGATTACTGAGCTTAATTAGTGCCTCTTGCGTGGTGTTTATTCAAAGTGATGGTACTTGGGTAGGTTTCTAACTTGTACAAGATCTTATTTAGCTATATTCACAATTACTTGTAAAATATCTATCCTGACTCAAAACTACCAGAATTTCTGAGGCATTATTTGAAATAAATATACAACTGTTGCTTTTTGTGGGCATCAAAGAAAATATTATCTAAATTCAAGTTGAAATGGTCTGTTGCGGAACATGACCGTGAGAATGTATGCATAAAGATATTAAGCCAAGATACCTGCCTCACCAGCATGTTGTTTTTAGGTATTATGTTTTTATGCATCTAATAATTCCCAAGTTATTTTGATACATTAGAGGACAGAGGATAAAGGAAAGGAATATGGCTCCTATGTTAAAGCATGAGGGTTTAGATGGTTTGTGAGAGAAACAGGTACTACTTCCCTTTATCATAAAATTATGCAGCTTCTTGATAACATATTGATTTTTAAGTATCACCATACATGCTCAACTAGAAGCGATCGTGGTACGATTATTTTCCTACACGGGGCCCCAACACAGTCCTACAGTTATCGAGTTGTTATGTCTCAAGTATGAGCCCTAATCAATATTTAGATCAGCAATGAAAGATATGAAATATCTATCAACTACCTTTTCCCTTTGCCATTTTTACTTCAATAATTTAAGTCTTTTTATAATATTTTTTTTATAAAACTAAAACAGATGGTTGATGCTGGCTTTCGCTGCTATGCACCTGATTGGTTAGGGTTTGGTTTAAGTGAGAAGCCACTGCCAAAATACGATTTCGACTACACTGGTTTGTAATTATTTTGAAGGGATATGCAACATTGACAGTAGCATTTTTATGAAGCTAATTCTCCAACATTGTTTTTAGAAATATTAATTTTTCAACAGTATAGTGAAATATTAATTTAGAAAATGAAAATGTCAAGGTTTTTTTACAAGGTTTATAAAAACATTTAGATTTATGCCACGATGATTTTCACATGTAAATGTTTGACGTCAAAGATTTTATATTGTGAAAGTAGACAAAAATGTAGGATATATGTTGTTTTTTGTGAGGTGGAAACAATTATGTCTTGTAGTTTTTCTCTTGATGTTTTGGTGAATAATTTAAATTCTGACGTGGCCATAGTCCACACTGATTGATATGCGAGTCCAATTTGCTGGTAATATATTTTTCTTCCAAAAATATGAACAGATAGACAGAAGAATGTGCTTCCTTGTGTGTATAGGTCTTTGTTGTTTAAGATTGATAGATTTTTTTTTTAAACTAGAATTTACCTGGATAGTTATTCCAAGATGTTGAATTGGAGCAGAGTATTTTCAAATAATTTGAAATTAAGTTGGTTGTTCCAAGATGGTCTCTAAATTGTATTTTCTTGTCAGTACTAGTTATATTTGAAATTGGCATTTAAATACTAAGATATGTGAGTGAATATTATGCACATACTTAGAAAGGATAATGGTTTGAATGTTTGAACTACTAGTTATTTTGGTTGATGGATCATTGGTGAAATAAAATTGGGATCTGTAGAGACATTGATCACTAACCAGTTCAGCATATGGTGAATCTTAGTTTGTTAATTTGTAATTGACCACCTATTTGTTAGGTACGAGCTCGAGGTTGGACACTGGTAACTACTCTTGGGGTAGTGAAGCTGTGACACGGAAGACCAGAATTCTAAATTAACATTTTTCTAAATCACTGAAGCAGGTAGCGCGTATGTATCCAAAATTGCATTTTTTTATATACTTTCAAAATTTATATACATATATCTTAGCAAGGGATACTGTCTAAATAATTATTCACACTTTGATTATTTTAGTTGCCGTACATACCTCAAACTTTTTTCTATTCAAATATATATGATGGCACTTTCCAGAATATTTGATTCCAACTTTAAGGATAAGTTTGAGGAATGTTAGCACTAGATTGTAGACCTTGAGGTAGAACTTGTCTTGGAAATCATTTGATTGTAGACCTTGAGGTAGATTTTAAATTATTTTATCTTATCACAGTGCAATCATTTGTCTTGGCCTGACTCACCTTCTCCAATTTTTTCTTTGGTATAGGCTTTAAAGTTAATTGTCACTGATCCTGACTCAATGTGAGGCTCTTACAATGGTCTGTGCTAAGTATACGAATCAGATGCAGAAAGAACATGTTAAATAACAGTGTATATTGACTTGTAAAAATTATTTTCTAATACGCTCTTCTTGCATTCTAATACACTCTAATTGCAGATCTTGTTGAAAGTGTTATTTGCAGCTCACTGATTGTATTACTGACAAACCCGATATAGGTTCTTGTGACTCAAATGCAAGTGAGTTCTGTTTTCTTCTTTTATGTGTTGTAATCATTAGATGTATATTCAATTTAGTCATGTTGTTGATACTGTCTGAACATATATCCTTGATCGTTAAAATGCAGGATGCTTGCGTCGAAGTATTTTCATCTTTATGCTTTATATACATAACGATCTTATGGACTACCTATGTGTGTAGATGCATACTCAAGCAGGAATGAAAATGTTGGAGGCAAAGAAGGAAGCTTGACAAATGAGTGACGGACCTAGCACTTAGACATCTAGTGGTTTACGCAGTACCTTTTGATGACCTAGTATAGGTTTTTCTATCCTAGCGATGTGGTTATTAAAAATGAACATGTAATTTTCTTTTGGTACTTGTACATTTTAATTTATGTTCTTTAGTGTTGGTGGATATTATTGGTTAATGTGGTTGGTTTGTTAGTGGATTGGTTGTGTTATTGGTGAATGAAATTAGGACTTGCTTAGTTGTTGGTTTATTTGATGGGAAATACAATTTTTAAACAACATATTTTTATTTTGTTACACTTAAGGTGTTATTACAGGTAGAATTGTGTGTTGCAACTGGTAATATACATGTGGGCTCCCTATGTGAGTCCCACATGTTTATGCAAAATTGTAATATCTTTGGTAACATAGAAAGTATGTTGCTATAGAATGTTTATTGTGTTGCTGTAGATATCTTTAGTAACACAGTTTGCTATGTTATCTTAGGGGTCCTCAGTATGTTACTATAGACCCCTATAGCAACTGCTGAGAACCTAACACGGCTCTGACGTTACCATAGCCCTTTTTGGGGCTATAGCAACGCGAAACTGGGCTTATAGCAACATAGTTTCGTGGTTGCAAAAGGCCAATTATGGCGTAATGTAAGATATATACATTTTTAAATGAAAGCACTTATAGAACATGTCAGATGCAAAAACATGTATTCAACTAAATTATATATATTTCACAAACATAGTGATTAGGTTAAAAATATGATATACATTTTTAAAACTCGATGTGAAAGGCATATGTATAGGCCTATTTGTGAACATCGAGGATACAACTGAACTTAAACAAGTATGTAATAAGTAAATAATAATTCAATTGTCATAGGAATCTCAGAAGGTTATATCAGTCAAAAGAATGAAGATTAAAGTCAACCTACATTCTTGAAGTCATTCTACATTGAAAGAAGTTCATTTAATTGATCAAGCCTCAGTGAAGTATTCAAGAAAGTGGATTTATTAAATTGACAGAGATTTCAGAAGTGTGACAGCAAGTGTATAGTTTACAGTGCTTTGATAAAGGGAAAAGAAAAGGACCACAACTTAAAGTAAAAAGATGAAGAACCGTCATTGAAGTTAGTCACTCCTGAACCAGATAGTAGATCGAGTGTCAACACCATACAGTGGAAGTTCTTCATTAATTCAAGTGGTTCAAAAAATTGTTTCTGCTATCAAGGAAGAATATTAATTCTCTTTTAATTAATTATTCAATTAATTTATTTATTCAATAAATTAATTCAACAAGAATTAATTTATTACTAAAATTAATTATAAGATTAATTAAATTAGAATTAGTAATGAACTGCAATGACTATGAAAAATGAACTACAATGACTATCAAGGATAGTCATCCCGATAGTCATGCTAGTCTTATTATTCATAAAAATTAACTGGAATGACTATCATGGATAGTCATCCCGATAGTCATCATAGTTCATTTGGATAGTCATTGTATTTTATTCTAATTATTCTGATAGTCATTACAAGCAAAAAGGATAGTCATTGTAAGCCTTTTTGGTAGTCATGCCAAGTCAAATGGATAGTCATGCTAGATCAAAAAGGAGGCGTACAAGTAATTAAACAGACAAAAAGATATATATGAAGTGCATTCAAGACAGAAAGGCCAACCACTTCAACAAGACAGAAAACAAAGATCATATCATTTACTCTACTCTTAACTGAAGAACAAACTGTCCAAGCCTTAAATTCACAGAGTATTGATTTCTAGTATTGATTGTTATATCCAAGCCACTAGAAATCATTTACTTGTACTGCTTTGACTATCTAGCGGATCTTTATCCCTAGAATTTATCTCGAACTATCATTTATCTTTCTATCTTTTTATTACAAAAATAGATAAGTTCATGTCGAATTTATTCTAAATTTGTTTTAATTAGTTTGAGATTCAATCATTGTAATCCATACAATATTTGTAACACCTTTCAAGTTTAATATTAGTTATATTTAACTTGAATTTTGTTTCATTTAATTCCGCAATTATTTGTTCTTGAATTTGTATAATCATAAGAAGAACAAATTCGATAAAACGGTATAGTTTGTATTAGGGGTGAGCAAAAAACCGAATTAAAACCGAAACCGAACCGAAACCGATAAAAACCGAACCGTAAAAAACCGAAACCGAGTTGAAACCGAACCGAAACCGGAAATTAAAAAACCGAACCGTTCTTGAGGTTTCGGTTTCGGTTTTAGGTCCAAACCGAACCGAAAAAAACCGAACCGAAAAAAACCGAACCGATCCGATTAATAAAAATAAAGAAATAAATATATTATATATTCTACTATACCAATTTTTATGAGTAGTGAGAGTAGATTAATAAAGATCCTGACATTCCTTTTAATAATTATACTATTTTGTTCTTGTTTTTGAAGTTTTAATTTGTAATAGTTGATTAATAAATGTAGTTTAATAAACTTCTATATCTAGGTGTTTTATATGTTGCTTTATTTTTGCATGTGACGATTTTTCTTAGCTTTCCAGGAAAAACTCTTTACTTATACAAAGACTTCAGATAGACTCGAGATTGTTGAATTTCTAACATTGTCTTATATATATTTCAAAGAAAATATTTTTGAAGATCATGTTAAATTTTCATTATTCTCGGATCATGTTGGACTTAAATAATTTATTATGAAAACTTTGTATTTTTATTTTGGACGAAAAAATAATTTGTAACTTTGCAAGCTTAAAAATTCGTAGTCATTTTATTTATTTTGTTATGTTTATTTGAGGCGGTTTTAAAACCGAAACCGAACCGATTGTAACCGATCCGATCATTTTAAAACCGAAACCGAACCGACGGTTTCGGTTGCGGTTTCGGTTTTCGATTTTAAAAACCGAGGATATGCGGTTTCGGTTTCGGTTTTAACCTAAAACCGAACCGATCCGACCCGCGCTCACCCCTAGTTTGTATTCAACCCCCCTTCTATAAACTTATCAGGACCTAAGAATTTGCATAAGAGCCTTTTGATTGACGAACAAATCAAGATCCATACTTTTGTGAATTTTTCAAGAACGTTCAAATTTTTATTCTTATAAAAATTCAAGATGACTACATAAAAAGTTGGAGCCGTTAAAATTCCGATGTTCAGCAAAGAGCACTATTCTATGTGGAAGAAGAAGATGCTCATGTTTCTTCAAGTGGCAAATTTAAAGTATTTAGGTGTATTGAAGAACGGACAAAAACTTCCTATGATTGTCGAGGAAGAGCAGATTGTGAATAACATTGTTACTCAAGCTGCTAGGATGTAACCCAAAGATCCAAAAGACTATACAACTGATGAAAAAGAGGATGCTTCTCTGGATGCAAGCCTATAGTTAATTCTGGTTGATTGTCTTGATCCAATCATGCATAATCATGTTTTAAATTGTGTTAATGCCAAACACATTTGGGATACGATTGAGATAATCAATGAAGGGACATAAGAAGTCAGAGAGAACAAGATGGAAATTCTCACCTCTTCATATGAACACTTCAGATCAAACCCTGGTGAAGGTATCTCTGATGTTTTTGAGAGATACAACAAATTCATTAATGATCTGAATCTCCATGGAAAGCATTACACTATCAAGGAGATAAACAAGAAGTTCCTTCTAACACTTCCATCTCATCTGGAGCAAAGAATATCAGCCATTAGAGAAGCAAGGGATCTAAGTAAGATTTCTTTGGAAAGACTCTATGGTGTTCTGAAAACTTATGAGCTGGAACAGATTCAGCAGAAGGAAATATATGGAACAAGGAAAATAGTCAGTACTTCTACTGCACTGGTGGCAGAAGTCCCACAGAAACTAGAAGTGAAGGTTGTTCAACCTTCCAGTTCTGACAAGGATGTTACTGTAGCTGAATATGGCTTAACATCCACAAGTCAATATGATGGTGACTTATATTCCATGAAAGAACTTGAATAACTGGAGGATGAGTCGATGGCAATGATAGTGAAGAAGTTTGGGAACTTTAGATTCAGAAGGAATCCTAATCTTAAGTTTAAGCCCAGGTTTCAGAGAGGTAGCTCTTCTTCCTCAAATAGCACAAGAGGTGGCTATAAAACTGGAACAGTGGACAGAAGCACAATCAGATGCTATAATTGTAATGAGTTGGGACACTTTGCTACTGAATGCAAAAAGCCAAAGCAAGTGAGGAGGAACTCATATGATTCTAGTAAGAAGAACACGATTGGGCATGCTTATCTTGCCAAAGGAAAAAGTTGGGATGATACAGATAGTGATGAAGAAGATGGTGAAGTTGGGAATTTAGCACTTCATCTTACATGTCTGAGGTAAAGTTCACTGACTCTGAAATGATTTATCATCTTAGTAGTACAGTATCTTGTGCACGTAGTGAAAATGATAGAATAATTCTTCAGAACACTGCTCTTGAAAAAGAGGTTAAAGAATTAAAACTAGTGCATGTTAATCAAGATGAACTCACTAAGAAGGTAGCTTTTCTTGAGTATAGAGTTAATTGTTATAAACAATTAGAAACCATTCTTAAGGACCAGATCACTGAACTTGAGACAAAGGTCAGAGCTTACTATGATTCTTGCAAAATGGCTAAAGAGATTTTCAACAAGCATGCTATTAGTCAAACTATTGGTATAGGTTTTGGCTATAACGAGGTTGTTGGAATGTTAGGCATTAATACCCCTAATAGAGTCAGTGCTAAAGATATGGGTATACCACATGTGCTTAAGGGTGTTAAAGACCCTCTCTTTAAAAAATCTATAGCAGAACCTTTGAATGAATCTTCCATCATTATTCAAGAGGAGTTGCGTACTGAGGACCTTGCCAATCAAATTGCTCATTCCAACAAATGTGTGTCTAAGGGTTCAGTCAAAGTTGTTCCAACAACAGAGACCAAATTAGACACTCATAAAGTGGAAAAAAACAATAACAAATCTAACATGCCTACTGTTGATCTATCTCATAAAACATATGGTGTGGTGAATTGTATGTCTTGTGCTTTTAATGTAATGTATGCTTATTTTAATAGTAAGCATGTATCTAATGATAAGAATGTTCCTCGTCAACATGTTAATTATAAGAAGCATGTTAGATCTAAAACTGCTAGTCCTCCCAAAACTAAAGTGGACACATTTATACCTATGCCTACTCAGAAATGTGTTAAGGCCGGTTATAAATGGAAATGCTCTTTTGTTAAAGAGGTTGAAGTGGTTAAAATTAAAAATGTTTTTTTTCCTGACAAAGGCCAGTTCTTTAAGTATGCCAGACCCAATCAAGTTTGGGTTCCGAAGAAGGACTAATCAATTTGATATTGCAGGGTGTGGAACAGGTAAACCGAGTTGTGTGGATTCTGGACAGTGGATGTTCAAGGCATATGACCGGAGATAGAGCCCTGCTATCAAATGTGGTTGAGAAAGCTGGCCCAGTGGTTACCTTTGCAGATAACAACAAAGGTATAACTGAAGGATATGGCTGTTTGGAAGATGGAAATGTTATCATTGAAGATATATCTATTGTGGAAGGTCTTAAGCACAGTGTTCTCAGTATCAGCCAATTCTGTGACAGCGGATATGATGTTTCATTTCATAAAGAGAAGTGCCAGATCCTTTACAAGAAGAATGGAAAGCCTGCTCTTCAAGGAGTTAGGAAAGGAAACTTGTTCATAGCTGATTTGTATTCTGGATGCAAAGATGAAGTTAATTGTTTTTATGCTAAAGCTTCGTCAGATGAAAGTTGACTATGGCACAAGAAGATGTCTCACCTCAACTTCAGAACAATGAACTCCTTAGTCAAGAGGGAATTGGTGAGAGGTCTGCCTCAAATAGAATTTACACAGGAAGGACTGTGTGAGGCATGTCAGAAAGGAAAGTCAAAGAAAGCATCTCACAAGGGCACTGACACATCTTCAATAACTGAACCACATCAGCTATTGCACATGGATTTGTTTGGTCAAGTTAATGTGATGTCTATGTCAAAGAAGCAATATGCTCTTGTGATTGTCGATGACTATTCCAAATACACATGGGTTTTATTCCTACATTCCAAGGATGAAACTCCACAAATGGTGTGTTAATCCCAAATGACCTAACATAATTGTAGAAGGGGGGGGGGGGGGTTGAATACAATTCTAGATATTTCCTCTTCTTAAAACAACTTTCAGGAAAAATAATAATACTGAAAATACAAACATAAGCAAATAAAATATTTCAGTTGGACGTTTTGAGGATCCAACTGAGATGTTTTTATTGCGGAAATAATCAGTGTTACAAAAGTATCACAGCTGCTCAGTTCCTGATTTGGAGTGAGAGTGCTCTTGAAAGAAGCTAATACAAACTATTTTTATCTCACTCACTCCTCTTAAAAATGAACTGCTACACTTGGTTATAAAACCCAAGTTTACAATGCTATTTTTGGCTACACTAAAATACATTATAGGTAACCGCCAGTAGCTTGCTTTTCATCCCTTTTGTCCAATGGTCCTTGGAGATCTTGTCTTTTGTCTTTATGCTTATTATGATCTCACTCAAGAACCTAATTGGAATGTTTCCTTATTCCCAGTGTCCATTTTGATGGCTTCAAATACAAAGTACACTTCTACATCACCTTTTGATCTGTCAGATAACTGTCACTATCACTTTGTCAACTACTCAGAAAAGTGATAATGATTTGTTGATAGCAGGAAGATGTGTTTCGTTGATAGCTTTATTCTTCATTCCGTTGATGGTATATTCTTCATTCCGTTGATAGACTAATCTTTATTCCGTTGACATGTCTTCACTTAGGCAAAATTACAAGGCATAATATATTTACACTTAACCAACCTATTTTGCCTATCTAGTACATAGTCAACATGACTTAGAAAACCTATCTAATACCTACAACAAATGTGTATCAACCAGTGAAGTATTGTACAGTGCAGTTGCTACATCACTCATTTCGTTGATGAGCTACCTGTCAACGGAAGCTGCAAAGCATACTAATCCGTTGACAGTTACAAAAGTGACTTAATACAAAATCTACTAAGTGTTTTTATAATTATCATCAAGAACAACATATTCCTAACAATCTCCCCCAATTTATGATTGATAGAATAACAACCATAAATCAAGAGCCTTGATGATAACAAAAACACTTAGACAAATTATAAATTACAAAAGTAGAATTTGTATTGAGCTACATGATTTATTGAAAATTGACTGAACACAAATTAGAAATTCTTACAATACAAGTGCACAGAGCTGCTCCTCTAGCCTGAGCAGATTTATCAACTTTGTCTCTGTGGCCTTGTTTTCTTCCCCTTCCTTGCATTGTTCTCCTCAATCTGAGCTTGGAGCCTCCTGTAGAAAATCTTCTCTTCTTCATCTTGTTCACCCAACTTGGATTGCATGAATCCTAGAGTTTCATTAGATGCCTTTTCCAATTGGTCCTCCATTCTGAAGAATCTTCTGCAGTTGTCCTTGTCTCTGAATTCCATCATCCAAAAGGGTTGGAGATGAATTTTCTTTCCTGATTGAGGGACCTTTAGAACCCTGGGAAGTGCATCAGTTTTGTTCCAGCTAGCTTTGACTTGACAAATCTTGGAGACAACCTCAGTCTTGGCAGTTTTGGTGAACCCAAAATCTCTCTTTAAGCATTTGAACACCACCATCAGTGTCTGATAGTCTTCTCCTAGAATTCTGTGCAGAGGCCAGATTCTTTCCCTTCCACCCTTGTACACAAACACTAATCTCTCTGGTAATTTCTGAGTGGCTGCTATTCCTCTCACTTCTACCAAGTCCTCAAGATATAGGTTTAAGTCAGACTCCTCCTTTATGTCAGCAATGTAGATGAAGTCCTCTGGGTTTGTTGGTGGTTTCTCAACCTGTGGCCTCCTCACAAAAACTATCTTAGCCTTAGAAACCTGCTGCTGTGATTTCTTCTTTGCATCCATCTCAATTAGAAATTTGGGAAAATTAGCTTTGTAATAACCCCAAATTTTGGACTTAGTTAATTTTTTTATTTTTTTATTTGATGAATAGTAAATTTCTGAACCGAAAAAGATTTTCAGACCACCCTATGTACGAGTCGGGATAATGAACTTTCGAAGTCGTATTAGTGATCTACTATGAAAATGAAGGAATGCAAAAGCCGTCAGAATTAGAAGAATAGCATTTTCTGTTTTCTCCGAAATTTCACCAATAACGGATGGATTAATCATTATTTGAAAATATTGGAGGATTTAAATTATCAATTCCATGGATATGGATTTAATAAAAGAATTAGTGATGTCAAGAACGTTTACGATAAACTACTTCGATAGGACACTTAAGAAACCTTGCGAACATTCTACGAGATTAAGCGATGATGGAACAACGCGACACTTACCGGATTAAATATAGGCATGGAAGTAACATGTAACAAGATTAATCCAAGGAATGCAACAATTGTATCATCCATGTGAAAGGGAACAAACTAGTAAAGTTGCTTTGCCACCATGATATCCTGTTGCTTGACATGTGTCCGATGATGAGGTAAAGAAAGTTATGACTCACTAAACCAAAGATGAAACAAGCACACTACATCATCATGTCTATCACTTATCCAACCAGCCAACCACTCCACTTTATCACAAAATATCAAGGAAAGCAAGCAAATACTCGCCCCCATTTTCTTCCCAAATTTCTGCTCAGCTTGCACAAGGAGAAAAGCAAAATTCATAACTCCAAATCTACTTGTCCTAAAATCACCAAATTTTAACCATAGCGTCTCGACTCCATGGCTAACATTCATTAAAAATTTCATGGTAAAAAAAGGAGTGTAGCCTAGCCAAATCTCTTCCCCAAGTTGGAGAACCCAATCTGTCCAGTTTCTGTCCAGCGGAAAGATGGGGCTCAAAACCCTAAGTAATATATGTATAAGGACTTGTGAATCCCTAGAATAGGGAAGTGTAATTAAGTGAAGTGGACTCAAATGAATGATACGGAGATGAACTAAGTAATTTGTTGGTAATAGTTATCATAGTTCGAAGATTGTTCCTTCGAACATTATATGAGTAAAGATTCTTCCTGTTATTAATGGGGCTTGTTAGTGCAGGGATCATTGTATATGATGCCCTAACAGATGTGACCGGATTGGTCAGTGTACTATTGTAACTAGATTGCGGTCGACTTGAATGTCGTTACTGCGGATTGAGAATACCGGATATGCGGTAATCCTGCGTAAGTGACCGTATCTAGTCGGTCCAGCAATTTTATTTATGGCCCATGTTCTGCCAAAGGATGATTGACAAGTTCGAAAAGTGTTCTTGCATCATCAAGACAAGTTCGAAAAGTGTTCTTGCATCATCAAGACAAGTTTGAAAAGTCGTTCTTGTCATGGTCAGGTTCGAAAAGTGTTCTTGGCCTGGTCAAGTTCGGAAAGTGTTCTTGTCCATCTACTAGTAGTAAAAAAAGGTCCCTCGGAAGGACATGATTGAAGCGACTGATCATCGTTTAATCATATCCAGTGGCTTGAAAGTCCCAGTCCCTCGGATAAGATAATAATGAAAATGTTTTAAAAGTGAATTGTTTCAGATAAATGCTGTTAATAAATAGAGTAACTAATTGTGTTATCTCTACAACAGATTGAACTGTTAAGATTGATTGATATTGAAACAGCTTGGAGGCTGATGTTGATTGTTGAAAGAGTGATTGGGTAATTGTTGTTATTAAACTGTAGTTACAATAAATCCTTGCAACTTCATCTTTTATTTTATGAGTTATGACTCTGATAAAACCTTACTCAGATTATATATGCATAAGTGGATTTTGGTTTACGGAAACCTTATATTAATTTTCCTCGTAACTTCATCTTTTATGTTATACTAGCAACTTATTCGTTTAATGCATAGAATGTGGTTATAAAGATATGTTTGAGACTTGGTTTATCATAATGATACCAAGGATTTCCAAAGGATTTACGAAGAGTATATGAGTATGATTATAAGTCATACGGTATTTTAAACGGTATACTATTTTGGGGTTACACCCTAGTAGTGATAAAAGCTTTGATCCCTTATGGATTATCTCCCTAAAAGGTTTAAAGATTTAAACTGGGATAGATTTCTTGCTGAGCACTATTAGCTCATTCTTGCTTTATTAAATATTTCAGCATAAGGAAAACATTGCCGAATCCACCTCGTGTTACGAGAGCAAGGGAATGGAGAGACCACCCTGGAGTTAGTTGATGCAGGATGGATACTGTCAGTGTGAGCAGAATAGTTGTAGCTTGAATTAGTGAGAATTATTTTGAGTGGGTTTGTATTACTAAACCTTGTATAGAATTGTGAGGTCTATTATTGTAACTTCAGGTAGAGGTTTTAAATAACAGATGAGGTCCTGGATAGTACATTTGGTTTGTAATAACAAGTGTTACTTATTGTTGCTCATTTTCAAGGCTATAACTTGTGTGTGTGTGCGTAAGTGAATGGGGTCTTTGGAGTTGTATTATTAGAATGTTGTGAGTAATGCAGGTTTTGTATAATTGATGGAGCATGACAACCCAGATTCCTGACCCCGGATCTGGGGGTGTTACAGAAATGGTATCAGAGCGTTAAGTTATAAACCTTGGATATGAGAGTGTTAAGAGTTATATCGAAGTAAGAGAATGACGAGAGGACTCATATAGAGTTCAGTAAGTGGACTACCGGAAGTAGTGCCACTGAGGATGTTAAGATTAAAGAGTTTAGCTGAGGACTTATCGGAGGGCCGATAGGACCGTTGAAGATCATCATAATGATGAGAAGGACGTTTAGAATGTGTTAGGAATATGTTGTTCTTGATGATAAACATAAAACACTTAGTAGAATTTGTGTAAAGTCATTTTGTAGCTGTCAACGAAATGGCATGCTTTGCAGCATTCCGTTGACAGGAAGCTCATCAACGAAATGAGTGATGTAGCAATTGCATTGTACAATACTTCTAGTTTGATATGCATTTCATTGTAGATATTGGATAGGTTTTCTAAGTCATGTTGACTAAGTACTAGATAGGCAAAATAGGTTGGTTAATTGTAAATATCTTATGCCTTGTAATTTTGCCTAAGTGAAGACATGTCAACGGTATGAAGATTACTCTGTCAACGGTATGGAGTTTACTCATCAACGAAACAAAGTTTACTCATCAACGAAATGAAGTTTACTCATCAACGAAATGAAGAATGAAGCTATCAACGAAACATATCTCCCTGCTATCAACGAATCACTATTACTTTTTGAATAGTTGACAAAGTGATAGTGACAGTTTACTGAACAGATCTAAAGGAGATATGGAAGTGTACTGTGCATTGGAAGCCATCAAAATGGTCACTGGAAATAAGGAAACATTCTAATTTCCAAGAAGGCTCTTGGGAGTGATCATAACAAGCGTGAAGACAAAAGTAAAGATCTCCAAGGACCACTGGACAAAAGGAATGAAAAGCAAGCTACTGATGGTTATTACTAGTGTACATTAGTGTAGCCAGAAATAGTATTGTAAACTTGGGTTATGTATATAACCAAGTGTAGCAGTTAAAATAAGAGTGAGAGAAGAAAAACAAAGATATTGTATTAGCTATCCTTGAGAGCATTTTCTTCTCTACATTCTTGTAACTGAGCAGCTGTGTACTTTTGTATCACAGATTATTTCCGCAATAAAAATCACTTCAGTTGGATCATCAAACAATCCAACTGAAATTATTTATGTGCTTGTGATTTTTACATTAAGTTCAGTTTTTATTTGTAAGTTGTTTTTAAGTTTAAGAAATATCAAGAATTGTATTCAACCCCCCCTTCTACAATTCTGTTAGGTCATTTGGGATTAACAATTGGTATCAAAGCAAGCTTCTAACATACAAGAAGTTTAAAGATCAAGACCAAAACAGTAATCATGGTGAAGAAGGATGCAGGTGTAAAGATACCAGTTCTTGATAAGGACAATTACTTTCACTGGAAAGTAAAGATGCATTTACATCTCATGTCTATGGATGAGAGATATGTAGACTCCATTGAGAAAGGTCCACACGTTCCCATGAAGTTTGCATCTAGAGTTGGACTGCCAGATGATGCTCCTGATGTAGAGATTCCAAAACCTGTCTCAGAATGGACTATTGAAGATGTTGCAGAAATCCATAAAGATAAAAGAACCATGAACATTCTGTTTAATGGTTTGGAGCAAGAGATGTTTGACAATGTCATAAACTGTACAACCTCCAAAGAAGTATGGGACACTGTCAAAACTCTCTGTGAAGGAACTGAGCAAGTTAGGGAAAACAAAATGCAGCTCCTTATACAACAATATGAGCATTTTCATTTTAAAGCTGGTGAAACCCTAAATGACACGTTTAGTAGGTTTCAAAAGCTTTTGAATGGATTAAAGTTGTATGGGAGGATCTATCAAACCAAGGATTCAAACCTTAAATTTCTTAGAGCTCTTCCAAAAGAATGGAAGCCTATGAATGTTTCTCTCAGAAACACTCAAGAGTACAAAGACTACACTCTTGAAAGGCTTTATGGAACCTTGAAGACATATGAGTTGGAAATGGAGCAAGATGAAGAAATTGAAAAGGTACAAAAGAAGGGTGGATCTATTGCATTGATTGCATCTGTGAACCAACTGGAAGATGACAATGAAGAAGCTGCAAAGGCCACAACTAGTCGAGTTAGTTGTAGGAGTGATGTTAGCAAGGGTAAAGGCAAGATGACAGAAGAAGAAGAATCAGAACCAGCCAACTTGGATGACTTAGATGAGATTGATCACTACGCCATAAGTGCTCATATGCAATGCTTTTTGTGAGGGTTGCAAGCAAAGCGTTGCAAAAGCTATGCTTAGTTTTGGTCTTCTGCAACACTACTCAAAAAGCATTGCATTTCATGTGAATGCAGTGTTGCAGAGTGAAGGTTAGTGTTGTGACGTGCAACACCATTAAAAAGCGTTGCATTATAATACACTATTTTTACAATTATAAAAAATATACATATTATTAAAATATATACAATGACTTTAAATTTTAATCTTTTTTTATTTTGAAGTTTAAAAATAATATTTTTTTAAATCGAAACTATTTTTACATATATTTTACATAAATATCCATCATTTTCTTAGTTTTTTTCTAGATTTTAAACTTTTAAAACTAAAAAAATCAAAAATCAAAAAAAAAATATAACATAAAAGACAAATACTACATTAACCAACGTAAACATTGCCAGAGTGAAAATTTTGGCGGATATTTTCCCTCCTTAACAAAATTTAGATAAAAAAACATACCTCCCCCAAATCAATACATGCCCCCCCCCCCCTCAAAACCTATCTCTCTCAACCTCACAATCTCTCTCTCCCGACAAACTCACTGTCTCTCTCGTCACACCTCTACAAACTGGTACTTGAAAGCTATTGTGTTTGAATTGAATTCTTGGATTAGGGCTAATCTAATTAGGTTTTTTTTTAATTTGACTCATTTCAATTTGTTTTGAAATTGCAGGTAATTAGGGCTCTCATTCTTGGGTTTAATTAGGGTTTCAACTTTGGGGGTTTAGTTCTCGCCTTGAATTAGGGCTTCAATTTTGGGGATTTCATTCTCCTGTTTACTTAGGGCTTCAACTTTGGGGCTTCCATTCTCAGGTTTGAATTCGATATTTACTAATTTGTTGTGGTCTTTTTGGCTAATGAGGCATGTCATTTTGGTGTTTTTGTTGGAGAGGTGTATAGAATATTGTTAGTGTCTAGACAGAGTCTGGTACTGTTTTTTTTAGGTTACTGTTAATTTTCCAAAAATCTTCATTTATTTTACTAGCCTAGTTTTTGCAGATGTTTTGCTCAGTCCTCCTCTTTACGTTACCTGAAGGCATGTTTTTTTCTTGTTCTATTTGCATAAACATTAAAATCCTAGTATATCTTTTGAATTCTATTCTGTTATTCTGGTTATTGGTTGTTTGCAGAGAATATACCTCCTTAACCCTAACTATACAAGACGTCAGAATTTGTAGGATCAAGTCTAAGGTCAGATGGTCCAGTAATTAAGTTTCTATATATTTTTTCAAGTTTGAAAGGTTGTGCTGATTATATATTGTATAGAATTGATGCACTCAAACATCTGTATGAATTTAGTAACGTCGAATACTACTCAACAACAACTCTTTGAATTGCATCCCTCCTTGTTTTTACAGGTCAAGTTTTGCCTCTTGAATGTTTATGTGTGAAATTGTTACTTTAATGTTTTACATTTGAAACTAGGATATGAATTTATGTTGTGTGTTGTACTGCCATATCAACTACAAATGGGTATTTCAAGGTGTATGTATTTTATTGTGAATGTGTTTATGTATTGTTTAACTATTGTTTTGATGTTATTCTAGTGGACTAGTAAGTGTTTAATAACCGGTTGTGCTCTAGTTACAGGGACAATGTACAACCTAGTACCTTAACGATTATTCTCTGTTTTACTTGGAAATTAACTGAGAATGTTTAATTGGCTCATTGATATAATTGTCCGTTAGTTGGCTGCACTAATTATCTAGGCACCAGGATCCCTTGGTTTTAATCTGCCCGTATAGAATAAGAATTTGTTTAAATAATGTTCATAGTGTGAGTCTGTAAGTCCAGGATTCCTTTATGATCTACAGCTCATGATTACTACTGGAGTCTCCGTTTCTTTCATAATAGGAACACTGATATCGTGGAGGGCTTTAGCATTAGCAGGTGAAACTTCTTGAATCAACCTCACTATGAATTGGTTACATAATCCAACTCTTCCACCGATAATTGTTATAAAAGGATAGGAAAGGAAAACACCTTGACTAAATATTTTGTATTTTATGTGTATACAGGAATTGCACCATGTGTAGTTCTGCTTTTAGGCCTTTTCTTCATTCCAGAGTCTCCCAGATGGCTGGTAAGAAGTGAAAGATAAATTTACATAAAAGTTTTCTGTAATGGAACATAGGGTGACTAATCTTTGAATGCATGCAGGCAAAGACAGGAAACCAAAAACAATTTGAAGCAGCTTTACAACGACTTCGTGGGAAAGATTTTGATATATCGGAAGAGGCAGCTGAAATTCAGGTTCTAACTTTCATCACTATACCCTGATCTCTACAACATTTAAAGTGTCTTAGTTGATTAAAAGATGACATACAGGATTTTCCCATTCTTTTAACAGGATTACATTGAAACTCTTGAAAAGCTACCCAAAGATAAGTTGCTGGACTTGTTTCAAAAAAGATACATACGCTCAGTCATTGTAATATTCATCTTTAAACCTTCGTGTCTGATATTTCACTTTAATTCTTGATAGCGCAGCAGCGAAGTTTCTTTATAAAATATTGATTGTACCATCATATCTTGTATATCAATTCTAAATCTTCTTGTTGATTATGATATATTGAACAACCAGATAGGAGTAGGGTTGATGGTTTTTCAACAGTTTGGAGGAATCAATGGAATCTGCTTCTACGCCAGCAGTATTTTTGAATCAACAGGTACAGATAATTCACGAACAAGAAATGAAAAGCCTGGGACTCCAGATAATTATTTCCTACTTTTCATCTCATATTGATCTTTGTACCTTCTTTAACCTGTAATCACCATATCTCAGGATTTCCTTCAGATATTGGTACTATAATTTATGCATGTATTCAGGTATCAAACGTCAACCCTTTCAGAACAGTCTCGATATCTCTGTTCTACATTAAAAGACAACTTGTTGCATTGATCTTATATTTGTTTCAACAATGCAATATCAGGTTGTTATTACTGGACTGGGTGCATTCATTATAGACAGAGCTGGAAGAAAACCCCTTTTACTGGTATTGTAAAGCATACAAGAATTTAGCATCACCTATGTTCTGCTGAAAGTTTTCTTTGATTATTTGGTTATCTGTCATATCCTTATAGGCTTCGGCATCAGGCTTGGTATTAGGTTGCCTAATAACAGGGTTGTCCTTCTACCTAAAGGTATGAATCATACTACGTATCTATTAAACCTTTTTTTTTACCTTTGCTTTCGGGCAAATATTTGAAGTATCTACGATGAACCAGGCTTATGAAATAGGACTCAAGGCAGCACCTGCACTTGCTGTAACTGGCATACTGGTAATTTTTAAGCATCGATCTAATTAATTTTCATTGACAAATTGAATTGTCAGAATATCTTTTAACCTTATCCTTTGTACTTCGATGGTCCCAGGTTTACATAGGATCTTTCTCTATAGGAATGGGATCTGTTCCATGGGTTGTGATGTCTGAAGTAAGTATATTAAGTAACTGCAATATTTCGCATAACTTTTTTTGACAAGTTTAATAGAAATAAGCTCTCTACTTACTGGAGTAGGAGTAGGGTCTGCTACCATTTATCTTCGTCATTCCCTACTTCTAGTGAAATATAATGTGTATGTTTCATTTGGTTGACAAGTACGTCGGAAAATATATAAACAAGCACATGATATTATTAATCCAAAGTCGTCTGAAGTTATCTATTCCACTAATTACAATTAACAATCTCTTGTAGATATTTGATATTAATATTAAAGGAGCCGGTGGAAGCCTAGCAACACTGGTTAACTGGTTTGGTGCATGAGCATCTTAGTAGCTCCTGTCAAAGAAGGATGAAGAAATAAAACAAGCCTCACATTCATCAAGCATGGCTATTTCCTGTGCTACTACATCAACAAGTTCAGAAACCAGAGAATTCCTCCCTTCAACCTGTTGAGATTATTTGTTATATTTAATTTTTTTTGTGATTAAGTTAGGTATTTAGTATGTTGTTAGATGCCTTGGTTGTTTTGGATTTGTTTTAGGAAGTTTTGGATGGAATGTTGAATGTTTTGAATGGTATTTATGTATGTACAAAACTAATATTGCAAATTTTTTTATTAAAGTGTTGCATTTCCTTATTTAATGTTGCATTTTAAGAAAATGGTATTGAATTATAGAATCTAATGGTGTTGCATTAGTAAATATACTGTTGCATTAAAAAAAATTACTGTTTCAGAAGACAATGAAAAGCGTTGCATTATTGCATGTGGGCCCCACTACTGACCTGGCACCCATGCCCCACTACTGACGTGGCATTTTAGTGGGCCCCCACTGTTGACGTGGCATGATAATGGGCCTTGTGTTTAAGGCAACACTCATTGGTGTTGCATTTCCTTGATTTTGGTGTTGCAGTATATTTATAATGCAATACTTTCTCTCCGTTGCAGTAGATGACCAAAAGTGTTGCATTACATATCAAAGGCCACGCCCGCGGATGCAACGCCCATTTCTTGTTGCATTTTTGAAAAAGAAGCTGAATGCAACGCTTTTTTGGTCTACAGCCACATTAAAAAAGCATTGCATATGAGCACTTATGGCGTAGTGGATGAACACATTGCTTTTCTGTCAAGAAAATTCTTTAAGTTCAAGTTTAAGAGAAACTCAGAAGCAAGGCCACCAAGAAGAGACTTTCAACCCAGCAAAACTAACTGGATTGAAAAGTCTAAGTCTAAATGTTTCAATTGTGGAATGCTTGGTCACTTTGCTGGAGACTGCAGAAAGCCCAAAGTTGAGAAGGGCAACAGGAAATTTGAGCCTGTTGATTATAAAAAGAAATACTTTGAACTTCTCAAGCAAAAAGAAAAGGCTTTCATGTCTCAGGAGTATGATTGGGCTGGTAATGGTGAAGATTCTGATGATGATGTTAAGTATATCAACTTGGCTCTTATGGATAACAATCATGAGCAGGAAGCAAGCTCCTCAAGCAACCAGGTAACAATTACTAATCTTTCTGAGCTTTCTAAAGAGGAATGCGATAGTGCAGTAAATGAAATGTCTATTGTACTATATAATTTGAGTGTTACTCTTAAATCACTTACCAAAGAGAATTCAAGAATAAAAGAGACTAATTTGCTCTTAAGTGATAGGAATGCAATGTTAGAAGCACAGCTCATTGAATTTGAGGAAATGAGGTGTGTTAGTAGAGATGCTAAGCTGGAACTTGAGAAAGTGTTAAAAAGGGAAGAGATTCTTAAAACACAACTAGAAATAGAACAGAGATTGCTTCATATGGATGTTGTGAATGAAAATATGAGCAAATCTCAGAAATCAACACCAAGGGTAAAGATTGATTTAAATCAATCTGAGCCCAAGGTGAAAAATGATATTAAAGGAAAAGAAAAGGCTAACAAAACAGGACCCAAGGAAACTTGGGTACCAAAATCAACTTGATTTGGTTTTATTGTGTGCAGGGAGACAAAAGGAATCTTTGGTACTTGGATAGTGGTTGTTCAAGACACATGACTGGTGATTCTACCTTGCTCACAGAGTTTCAGGAAAGAGCTGGCCCTTGTATTGCTTTTGGAGATGACAACAAAGGCTACACTAAGGGATATGGCTTGATTTCAAAAGAGAATGTCATCATAGATGAGGTTGCATTGGTGGATGGTCTTAAGCACAATTTGCTTAGTATCAGCCAACTTTGTGACAAAGGATTTTTAGTTACTTTTTCTAGAGAAGCCTGTGTTGTTTCTAAAGGAGGAAACAACAATGTGGTAATGACTGGATTCAGAAGAGGGAATGTGTACATTGCTGACTTTAGTAGCACAAGTCCAGACACCATCACTTGTCTCTTTAGCAAGGCAAGCAAGGATGAAAGTTGGCTATGGCACAAGAAATTGTCTCATTTGAATTTTAAAGTTATGAATGATTTGGTGAGGAAAGATCTTGCTAGAGGAATTCCACAGGTGGAGTTTTCCAAGGATGGTTTGTGTGATGCCTGTCAAAAAGGGAAACAAAAGAAGGCATCATTCAAAAGCAAGACAGAGTCATCAATTGTCCATCAGCTTGAGTTGCTTCATATGGATCTGTTTGGCCCTGTGAATGTCATGTCTATTTCAAAGAAGAAATACTGTCTTGTGATTGTTGATGATTTTTCTAGATTTACATGGACCTTCTTTTTGCACTCCAAATATGAGGCAAGTGAAATCATTATCAATCACATCAAGATGGTAAACAATCATCCTGACTTGAAAGTAAGAAGGATTAGGAGTGACAATGGGACAGAATTCAAGAATTCAAGCATGAAGGTGTTCTGTGAAGAAAATGGTATTTTGCATGAGTTTTCAGCAGCAAGGACACCACAGCAAAATGGTGTAGTTGAAAGGAAAAACAGAACACTTATTGAAGCTGCAAGGACAATGCTAGATGAATCAAAGTTACCAACTTATTTTTGGGCTGAGGCAGTTAACACAGCTTGCTTCACTCAAAATATTTCTTTGATTAATCAGGCCAAGGGAATGACCCCTTATCAGTTACTCAAAAGAAAGAAGCCACTATTGGATTTTCTTCATGTCTTTGGATGCAAGTGCTTTGTTCTGAGAAATCAAGCTGAGCATTTGGGGAAATTTGAAGCAAAGGCATATGAAGCAATATTTGTGGGATATGCAGCAGGGAAAGCTTACAGAGTCTATAATCTCAAAACCAACATTGTTATGGAGTCTGTACATGTTGTTTTTGATGATCTCAAAATTCAAGGTCTCTGTGATGAAGGTTTCCATGAAAGTCTTTCTTTTGAGAATGAGGAAGGAGATCAAGTGAATCATGTTAAGGCTACTGAGAAACAGCCTAAAGTTGTTGTATCTAGCACAGATGAAAGCAGCAGTGGAGATGAAATTGCTGCATTAAGATTGAAAAGAATAGCTGATAGCAGATCAAATGGTCATTTCGTTGACAATCATGATGGTGTATTCGTTGACAGTCAAAATGAGCATTTCGTTGACAGCCAAAATGGTCATACCGTTGACAGTCATAGAAATGCTTCTAGAAGTGATCAATTAGGGACAACAAACTCAGGGGGAGTTTCTCAAGGACAAACATCCAATCAAGGAAATCATGATCATGAAGCTACCTCGTCAAGAGCAAATCTACCTCCCTCAAGGAAATGGACTAAAGATCATCCCTTTGAACTTATTATAGGTGATGTTACTTCAAAAGTCCAAACTAGAAGAGCAACTCAAGAGGAATGTCTATATAGCAGCTTTCTGTCTCAAGATGAGCCAAAGAAAGTTGAGGATGCACTTCTAGATCCAGATTGGGTTTTAGCCATGCAAGAGGAGCTAAACCAATTTGAGAGGAACAATGTTTGGAAGCTGGTGCCCAAGCCTAAGGACAAGAGTGTCATAGGCACAAAATGGGTGTTCAGAAACAAGATGGATGAAAATGGCATAGTCACAAGGAACAAAGCTAGATTGGTTGCAAAAGGCTATTCACAGGAAGAAGGAATTGATTTTGATTAAACAGTTGCTCCTGTTGCAAGACTAGAAGCAATAAGGATTTTCCTAGCCTATGCAGCCCATGCCAATTTCAAAGTCTATCAAATGGATGTGAAGAGTGCTTTTCTGAATGGGGAATTGGAAGAGGAGGTGTATGTAAGTCAACCTCCTGGTTTTGAAGATGATGATTTTCCAGAATATGTATACTTCCTCCTCAAAGCACTCTATGGTTTGAAACAAGCACCTAGAGCCTGGTATGACACACTTTCACAGTTCCTCCTTGAGAATCACTTCACTAGAGGTACTGTAGATAAAACTCTTTTTCACAGGGTTGTGAATGGCTCTACTATACTTGTTCAAATTTATGTAGATGACATAATCTTTGGGTCTACAGATGTGAAACTTTGTCAAAAGTTTGCCAAGCTTATGCAAAGTAAATATGAAATGAGCATGATGGGAGAATTAACTTACTTTCTTGGTCTTCAAGTGAAGCAAGTTAATGAAGGCATTTTCATTAGTCAAACAAAATATATTCATGATTTATTAAAGAAATTTAACTTAATGGAATGCTCTCCTGCTAAAACTCCCATGCCTACTGCCACCAAACTTGAATTGAATACTAAGGAAAAATCTGTGGACATTTCAAATTACAGAGGCATTGTAGGCTCACTTTTATATTTAACAACTAGTAGACCTGATATTATGTTTGCTACATGTCTATGTGCTAGATTTCAGGCTGATCCTAGGGAATCCCATTTAGTTGCTATTAAAAGAATTTTCAGATATCTCAAAGGAACACCAAACCTTGGCATTTGGTATCCTAGAGAATCTGGCTTTGAACTAATTGGTTATTCAGATGCAGATTTTGCAGGATGTAAAATTGACAGGAAAAGCACAACTGGCACATGTCAATTCTTAGGAAACAAGATTGTGTCATGGTTCAGCAAGAAACAAAACTCAGTTTCCACCTCCACAGCTGAGGCTGAGTATATTGCAGCTGGAAGTTGTTGTGCACAGATTTTATGGATGAAAAATCAACTACTTGATTATGGATTAAGAGTTGAGAAAATTCCTATTTTCTGTGACAACACTAGTGCCATTGCCATTACTGAGAATCCAGTGCAGCATTCAAGGACCAAGCACATTGACATCAAGTACCATTTCATTAGAGAACATGTTATGAATGGTACTGTGGAGTTACATTTTGTTCCAAGTGAACAACAACTTGCAGACATCTTTACCAAGCCACTTGATGAATCAACATTCTCAAGATTAGTAAGTGAGCTAGGTATGCTAAATTTCTCTTAATTATTTTTGAGATATTTGCAAGTTACAATGTAGCCAGAAATTTGCTATGTTTTTCTGTGAATTAATTTTCTCAGGAAAGAGTGCAATTTTGTCTAAGTCAAAATTACTATGTCAACGAAACGCACCATTTCGTTGACAGTCCTAGCATTTTTCTGGGTGTTTCGTTGATAGCTCTTTTATATCAACGAAACACAGCTTTATCAACGAAATAGACGGGACTTTAACCGCCCAATCCTGATTCGTTGATTTAGCACAGTTAATCTGAACCGTTGAAATTTGACACGTCTTTTACCACGATCTATGCATACACCCCTGTAAGTATAAATCATGGTAATACTTTAAAAGTAACAGTTATATTTTTAAGCCAATCCAGTAATTTACATTTATTATTGGACTTAATTTCTGAGAATTTTTGGGGGAGTATTTAAGAAATTCTATTTTCTTTAATTCCTTTTTACCTGTTCTCAAAAATTCCAAAGGCTTTTCTCTCTTCTTCTCTCTAACAAGCGACTCAGTTCGAAGCTTTTTCTCACTCAACAATGGCACCCATAGTCAAGCTCATGTCTGCTGGAGGGTTTATCTATGAGAAAAACAACTCCATCCCCTTTGTTGTCAAAGAAAGCCCGAACAGCCTATTTTTCAAGATGATGGACTTCATGAAGAATTGCAAGTTGAGCTATGCAATGTTTCACTCTACAATGAGATAATCGCGGAGATTTGGACCTCATGTGAGTATAGTGGGACAAATTGCACTTTGCAATTCACCATCCAAGGTAATGAGTATATAATTAATTCTGATGTATTGCAAGCATGTTTACATATTCCTGAAAATAACTGTCATGCTTTGCATACATACACTGAAATGGTTAACATGCTAAATTCTATAAACTACTCATTGCCTACTGATAATTTGGGTAAGATTATTAGGAGAGGTTTGGTTAGAGAATACAGCTATTTAGCTGATGCATTCATAAAGGTATTTTCTGGCAAAATTAGTAATTTTGATGCATTAACTAATTCCATGTTAATTCTCTTAACTATGCTCCTAACTGATAGATACTATAACTTTAGCACCCAACTTATGTATGAAATTGGTGCTAAGTTGGGTGATAAGACAAATAGGAAAAAGAATATCTATTATGCTAGGTTTCTGATGATGTTGGCTAACCATGTTAGTCCAGCACCATTAGTTATCTCTAACCCTGTTTCCAGGTTTGAGTGTTTTGTGCAAGAGAAGAGAGTTTTGACAGATATACTGAGACTCAACCACAATGGTGATGTCCCAGTGGTATATCTGCCCATCATTGAGGTAACTTCTTCTAACCCTGTTAGTGTAGTTGTTACTTCTATTGTTTCACCTTCCAATGTTGCTATGGAGTCCGTAGTTGTGTCCCAACAAGCTCCTGCCCAAGCAGCAAAACCTAAATCTAAGAAATCCTCAAAGCCAACTTCAGGTGCTTCTCAAAAGGCACCTGTTGCAAAAACTACTTCACAACCCAAGGGGAGTGATTCTGGAGTTGTGAGAGGTGAGGGAAGGGGTGAACATCAAAGAAACCCCAAGAATAAGGAAGGAAAGGAAAGTGTGTCCCAGCCAAGCCCCATTGTGTCTTCCCAACAAGGCACAATGAGTAACATGGATTTAAACACAAGTCTAGTTGCATCCTCCCAAAAGGATGTGATTATTGAAACAAGATCTCCTCCAAGAGCACACTCCAAGAGGGTAAGGGACACTTCAAGCCCACAGTCTACATTTTCCCAATACCAAAGGAGAGTAAAGCAAAAATCCAAGGGTACACAGGGTGCACACACTTTGGAAGCAACACTTCCAGTTTCACAAATTCAATTTGATGTAACCCCTATTGTCACTCTGGGGTTACAGTCCCATTCTCTAAACATCAACCTTGAACTATCTCCATCAAATTCACCAACTCAGTCTCTAGATGTGGACATGATCCATTCATCTTTTCCTGATTCTCCAACTCTTATCTTGGAGAAGCCCCACTCTGAAGCTGGTGGTCATCACTTGTTAAGTGATTTGTTGGGCCATCAACCAATTTTTTCTGAAGTTACAAGAGGATCTGTGGACCAATCTCTAAAATCAATCACCACAGATTCTACTGTAATTTCACTTTCTCAAAGTGCTGTATTGACTTCATCAACGAAACAGCCTCTTTCGTTGACAAGTGTTTCTCCATCAACGGTATCCATACCGTTGACAGTTCAAACTACCATTCCGTTGATAGGTCATTCTACACCCATTATCGAAGATCAAGTTGTTTCCACAACTAGTGTAGATGACCTGGTGGTAGTTGAGACACTTTTAGGTTTGAGAGGGAGTGAAACTGAGAGGCTGGCTTGCAGCCAGGCAAAAGGAGAGAATGAGAGTGAGAGGCTGGCTATTTCTTCCAGCCAGGCAAAAGGAGAGATTGAGGGTACCACCTTAGAAGGTGAAGGAGAGGGTGTGAGAGGTGTGAGCCATGGGGAGCCCATGATGCAAGAAAAGAGTGGAGAGAGAGAAGGGACTACAGGAGCAATAAGGGAGGAAGCAGCCATTGCTAGTGAGTTAATGGAGGTCAGTGAGGGAGAAAGGGAACTTACTTTCCAAGAGCATTATCAACAAACTCTGGATAGTATTTCCCTAGATCCTGAGACCTTTACTCACCCGGTGCCAGCCTATCAACTTATGGCTCAGCAGGGCAATGTGGAGGCAGAGAGGTCACTAAACCTAATTCATACAACTGCATCAATGCAAAGAGCAAAGGATGCCTTGACCAATTTATCTCCAGGAGCTGCAGCTAGTGATGAATTTGATTTTTCTGATGATGAGGACATCTTTGGTGACAATCTACAGGTGGCCACTACTTCACAGACTGGGACTTCTGTGATGCCCCCTACACCAGACTGGCTTTCTCAGGATGTTCATGGAAGAATCAACCTGGATGCTGCAATCACTAGACAGTACAATGAAGCCTTCTTGGCTCATGCATCTGTTAGTGTTGAACACAAGCCTTTCTACAAAGCCATTATGGACTCCTTGGAGATTCAAAGGCTACAAATGTTGCAGACCAGGGTGGAAGCAAGGGACATCAAGGACTCTGTTGGGAACTTGAAAGATGCTATAGACAGGAGGCTTGATGAGAAGCTTCCCTCTCTCACCGTGTCCAAGATGAACAGGTTTTTCTCCTGTTAGTTAAGAATTCAATGATCGTCAGGAGCTAGACTCAACTGATCAGGATTGCTGACATCATCAGGATTACATGGTCGTCAGGATCAAGATACATATCAGGACTGGGATCAGGATTGATCATCAGGACTGGAAGCTGATCAGGATTCCTACTTCGAGTTATATTTGGAGTCTAGTTAAACATGGAAGTTTATTCTGTCGGTTCCTGGTTTGTAGAATGTAGCTATCAATTATGGATAGGTTTCAATCTTTGTAATTGATTAGGACTTATCATTGATAGAGAAGCTGTGTAGTATATAAACACAGTTTTGGTTTCGATTTATACACGAGAACACACATGAACATAATCGAATAGAAGCTCTTAAGAACTCAGAATTTCTTGAGAGAGTTTGTAACAATTTTATATCAGATTTAATAAAGCTGTTATCTTTCTTTCATATTTGTGATATATACATTAAGAAGTCGATTATCTTATACTATTGTATTCAACCCCCCTTCTATAATAGAGTATTACTGGGCAACAATTGGTATCAGAGCAAACTGATTTAATTCTGAATCAGATACGATCTAAAGATGTCGACAATCAAGTATGAAAGCATGAAGATTCCCATCTTGAAGAAATCAGAATATCCAACATGGAGGGTAAAGATGCTAATGTACCTGGAGGCTATGGATCCTGACTATTTGGACAGGATTCGTGATGGACCATATATTCCTACACGAATTGTAGAACGAACAGATACAGTACCTGAACATTTTGTGGTCAAGGCTAAAAGTGAATGGACTCCAGAAGAAAAAGCTCATGTACTCAGGGAACCAAAGATAAAGAATATCTTACACAGTAGTCTTGATGCTGTCATGTCAAACAGAGTGATTGCATGCAAGTCTTCAAAAGAAATCTGGGATACTTTGGAAACTCAGTGCCAGGGATCTGCATCTGTCAAGAAAAACAGAAGGGCTCTTTTGATTCAAGAATATGAACAATTTGATGCAAGACCTGATGAGAGCCTAACTGATCTATATGATAGATTTCTGACACTATTGAACAGCTTATCTTTAGTTGACAAGGAATATGAAACTGAAGATTAAATTACCAAGTTTCTAAGAGCTTTACCTGAAGAATGGGACACTCAGACATCGATCATTAGACATCAGTATGATCTTAACACTGTGTCTCTTGATGAAGTCTATGGGATGCTAAGAACTCATGATCTTGAAGTTCAACAGAGAAAGAACAAGAAAAGTAGCAAGACAAAATCAATTGCTTTGAAAGCAGAGGCTAAATCAAAAGGAAAAGTTATGGAGGTCTCTAGAAGTAAAACAAGATTAGTTGAGTCAGATCCTGATGACTCTTCATCAGATACTGATGGCAATGCTGATGCCAATACTGATGATGATTCTTCTGACTCAGACATGGAAGAGATGGTTGCTATGATTGTCAGAAACTTCAGAAGGATGAAGTTCAGGAAGAATAGAAGACAAGGCAACTTTCAGAAAAAGGCTTTCAATCCAAACAAAGATAAGTATATCAAAAAGGACAGCAAGGGTAGAAAATTTGACAAGTCAAAGGTTAAGTGCTACAAGTGCAATGGTATGGGTCACTTTGCTTCTGAGTGCAAGAAGACAAAGGCACTTATCACATCAAGCAAGGATTGGATGGACTCTTCCTCAGAATCTGATACTGAGGTGGTCAACTATGCTCTAATGGCAAATGCTGATGTAACTGCTGCCCCTGATGATAAGGTACTAAATACTATATTTGATTTTGATACTGATAATGCTTCTGAGTTAAGATGTTTTCTAAAGTCATTACATATTAGCTTTAGAAGTCAAACTGCTGAAAACACTAGGATCTTATCTGAGATGTCTGAACTTAGAAAAAGGAATGATATATTAGAAGATGAATTTTCTCGTATGCAAGAAGTACAAAAAGAATGTGATAATGTGAATCACATGTATGTAGAGATGAAATCCAAATGTACTGCTCTTGAAAAGGAACTTGAAAATGCCAATGAGAAAATCAGAACCTGGACAGACTCTGGTAGGAAATTTCATGAGATTAATACCTCTAAGAATTGGAAAGAGTGTCTAGGATATAAGTCAGATGAGGATAAGAAATTGAAAGAGAAAATTGTCATTGATGAGACAGTCAGTCCAAAGACCTATAGACATGTTATAGATGCAACCAAATCTAAGATTACTCCTGTTAATTTTGTTTTTGGTAAGGATTCCAATTCTACTTTTGAAAAGGGATCTACTTCTACTCAAGGAATTAAAATCATAAAGTCTAAACCTGTCTTGAATAAAGTCATTAAGAATGTAGGTCTATTGTCTCAGAAACAGCTTAAGGATAAAATCTGTGAGGTGACAGATAAGAAAAAGGAATCTACTGTTAAGAGAAACAGGAATGGTAAAGTTGGGATCAACAAAGAGAATGGTTACAAATATATCCCAAATGCACCTAGAAAGTGTTGTTTTAACTGTGGTAACTCTAATCATCTTGCTATTGATTGTAAGAAGAGTAAGAAGAAGATTACTGATATTCCTAAGTCTGATGTTAGGAATAGATCAGTATTTTATAAACCACAGAAGTCCTGTTTTCATTGTGGTAGTATATGGCATTCTATTTATACTTGTAAAGATTATCATGAGTTGTACTATAACTTTTATGATCCATTGCCTAAAGTTGATAAAAATAGTGCAAACTCTGGTAGCATTAAGAATGTCAAGTTGGAACATGCTTTTGTTAATACTGATACTGACAAAGCAAATCCTGATGAAGTAAATCATGTCAGGACTGCTAAGGTCAGAAAGTCTTCTGCTATGAAAGTTAATAAATTGCATGGAAAAGGAACCCAACAAGTATGAGTTCCTAAATGTTCTAACTAGTGTGTTTCTATTCTGATTGCAGGGTAAAAAGAAAAATGTGTTAGTCATGGATAGTGGATGTTCTGTGCACATGACTGGAAACAAAGCCCTGTTATCAGAATATGAGGAAAAAGCTGGCCCAACTGTGTCTTATGGAGATGGCAACATTGGACAAACCTTGGGATATGGCAATATAATCATTGGAAATGTCATCATTGAAAAATTAGCTCTAGTGAAGGGACTAAAACACAACCTGTTGAGTATTAGTCAAATAACTGACAGAGGTTATCATGTCAACTTCTATTCCACTCATTGTGAAGTAGTCAGTAAAGCAACAAGCAAGATAGCACTGACTGGCTACAGGCATGGTAACATATATGAAGCCAACATTCAATCAAATACTGATGACTCCCCTACCTGTCTGATCAGTAAAGCTTCAGTAGATGAAAGTTGGAATTGGCACAAGAAGCTTTCTCATCTCAACTTCAGCAATATCAATGAGTTGGTTAAGAAAGATTTAGTGAGAGGATTACCAAAAGTGTTATATACTCCTGATGGACTCTGTGATGCATGTCAGAAAGCAAAACAAAGAAGGACATCATTCCAGAGTAAATCAGAATCCTCTATTGGAGAACCATATCACATGCTACATCTTGATCTATTTGGTCCAGTCAACATCATGACCATCAGTAAGAAAAGGTACACTCTTGTAATTGTTGATGAATATTCTAGATTCACCTGGGTGTATTTTCTGCACAGAAAAGATGAGACTCCTGAAGTTCTGTTGGATCATGTAAGAATGATTGAGACAACCACAAAGTACAAAGTCAAGATACTGAGAAGTGATAATGGTACTGAATTTAAGAATTCAAAGATGGAAGAGTTCTGCAAATACAAAGGAATTATTCAACAATTCTCTGCTCCTGGCACACCTCAGCAAAATGGAGTAGTTGAAAGGAAAAATAGAACTCTTATTGAAGCTGGCAGAACTATGTTGGAAGAAGCAAGATTACCTACATATTTCTGGGCAGAAGCAGTCAACACAGCATGTTACACTCAAAATCTCACATTAATAAACAGGCATGGTGTTACTCCTTATCAGTCACTCAAGGAGAAGAAACCAAGTCTGAAGCATCTGCATGTGTTTGGCTGTAAATGTTTTGTTCTCAGAACTCATCCTGAACAACTAGGGAAATTTGAAACAAAGGCTGATGAAGGAATTTTCATAGGCTATCCTGCATCAAGAGCCTTCAGAGTTTTTAATTTGAGGACAAGGACTGTCATGGAGTCAATATATGTATCTTTTGATGACAAGAAGATAGCTGGAATCAATGAGGACTCTCATGATAGATTGATTTTTGAAAATGAAGCTACCAAGGAACCTGAAGAGAGTGAATCAGATCCTGTCCATACATCAGATCCTGATGGGTCACCAAATCCTGATGACACACCAGATGCTGATGGTGCAAATACTGATGATGCAATCAATAGTAATACTTCTAGTAGTGCTAATGTTGAGGGGGAGCAACATCATTCTACTACAAGTTCAGAGTCAACACAATCATCAGGACAGAATTCTTCAGATACTGATTCAAGTGATGATCCTGATAACTTATCAGGAGGAAATAGCAATAATTCAGGGGGAGCTTCAAGACAAGCAAGTTCTTCAAATCAAGATAACACCAATCCAGGGAGAGCATCTACTTCAAGAAACAATTTAACACCAGCGAGGAAATGGACTGCAAGTCATACTCCTGATTTGATTATTGGGGATCCTGATGCAGGTGTTCAAACAAGAAGTGCAACTCAAAATGAATGTCTATACAATAACTTTCTATCCAAGGAGGAGCCAAAGAAAGTTGAAGATGCACTTAAAGATGCTGATTGGGTTACAGCAATGCAAGAGGAACTGAATGAATTTGAAAGAAATGAAGTCTGGAAACTGGTACCAAGACCAAAGAATAGATCAATTGTTGGTACAAAGTGGATTTTCAAGAACAAGACTGATTCTGATGGAGTAATAATCAGAAACAAAGAAAGACTAGTTGCAAAGGGGTATTCTCAACAAGAGGGAATTGATTATGATGAAACGTTTGCTCCTGTTGCAAGACTAGAAGCCATCAGGATATTTCTTGCTTATGCAGCACATAAGAAATTCAAGGTTTTCCAGATGGATGTTAAAAGTGCTTTCTTAAATGGAGAACTGGAGGAAGAAGTCTATGTTGAGCAACCTCCTGGTTTCATTGATCCTAAATATCCAGATCATGTCTACAGATTGGATAAGGCACTTTATGGACTAAAGCAAGCTCCAAGAGCATGGTATGAAACTTTAGCTCTATTCTTACTGGAAAGTGGATTCAAAAGAGGTCCTATTGATAAAACTCTATTTTATTTGAATCATGGTAAGGACTTGTTGTTAGTTCAGATTTATGTTGATGATATCATTTTTGGGTCAACAAACAATAAGCTTTGTGAAAAGTTTTCCAAGCTTATGCAGTCAAGATATCAAATGAGCATGATGGGAGAAATGAGTTACTTTCTTGGTCTTCAAGTTAAACAGACTGATGAAGGGATTTTTATCAATCAGTCTAAATATACAAGGAATTTATTGACAAGGTTTAACATGCAAGATAGTTCTCCTGCTACAACTCCCATAGCTACAGCTACCAAACTTGATCCTGATCAAGGTGCTGAGGTAGATGTAACTCACTACAGAGGAATGATTGGCTCTTTATTGTATCTCACTGCAAGTAGACCAGATATCATGTTTGCAACCTGTCTGTGTGCAAGATTTCAAGCAAAACCTAGAGAACCCCATCTGATAGCAGTCAAAAGAATTTTCAGATATCTCAAAGGCACTTCTTCACTTGGCCTTTGGTATGCAAGGGAATCAGATTTTGGGTTGTGTGGTTATTCAGATGCTGATTTTGCAGGATGCAAAATAGACAGGAAAAGTACTTCAGGAAGCTGTCAGTTTTTGGGTGGAAGACTAGTTTCATGGTTCAGTAAAAAGCAAAAATCCATTTCCACTTCAACTGCAGAAGCTGAGTACATTGCTGTAGGAAGTTGTTGTGCTCGGATAATGTGGATGAGAAATCAGTTGTTAGATTATGGCCTGTCATACTCAAAAATCCCTATTTATTGTGATAACCAAAGTGCTATTGCAATGACAGGAAATCCAGTTCAACATTCTCTTACTAAACACATCAGTATTCGATATCACTTCATAAGAGAACAAGTTCTGGAAGGAACAATTGAACTTCAATTTGTTCCTACTGATCAACAACTGGCTGATATATTCACCAAGTCACTACCTGAAGCTACTTTCAATAAATTGGTGAATGAACTTGGAATGATGAACTTTGAGAATTTCTGAGGAAAGCTACAGAGAGGAAATCCTGATAACTGTCAAATCCTGATGGTTATTCAGAAAGGTATGTTTTCTTTGATCAAATCCTGATAGGATGGTATCCTGACAGGAAGTCAACTGGTCAATCCTGATGTTCAGGTCAGTATTTAATTGCTTAATTTGTGCCTAATTTTTCGTCAGTATCTGCTGATGGACGGTTGAATTTTAGTAGGACAACTGTATGCGCGCGTGTGTTGCACTGTTATAGATATACATATACATACACATAAAAAGCGGTGCAGTTTCATTTAAATTACACACGTAATCTGTCCACTAATTATTTGTGCACAAATCATATCTTGCCACCTGTTATTGAGAGTAAAGTTTTGTTCTAACCAAATATTTTTACTTATTCTACATCATTAATTACTCTCTCATCATCAGTTTTTCGATTTTCTATCTCTCTGTGCTCACGAACCCTAACTATTTTCAAAACATCAATTCTCAAGATTTTTAAGAATTACAATGGCGTCTTCATCATTCATGAACAAACAAACAGTGATTATTGGTGTTACTTTTGCCACTAACAATTTTGTGGCTATTCTAAATCATCAAGCTTTACCCAATGAGTTTCATATAATTCAAGATTTTCTAGCTTCAAGCCCATTGGAGTTTGCTTTAACAGAACCTGCAAGTGTTTCTTTTAAGTCTGTAATGCAGGTGTGGAACTCAGTTACTTTTGACAAAGGGTATTCTGACACTATCTTGATGAGTTTTGAACATAATGGAATTACTCACTATGTGACTCCTGCAATTGTGGAGGAAGCCCTGCATTTACCTGTTCTTGGTGATGCTATTCCTGCTAATGTTTCAGACTCTACTCTTTTTGAGTTTGTTACAAAGTTGGGCTACAATGGTGAAGTAAAGAGATATGGCAATCTCTTTAGGACAAAGCTTAAGAAGAAATGGAATTTCTTCTTTGATACGATCAGCCGCTGTTTCCTGAACAAGACATCAAATTTTGATGCTCTTCCATCATGATCTCTTAAAATTGGGTACTCTCTTATCCACTCTACAGTGTTTGATTATGGGTCGTTTATCTTAAAAGCTTTAAGTGATAGGAAATCAGATAAGTTAGGTTCTGTCTGTTTTCTTAGATTTTTACAGTTGATATTTAATCACTTGTGTCCTAATGTTGTTTTTGAGGATGATGTAATTCTACCTGTCTGTAGAATTACTGCGAATAATATTAAGTCATTAGTCAACAGTGATAAGGCAAATGGTTTCATAGGAAATGCTTTTATTCCTGATGAGGTTAGGTTTTTCTTACATAGGAAAATGCCTACTCGTTATGGTTTAATTTCTAATGCTATGGGGCAAGGCCAATCACACCTTGTTCCTAACCCAAGCATTCATCCTAAACAGTCTAAACAGTCAACTGCCACCTTTATTGTCTCTCAAAAGACTTTAGTTGTAAAAGCAAAGAAGTCAGCTAGAACTGATGTGTTAGGAAGGCAATCAGGTTCAAAGGACTTTACCTCTACACCTATCACTAAAAAGAAGTTACAAGGGGGTGTACAAGGGGTCCTGGTAAAGAAAGCTGCAAAGAGAGGTGAGGCTGTTTCTGTTAAAAGAAAGTTAGTGCTCAGGGATGAGACTGACTCAGAGGATGATTTACCTATATCCTCTGTGATGAATGTGAATAAGGAAGTTGCTGATACTGCTACTGCAGCTGTGGTTCCATTGTCTACACCACAGAAGAAAAGGAAGTTATCAAAAAGCAGGTATCATATTCCTTTAGAAAAGAAGCAGGATACTGATGTACATGACACTTCTATTCTGAATGAGCAATCAGTTTCTACTGCTCAAGCAAATCCTGATGTTAGTATTCCTGATGCTGCACCAAGTCAAGTGGTTAATATTTCAGACTCTCCAGCACAGGACTCTCCAACAAAAAAGACATATTGATATTTCATGGGAGAAGTATGGTGCTGCTGCTTCCAATCTTGGGATAAAACATCCAATGGAAAAGCTAAGGAAGGCAGAAGAGTTAGTCTATCAGAGACAGAAGAAACTGAAAGGATCAAGCCCACAAGAACCTGAACCTCAAAGTGGTTCAGCAGCTCTTTCTGATGATCCAGCCACACAAGAACCACTCAATCAAAGTTTGAGTGAAGGCTTAGCTAGTGGAATGGTCCCACAAGAACCATTTTCTCAAAGGGAGAATGAAGACATCTACATTCCAGCTACACAAGAACCATCTTCTCAAAGTGAAGATGCAGGCCAAGCTACAGTTTCTGAGAAATTTCCTGACAATGCTCAAGGGATTTCTGGTGCAGATGAAGTTCAAAGATTGGTCGAGGACACTGTCAATGAGGGAAGCACACAAGAACCTTTGACTCAAAGTGTTGAAGAAGCTTCTGAACCTCAAGCTCCACAAGAACCATTGGTAGCAAATACTGATGCAAGCATATCAAATCCTGACGGTGTTCATCCTGACGCTAGTGGTGCTCCTGATGTTGAACCTATCCTGATACAGCCACTTCGTTCAAGACCAATGGATCATCCTATCACAGATTCACAGGATAAAATGAAAGGTATAGCTATTCCTGATCCTGATGATACTCATAGTACAGATGATGATGACTCTGATGATAGTGATGATGATGAGAATCGAAAAGAGAAGGAACAGCTTGCTACAGCACTCAAAATTAGTCTTGGAACTAATTTTGGTTCATCAAGTACATATATGGCTGGCAAAGCTTCCACTGGGAAAGATCAGAGACAAGATTTTTCTATTCCTTCCTTTAATCCTGCTGAGGCACTTAGACAGAATGAATGGAACAATTCATGGCACAGATCTACTGAATCTGTAAGTTATTCTTCTGCTTTGGAACATGCCTATGATGCAGTGAAATCTATAGAGAATCAAGACTTGAAGAATCATCTGAAGGCTACAACTCTGTTATCCAAAAGCCTAAAAAGTGAGATTGATTCTATCAAGAATTCAACTGAGTTGGTGAGGAATGATATTTCTCAAAATTTGACAAAGGTGCCTACTACTTTTCCGCTAAGGGTGGTAGAATCCCAAGTGAAATCTGTTATTTCTGAACAAACCTTGATCAACAGAAGGATTGATTCTCTGGATACCAAGGTAACTGACATTCAAGCCTCTCTTTCCTTAATTTTGAATTTATTGTCAAATCCTGATGTCAAAAAGGGGGAGAAGGTTAGTCGGACAAAATGCACACCTGATCTAGTATTAAGGAATAATGATGATGATACTGGAGATGATGGTAGTGACAAAGTGATACAAGGAGAAACCTCTGATGCTGCTGTTATGAAGTCTACAATTCAAACTTCACAAAGTCAAACAACGCAGTCAACTCATGTTTCTGATTCTGGAGTTAAGACAGTAAGAACGTTGGTGCAATCTCAGATCCTGACGGAAGAACAAATCCTGACACCTGGTCATGGACATACTCTTGCTACAATTCCTGAAGGTGATGAAGATATTTTTATTGATAATCCTGAAGATGCATCAAATTTATTCCAGAAGTTTTCTACAAAAGATGGCAGAATTGTTACTCTATATCACACTGATAAAAGAGTTCAACAATTATATGCAAGAAAAGCACTCTCTATAGCAAGTGAAGAATATCCTGATCTCTCACATGAAGAATTCTTAAAACAACAGAGAGAAATGATGGAAAGCTTTAATAACCCTTCTCCTGCTAGAGGTAGAGGAGGCAGAGGTAGGAGAGGAGCTAGAAGAAGTAGAAGAGGTTCTTCAACTCAAACAATACCTAGACAGACAAGGTCTGGAGGGTTAAGAATTGAATAAATTCCTGAACCTATTCAAACTCTAGTAGTTCCTGACAGATCTACTTTTGGTGATGATGGAAATATTGAAGAAGAACCTGAATTGAGAAGAAAATCAAGAAAATCAACTCTCTGCAATACAAATCAAATTGAAGAATCTAATCCTGATGTTGTTCCTGATAATATTCAAGATCCTGATGATTCTGAAATTCTGCAAGAGATTGACTTGATAATTTTATCTACTGTGGTTGATTCTCACAACAAGGAAGTAGATGAAGAAGAAGAAGCCAGAAGAAGAGAAATTACAAGATCAACAAATAGAGATTTAAATCTCTATGTACAAAGGCATAAACTCTCAAACAGAAGAGTGTGGAGGAACCCAAGCAGACAAGAATCTTCACTGGAAAGAAGCTATGCCTTTGAAAAGGAAAAGGATAAGAAGTGGAAACATATTAGCACATTAAGTTGTGATACACTTATCAATTTTCAGTCTGGAGGAATTATTACAAGCGCTTCAAGTGTTGTTGATTTATCTGGGATGGTTAGATCAAAAGCACTCTGGTTAAAGATGTTTTCAAATCTGAAGCAATTGACAAGTAATTCAAGAGGAGGTATTGGACACAGGGATGCTGAATATATAAATATGTCATATGTTGATCCTTACTCCTTAACTGAAATTGGAGGTACTTTAACTTCTGAAAACCTGAACAATTTACTAGCTGTTGATATAGTTATAGATTGTCATGATGGTTTTGACAAGAAAGAAAAGCTTCTGTACTTCATGAAAGATGGTAGTGTGAAGATTTTATCTATTCAAGATCTGCTGATGAAAACTACACAGGAACTGAAATATGTTCATTATCTTTTGAGATCGAAGAATCAAATATGCAAAGAATGGAGTGACATGATTTTGTCAACAATAAGAAGAAGACTGGATGGAAACAGTAATTTCAATGGTAATTATACTCCCATGTACTTAAATCAAAGAGGTCAGGATGTGGAAATGGAAAGGGGTACTGCTGTTAAAGAAGTAAATTTTGGCACGACTCATCTTACTCTCAATCCTGATGGGAAGGAAATTGCTTATCTTTTGCTTGAAGAGCATAGTCTTCAGAGAAACTCCATATTGAATCTCAGAGCAGCTATCTACCAGATTAATGAGGAAGATGAAGAACTCAGAAATCTTAAGGAAAGACTGATTCAAATTCTTGAAGAAAAAGAAGAAAATTTGTTATTCAACTTCTTGAAGATGAATCTGTTCTATCAAAGAATTTAAACAGATAAGTTGTTGCTGCAGATTCTGTACATTTTGTATATATGTTTTTGACATCATTGAATCTTAGGAATCTATACTTTATTTCACAAAGTATGAGATTGGGGGAGATTGTTAGTTCAGAATTCAATGATCGTCAGGAGCTAGACTCAACTGATCAGGATTGCTGACGTCATCAGGATTACATGGTCGTCAGGATCAAGATACATATCAGGACTGGGATCAGGATTGATCATCAGGACTGGAAGCTGATTAGGATTTCTACTTCGAGTTATATTTGGAGTCTAGTTAAACATGGAAGTTTATTCTGTCGGTTCCTGGTTTGTAGAATGTAGCTATCAATTATGGATAGGTTTCAATCTTTGTAATTGATTAGGACTTATCATTGATAGAGAAGCTGTGTAGTATATAAACACAGTTTTGGTTTCGATTTATACACGAGAACACACGTGAACATAATCGAATAGAAGCTCTTAAGAACATAGAATTTCTTGAGAGAGTTTTTGTAAGCTAGCAGCTCTCAAGAACATCAGAATTTCTTGAGAGAGTTTGTAACAGTTTTATATCAGATTTAATAAAGCTGTTATCTTTCTTTCATATTTGTGATATATACATTAAGAAGTCGATTATCTTATACTATTGTATTCAACCCCCCTTCTACAATAGAGTATTACTGGGCAACATCTCCAAGGAACCTGAAGTGTCCTCTTCTTTGAAGACTCTTTCCTCTAGAGTGGACAAAGTAGAGGCTACACTTTCTCAAATGCAGAAGGAACAGGAGAAGCAAACTCAGCTACTCACCCAGCTTTTGGCAGCTCAAGGACTCCCTATTATCTCTTTTGATGATAACAAAAAGGGGGAGAAATCTAAGGAGCTAGAGAAATCTAAAGAGCTTGATATACAAATCACAAAGGTTTTGGTCCCAGCCATTTCCTTACCAAATGAGCCACTAGCAATGGGGGAGCTTGGACAGAAGAAAAAGGATGGTATTGACCTGATTCAGGAAGCTTCTATGAGGATGAGACTTGCAGAACAGATTAAAGATCATTGGTCCAACATAGAAGCAAGGGTCAAGAAAATTGCTGAAACTACAAAGAATTCAAATCCATCAACGGATCAACCATCAACGAATGTCATGGTTGTAACATCAACGGAATGGGAGCCACAGTTCAAGAGTTCTTATGTTATAGAACCCCTTCAGCATGGACTCTTTCAAGATTCAAGAAATGAGAAAGGGCAAGCTTCATGCTTTAGGAATGTGGATGCAAGAGGGATATCTCCAATATCACCTGTCAAACCCAAGGGCAAGAACACTGCAAGGATATTTTATCCTCCACCAAAGCCAGATGAGTTCAAAATCCTAGGGAAGCTGATTATTGAAAGCAAAGAAAGCAATCATCCAAGCATAAGGAACCAAAGGGCCATCATATACAGGGATAGCAAGGAAATCTGCATTTGGGTTGGTCACCCAAATTTTGCTAAGGCCAAAGCTGAAGAATCTGAAAGGGCAGCAATGCAAGCTCTTGCAGTTGCTCAATCACTTGAAGATGAAGAAACCCTAAAGGAAGAAAAGGCCAAGGATGAAGCTGGAAAGGAAAGGAAGAGTGTAAGGCAGCCAAAGGCTAGAGCAAAAAGGAATCTAAACTTTGATAAAGATGATTCTCAGGACACTGCCCAAGACTCTTCCACAACTAGTGCACATCAAATTCCTGTTGATCAACCTCATGAAGGAAAGTTGGCATGTGATCCTGCACATCCTGTCAACTTTCATGATCAACCAATAATGCCAAAAGAGGAGCCTTTTGAATTTGATGAGGCCTACTTTCCAAAGTTTCTATTTGAGAAGGATCAACCAATGAAGACAAAGAAAAGGGCTGTCAAAGCAAAGCCAGTATTTGTGAGAAAGCCACAACCTCAGAAACCCCCTACAAATCCAGAGGACTGCATGTACATTGCTGACATCAGGGAAGAATCCAGTTTACATCTTGACTTAGACAACCTGGTGGAAGTAAGAGGCATTGCAGCTTCTCAAAAATTGCCTGAGAGACTAGTTTTTGTATTCAAGGGTGGTAGAGATCAAGTGTGGCCCCTCTACAGAATTTTAGGAGAAGACTATCAAACACTACTCTCAGTGTTTAGATGCTTGAAAAAGGACTTTGGCTTCACCAAAACAGCCAAGTCTGAGGTGGTCTCCAAAATCTGTCAGATAAAGGCTAGCTGGAACAAGCCTGAGGTTCTTCCCAGGATGCTTAGAGTGCCCTCAACAAGAAAGAAGATCCATCTTCAACCATACTGGATGATGGAATTTAAGGACAAGGACAATTGCAGAAGATTCTTCAGGATGGAAGACCAGCTGATAAGGCATCTAATCAAACTCTAAAGTTTATGCAATCCATGCTTGGTGATCAAGATGAAGAAGAGAAGATCTTTTACAGAAGGCTACAGGTCCAAATTGAGGAAAACAACTCTAAGAGAGGGAAGAAGACTATGCCACAAAGAAGACACAGATGAATCATTTGTTCAGTCTAGAGGAGCACTTTTGGGCATTAGTCTTGTAAGTCTTGTATTTTGTCTAAAATATTATGAAGCTTAATGCATTTTCTAATTTTGTAATTTATGATGTATCTGAGTGTTTTTGTTATCATCAAGTCTCTTGATTTATGGTTGTTATTCTATCAGTCATAAATTGGGGGAGATTGTTAGGAATATGTTGTTCTTGATGATAAACATAAAACACTTAGTAGAATTTGTGTAAAGTCATTTTGTAGCTGTCAACGAAATGGCATGCTTTGCAGCATTCCGTTGACAGGAAGCTCATCAACGAAATGAGTGATGTAGCAATTGCATTGTACAATACTTCTAGTTTGATATGCATTTCATTGTAGATATTGGATAGGTTTTTTAAGGCATGTTGACTAAGTACTAGATAGGCAAAATAGGTTGGTTAATTGTAAATATCTTATGCCTTGTAATTTTGCCTAAGTGAAGACATGTCAACGGTATGAAGATTACTATGTCAACGGTATGGAGTTTACTCATCAACGAAACAAAGTTTACTCATCAAAGAAATGAAGTTTACTCATCAACGAAATGAAGAATGAAGCTATCAACGAAACATATCTCCCTGCTATCAACGAATCACTATTACTTTTTGAATAGTTGACAAAGTGATAGTGACAGTTTACTGAACAGATCTAAAGGAGATATGGAAGTGTACTGTGCATTGGAAGCCATCAAAATGGTCACTGGAAATAAGGAAACATTCCAATTTCCAAGAAGGCTCTTGGGAGTGATCATAACAAGCGTGAAGACAAAAGTAAAGATCTCCAAGGACCACTGGACAAAAGGAATGAAAAGCAAGCTACTGATGGTTATTACTAGTGTACATTAGTGTAGCCAGAAATAGTATTGTAAACTTGGGTTATGTATATAACCAAGTGTAGCAGTTAAAATAAGAGTGAGAGAAGAAAAACAAAGATATTGTATTAGCTATCCTTGAGAGCATTTTCTTCTCTACATTCTTGTAACTGAGCAGCTGTGTACTTTTGTATCACAGATTATTTTCGCAATAAAAATCACTTCAGTTGGATCATCAAACAATCCAACTGAAATTATTTATGTGCTTGTGATTTTTACATTAAGTTCAGTTTTTATTTGTAAGTTGTTTTTAAGTTTAAGAAATATCAAGAATTGTATTCAACCCCCCCCCCCCCCCTTCTACAATTCTGTTAGGTCATTTGGGATTAACAGAATGGTACACGGATTATCAAAAACATTAAGATAAGACGCGAAGCAGAGTTTCGGTTGCAGTTGGGGTAAGGTCGGAATGGTCAATACCAATGGATAACTTGACTTAGTAAGAACCTAAGTGTTTGTAGTTCAGCATAGTTTGCCACGAGAAGGCAGGACATGTGAAGATTGAGACGTTTACAGTCCTTTACACGGTCCGAATTACTAAATTGTGTGGACTAGTTAGGGCATTATCTTGTGTATGAGGTCCAAGCCTTGAGAACAATGATTCCATAAGAGTTGGTGTCTTTTCCATCGCTGGATATTTTGTTACCTAAAAAGGAGACTGTTGCGTACCAGAACGTTATCGTGAGACGAACGTGCTAAATCGCATCGCGAGTACATTTCGTACGATAGGCCATGGTGGCTCAACTCAGAAATCAAAGATACGAAGAATGAATAGCGTGATTCTGATAAAGACACGTATGGTTACAACGAGCAATGCGACAATCTCAGGACCTACGAGGAACGAGACCTATGGTGGCCTGTGGTTGGATTCGTCCGATACGATTAGTGTTAAGAAATTACATATACGTTAACGGACCTCCGTCTTTTGAGGATGTGTTGATACGGCCGTAGGAGGCCCAATCTCTGAACAATTATCGGGGAATGGCGAATATGTTTCGAACTCCCGACCTATTTAAGGACTTGTACGATTTTGAGGTACCGTTGGTTAGTACCATAAGCCATAAAGGCAGAAAGATAAGATCATCCTCGTACGGGTGATGTTAGAAATTATGATGACCATTGACTTTTTGGTATCTACTTGCTGGTACACTCCTCAATCTAAAACTGTTCCTGCCTATGTTACCTTGAATAATTCATGTTAGGTAACCCCTTTAATTTCCTACTTCAACTTGGGATGCAACCAACAACTGTTATATTCGGTTTATTCATTTTCTTTCCTCCATTCATTACCTTAAGGGTTAAATACGCAGAATTAAGTTACCATTACTCACCAGAGCATTTTGTTCATGTTCCAGGACAACCTGAAAAGGGAACCATTATTCATTTATCCTTCCAGGTCTATAATTTATTTCATATTCTTTCAATTATCTAAGGAATGTTCAATTAATATTTCCCTTATTATTTGATGAGTATTCTTTAACGATTATCTTGAAAAGCGATTTCTCCTTTCATACTTGGACTCCTCGAGTTCATAAATATCAAACTGTTTATTTAAAACATGGATGATATGTATTTCAGAGATTACTCGGGAATTCTTTTCTCCTATTAAGGAGAGATTTGCACATCAGACGTTGAAATCGTAGAAAGGATATCAATTTGATATTGATATTCCGAATTCAATTCTATTGGAAAATTTGATAAAGTTTATGTACGGAGACACCTTTGGGTGGACCGTTTCACTGATGAGAAATGTTTGGTGGGAGGTTATCGATTGTTCCGATACCAATAATTTCCTATTCATATCATACATTTTATTCAAGGGTTATAATTACCTTGTTCATCCTAAACTTATTTACTCTTCCTTTCAATTCATTATCCGAGTAGTCAAAATTTTGTTTTCTTCTTTCTTCGACTATGATGTCGAGATTTTGTACTAGTAGATTGAAAATGGCCAATTGCATGTGCCTTAATGAGTGACTAGTTAATTGTTCTAACTAGTTGAAATTTTAATGATATGATGAAAATCTAGCTAATTATCCTAGCTAGATGCTGCGTCCCAAACTAATCGAACTAGCAAATTTTGTTCAGCTAGTTGTCAATGTTTATTGAAATAAACTAGTTATTGTATCACTAAGTTCAACTTTCGGTCAAATTTATATAAGTGAATTCACGATGCATTTGTATGCAGTGAGGTATGGTGGGAAGATTTTCAAACGATAATTTGATTGAGACCTAACCAGGTCGCCCCCTCAGCGAGAATTTGTACAAAGTTTTTATATAAAGCATTCTGTTGCTTGAAGTATTCGTGGTACCATGCAAGTATTTTCCTTAGTATTTGGAAAAAGAGAGTGTTGAAGCTTAGAGCTAAAACAAATGAGTATGACAAATTATGAATTGAAGTTTACGGAAATTGCCAAGGTTTGTTTCACATGATGCGAATTCAGAATAACGAAGTGTTCGAAACGACTGATTATGTTACCTTGGTTAATGAAACGACTATGATAGAAATGAAAGCAAAGTGGACGAAAAAGAAATGGGCATAAAGAAAATAGAGTATGAAACGCGAATAGATTGAGAAAGAAAGGAAGTAAGAATTCAGATTATCGGACGAGCAAACGTTTGATCTCCAAGGATATGAAACACATTTGGCCTACGTGATAGATACGAAACGGGAAGCACCTAGTATGCGGAATATCCCTGTCATCAACGAATTCGAGGATGTATTTCCAGGAGATCTCCCAGGGTTACCACCCGATAGAGGAATAAAGTTTGCTATAGAATTAGCTCCAAGAACGGCGCCAGTTTCGAAGGCCCCGTACCGACTAGCTCCAGTCGAGATGAAGAAATTAGTCGCTCAATTGTAGAAATTGTTAGGGGAATAAATGATAAGACCAAGTGCGTCACCGTGGGATGCACCCGTGTTATTGGTGAAGAAAAAGGATGACAACATGAGGCTGTGCATAGAGTATCGAGAGCTAAATAGGCTAATTGTCAAGAATGAATACCCCTGCCAAGGATCGGTGATTTGATCGATCGGCTGCATGATGCATTGAAATTCTCGAATATTGATTGAGAACTGGATTCCACCAATTGAATATTAAGCCTGAAGACGTACCCAAGACTGCGTTTCGCACCAAGTATGGACACTACGAGTTTTTAGTAATGTCGTTTGGGCTGACGAATGCCCTTGCAGCTTTCATGGGCGTGCTGAATCGACTTTTCAAGAAGTATTTGGATAAGTATATCATAGCGACATCGGCAATATTTAGGTTTACCTCAAAGACCGAGGAAGAACATGCAGAACATTTGAGGATCGTGTTAGAAGCAATGAGAAGAGAAAAGTTATATGCCAAGTTCTCAAAGTGCGAGTTTTGGCTAAATGAAGTACAATTTTAGGACATGTGGTCAACAGTAAAGGAGTACTGGTTGACCCTGCAAAGACAGGAGACGTTTCAAACTAGGAAAGACCAACCACACCAACCGAGGTGAGTACTTTTGTGGATTTAGTCAGATATTACCGAAGATATGTACAATATTGTGCTAAGATAACAGCCCCACTGACCAGTTCGGAATGACTAATAAGAAGAACTGAAAGGATGAAGTTTGAAGTCACGAGAACACAAAGGATTATTTAAAGGTCCTGATTGAGCCAGAATAAATCAAGGAATAAAGATCTGTCATAAAGAGACAGCCACACCGAGAGTACAAAAAGGTAAAGAAAGTTAAGGAAAAGTTATAAGTGGTCGGATAGATAAAAAGGGATTTATCAATTGGTAAGTAAATATTGAATATGTCAGAAAATGAAGGCAACACAAAGACCTAGTTGACTATCACAGTTAATAGAGATTCCTGATTAGGATTGTAATTTTACTATAATGGATTCTATGATAGGATCAACAAGAATCAAGTCGGACTATGACGTCAATTGAGCTATAATTGATGGATCAAATGAGTCTACTCATATTTTGTTATCAGCAAGAGATCGTTAACCGAAGAGTTACGAAATAGATAGTTGGGTGACGTGGAGTTCCAGTCACCATCGTGTCAGATAAGAACCAATGATTGAACTCCCGATTCGGGAGGAGTTTTCCAAACATGTTTGGCAACGAGATTGAGTGCGAGTACTACGTAGGATCCGCAGACCGACGGACCGACCGGAAGAAACCTTTCAGAGAACCGGAGTTACGGTAAGTGTTGTACCGCCGATTACAAGAATAACCGAATGTTGATAGAAAATGGGTGTATATGAACATAGCCAGAATTGGCTTATATAAAGCGTCCGGTAGATATCACAGACCGGAATGAGAAAATGTTGTAATGAAACCAGAGAGTTGAAGAGTCAACCTGGAAACTGGAGATTACTATATTGGGAGAGTAACCTCGGCTCTTTTCTTAGATTCCGGGACAGAATCCTTTTAAGGAGGGGAGACTGTAATAACCCCAAATTTTGGACTTAGTTAAAAAAAAATTATTTTGTTTATTTTTTTATTTGATGAATAGTAAATTTCTGAACCGAAAAAGATTTTCAGACCACCCTATGTACGAGTCGGGATAATGAACTTTCGAAGTCGTATTAGTGATCTACTATGAAAATGAAGGAATGCAAAAGCCGTCGGAATTAGAAGAATAGCATTTTCTGTTTTCTCCGAAATTTCACCAATAACGGATGGATTAATCATTATTTGAAAATATTGGAGGATTTAAATTATCAATTCCATGGATATGGATTTAATAAAAGAATTAGTGATGTCAAGAACGTTTACGATAAACTACTTCGATAGGACACTTAAGAAACCCTGCGAACATTCTACGAGATTAAGCGATGACGGAACAACGCGACACTTACCGGATTAAATATAGGCATGGAAGTAACATGTAAAAAGATTAATCCAAGGAATGCAACAATTGTATCATCCATGTGAAAGGGAACAAACTAGTAAAGCTGCTTTGCCACCATGATATCCCGTTGCTTGACATGTGTCCGATGATGAGGCAAAGAAAGCTATGACTCACTAAACCAAAGATGAAACAAGCACACTACATCATCATGTCTATCACTTATCCAACCAGCCAACCACTCCACTTTATCACAAAATATCAAGGAAAGCAAGCAAATACTCTCCCCCATTTTCTTTCCAAATTTCTGCTCAGCTTGCACAAGGAGAAAAGACAAATTCATAACTCCAAATATACTTGTCCTAAAATCACCAAATTTTAACCATAGCTTCTCCACTCCATGGGTAACATTCGTTCAAAATTTCATGGTCAACAAAGGAGTGTAGCCTAGCCAAATCCCTTCCCCAAGGTGGAGAACCCAATCTGTCCAGTTTCTGTCCAGCGGAAAGATGGGGCTCAAACCCCTAGCTAGGAATCTTAGAATTTGATGATATATAACTAAAAAGAAACCTTATGAAGAGCAAAAGGTCTGGTAAAAAGTTTAGCACCAAACACGTATTTTTCGATTTGTTATGGATTTTACAAGATAAGGATGAATAGTAACTTCAAGTGGTTTCTTGTTTTGATCTTGAAGTCTAAGGCTTGTAAAGGATAATCAAGGAGCAAGGAAGGGTATACTAGCCATCTATAGTCTATATTAAGTACCAAGGAAGGTATAAACCCTCTCACACTTTTACTTATGATTTGATATTAGTGTATAAATGGATGATTGTTAGTGATAGTATGATTTAGAGATGATTTACATGATATGTATGAGGTTTAATGGATTGATTGATGGTTGAACTAGTGATTAGTGTTATGAGTATGTTTAGACAGAAATAAAGTGATTTGGAGGAGATCCTTGGGTTGTGATTGTTGGTTGTGGATTGATGAATTGATTAGAGTGTTTTAAACACGGGAATCGCGTTTAAGCGTCGTTACCATGTCAAATTTTACTTAGGAAGTTTGGACAGAAATCCCGAATACTTTAAAGGGAATAAACATAAGGTTTCTGACCATGATCATGTAGGCCCTGTTTCCTAGTTTGTTTTAGCGAAAGAATCGTATCGTTTCGATTTACGGTTTAGGAGAAACGTCCGTTTTAGTAAAAGCGGTTTCGCGTAACTAAGTAGTTCATTGCATGAACTTTGAGATAGTGGTCAAACCCCTTAAGCGACTTATTGGAATGTGAGACTTTGTGTTAACATGTTAGGTACGTTTAGGAAGACCCTCGAAAATATTTCGTGTTAAAAGGATTATATTTCAATTTTACAAAAATGCGTGAGCGAGCATGCTCGAGTAGAGGATCTTAAGGAGTTAACTTGAAAATGGACTTGTACTTGAGTTAGTATATACTTAGTATGGTGAAAGCGTTTAAGTTATTAATCTTGAACCTTGTGTTGATTATAGATTACTGGACCAACCTGAGACTTATTGCTACTTCGGGATTTCCAGGCAAGTTTTCTCATTCCATGCTGTATTTTAAGTTATAATATTCTGATGATGCATATGATATGTATTATGCATGTTTTCAAACCTCACATCGTATATATATGTGATGGCATTAAAATTGTTGAAATGGATTTGACCTTTGGATGATATAAAATCTTTTGAGTTAAGTAGTTATGAACCGGTTTACCTGATAGCTCTAAATATAAGAGCATATTAATTGTTTTCGACTCTAAATCGGGAGTCGGTATTTTGAGATATGTAGATAGCCGTGGAAACCCAGAGGGATTCCATCGGCAGAATACTATGTACTTTGAGGATTGTTATTCGAGTATGATATCATTCGAGGAATGATATTTGCTTACTATATCTTTCAAGGAATGTTATTTGAGTATTATCTCAGTCGAGAAATACTATTTGAAGACTATTTCTGTTATATATGCTAATGGAATGCATAACTGTTTTCGAAAGTATATTGTGATACTTGCTTTATGATTATTTATTCAATGAATATTATTTTGAATATTCATTCAGTCATTATTTATTTAATGAATATTATTTTTGAATATTCATTCAAGGTTATTTAATTAATGAATATTATTTTGGGATATTCATTTAATCTTTATTTATTTAATGAATATTATTTTGGAATATTCATTTAAGGCTTATTTATTTAATGAATATTATTTTGAATATTCATTTAATCCTTATTTATTTAATGAATATTATTTTTGAATATTCATTTAATCATTATTTACTTAATGAATATTATTTTCGAATATTCATTTAAGGTTTACTTATTTAATAAATATTACTCGATTATTTATTAAATACTTTTAACCCGTTTTAAAATGAGTTATATTATTTAGAGTTTATCCTTGGCCTTCAATATTTATGAAGGATATTCTAAGCTTTATTATTGCTCGTGATAAAGTGTATATACTTATATATATATATATATATATATGCATAAACTAAATATGAGTTGAGAAATATTTTGAGTTAGGTATGGCTACCCTAAGTAATATATATGTATAAGGACTTGTGAATCCCTAGAATAGGGAAGTGTAATTAAGTGAAATGGACTCAAATGAATGATACGGAGATGAACTAAGTATTTTGTTGGTAATAGTTATCATAGTTCGAAGATTGTTCCTTCGAACATTATATGAGTAAAGATTCTTCCTATTATTAATGGGGGGATCATTGTATATGATGCCCTAACAGATGTGACCGGATTGGTCAGTGTACTATTGCAACTAGATTGCGGTCGACTTGAATGTCGTTACTGCGGATTGAGAATACCGGATATGCGGTAATCCTGCGTAAGTGACCGTATCTAGTCGGTCCAGCCATTTTATTTCTGGCCCATGTGCTGCCAAAGGATGATTGACAAGTTCGAAAAGTTTTCTTGCATCATCAAGACAAGTTCGAAAAGTGTTCTTGCATCATCAAGACAAGTTTGAGAAGTCGTTCTTGTCATGGTCAGGTTCGAAAAGTGTTCTTGGCCTGGTCAAGTTCGGAAAGTGTTCTTGTCCATCTACTAGTAGTAAAAAAAGGTCCCTCGGAAGGACATGATTGAAGCGACTGATCATCATTTAATCATATCCAGTGCCTTGAAAGTCCCAGTCCCTCGGATAAGATAATAATGAAAATGTTTCAAAAGTGAATTGTTTCAGATAAATGCTGTTAATAAATAGAGTAACTAATTGTGTTATCTCTACAACAGATTGAACTGTTAAGATTGATTGATATTGAAACAGCTTGGAGGCTGATGTTGATTGTTGAAAGAGTGATTGGGTAATTGTTGTTATTAAACTGTAGTTACAATAAATCCTTGCAACTTCATCTTTTATTTTATGAGTTATGACTCTGATAAAACCTTACTCAGATTATATATGCATAAGTGGATTTTGGGTTACGGAAACCTTATATTAATTTTCCTCGTAACTTCATCTTTTATGTTATACTAGAAACTTATCCGTTTAATGCATAGCATGTGGTTATTAAGATATGTTTGGGACTTGGTTTATCATAATGATACCAAGGATTTCCAAAGGATTTACGAAGAGTATATGAGTATGATTATAAGTCATACGGTATTTTAAACGGTATACTATTTTGGGGTTAGACCCTAGTAGTGATAAAAGCTTTGATCCCTTATGGATTATCTCCCTAAAAGGTTTAAAGATTTAAACTGGGATAGATTTCTTGCTGAGCACTATTAGCTCATTCTTGCTTTACTAAATATTTCAGCATGAGGAAAACATTGCCGAATCCACCTCGTGTTACGAGAGCAAGGGAATGGAGAGACCACCCTGGAGTTAGTTGATGCAGGATGGATACTGTCAGTGTGAGCAGAATAGTTGTAGCTTGAATTAGTGAGAATTATTTTGAGTGGGTTTGTATTACTAAACCTTGTATAGAATTGTGAGGTCTATTATTGTAACTTCAGGTAGAGGTTGTAAATAACAGATGAGGTCCTGGATAGTACATTTGGTTTGTAATAACAAGTGTTACTTATTGTTGCTCATTTTCAAGGCTATAACTTGTGTGTGTGTGTGCGCGTAAGTGATTGGGGTCTTTGGAGTTGTATTATTAGAATGTTGTGAGTAATGCAGGTATTGTATAATTGATGGAGCGTGACAACCCAGATTCCTGACCCCGGATCTGGGGGTGTTACAAGCTTCATCAAACTCAAAAGGCTCTTCCTTTGGCACAATTGGTTGATCATGAAAGTTAACAGGATGTTCAGGATCACAAGCTAATTTTCCTCCAATGCTTTGATCTGAAAGAGTTGAAGGCATAGATGTTACAGGGGCATTTTTTACAGTGTCTTGAGAATCATCCTTATCAAAGGCCAAGTTCCTTTTAGCCCTTGCCTTGGGTTGCCTTGTACTTTTTCTTTTTTCCTTTGCATCCCCGGCTTCAACCCTAGCTCTTTCTTCTTGTTGTCTTTCCTCTTCATCAAGAGCTTGGGAAACTGCAAGAGCTTCCATGTCTTCCCAAGCTGATTCCTCAGCTTTAGCTTCAACAAAATTTGGGTGACTAGCCCAAATACAAATCTCTTGCTCATTCCTGTAGATTATTGCTCTCTGCTTCCTTATCTCAGGCACATTGCTTTCCTTGCATTTTATGATAAGTTCACTCAGAATCTTGAGCTCATCTGGGAATGGAGGTGGAAAGAATGTCCTTGCAATATTCTTGCCCTTTGGTTTAGCCGGGGATTTTGGAGATAAACATCTCTGAAGAGTAGCTGAGTTCACATCTCTAATACATGAAGTTTGTCCCTTTTCTTTTCTTGGACCAGTAAACACTCCATGTAAAAGAGGCTTTAGATCATAAGAAGATTTAGTCTGTGGCTCCAATTCCGTTGACACTAAGACCATGGCATTTGTTGATGATGGGATGGGCGCATCCGTTGATGTAGAAGTAGCTTGAATCGTTGATGGATGTTTGTTTCTTGCGGTTTCAGCTATCTTCTTAACCCTTGCATCAATGCTAGACCATTGTTCTTTAATATGTGCAGCAAGTTGTATCCTCATAGATGCCTGTTGAATCAGGTCAATGCCATCCAATTTATCCTTTAGTGACTCCCCCATAGCTAATGGCTCCTGTGGTAAAGAAATGGCTGGGACCATAACTTTCGTGACTTGAATATGAAGCTCCTTAGATTTCTCCCCCTTTTTGTTATCATCAAGAGTAATAACAGGGAGACCTTGAGCTGCCACTAGTTGAGTCAAAAGTTGAGTTTGCTTCTCCTGTGCCTGCTGCATTTGAGTTAATGTGGCTTCCACTTTGTCCACCCTAGAAGTAAGAGTTTTCAAGGTAGTTGCCACCTCATTATCCTTGTTGAAGAAGGTGGTCATCCTGGCAACAGTGAGAAGTGGGAGTTTTTCATCAAGCCTCCTATCTGTGGAGTCCTTTAGATTTGCAATGGAGTCCTTGATTTCCCTAGCTTCAATCCTGGTCTGCAGCATCTGTAGCCTCTGAATCTCCAAAGAGTCCATTATAGCCTTGTAGAATTTCTTGTCATTGTCATTACTCATTAGCCAGGTAAGCCTCATTGTACTTCCTAGAAATTGCAGCATCCAGGCTATGATTTCCATGCAAATTTTGAGAAAGCCATCTTGGAGTAGGAGGCACCACAGAAGTCCCAGTCTGTGAAGAAATAGCCACCTGTAGATCATCATCCTCATCACTTGAAGAATCATCATACTCAAAATTTCCACCAGCTCCTGGAGACAAATTGGTAAGTGCATCCTTAGCCCTCATCATGGATGCAGTTGTATGAATAAGATTAAGTGACCTCTCTGCCTCCACATTGCCCTGTTGAGCCATTAGTTGATAGGCTGGCACAGGATGAGTAAAGGTTTCAGGATCCAGAGAAATACTATCCAGAGTCTGTTGATAATGCTCTTGGAAAGTCATTTCCCTTTCACCCTCATTAACCTTCATTGACTCACTAGCAATGGCTGCTTCCTCCCTTATTTCTCCTGTAGTCCCTTCTCTCTCTCCACTCTTTTCTTGCATCATGGGCTCCCCATGGCTCACACCTCTCACACCCTCACCTTCACCTACTAAGGTGGAACTCTCAGTCTCTCCTTTTGCCTGGCTGGAAGAAATAGCCAGCCTCTCACTCACATCCTCTCCTTTTGCCTGGCTGCAAGCCAGCCTCTCAGATTCACTCCCTTTCAACCCTAGAAGTGTTTCAACTACCACTAGATCATCTGCACTAGTTGTGTGAACAACTTGATTTTCAATAAAAGGTGCAGAATGAACTATCAACGGAATGATAGTTTGAACTGTCAACGGTATGGATACCGTTGATGGAGAAACACTTGTCAACGAAAGAGACTGTTTCGTTGATGAAGTCAAGAAAGGATTTTGAGAAAGTGAAATTACAGTAGAACCTGTGGTGATTGATTTTAAAGATGGTTCCACAGATCCTCTTGTAGCTTCAGAAAAAGATGATTGGTGGCCCAACAAATCATTTAACAAGTGATGACCACCAATTTCAGAGTGGGGCTTCTCCAAGAATAGAGTTGGAGAATCAGGAATAGATGTATGGATCATATCCACATCTAATGACTGTGTTGGTGAATTTTGTAGAGGTGTCTCAGTATTAATATTGAGAGAGTGGGACTGTAACCCCAGAGTAAAAATTGGGGCTACATCAAACTGAATTTGAGAAACTGGAATTGTTGCTTCCAGTGTGTGTGCACCCTGTGTGACCTGGGATTTTTGTCTTACCCTTCTTTGGTATTGGGAAATAGCTGTTTGGGGGCTAGATGTGTCCCTTACCCTTTTGGAGTGTACTCTTGGAGGAGAGCTTGTTTCAATAACTACATCCTTTTGAGAGAATGTAGTTAGACTTGAGCTTAAATCCTTTTTACTCATTGTGTCTTATTGGGAAGACACAATGGAGCTTGGCTGGGTCTCACTTATCTCTCCCACCTTATTCTTAGGGTTTCTTTGATTTTCACCCCTTCCCTCACCTCTCACACCATCTGCACCACTCCCCTTAGGTTTTGTAGTGGATTTTACAACAGGTGCCTTTTGAGAAGCATCTGAGGTTGGCTTGGAGGATTTCTTAAATTTTGGTTTTGTTGCAGGGGCAGGAGCCTGTTGGGTCACAACTACAGACTCCATAGCAACAGAAGTGGGTGAAATAGTAGAAGTAACAGTTAAACTAACAGGGTTAGAAGTGGTTACCTCAATTATGGGCAGATACACCACTGGGACATCACCATTGTGATTGAGCCTCAGGATATCTGTCAAGACCCTCTTCTCTTGTACAAAGCAGTTAAACCTAGAATTTGGGTTAGAGATAACCAATGGTGCTGGACTAACATGGTTAGCCAACATCATTAGAAATCTAGCATAATAGATATTATTTTTCCTATTAGCCTTATCACCCAACTTAGCACCAAATTCATACATAAGTTGGGTGCTAAAGTTATAATATCTATCATTTAAGAGCATGGTAAACAGAATCAACATTGAGTTACTTAATGCATCAAAATTACTAATTTTACCAGAAAAGACCTTAATGAATGCATCAGCTAAGTAACTATATTCCCTGACCAAACCTCTCCTAATTATCTTACCCAAATTATCATTTGGCAAAGAGTAATTTATAGAATTAAGCATGTTAACAATTTCAGTATTTGAAGGTAAAGCTAAGCAGTTATTCTCAGGAATGTGAAGGCATGCTTGCAATACATCTGAATTGACAATATACTCTTTACCTTGAATGGTGAATTGCAAAGTGCAGTTAGTCCCACTGTACTCACAGGAGGTCCAAATCTCCTCTATGATTTCATTGTAAAGCGGAGTGGAATGAAACATTGCGTAACTGAGCTTGCAATTCATCAGGAAATCCATCATCTTGTGAAAGATTTTGTTCGGGCTTTCCTTGACAACAAATGGAATGGAGTTGTTCTTCTCGTAAGTGAACCCTCCGGCTGACATGAGTTTGACTATGGGTGCCATTGTTGAGTGAAGAAAAGCTCGAACTTTGTTTTTCTTTGAGAGAGAAGAAGTAAGAAATCCTTTGGAAATTTTGAGAGCAAGGTAGAAAAGAATTAAAGAAAACAAAATTTCTTAAATACTCCCCCAAAATTTCGCAAAAATTAAGTCCAATAATAAATATAAATTACTGGATTGGCTTAAAAATCTAACCGTTACAATTAAAATATTACCATGATTTATACTTACAGGGGTGTATGCATAGATCGTGGTAAAGAGACGTGCAAATTCAACGGTTCAGATTAACCATGCTATATCAACGAATCATAATTGGGCGTTTAAGGTCCCGTATATTTCGTTGATAAAGCTGCGTTTCGTTGACATAAAAAGTTCTGTCAACGAAACACCCAGAAAAATGCTAAGACTGTCAACGGAATGAGGCATTCGTTGACATAGTAATTTTGACTTAGACAAAATTTCACTTTTTCCTGAGAAAATTAATTCACAGAAAATCATAGCAAATTTCTGGCTGCAAATTAACTTGCAAAAATCTCAAAAATAATTAAGAGAAATTTAACATACCTAGCTCACTTACTAGTGTTGAGAATGTTGATTCATCAAGTGGCTTGGTAAAGATGTCTGCAAGTTGTTGTTCACTTGGAACAAAATGTAACTCCACAGTACCATTCATAACATGTTCTCTAATTAAATGATACTTGATGTCAATGTGATTGGTCCTTGAATGCTGCACTAGATTCTCAGTAATGGCAATGGCACTAGTGTTGTCACAGAAGATAGGAATTTTCTCAACTCTTAATCCATAATCAAGTAGTTGATTTTTCATCCATAAAATCTGTGCACAACAACTTCCAGCTGCAATGTACTCAGCCTCAGCTGTGGAGGTAGAAACTGAGTTTTGTTTCTTGCTGAACCATGACACAAGCTTGTTTCCTAGGAATTGACAGGTGCCAGTTGTGCTTCTCCTGTCAATTTTACATCCTGCATAATCCGCATCTGAATAACCAATTAGTTCAAAGTCAGATTCTCTAGGATACCAAATGCCAAGGTTTGGTGTTCCTTTGAGATATCTGAAAATTCTTTTAATAGCAACTAAATGGGATTTCCTAGGGTCAGCCTGAAATCTAGCACATAGACAAGTAGCAAACATAATGTCAGGTCTACTAGCTGTTAAATATAAAAGTGAGCCTACCATGCCTCTGTAACTTGAAATGTCCATAGATTTTTCCTTAGTATTCAATTCAAGTTTGGTGGCAGTAGGCATGGGAGTTTTGGAAGGAGAGCATTCCATTAAGTTAAATTTCTTTAACAAATCATGAATATATTTTGTTTGACTAATGAAAATGCCTTCATTAACTTGCTTTACTTGGAGACCAAGAAAATAAGTTAATTCTCCCATCATGCTCATTTCATATTTACTTTGCATAAGCTTGGCAAACTTTTGACAAAGTTTTTCATCTGTAGACCCAAAAATTATGTCATCTACATAAATTTCAACAAGTATAGTAGAGCCATTCACAATCCTATGAAAAAGAGTTTTATCTACAGTACCTCTAGTGAAGTGATTCTCAAGGAGGAATTGTGAAAGTGTGTCATACCAGGCTCTAGGTGCTTGTTTCAAACCATAGAGTGCTTTGAGGAGGAAGTACACATATTCTGGAAAATAATCATCTTCAAAATCAGGAGGTTGACTTACATACACCTCCTCTTCCAATTCCCCATTCAGAAAAGCACTCTTCACATCCATTTGATAGACCTTGAAATTGGCATGGGCTGCATAGGCTAGGAAATCCTTATTGCTTCTAGTCTTGCAACAGGAGCAAAGGTTTCATCAAAGTCAATTCCCTCTTCCCGTGAGTAGCCTTTTGCAACCAATCTAGCTTTGTTCCTTGTGACTATGCCATTTTCATCCATCTTGTTTCTGAACACCCATTTTGTGCCTATGACACTCTTGTCCTTAGGCTTGGGCACCAGCTTCCAAACATTGTTCCTCTCAAATTGGTTTAGCTCCTCTTGCATGGCTAAAACCCAATCTGGATCTAGAAGTGCATCCTCAACTTTCTTTGGCTCATCTTGAGACAGAAAGCTGCTATATAGACATTCCTCTTGAGTTGCTCTTCTAGTTTGGACTTTTGAAGTAACATCACCTATAATAAGTTCAAAGGGATGATCTTTAGTCCATTTCCTTGAGGGAGGTAGATTTGCTCTTGACGAGGTAGCTTCATGATCATGATTTCCTTGATTGGATGTTTGTCCTTGAGAAACTCCCCCTGAGTTTGTTGTCCCTAATTGATCACTTCTAGAAGCATTTCTATGACTGTCAACGGTATGACCATTTTGGCTGTCAACGAAATGCTCATTTTGACTGTCAACGAATACACCATCATGACTGTCAACGAAATGACCATTTGATCTGCTAGCAGCTATTCTTTTCAATCTTAATGCAGCAATTTCATCTCCACTGCTGCTTTCATCTATGCTAGATACAACAACTTTAGGCTGTTTCTCAGTAGCCTTAACATGATTCACTTGATCTCCTTCCTCATTCTCAAAAGAAAGACTTTCATGGAAACCTTCATCACAGAGACCTTGAATTTTGAGATCATCAAAAACAACATGTACAGACTCCATAACAATGTTGGTTTTGAGATTATAGACTCTGTAAGCTTTCCCTGCTGCATATCCCACAAATATTGCTTCATCTGCCTTTGCTTCAAATTTCCCCAAATGCTCAGCTTGATTTCTCAGAACAAAGCACTTGCATCCAAAGACATTAAGAAAATCCAATAGTGGCTTCTTTCTTTTGAGTAACTGATAAGGGGTCATTCCCTTGGCCTGATTAATCAAAGAAATATTTTGAGTGAAGCAAGCTGTGTTAACTGCCTCAGCCCAAAAATAAGTTGGTAACTTTGATTCATCTAGCAGTGTCCTTGCAGCTTCAATAAGTGTTCTGTTTTTCCTTTCAACTACACCATTTTGCTGTGGTGTCCTTGCTGCTGAAAACTCATGCAAAATACCATTTTCTTCACAGAACACCTTCATGCTTGAATTCTTGAATTCTGTCCCATTGTCACTCCTAATCCTTCTTACATTAAAATCAGGATGATTGTTTACCATCTTGATGTGATTGATAATGATTTCATTTGCCTCATCTTTGGAGTGCAAAAAGAAAGTCCATGTAAATCTAGAAAAATCATGAACAATCACAAGACAATATTTCTTCTTTGAAATGGACATGACATTTACAGGGCCAAATAGATCCATATGAAGCAACTCAAGCTGTTGGACAATTGATGACTCTGTCTTGCTTTTGAATGATGCCTTCTTTTGTTTCCCTTTTTGATAGGCATCACACAAACCATCCTTTGAGAATTCCACCTGTGGAATTCCTCTAGCAAGATCTTTCCTCACCAAGTCATTCATAACCTTAAAATTCAAATGAGACAATTTCTTGTGCCATAGCCAACTTTCATCCTTGTTTGCCTTGCTGAAAAGACAAGTGATGGTGTCTGGACTTGTGCTATTAAAGTCAGCAATGTACACATTCCCTCTTCTGAATCCAGTCATTACCACATTGTTGTCTCCTACTTTAGAAACAACACAGGCTTCTTTTGAAAAAGTAACTAAAAAACCTTTGTCACAAAGTTGGCTGATACTAAGCAAATTGTGCTTAAGACCATCCACCAATGCAACCTCATCTATGATGACATTCTCTTTTGAAATCAAGCCATATCCCTTAGTGTAGCCTTTGTTGTCATCTCCAAAAGCAATACAAGGGCCATCTCTTTCCTGGAACTCTGTGAGCAGGGTAGAATCACCAGTCATGTGTCTTGAACAACCATTATCCAAGTACCAAAGATTCCTTTTGTCTCCCTGCACACAATAAAATCAAATCAAGTTGATTTTGGTACCCAAGTATCCTTGGGTCCTGGTTTGTTAGCCTTTGATTTATTCTTTACATCATTTTTCACCTTGGGCTCAGATTGAGTTAAATCAACCTTTACCTTTGGTGTTGATTTCTGAGGGTTGCCCACATTTTCATTCATAGCATGCATATTTGGAGGAACAAGCATGTTATTCACATTCCATGGCATTTGTGGCACATTAAACATATTCATGTATGGATTAGGCACAAATGGCATACTAGCATATGGATTCTAAAATTATGCATATGGAGCAAACACATTAGGCATAACAGGCATTACAGGCATAGAGACATTCATTATAGGCTTAGGCATTTTCACATTAGTAGACTTCTTAACAGATTTGCAATTAGCAGATAAATGACTAACACTACCACAATTGACACATGTTTTTCTAGGAGCATACTTATCAGGTGTGTAATTGTTATATTTGTTAATCCCTACTTTGCCATTTCTGTTATTCTTTTTGTTGCCCTTAACCTCAACTTGAATTTTCTCTAACTTGTCTTTCAATTGCTTGTTGGACAAGTGACCTACATTCGCTCTTTCAACAGGCTTCTCAACTCTCTTTGATTTACTAGACTCACCTTGAACAAAGTTCTTGGTGACATGACCATACTTGTTATTAAGTCTAGTGAGTTCTTCTTTCTTTTTCTTTGTCAACGAAACAGCCTGATCGGTTGATGGTTCATCTGTCAACGAAACCTTGCATTCCGTTGACGTATCAACCTTCAACAAATGATCATTGTTGTTTGTTGACTCTATTTCTGATTCTAAGGTTTCAACAGCATACCCTAGCTTCTCTTTGTTCTTTTTCCATGATTGCTCACAGAAAGATTCCATACCTTGAACATTAATGATGTTGGTAGCAACATTCCTGGAATCTTTCCATTTTACAATCACGCTTTGTTCTATTTCTAGTTGTTTTTTAAGAATCTCTTCCCTTTTTAATACTTTCTCAAGTTCCATCTTAGCATCCCTACTAACACACCTCATTTTCTCAAATTTAATGAGTTGTGCTTCTAACATGGCATTTCTATCACTTAAGAGCAAATTGGTCTCTTTAATTCTTGAGTTCTCTTTGGTAAGTGATTTAAGAGTAACACGCAAATTATACAGTATAGTAGACATTTCATTAACTGCACTATCGCATTCCTCTTTAGAAAGCTCAGAAAGATTAGTAATTGTTACCTGGTTGCTAGAGGAACTTACTTCCTGCTCATGATTGTTAGCCATTAGAGCCAAGTTGACATACTCAACATCATCATCTGAATCTTCACCATTACCAGCCCAATCATACTCCTGAGACATGAAAGCCTTTTCTTTTTGCTTGAGAAGTTCAAAGTATTTCTTTTTATAATCAACAGGATCAAATTTCCTGTTGCCCTTCTCAACTTTGGGCTTTCTGCAATCTCCAGCAAAGTGACCAATCATTCCACAGTTGAAACATTTAGACTTAGACTTTTCAATCCAATTATTTTTGCTAGGTTGAAAGTCTCTCCTTGGTGGCATTGCTTCTGAGTTTCTCTTGAATTTGAACTTAGAAAATTTTCTTGAAAGAAAAGCAATGTGTTCATCAATCTCATCTAAGTCATCCAAGTTGGTTGGTTCTTCTTCTTCTTCTGTCATCTTGCCTTTACCCTTGCTAACATCACTCCTACAACTAGCTCGACTAGTTGTGGCTTTTACAGCTTCTTCATTGTCATCTTCCAGTTGGTTCACAGATGCAATCAATGCAATAGATCCACCTTTCTTTTGTACCTTCTCAATTTCTTTATCTTGCTCCATTTCCAGCTCATATGTCTTTAAGGTTCCATAAAGCCTTTCAAGGGTGTAGTCTTTGTACTCTTGAGTGTTTCTCAGAGAAACAGTCATAGGCTTCCACTCTTTTGGAAGAGCTCTAAGAAATTTGAGATTTGAATCCTTGGTTTGGTAGACCCTCCCATACAACTTTAATCCATTCAAAAGCTTTTGAAACCTACTAAACGTGTCATTTAGGGTTTCACCAGCTTTAAAATGAAAGTGCTCATATTGTTGTATGAGGAGTTGCATTTTGTTCTCCCTAACTTGCTCAGTTCCTTCACAAAGTGTTCTAACAGTGTCCCATACTTCTTTAGAAGTTGTACAGTTTATAACATTGTCAAACATCTCTTGCTTCAAACCATTAAACAAAATGTTCATGGTTCTTTTATCTTTATGGATTTCTACAATATCTTCAACAGTCCATTCTGAGACAGGTTTTGGAATTTCTAAATCTTCAGCATCATCTGGCAGTCCAACTCTAGATGCAAACTTCATGGGAATGTGTGGAACTTTCTCAATGCAGTCTACATATCTCTCATCCATAGACATGAGATGTAGATGCATTTTTAGTTTCCAGTGAAAGTAATTGTCATTATCTAGAACTGGTATCTTTACACCTGCATCCTTCTTCACCATGGTTTCTGTTTTGGCCTTGATCTTTAAACTTCTTGTAAGTTAGAAGCTTGCTCTGATACCAATTGTTAATCCCAAATGACCTAACAGAATTGTTGAAGGGGGGGGGGGGTTGAATACAATTCTAGATATTTCCTCTTCTTAAAACAACTTTCAAGAAAAATAATAATACTGAAAATACAAAAACAAGCAAATATAATATTTCAGTTGGATGTTTTGAGGATCCAACTGAGATGTTTTTATTGCGGAAATAATCTGTGTTACAAAAGTATCACAGCTGCTCAGTTCCTGATTTGGAGTGAGAGTGCTCTTGAAAGAAGCTAATACAAACTATTTTTATCTCACTCACTCCTCTTAAAAATGAACTGCTACACTTGGTTATAAAACCCAAGTTTACAATGCTATTTTTGGCTACACTAAAATACACTATAGGTAACCGCAAGTAGCTTGCTTTTCATCCCTTTTGTCCAATGGTCCTTGGAGATCTTGTCTTTTGCCTTTATGCTTATTATGATCCCACTCAAGAACCTAATTGGAAATTGGAATGTTTCCTTATTCCCAGTGTCCATTTTGATGGCTTCCAATGCAAAGTACACTTCTACATCACCTTTTGATCTGTCAGATAACTGTCACTATCACTTTGTCAACTATTCAGAAAAGTGATAATGATTCGTTGATAGCAGGAAGATGTGTTTCGTTGATAGCTTTATTCTTCATTCCGTTGATGGTATTTTTCATTCCGTTGATAGACTAATCTTCATTCCGTTGACATGTCTTCACTTAGGCAAAATTACAAGGCGTAATATATTTACACTTAACCAACCTATTTTGCCTATCTAGTACATAGTCAACATGACTTAGAAAACCTATCTAATACCTACAACAAATGTGTATCAACCAGTGAAGTATTGTACAGTGTAGTTGCTACATCACTCATTTCGTTGATGAGCTACCTGTCAACGGAAGCTGCAAAGCATACTAATCCGTTGACAGTTACAAAAGTGACTTAATACAAAATCTACTAAGTGTTTTTATAATTATCATCAAGAACAACATATTCCTAACATGGTGATTTATCATGTAAAGTTGATAGAGCTGGATTCTATGTTTCCAGTCAGAGCAATAAGGTAAGATAATGGAACTGAATTCAAGAATGCAGTCCTAAATGACTTTTGTGCAGACAAAGGAATAACAAGACAATACTCAGCCTCTAGAACTCCTCAACAGAATGGAGTGGTAGAAAGGAAGAATCGTACATTGATTGAAGCTGCAAGAACAGTGTTAAGTGAATCAAGACTTCCAATGTACTTTTGGGTTGAAGCTGTAAATACTGCTTGTTATAGTCAGAATCGAACTTTAATCAACAAGGACTTAATGAAAACACCTTATGAGATCATGAATGACAAGAAACCAACCCTCAAATATTTTCATGTATTTGGTGCCAAATGCTTTGTGCTTAAAGATGGAGATGTTCGACGTGGCAAGTTCGAGGCCAAAACATATGAAGCTATTTTTGTTGGTTACTCCAGAAGATCTTACAGGGTGTACTTAATTGACAGTCACCAAGTGAAAGAAAGTATCAATGTTACATTTGATGACACTAAACTCCCAAGTATCTAAACAGAAAATTCATCTGAGAAACTGAAGTTTGATAACTTTCAAGATTCAGAATCAGATGATGAAACTACATCTGAGATTGATGCTGGTGATAACAATAACAATGATGATAATGATCATGGTGGTGGTGGTGGTGGAAACGCTGGTAACAATGGAGATACCACTAACACCGGAGAAGAATCATCAAGACAATCTAGAAACAACTCAGGGGGAGGAAATGAAGGGTCAACTAGTCATTCACAACACCATAATGAATTTCAAGGCGAATCATCAAGATCAAATATTCCAAGACAAGCTGTTTGGAATAGAACTCATCCTTTTGAGCTGGTTATTGGCGATACAGGTGTTGGAGTTAGAACTAGAAGTGATACTCAGAATGAATGTCATTATTCAGGGTTTCTGTCTGAAATGGAACCAAAGAAGACCGAGGAAGCACTGAGTGATCCTGATTGGGTGATTGCTATGCAAGATGAACTCAATCAATTTGAACAATAGCAAGTTTGGAAGATGGTACCTAGACCAAAGAACATGAAAGTAGTTGGTACAAGATGGGTATTCAGAAACAAGTTAGATGAAGATGTCATAGTGACAAGAAATAAAGCAAGACTAGTTGCTCAAGGGTATTCACAAGCTAAAGGCATTGATTATGATGAAACCTATGCACCAGTAGCTAGGCTTGAGGCCATCAGGACGTTCTTAGCATTTGCAGCCTACTCTAATTTTAAAGTTTATCAAATGGATGTTAAGAGTGCATTCCTGAATGGTGAACTGGATGAAGAATTGTATGTAGAACAGCCCTCTGGCTTTGAAAATCAGGAGTTGCTGAACTTTGTGTACTTTCTCTTCAAGGCTATCTATGGTCTCAAACAAGCCCTGAGAAAATGTTATGACACATTTTCTGGTTTTCTTATAGAAAATGGTTTTGTTAGAGGTATCATAGACAAAACTCTTTTTTCTAAGAAACATAAAAATGATATGATTTTAGTCCAAGTCTATGTGGATGACATCATATTTGGGTCTACTAATGATGATCTCTGTAAGAGATTTGCTAAGCTAATGTAGAGTAAGTTTGAAATGCGTATGATGGGTGAGCTGAAGTTCTTTCTTGGATTACAAGTAAGTCAAAGGTTAGATGGTTTATTTATTTGTCCATCCAAGTATCTCAAAGAACTCCTCAAGAAATATCATATGGAGGATTTAGCATCAGCAAGGACTCCATCTTCTACAGCTGTCAAACTTGGAGCTTGTGATAATTCTATCAAGGTAGATGTTACAAGTTATAGACGTATTTGAAGGGTTTCGGGCATGAAAACGCAGCGGAAACATCGCAAAAACAATAAAAACAGAAACCCTCCGCAGGATCCATGCGAAAAATCGATATTTAATTCGTGAATAGAATTGTTTACCTTTTAAGAAGATTTACGTTTGGTTGACAGATGGAGGTCCTTTTCTATGATCACCACATATCCCGTCTTGCGATATACGTCTCTAAATCAGTCCACACGAACGCTCGATCGTCCAACGATCACCGAAGATGGTACTAGCCACAAAAACAACTCACGATTTCTCTCTCTCTCTCTAGCCTCTCCAAGTTTAGAGCAGCTAGGGTTTTTCAATAAAAACGAATTCAAGAAGTAACCCTAAAATAATACATCATAATGTATTTATAGGGATGAGAAATATGGGCTTAACCCTAATTAGAGCGGGCTTCACAAACCCAGTCCAATTCTGAGTTTTATTATTATTAATTTCGAATTATAATATGATTAATCAAGTCACACTTAATTAATCTAATAATTCAAAGTAATAACAATATTTTATTTAAATTCAAAATTTAATTAAAGCTCCATTTAAAAACGTTCTAAGTGTGTGACCCTTTAGGTTATTATTACGTTGACAATAATTTTAATATCTAATAATATAATTATAAACAATGAGCGGCATCTAGTAATGCATCATTTCTACCCAAGTAATAATAATAATTAGTGATCCAATTAAACCTTTCGTGAATAATGTTACATGTAATATAATCCTTTTAACCGTATATTATATATTAAACTCGAGGCATGGTTTGTGTCATCCTCTTCGTCATTTAATCCTGGTTTACTTGATCAATGAGTAGACTATTAAACAAATCACTATTTGAGCATGGCCATGCATTTCATAGTCTCACTCAATCTAGAGGCCAATAATATCACTCCTAAAATAGGAGGGTTAAATCCTATATCTATCATTCATATTTCTCATATGATTCATAATATACCCAATGTCCACCTTTATCATTGCCCGATCAAAGGTAACTTTGAGTAGAATCAAAGTATATCAATTCTCATATAGAAATATAATGATTTCAAGTCTAAGGATCATTACATCATTATCACTGTGAGAATTACTTATGACACTTGAAAACATTTACCATGAAGAATTCACACGGTGGGTCTATCCAGTGCCATGGTTTTCTAACATGCACTTATGTCTTTGACTTTAGTATCACCATACTAATGACCAATGAGATGTGGTCATCTATCAACAAACATACTAGTCTTAATGCATTATTATTGTCCTCAAATAATAACACTTGACTAGGGATCTTTAGGATTAATAACACTATTCATATAATCTCATTTCTAAGTCACATACTTAGAGATATAGAATTTATGCTTATATTCCAAGGACATTTATTATTCTAATATTTATATCGTAGTTAATAAAGACATAATAAATAAATAATGAAAATCCAATAGAACATATTTATTAATAATCAAAATGTTTTTCCCAAGAACATTATAGTACTGTCTCTAGGGCACAAATACTAACAGTATGATTGGCTCCTTACTCTAACTTACTGCAAGTAGACCTGATATTATGCATGCTACATGCTTATGTGCAAGGTTCCAAGCGGATCCTAGAGATTTGCATCTCGTTGCTGTTAAAAGAGTCTTGAGATATCTTAAGGGTACCCCAAATCTAGGTATCTGGTACCCTAAAGATTCTGGTTTTAATCTTGTTGGATATACAGATTCTGATTATGCAGGTAGTGTTGTGGATAGAAAGAGTACCTCTGGGAGTTGTCAATTCCTAGGTGGTAGATTGATTTCCTGGTATAGCAAGAAACAACAAACAGTTTCAAATTCAACAGCAGAAGCTGAATATATTGTTACTGGAAGATGTTGTGCTCAGATCTTATGGATAAGAAATCAATTGAAGGACTATGGCTTTCTATTGAACAAAATTCCAATTTTATGTGACAATACAAGTGCCATAGCAATCTCCAACAACCCTGTTCAACACTCGAGAACCAAGAACATTGACATCAGGTATCATTTTATCAGAGAGCATGTCATGGATGGTATTGTGGAGTTACATTTTGGACCCACAGAGGAACAAACAACAGATATATTTACTAAATCTCTTGATGAATCCACATTTACCAGGTTGGTTGGTAAATTGGGTATGTTAAATAGTCTTAGTGATTAATTATATCTCTATTTGGTGTTTGTTCTTATTTAAAACATTTTATCTTGTTCATATTTACTGTTTATTATTGTCATTCATCGTTTGATTTATAAGCTTGTTAATCTGAATATTTTTGAATAATTTATTTTCTCTAAAAATATTTTTCTCAGATTTTTATGATAAAATTGTAGAGAAATTTATTTTTATTGAAAATTTACTTGTTTGGAATCATTCAGATTATTTTTTAGATGTTGTAAATTGTTGTTTGAAATTTTCTACAAGTTTATGTAATTTTATTGCATTTTTATAATATTCTACAATTTTTCTTATTTTCTGCATATTTCTGCCAATTTATGCATTTTATGTATGTAATTGCATTTTTCTATTAATTCTGTGAATTATTTGATTTTTCTGAACAGTTTAGCCTTTTTTAATTAATTATGTGAGTTTTCTGTAATTTTTTAGCAATTTTCAATAGTTAATTTAAAAGTTCAGTAATTTATTTTTAAGTTTCTGTATAAACTGTTAGTCATTACAGTGTTTTTTGTTTAAATTAAAATAGTTTTTATTTCTGAACTACAATGACTATCGGCATGACTATCCATGATAGTCATGCTAATAGTCATTGCAATATATATTGATTTTTCTGCAGTTGTTTTTTATTTTTAGTCATTTGTACTGGAATGACTATCGGCATGACTATCCCATAGTCATCCCGATAGTCATTGCATTTATATGTCAATATATATAATTTTTTCTCCTGTACAGATTCATTCCATAATCATTCCAAAACTCTTGTTTTTACAAAGTTTTACTCTCTCTCTCGTTTGTTTTTTCCCTAAGTACTAAAGTGCTGTAAATTTATTTATTTTGTGTTTAATTTTCTTGGATCAACATAATTTGATTTTATTAATTTCGGGTGAAATTCAAAATTTTTGGATTTTTATCCCTAAATTCGAATGAATCTAAATTAATTGATTTTGTGTTAAAATGACCCAAAATTTTGAGATTGTTCTTACTAATTACAATGGCTATTTTGATCCCCTCAAGTGTTCTCTTGAACGTTTTAGGCATTGGATCCGTTTTTTAAATGAACATTCTTGTGTGAATTTTCCCATATGTGCGAATGTTGATTTAAAAATTGATCCTCTGTTTTTTCTATGCTCTACTGCTGTCGTTGCTGATGATGTTTCTTCCTTCACTTTCAACATTCAGGACAAACAATACACAATCACTGAGGAATTTTTTTGTAATGTGTTGCACTTTCCTTAAAATAATTTTGATACAATGCCCAATGATAGTGAATTAACCCAATTTTTCACTAATATTCACTATCAAGGTCCCTTGGTCTTAACTAAGATGCTTAAAAAGCAATCTAGTTTGTGAGTGGGATATGTTCTTTGACACTTTGGCTAAAGTCTTTAGCAATTGCACCAAAAATAACTTCCAAAATATCACAAAAATGTTACAAGTTATTGGTTTTGCAATTGTTTTTAATAAAAGACTCAATTTTGGTCATATTCTCTCGGAAATTGTTGTTAGAAGAGTTTTCAATGCCAGAAAAGAATTTGATAGTGGTAGAAAGGTTAAATGCTATTATCCTCGCTTTCTAACACTTATCATTAATTCTGTACTTTCTGATGAACATAAAGAACTGTTCAGGAATGGTCGTTTTAATATCTCTCCGACCACTGACATAAAGTTCTTTCAAAGGCTACAAACTACTTTCAAGTACATCAATGTCCCAGTCCACATATCTTCATTCATGACAAACTTCATAAATCTTCCATCCTTTGAACCACAAGTTCCTGGGCAACAGATAGTCACATCAGCTGGAACTTCAGATGTCATTCCACTATAGGTAGTAATTCCTAACTTTGGTTCTTCTTCTGGCACATTTGCTGAAACCCAAGAGGTTAATAGGGCTGACCAAGAGTTTGTAGAACCACAAACTTTATCCCCGATCATAGAGCCAAACACTGAGTCAACTCCCTTGACCAATCAGCCTGAGCCTAATGTTCTTGTCAGAGAAAGAAATACTAGTGGAGAAGATACAATGAGAGATCCCACAGCTCTGTCTCCACCACCAAAGAAGAGAAGAACTTATAGGGAGACAACTGTTAGCCCGTCTGTATCATCTCAACAGGATATGGATTTGGAAATGGCCAATGAACAGTATCTAGAGACATCCTCTCAACAGATGAATCTATTGAAATAAGCCGTAGGGCCTTGGCAATCTGTAATGAGTCAAGCACACTCCCATTACTCACAATGGGAGAAGACATCCAATTAGATGAAACTCAGGACACATTGTTAGGAGAGCACATAGGGTTTGATACAGTGCATACCATTGTTATGGTAGAAGTGCCTTCACAGGCATCTGAGGGAAAATCTGATTCTTCGCCAACTCAAATATAATCATTTTCTCCCTTCTCAGAGGGAACATCTCTGGCTCCCTTAAGGGATTTTCCACTCGCAGTTTATACTGGAGAAAGAGGAAGGCAACCTGGTGGGTCTAACACTGAAGCAATTCAGATTTCAAATCTAGATGATTTGTTAGACTTCACTAGGGATTGGGATTCGCGAACTCCCATTGCACCACCACTGACCTCTGTAGAAGGGGCTAGGGTGATTTTTAATGCAGGTACATCATTTGAAGATCAAGATAGACAGCTAGTGGTTAGGACTGAGAGTCAAACACAGAGCGAAACATAAGCACGTGAGTTGAGTGAAACACCACTGAGAGAAATTGAAGTGAGTGCACACACTGACACAAACACTGCTTCTCTGTTAGCTCAAATAGCTGCTCTACAGAAACAACTATCAGAAACCCAGGCTGAAAAATATATTCTACAAGCACAAGTGGTTGAACGGTCTTCTTCTTCCACCTCTGTAACCAATCAGCTAGGTATTATTAAAGATGATGTTAAAGGCCTGAAGATTACTCTCTTGTCAAAGTTGAATGCCATCCAGCAATCTCAAATATTAGTGACTTAAGACATCTTTGGACTTTCATATTCAAATGCTCAGATAGCAGAGAGTGTCAAGGAGATTGCTTCTATTTCTGCCAAGGTGGACATGATTCAGAAATAGTTGATGAAAATCAAATGTTTAATGATGAAAGGTTTTCCAGAATTGAAGGAGGAATGGAGCATCTGAATGAAGGGATGAAGCATTTGTATTTGATGATCAAGAATTCTCATCAACCCACGGCTGAATAGAAGACATTCTTTGAGGGTGATGATGATGATGATGATGAGGATGATGACAATGATGAAGGAGGAGATGGAGGAGATAGAAGGGGAAGAAAAGAGGTTAATCCTGAAGCTACTAAATCTAAATCTGTAGAGTATTTCTCAACTAAGGGGGAGAATAAGGAGAAAAAAGGAGGTGAAGCTGGAGGATCTGGAAAAGATAAAGGAAAGCAGAAACAGTCTACTTTTTCTGATGATGTCTACTACCATGGTGAACAGGGTGATTTCAATTTTGATACATTTGGTGGTCAGAAGGATGATGTCCCTGAAGATACCTTTGGTGAAGTGGAAGTTGAAGAGGAAGCAGACTATGCTGAATGGGAAGAAGATACTTCATATGATCCTGTTTTTGAGGCAGAGCTGGTGAAGCAGAAGGCAGATCTGAGAAGGAGAGAAGACGAGAATGCTAAAGTGTCAGACATCATCTCTAAGAAGCTTCAAATCCAAAAAGCTGAACATGAAGAAAATCAACGACTTCACAATCTTAAAGTCAAAGACAGAAAGCTAAATGTGAGACTGAAGCTGGGTGAAGAATGGGATAAAGCTAGAGAGATGTTTGCACTATAGAGAGGAACCAATAATGATGGTAAATTTCTTCGTGTTTTTGGAAAGATATAAGAAGGTCAATCCAGATAATTCTGTGTACATGAAAGCTTTTCAAGCAGAGATTTCAAGGGTTACAACTGGATTTGATAGGGTCAGAAATGAAATGTATATCTATATCTCCACTCACAATGAAGGAACTTTCACTGTTTCTCTCAACATACTGGAAAGCAGAACTTTATCAGAACTCTGGGTGTTCATGAGCAAGGTAAGAAGAACAACTCCTCTGAATGAGTTGCTGCATGATCAACTAAGAGATTTTGCTTTGAAGGCAAGTCCTCAAGTCACAGAAGTGCCATATGAAGTCAAGTTCTATACAGGAAGAGCACTTCAGACTTGTGGAGTGGATCCTCTCTCTCTAAAAGATTATCCTGCCAAGCACCTTGTCAAGCTAGAAAATATGTTAAGGACTTCAGGGTTTGCTACTCAGGAAAAGACAGAAGTTGCTGACTTAATTCAAGACTATTGCACAGCTAACATTATAAGGTATCATCAAATGAGGAATATGCTGAAGAAAGTCACAACTCAACCTGTCAGATCCAGTGGTATCATATCTGAAAGTGATCGTGTTCTTGACAAGGATTTGTTAGAATCTCTGGAGGAAGGTGAAATGGTTGATGAAGACAAGTAAACACAAGCTCAGTTTTTAATGTAATATGTTTAGAGCTGAGGTAAATACAGATAGGATCAATATATTCATATGTTCAGTCTAGAGCAACATCTATCTTGTATTTATCTTTTATGTTTGAATCTGGAAATGTTATATATAAACCAGAACTTTCTTTTATTATTTACTTGGCTCTTAAAGTCTTATTTTTTACTTGTTTAATTAGTTGAGTTATGCTCTAGGTATTTAGTTGTTATTCTCTAACAAACAAATATGAGGAGATTGAAAGGCATATGTATAGGCCTATTTGTGAACATCGAGGATACGACTCAATTTAAACAAGTATGTAATAAGTAAATAATATAATTCAATTGTCACAGGAATCTCAGAAGGTTATATCAGTAAAAAGGAATGAAGATTAAAGTCAAGCTACAGACTTAAAGTAATTATACATTGAAATAAGTTTATTTAATTGATCAAGTCTCGATGAAGTATTCAAGAAAGTGAATTTATTAAATTTACTGAGATTTCAGGAGATCTCTAAAAAAAGGAGTTCATGTGATGTGGATTATCGGGAAAGGAGGTCAGAGGTTATCTAAAAAGGAAGCCGTCTATTAAAAAAAATTAAATATCTAACTCCACCGTTTAGTGATAACATTATGAATACTAAAATCTCAATCTCAAGATATTTCAATACATCAGTGATCAAAATTTATGAAGTGCAGGTGTCAGATTACATTTGAACATTTTTCAGTACTTTGTTTTTGCATCCTATCTCATATGCCATTGAGTGCGCACTTTCCTCAAATTTTAGGGGCATGCACAACACTAGCGTCGCGTTTCTAATGAACATAGAACAACAAAAAATGAGTCAAACCAATTATGGGCCTGTTTGGGTAATCTTGCTTATATATTAGTATAAGTTAATAAGAGGGTGTTTGTCAATTTAACTTATAATTTATATGTTGATAAGTTGAATGTTTCTGAACTTATTGATTTATTACTGATTTTTTTGTTTTTTAATACTTTATATTTTTACATTTGTGTTTTTAAATATTTTTTAATTTAAAATACAAGTGTTGAAATCATTGTATTTAATATTTAATATTTAAAATTTAATTTAGCAAACTCTTAACTAAATTATAAGTAAATTTATCCAAACACCCGTAAACTTATAAGAATACATCAACTTATCAACACTTACTCATTTTAAGTTATAAATTAACTTTTTTGTCATACCCCACTATGAAAGCACCGAGCTTCTATGATCGTCCTTTAACAACAAAATATCAATTGTGTTATCCATAAAAATTAAATTTAATGTTTTTTTGTTTAGGAAAATGGAATGGATTGGCACGAGGAAAGCTAATGAGAAACAATGAAATTTGGAGGAAATATTTGAAAAAAAATTATTAATTACAAATTTATTATGTTAGGATTTGTAAAGTTAATAGGTATAAGGGAAAAATGGAGCATTTCTCATTGAGGTGTTTAAATTTTAGTTTAAAAAATTATGAATGGTATGAAGGAATGAATGAAATATATATATAATTACATATATTATGGTTAGAGTGAAAAAGACGAGCATTTGCGAATATTCAACAAAAAAAATGATACAAGATAAAAAGGGTTGTAATAATATAAAAACTAATATATTAAATTGTGTTTTCTAGATTTTAATTTCAATGTAGTCACTTGCATGTACAGTAAAATCTCGATAAATTAATATCCTGGAATCAGAAAAAATTATTAATTAATTGATAAATTAATAATTTATTAATTCATCGATATACTAATAATTTATTAAATTATCAAGATATATCATTTTCAAATTTTATAACATATACAGTTCTCAAAATTAGAGGTTTAATAAATTTATATCTATTGTGATTTCATTATAAATACTCAAAAAAAATTATAAATTTGAGTAAATAATATTTATGAATTTAAATTGAATAAATTCATGAATTTAATTAAATTATAAATACATAAATTTAAATAAATTAAGTACACTCATGAATATTACTGAACGTAATTCATTCATGCATATAAAAAAGGAAGTAAGTTACGTTAGAGTCATATACTTATATAAAGGAGAAGACAGGGGCGCTGAGGTGGCGGCTCTCAAATCGCTTCGTTCTATTTTTCTAATTTTCTCAATTTTTCACAATTTTTAATATTAATAACTACAACTTCCTTTATTATTTTCGATTTTGTAGGAAGGAAATTGAAAAATTACAACTTCCTTTATTATTTTCAATTTTGAGAATTGATATAACTTTCTTTTATTTTCAAAATTGATAGAACTTTCTTTTATTATTTTCAAACTTGATAGAACTTTCTTTCAATTAGAAAATTAAAATTTCCTTATTATTTTAGAATTTGTAGAATCTTTTATTAATAATTGTAATTTTATCTTTTATTATTTTCAAACTTGATAGAACTTTCTTTTATTATTTTTAAACTTGATAGAACTTTATTTTATTATTTTCAAATTAGGAGAAGACGGGGGTGGTGAGGTGGCGGCTCTCAAATCGCTTCGTTCTATTTTTCTAATTTTCTCAAATTTTAATATTAATAATTACAACTTCCTTTATTATTTTCGATTTTGTAGGAAGGAAATTGAAAAATTACAACTTCCTTTATTATTTTCAATTTTGTAGGCAGGGAATTGATAGAACTTTCTTTTATTTTCAAAATTGATAGAACTTTCTTTTATTGTTTTCAAACTTGATAGAACTTTATTTCAATTAGAAAATTACAACTTCCTTATTATTTTCGAATTTGTAGGATCTTATTTTAATAATTGCAATTTTCTCTTTTATTATTTTCAAACTTGATAGAACTTTCTTTTATTATTTTTAAATTTGTAAGATTGGAGGAATTGGAAAATTACAACTTTCTTATTATTTTCAAAATTTTAGGGTCTTATGTTAAAACTTCCTTATTATTTTCAAACTTGATAAAATTTTCTTATTTTCAAACTTGATAATATTATAAATTATTATAAAAAAAATTAATTGGATATTTGAATTGAATATTTAATTTTTCTCATTAGCAAATATTTTAATTTAAATAGTATATTTACTTTCTTCCATTAGTAAAGATTTTGAAGATAAAAATATTAAAATTGTATATTTAGTTTCCTCCTTTAAGAAAGACTTAAAAAGTAATTGAGATATTTTCTAATAAAAAATTAGTTGGATATTTAAATTGTATATTTATTTTCCTCCATTAGTAAAGATTGTGATTTAAATAGTATATTTACTTTACTCCATTACTAAAAATTTTAGTATTTTCAATTTTGTAGGAAGGGGGAATTGATAGAAATTTCTTTATTATTTTCAAACTTGATAGAACTTTCTTTCAATTAGAAAATTACAACTTCCTTATTATTTTCAAATTTGTAGGATCTTATGTTAATAATTGCAATTTTCTCTTTTATTATTTTCAAACTTGATAGAACTTTCTTTTATTATTTTCAAATTTGTAAGATTGGAGGAATTGAAAATTTACAACTTCCATATTATTTTCAAAATGTTAGGATCTTATGCAAAACTTCCTTATTGTTTTCAAACTTGATAGAATTTTCTTTTATCATTTTCAAACTTGATAGAACTTTTTTTGAATTAGAAAATTACAACTTCCTTATTATTTTCGAACTTTTAGGATCTTATGTTAATAATTGCAATTTTCTCTTTTATTATTTTCAAACTTGATAGAACTTTCTTTTATTATTTTCAAATTTGTAAGATCGGAGGAATTAGAAAATTACAACTTCCTTATTGTTTTCAAATTTGTAGGATCTTATGTTAAAACTTCCTTATTATTTTCAAATTTGTAGGATCTTATCTTAACAATTTCCTTTTATCATTTTCAAATATGTAAAAATGGAATTGGAAAATTGCAAATTTGTAAGATTTAATGTTAATTTCTTTATTACTTTCGAATTTTTAGGATATAATGCATTATTATTTACAAATTTCTTTCGTATTTTTAGAATTTGCAATAATTATTCATATACGGACCCTAACTCAAACAGTTTCTTTACTTCCCCAGCATCTTCTTTAACGACTAAAAAGTATGCTTATAATAAAAGTTGTATAACTTTTACAAATTAACTTAATATCTGAAAGGTAAGTTACTATTTAATACTTTTGACTTTTAAACATAATGAATTTCCATGTTATTCACCTTACAAACACCTATAAATTGAAGGTCATTCATAACAAATCTACACCGAAACTTTTTTACAGGGCTCCAAATCTTTACAACTATATTTACAATTAATATAACTATGGCCTACACCATGTTGGATGTTTTGAACGACAGCAGCTATACCTGGATGATAAGAGTACGAATCTGTAGAATGTGAGAATCTGTCAATCCAAATACCGAAGAACTGATCAGTCGACATGATTTTGATTGATGAAAATGTTAATAAATCAATTTACTTATAACTTATTAGTTTGTCAAATTGTATGATGTTATTAACTTTTCTAAGATATGTTGTATGACAGGAAAATTTGATCTATGCTACGATCCCAAAGATTTTGGTCTATCGGTTCAAAGATCTTTTAGAGGAAGGCTCTGTATACAGCATCAAAAATCTGAAAGTTGTTTCAAGCACAGAGAAATATAGACCACTATCACATGGGTCTAAATTGCTCTTCATACGCATAACGTCGCCTAAGAGATTGGAAGAAGGCATCGTCAACATATCACTGCACGAATTTCAGTTCATATACCCAGATATGATTGATGCACGTATTAATGACACTAACACACTCTCAGGTATTTTGATGTAATAATATATTAGAGTAATATATAAGTAATACTATTATATAAGTTAAAATTCAAACTATAATGTTATAATATTATCTTTTCTAATAATACTATATAAATATAAGTAATATTATATGTTTATATTAATTTTTATCAATATAATTTTTTTCATATATATATGGTAATGGCATCGGTCCAAGAAAATAAAAAATCAAATTATATAAACAAAAGGAATATGTAAATAATTTATAATATTACCTACCCAAATGCAAATTTTACAGAATATATTTTATTTGATAATTTAGATAATTTTGTAGATATTTATTTCATAAATTTTGTTCTAATATTCTTTTTCTTTAACAAATATATTCTAATGCCGCTGTGAAGCGCGACTTAGTAACCTAGTTTTAGAATAAAAGTGCATCGTAGAATAAATATTTATAATTTTTATATAATATGCAATTATTAATTTATATATTATATGAAACTTGTATGATTTAATAAAAATATATTATCTTATAAATTTAGTGAATTATTAATTTATATTAAAGGGTCCAAGTTGGGACTACAAAAAAATATTAATTAATCGAGATTATTAATTTATCGAGGTTTTACTGTAGGTGAGTAGTTGGAGAAGAAAAGTAAAATAATATATACTAATAATAAAAAAACAACAGAATATTAACACTTTTCTTGTTGGAATGTAAATAGTATATTTTTCTTCACTACGTGTTAACAATCCGGAGGAAATCCTTGATATCTTAACATTTTTTAAAATAATATATTTTTCTTTAAATGTCATCCAATTGTTAACATTTCCTAAAATAGTATATTTCTCGTTCACTAATTTTCAGTAGGCCGCACCAATTTACTCACTCTTTCTTCTATGAATGGGACGCACAAAGTATTAAATTGTGTGATGATATTATAAATCATTGTTGATACTCTCTTAATTTTGATGATATTAATGTTAGCAAGCTGTTAGTAAGAATTGTTAGTATGTATATCTATGTTGGTTTAACAGGTTGTACATGTTTTATATTACTTGTTGTTAGCAGACTAACATTGCAGAAACAGAGTATCTTAGCAAGCTAGCAGTGCAGTAACAGAGTATTTCAACAAGCTAAGACTGTTTCGCCAGAAACTGTCCAAGTCAATCGGAAGTCCTTATTTCATGGAGATTTTATAGGATGTGATATGTAAGGACTCTATAAATTATATAAACGTAATATATATAATTTTAGAGCTCAGGTTTTCACAAAGACTTTATCAAAACAGTTTTCCTATTTATTAGGAGTTTGTATCTTTCAAATATCTTATCTTATACAAACTCTCTAAACTCGGTTTTGGTTATATACCGAATGTTTTATGTTCTAAACGACTTTTCTCCTAAACTTCAGTATGTTAACGTTATGTGAACGTTGATGAACGAATTTATCAAACAAACTAAACGTGAGAAATGGTTTCAAGACCGTTGGTGTTTGATTGGTTAATTCGAACGTTAATTGTTCTTTATAAATACTTGTGTGGCTGTTTTCTTTTGAACCTCTGGAAGAACACACAAGAACAACTCAGTATCTCTTTCAAATCTTTTTATTTGAGATCTATTATTACGTATACGTTTATATTCTTACTAAGAGTTCATAGTTTGAGTTGTATTATTCTTCATTGATTATATTGTTCAGATTGTAAGATTTGTTGCTGTGGTGCAAGCTAGGACACAAGGGTTCGGGAATTAGTTTGATAGAGAAGTTTATACTTGGGTAGTATAGTACTTAGAGATCACTTGATTCAGGGAACAAGGGTGTCAGCTAGCTTCTACCAGTGACAGGGAAGAAGGGAGATATATTTATTAATCTTGTAATCAGTTTTTATAGTGATTAATAATATATTCTCTTACCAGGTTTGGTAGGGGACCAGGACGTAGACCATTATTATTAAGGGTCGAACCTGGCTAAAATTCTTGGTGTTTTTACTTACTACTATTTCAATTCTGCATTGCATTGTTTATCTTAGCTAGATAACAGACTGCATTCTGTTCATCTTAGCTAGCTGACTAGTTGGCAGTTAATTATTTGGTAATATATTAAAATTGGATATAGTTGGCCATAACACCTATTCACCCCCCCTCTAGGTTGTTCAGAAGGGTTGTTCAGAGATCCACTTGTGCTAAGGGTTGTTCATAAGGGTCCATATGTTTTCCTTGATAAAGATGGCAAGACGAAGGATGTTGATGATCTTACTCCCGATGAGTTGATCAAATTTGGCTATAATGGAAAGGCAATGAATTCTCTTATGAATGGGCTAAATCAAGCTGATCATGACAAAGTTTCTTCACTTAAATCAGCAAAGGAAATGTGGGATGCCTTGGAAACTTATCATGAAGGTTCAACATCATTGAAGAAAGTCAAACTCAGCAAGCTAATGAATGAGTTTGGAAACTTTAAACTCAAAGAAGGTGAAACTATTAAAGAAAGTCAAGCTAGATTTCAAGTGAACATCAATGCACTTGAGAGACTTGGCAAAAAGATTCCTCAAGATGAAATAAACATGAAAGTTCTAAGTGCGGTGCCATTCGTTTATGAACCAAAAGTTACCTCCTTGGAGTCTTTATCAAATCTTGACACTATGGATCATCTATCTGTTTTTGCTGAGTTAGAACAGTTTGAGACCAAGATACATGAAAGCAAGATGGAATCTGTGAGAGCTCCAGTTGAAAAAAATGAAGAATCTGGCCTTACACTCTAGTAGCAGTAAGCTGACTTCAAATGCAGAATCAGAATCAGATGAATAATTGGCTCTTATGTCCAGAAAGAGAGTCAAGAGATTCAAAGGATGATGCATGCTTTGAATGTGGCAAGAAAGGACACTTGAAAAGGGACTGCTACAAGTTGAAGAACAAGCCAAAGCAGCTAGCTACCTCAAGGGACAAAAAGAAGTCTAAAGCTCTTTTGACATTGAGTGATGATGAGGATTCAGCTACTGATGATGAATCAGGTGATGGGATGGTGAACTTAGCTCTTGTTGGTCTTGATGATGAAGATACAATACGAGGAATCGCGGAAGATGGCCTTGTAGAAAGTGATACTTCAGATTCGGATGACAATAATAGTGAGGTAAACTCTATAAATTCTGATTCAAATTCTAGTAATCATTCATTAGATGAACTAACCTTGCAGAGACATAGTACTATATCTATTGTGGAGTTCATGGAATTAAAGAATGAGAACAACGAGCTTGAAAATAAGAATGCTTCTCTTCAAAAAATGATTTCTGAACTAATGGCTGAAAAGACTCCATCAAACAATCATGAAGATCTCATTTCTGATCTAAAGGGAAAGCTAACACAACTTGAAGGTTTTAACAAGTTGCTCCTCAAAAGAAATGACACATTGATGAAAGAACTCAGCGAGCTACGTGCAGAAATTGAATCAAGAGATGTATGTCTTGAAACGTTTAAAATCAGAGAATCCATCTCAATTGAAGTTACTCAACAAGATGAGAAGATAAAGGAATTAGAAGCTGAAGTTGCAAAGCTTGAGAAAGGCATGGGAAAATTTGTTCAATGAGAGGAAGTATTAAAGACAATCATGAAACAAACAAAGGTTCCTATGGATAAAGAAGGACTTGGAATGGCTTCTACATCAAAGAACAAGGCTTTTCAATATGAAGGCAAACATGGTATTCCATGTAATTATGCTATGCCTTGGAAAATTTGCTACAAATGTGGAAAGAAAGGTCACTTATCACATCACTGTTCAAGTCAGAATGCTAAATCAGCAAGCTGGAACAGACAGACAGACAGCTTATAGTCAGCAAGCTGACAGAACAAGGAGAACAGGAAATCGAACATCCAAAGTGGTCCAAATGTGGATCAAGAAATCTGAATTGAATGTTATTTATGTTCTATCAACTAACCATGTGGGACCCAACCAAATTTGGGTACCAAAACGTTGAGTTGTTTGTTCTTTGTTTTGTAGGTATGTCTTGTGGTTAAAGTCAATGCAAATCAATGGATATTGGATGGTGGATGTATAAGACATATGTGTGGTGACAAATCTCAGTTCCTTAGTCTCAAAATGAAAAAGGGTGGAAGTGTTACAATTGGTGATAGCAAAACACTCCGCATACTTGGGAAAGGAACAATTGGTAATAGTAACATTTCTATTGATAAAGTTCAATATGTTCAAGGTCTTAAGTATAATTTGCTTAGTATAAGTCAGTTATATGATGATGGACATACTGTTGTTTTTGATAAAGAGAAATGTACTATTAATGTTTGCACTAACAAAGTCCCCCTAGTTGCTAGAAGGGAAGGAAATATATATATATATGTTGGACTTTGAGATGCAGGAAGTAGGCTGTTGCTTAGCTACTGTTGATACAAATCCAGATCTTTGACATAGAAGGCTAGGACATGCTCATATGGACTTACTCAGCAAGCTATCTTCCAAGAAGCTAGTTAGAGGACTGCCCAAATTGAAGTATGTCAAGACGGAAACCTGTTCGGCTTGTCAATTAGGCAAACAAATCAGGACTCCACATAAGTCAAAGAAAATAGTATCAACTACTAAACCTTTAGAGCTTCTACATTTGGATTTATTTGGCCCAGAAGCCTATAAAAGCATTAGAGGTAAACAATATGCATTTGTAATCGTAGATGATTATTCTAGATATACATGAGTATTGTTTCTTCGTACTAAAGATTGTGCGTTTAGTGAATTTGAGAAGCTAATCACTTTACTTGAGAACAAGTTGAATACAAGACTTGTAGGTATAAGAAGTGATAGAGGAGGTGAATTCATTTCAAAAGATTTCATTGCTTATTGTGAAGAAAGAGGTATTACACATGAATTTTCTGCTCCAAGGACACCTCAACAAAAAGGAGTAGTGGAGAGAAAGAACAGATCTTTGCAAGAAACTGCGAGGACTTTGCTGCAAGAAAGCAAGCTGCCAAGGAGTTTCTGGGCAGAAGCTGTCAACACAACTAGCTATGTTCTTAACAGGGTACTTATCAGGACTATACTCAACAAAACTCCATATGAATTGCTGAGGAATAAGAAGCCAAACATTGGATATTTCAAAGTCTTTGGCTCCAGGTGTTTTGTACTCAAAACTATTGATCGAGATGGTAAATTTGATGCTAAATCTTACGAAGCAATATTTTTGGGATATTCTTTAACAAGTCATTCTTATAGAGTTTATAATATATCTAAACGTATTATTGAAGAGTCTATTGATGTTTCATTTCAAGAATCTAATGTTGATCTGTTAAGAGATGAGGAAGATATTGCAGGTGCAGGTCATGACAGCAAGCTGACAAGGCAAACTTATGTATCTCAGCAAGCTGACAAACAGCCTGATGCAACTCCAGAAGCTGACAAGCCAGCTGAAACCTCTTCTACAGTGGATGAAACTATTGATCAATTGTCAAAACTCACTTTGGAGGGTCCAAGAGGTCAAAGATCACAAGATAAGATGCCTATTTATGAAGGTGGTGAAGCCTCTCCTCCGTCCAAGCGAATTCGAGTACATGAGGAAGTCATAACTCAACATTCTTTACCAAAGTCAACAAGGACAGTGAAGAATCATCCTTCAGAGTTGATCATTGGTGATAAATCAGAAGGTATCAAGACAAGGAAAGGTCAAGCCAACTTTTGTGCATTTGCAGCCTTTCTAGCTCAAGGGGAACCAAAGAATGTCAAAGAAGCACTTCAAGATGAGAATTGGATCATGGCAATGCAAGAAGAACTCAATCAAATTGAAAGATGTGATGTTTGGGAACTTGTAGAGCCACCTAAAGATGTTTCAATTATTGGTACTAAATGGGTCTTCAAGAACAAAGTTGATGAATTTGGTACGGTTACTCGGAACAAAGCAAGACTTGTTGCACAAGGATATAATCAACAAGAAGGAATAGATTTTGAGGAAACTTATGCCCCGATTGCAAGGCTCGAATCAATAAGGATGCTACTTTCATTTGCCTGCTTCAAGAAAATCAAGCTACACCAAATGGACGTGAAAAGCGCATTTCTTAATGGATTCTTAAAAGAGGAAGTCTATGTCAAGCAACCCCCTGGTTTTGAGAGTGAACAATTTCCAAATTATGTGTTCAAATTAAAGAAGGCATTATATGGATTGAGACAAGCTCCTAGATCATGGTACGAAAGGTTAAGTAAGTTTTTGATCAAAAATGGATTCATTCGAGGTAAAATCGATCCCACATTATTTACTTAACATAATAGTTCTGATATTTTAGTTGTTCAAATATATGTGGATGATATTATTTTTGGATCTACTAATGATGATATGTGCAAGTGGTTTTCTAAGTGTATGCATAGTGAATTTGACATGAGCATGATGAGAAAGCTCAACTACTTTTTGGGTCTTCAAATTAAGCAAACTTCTGATGGTATTTATGTGCATCAATCCAAGTACATCAAAAATCTACTCAAACACTTTGATTTTGAAAATATCAAGTCGAAATCAACACCAATGACTCCTGCCAGCAAGCTGACAGCAGATGAACAAGGTAAAGATGTTGATGTTCGAAAGTATAGAGGTATGATTGGTAGTTTATTATATCTTACAGCCTCTAGACCAGAGATTATGTATAGTGTTTGTGTATGTGCACGGTTTCAAGCTAAACCAAAAGAATCTCACTTGAATGCCATTAAAAGGATTTTCAAATATTTAAGTGGCACGATTACTTTTGGGTTATTCTATCCTATCACAAATGCGTTTGATCTTGTTGGTTTTAGTGATGCGGATTCTGCAGGGTGTCAAACTGATCGTAAGAGTACAAGTGGTGTTTGTGCATTTTTAGGAAAAAGTTTGGTATCTTGGCAAAGCAAGAAGCAAACTTCTATTGCATTGTCTACTGCCGAAGGTGAGCATTTAGCTGCAGGTAGCTGTTGTGCCCAAATTCTTTGGATGATTCAAACACTTCGAGATTATGGAGTCCAGTGTGATAAGATTCCAATTTATTGAGATAATACAAGTACTATCAACATTTCGAAGAATCCAGTGAATCATTCACGCACTAAGCATATTGATGTTCGCCATCATTTCTTGAGAGACAATGTTGCCAAAGGAAAAATCGAGTTGTTATTTGTTTCAACAGACTATCAGCGAGCTGACATCTTCACCAAGCCCCTTGCGGAAGAAAGATTTTGTGTTCTTCATCGCGAACTTGGTATGTGCAATGTCAGTTAGCTAGCTGACACTCAAAACCTGGTACTTTAAGTTTCCTAAGTTTTTCTTTTATTATTTGTTTTGTGCACATATGTTCATTATTTTTTTTGTTTATTTAATTTTTTTTAATTCTAGAGTTTTAATTCCGTATATATGTGAAATGTTTTTCTTTTGTTTTTATCTCATACGGTTCTTTAGGGGTTAGTTTATTTAATCTTTATCCTAAATGATTCATTCCCCTTAATTTAAAAAACAAACAGAGAGATATAGTGCCGCTTCGTTCCCGACTCTTCATTCCTTCACTTTTCCCCAAATTCAATCTAGGGTTTCTACATCCCTCTTCTCTCTCAATCCAATTTCTATCTTTTTCTTCGCATTTTCTGCCATTATGAGGCATACTCGCGGTTCTCAGGGCGCTACACCGTCAATCACTCTGAAAGCTTCAAAGAATAAGCGCAAATTGGATTTAGTTGATGAGGATACTGATATTGAACAAGTTGAGGTTGATGGTGGTGAGGAATCGGCTGTTCATCAGTCTATTGGTCGCGATGGTTCTGCATGCAAGAAATTCAAGATGGGTTCTGAGTTTGAAGCCCGGTTTAAGTCGCTTGATTTGGGAAATCGAAAGGTTATTCCAGGTCGTCCACTTGCGGGTAAGTTGTTTCATCTTTCTGGTGCTGTTAAGATGTTTACTGATCTTGGATTTGAATTGTTTCTTGTTGAGATGCCGAAGGAATTTTATCCGGATTATATTATTAAGTTTTATGCCATCTTACTATTGATAAGTATGGGAATTACATGTCTTCTGTTCGTGATACAAAGATTATGCTTAATGTCTTTGTCTTGAATTCTATTTTGCGTATTCAAGATCCATCTACTCTGTCTATTTACACTCCCAAAGGTTCTAAGGATTTAGAGGGTTTTTCTGCACTTGATCAATTACGTTTAATTCATGGTATTCTTGAGTTTGCTGCCCCTACTACTCATACTGTTACCCCATTAGCTCATCTTGTGTTCAAAATATGTTTAGCTAATGTTAATCCTCGTTTGGGTACTCGTTCTAATTTTTCTTCTCAAGATGTACTTGTTGTGTCAATGTTGATGTCGGGTCGCAAGTTTGATTTGTCTGAATTAATTCTGAAAAATATGATGGATGTGTTCACTGCTGCTCCGGGTACTGTTCTTCCCTATGGGTTGTTGTTGACTCGTGTTTTTGAATGGGTTGGTGTCAAATTTCGTGATGAGGATAAGTGGGTTGCGAAGGATTTTCTGGACTACAATAGCTTGAAACAATCTTCTCTCCGTGTTGAAAAGGATGGTACTGTTCTTCACATTGAACCACCTCATGTTGCTGTTCCTACTCCATCTCCGGTTGCTGCCTTATCAAGTTTCTCTGAAGATCGTTGGACTGATTTTATGCGTGAGTTTCGTGAAAGCCAGCTTAAGCTTAGTCGCAAGATTGATGCAGTTGCAGATGAAGTCAAATTTCTTCGTGATATGGTTATTGGTCTGGATACTCTTGCTTCTACACGTACTGCTTCTACTGGACTTCATGATCTTGTTGCTGTGGTTACTGATGTTGCTGGTGCTGATCAATTCCAACCGGATTTCACTGATGTTGATGTTGCTCGTGATGTGGAGGTTCCTGATGGAACAGAAGAGAATGACGATAATAACGACGCCTAGATTCTTTCTTTTTAATGATTAAGGGGGAGAATTATTTAGGGTGTTATTTTTAGTCTTTTAAGAACATGATTTATGTGGTTTGTGATGGCGTCTGAACTGGTTCTTTATGGTTTTCATGGTTCTCAAAACTTGGTTAATTGTTGTTATCATACTTTTGGAAACTTGGTTTATGATTAAATTTTTTATGAAATGCTTTGTTCTCTGATATTTTTGTTAGATTTTCAATATCTTTCTATGCAGGTATTTAGGGGGAGTTTAATTCTCCTAAATAGATGAGTCAGAAGAAAATGGGTCTAACTGATAAGGCTTTAAGTATTCTAAATGTGTTAGGTCAATATACACTGGAAGCTATAATAGTTCATGTACTTGGGGCCTTGTTTAATAAATTAGATCGGCGGAAATTACCATACGTGAAAGCTGCTACTTTTTTCGACCATCTTGAGCGCTTTGTACGAGTTCAAGCTATACTAAAAGGGTTAAAGAAGAAAGATGCCTACCATGAAAAGAATAAAAGAATAATCATCAAAAAGGGGGGGAATGATACTCTTTTAATTTTGATGATATTAATGTTAGCAAGCTGTTAGTAAGAATTGTTAGTATGTATATCTATGTTGGTTTAACAGGTTGTACATGTTTTATATTACTTGTTGTTAGAAGGCTAACATTGCAGAAACAGAGTATCTTAGCAAGCTAGCAGTGCAGTAACAGAGTATTTCAGCAAGCTAAGACTGTTTCGCCGGAAACTGTCCAAGTCAATCGGAAGTCCTTATTTCATTTCATGGAGATTTTATAGGATGTGATATGTAAGGACTCTATAAATTATATAAACGTAATATATATAATTTTAGAGCTCAGGTTTTCACAAAGACTTTATCAAAACAGTTTTCCTATTTATTAGGAGTTTGTATCTTTCAAATATCTTATCTTCTACAAACTCTCTAAACTCAGTTTTAGTTATATACTGAATGTTTTATGTTCTAAACGACTTTTCTCCTAAACTTCAGTATGTTAACGTTATGTGAACGTTGATGAACGAATTTATCAAACAAACTAAACGTGAGAAATGGTTTCAAGACCGTTGGTGTTTGATTGGTTAATTCGAACGTTAATTGTTCTTTATAAATACTTGTGTGGCTGTTTTCTTTTGAACCTCTGGAAGAACACACAAGAACAACTCAGTATCTCTTTCAAATCTTTTTATTTGAGCTCTATTATTACGTATATGTTTATATTCTTACTAAGAGTTCATAGTTTGAGTTGTATTATTCTTTATTGATTGTATTGTTCAGATTGTAAGATTTGTTGTTGAGGTGCAAGCTAGGACACAAGGGTTCGGGAATTAGTTTGATAGAGAAGTTTATATTTGGGTAGTATCGTACTTAGAGATCACTTGATTCAGGGAACAAGGGTGTCAGCTAGCTGCTACCAGTGACAGGGAAGAAGGGAGATATATTTATTAATCTTGTAATCGGTTTTTATAGTGATTAATAATATATTCTCTTACCAAACATGTTTGGTAGGGGACCGAGACGTAGACCATTAGTGTTAAGGGTCGAACCTGGCTAAAATTCTTGGTGTTTTTACTTACTGCTATTTCAATTCTGCATTGCATTGTTTATCTTAGCTAGCTAAGAGACTGCATTCTGTTCATCTTAGCTAGCTGACTAGTTGGCAGTTAATTATTTGGTAATATATTAAAATTGGATATAGTTGGCCATAGCACCTATTCACCCTAGGTTGCATTCTCAATTGTATTAATTATTAAACCGTGTGATCTAAATTAGAAGCTTATTTGAGTGAATTTAAAAAGAATTTCATAGAACTTAAAGTGTAATTTATTTGCTTTAAGTTTTAACTTTAATTTAAATTATATGTTTAGGAAATAATATTATTTAAACTTGAAATAAAAGTATAAAATATAAGTACATACAAAAGAAAAATATGAAAAAGGTAATTTAAATATAAAGAATTTGATGTGAGAATAGTAAGTTTTAAAAAAAAAATTAAGGGTACTTAAATTTTTGAATTTGAAAATGGAAAAGTGGGGTTTGGGACAAAAATTGTTAAAACTGAGGGTTAGTTCTAAAAATTTCACATTATAATTTAATTTTCACTCTGATCTACGCATGTGCTCTATAAATAACACCTTTATCTAAATTATAAGAAATAATAGTATTATAATTTTTTAATTTTTTGTAAAAATGAATTGTTAAGAATAAAATTACAAAAACAATTAAGCTTTAACATGGAATTAAACATTGAAACTCATCGCAAATTTAAAAACAAATGGAACATATATAATGAAATTAACATGTAAGAGTATTATATTTATTCCTACTCTTTTGTTAATTTCATGCTAAATAAAATCTTTGTTCAAATTTAATGTTATTATTACTAAAGTTAAAATTAAATAAAATTTTAGGTTAATTTTATTATATTGTTTTAGGTTAATATACTTCAACTAAATGAAATGAATCTTCACTATTAATATTCTGTATATTAACATAAACAATTGCATGCAAGTAAATGCCAAGTTAAAATTAATAGTCATAAATTAAAATATTACCAAAATCATAGTCAATATATTAGAAAAGTTGTAACTTGTTATAAATGTTAACGTCTTAATCCCAACTTTAATATTAATAATCATTTTATCAGCATGGTCTAGCATATTTACTAGGAGTACAAAACAAAATTTGTCATAGCAACAAAAACTTAGCATATAAAGTCACCTGAGAAACTTGTATGCAAGTGCATCTTAACCGTAAAGTAATTTAAAAGATTCTTCACTTAACGGTCACCACAGCCCTAAGGTGTAATTTGCCATTGATGAAGTAGGGACTATCTTTAGCAATGAATGCGGCCCACGATGTGTTGAACAGATTCCTTCGTCCAAAAACTTGTCCACCTGAGAATGTTTTGCTACTATCATACTTTCTCTGGTATCCCATTACTTCCTTCGACCAAGCTGCAAATTCACAGTCGACCGTTAGACTGGCAGATTCATTTTTTTCCATTCCCAAGTAGAGCCCAAAGCATTGTGATACATTTTCGTTATCCATATGGCAGTAAGCCAACAGGAAAAGACCATGCCTGCCAAGATGAAAAGTTTGTGACCGAGTTCTCCTGGAAGGAAATAAACGCACACACTCCTTCCGCTTTAGATCCAGATACACCACACAGTGGCGACGAGGAAGTTCAACTTCAACTGCTCTGACTGGCCGATACGTGTACGCCCGTTCCACAAAACGTTTATCTGTGTTGACAACGTTCTCAATCTCTCCTTCAATATGTCCACCAGACGCTAGTTGGTGCTGGATGTAAGGTGTCTCAGTTTTAAAAAATAGGGCCTCAAGAACAATTTCGGATGCAACTTCCGGACCAAAATTGGTGCTGCTTGTAATTTCTTTTAACTTTGATCTAGTCATGTATGGGAACCGAATGAGTTGCCGAAGGCGTGTCTCCAGTACTTCCCTTCTTTCCTCCACTTCTGGGTAGTGAACTTCAGCCCACTTCAACACAAGATCGTATAGAACATCTTCTGAACGCACCTGAATATCATCACTGGATAAAATAGCCTCTATTCCAGTTAAAGACAAGTTCAACACCTGGTTTTCGAATCTGTAAATATTGCACAAAGTATCAGTTCCTATATTTTGGTAATTCTGGAGGATAGGATCTTACAGCAAATACCAACTTAAGACGGAATGATTCGTTTTTAAAAACACTCTGAAGTAATCGGAGATTTAACTAGCAATAACAAAAAAATTACAAAGCCAAAATCTAGAACTCTCACTTCTTCATATTTCTGAACTGAAAAGCAATAAACTGCTTTGCTGAGTGAGTAAGCTGCTGAAGTGCAACATCTTGCAATACACTAGACGGAAGATCCAAAAGGCTAAGAGCAAAGTTACAAGTCATAGGAAGCTTGCTTAGTTGCTGGCTGCAGTACCGCATACATGAAGCAACATCATATTTGTCTGCGAGCATCAATATATCCAGCAAACTTGAAAGCGTGGTTTTTGACAAAGTATTATTGTACATGAAATTCAGAAGCTCCATCAGAGAAGCTTCCTCTGTTTTAAGAAAAAAGAATAAGATAATAGATAAGTTCATCTTTCAAAATAAAGTAATGCATCAACCAACGACATAAAAGGAAAACAATCATATTAACATTAAAATTGATAACAAAGAGACAAGACACTAACATAAGAGAAACAGGCGTGACATTTTGATGTCGAGCTAATCGTGATATTTTGACAAGACGAAAATATGAAGAACATGTTTCTTAATTATGTATGCGAGGCCCAAAATACATTGTCATGTACAAGCTACAAATGCGCACAACAAAATGACACGTCATGCACAAGCCAGGAATTGCATCCCCCAAATACATCGTTTAGCTATATATAAGGCGCCTGTTCAGTAAATGATCAAATGACATCATTTCAGGTGTAATATCTAAAAAAATGTCTGTTCTGGCAGTGCATGGACCAAGCGACGTGCTCCAGGCTACAATATATATGCATTAAATCTCTCTAAACCTTTGATTTTCAACTGTTCTTACAAAAAAAAAACCTAAGTCGTTCCGTAGCAAAGGTGGGTATGATTGGTGATGTTTCACGGCGCAGATGTTAGATGAACATTCGTTCTAAACAGGACATGTATATGTTTTTATTATTGTGTTATGTTGTAAGTGTATATGTATATGAAGGCCAATATTCAATTTATTGGGACTTCACCATATGGACATGTCAGAGGTTATGAAGCTTCGCGATACTCATATTAGGAAGATAGATTAAAGCTTCCTTCTCTGAAAAATATATATCAAGTAGGAACTTAGAGTTGGTCATATATAAACATTTAGATGGGATCGAGAAACTAGCAAATTGTTTGAGAATTTCGTTAGAGACTGTGATTCTTATTTATGAGGTATGGAGAGCTAATTCTGATTCAAGTTGTTTAAGAAAATTGAACTTCTAGGTGTTTATTAGACTTTTTTAATTATCTAGGGATTTTTCATATCGCCTGTCACTATTATCACTGAGGTTTCATATTAGCTTAGAAGATTTATTAGACATGTACATAATCATTTGAATATTTTAATGCTGCAACATTAAAAGTTTGTGAATTTATTAGTACTGTTCATGTCATTATAAGTATAACTGTGATATATAGTTGAATCCTTATTAATTTTAAATGTTACATCTCGGCTCATTACATCTTGAGAGAAGCGCTATATACCTTGCATGGCACTTCAAAAATTATAGCAAGTTTCCAATTCCATGAAATGATATATATTAGAATATAATAAAATCCTAAAAGAAAAACAACCAGTCACTTTACCAGAGGCATGGATCTGAAGTGTTGCAACTCGTTCTGATTCTCTCATCCCATTTGAGAATAACTGCAAAGTCAGAAAGTCAAATGCAAAATTAACTGAAGATCTCAAGTTCAAAGCAGCATATTACAGATTGACGACTTTGACCTTGTAAAAATAGGGACTCTTTACTGCCAATATTGCAGAATTAATTTGTATAGTTTTCACCCGAAGGACAGTTAAAAGCTCCATGCTCCTAGTAGCTTCATCTCCTATAAATGCATCAGAATGTGTCAAGGGATTATTGTCTTAGAAAAGTGAGAAAACAATCTAAGGTAGATACTATTTATCAACACAATGAGCAGCTGTCTCGATGACCAAAATAACTTCATAAACAGGATACCATTTAAGGTACCTTTGATTATATTTTAGTTTCTGAAATCCCATATTAAAGGTTAAGTTATACAACTCCTAGAGTAATTAAACAGTGAAACATGCACAACTAATATTGACCCTCAATTGACAACCTTAACATGAATCGTCTATAGTTGTGTCACAACCCCTATATTGGTTTACAGAGGCCAAACCATCTTCCTTATCTGTCCTGGTACAATTAATGTCGTGTTCATCACGATGCACGCTTGTGCCCTCACCTGAGAAAAAACTCGGCAGTTATCTGATCAATAATATATTAAATTAGAAAAAAAAAACTAAAAGGCCTGCAAGGAAGTGCCATTGACACTCACAAGGCATACAAGCAACAAGCGCGCACACACATAACTAAAGCATGAGGATATATGGGATGTTTGTTTTAGCTTTTCTAGTTTTCTTTCTTCCTCTTCTACTAAACGTAATTTTTATCTCTGTAAACACTCTCTTCACCGGCAGGCCTCCGTGCTTTTCCTCTGACTCATCAATTAACCTCAATATCCACTGGTACCAAAATTTGGATCTCTTTCCCTTGGAATTTGCAACCCTAGAGATTTTGGAAACTAAAGTTGAAACACAAACACAAAGTGTTCTAGACACACGAATGAGCCTGTTTTGCCCCTATATAAAGTAGCAAAAATCTAAACTCTTTCAAACTTACAATCACAAAACGCAAAATTCATAACAAACCCACATGCCTAACATAAAAGATTACACAACTCCATAACAATGTTTGCCCCCTGCATGCATTTGACAAGATTTGAAATGTCGACATCGGGAAGCAAGAGACAAACATTAACAATCTTTAACATGCAGTTGATATAATCTTCATCCCAAAATCAATTCACCGCATATATAAGAAAACAAAAGAAAATGAAAGCAAGTAAGAGACATGAAATTATTAGAACAATGAGTACATACGATTTTGTTGGGTAATGAAGACACCATCTCTACTTCGCTTGTGATTTTGAGCATTTGGCTTGGTTTGAAGTGGGTCATGCATGATTTTTATGCATAAAACCCGATCAGAAAATTTGGGGTCATTGAATGCGAAACCAAAGTTACTACCACTCTCCATTAATGACTTCGGAGTTTCAACTGTAAAGGCGGCTGAATCCACAGACAAAACGCCCTTTTCGTTACAATTTCATGTTAAAATGTCCAAATTATTATTAACAAACGCAACGCAAGTTATAATGCGTTTCTAAATATCTCAAAGCCACTGTCTTCCTTATTGCCTTTTTGGGCCTAGCAGTTGGGCCTGTGGAAATTTCATTCCTGTTACTACTCAAAACACGCAACTCTCTGCAGATTTTTTTCATTTTTTCTAGAGTTCTAAAATTATAAATGCGTTTAATATGCATTTCCGAGTGATATAAAGGGTAAGTATCATCATTTTCATTCGAATTGTGATAAAAAAGATCAAACACCGGAATCCATACTATTCATATTTCATTTTTCCTTTTTAATAATTGTCCGCTTTTTGATGACATTATTTAAAGTTTTAAATACAAAAATATTCATAAATGAATATTTAATAAATAATTTATCTCATTGAATATATAATTTTGTCAGATTCCATATTAATAACAAAATTATGTACTTTTAATTTCAATAAATTAATACGAATAGCTCAGTCCTAAAATCAAGTTTTTTTCAACCCAAAGTTTGAAATTTATTAAGTATCATATTTCAAAACATCTGGGAGAAAGTGAGGGGAACCTCCTAACATGTTTCAAGAACGTTGTAAGAGCAAAGCCAACGGTTATGATAAAATAAGTGTAATTATTATTATATTTTAGTACCAAAAAGTGAGTTTTTGTGTTAAAATAGCACAATGTCTTCAATGGTTAGTTATAAATTTATCTAACTTGTTTTGGTGTTAAAATAACACAATGTCTCTGGACCCCAATGGTTACTTCTAAATTTACCTAATTTTCTCAACTAATGCAAACAAGTACAATTTTTTTATCTAGTTCCCTCCCTTTTTTCAAAAACAAATGATGAGACAAATATAGCACAATGTTATAGTTTGTTCTATATATAACACAAACTATAGTAGTATGTTATTTTAGCACAAAGTTTAGCTCACCATTAGATAAACAAATTTTACATTTTGTGTCATATTATAGATATAACACACTGGAACACCATTGGACCCAATTATAAATTCTGACTCCTCTTGACCATAAACTAAATTTTTTGACTCAAATAACACATCCATGTAGTCCTTATCTTTCAATCAGCTGATTGCTTCTCTACAATTTAAAACTTCAGCTATTAATGTGTTGAGTATGAGTTCTAGAAGATAATATAGAAGGGGGTGAATATATTATCTGTTGTTTCTTTGATTATCTTCGTTTTGAATCTTGTTTAATTGCAGCTTAAATTTGTATGTTACAAACTAAAGAATGTGGAATAAAAACAACACACATATTCACTTTAAATCTAATATTGTATTAGATTAAATATGCTATAAATTGTGAATTTGAATTCTCAGCTTCATTTTTATCTAAGAGTTTTGTCTTGAATACAATTGAAAAACTTACAACTAAAGATAAGGGAGTTGTGTACTTCTAAATTACACACAACTCACTTTTACAAAACTAGTAATAGACAAAAAGATTGTCAAACTCTGTCTACGCTATTTTGGTGAAAGTTGGCATCTTGTGAACTTCTCTTGTTTTGCATACTGCCAGATCCATATCTTTAGTTGTTCCTTTTGACCAACTCTCTGAGTTTCTTTATAGACTTCCCATATGCATATTGCAACGATTAAGACCATTGCATATGCCTTGGTTTGATTTGATTCTTTGCTTCCAAAATTTTGTCTGTTATTGATTATGTTGCCCAGTAAAGAACGATTATAGAAGGGGGGTTGAATATAATCGTACAAAATAATCGAACTTGAAACAGATATAAACAATCAATACCAGCCTTTATTAATCTTTATAAAAACTGATACAAACTCTCTCAAGAAACTGTGAGTTCTTAAGAGCTTCTAGGTTTACAAATACTCGTGTAAGATGTTACAATATGTAAAACCTATCCTCTGTTTATATAGATACACGGCTTCTATTTCTGTTACAGAAGATAATCTCTATTAAATGAGATTGATATCCTTGTCGTCTATCTTCTATTAACAGTTGTTATCCCTAACTTGAAGCAAACAGATATATCTTGCAAATCAATCATCTCCTGAAATCATGGAACAGTATCAATCAGTATAACTACTGATGATGACGTCACATGTCATCAGCTTCTGATGCACTCAGTACTGATGCCACCGATCCTGATGCACTCATTAAATCAATAATATCTAACAATCTCCCCTAATTTATACTTTGTGAAATAAAGCATAAATTTCATTGATTTAATGATGCCAAAACTTCTAATAAATGATCGCATGATCAAAATAAGATTATATCCAGTATCTCCTTGATCAATGTACTTAGGAGTTAGGAGTATATCCAGTATCTCTAGAATTCATGGCTTTTAACTGAAGATCAATACTGGATTGAATCTTCTTTCTCCATCTTATGCACACTTCATCTTTAGGAATGAATATAGACAGAACATACTTCAATTCTTCCAATCTCTTCATCATAACATCCAGAGCTGTTAGTACGAATATTGTTCCATCCTTGAGAAAATACAAAAGTTTTTCTTGAGGAAGATTTCAATCATATACCATCTGAACAGATATAAGCTTGTCAAGATGTCTCTGAGTTAATCTATCACTCAGATTTTCAGTTAGACATGCTTGATCAAATGACAATGCTTGAGTAACTGTTTCAGCTTCAGGATGCCCAAGTCCTCCATATGTTCCTGCTCTTCTACATTCATTCTTCTTCTTTGAAAATTCTTCATAAGACTTTTCAAATTTATCCGATTTGCAAAAACCAGCAATATCAGACAAGCTTCGAAGATTTCCACTAGACTTGAAAATCTCATTCATTTGAAGATTAGACTTGTCATCTCTTGCATCATAGAATTTTTCCTTGTAGTATTTCTTCTTCTTAAAATCAGAGAAACTCCTTGAACTTCTAGAGATATCTTCCTTATTCTGCAGATATTCTTCTAGTATAATTCCAGACTTTATAAAATTGACTCCTTGTAAAGATCTGAAGTAATCTCTTTCAGCTTGTCGAACTACTTCTTCATTTACAGGAGTTCTTACAAAGAAAATTTGTCTGTCATAGTCTGGAGTATCTTTCTTCTCTGAATCTCTTCTTTTGACTAAAGGAATGGCTTCTTCATTCTCTTCTTCTTCAAAACTCATCATAGAAGCATTTATCTGTGAGGGTCCTTCAATAACTTTCTTCATTTTCTCCTTTACAAAAATTGAAGGAACATTTGTCATAGACCTTGTTGTTCTTGAAGCTTCATCAATAACAATGCCTTTCTGAGTTCTTTCAGAACCTTGTTCTCTTCTTCCTCTTCCTCTACCTATGCCTCTGTTTCCTCTTCCACTTTCTGACTTCTTCTTCTTACTGATTTGCAGAGCATTAAATTCAGCATGTTGAGATTGGACCACTACTTCAATATCCTTATCAGGATACATATCTTGAAGTAATTTTCTTGTTTCTTGCTCATTGAAAGCTTCTAGTCTTGGATCTCTATAGTGCACAACCTGTTCTGTCCCATCAATATTCACAGTTTGATGAAACTGCATTGCTTGCTCAGTAGTTGTCACTAACACATCCTCAGACTGCTATTTAGTTCCAAAACTAGAGACTTGAGTTGACTGTCGTCTTTGACCTTGAGTAGTCATAGCACCTCTTGAGATAACAACAATATTAGTGGTCTCTTTCTGTTGACTGGAACCTCCATCAGGAGCATCATCTCTTCTTTGAGAAGTTAACTCCGGAGAGCATTTTGTTTGAATTACTTTCTCCCCCTTTTTTGCATCAGTACCATCATCCGGAACAAGAGCAGAGATAAGCAAATCGAGTTTAGCATCCATGGAATCAATCTTTTTCTCCAGAGCAGTAATTCTTTGTTCAAGAGAAACATGATCTTTATGAACAGAATTAAAATCTCTGGATCGATGAGCAACATACATAGCATGATCCTCAACTATAGAAGCAACACTCTTGGCATTTGATTTCCTGACCTCAGCAATCTCCTCAAAAATAGCTTTAAGCATGAAGGAAGTACCTTTGAGATGAGTTTGGAGATCAGTAGATTTGATTTTCTTGAAAACAGTAGCCATATGAGAGTGAGCATTGGTAATTCCAATTTCAGTCTTTGGATCTTTCCAAGAGAAATCCCATTGAGCCCTTTTATGAGCTAGAGAGACATCAGTAGGATCATCCTTAGGACCAGAATCATCAGAATCATCAGAAGTAGCATCAGTAGCAGGCTCGTTATCAGAATCAAAAGAGACTTGAGGTACATGACTAGAAGTGGAAGCATCCAGAGTTCCTATAGTAGATAAAGAATGAAGTCTTAAATCTCTCTTTTCTTTTTCAGTAATCTCATCGCTGCTCACTAACACACTGTCTGAGCTTTTAAGAGTCAGACTCAGCTCACTAGAATGCAAAGCATTCACACTCAACTCTACCTCTCCTTTTGCCAGTTCAGGAGACTACCCCTCAGAAATTCTGTTTTTTTTTTCTAGATCTTTTCTCTCATTCTCACTAGAAAGGCTCGGTGCTCTCAGAAAAGAATAAATAAGAGGTGACAGAGAAGAGTGAGGTATAGTCATAAAGATAGGGGTCCCCTCAATTAAGGGTCTATTGTAAAGCATAATATAACATAAGATGTAACAGAGATAACTTCAACTCAACAAAGGACAAGACATACAATAATATTAACAGAAGCACAGGAATCCAGAAGTAAAGAACAAAAGGTAAACTCAAAAAATCAAAATATGGTATGTATTCTTGAAGTCCGTAAACAGGTCAAGGAAAGAAGTTCATTAATATGTTCAAGCCTCAGTGACAAATAAAGAAACAAGACTTTCAAGACTTCAGAAATATTTGAATGATTAAGAGTTAGTACCATAGGATTCCAGTGATTTTATTGAAGCAACCAGAACGAAAAAGGACTTATCAACAGCATTGAATTGAAGACATGGTAGTATTGATCGAGTGTTAGTCATCTGTGAACCAGACCATTTGCACCAGTTGGCAGCACATAAAAGATCAAGATGTTTATCGTCTCGGAAGAAGTTGATTTAAGTCTAAATCTGAAACATCCTGAAAGTGAAAAGAATATTACAAGGTATGTTTAGGTTTGAATGGAAGGACAAATCACTTGCTGAAAAAGAAAAGAAACTTCAAGGGTCAAAGTGAAAGAAGAAAGGATTCGATGGTTTTATTTTTGGAAAAACCATCGAAGTGGATCAAATAAAGTTGAGCAAAAAACCATCGAAGGAAAGCTTTTCCATTCGATAGATTTTATTTAAAATCTATCGAATGAAATAAAAACTAATCCTTTCGATAGTTTTTAAATAAGGAGCAGGTGAAAGAATTCTTCACTTTGTCAAGTTGATGAAAGATTGGACGGCCAGGATTATTCCACAAAAATGGCTCGATAGTTTTTCACAAAAGTCTACATTTACGAGGATGAAGACAGTGTCTTCTTCAGTTGGTTGTTGGCAGTTGATCATATAGACAGAAGAATTTAAGAGCTGAAGAACTTTGACAGAAGAAAATTTATAGTGCCTTAATTTCTACAGTTTGTATTGATTACGATAACCTGAACTCATTGAAGCTAATCCTACGGATTAGATTTGTAGCACCCCTCGCGGTTTATATTTATAAAATGATATATTCCCCGACTCGTGTTTTGATTTGGTGCATTTGATTTCGAACTAGAACTGAAAGAATTATCCGCGAACGAAATTGAATAATTTGTGAGGATCATATTCAACCTCCCCTTCTACGATACTTTGGATCTAACATCTATCATTAATCATACTAGCACCAGGAGAGTAAACAAAAATAGCAGAATCAGGATTAGAAACAATACCTGAATCTTCAGTTGCCAGATGAATATTGTGGCCTTCTCCCATACTTTGAATGATAGGTTCTTGTGGAGCCTGGACTTCATGGACTGCTTCAGTAGAGATTACTGGAGGTTCTTGTGTGTCCTGTCCTGTGAATTGGTCTTCATCAGGAGATGGTTCTTGTGTGACCAGAGGTTCAGAAGCTGCTACACAATGGAAATGTGTAGGTTCTTGTGTGCTTCCCTCAAAGACTCGATCATTAAAATGAGCAATGATTGCATCTTCTAGATTCCCTTGAGCAGTGTCAGGAATTATCTGTGAAGATGTCTGATCAGTTTGAGACTCCATGCCTGCATTTACACTTTGAGTAGATGGTTCTTGTAGGGCTTGATCGACAAAAGGAGTAGAAGATATCCTTGCCCTGACATTTCTTCTCTTTGTTCTGGAAAAACAAATCTTTCTTTTACGCTCAGTAGATTCAGCAATCTCCTTCATTGCTTCATTTTCAAGTTGTATGACTCGTTCAACTAACATTTCAACAATCCTCCCTTGTGGAGATGGAGGTGGACTTGAGTCAGAAATGACTTCTGTTTCTGGTGAAGCAGGAACATCAGTAGTGGTATCATCAAGAGTGACCACGTCATCAGGAGTGAGTGTTCTGTCAGGAGCGGATATAGGATCAGTAATGACAGCAACAAATGAGGTATCAACAATCAAGACATCAGAATCATCCTTCTCATGAAGTGTCTTGTGCAAATCATCAACTCCAGCAAAATGAGAAGTGATATTTGCCTTTATCAATCTCCTTTTCTTTGTTGGAGAAGTTGATTATCATGCCTCATTGATAGTATCAGTAGCTGTTTTCTTGAACAGTACTGAGAGAGGTACTGTGTCATCATCAGAATCAGAATCAGAAGTAATGACAGCCTTATGTTTTCTCCTTGAAGGCAATATGTTTTCTGTCATACCAGCTGAACTACCACCTTGTTTCTCCGTGATTTGTGAGGATGGTGGTGACAAGATCCTCAATGCTGTAGGCTAAGATTGCTGCACATATTTAGCTAATCTTGTATGTGATACAACTGGTTGCTTTTGAGAGCCACCAGAGGTTGTTTGTACCTTCTTGTGAGACTGTTTGGGTTGAGTACTTGGGATAGATTCGGACAGGGTACCAACATCAGTACTCTAAATCACAGTACTAGGAACAATTCCATAAATAGTAGGCAATCTCTGCCTTAAGAGATGCCTGACCTGCTCAGAATACACAATATCACCAGTGAAGAACTGTTTATTTTTAATCATATACTCCTGAAAGATCGAGGAGTATTCTGAAACACAGATAACAGTTCATCTTCTAAAAATGCAACATTAGGACAAAGATATTTAAAAATCAAATAGAGAAATCTACCAAAATAGACTACTTCACGATTTTCATTTAATCGACTCCCTATGGACTCAATAAGCATACTAGCAATATTATAATCATATCCATAGATAAGAGAGTACCCAATGTATTGTGAGGTCTGAGTAAGAGCATCAAAATTTGAACACTTGTTCATGCAGCACTTTCCGATGGAATCAAAGAAATAAAATTCCATTCTTGTCGAAACCTTGTTCGCACTAATCTGCCCATGCGAGACATGTCGCCATTACATCCAAGTTGAGTGAAGAATTCCCTCAACACATTCTCAGAAAAAGATGGAGTGAAGGAGGTATGAGTTCCCAAATGCAGAGCTTCTTGAACCACCCTTGGAGTGACTATGTACTCATCATTCTTGTAGGAAAAAGTTAACCTTGGTTGATTAATGTCTGTTCCTGGAGTATAAGAGGCAGTACTCCAAATGTGCATTACAGCCTTTGCAGAGATTGCTCTGGGTTCAGTGAGAGCATATCCAATTGAGCTTGAAGGTAGAAAATATCGCATAAGATGAAACTCATCAGGAGCTTTAGTCTTATCAAGAATCGCTGTAAAATTGTTTGTGACAAACATACTACCATCATGGGTGAAGTTCTTGTTTGTTGAAGATGGAAAGTGAATTGCTGCCATTTTGAAAATTAGGGTTCTAGAGAGAAAAGAGTATTTGCACTTGAAGAATAAGTAAAAACAAATGTTTTAGATGTGCAATACTTTTGTTTAAAATTAGCAGCAAATTTACTTCCGAAAAACAAGAGTAATGATGATAATGGAACAGATTTCGTGTAAAAATGACTGTAGACGATTTCTGATGCACGCGTGATTATAGCAAAATACACACATCGTGTATATATATCAGCGCATGAAAGTCACGCATGTTGACACTATTGGGTTTTATACTGAACTATTCCTTTGAAGTATATAACATTGTCCATTTTATTGAGAATCTTGATTGCATATTATTACATTGTCTGTTTATTATATATTATGGATAATCTAGTATCAAATGGGATGACATAAGATTAGATTATCAGTATCTGTATATAATACAATAAAGGTTCACAGTCTAAGTGGTATTAGACAAACCACTGGAATGACTGAAGTATTATTTGGAAATAGTTTATCTTGACTATTAAATAATACTTGTATACTTTGTGTATATTGAACATTATCAAAATATTAGAATTGTTCTTCTATTCTGACAGTTAAGAAGAACTAAGATTCTATGATATTATTATTGCTTAGGTTCTTAATCCGGATGTAGTGATTGACACTTGTATGCAATGCACATGCTTTGATTCATATCAGATGTAATTAATTATTAATTAAAATATTATGTATTGAGAAATGACATTGCATGTACAGTGGGATATTAATTACAGAAGGAATCCATGTCCTGATAATATTCGGGTTGATGATGTCCTCTTGAAAGCTCATAAAGATAATTATGTGAAGCCCTGCAGGCAGATTAATTTCTAACATAATTATAAGGTTTAGTGGATGATCAAGGATAAATAAGATATTAATTAAATTAATTGTCAGTGATTAATTTAATTAATGGACATGCAATATCTTAAACGTGGAGAATTTAATAATCAAATAATATAGGAGCTGAATTAAATAATAAAATAATTGCGGTATTAGGAATGGTAGTACAAATATTAATTCTTTAGTGGATTGAATTAATATTTAATGACATTGGGCTTGACTCGGAATGTCATTGGAAGACCCGACCTAATTGTCCATGATCCCTACTGAAGCCTATATATATTCTCGTTCTCCTTAAAGCTGGACACACAACATAAATCAAAATTGAGACCTAGGGGCAGCCACACGAAGCTAGGGTTTTGGAATTTCGAGGCTTTGAGGAGAGGAAACTTTGGGAGATCGAAGGCCACACTTTTCTCAAAGGGAATCAATGAATTCAGTAGAAGACGTGGAATTGAATCACTTGCGCCGTAGCGATTAAGGTTAATCTTCTTTTCGAACTCTTTAATTTATATCATAAAACGCAGTCCTATATATCGTACGTTCCAATAATTGGTATCAAGAGCCTGGTTCTAGGGTTCTGCGTTTTATGATATAATGTCCATGTCGTAATTATATATGCATGTATATAGTGGTTGCTCGTATGTATTTTGTGATGCAGGTTGTTATCCACTATTATGGCCATGTTTTATAATTATATGATTGGATCCCACATGGTTTATCATGGTTATTTATTATGCGATTGGATCCCACATGGTTTATCGTGGTTATTAATTTATGCGATTGTAAATCACGAGGGTTGATCATGTATGTTCTTTTGATTTGTGTTATTGGTTTGTAATCTTGTAATCCGATGTATATTCGAGTTAGATTATGATTTGTTGTCATAGAATAGGTTTTACAATTAGATTGTATTAGCCCTATTTTATTTGTAATCGTTATTGGATTTGTGTATCCATGTATTTCTTACGATTGCAAAGAATCGTGGTTTGGAGCCGAAAAGAGGACAATTTTCTGCTGCGTTTTAACTAATTTTCTGCCCAGAATTTTTGCTGCTGGCTGGCTGGTTCTACTGCTCTGCCACTGTCCAGAATTTGCAAACAGTGTCGGATAAGGGCATGTAATATCTTTTCGGAAAGGAAAGGAGCTACTTTTCAAAACAGATAGAAAAGCTATCACCCATGACGTTTTTGGCCATTCGAGCTCGTTTAGGCCTCCAAACAGCAACCCGAAGTTTTCACCGAATGATTTTTGGACAATTTTCTTTGGGCCATAATAGTGGATGGTTTTTAATATGTTTTACATATTGATTATCCACTTGTTTTGATTATTGCTATTATACGTGCCTTATATGTGTTTCATGCCATGTGATACTAACTTTAGTATTCTAGAACAATATGGACAGAGGGTTATGTTTATTATGCTTAATCATGATGTGTATCTTTCTATGTCATAGGTGGTTTGTATTGTTCTTTGTGATACATGTGGACTTCGAAGAAATAACATAGGACGATGCATCTAGATTAAAATCCTCACAAGTAAAATACTAAGTGGGAGAGGGGTTTAATTTGATATTAAGTCCCATGGTCATCCATTATTGTTTGTATGTAATTTAACACTAAGACAAATAGGAATTGTATATATGTCACCCATCGTGGCGTATGATTTATGGTGTCTGGTAGTGTTAAAGATATTACTAGAACAAACTTCTTAAATTAATCACGAATATTGAAAGGTAAGATCACCCCAAAGTGACATACCAAGTTTCATAGAATTTGAGAAACTAATTGGACACTCCTTGATTGATGTTGATAATGGATATTTCTGACTAGGTTGTTGGGTATTAAACAAGACCGATGTGACTTCTCCAAAAATATCTGGGATTTATCCATTGATACATCAAATGGAAAGGTCTGATTTAAGGGATCAATTTAAGATTTAAATAATGTTATACACTTAGCTATGAAAGGTAGTAAGAGACCACCCTAACATGGCATACTATTTAGTAATAGGACCGAAGTAACATTTAAACAAATATAGGTGGTATATATGTCACCCATCGTGGCGTACCAGATACTTATGGTGTTTAAGTGTTAGTACATTAATCTTAATTAATAGTTAGAGGAGTCTATAGGTATTAAGTTTTTATGTGCTGCACTCTAATTATGTGTTATATGTATGATTCTCAGGATAAAATGGACATCAACATCGGGCCATGGCCACTGCTGGGGATATGTTTTTTAATCTCAAGGAACTTTTCGGAGATCAGAATAGGGCTGCTAGGCAAGTAGCAATGAACACTCAGATGGCTGAAAGAACACCTGTTAGGGACCATGTTCTTTTAATAATGTCTCATATAAATGAACTGGAGGTCCTTGGTGCTGAGATTGATGCGGAAACGCAAATCGATATCATCCTTATGAGTTTGCCCAAAGGTTTTGAGCAGTTCCGCTTGAATTACAACATGAACAAGAGGTCGTATAGTCTTGCGGAACTTCTGACAGAGCTTCAGGCAACTGAAGGATTTTTTCAGCGGAATGTTCAAGTGAATGTGAAGAAAAAGGCTCAGGAACATAAAGTTGTGAAACCATTAGGAGTTCAGAATGTTGTGAAGAAGCCTAAGGGCAAGTGCTTCTGGTGCAAGCAGTCGGGTCACTAGAAACAGGATTGTCCTTTTTCTAAGAAGAACAAAACGGGTATGTCTCTTTCTCTAGTTACGGAAACATATATAGCGGCTATATCTACGAGCACTTGGTGTGTAGATACAGGAGCCACTGACCATGTTTGTAATTCTATACAGGGGTTCCAGCAATCCAGAATGCTTAGAGATGGCGAGATATATGTGTTCATGGGTGATGCTACGAAAGTAGCAGTAGTTGCAGTGGGAGACGTTACTTTATCTTTTGGTTGAAATAAGATTTTGGTTTTGAACAATTGTCTTTATGTACCTTCTTTTAGAAGGAATTGGATTTCAGTTTCTAAACTTGCTTTGGATGGTTATAATGTTTGTTTGGATCGTAATGTTTCTATTATGATGAATAAACAAGTTATATGTTCTGGTACATTGCAAGACAATTTGTACATTATTAATCCTAGACAACCTGCACTGCAACTACAACATAGGGTATTAAATATCACATCTTTTATCACTAATAAAAGAAAGGAACCTTCTAGTTTGAACCAAACACTTCTTTGGCACTTAAGATTAGGTCATATTAACTTGAGGAGGATTCAAAGACTGGTAGTAGACGGGCCTTTAAGCTCATTGGAAGTGGAGCCATTTCCAGTATGTGAATCCTGCTTGGAAGGTAAAATGACTAACAGACCTTTTAAGGCAAAGGGGAATAGAGCTAAAGAAGTTTTAGAGTTGGTTCATATTGATTTATGTGGACCTATGAATATCCAAGCAAGAGGTGGTTATGAGTATTTCGTCACTTTCATTGACGATTATTCCAGATATGGGTACATTTACTTGTTACGCCGTAAGTCTGAGTGCTTTGATAAATTCAAGGAGTACAAAGCTAAAACGGAGAAACGACTTGGTAAAATTATCAATTCACTACGATCAGATCGTGGTGGCGAATACCTGCTTGGAGAATTTAGGGAATATTTATCAGAACATGGGATCACATCCCAGTTGTCTACACCTGGCACACCCCAGCAGAACGGTGTAGCAGAGAGAAGGAACCAAACTTTGTTGGAGAGTGTTAGATCGATGATGAGTTATTTGGATTTACCCAAGTCGTTTTGGGGACATGCTTTAGAAACAACGGCTTACCTTCTGAACCTAGTACCTTCTAAGTCGGTTCCTAAGACTCCGATAGAATTGTGGACTGGTGACAAGCCAAGTCCAAGACACATTCAGATTTGGGGTTGTCCAGCACATGTGCTGAACAAGAACGCGACTAAGTTAGATTCTCGTACAGAAGTGAGGTTGTTTGTGGGCTATCCCATGGGGAAAAAAGGCTATTTGTTTTATAGTCCTAAGGATCATGATGTCATTGTTAGCACCAATGCTAGATTCTTAGAGGAAGACTATATAATGAACCACAAACCCATGAGTACTGTTGTTTTAGAGGAATTAGTGGGAGGAACAGATAATCCTAATATGCCGATAGTACAAGTAGAACAACCACAAGTAAATGCACAGCCTATCACTAATACCGCACCAGTGCTTCGTCGTAGTGGGAGGGTTGTTCAACAACCTGAGAGATTCATGTTTTTGGGAGAGTCTTCAGACTTAGTCTCTGGTGAACATGATGAGGATCCCAGGACATACGAAGAAACACTACAAGATAAGGATGCAGATCTATGGTATAAGGCTATGCAATCTGAGATGGAATCTATGTATTCCAATCAAGTCTGGGAGCTCGTGGAACCACCAAAAGGTGTAAAACACATTAGATGTAAGTGAATCTACAAGAGAAAAAGAGGATCTGATAAAAAGGTGAAAGCCTGGAAGGCAAGACTTGTTGCGAAAGGGTATATTCAGAAAGAAGGGATCGATTATGAGGAAACCTTTTCGCCGGTAGTTATTCTTAAGTCAATCCGGATTCTTTTGTCTATAACAGCTCATCTCTATTATGAGATTTAGCAAATGGATGTCAAGACAGCTTTCCTTAATGGAAGTCTTGAGGAAACCATCTATATGCAGCAACCAGAGGGATTCATTAAGGAAGGCCAAGATCATCTAGTGTGTAAGCTTAAGAAGTCAATTTATGGACTGAAACAAGCTTCCAAGTATTGGAACATTCATTTTGATCAGGCAGTCCAGTCATATGGATATGATCAGAGTCCAAGCGAAGCGTGTGTGTATAGGAAGAGTGAGAGAAATGCAGTGGTTTTTCTAGTACTATATGTAGATGACATTTTACTCATTGGAAACAATGTAGAGATGTTGTCATCAATTAAGGCATGGTTGTTCAAACAATTTGAAATGAAAGATATTGTCATCAATTAGGTGAAGCCGCATACCTCCTTGGGATCAAAGTAATAAGAGATCGCAAGAAAAAGATGTTGGCTTTATCTCAAGAACCTTACATTGATGAGGTATTGGCTCATTTTAACATGCAGGACTCTAAGAAGGGTAATTTACCTTTCGGACATGGAGTTTCTCTATCGAAGGAGCAGTGTCCTACAACACCTAAAGAGATAGAGAACATGAAAGCAGTTCCTTATGCTTCAGCATGTGGAAGCTTAATGTATGCTATGTTATGTACGAGGCCTGATATTTGTTTTGTCGTGGGCATGGTCAATAGATATCAGTCTGTTAATCCCAAATGACCTAACAGAATTGTAGAAGGGGGGGGGGTTGAATACAATTCTAAATATTTCTTTATACTTAAAACAACTTTCAAAATAAAACTACACTGAAAATAAAAACGCAAACAAATATAAAATTTCAGTTGGATGTTTTGAGGATCCAACTGAGATAATTTTATTGCGGAAATAATCTGTGTTACAAAAGTATCACAGCTGCTCAGTTCCTGATTTTAGAGTGAGAGTGCTCTTGAAAGAAGCTAATACAAACTATTTTTTATCTCACTCTGCTTATCTTAAAATGAACTGCTACACTTGGTTATATATCCCAAGTTTACAATGCTATTTTTGGCTACACTAAAATAAACTAAAGGTAACCGCCAGTAGCATGCTTTTCATCCCTTTTGTCCAATGGTCCTTGGAGATCTTGTCTTTTGTCTTTATGCTTATTATGATCACACTCAAGAACCTAATTGGAAATTGGAATGTTTCCTCATTCCCAGTTTCCATTTTGATGGCTTCCAATGCAAAGTACACTTCTACATCTCCTTTTGATCTGTCAGAAAACCGTCACTATCACTTTGTCAACTATTCAGAAAAGTGATAATGATTCGTTGATAGCATGGAGATGTGTTTCGTTGATAGCTTTATTCTTCATTCCGTTGATGGTATATTCCTTGTTTCGTTGATAGAGTAATCTTCATTCCGTTGATAGAGTAATCTTCATTCCGTTGACATGTCTTCACTTAGGTAAAATTACGAGGCACAATGTATTTACAATTAACCAACCTATTTTGCCTATCTAGTACTTAGTCAACATGACTTAGAAAACCTATCTAATACCTACAACAAAATGCATATCAAACTGTGAAGTATTGTACAGTGTAATTGCTACATCACTCATTTCGTTGATGAGCTACCTGTCAACGAAAGCTGCAAAGCATACCATTCCGTTGACAGTTACAATATTGACTTAATACAAAATCTACTAAGTGTTTTATAATTATCATCAAGAACAACATATTCCTAACACAGTCTAATCCAGGTCAGGAACATTGGAGTGCAGTAAAAACAATACTTAAGTACATGCGAAGGACTAAGAAGTATATGTTAATTTACAAAGCCTCAGACTTGTTGCCTGCGGGATATACCGATTCAGATTTCCAGACAGATAGGGACAAGAGGAAGTCAACCTCGGGGGTGTGTTTTTACTTTAGGAGGTGGAGCCATAATATGGAGGAGTGTGAAGCAGAAATGCATCGCAGACTCAACCATATTGGAAGTTGAATATGTGGCAGCCTCTGAGGCAGCCAAAGAGGCAGTATGGTTCAGGAACTTCCTACTGGATTTGGATGTAGTTCCTGATTTGCCACGGCATATCACAATTTATTGTGACAACACTGGTGTTGTTACAAATACAAAGGAACCACAAGAACATAAGGCAGCAAAACACATCGAGTGTAGGTATCACCTCATACGACAGTTTGTTAAGCGATGAGATATCGTTGTGACCGATATAGCATCAAAGGACAATCGGGCAGATCCTTTCACGAAGTGCTTACCAGCTAAGGCTTTTGAGGAACACGTGGAGGTAATATGAGTCAGATGTCTGGTCACATAGTAGTTATTTAAACCGGTAGTGGATTGCTTGTAATAAACACTGATATACTCAAAGAATAGCTTGAGTATAAGTGGGAGATTGTTGGGTTTTATACTGAACTATTCGTTTGAAGCATATAACATTGTCCATTTTATTCAGAATCTTGATTGCATATTATTACATTGTCTGTTTATTATATATTATGGATAATCTAGTATCAAATGGGATGACAGAAGATTAGATTATCAGTTTCTTTATATAATATAACAAAGGTTCACAGTCTAAGTGGTATTAGACAAACCACTGGAATGACTAAAGTATTATTTGGAAATAGTTTATCTAGACTATTGAATAATATTTGTATACTTTGTGTATATTGAACATGATCAAAATATTAGAATTGTTCTTTTATTCTGACAGTTAAGAAGAACTAAGATTCTATTATATTATTATTGCTTAGGTTCTTAATCCGGATGTAATGATTGATACTTGTATGCAATGCACATGCTTTCATTCATATAAGATGTAATTAATTATTAATTACAATATTATGTATTGAGCAATGACATTGCATATAGAGTGGGATATTAATTACAGAAGGAATCCATGTCCTGATAATATTCGGGTTGATGATGTGCTCTTGAAAGCTCATTAAGATAATTATATGAAGCCCTGCAGGCAGATTAATTTCTGACATAATTATAAGGTTTAGTGGATGATCAAGGATAAATAAGATATTAATTAAATTAATTGTTAGTGATTAATTTAAATAATGGACATGCGATATCGTAAACGTGGGTAATTTAATAAGCAAATAATATAGGAGCCGAATTAAATAATAAAAGAATTGCGGTATTAGGAACGGTAGTGCAAATATTAATTCTTTAGTGGATTGAATTAATATTTAATGACATTGGGCTTGATTCAGAATGTCATTGGAAGGCCCGACCTAATTGTCCATGATCCCCACTGAAGCCTATATATATTTGAAAGGCATATGCAATAGCCTATTTGTAATTCGAGGATTCTACTCAACTTAAACAAGTTTGTAATAAGTAAATATTAGATTAGATGTCACAGGAATCTCAAAAGATTATATCTGTCAAAAGAATGAAGATTAAAGTCATCTACAGACTTGAAGTTATTCTACACTGGAAGAAGTTCATTTATTTGATCAAGCCTCGGTGAAGTATTCAAGAAAGTGGATCTATTTAAAGTGACAGAGATTTCAGAAGTGTGACAGGAAGCGTACAGGTTATAGAGTTTGTTAAAAGGGAAAAGAAGATGGACCACAACTTAAAGTCAAAAGATGAAGAACCGTCATTGAAGTTTGTCGCTCATGAACCAGACAGTACATCGAGTGTCAACATCAGTCAGTGGAAGTTTGTCATCAATTTCAGTGGTTCTCTGATTTAGTATTAAATCTCTTTTAATTTATTCTATATGTTAATTAATTTAATCTATAAATTAATTCCATCAGAATTAATTTATTCCTTAAATTAATTAAACTAGAAGTTAATTAATTTAATCTATAAATTAATTCCATTAGAATTAATTTATTCCTTAAATTAATGTAACTAGAAGTTAATTAATTTAAACTATAAATTAATTCCATCAGAATTAATTTATTCCTTAAATTAATTAAACTAGAAATTAATTAATTTAATCTATAAATTAATTCACTCAGAATTAATTTATTTGTTAAATCAATTGATTAATTAAATTAGAATTAAAATTAAAAAGCTGAAAATACTATTTCAGTGAATAGTACTATTCATAGTACTGCTAGGCAAATGAACAGTACTACCGATAGTACTACCAGGCATATGAACAGTACTACCGATAGTACTTCCAGGCATATGAACAGTACTATTCATAGTACTACCAGACCAATGAATAGTACTACACAGCCAAATCTTAGTACTACCGATAGTACTACCAAGTGTATTGATAGTACTACCAATATTAATATCAAATGAAATGGTTTGGCGCGTGCGGGAAGTACTCTGTTGACTTGGTTATATACTTGGTTGATTAAACAAGGCAGATCATCACATTACAATTCAAGACAGAAGCAAATTAAAAAGCATCATATCCTTTCTTCTGCCATTTTCAAGCGAACCAAACAGAAGCATTCAATTTAAATCCTTGTAATAAATTCTAGACATAAATGTTATATCCAATCCACTAGAATTCAATTACTTGTATTGCTTTGATTATCTAGCGGATCATTATCCCTAGAATTTGATCTCGAACTAGTTTTTACTATTCGATCTTTTTATTACAAAAATAGATAAATTCATGTCGAATTTATTCTAGATTTGTTTTAAATAGTTTGAGATTCAAACCTTGTAATCTGTACTGTATTTGCAACACCCTTCAAGTTTAATATATTTTATATTTAACTTGAATCTTGTTTCATTTTATTCCGCACTTATTTGTTCTTGAATTGTTAAATCACGAACCGAACAAATTCGATAAAACGGTACAGTTTGTATTCAACCCCCCTTCTACAAACATATCAGGACCTAACAATTGGTATCAGAGCCTTTTGATTGATATACAAATCAAAGATCCAATTGTTTTGAGATTTTTCTTAAACTCTGATTTTTTTATTATTCCTAAAAATCTCAAAAGATGTCTACTACACAGAAAGTGGGTACAGTGAAAATCCCAATGTTCAGCAAGGAGCATTATCCAATGTGGAAGAAGAAAATGCTCCTATTTCTTAAGGTTGCAAATCCTAAATACATTGATGTGATGAAGAATGGACCAAAACTTCCTATGATTATTGAGGAAGAATTAAAAGAGGGTAACATTGTTACTAGGGCTGCTAGGATGTACCCTAAAGATCCCAAGGATTTCACTCCTGGTGAAAAAGAGGATGTTACCTTGGATTCCTGTCTACAGCTGATCCTTATTGATTGTCTTGATCCTATCATGCATAATCATGTCCTAAACTGTGATACTGCCAAACACATTTGGGAAACCATAGAGATAATCAATGAGGGGACAGAGGAAGTTAGAGAGAATATGCTGGAAATTCTCACCTCACAATATGAGCATTTCAGATCAAACCCTGGTGAAGGTATCACTCAGGTTTTTGAGAGATACAACAAATTAATCAATGATCTGAATCTCAATGGGAAGCACTACACCAACAAGGAGATTAACAAGAAGTTCCTTCTTACACTTCCACCTCATTTGGAGCACAAAATATCTGCCATTAGAGAAGCAAGAGATATGAATGAGATTGCTTTGGAGAGATTGTATGGTGTTCTGAAGACCTATGAGCTGGAGCAGATTCAACAGAGGGAGCTGTATGGAACTGGGAAGATTGTTGGTACCTCTACTGAATTGACTGCTGAAGTCCCACAGAAACTGGAAGTGAATGTTGTTCAACCTTCCAGTTCTAACATGAATGTTATTGATGCTGAATATGGATTAACATCCATTGATCAATCTGGTGGTGACTTCTATTCTTTAGAAGAACTTGATCAGCTGGAGGATGGTGATTTGGCTTTGATAGTCAGGAAGTTTGGGAAGTTTAGATTCAAGAGGAATCCCAATCTTAAGTTCAGGCCCAGGTTTCAGAGAGGTGATTCCTCATCTTCAAGTGGCACAAGGGGTGGCTACAAAACTGGAACTGTGGAGAGGAGCTCAATCAGATGCTACAATTGCAATGAGTTGGGTCACTTTGCTACTGAATGTAAAAAGCCAAGGCAAGTGACAAGGAACTCATTTGATTCTAGCAAGAAGAATAAGATTGAGAAGGCTTATGTTGCTGAAGGGAAGAGCTGGGATGATACAGACAGTGAAGATGAAGAAGTTGGAAATCTTGCACTTGTGGCAAAAGGAGGCAAACTCTTTGATTCCATGTTATCTTCACCAGACATGTCTGAGGTAAAGTTTACTGACGCTGAAATGATTTATCATCTTGGTGGCACCATAAGTTCTGCACGCACTGAAAATGATAGAATAAATCTTTTAAACACAAATCTTGAAAAGGAAATAAAAGATTTAAAACTAGTGCATATCAATCAAGATGAACTTACTAATAAGGTAGCTTTTCTTGAGAATAGGGTTAAATGTTATATTCAACTAGAAACCATTCTCAAAGATCAGATTAGTGAGCTTAAGACCAAAGCTAATGCTTATTTCAGTTCTTGTAAGACTGCTAAAGAAATTCTCAATAAGCAAGCTGTTGGTAATCATGTCAGTATAGGGTATGATTATAATGAGGCTATTGGACTGCTTGGAATTAATTCCCCTTGTAGATACAAATCTGAAGGAAAGGTTGTTCCATATATACTTAAGGGTATTGAAACACCCTTCTGTAGGGAGTCTGAGGCAGAGCCTATGAATGAATACTCTATAATCATTGCTGAAGAGATTCGTGAAGAAGATATGGCTTTGGAAGTTGAACAGTCCAAAAAGTGTATATCTGATATTCCAGTCAAAGTTGCTTCAACTAAAAAGACTAAATCAGATATCCATAAGTTGGATCAAAACAACTATAGAACGAACATGCCTGCTATTAACTCCGAAGAAGGTCTAATCAATTTGATATTGCAGGGAGTTAAACAGGTAAACCGTGTTATATGGATTCTTGACAGTGGATGTTCAAGGCATATGACCGGAGATAGAGCCCTGCTATCAGATTTGGTTGAGAAAGCTGGCCCAGTGCTTACCTTTGGAGATAACAGCAAGGGTATAACTGAGGATATGGCCTGTTTGAAATCAAGAAATGTTATCAGTCAATAAGAACATCAATGTTACATTTGATGACACCAAACTCCCTAATATCCAAACAGAAAATCCATCTGAGAAACTGAAGTTTGATGAAATGTCAGATTCAGAATCAGATGATAAGAATCCACCTGAGGTTGTTGCTGGTGATAACAATGATAATGGTGAGAGTGATGGTGGTGGAAACATTGTTAACAATGGAGATACCACTAACACTGGAGAAGAATCACCAAGACAATCTGCCAACAACTCAGGGGGAGGAAATGAAGGGTCAACTAGTCATTCACAACACCATAATGTAGAACAAGGCGAATCATCAAGATCAAATCTTTTGAGCTGATTATTGGTGATCCAGGTGTTGAAGTCAGAACTAGAAGTGCTACTCAAAATGAATGTCATTATTCAGGGTTTCTTTCTGAAATGAAACCAAAGAAAATTGAGGAAGCACTGACTGATCCTGATTGAGTGATTGCTATGCAAGATGAACTCAATCAATTTGAACAACAACAAGTTTAGAAGCTGGTACCTAGACCAAAGAACAAGAAAGTAGTTGGTACTCGGTGGGTATTCAGAAATAAATTAGATGAAGATGGCATAATCACAAGAGACAAAGCACATTGACATCAGGTATCATTTTATCCGAGAGCATGTCATGAATGGTACTGTGGAGTTACTCTTTGTACCCACAGAGGAACAAACAAAAGATATTTTCACTAAATCTCTTGATGAATCCATGTTTACCAGATTGGTTGGTAAATTGGTATGTTAAATAGTTTTAGTGATTAACTCTGTTTATTTTTATGTTTGTTCTTAATTAAATTTACAAGTGTTCATTTGTTGTATATATTTTTAAATCACTTGTAAATTTATTTTATCATCTCAATTTTCTCTTATGCATGTTGATTGTAGATTATTGCCATGTCTTGTCTAATTGTTAAGCTTCTTAGTTTGAGTAAGTTAAGATTAATTATTTTCTCTAAAAATATTTTTCTCAAATTTTACAAGTTAAAATTGTAGAGAAATCTATTTTTATTGAAAATCTTTTATTTTAAAATATTCGAATATTCTGTATAGTTATTGCATGTAAATAGTTTCCTGTAAATATTTTTTTTTTCTTATGTATATATTATTTTAGTTTGTATATATAATATTTTATTTTATTTTTATTTGTATGCTTATTATTTATTATCTTTTATTTTCTATTTATCTTAGTTATTTGTATAAATATATTGTATATAGTATTTTTGATCTAGCTCTTGCTTAGTTGGAGATTCAGTGCCAATTCCAATTCAGGTATTACTTTCTATCTCTCAATCCACTTCTTCTACGGTTGCTGAACCCAAGTGGTTGTTAGGGCTGACCAAGGGATTGTAGATCCACAATCTTTATCCCAGGTCTTAGAGCCAAACAATGAGTCTACAACTTAATTACTTGACCTCTCAGCCTGAACAGAAATCAACTGTTAAATAAAGAAGTATTTTGATTGAAATAGTGAGTGATCCCACAGCTCTACCTCCTATAAAGAAATTCAACATATACTGAGGCATCTGTCAGCCCATCTGTATCCTCTCAATAGGATATGGACTTTGAAATGGCCAATGAACTGTATCTAGAGACATTCTCTCAACAGGATGAATCTATTGAAATTCGCCATAGGGCCATGGCACTTTGTACTGAGTCAAGCACACTCTCATTACTCACAATGGGAGAAAACAATTTCATTAGATGAAACTCAGGACACAGTGAAAGCAGAGCACCTGCAACTGGTTACAGTGCCTACCATTGTTACGGTAGAAGTGCCTTCATAGGCATCTGAGGGAAAATTTGATTCTTTGCCAAATCAAATAGAATCATTTTCTCCCCTCCCAGAGTGAACACCTCTGGCTCCCTAAGGGATTTTCCACTCGCAGATTTATCTGGAGAAAGTGGAAGGCAACTTGGTCAGTCTATCACTGAAGCAATTCAGATTTCAAATCCAAGTGATTTGATAGACATGATTGAGGATCGGGATTTGCGAACTCCCATTGCACCACCACTGACCTCTCTTGAAGAGGCTAGGGTGAGTTTCAATGCAGGTACTGATCAAAAAGGAGCAAACAGACAGCTAATGTTGAGTGATAAGAGTCAAACACTGAGTGAAACACATGCACGTGAGGTGAGTGATACACTTACAAGAGAAATTCAAGTGAGTGCACACACAGACACATACACTGCAATGTAGTTAGCTCACATAGCTGATCTACAGGAACATCTATTCAAAACCCAGGCTGATAAAGAAATTTTGCAAGTACAAGTGGTTGAACGGTCTTCTTCTTCCACCTCTGTCAACAATCAGCTGGGACTACTCAAGGAAATATTGAAGACAAATTTACTTCCAAGATCAACTCCATCAACTATCTCAACTCCTACTGGCTTCAGATACTCATAAACTTAAATCTGTAGAGAATTCCTCAACTAAGGGGGAGAAGTTTCTAGAGAATTTTGGAGGAGCTAGTAAAAGGGAGCTGAAAAAGATATAAAAGGTAAATGAGGAGTTTCAGGGAAGTAAAGGAAAGTTAGCTCTGTTTTGTAAATGTTATATGTATAGAGCTTAGGTAAATCAAGACAGGTTAAATGGTATCATATGTTCAGTCTAGAGGAACACCTGTCTTGCATTTATCTTTACTGATGAAATCTGGAAATGTCATATTTGATCCAGAACTTTCTAGTATTTACTTAGGTTTAAGAGTCCTATCTTTTTCTTGGTTTTAGTTGAGTGATCCTCTAGGTATTTGGTTGTTATTCTCTAACAAACAAATAGGGGGAGATTGAAAGGCATATGCAATAGCCTATTTGTAATTCGAGGATTCTACTCAACTTAAACAAGTTTGTAATAAGTAAATATTAGATTAGATGTCACAGGAATCTCAAAAGATTATATCTGTCAAAAGAATGAAGATTAAAGTCATCTACAGACTTGAAGTTATTCTACACTGGAAGAAGTTCATTTATTTGATCAAGCCTCGGTGAAGTATTCAAGAAAGTGGATCTATTTAAAGTGACAGAGATTTCAGAAGTGTGACAGGAAGCGTACAGGTTATAGAGTTTGTTAAAAGGGAAAAGAAGATGGACCACAACTTAAAGTCAAAAGATGAAGAACCGTCATTGAAGTTTGTCGCTCATGAACCAGACAGTACATCGAGTGTCAACATCAGTCAGTGGAAGTTTGTCATCAATTTCAGTGGTTCTCTGATTTAGTATTAAATCTCTTTTAATTTATTCTATATGTTAATTAATTTAATCTATAAATTAATTCCATCAGAATTAATTTATTCCTTAAATTAATTAAACTAGAAGTTAATTAATTTAATCTATAAATTAATTCCATTAGAATTAATTTATTCCTTAAATTAATGTAACTAGAAGTTAATTAATTTAAACTATAAATTAATTCCATCAGAATTAATTTATTCCTTAAATTAATTAAACTAGAAATTAATTAATTTAATCTATAAATTAATTCACTCAGAATTAATTTATTTGTTAAATCAATTGATTAATTAAATTAGAATTAAAATTAAAAAGCTGAAAATACTATTTCAGTGAATAGTACTATTCATAGTACTGCTAGGCAAATGAACAGTACTACCGATAGTACTACCAGGCATATGAACAGTACTACCGATAGTACTTCCAGGCATATGAACAGTACTATTCATAGTACTACCAGACCAATGAATAGTACTACACAGCCAAATCTTAGTACTACCGATAGTACTACCAAGTGTATTGATAGTACTACCAATATTAATATCAAATGAAATGGTTTGGCGCGTGCGGGAAGTACTCTGTTGACTTGGTTATATACTTGGTTGATTACACAAGGCAGATCATCACATTACAATTCAAGACAGAAGCAAATTAAAAAGCATCATATCCTTTCTTCTGCCATTTTCAAGCGAACCAAACAGAAGCATTCAATTTAAATCCTTGTAATAAATTCTAGACATAAATGTTATATCCAATCCACTAGAATTCAATTACTTGTATTGCTTTGATTATCTAGCGGATCATTATCCCTAGAATTTGATCTCGAACTAGTTTTTACTATTCGATCTTTTTATTACAAAAATAGATAAATTCATGTCGAATTTATTCTAGATTTGTTTTAAATAGTTTGAGATTCAAACCTTGTAATCTGTACTGTATTTGCAACACCCTTCAAGTTTAATATATTTTATATTTAACTTGAATCTTGTTTCATTTTATTCCGCACTTATTTGTTCTTGAATTGTTAAATCACGAACCGAACAAATTCGATAAAACGGTACAGTTTGTATTCAACCCCCCTTCTACAAACATATCAGGACCTAACAATATTCTCGCTCTCCTTAAAGCTGGAAACACAAAATAAATCGAAATTGAGACCTAGGGGCAGCCGCACGAAGCTAGGGTTTTGGAATTTCGAGGCTTTGAGGAGAGGAAACTTTGGGAGATCGAAGGCCACACTTTGCTCAAAGAGAATCAAGGAATTCAGTAGAAGACGTGGAATTGAATCGCTTGCGCCGTAGCGATTAAGGTTAATCTTATTTTCGAACTCTTTAATTTATATCATAAAACACAGTCCTATATATCGTACGTTCCAATAGACACATGTCAATCAGGAACACAAAATTTCGTTAAGAAATTATCCCTACAATAATATCAACATTTTTAAGAGATTAAAATCAAATAAGATATTGATTTTAAATTCCTTTTCCCCGCAACCCGAAAATAGAATCTTAAAAGATTTCAGCCGTTTAAACTGTCTCGGGACTCCACAGTTGACACACTTCCCTGAGTGAAACCTTATTGTCACTTAGCAAAAATCTTCACATACCCCGACTCCATTCTATAAATGACTCCTGATTCCCTCATCAAATCACACACTCCAGCCTTTCAAGTTTCTCTTTTAATTTCTCAAAACCCCCTTTCTGTTTGATATATTTTCAGTCATGGCAAGAACCTTCGAATTCATGCCCATAAAGGATTTTCTTGACATGAGGTGGGAGTCACAGGCTAACTATCTGATAGATGAGTTATGGGTTCTCATCTTTCTTGATAGAGAAGGGCACATAACGGCTGATGAGATTGTTGAGGGTCCTATATCAAACCCTTACATTCACATTATTCGCCATGGTCCTTATGACGCACCTGTTCTGGCAGAGGATGTAGCTGCGGAGGCATGTCTCTTCCTCCTTCGAAGAAGCTTTTTGGAAGGAACAGAAGATGTTCTTGTTCCTGCAAAACACAAGCAGGAAAAAGAAAGATATATGATGATGACTCAACATCAAGAGGATGTCAAGCAATTGACATTTCTTCTGTTATCCTTTCCAACTGAATATGCACACAACCGCCATCAGAAGGGTAGCTACACAATAGCTTCCGACTCTATCTGTTCTCCTTCTTATGAGCAAATTACTATAACCTGTAAAGGATAGTAAGGCATCTCTTTGCAGCAACAACGTTAGACAAGATCCAAGAGAGAGATTAGCTAGACATAGTTGTATGATAGTCTTTTTGTATAAAGTCAAACTGTAAGAAATATTTTGAATCAATGAATGAAAGGACTCAAAAGATTTCTTTGTTTATTTCTGTTTTTGACTTTAACTATATGAGCAAAATGTTAGTACTTGATGATGTATGTATGAGTAAAACTAATTACTTATTCAAAATTAATTGAATTAATCAACTTTAGCAATTAAAAATCATCAGTGTCTGAAAGACTATCAGTACTTGACTTATCAAATACTGATTACCTGTATATAAGTGAATTAACTACAGAGTGAAAGAGAAGATATCACTTAAAGCAGTTAACTTATGAAAAAAATACAGGTACTTACCATCAGTATTACCCATCAGTACTTTCCATCAGTACTTACCATTAGTGCTTTCCATCAGTGCTTACCATCAGTACTTACCATCAGTACTTACTCACTTGTAATCATTCCAAGTTCATTTACAAGTTTAGTAAATACTGCTTCTGCCAGTGGCTTGGTGAAAATATCAGCCAAATTATTGATCAGTAGGAACAAAATGAAGTTCAATTGTTCCTTCCATCACATGTTCACGTATGAAGTGATATCTGATACTTATATGCTTGGTCAAAGAATGTTGGACTGGATTTCCTGTCATTGCAATAGCACTTTGATTATCACAATAAATAGGGATTTTAGAAAAATGCAAACCATAGTCCAGCAGCTGATTTTTCATCCACGGTATCTAAGCACAACAGCTTCCAGCAACAATGTACTCAGCTTCAACAGTTGATGTGGAGATTGACTTCTGTTTCTTGCTAAACCATGAAACCAATATTCCTCCAAAGAACTGATAACTGCATGATGTACTTTTCCTATCTATCTTGCATCCAGCAAAATCAACATCTGAGTAGCCTATCAGATTGAAATCTGATGCCATGAGATACCATAAGCCTAAATTTGGTGTCCCTTTAAGATATCTGAATATCTTTTTTACTGCTATTAGATGAGGTTCTCTAGGTTGAGACTGAAACCTAGCACAGAGACAGGTAGCAAACATGATATATGGTCTGCTTGCAGTGAGATAGAGGAGGGATCCAATCATTCCTCTGTAGCTTGTCACATTTACTTCAATTCCTTCTTTAGAATCAAGCATGGTGGCAGTAGCCATGGGAGTATTTGCAGTAGCACTGTCTTGTATGTTAAACTTCTTGAGAAGATTTCTTGTATACTTAGACTGATTGATAAAGATTCCTTCTTCAGTCTGTTTCACTTGCAATCCCAAGAAATAGCTCATTTCTCCCATCATGCTCATTTGATATCTCGACTACATTAACTTAGCAAACTTCTGACACATCTTGTCATTAGTAGACCCAAAAATGATATCACCAACATATATCTGAACTAAAAGCAAGTCTTTTCCCTTTTGAATATAAAACAAAGTTTTATCAATGGTACCTCTTGTGAAACCACTTTCAAGAAGAAATTGAGTAAGTGTTTCATACCATGCTCTTGGTGCTTGCTTAAGTCCATAGAGTGCTTTATCCAGTCTATAGACATGATCTGGATATTTAGGATCAACAAAACCTGGAGGCTGTTCAAAATATACTTCTTCCTCCAATTCTTTATTTAGAAAAGCACTTTTTACATCCATCTGGAAAACTTTAAACTTCATATGTGCAGCATATGCCATAAATATTCTGATAGCCTCAAGTCTTGCTACAGTAGCAAAGGTTTCATCATAGTCAATACATTCTTGCTGAGAATACCCATTTGCTACAAGCCTTGCTTTATTCCTGGTAATTATTCCATCAGAATCAGTCTTATTCCTAAAAACCCATTTTGTTCCAACAATTGACCTGTTTGTGGGTCTTGGAACCAGTTTCCAGACTTCATTTCTTTCAAACTCATTCAGTTCTTCTTGCATTGCAGTTACCCAATCAGCATCTTGTAATGCATCTTCAACTTTCTTAGGTTCCACTTGTGATAGAAAGTTGTGAAATAAATATTCATTTTGATTTGCATTCCTAGTTTGAAAACCAACATCAGGATCTCCTATTATCAGATCGGGACTATGAGCTTGAGTCCACCTTCTTGCTGTTGGTAACTGAGTTCTTGAACTTGATGCTCTCCCTGCATCAGTTGCCTCCTCAGACGAACTTTCCTGAGTGGTTTGAGAAGCTCCCCCTGAGTTTGAGTTTTCTTGATTTTCTTTTGACTGATTATCAGTATTTGAACTCGACTGTTGATCATTTCCTGGTGTATCATCATAGGTTGTACTGTTGCTTGAATTTTCTGCAGTGTCAGTACTAGTTGAAGTACTAGTATCAGTATCAGTACTGCTTGAAATCACTGTATGCGGAGAGTTTTCATGCTCCCCCTCAACATGAGCATCAGTACATTCATCAGGAATTAGATCCGTGGAATTATCAGTATCATCTTCAAGTTCATCACCAAAGATTAACTCTTCATGAACATCTTCATTAATTCCAGTAATCTTAATGTCATTAAATGATACATTTACTAAAAGACTGATAATCCTAGTTCGCAGATTATACACTTTATATGCTCATGTGTTATCAGGATAACCAACAAAAATTCCTTCATCTGCTTTTGGCTCAAGTTTCTCGAGCTGCTCAGGATGAGTTCTCAGAATGAAACATTTACAGCCAAAGATATGTAGATGCTTCAAACTTGGCTTCTTCCCTTTGACCATGTGATATGGAGTTTTTACATGTTGAGTTATCAGTGTACAATTTTGAGTATAGCATGTTGTATTAACTGCTTCTGCCCAAAAGTATGTAGGCAGTTTTGCTTCTTCCAACATGGTTCTGCCCGCCTCTATCAGAGTTCTATTCTTTCTACTACTCCATTCCGCTGAGGAGTACCAGGTGTTGAGAATTGCTGCACAATTCCTTCTGCCTTGCAGAACTCTTCCATCTTCGAGTTTTTAAACTCAGTTCCATTATCACTTCTTAGAATCTTCACTTTGTTACTAGATCCATTCTCTAGTACATCAATATGATCCAGCTCTGGAGTTTCATCCTTCCTAAACAGGAAATACACCCATGTATATCTGGTATATTCGTCAACAATTACAAGAGTATACCTTTTCTTGTTGATTGACATAACATTTACATGACCAAATAGATCTAGATGAAGTAAGTGATCAATTGAGGGTCCAGTCTTGCTTTTGAAGCTAGATCTTCTTTGTTTGGCCTTCTGACATGAATCATAAAGATCATCAGGAGCAAAGACTGCTTTTGGTAATCCTCTTACCAGATCTTTTCTCGCCAATTCATTGATGCTGTTGAAGTTAAGATGAGATAGCTTCTTGTGCAAATTCCAACTTTCATCTACTGATGCCTTAGTTAAAAGATATGTCATGCTCCCATCAGTAGCAGATTGTAAGTTGGCTTCATATATGTTACCACGCTTGTTACCAGTAAGAACCACTTTTTCATTCTTCTTACTAGTTATTTCACAATGAGTTTCATGAAAATTGACATGGTAAACTCTGTTTGTGATTTGACTGATGCTCAAGAGATTGTGCTTCAGTCCTTCCACCAGAGCTACATATTGAATGATGACATTTCCAATTTCAATATTGCCATATCCCAAGGTATGTCCTATGTTGCCATCTCCATAGGAAACCCGTGGGCCAACTCTCTTCTCAAAATCTGACAACGGGGATTTGTTTCCAGTCATGTGTCCTGAACATCTACTATCCAGAACTAGAACATTTTTCCTGTTTCCCTGCAGTCAATCAATCAATCAATTAAAATTTTTAAGAACCCACACTTGTTGGGTTCCATTTTTCAATTTCTTTTAAACAGATGCAGCGGAATTTTTCTTATTCAAACCACTCTCAACTGAATTAGATTCAATTGAGCTTGATTTGACAGAGTTCTTCTTTACATACACATTTCTAATTGAGAGACTTGATTTATTATCAGAATTTGCACCTTTATTGAACTTAGGTAGAAGAACATAATTGTCATGATACAAATTGTGATAACTAGTACATGTATAAACATAATGTCATTTACTACCATAATGAGAACAGGGATTTTATGGCCTATAACTAATCTTCCTATTCCTAACATCAGAAATAGGGATTTCAGCTTTCTTCTTTCTATTCTTCCCGCAGTCAATAGCAAGATGATTAGTATTACCACAACTATGACAAGTCTTCCTTGGTGCATTAGGAACAAATTTATAATTATTAGACTTATCAATTCCCTGAATTCCATTAATATTCCTCTTAGGAATTTTTCCTCTCTACAGTACCAGTTACTTCACCTATTTTCTTCTTCAATTGACCAGAAGAAAGTAATCCTATGTTCTTTTCCGTTTTAACACTTTTCTGAACAGATTTAGTGTTAACCTTAACATGAGTTTTAGGAACATATTCTTTGTGACAATCAGAAGAAGATTTCATGTGTGACACTTTATCTTTCTTTAACATTGACTCCGTTTGTGCCACATAAATTGTTTCAACTTTTGGCTCTTTTTCAGGAATTAACTCATCTACTGACTCATTCTCAAGAGTTGACTCTACTGACTCTTCCTCAGAAATTGACTCAACTGCTAACTCTTTCTCATGAATAGACTCAATGTTGGAGCTTGATCCTATTTCAAAAATAGAATTCAGCTTCATCTCACTAGAGGGAACAATTTTTATATGTTTGGATAAATTTATCTCTTCCTTTTCTTTTTCCTTATTGTCTTTAGGATTATATCCTAGACATCTTTTCCAGTTCCTATCATGTATTAGTGAGTGAGTCTTTTCTCCTAAATGAGTCCATACTCTAATTTGTTATCTTTCTTTTTTTAATTCCTTTTCTAGAGATTCTATCTTTCACATCTGTTGAATCTGTATTTCTTTCAGTTTTTCACACAAATTCTGAGTTTGAATCAAGACAACTAATTCGCCTTCTAAATGAACATTTCTTTTCTTAAGATCAGTATTTTCTTCTATAAGTCTAACATTTTCTTTAGACTGATTCTTATAGCTCATATGCATTTTCTTAAGAAAGGATTTCAATTCACACATGTTATCAATATCAAAAGCATAAACAGTTTCTGGTACCTTTTCAGTAGATTCTTCAATTTCTGCCATCAGGGCATAGTTGATATCTTCCTCTTCTTCAGAATCAGAAGAATCCATCCAGTCTTTGCTTGAAGTAACAAGTACCTTTCCAGAAGCTTTTCTAGTCTTGGGTTTCTTGCAGTCTGTCACATAGTGTCCCATTTTATCATAATTAAAACATTTGACCTTTGAGAGATCATTCTTCTTAGTCTTGCTCTTACACTTCTTGAACTTTTCCTTCTTGTCAAAGTAAGAGTTTCCTTTTGAAGAACCTCCACTCTTTCTGAACTTTCCATACTTCATCCTTCTGAAGCCTTTAACCATCATGGCCACCATCTGTACCAGTTCTTTATCAGAATCTCCATCTGATTCCTCATCATTACTTTCATCAGAATCAGTATCCGATTTCACAACCATTTGTGCCTTTGCTTTTGTCCTGCCATGGCTAGAATTTATTTCCTTAGCCATCTCATTCTTTGAATCTGCTTTCAAAGCCACTATTTTTTTCTTGGCTTTGGCACCCTTTTTCTGCTTCATTTCCAGGTCATGAGTTTTCAACATTCCATATATCTCATCAAGAGAGACATGATCCATCCTGTAGGTATGTCTGAGAAGAGACTGCTGATTTGTCCATTCTATAGGTAAAGACCTTAAGAACTTGACATTTGAATCTTCAACTTCATACTCTTTTCCCACAAGAGATAGTTCATTCAATAAGGTGAGAAATCTGTCATAGATTTCTGTCAGATCTTCATCTGGCCTTCCTTCAAATTGCTCGTATTCTTGAATGAGAATACCTCTTCTGTTCTTTTTAATCTCCGTTGTTCCTTGGCATTGAACTTTCAATGCATCCCAGATCTCCTTTGTAGTCTTACATGCAATGACCCTGTTAGATAAGACAGCATCCAAACTATTATGCAAAATATTTCTCACATTTGCATCTTTTGTTATTGCAGCTTTGTCTTCTGGAGACCAATCATTTTTATCTTTGGGAGCTAGGGTCTCAGGAGAAGTGTCGGTGGCTGCCACAGGTTTCGTTGGAATATATGGACCATCAGTAATCCTGCCAATATAATCAGGATCTGATGCCTCTATATACATTGTCATTTTAACCTTCCAGGTTGAGTACTCTATTTTCTTCAACATCAGGATTTTCATGGCTTCATATCTGTTTCCTGTCATTTTGATCGCATCAGATTTGTAATTAAATCAGTTTGCTCTGATACCAATTATTGCCCAATAAAGAACGATTATAGAAGGGGGCTTGAATATAATCGTACAAAATAATCAAACTTGAAACAGATATAAACAATCAATACCAGCTTTTATTAATCTTTATAAAAACTGATACAAACTCTCTCAAGAAACTGTGAGTTCTTAAGAGCTACTAGGTTTACAAATACTCATGTAAGATGTTACAATATATAAAACTCATCCTGTGTTTATATAGATACACAGCTTCTATTTCTGTTACAAAAGATAATCTCTATTAAATGAGATTGATATCCTTGTCGTCTATCTTCTATTAACAACTGTTATCCCTGACTTGAAGCAAACAAATATATCTTGCAAATCAATTCTCTCCTGAAATCATGGAACAGTATCAATCAATATAACTACTGATGATGATGTCACATGTCATCAACTTGCACTCAGTACTGATGCCACCGATCCTGATGCACTTATTAAATCAATAATATCTAACAGATTAGAAATTTTGTTAAGTCCTCCATTCGATATCTCTGGAATACTTGATTCGGTATCTTGACTTCTCGAATCAGTATAAACTAACTTCTCGAATTGACTTCTCGAATCAGTATAGACTGACTTCTTGAATTGACTTTCTTCACTTCTCGAATCAGCATTTTTAGCATTTCTCGAATCAGTGTATTGACTTCTCTAACCCTTGACATCTCGAATTAGTTATAACGACTTCTCTAATCCTTGACAAGTTTTACTTTCAACATGAGCAATGTAACTTTTCCAGTCTTGAACTATGATCATCTCTTTAATCAGTGGAGAATCCTTCAAAGCTTCAATTACTCTCTTCAATATAGACACTTGGTAGCTATTAAGAAACTGAATTGTGACCTTTGTAGTTCTACCAGTTCTATCCTTCAGATCAAGCATTGGAGGATCACCATAGATCTTAGCTTTACCTTGTGCTATGTATTCTTCATACAGTCTTTCCATTTCTTCTAGTTCTTTCTCCCTCCTTTCCCAGTCTCTTTGTCTCTTCTCAGCCTTTTCAATCTTCTTTTTCTCTTTTTCTCTTTTTCTCTTTTTCTCTTATTATCTTAGCTAGACTAAATTTCCACAATTTATGAATTGAATCTGAGTCATCTAGAAGACTGATAACTCTGATCAACTCATATATATTAGAACCTTTGTTGTTGGAAAGAGTAATCATTTTTTATGTTCCATCCATGAATTCAGCAAAGATCTCATTCTTGATAATTTCAACTCCCTAGATTTTACTAGCTTCAATTCTTTTTAGATCAGCTTTATCAATGTAGCTGTCTAGGGCCTCAACATCCAATGGCTTTTCTTCAAAACAATCTGCAGCACTCTTTCTTAGGCCTCTTCTCTGTGAGCTGGAACCATCTTAATTTTCATTGATGTCACAGTATTCTCAAATTCACTCTCAGACAGCTTCAACCCAACCTTCAACTTCTTGCTAATCTTTCTCCTTAGTACTCCAGTACCTGTGGCTTTCACAAAGAATCTAGAAGGAGATTTCTTCTTCCTCACTTTTGTTGGACTTGCTTTTTTTGGAGTTGGAGGTGACTCAACAGTTTCAGAAACCATAGGTATTGACTTTTGAGGATCAGTATCAATGACATCCACCCTAGACATAGAGCCTTGTGTTTTGGTAAGAGTGTCATTAATACTGTCATTGGCTTGTTGTTGATCACCTATTCTTCTATACTGATTTGTTGATCTTGAAATCCCTCTTCCTCCATCACCACCTTTCTTGTCATCTCCATCTCTTCTATCACTCTTTGCATCCTTATTGCTCTTTGATGAACTTCCTCCCTTACCACTTCCCTTGACATGTCCATCCTTATCACTCATGTGATCTCTCTCATTCTACTTTGAAGCAATTGGATGTGGCATATCAACTAAGCTGGCGATGAACCCTCTTAGTTGTGATAACACCTCTTTCTTACTTTCAGTAAGATTTCCCCTTTTTGATATTTGATCTGCTAGATTTATGATGAGGGACCTTATTTCAATTTTAAGATGACCAAGGACTCTCAATGCAACTATTCCACTCTTAGTTGGATACAGAATGCTTAGTGGATTTTAGATCACTTCAGGTAGATATTCTCTCTTTTGTTTCTCAATGGCATCAAATAGTTGTTTATTCTCTATGGGACCAACTTTCTCTATCTTGTCCTGAATGATTTCCATCTCCTTAGTGGTCAAGCTCTGAATAGTTTCAATGTGCAGATGGAATAAGTAGAAGGGAGTTTGTAGGACAATTCGCTTCTCTGAAGTGTTGATCACATCAAATGGATTTTCTTAAAACAATTGCCTGAATCTAACTGTGATACTAAAAATAGTCTTTTGTAGAGCTAAGATATATTTGAAGTGATTTGAGCCTTCTTGAATCTTAAGAGCCTCTAAGAACTCAAAGAAAGCAAAATCATGAAATTCTTCTAGATTTGCAGTCTCTTGAGCCTTAAGCAAAATGAGAACTCCCTTGAATTTGATAGCATCCTCTTGTCTTGCTCCTTTGACAATTTCAGGCACATTGCATGAGACTAGTATTTCATGATCCAGAGTTTTCTTGGTAGCAGTTGTCTCTACTTGAACTTCTCCAGCATTGCTACTTTCCACTTGCTTGCTTTTGCCTTTATCTCTGGATGATGTTGATCTTGTTCTTATTTTCAGCAAATGAGTGTCATCAAGTCCCTCTTTCTCTTGCTCAACATCCATATCATCTTTTTCTTTACTTTTCTCAGCTATCAACTCTTCGGTTTTCTTAACTTTTGATGTTGATTTCTTGACCACTTTTCTTTCCCCCTTAGGCTTGTTAGCAGGCGCCTCAGTTGAGGAGGGTAGAAAGAGTGCTAGTTGAGCTTGAAGAGCCTGGAGAGTTTGATTGAGCTCTTTATATTGTTGATCATGCTTCTCACCCATGAGAGTTACAGAAGTAGCCAGGTCTTGATTAGCCTACTTCAAAGATATCATTTCTTGCTGCAAAGATGCAACCTCAGGGTTCATAGAAGTGGATGTTGATGATGAGGTGGGAAGGCCATAAACTTTGGCATAGAAGGCATATTTGGCCTGTTTAACCAACAAATTATAGTCTGAGGGGGCCATTTCTCTAATTGGAACATCAGAGGGAATCCTGTCACCATAGGCATTGTGATAGAGAGCTTTGATCATTGTAGACACATCAGTGTTGTATTTGAGCTGTCTATCAATAACATCAGAGAGATTTTTCTGAGTAAGCCTCATTGGTGTTCATGTGCATTCTTCATGGCTGATTTAACTATTTCTTTGTGAGAGTCTAGAGATGCAAGAAGTCCTTTACCCACTTGATGTAGAGATCTGATGTGAAATTTGTGATGCTCATTTAAGATGGCATACATCTGTACAGGAGTAATTTCTTTTTCAGATAAGCTAAGTGAGGTTAAATATTCATGTCTAATGTCTCTAAGTGCTTCCTCTAAGTCCACTTGAGCATCCTCACTGAGCCAAGTATCCACATTGCCATGTGTTTCAGCTTCATCCACTATCTTTTCTCTTTGCTTTTTGATGTTTGCATGATGAGCAAGGAGAATTGCATTGTACTGATCATTGGGAAGAGAGGCTATGGCATAATGCTGCACCATTATTTGAATCCCATGCAACTGTTCCATGTAGAGATCATCAAGGTCTTGAGGATTTTTGACCAAAGGTTGAACAGTTGATGGTCCTGCAGAGTCATTAGGGTTGACAGGCTGTAGTCATTCTTCAATAGGTACATGAAGAGAGTGAGAGCTTGTGGAAACTTCAACATCTAACTTCTTAGATGCATCTTCAATTGCCACATGTGGAGTATTAGAAACCGTGTCTGGTTGATGACTCAGAGATGGAATCTTTGTGAGAGGTGAAGAAGCCTCCATTTGCATGGGAGGACTTGCTTATTCACTCTCAAACCTCTGTGAAGAGATATCTCCAATCACACTAGTAATAATGTGACTGGGGGATGAAGCACTCTTATTCACTGGGGGTGAAGTAAAGACTTATGGAACCCCTATGTTTGTGATGGTATCATTAGGATATGCCCCAGCATGCATTCCCTGACCATCTAAATGTGGGTCCTGGGTGGTGAGCACTGTATCAAGTACAGTGTCACTTGACATTGGCTCATCAGGGGAAGAGAATCATTGATGATCAAATTCCCGAGATTCTTGAAAAAGAGTCTCAGTTTCCAAAGAAATTTGAGTATTTATAGATTCTGGAAGAGAAATGTGTGTAATAGGTGATTTTGGAAACTCCCCCTGAGTATAAAGGGGATATTCAATAATGATGTGCTCCTCACCAAGTGTTGTGCCTTCCTTATTTCCACCCAGTGCTGACTCTTTACAAGGAGGTGTGTAATAACCCCAAATTTTGTACTTATTTAAAAACCACCGATGAATAGTAATTTTTGACGTTTAGAAAATTTTCAGACCACCCTATGTACGGGTCGGGATAATGAACTTTCAAAGTCGTATTAGTGATTTACTATGTAAATGAGTGAATGCAGAAGCTGTCAGAATCAAAAGAATAGCATTTTCTGTTTTCCCCGAAATTTCACAAATTACTGATGGATTAATCATTATTTAAATATATTGGAGGATTTTAAATTATAAATTCCATGGATATGGCTTTAGTAAAGGTATTATTGATATCAAGAACGTTAGGGTAAACTACTTCGATAGAACACTTAAGAAACCCCTGCGAACATTCTACGAGATTAAGCAGTAATAGAATAACGTGACACTTATTGGATTAAACACAATTATGGAAGTATCATGCACAAGATAAAATCAAGGAATACAACATTTGATTCATCCATGTGAAACCAAGCAAAGAAACCAAACAAGATTCTTCTTAAACCACTTCTTAAGGTGACATTTGTCAAGGATGACATAAGCTCCATTGCATCATCATTTTCCATGCTTAGCACGTCACTTTAACCATATGTTTTATTAGCAAAATATCAAGGAAATAGGCAAGAATCAAGCTAACCACTCCCCTCACTTGAAGAACAAACATTCGGCCCAAAAATTTCATCCAAGGATAAATTTTTCAAAGATCAACTTCCAAGCTTCCATAAATCATGATGTTGGATTCAAAAGTTTCCTAATTCCTATACTAAGGTATTCTATAATTCCTAGCTTCGTCCATTAAGCATAACTTGTTTGAAACTAAGATCAAAGATGAGGGTGAATAGTGAAATGGATAATAATAAATTGTGTTCTTGAAGATTAAGCTTATTAAGGTTAGTTCAAAGCTCAAGAAAGAATTATAATCTATTGTGGTTGTGTTTAAATCATCAAGGAAGCTATAAACTCTTGAAACCCTTAGTTATAAATTGATTTATATGGTTAGTTTTAAGTATAGTTATGTTAGTTTGACTATAAGGATGAATGGATGATTTTGATGAAAGTATGGTGTTGTTTTGATGGTGAATAAGTAGATGTTGGTTTTGAATATGGTTGATGATTTTTATGGATTATTAAGATGTTGAAGAAATGAGTTTGATGAATTGTTTGGTTGATTATGTAAAGATGATAGTTAAAACTTTGGAATCGTTAAAACATATCTGTTGTAATGCCCAATTTTCCTTAACCTCGTTTTGCTTGCGATTTTCGAACCTAGTGACCCCTGTCCAAGGACCACCACTGCCATGTTAGTGTAGGTCTTGTTTCAAGGTTCGTTTTGACGCGAGAATAATGTTAATACGATTTACGATTTAGGAGAAACTCGTGTTTTAGTAAAATATGTTTCGAGGAACCAAACTACACCACTTAGCCAACTTTAAGGCAATGATTGAACCACTTAAATGCCTTAATGGAATGTGAAACTTTGTGTTAACATGCTAGGTACGTTTAGGAAGACCCTCGAAAATATTTCGGGTTAAAAGGATTAAATTTCAATTTTATAAAAATGCGTGAGCGAGCATGCGCGAGTAGAAGTTCTTAAGGAGTTAACTTGAAAGTGAACACTTGAGTTAGTATATGCTTAGTATGGTGAAAGCTTTTAAGTTATTAATCTTGAACCTTGTGTTAATTCGTAGATCACCGGACCAACCCGAGATTTACCACTACATCGGGAGTTCCAGGCAAGTTTTCGAAACCTATGACTTACTATTGTTGTTGTGATAAAAAATGCTTTCGGTTATATTTTGCAAATATAATATTGTTGTTATACTTGAATTTTTTGAATTGTGATTGATTTATAAGCTATATGTTATGATATTTATAAGCCGGGTTTTATAAAGGCTCTTAGAGTAGAGCATGCGAATCATATTTTGAACTTAGACCGGGAGTCGGTATATATATTTTTAGACCGTTGAGGTTTATTTTCCGATAATTATATTGAATAGATATATTCAATTGTTTTATTATTAAAGGGAATATTATTTTAATATTCACCTAGTATTGATTATTAAATATTTCTTGAGCTTATGATTATTAATTAATCATTTATTATTTATTGGATATTATTTGAATATTTATTATACTCTTTTAATCAATTTAAAAAATGATTTATATTATTTAAAAGTTACCTTTGACCTTCAATAATTATGAAGAATATATTTGACCCTTATAAAATTTATTTTAATTAAATTAGGGATTCCCAAATATTATTTTAATTTAAATCTGTCTTAAAGGATGATTTAAATATTCGCTGACCACTCAAACGAGCTGGGAATACCCTTAGAGATTTTCAAACAGTTTGACTCCCCGGTCGTAATCTTTTAAAGAGAAATCTATCCGAACAAAAAATCTTTCGACTAAGGTCGATTCACATGGGGACTTACTTCCTCCAAGATTTTGGAAGTAAGGAGGCCAAGAAATGTTTTCAAAATTTGACAAGTATCACATACTTGGGGAAACAGGATTAACTTCCGTTTCCTGTTTCATTGATTTTCATCATGGTACTGGAATTTAATTCGTGCTCGGAAATGAAATAGGTGCCCGAAAAGTACGAAGTTGTGCTCGTCAATGAAATAGGTGCCCGAAAAGTTCGAAGTCATGCTCGGTAATGAAATAGGTGCCCGAAAAGTATGACTCTATGCTCAGCAATGAAATAGGTGCTCGTATAGCATAAAGGGCCCGAATGCGGCCAGGGTGATAACCAAATAGGAAATCGTCCTTCTACCAGTAGAGAAAGTGTTATTTTGCAATACACGACTGATCATCGTGTATCGCGGTTGTCCGGTATAGCCCCATCTTCCAATTGGAAATTTTGTCTGCAACATTGTAACAAAGGCCTAGGAGCTCAGTTACCGTTAATGTTGGCAGTATTTTGAGAAATATTCAAAAGTGGTATTTTTCAGTAAGCTATCTGATTTAGCTTGATACAAAGTTATGTTTCAAAAATTGGTTTAAGTTATAGTAAAGAATTTTCCAATATCTTACCAATATTTAAAATGGTTATGATCTAGTACAGATTTCATTACAGATTATATTGTGGGGCTTTATTGCTCACTCTTGCTTTGTTTTCTAAAAATCACACAACAACAGCTAGGAGAGATGGCCAGACCGAGCCACACTATTCGCAAGCGAGTGGGAAACGCCCGATGGTTCCACGCTCAGATTCTAGCCGCCATTGTTAAGGTGGGGATAACCAGTTGGATAGGTTATCAACTTTTGTGTATCAGACTTATTTATATGTATGACTTAAGTAAGGCTATGACTAGAAACAATTAACTTATTCAGTAATCATTTTGGGTTGTAATAACTTTTATCTTGTGGATTAAATGACTCGATACTTATTTTAATTTCATCTCTGAGAGTATAATTAGTGTTGTGGATTATGTTGTGGGGTCACAACATGTTGGTTATTATTATTGTGATTCAAGTTCAAGTGATATTGATGGGATTTGAGGGCGTGACAACCCGGATCTCCGACCCCGGATCTATGGGTGTTACAGAAATGGTAATCAGAGATTAGGGTTATAGATCTCAGAGATGATAGCGCATTAAGAATGATAAATCCAGATATAATTATATGATAATAATAATAAGAAGAACTTCTGACAAAGTTCATAGTCGGGCTACCTAATGTAGCACTAGAAACTAAAACCCTCAAGGGAACTTTTAACTTCATGATTAATAACATAACTTCCGTTTACCTTGTAGATTCCGAATATCCCAAACCCTGTGATGTATGAGCAGCAGCATGATGATGCATTGCTAGAGGTTGTAGACCCTGTTGAGTATGCCATTGAGAACCCGGAGGAGGGCCCAGATGAGAATCCGGAGGAGGACCCGTAGGAGGATCCGAATGAGGACCCGGAGGAGGATCCGAAGGAGGACCCGGAGGAGGACTCCGAGGAGGACCCCATTGAGGATGCGGAGGAGCCTATTGATGATGATGCGGACTACACAGACATCCACATGCACCCACTCCCTGCTGTCAGGCCCCCTACCCCTCCACCACCACCACTGAGCCCTTTGGAAGACGAGGACTATGAGGATCTTACCCCTATTGAGTATGAGATAGAGGATGCTCCGGCAGCTGACCCCGACACACCACCCCTAGCTCCACTAATCGGAGTACCAGCATTCATCCATGATTGGATAGTAGGCCGCATGACCGCAAACTTGGAAGATGCATAGACTAGGTTGGATGAGTCGAGGAGACAGTTGACTGCTGAGAGAGAGGCCCGGTATGCACACCATGGCGGGATGAGATTCACGACCCCTCGAGCTGCTAGGAGGGAGATGACGAGGATAGAGATGAGGGCATGGATTCAGATCCGGGCCTTACCAGTTGATGAGGACGGTAGAGTATCCAGGGCGGATACTGAGGAGATCTTCAGAGGTGCTTTGGCGAGGGTGAAGGACTTGACCCGCCCCGCTGACTGATTATTGACGATGAGATGTGTTAGCCTAGTCTTCTAATTGTAGATAGCCATAGTAGAGTGCCGTTTTTCTGGGATAGTTTCATTGTATAACAGTATCCTTTTTCTGACTAGGTAGATAGGCAGGATGTTTTACTTTTGGCTAGTGAAGTGATGGACTTTACTCACTTTTGACTTGTTGTAGTTGTTGACTTCGATGTATGTGACTTGTCGGCACCATGTATATAATTGTTTCCTTTCGGTTCAGTTCTGCCTCATTTTGACATGATTGACAGTTGTTGTCCATACTATTATTCACACTGTTTTACGATTCCTTTTCCATAGTATATAATCATTGTGGAACCCTCTTACGTAGAAAGTATAACAATTGCGAGAAAGAAAAAGGTATAAAAATGTACAAGATCTAACGTAAATTTTCGTAAATCCTCAGTAATATGCCACCAAGAGGAATGGGAACTAAGGCAAACTCCCCTGACTCCGAGGGTCGGGGAAGCCATAATATGAGAGAGAGTGACCATGACCGTGAGGAAGAAGAGGATGAGGATTATATTGAGAAAGACGATCCAGATTTCGGAAACGATGATGAGAGTTATGATGGGCATGAGTTTGAAGGGGAACCTGAAGAGGAAGGGACTGAGGTTGAACAAGAGAGAGAACACCCGGACATGGACCCCATGGGAAAGTTTATGCAACTACTTAGACAAAATCTCAACCAACAACCCCATCAGCAACCCCAGGGTTGTAACAACGCGGTGGCGAATTCCTTTAGGGCTTTTAAATCACTAAAGCCCCCAGAATTTCAAGGATCAGCCGAGCCAGTGGAAGCCAGAGCGTGGATGAAAGAAATGGAAAAGTCTTTCAAGATTTTGAGTATTGACGAAGCACAAAAAACAGTCTTCGCCACCTACCTTCTGGAAGGAGAAGCAAACTATTGGTGGGACGCTAAGAAGAACATGGAAACAGACGCGATAGTAACCTGGGAGAGATTCAGCAGATTGTTTTTGGACAAGTATTTTCCAAGGTTCACGGGAAATCAAATGGAGATCAAGTTTCTGGAGCTAAAGCAGAATAATTTGATAGTGGCAGAATATGAGGCTAATTTTACCGAGCTGTCAAGGTTTGTACCAGAGTTTGTGAACACGAAAGAGAAGAAATCTAGAAGGTTTCAACAAGGGTTAAGACATTAGATTCAGAACCGAGTGGCTATATTCGAGATCACGGATTATGCCACCTTGGTGCAAAAGGCATCGATTGTGGAAGCAGGAAGCGACCAGATGCAAAAAGACAGGGACGGAAAGAAGAGGAAGAGTGTAAGCCAAGGAGGAGGTTTTGCGAGCAGAAACCTTCCAAACAAGTTTAACAGAGGGGCAGCATCTCTGCCCCAAAGGAATTCAGGATTCAGGCGAACTGTAAGCGCAAATGTGAGCCAAGACGGCAAACAGTCAGGGGTGTCCTACTCCAACCAATCTCGACCCAACCAATCTTGATTCAACCAACCTCGATTCAACCAACTCGACCTACTCAATCTCGACCCCCGATGCCGAAATGCAAGACATGCGGGAGGAGGCATCCCGGTGTTTGCGAACATGGGACCGTAACCTGTTATAAGTGTGGAAAATTGGGTCATTATTCTAATGTGTGTCCCCGACCCGACCTCACCTGCTTTTAGTGCGGACAGATGGGTCACATGAAGAAAGATTGTAGGACGGCGATACCCGCCGTTTCAGGAGCAAGTAGAGATGCCTCCAACAGACCATCAACCGCTAGGACTTTTAACATGACAGTGCAGGATGCCGTGAGAGACACGGATGTGATAGCAGGTACCCTTTTACTCAACTCAGTCAATGCTAATGTTTTATTTGATTCCGGAGCGACTAAATCTTTTATATCACGGGACTTTGCGTATAAATTGAACCTTAAGGCTAGACCATTAAAAGAGTCGTTACAAGTAGAAATAGCCAACCAATAGGTAGTCCCAGTTACACAGGCCCATCTCGATTGTGAACTAGAAATAGGGGAGCAACATTTTAACGTAGATTTAATTACTTTTAAACTTGGGGAGTTTGATGTTATATTAGGGATGGATTGGTTGTCAAGCAACATGCTCAGAAAGACTGTAAAGGGAAAAAGGTTAAGCTGAAAGTACCAAGAAAAAAGGAATTGGTGTTCAAAGGGAAACGACAAACCCAGAAGTTTTTAACCATGGCCCAGACCAAAAGGTTATTGCGTAAAGGAAATGAGGCATACCTGGCCTATGTTATAGACACCCAAAGGGAGGTGCCCAAGTTACAGGATATTCTGGTAGTTAATGAATTTGAGGACGTGTTCCCAGAAGATCTTCCAGGATTACCACCCGACAGGGAAATCGAATTTGCCATTGAGTTAGCCCCAGGAACAGCACCAATTTCAAAGGCCCCGTACAAGCTAGCCCCATTAGAAATGAAAGAATTAGCTACCCAGTTACAAGAACTGTTGGAGAAAAGAATGATAAGACCTAGCGTGTCACCATGGGGTGCACCAGTGCTATTTGTAAAGAAGAAAGACGGTAGTATGAGGTTGTGCATAGACTACTGAGAGCTAAACAAGCTAACAATAAAGAACAGATACCCCTTACCCAGGATTGATGATTTGTCCGACCAACTGAAGGACGACGTGTACTTTTCAAATATTGTCTTGAGAACCGGATATAACCAACTGAAGATTAAACCAGAAGATATCCCAAAGATGGCTTTCCGTACCAGATATGGGCATTATGAGTTCTTGGTGATGTCATTTGGATTAACCAACACTCCAGCCGCTTTCATGGACTTGATGAATAGAGTTTTCAAAGAGTATTTGGACAAGTGTGTCATAGTTTTTATCGATGATATTTTGGTCTACTCAAAGACAGAGGAAGAACACGCAGAGCATTTGAGGATAGTCTTGGAGGTACTAAGAAGGGAAAGGTTGTACGCCAAATTCTTGAAATGCGAATTTTGGTTAAAAGAAGTTCAGTTCTTCGGACATGTAATTAGTAGTGAAGGAGTGTTAGTCGACCCCGCTAAAATAGAAGCAGTTTCAAATTGGGAGAGGCCAACCACCCCGACAGAAGTGAGAAGTTTTGTAGGATTGGCAGGATATTACCGAAGATTTGTTCAAAACTTTGCTAAGATCGCAGCCCCATTAACTAGACTTACCCGTAAAACTGAGAAGTTTGAATGGACTGAGAAATGTGAGAATAGCTTCCAAGAGTTGAAGAAAAGGTTAGTGACAGCTCCAGTGCTAGCACTACCAGATGAAAAAGGAGATTTTGTGATCTATAGCGACACATCGCATAAAGGATTAGGTTGTGTGCTTATGCAGCATAAAAAGGTGATTGCGTATGCATCTAGGCAACTGAAGGAATACGAGCTTAGGTACCCTATCCATGACTTAGAACTAGCAGCGATAGTTTTCGCTTTGAAGATTTGGAGGCACTACTTATATGGAGAGAAGTGCGAGATTTACACGGACCATAAGAGCCTTAAATACATTTTCACCCAGAAAGAGCTTAACATGAGACATAGACGATGGCTAGAGTTAATCAAGGATTATGACTGTGAGATTCTTTATCACCCAGGGAAGGCCAATGTGGAGGCTGATGCCCTTAGTAGAAAAGAGAAACTTAAAATGATAGCATCGTCAGAGGAATTAATCAGAGAGTTGGAGAAGCTGGAAATTTAGGTTAAGGTAACAAGTAATGGTACCAAGAAATTATTTGAGATTGCAATGCAACCAGAGTTGTTACAAAAGATCAAGCTGTGCCAAGAGCGAATGATAAATAAGGGAAGAGAGTTAATGACGGGAGAGGAAATAAAGACTGAGAAAGACGACAAGGGGATAATGAGGTATTCTTACCGAATTTGGGTTCCTAATGTTCAAGAATTAAAAGACGAGATTTTGTACGAGAACCATAGCTCAAGGTATTCAATTCAGCCGGGAGGCACCAAGATGTATAGAGATTTAAAAGAATACTATTGGTGGCCTAACATGAAAAAGGATGTAGCAGAGTGGTTAAGCAAGTGCTTGACCTGCCAAAGGGTAAAGCAGAGCATCAGAGACCCAACAGACTTTTACAACCCCTAGAGATTCCAGAATGGAAATAGGAACATATAGCCATGGATTTTGTAGTAGGTTTACCGAGGACCAAAGCTAACCATGATGCCATATGGGTAGTCATAGACCGATTAACGAATTCAGCCCATTTTCTCCCGATCAATGAGAAATACACGGTCGACAGACTAGTAGATATTTACAATAAAGAGATTGTTGTGCGACATGGAGTCCTCGTCGCCATTGTGTCCGACCGAGACCCCAGATTTAACTCCATATTTTTTAGGAGCTTCCAGGAATGTGTGGGAACTAAACTAAACATGAGTACAGCCTACCATCCCCAAACCGACGGCCAAAGTGAAAGGACCATCCAAACGTTAGAGGATATGTTGAGAGTCTGTGTCGTGGACTTTAAAGGAAGTTAGGATGAGCACTTACCACTGATCGAGTTTTCCTACAATAACAGTTTTCACGCAAGCATCGGAATGCCCCCGTATGAAGCCCTTTATGGAAGAAGATGCCGATCGAGGGCCAGGATAGGAGGGGATCCCCGTGGGAAGTCTGATGTTCCCAGTTTCTTAATCCCTCCTCAGATTCCTGTGGATGAGGCAGACACTCCTGTGTCTACAAAGTCCTCAGTTTGGCGCCCCAACTGGGGTATTAGGAAGAGGGACACCATCACTGGGGTGTCCAAACATGCTGTTGATTGGTCATACCATTCACTCACTCCCTGCGACTACAAAGATTTCGTTGCAAATTCTACGATCGAGGGAGTTGAGCATCTAGGCGCTCAGGCTATTACAGCGGTATTCTTCTTACCTTAGCCTTTTTAGTTTTTATTCTTCTTATCTAACCTTTATCTTACTTTAAATTCCTTTTATTTTTTGGCAGAGCAATGCCAACTTCCAGGGGCACTTTTTCAAGATAAAGCTTGGCGTACCTCTTCTGAGGCCAACAGGATTAAGCTGGAAAAGACCGAGGATGAGGTGAAGTCTCTAAAAGAGACTTTAGCTAGGAGGGAGAAGGAGCTTGCTGATGCTCAAGCTGATCTAGTTGAGCTGAGAAAGAGCAAGGATGACTACATTGATGAGTACCTTGACTCTCAGGAGTACAAGGACTTGATAGAGAAGCACGATGAGATTCTTTTCCCAGTCCAGCATTCAGCGGGATGGGAGGATGCTGTTCAGGCTATCTTGGCCAAGCATCCCGAGGCTTTTGATCCTTCTCATTTCCTAGCTCCTCATCCTCCTACTCCTCTAGAGCGCCTTCTGGATGGGACAGCTGACATGGAGGAGGACGACAAGATTTTGGATCCAGTACATTCATCACCCCTTGGTGACACATCTGTTGATGATCCTGATGCCACTGATCATACTTCTGGCTCCAGCTCAGGAGAGGAGACAGATGCTGGTGACAAGGGAGGGGAAGCGTAGCTGTAGTTTGTTTATCTTTCACGGCCGTCTGTGGCTTGTGTTATTTTTCATGTATTTCCAGCCTTCGGGCTTCACTTAAAATCTTAATAAGTTTAATTTTATTTCTTCCAGTTTTTTCAAATTCTTGACTTTGCATGTTTAGTTAACATTTTATGCATATCTATCAATATGCAATCCACATAAAGCATCATGAAAACATAAGAATATTGGATTATAACTTTGAAAATGGGTTCAACCCTTATATAATACTCTAATTTCTACCTCAAGTTTAAAAACTTGGATTGGTTTCGTCGACCTTATTTCTACTTGTTCTAATAGTGAGTCCAGTCATGACACACTTAAACATAATAGACTTTCAAGTTTGCAGCATGCCAAGTTCTTGGCACTTCAATCCCTTCGAGGGTTTCCAATTTGTATGAGCCCCGACCAAATACGTTCTTAACTCGGTATGGTCCTTCCCAATTTGGAGCCAACTTGCCTTTTTGTCCAACCCCAGATGCCTCAATCTTTCGGAGGACTAAATCCCCTTGACGGAAGAATCTCTCTTTAACCCTAAAGTTATAGTAGAAAGATGCCTTCTTCTGATGTTCAACTATCTTGGCATTTGCCTCATCTTGAAAGACATATGAAATAGCCTATTTGTAATTCGAAGATTCTACTCAACTTAAACAAGAATGTAATAAGTAAATATTAGATCAGATGTCACAGGAATCTCAGAAGATTATATCTGTCAAAGAATGAAGATTAAAGTCATCTACAGACTTGAAGTGAGTCTACATTGAAAGAAGCTCAATTTATTGATCAAACCTCAATGAAGTATTCAAGCTCAGTGGATTTATTAAAGTGTCGGAGATTTCAAGTGGTGAAAGAAAAAGATACTGATTACGGAGTTCTTGAATGAAAAGGAAGTGAATCACTACTTAAAGTCAAACAGATAAAGAACAGACATTGTCGTTAGTCACTCATGAACCAGACCGTGCATTGAGTGTCAACGTACTAATATGTTTATTCTTTATCTAAGTTTTAAGTGATTCAGAAATTAATTGAGAAGTCAACTAATTCTATTTATTCTCTTATAAAAAATTAATACTATTAACTAAATCAGAATTAATTTCATACATAATTTATTTAGTTAATTATTTAAATTAGAATAAAAAGAAATTAATTGAGAAGTCAACTAATTCTATTTATTCTCTTATAAATAATTAATACTATTAAGTAAATTATTTATTAAATTAATTCTGTAAAGAATTAATTTAATACATAATTTATTTAGTTAATTATTTAAATTATAATAAAAAGAAATTAATTGAGAAGTCAACTAATTCTATTTATTCTCTTATAAATAATTAATACTATTAAGTAAATTATTTATTAAATTAATTCTGTAAAGAATTAATTTAATACATAATTTATTTAGTTAATTATTTAAATTATAATAAAAAGAAATTAATTGAGAAGTCAACTAATTCTATTTATTCTCTTATAAATAATTAATACTATTAAGTAAATTATTTATTAAATTAATTCTGTAAAGAATTAATTTAATACATAATTTATTTAGTTAATTATTTAAATTAGAATAAAAAGAAATTAATTGAGACTAATTCTATTTATTCTCTTATAAATAATTAATACTATTAAGTAAATCATTTATTAAATTAATTCTGTAAAGAATTAATTTAATACATAATTTATTTAGTTAATTATTTAAATTAGAATAAAAATAAATTAATTGAGAAGTCAACTAATTCTATTTATTCTCTTATAAATAATTAATACTATTAAGTAAATTATTTATTATATTAATTCTGTAAAGAATTAATTTAATACATAATTTATTTAGTTAATTATTTAAATTAGAATAAAAAGAAATTAATTGAGAAGTCAACTAATTCTATTTATTCTCTTATAAATAATTAATAGTATTAAGTAAATTATTTATTAAATTAATTCTGTAAAGAATTAATTTAATACATAATTTATTTAGTTAATTATTTAAATTAGAATAAAAAGAAATTAATTGTTAGGAATATGTTGTTCTTGATGATAATTATAAAAACACTTAGTAGATTTTGTATTAAGTCATTTTGTAACTGTCAACGGAATGGCATGCTCTGCAGTGTTTCGTTGACAGGAAGCTCATCAACGGAATGAGTGTTGTAGCAATTGCACTGTACAATACTTCACAGTTTGATATGCATTTGATGTATGTATTAGATAGGTTTCCTAAGTCATGTTGACTAAGTACTAGATAGGCAAAATAAGTTGGTTAATTGTAAGTATATCATGCCTTGTAATTTTGCCTAAGTGAAGACATGTCAACGGTATGAAGATTACTCTATCAACGAAATAAGGATACACCATCAACGGAATGAAGAATAAAGCTATCAACGAAATACATTCTCCTGCCATCAACGGATCATTATTGCTCTTCTGTATAGTTGACAAAGTGATAGTGACAGCTTTCTGACAGATCAAAAGGAGATGTAGAAGTGTGCATTTGCATTGGGAGCCATTAAAATGGTCACTGGAAATAAGGAAACATTCCAATTCCCAATTGGGTTCTTGAGTGGGATCAGAATAAGCATGAAGACAAAAGACAAGGATCTCCAAGGACCACTGGACAAAAGGAATGAAAAGCAAGCTACTGGCGGTTACCTTTAGTGTACTTAAGTGTAACCAAAAATAGTATTGTAAACTTGGGGAATATATAACCAAGTGTAGCAGTTAAAATAGAACAAGAGAAGAAAAACAAATAGATTGTATTAGCTATTTTTGAGAGCATTTCTTCTCTACAAATCTAGTAACTGAGCAGCTGTGTACATTTGTATCACAGATTATTTCCGAAATAAAAACACTTCAGTTGGATCATCAAACAATCCAACTGAATTATTTATATCTTGTGTTTTTACTTATTCAGTTCAGTTTTATTTATAAGTGTTTTAAGTTTAAGAAAATATCAAGAATTGTATTCAACCCCCCCTTCTACAATTCTGTTAGGTCATTTGGGATTAACAATTGGTATCAGAGCAAACTTCTAACATACAAGAAGTTTAAAGATCAAGACCAAAACAGAAACCATGATGAAGAAGGATGCAGGTGTGAAGATACCAGTTCTTGATAAAGACAATTACTTTCACTGGAAAGTAAAGATGCATTTACATCTCATGTCTATGGACGAGAGGTATGTAGACTGCATTGAGAAAGGTCCACACGTTCCCATGAAGTTTGCATCTAGAGTTGGACTGCCAGATGATGCTCCTGATGTGGAAATTCCAAAACTTGTCTCAGAATGGACTATTGAAGATGTTGCAGAAGTCCATAAAGATAAAAGAACCATGAACATTCTGTTTAATGGTTTGGAGCAAGAGATGTTTGACAATGTCATAAACTGTACAACCTCCAAAGAAGTATGGGACACTGTCAGAACACTATGTGAAGGAACTGAGCAAATAAGGGAGAACAAAATGCAACTCCTTATACAACAATATGAGCACTTTCACTTTAAAGCTGGTGAAACCCTAAATGACACGTTTAGTAGGTTTCAAAAGCTTCTGAATGGATTAAAGTTGTATGGGAGAATCTACCAAACTAAGGATTCAAACCTTAAATTTCTAAGAGCTCTTCCAAAAGAATGGAAGCCTATGACTGTTTCTCTAAGAAACACTCAAGAGTACAAAGATTACACTCTTGAAAGGCTGTATGGAACATTAAAGACATATGAGTTGGAAATGGAGCAAGATGAAGAAATTGAGAAGGTACAGAAGAAGGGTGGATCTATTGCATTGATTGCATCTGTGAACCAACTGGAAGATGACAATGAGGAAGCTGCAAAAGCCACAACTAGTCGAGCTAGTTGTAGAAGTGATGTTAGCAAGGGAAAAGGCAAGATGACAGAGGAAGAAGAATCAGAACTAGCCAACTTGGATGACTTAGATGAGATTGATGAACACATTGCTTTTCTGTCAAGAAAATTCTCTAAGTTCAAGTTCAAGAGAAACTCAGAAGCAAGGCCACCAAGGAGAGACTTTCAACCTAACAAAAGTAACTGGATTGAAAAGTCTAAATCTAAATGTTTCAATTGTGGAATGCTTGGTCACTTTGCTGGAGACTACAGAAAGCCCAAGATTGAGAAGGGCAACAGGAAATTTGAGCCTGTTGATTATAAAAAGAAATACTTTGAACTTCTCAAGCAAAAAGAAAAGGTTTTCATGTCTCAGGAGTATGATTGGGCTGGTAATGGTGAAGATTCTGATGATGATGTTGAGTATGTCAACTTGGCTCTTATGGCTAACAATCATGAGCAGGAAGCAAGCTCCTCAAGCAACCAGGTAACAATTACTAATCTTTTTGAGCTTTCTAAAGAGGAATGCGATAGTGCAGTAAATGAAATGTCTACTGTACTATACAATCTGCGTGTTACTCTTAAATCACTTACCAAGGAGAATTCAAGGATTAAAGAATCAAATCTGCTCTTAAGTGATAGAAATGCCATGTTAGAAGCACAGCTCATTGAGTTTGAGAAAATGAGATGTGTTAATAAGGATGCTAAGCTGGAACTTGAGAAAGTATTGAAGAGGGAAGAAATTCTTAAAACACAACTAGAGATAGAACAGAGTGTGATTGAAAAATGGAAAGATTCCAGGAATGTTGCTAGCAACATCATTAATGTTCAAGGTGTGGAATCTTTCTGTGAGCAATCATGGAAAAAGAACAAGGAGAAACTAGGGTATGCTGTTGAAACATTAGAATCAGAATCAGAGTCAACAAACAACAATGATCATTTGTTGAAGGTTGATACGTCAACGGAATGCAATGTTTCGTTGACAGATGAACCATCAACCGATCATGCTGTTTCGTTGACAGAGAAAAAGAAAGTAGAACTCACTAGACTTAATGAAAAGTATGGTCCTGTCACCAAGAACTTTGTTCAAGGTGAGTCTAATAAATCAAAGAAAGTTGAGAAGCCTGTTGAAAGAGCTAATGTAGGTCACTTGTCTAACAAGCAATTGAAAGACAAGTTAGAGAAAGTTCAAGTTGAGACTAAAGGTAACAAAAAGAATAACAGAAACGGAAAAGTAGGGATTAACAAGCACAACAATTACACACCTGATAAATATGCACCTATAAAGACATGTGTTAATTGTGGTAGTGTTAATCATCTATCTGCTAATTGCAAGTCTATTCAGAAACCTGCTAATGTGAAAATGCCTAAGTCTACATTGAATGATTCTATACCTGCAATGCCTGTTATGCCTAACATGTTTGCTCCATATGCACAGTATCAAAATCCATATGCTGGTATGTCATTTGTGCCTAACCCTTACATGAATATGTTTAACATGCCACAAATGCCATGGAATAACATGTTTGTTCCTCCATCTATGCATGCTGAGAATGAAACTGTGAGCAACCCTCAAAGATCAACACAAGTGAAAAATGATCTGAGAAGGAAATCAAAGGCTAACAAGACAGGACCCAAGGAAACTTGGGTACCAAAATCAACTTGATTTGGTTTGTTGTGTGCAGGGAGACAAAAGGAATCTTTGGTACTTGGATAGTGGTTGTTCAAGACACATGACTGGTGATTCCACCCTGCTCACAGAGTTTCAGGAAAAAGCTGGCCCTTGTATTGCTTTTGGAGATGACAGCAAAGGCTACACAAAGGGATATGGCTTGATTTCAAAAGAGAATGTCATCATTGATGAGGTTGCATTGGTGGATGGTCTTAAGCACAACCTGCTTAGTATCAGCCAACTTTGTGACAAAGGATTTTTAGTTACTTTTTCAAAAGAAGCATGTGCTGTTTCTAAGGTAGGAAACAACAATGTGGTCATGACTGGATTCAGAAGAGGGAACGTGTACATTGCTGACTTTAGCAACACAAGTCCAGACACCATCACATGTCTTTTCAGCAAGGCAAGCAAGGATGAAAGTTGGCTGTGGCACAAGAAATTATCTCATCTGAATTTCAAAGTCATGAATGATTTGGTAAGGAAAGATCTTGCTAGAGGAATTCCACAGGTAGAATTCTCCAAGGATGGTTTGTGTGATGCCTGTCAAAAAGGGAAACAAAAGAAGGCATCATTCAAAACCAAGACAGAGTCATCAATTGTTCAACAGCTTGAGTTGCTCCACATGGATTTATTTGGCCCTGTAAATGTCATGTCAATTTCAAAGAAGAAGTACTATCTTGTGATTGTTGATGATTTTTCTAGATTTACATGGACTTTCTTTTTGCACTCCAAAGATGAGGCAAGTGAAATCATTATCAATCACATCAAGATGGTAAGCAATCATCCTGATTTCAAAGTGAGAAGAATTAGGAGTGACAATGGGACAGAATTCAAGAATTCAAGCATGAAAGTGTTCTGTGAAGAAAATGGTATATTGCATGAGTTTTCAGCAGCAAGGACACCACAGCAAAATGGTGTAGTTGAAAGGAAAAACAGAACACTTATTGAAGCTGCAAGGACAATGCTAGATGAATCAAAGTTACCTACTTATTTTTGGGCTGAGGCAGTCAACACAGCTTGCTTCACTCAAAATATTTCTTTGATTAATCAAGCCAAGGGAATGACACCTTATCAACTACTCAAAAGAAAGAAACCACTATTGGATTTTCTTCATGTCTTTGGTTGCAAGTGTTTTGTTCTGAGAAATCAAGCTGAGCACTTGGGGAAATTTGAAGCAAAGGCAGATGAAACAATATTTGTGGGTTATGCAGCAGGGAAAGCCTACAGAGTCTACAATCTCAGAACCAACATTTTTATGGAATCTGTACATGTTGTTTTTGATGATCTCAAAATTCAGGGTCTCTGTGATGAAGGTTTCCATGAAAGTCTCTCTTTTGAGAATGAGGAAGGAGAACAAATGGATCATGATAAGACTATTGAGAAACAATCCAAAGTTGTTGTATCTAGCACAGATGAAAACAGCAGTGAAGATGAAATTGCTGCATTAAGATTGAAAAGAATAGCTGCTAGTAGACCAAATGGTCATTTCGTTGACAGTCAGAATGAGCGTTTCGTTGACAGTCAAAATAGACATTCCGTTGACAGTCACAGAAATGCTTCCAGGAGTGATCAATTAGGGACAACAAACTCAGGGGGAGTTTCTCAAGGACAAATATCTAATCAAGGCAATCATGATCATGAAGCTACTTCTTCAAGAGCAAATCTACCTCCCTCAAGAAAATGGACTAAAGATCATCCCTTTGAACTAATTATAGGTGATGTTTCTTCAAAAGTTCAAACTAGAAGAGCAACTCAAGAGGAATGTCTATATAGTAGCTTTCTGTCTCAAGAAGAGCCAAAGAAAGTTGAGGATGCACTTCTAGATCCAGATTGGGTTTTGGCTATGCAAGAGGAGCTAAACCAATTCGAGAGGAACAATGTTTGGAAGATGGTGCCCAAGCCTAAAGACAGGAGTGTAATAGGCACAAAATGGGTGTTCAGAAACAAGATGGATGAAAATGGCATAGTCACAAGGAACAAAGCTAGATTGGTTGCAAAAGGCTACTCACAGGAAGAGGGAATTGATTTTGATGAAACCTTTGCTCCTGTTGCAAGACTAGAAGCAATAAGGATTTTCCTAGCCTATGCAGCCCATGCCAATTTCAAGGTCTTTCAAATGGATGTGAAGAGTGCTTTTCTGAATGGGGAACTAGAAGAGGAGGTGTATGTGAGTCAACCTCCTGGCTTTGAAGATGATGATTTTCCAGAGTATGTGTACTTTCTCCTCAAAGCACTCTATGGTTCGAAACAAGCACCTAGAGCCTGGTATGACACATTGTCGCAGTTCCTTCTTGAGAATCACTTCACTAGAGGTACTGTAGATAAAACTCTTTTTCATAGGATTGTGAATGGCTCTACAATACTTGTTCAAATTTATGTAGATGACATAATTTTTGGGTCTACAGATGAAAAACTTTGTCAAAAGTTTGCCAAGCTTATGCAAAGTAAGTATGAAATGAGCATGATGGGAGAGTTAACTTATTTTCTTGGTCTTCAAGTAAAGCAAGTTAATGAAGGCATTTTCATTAGTCAAACCAAGTACATTAATGATTTGTTAAAGAGGTTTAACTTAATGGAATGCTCTCCTACCAAAACACCCATGCCTACTGCCACCAAACTTGAATTGAATACTAAGGAAAAATCTGTGGACATTTCAAGTTACAGAGGCATGGTTGGCTCACTTTTATATTTAACAGCTAGTAGACCTGATATTATGTTTGCTACATGTCTATGTGCTAGATTTCAGGCTGATCCTAGGGAATCCCATTTAGTTGCTATTAAAAGAATTTTCAGATATCTCAAAGGAACACCAAACCTTGGCATTTGGTATCCTAGAGAATCTGGTTTTGAACTAATTGGTTATTCAGATGCAGATTATGCAGGATGTAAAATTGACAGGAAAAGCACAACTGGAACCTGTCAATTTCTAGGAAACAAGCTTGTATCATGGTTCAGCAAGAAACAAAACTCAGTTTCCACCTCCACAGCTGAGGCTGAGTATATTGCAGCTGGAAATTGTTGTGCACAGATTTTATGGATGAAAAACCAACTACTTGATTATGGATTAAGAGTTGAGAAAATTCCTATTTTCTGTGACAACACTAGTGCCATTGCCATTACTGAGAATCCAGTGCAGCATTCAAGGACCAAGCACATTGACATCAAGTACCACTTTATTAGAGAACATGTTATGAATGGTACTGTGGAGTTACATTTTGTTCCAAGTGAACAACAACTTGCAGACATCTTTACCAAGCCACTTGATGAATCCACATTCTCAAGATTAGTAAGTGAGCTAGGTATGCTAAATTTCTCTTAATTATTTTGAGATTTTTGCAAGTTAAAATGCAGCCAGGAATTTGCTATAATTTTTCTGTGAATTGATTTTCTCAGGAAAAGGTGAAATTTTGTCTAAGTCAAAATTACTATGTCAACGAAACGCACCATTTCGTTGATAGTCTTAGCATTTTTCTGGGTGTTTCGTTGATAGCTCTTTTATATCAACGAAACGCAGCTTTATCAACGAAATAGAAGGGACCTAAAATGCCCAATTCTGATTCGTTGATGTAGCGCTTTTTAATCTGAACCGTTGAAATTGCACGTTCTTTATCACGATCTATGAATACACCCCTGTAAGTATAAATCGTGGTAATATTTAATTCTAACGGTTACTTTTTAATCCAATCAGGTAATTTAGATTAATTATTGGACCTAATTTCTGAGAATTTTTGGGGGAGTATTTAAGAAATTTCAATTTCTTTATTTCATTTCTACCTGTTCTAAAAAATTCCAAAAGTTTTTCTATCTTCTTCTCTCTAACAAGCAATACAGCTCGAAGCTTTTCCTCACTCAACAATGGCACCCATAGTCAAGCTTATGTCTGCTGGTGGGTTCATCTATGAGAAGAACAATTCTATTCCATTTGTAGTTAAGGAGAGTCCGAACATCATCTTTTTCAAGATGATGGACTTCATGAGGAACTGTAAGTTGAGCTATGCGATGTTTCACTCTACACCACTCTACAATGAAATAATCGAGGAGATTTGGACCTCATGTGAGTATAGTGGAACAAACTGCACACTGCAATTCACTCTTCAAGGTAATGAGTACATAGTTAATTCTGATGTTTTGCAAGCATGTTTACATATTCCTGATAATAACTGTGATGCTTTGCCTTCTAACATTGAAATAACTACCGTGCTAAATTCTATAAACTACTCTTTGCCTACTGATAACTTGGGTAAGATAATTAGGAGAGGTTTGGTTAGGGAATACAGTTATTTAGCTGATGCATTCATTAAGGTCTTTTCTGGAAAGATTAGTAATTTTGATGCATTAACTAACTCTATGTTAATTCTCCTAACCATGCTTCTAAATGATAGATATTACAACTTTAGCACCCAACTTATGTATGAAATTGGTGCTAAGTTGGGTGATAAGGCAAATAGGAAGAAAAATATCTATTATGCAAGGTTTCTGATGATGCTGGCTAATCATGTTAGTCCAGCACCATTAGTTATCTCTAACCCTACTGCCAGGTTTGAGTGCTTTGTGCAAGAGAAGAGAGTATTGACAGACATACTGAGGCTGAACCACAATGGTGATGTTCCAGTGGTGTATCTGCCAATCATTGAGGTAACTACTGCTATCCCTGTTAGTATAGCTGTTACTTCCATTGTTTCATCCAACCCAGTTGCTATGGAGTCTGTAGCTGTGACCCAACAGGCTCCTGCCCCAGCAACAAAACCAAAATCAAAGAAATCCTCCAAGCCAACCTCAGGTGCTTCTCAAAAGGCACCTGTTGTAAAAACTACCACACAACCTAAGGGGAGTGAGTCTGGAGTTGTGAGAGGTGAGGGAAGGGGTGAAAGTCAAAGAAACCCCAAGAATAAGGAAGGTGAGGTAAGTGTTTCCCAGCCTAGCCCCATTGTGTCTTCCCAACAAGGCACAATGAGTAAAATGGATTTAAGCACAAGTCTAATTGCATCCTCCCAAAAGGATGTAATTATTGAAACAAGCTCTCCACCCAGAGCACAGTCCAAGAGGGCAAGGGACACTGTAAGCCCACGGTCTACAATTTCCCAGTACCAAAGAAGAGTAAAGCAAAAATCCCAGGTTTCACAGGGTGCACACACACTGGAAGCAACACTTCCAGTTTCATAAATTCAATTTGATGTAACCCCTATCATAACTCTGGGGTTACAGTCCCATTCTCTTGATATCAATCTTGAACTATCTCCACCAAATTCACCAACTCAATCATTAGATGTGGATATGATCCATTCATCTATCCCTGATTCTCCAACTCTTTTCTTGGAGAAGCCCCACTCTGACATTGGTGACCATCACTTGTTAAGTGATTTATTGGGCCACCAATCATCCTTTTCTGAAGTTACAAGAGGATCTGTGGAACAATCTCTTAAATCAATCACCACAGATTCTACTGTAATTTCACTTTCTCAAAGTGCTTTCTTGACCTCATCAACGAAACAGGCTCTTTCGTTGACAAGTGTTTCTCCATCAACGGTATCCATACCGTTGACAGTTCAAACTACCATACCGTTGATAGTTCACTCTGCACCTCTAATTGAAAATCAAGTTGTTTCCACAACTAGTGCAGATGATCTAGTGGTAGTTGAGACACTTCTAGGATTGAGAGGGAGTGAAACTGAGAGGCTGGCTTGCAGCCAGGCAAAAGGAGAGAATGAGAGTGAGAGGCTGGCTATTTCTTCCAGCCAGGCAAAAGGAGAGATTGAGAGTTCCACCTTGGTAGGTGAAGGTGAGGGTGTGAGAGGTGTGAGCCATGGGGAGCCCATGATGCAAGAAAATAGAGGAGAGAGAGAAGGGACTACAGGAGTCATAAGGGAGGAAGCAGCCATTGCTAGTGAGTCAATGGAGGTCAATGAGGGAGAAAGGGAACTTACTTTCCAAGAGCTCTATCAACAAACTCTGGATAGTATTTCCCTGGATCCTGAGACCTTTACTCATCCTGTGTCAGCCTATCAAGTTTTGGCTCAACAGGGCAATGTGGAGGCAGAGAGGTCACTACAACTAATTCATACAACTGCATCAATGCAAAGAGCAAAGGATGCCTTGACCAATCTATCTCCAGGAGCTGCAGCAAGTGGTGAGTTTGATTTCTCTGATGATGAGGACAGCTTTTGTGACAATTAGGTGGCCACTACTTCACAGACTGGGACTTCTGTGGTGCCTCCTACACCAAACTGGCTTTCTCAAGATTTACAAGGAAGGATCTCCCTGGATGCTGCAATCACAAGGCAGTACAATGAGGCCTATCTGGCTCATGAGTCTGCAAATGCCAATGACAAGAAATTCTACAAGGCTATTATGGATTCACTGGAAATCCAAAGGCTACAGATGATGCAGACAAGGATTGAGGCTAGAGAAATCAAGGACTCAATTAGCAATCTCAAGGATGCTAATGAAAGGAGGCTAGATGAAAAGCTTCCTCTTCTCACTGTGTCCAAGATGAACATGTTTTTCTCTAAGGAACCTGAGGTGGCTACCTCCTTGAAGACTCTCTCTTCTAGAGTGGACAAGGTGGAAGCTACTTTATCTCAGATGCAAAAGGAACAGGAGAAGCAGACACAACTCTTGGCCCAGCTAGTGGCAGCTCAAGGACTCCCAGTCATCTCTCTTGATGATAACAAAAAGGGGGAGAAATCTAAGGAGCTAGACATTCAAATCACAAAGGTTATGGTCCCAGCCATTTCCCTGCCAAAGGAGCCACTAGCTATGGGGGAGTCAGGAAAAGCTAAATTGGACAGCATTGACCTGATTCAGCAAGCATCTATGAAGCTACAGCTTGCTGAACAAATTAAAGACCACTGGTCCAGGATAGATGAAAGAATCAAGACGTTAGCTGATTCTGCAAAGATTTCAGATCCATCAACGAATCAAGCTTCTTCTACAGAGCCATCAACGGATGCCATGGTTTTAGCATCAACGGAATGGGAGCCACAGACCAATTCTTTATATAAGGTAGAGCCCCTTCTACATGGAGTCACTCAAGGTTCAAGGAAGGAGAAAGGACAAACTTCATGCATTAGGGATGTGGAACAAGCTACATTGCAAAGAAGCTTATCTCCCAAGTCCCCTGCTAAACCAAAGGGCAAAAATATAGCAAGGACTTTCTATCCTGCACCTTATCCAGATGAGCTCAAGCTTCTTGGATTACTTATCACTAAATGCAAGGAAAGCAATGACACTGAGGTAAGGAAGCAAAGGGCAATTGTCTACAGGAATGGACAAGAAATCTGTGTTTGGGCTGGTCACCCAAACTTTGTTGAAGCTAAGGCTGAAGAGTCAGAAAGAGCAGCAATGCAAGCACTTGCAGTTGCTCAATCTCTTGATGAAGAAGAAAAAGCCAGAGAGGAAAGGAGTGCAAAGAAGAGCACAAGGCAACCAAAGGCAAGAGCTAGGAGAAATATAGCCTTTGAGAATGATGACTCTCAGAGTATTGCATCAGACTCTTCTGTACCAACTGCACCTCCAACAATTCCTAATCCAGCTCTAGGGGTAAAGTTAGCCTTTGATCCTAAACATCCTGTTAATTTCCATGATCAACCAATTGAGCCAAAGGAAGAGCCAATTGAGTTTTATGAGGCCAACTTTCCAAAATTCCTCTTTGAGATGGATCCAAAGAAGAAATCTAAGCAAAGGGCTACCAAGGCTAAGCCAATTCTAGTAAGGAGACCACAAGCTGAAAAACCTCCTACCAACCCAGAAGACTTCATCTACATTGCTGATATCAGGGAGGAGTCTGACCTACATATCAATCTTGATGACCTAGTTGAAGTGAGAGGAATAGCAGCTTCTTACAAACTACCAGAGAGATTGGTGATTGTCTACAAGGGTGGGAGAGAACAGGTTTGGCCTCTACATAGAATTATGGGAGAAGACTATCAGACACTGCTATCTGTGTTTAAATGCCTGAAGAAAGATTTTGGTTTTACCAAAACAGCTAAATCTGAAGTTGTTTCCAAAATTTGCCAAATCAAAGCTAGCTGGAACAAGCCTGGTGCACTTCCCAGAGTATTGAAGGTCCCTCAAACAGGAAAGAAAATTCATCTCCAACCTTTTTGGATGATGGAATTCAGAGACAAGGACAACTGTAGAAGATTCTTCAGAATAGAAGACCAACTGGAGAAGGCATCCAATGAAACTCTAATATTAATGCAATCCAAGTTGGGGAATCAAGATGAAGAAGGAATATGTTGTTCTTGATGATAATTATAAAAACACTTAGTAGATTTTGTATTAAGTCATTTTGTAACTGTCAACGGAATGGCATGCTCTGCAGTGTTTCGTTGACAGGAAGCTCATCAACGGAAAGAGTGTTGTAGCAATTGCACTGTACAATACTTCACAGTTTGATATGCATTTGATGTATGTATTAGATAGGTTTCCTAAGTCATGTTGACTAAGTACTAGATAGGCAAAATAGGTTGGTTAATTGTAAGTATATCATGCCTTGTAATTTTGCCTAAGTGAAGACATGTCAACGGTATGAAGATTACTCTATCAACGAAATAAGGATACACCATCAACGGAATGAAGAATAAAGCTATCAACGAAATACATTCTCCTGCCATCAACGGATCATTATTGCTCTTCTGTATAGTTGACAAAGTGATAGTGACAGCTTTCTGACAGATCAAAAGGAGATGTAGAAGTGTGCATTTGCATTGGGAGCCATTAAAATGGTCACTGGAAATAAGGAAACATTCCAATTCCCAATTGGGTTCTTGAGTGGGATCAGAATAAGCATGAAGACAAAAGACAAGGATCTCCAAGGACCACTGGACAAAAGGAATGAAAAGCAAGCTACTGGCGGTTACCTTTAGTGTACTTAAGTGTAACCAAAAATAGTATTGTAAACTTGGGGAATATATAACCAAGTGTAGCAGTTAAAATAGAACAAGAGAAGAAAAACAAATAGATTGTATTAGCTATTTTTGAGAGCATTTCTTCTCTACAAATCTAGTAACTGAGCAGCTGTGTACATTTGTATCACAGATTATTTCCGAAATAAAAACACTTCAGTTGGATCATCACACAATCCAACTGAATTATTTATATCTTGTGTTTTTACTTATTCAGTTCAGTTTTATTTATAAGTGTTTTAAGTTTAAGAAAATATCAAGAATTGTATTCAACCCCTCCCCCCCCCTTCTACAATTCTGTTAGGTCATTTGGGATTAACATTAATTGAGAAGTCAACTAATTCTATTTATTCTCTTATAAATAATTAATACTATCAAGTATATTATTTATTAAATTAATTCTGTAAAGAATTAATTTAATACATAATTTATTTAGTTAATTATTTAAATTAGAATAAAAATGAACTAGGAAGACTTAGGTTTGAACTAGGAAGACTTAGAAAAATGAACTAGGAAGACTCACAAGTGAGTCTTCCCGATTGTCTTCCTAGGCCAAGCATTGTCTTCCCGGTTGTCTTCCCTTCTCATTTCTTGTCTTCCCTAGAGTCTTCTAAGGCAAAAGCATTGTTTTTCTGCTTGTCTTCCTAGTGCAAATTGTATACTTTCAGTGGCTTGCACGTGGGTATTAATAGAAAAGCATTTGATATAAATAGAAGACAGAAGACTTGAAGTACTGCATCAATTACAACATTCAACAAGAAAAGAAAAGACACAGACAAAAACATTACATCCTTCACTGTCTTTACTTCTCTCATCTGTCAAGCTTAAATTCTGCAGGAGAAATTTTATTTCTTGATTGTTCTTAATCATTTAATTCTTAAGAAGTGATTCTCTTGTACTGCTTTGACTTTCTAGCGGATCATAATCCCTAGATTTTATATCAAACTACTTTTTAGTATTCGATCCTTTTTATTACAAAAATAGATAAATTCATGTCGAATTTATTCTATATTTGTTTTATCAAGAACCTTTGTAATCAGTGATCAAATTGTAACACTCGTCAAGTTTAATATATTTTATATTTAACTTGAATATTGTTTCAGTTTTATCCCGCATTAATTTGTTCTAAATTGTTAAATCTTTAAAAGGACAAATTCGATTAAACGGTATTGTTTGTATTCAACTCCCCTTCTACAAACATATCAGGACCTAACACATCTCTAACTTCATCAATTAGATCTAAATCCAGCCTCAAGCCTTCTTCATTTGTCTCTGGTTCATAGGCTTCAATTCTTGGAGAGGTGTGAGTAATTTCCACTGGAACCACTGCTTCTACCCCATATGCTAACAGAAACGTGGTTGCTCTAGTGGTGACTTTACAAATAGTACGATACGCCCATAGTATGGGGAGCAACTCATCCACCCAAGTGTTCCTAGAGCGTTCAACTCTTTTCTTCAGTCCGTCCAGGATAATTCGATTTGCCACTTGAGCTTGCCCATTTGCTTGAGGGTGAGCAACGGAAGTGAAAAGTAGCTCAATATCATTCTCCTCACAGTACTTCTTGAAATCCTCATTGTTAAACTAAGTTCCATTATCTGTGACCAAAATTCGTGGAATCCCGTATCTGCATATCACATTCTCCCAGAAGAAATGCATTACTTGCTTGGTGGTTATCTTGGATAAAGGTTTAGCCTCAATCCACTTGGTAAAGTAGTCGATTGCCACTATCAAGAACTTTCTCTATGCACTTGCCATTGGAAATTGTAATAACCCCAAATTTTGGACTTAGTTAAAAAAAATATTTGATGAATAGTAAATGTTGATGAATAGTGAATTTGCTGATGAAAAATATTTCAGACCACACTATATGGAAGACATGGAATGAATGTTTCGAAGTTACATTAGTGACGTATAAGGAGAATAAGTGAATGTAAACGCGATCAGAATCGGGAGATTCCAACTTTGAATTTTGATCACTATTCATCGGACAATCGAGGATGTATTGATTTGATCGTTTTGAGAAAGTATGTAGGATGAGAAATCCATGATCATATCTTAAGCCAAGGTGAGAAAACTAGGACCACATATTAAACCAAGGTAGTGGAAAGATCAAGGAAGTATTCTTTAGCTTTGGTACTAAGAAACATTTTTGAAATCACTTGAGACTATCGCGAAACAAAAGCGTAACAAATTATGGATTAAACCCTAACCAAAGGAGGAGTATTATATAAGATCATCAATTGCAATATATAAGAGGATTGAGGATACAAATGATGACATAAGCATGATGCAGAGGAGTGACATATGCATGACAAGGTGATGAATCACCACCTTGTCACCACTTTCACCACAACCACAAGTCTAAAAGAGGTGTGTCATCGGTGACAAGGCTTGTTATTAGCCACACAAATTAAATGGCAAAGTATTAAGGATTAATTAGACAAAAGAAAAGAAAGGAAAAGAAAAAAAAACAAATCAAAAAAAGGATGCATCCATGAAGAACACACCATTCGGCTCTTCCTTCAACCAAAAACCTTAAGAAATTTTCCTCCACTTTCACTCAACCATAATTCATGTTCTTGGGCTCTAAATCACCCTCTTCCATAAACTAAGGTAGATCTTTAATCTTAGCTTCATCCATGATTGATAGCTTGGTCAAAAATGGATTCAAAGTTGATGATGAATAGTGATGTGAATAGTAATCTCATAGAATCTTGTTTTGTTTTGAAGTTTATAGGTTTGATTAGCATAGTTAAGGAGCAAGGAAGGATATACCATCCATATATAGCTTTTGTTAAGTCTCAAGGAAGGTATAAAACTTCTCCCCTTTTGAGATTATGCTTTGATTTTAGTAGTTATAAGTGATTGTTTAGAGTTATGTTGTAATGAAGCATGTATGCATGATTTTGAGTATGTTTAATGGTTGATCTATGGATAAACCTATGAACTAGGGTATGATCATGTTTGGACATAAAACTTGTAGTATTAAATTGAGGTTGGATGGTTGGTTGATTGGTTGTTGATTGGTGGTTGATTTGAGTGTTTAAAACACGGGAATCGTGTTTAAGCGTCGTTACCATGTCGAATTTTACTTAGGTAGTTTGGACAGAGATCACGAATACTCTAAAGGGAATAAACATAAGGTTTCTGACCATGATCATGTAGGCCCTGTTTCCTAGTTTGTTTTAGCGAAAGAATCGTATCGTTTTGATTTACGGTTTAGGAGAAACATCCGTTTTAGTGAAAGCGGTTTCGGATAACTAAGTAGTTCACTGCATGAACTTTAAGATTGTGATCAAGCCCTTTAAAAATGGACTTGGGTCGAGATATTAAAATGGATATTAGTATGGACAGTTAGGAAAGGAACCTAGAAGGTTTCGTGTTAAAAAGATAATTTTTCGATTTTATAAAAATACGGGAACAAAGGTTGCGCGAGTGAAATACCCTTAAGGAGATGGTTAAAAACAAGAAGTTAGTAATGGATAAGTACTTGGGTTTTGAGGATAGATACCCACCCAAACTTTTGACGTAGAAGTTTACGGAATGTTATGAGGTTATAGATGACCAAGAGCGAGACAATTGATGTTCGTTAATAGAACGCTAGTGCTTAAGTTAAATGCACTTTAAATGATTAAGCCAGGGGCACTAGTAGAAAACAGGCCTTTTACGTCGGTTAAATCGACCTTATACGTCGGTTAAATGGCGACGTATAGAGAGGGGACGTATAAAGTCACAGTCTTTTACGTCGGTTAAAAAGGCGACGTAATAGGTAGAATATACGTCGGTTAAAAAGGCGACGTAAAAGACCAAAATAACCAACGTATAAAAGTCTGAGTAACCGACGTATATTCTACGTATATAGTAGAATATACGTAGAATATACGTCGGTTACTCAGACTTTTATACGTCGGTTATTTTGGTCTTTTACGTCGCCTTTTTAACCGACGTATATTCTACCTATTACGTCGCCTTTTTAACCGACGTAAAAGACTGTGACTTTATACGTCCCCTCTCTATACGTCGCCATTTAACCGACGTATAAGGTCGATTTAACCGACGTAAAAGGCCTGTTTTCTACTAGTGAAATAGTCTGACTCCTGGGTCGTAATCTTTTAAAGAGAAATCTTATCAAATCCTAAGTGGGACGACAGTGGTCAACCCCTTCCGGTTACTTACTCCTCTATTATCCTAGGAGTAAGTCGGCTAGAAATGTTTTCAAAAGAGAGACAAGTACTCAGTACTTGGGGAAAATAGGATTAAATTCCGATTCCCATTTCATTGATTTTTCATCCAGGACCAGCAGGAAACGCGAAAGAGGCTGTTGGACAGTACCTCTGGTTATAGCGTAAGAGGCTGCGAGGCAGTCAAGCACTTATCTCGCATAGGAGGCTGTAGGTCAGTCCAGCAGATACAAAGCCCGTATGCGGCTAGGGTGATAATCGTGTTAAGAAGTCGTCCATCTACTAGTAGAAAAGTGTGAGTATGATACAACGACTGATCATCGTGTATCGTGTGTGTGCCCTGAAAAAGGTCCATTCCCTCCAATTGGAGTCGTGCTGCACATTGTAATGAAAGCCTAGGTGCTGAGTTACTGATAATGTGTCAGTGACGAGTAATGATGTTCCTCATACAGTAGTTGTACTGTATGGCATGTTTTGACGAAAAGAATAATAAAATATCATTCTGTATACGAATGAAGTTTAAAGGTTTTCTTTTATGATATAAGTTTACATATATGATTATGATGCTATATCTCATTTTCGAGCTATAGTGCTCGTTATTGCTTCTTTTACATACCACAACACAACAAAGTCGAAAAGGTGTTCATTATTGATATTTTACAGTATTTTGAACAGTATGAGATATCTAAATAGATATGTGAGTATATATGTTGAGAAGGTATTTAAGATATACAGTCTATTGAACTGTATAGTGTTTTGAATCAATGAATAGGCTTTAAGCCTTGATTCCAATATTTGATATCTATTTTAAAAAGATATTTTTTGAGTCTTGGTTTATCATACGGATGCCAAGGATTTCCAAATGATTACGAAGAATATATGAGTATGATTATAAGTCATACAGTATTTTGAACGGTATACTATTTTGGGGTTAGACCCTAGTAGTGTTAAAAACTTTGATCCCATATGGATTATCTTCCTAAAAGGTTTAAAGATTTAAACTGGGATAGATTTCTTGCTGAGCGCTATTAGCTCATTCTTGCTTTATTAAATCTTTCAGCATGAAGAAAACATTGTCGATTCACCTCGTGTTACGAGAGCAAGGGAATGGAGAGACCACCCTTGAGTTAGTTCAGCAGGATGGACACTGCCGGTGTGAGTAGAGTAGTTGCATCTTGAATTAGTGAGAATTATTTTGAGTAGGTTTGTATTACTAAACCTTGTATAGAATTGTGAGGTCTATTATTTTAACTTCAGGTAAATGTTGTAAATAATAGATGAGATCCTGGATAGTACATTTGAGTTGTAATAACAAATGTTACTTATTGTTGCTTATTTCCAAGGCTATAACTTGTGTGTGTGTGCGTAAGTGATTGGGGTCTTTGGAGTTGTATTAGTAGAATGTTGTAAGTAATGCAGGTATTGTATATTGATGGAGCGTGACAACCCAGATTCCTGACCCCGGATCTGGGGGTGTTACAGAAATGGTCCAAGTATATCCATTGCCCACATGGCAAATGGAATAGGTGAGTTTATGGATGTCAACATTTCTGGTGGTTGTCTAACCACAGGTGCATGCTTCTAACAACGTTCACATTTCTTCACATAACTTTTAGCATCTGCAAGTATGCTTGGCCAATAGAAACCTAGACGAGTAACTTTATAAGCAAGGGCTCTGCCCCCCAAGTGCTGCCCACAAATTCCCTCATGTACTTCCCTTAGGGCCAATTCTGCCTCCTGGGGTCTCAAGCATTTCAAATAAGGAACAATGAAAGACTTTTTGTATAGGATTCCCTCAATCAAGGTATACCTTAGTGCTCTCACATATAACTTTCGTGCTTCTGAAGTATCGTTAGGTAACCGACCAGTTTCCAGATGAGATTTGATGGGATCCATCCAACAGCTAGACACATCAATGGGTGCTATCAACTTTCCATTGATGCTTGGGGTCTTCAAGACTTGGAAGTATACACTCCCTGCATAGTTCTCAATTTCAGAAGAAGCAAACTTGGACAAGGCGTCAGCCTTCATGTTTTCTTCTCTTGGAATGTGTTCTACATAACATTCATCAAATTGGGTCATAATGGCCTTAACAAGCTTCTCATACTTATTCATGACTTCATCTCTTGCCTCAAATTCTCCATTCACTTGGAAAACTACCAACCTCGAGTCTCCACATACTTTTAGAGTCTTAACTCTCAGAGCTCCAGCCAGCCCTAAGCCAGCTATCAGGGCTTCATACTCAGCTTCATTGTTAGTTGTTGGGAAGTCCAGTTTTAATGCATACTCTATAAGGAATCCATCGGGACTTTGCAGCACCAAACCTGCTCCACTTGATTTTGTTTTTGATGCTCTATCAAAATAGAGCACCCAACATTCTTTGGAAATCATGTCTTCTTCTTTCTTGTCTTCTTCCTTTCCTTCAAATACTACTTCCTGCCCCCCCCCCAACTTCTTGGTTGTCAATGGTACATTCAACCATGAAGTCAGTGAGTGCTTGAGCTTTTATTGCCGTTCGAGGCTTATACTTGATGTCAAACTCTCCTAATTCAATAGCCCACTTGATCAACCTTCCACTAACTTGAGGGTTGTGCAAGATGTTTCTTAGAGGCTGATTGGTCAAGACCTCTATCTTGTGTGCCTGGAAGTATGGGCGTAGCTTTCTTGAGGCCATAATCAGGGCTAAGGCAAACTTCTCTATCATAGAGTAGTTTATTTCTGCTCCATGTAGAATCTTTCTCACGTAATAAATGGGCTTCTGAACCTTCAACTCTTCTTTTACCAAAACAGCTCCAAGGGCAGTGCTAGAAACTGCCAAGTATAAATAGAGAATCTCTCCTGGTTTTGGTTTTGCCAACAGTGGTGCCTCAGCCATGTACTTCTTCGAGGCCTCAAAGGCCTCCTGGATTTCGGTTGTCCACTCGAAATTTTTCACATTTTTTAGTGCTTTGAAGAAAGGTAAGCACTTCTCTCCTGACTTGGAGATGAATCTCCCCAATGCTGTTACCCTACCCGTTAGCTTCCGAACATCCTTGACGGGCCGTGGTGGTTCCATGTCCAGAACTACTTTGATTTTGTCGGGGTTAGCCTCGATTCCTCTTTTGGAAACCATCAGGCCTAAAAACTTTCCTGAGCCTACGCCAAAGGCACACTTAGCTGGATTCAACATCATCTTGTGGTGCCTCAGCACTTCAAATGCTTCCCGTAAATGGTTTATATGATCAGCCTTATCGAGACTTTTAACCAACATGTCATCCACATAGACTTCCATGGTTTTTCCAATCAGGTGTTCAAAAATTTTGTTCACCAACCTTGGGTATGTTGCTCCTGCATTCTTAAGTCCAAATGCCATGACTAAATAACAGTAAACACCAAAGTCAGTGATGAATGATACCTTGGAGATGTCATCTTTGTGCATTTTGATTTGGTTGTATCCACTGAAGCCATCCATGAAACTCAACATCTCGTGCCCAACTGTGGCATCTATTAGAGTATCAATCCTTGGCAAGGGAAAACAATCCTTAGGATCGGACATGCATCGTTCAAATCTGTGAAGTCCACACACATCCTCCATTTTCCATTGGCCTTTTTGACCATCACTGGGTTAGCCAACCATTCTGGGAATTGAATTTCTTCAATGAACCCGGCTTCCAGAAGCTTATCTACTTCCTGCTTGATGGCCTCTTGCCTCTCTGGAGCAAAATTTCTCTTTTTCTGTTTCACAGTCTTCCTTTCGGGATCTACGTTCAATTTGTGGGTTATCAAGGGGGATCAATCCCTGGCATGTCGGCCGTTGTCTAAGCGAAAACATCATTATTTTCTTGAAGAAAAGATATGATCTTGCTCTTCAATGGTTCAGGTAATAATGCTCCAACGCACTACGCCATAAATGGCCTTTTGCAACCACAAAACTATGTTGCTATAAGCCCAGTTTCGCGTTGCTATAGCCCCAAAAAGGGCTATGGTAACATCAAAGCCGTGTTAGGTTCTCAGTAGTTGCTATAGGGGTCTATAGTAACATACTGAGGACCCCTAAGGTAACATAGCAAACTATGTTACTAAAAATATCTACAGCAACACAATAAACATTCTACACCAACATACTTTCTATGTTACCAAAGATATTACAATTTCGCATAAACATGTGGGACCCACATGTATATTACCAATTGCAACACACAATTATACCTATAGTAACACCTTAAGTGTAACAAAATAAAAAAATGCTATTTAAAAATTGTATTTCCCACCAAATAAACAACTAAGCAAGTCCTAATTTCATTCACCAATAACACAACCAATCCACTAAAAACCAACCACATTAACCAATAATATCCACCAACACTAAAGAACATAAATTAAAATGTACAAGTACTAGAAGAAAATTACATTTTCATTTTTAACAACCACATCGCAAAGTCATAAGCAGGATAGAAAAACCTATACTATGTCATTAAAAGGTACTGTGTAAACCACTAAATGTCTAAGTGCTAGGTCTGTCACTCATTTGTCAAGCTTCCTTCTTTGCCTCCAACATTTTCATTCCTACTTGAGTATGTATCTACTACACATAGGTAGTCCATAAGATCGTTATGTATATAAAGCACAAAGATGAAAATACTTCGACGCAAGCATCCTGCATTTTAACGATCAAGGATATATGTTCAGACAGTAGCAACAACATGACCAAATTGAATATACATCTAATGATTACAACACATAAAAGAAGAAAACAGAACTCACTTGCATTTGAGTCATAAGAACCTATATCGGGTTTGTCAGTAATACATTTAGTGAGCTTCAAATAACACTTTTAGCAAGATCTGGAATTAGAGTGTATTAGAATGCAAGAAGAGCGTATTAGAAAATAATTTTATGAAGTCAAAATACACTTTTATTTAACGTGCTACTTCCCTTAAATATTTTAACAATCTCTCATACTCCCAATATTTCTAACACCACAATCCCTTAACCGAATGAACATATATGAATTATGATGTCTATAGAAAATATAGCAGCAGTATTTTGTTTTTTTAACATTTATTAGACAATTCATTAGAGAAATGTAACCTAAATTCAGCCAACAATTAAATAAATTGAGAAATAACTAACGGTGTCATTTCTGAAGTCATATTCCTCGAGCATTGGATAGTTTAAAGCATTTGGCAAGCAACGCTGCTTAACATTTAAAACCTGTTGGTAAGAAACATACTTGTCAATGAACTATCCAGCATTCAGAAAATGTTCTACAACCAAGAGATGGAAAGCAAGATCCCACTCTACCTGAACCCTCTAGCAAAATATGTACTCAACAATGTAACTTCTGAAGAAGATATACATCTTCAGTTACAAAGGAGGCATCGAGTTACCTGAGCAGGATCAACTTCGAATGAATAATATTCTTTCCCTTTGACTGCACAGTACACATAGTCATATAACCACTGTATACATAAAGAGCTCCATTGTAATCTCAAGATATAGGAAGAAAGTCAGAAAATGGACAGTGGGATATTATTCGTTTTAATAGATCAATGCATTACCACTGAAGGCCACACATTTTAGTACTGAGAATTATGCAGTCTATCATGTCATCAGATCAAAATTTTGTAGCAAAAAATTTTGGCTGTAAAGCTGCCTCTGCACCCCAATTATGTATCAGACAGAAATATCATTGAGAGCATTGGCTAAGTGACTATGTTCACATAAATCTTACAAAAGGCATTTAAATATTGTAGGTCACCAACTTACAGACTACTTACTTCTAGGACAGGTTAAACTAATACAAGACCTAAGCATGAGTAAGGAAAACTCTCTAACAAAATTTATCGAAGTTTCAATCGCACCCAGCAACTATTATACTCCATTTGATTCTTATTTGTCTTGCTAAATTTGAAATTTACAAGAAATTAGAAGATTTCCTGTAGATATTATTGACTTCTTTCCTACTCTGCTTATACCTTATCACATTGATATCCTGGTTTACATCACAGCCCTAAAAACAACATTTTATTTGAGACTCTCTATACATTATTTATCTAAAAGCAAACAGTAGCTCTAATAAATATATGAACACTGTAAAACCATGCTTCATGTGCTCACAAACTCATAATACGGCCTGTATGGAGTTACCAAGGAACTTATGTACCGAGATCGGCTCAAATGGAGCTTCAAGTATTAAATGGAGATCAGTGGTTATCTTCGAATGAATAATATTTGAATATTTGCACTACAATTAACCTGTAAACAAAACCACATAGTCATATAACCAGGGTCCTCAAAATTTATGCTACAAATTAACCTGTAAACAAAACCACTTTATTCATTCCTGTAATTTTACTATCACTGTCATAAGCAAAATTCATATACACAAATGTAATACATGAAAGCACAGTCATTACTCTAAACCTGTATCCAAGAACCAGCATCATTGTGTTTCAAGACGTGTTGCTCCCCCTAAATTGTATAGTATAAGTAGAAAACAACCTTGTAGGGCTAAGAAAAATAAATAAGAGTGACATTTTCCATTAAAAATACTATTTACCGTCTCCTCGACAATAACACCTCGCATGCCGCTATACTCACATCTGATTGGTGCATCTGAACAAACTCGTCCAGATATAGTGACAACCGAAGGCAACATTTTGGATGTTGTATCTAGTAATTGAGCTGAAAGGCAATTAGAATGCAACCAAAATTATAGTAGCTATAATTTTTGACAGATGAAATGAAAGTTGTAAACATGATAAGTTAACCACATGGCTAAAAAACTACAAGCATAAAGCATCACTTACGACTAAAGAAGGAAACTTGACATAAAATAAGTAAAATGGTTGACAATTTAGGTATAGCCTAGTCGAAGAACCTCATCCCTACCCTATGACAAGATCACACGTACAAATCCTCATCCCCCCTTGTACTAAAATACTAAAAAAAATTATAATATACCAACAAAGCTTCTCTTCTATATTTTTGTTTTTATAAAAAATACAAACGGGGTCAAATATGTAGTTGCTTAATGTATGGTCTAATATGAATATATCGAAGAAATCACCAAGTGCCTGAACAAATGTTGATTAACAGATATAAAGAGGGAATAGAATTATGATAGTATAAACTTCAATAAAAAATATACAATTGGTTCAAGCATTTATTAGTGCTAAATTAGCACCAGAGTCATCATTTTCGCAGCTGCCATTCGGAGATGTACTGAAAAAACAGAGAGTAACAAGAAGAAGACATTATATGTGAAATTTAAGCAAATAAAGCAAATATTGAAGTGAATAACCTCAAGTTAGGGTTTTTGGCGGATCGTGGTGGAGATACAGTGGCGTTACGCGGTGGAGATGAAGACGCCATGGTCAAACTCAAAAGATGCAGCGAATGTATTAGTATGTGTTTTGGAGAGAGAGAGATAGAAAGATAGAGAGAGAGTTATAAAACAGAGAGAGTATAAAAAACCCAAATTAATTAAGATTGAATCGTAGATATTGAATCAAAACCCAAATCTGTTACAACCCGATTCAAAGTTCGAACCCTAATTAATCCTTGAATTGAACAATAATATGTTGAACCCGTAGATATTGAAGCTTGAACTCCTAATTAGCAAGATCACTTAGTGAAGAGAGACGAGTGAGAACTGAAGATTGAGAGATGGGTGAGAAATGAGTGAACGGTGAGAGAAGAGAGAGAAGAGGGAATTATTTTTGCCCCAATTTGGTTTTGCCGCTCCCCAATATTTCATCTACCGCCCAAATAATACTTGTGCCAATATTTCTATTTTCACTTTCTTTTTCTGAAAAAATTACTAGAACTTCTTTAATTTGTTGATATTAAAATTATTACAATAAATTTATTAGTTCAATTAACTTGTATTAATTCAATTACCACATATAAATGTATAGTATAATTTCTTTTAAATTTATTTTTTGCAATAAATTTTTAATGGTTTCAATTAAAATTTATTTAATTTTCATATGCTGCTTTATATTAAAAAGTTATTCATTTTAAATCTATCTAAAGTATTTAAATATTTGTAAACTATATAAATAATTCAATTATTTTTTGGACTCTTACTTTCTACAAAAGTACCTTTAATGATTTTATTAAAATTAATTACTTTTAAATTTAAACAATTATCAAACTATTAATTATAAATAAAATTTAATTTAATTTGTTCATTAATACTATACTCTAAGGTAACACACCGCAATGCGTTGCCCAGTGTAACACCTTTTACAACTATAGTAACATAGTTTCATAGCTTTGGTAACACCCAAAATCACTGCGTTACGATAGCACAAAAATTGTATAGCTATAGTAACATCCAATATGGTAACACCCCCCCCCCCCCCTCAATTTGTTGCGATAGGCCATCTATGGCGTAGTGACGTAAGTCACTTTCTCCGGTTCACCAGGAACTAAAGGAATTGGGATTAAATCTTCAGCTGGTTTCCCTCTTCTATCCTCGTTATCTCTAGCATCCATGTCTTCAATGGGGAGAACCTGCCCCCCGATTCCATCAGGCCTTAACGCGGCTACGTAACAACTTCTAGCCATCTTTTGGTCTCCCCGTTCTTCACCAATCCCATTTCTTGTTGGGAACTTGATTTTTAGATGATAAGACGAGGCAACAGCCTTGAACGCATGAAGACCTGTCCTTCCTAGGATCGCATTGTAAGTTGAGGTTGACTTTATAACTATGAAGTTCAACATTTGAGTAGACGCTTTCGAACCTTGCCCCATTGTCATAGGGAGTTGAATTGTGCCTTCTACATTTGATTCCACTCCATTGAACCCATAGATGGGCATATTCGAGGGTGTCAATTGAGAGTCAGTATAGCCCATCTTGATAAAAGCATCATGGAACAAGATGTCCACTGAGGCTCCATTGTCAACCAAAACTCTCTTCGTTTCAGAATTGCCTATCACAGGTACGATAACTAAGGGATCATCGTGGGGAAACTTCACTCCTTCCAAGTCAGATTCATCAAAACCTATTGTTATTTCTGTTCTGGCACGCTTTGGTGCTTCTCCAACCACAGTCATTACCTCTCGGGCATAGGCTTTCCTTGAGTTTCGGGAGGACCCATCAGTAGTTGGTCCGCCAAATATCATGTTGATGACAGGCCCTCGGGGTTTGGGATTATGATCTTGATCGTTGTCCCTCTTATCGTAATCCTTTCTTTCGTAATTTCCTCTTTGACTCCCTTGATTTCCTTCTTTAGTGAACTTATTGAGTTTTCCTCTTCGAATCAAGAACTCAATTTCATCTTTCAGTTGTCTGCAATCATCCGTGTCATGGCCAACTTCTTTGTGGAACCGACAGAATTGGTTTTGATTCCTTTTGGACATGTCAGTCCTCAGTGGCTTTGGCCATCGAAGATCCTCTTCCTTTGCTATTTCCATCAAAATTTGGCTCCTAGGAGTGTTTAATCTTGCATACTCCGTGAACCTTGGCCCAAAATTGCTCCTTTTAGGTGGGGAATCAGAATCCTTTGACGTTCTAGGAAACTTTTCCTTAACATCGTATTCCTGGGTCTCCTTTGTTTTCTTTGAATTTCCACTACCACCAGTAGCGGGTTCATACTTCATCATGTTTTCTTCAGCCTTGTTGTACTTTCTGGCTCTATCTTGGAGCTTCAACATGCTTTTGGGTGGATGCTTTGCCAAGGATCTCTTGAAGTGATCATCAGTGGTTCCTTGTTGCAGGGCTATCATAGCTACTTTGTCCTCCAAGTCCGGGACTTTCAGAGCCTCCCTAGTGAATCGATTTATATAATCTCTCAAGGCCTCATTCTTTCCTTGTTGGATTCCCGTGAGTGATGCAGAACTCTTTTCATGTACCCTTCCACTAACAAACTGGTTGATAAACGCCTTACTCAGCTCCTTAAAGGATCCAATAGAATTGGGAGGTAAACGGTTGTACCAACGTTGAGCCATGCCCGCTAGGGTTTGTGGAAACGCTCTGCACTTAACCGCATCATTGGTTGGCTGCAACAGCAGTGCATTAGAGAACGTTCTTACATGATTCGCGGGATCTCCCATTCCATCATAAGCTTTGATTGTTGACATCTTGAATTTCCTGGATATGTTTGCTTTCATGATGTCCTGAGTAAATAGTGGTGTAGGATCATCGGGATCTCCTAGAGGTAACAAAACACTAGGATCTCCCCTTGGGGCTTCAGTCTTCTTGGTTCTTCTTGGTGCCGGGTCTAAGTTGATTATCGGGACTCTTCCAGTTGCTTGGCTTTGTGCTCTTGCGGCCTCCTCTTCTGCCAATAATTTCTTAAGTCTTGCAGCCTCTGCCTCATGGGCTGCAATCATTTCCTTAGTAGTTTGGGATTGCTCCCGGTTCATTTGGGAAGAACGTCTCCTTCTTGGGGCAAGATCCCTCTCTTCTCCAGTTGAGTCATTCTCATCCTCAGTATAAGGACCTGAGTAGTCTTGAATTAGGGGGGTTTGCCGAGTTTGAGTTTGTTGGTTTTGGGGTCCCAGACCTTGAATATAAGGGGGAACATATGCTTCATGATAGTTTGGATTGATACCACTACTGCCCACCGTGGGTCGAGGGGGCATGCCATAATTTGGCATCCCAAGAGTCTGAGTTGCGTATTGGGGAAGATCCGTGGTATGAAGTTGAAGGCCACTTGGTGCATTCATGAGCAGTGGGGAGGTTGTGATTGGTTGCTGGAGAGTGGTCTCTTGTGGATTAGGTCTATGAACGACCATCTGCAAGGGATTCGTTCCTTCAACCGAAATTGGGATTTCCGGTCCTTGAGTGGTGGTGAGGGGGATATTCGCCCCTTGAATGCTAATAGTTGGCGGTGATTGACATCCATGAGTACCAGCCTCAGAGGTGAGAGGAAGCCCCTCAGAAGTGTGAGTGTCTCGAGTTGTTCTTCGTGTGTTTGCCATGGTTGATATTGTCTTCCCACAGACGGCGCCAAATGTTATGGAATAAAAAACGTACTTGTAAATTTATTGCTAGGGTTTAAGAGCTTTCGAGCTTTTAATGGTTGTTCTCGTGTTTAGTGACTAAATCGGTCCTTACAAGATGTCTACGTATCTCAATTCGTAATTGAGAATCAAGCCAAAAAACGTAGTTCTAATGTGAAGGATCAGGGTCCTTATATAGGCGTCAGGAGCCTCGTATTTAGAGTATGTTTAGGAGACTTAGCGAATAAGTCTCCTTCTTGACAGTGGATAAGCATTGTATTTCTTGGTGGACAAGTCTTTTCCTTGTTGTAGGATAAGGACTGTGACTAATTATTTCTTTTAATTGAGATTCTAGATCCTTCTTTGAAGAATTTACTATGTTTTGGACTCCTTTCATGAGCTGTATATTTTCCCAATTTATTAATTACGAAATTAATAAATAATTAGGGTTTCGGGCCTTGTTTATTGGGCCATATTTTTGGACCAATCTAGGTCTAATTAATATATCATTAATTACACTTCTAGGGTTATTTTTAGCCCATATCAAGTTGTATACAAATTATAAAATTTACCAAAAAAATCTATATACTTCCGTAATTTATCACGATTCCCACATCCACTGATAAAATAAAGAATTTCTTGAAAAGTTAAGTTTGTTTATCCTCTAGTCAACCGTAAAGAAATTGCACTAATGTTGAATAGTGAATAGAAAATGATTCAATATAAATAATTTTAATTCATCATTTTATGTGAAAATAATCTTACATTTCTATGGATAATTAATATTTCATATATTAGATAATAATTATAATGTCTGAATACAATATTCTAAAAAAATAAAGTAAATTTAATAAATACTTAACATGTGTAATTAATGACTACTTAAGACGCTATTAAATGCAATAAATTTTGTTTAATAAAAAAAAATCAAAAATAAGAAAATTCAAGAATAATGCTTTGAAAGCTTGTGGTGCCTTACTACCTTTCCAGGTGCTATATATATATATATATATATATATATATATATATATATATATGTGTGGTAAGGTTCTAGGGAGAACCTCCTTATCAAGAGACCCAAGAGACCTCAATCCTGACCGTCCATTAATTAGATTACATTTTAATTTCATTATACAAGACATAATGGCAGTATTGTAATTAATTAGAATGTTTGAGGTCATTTAGAATCCACAATCAAGCATTATACGTACAGCACTTTTTATATAAAAGGAAAGAATCTTTAAATCAATATTTCATTATAGATCAAAATCTTTTATAATTTTGGAAAGAATATAATGACACATATATCACGCAACAGTTGTCTATATGATTTGGACCGCTACTTATTTTTTCAATCATCTGCTACTATTTTTCAAACATAGGACACTCTATAAGCTTGAAGACGCTCCATAACCTAGAAGAAAAATGGAGGAAAAAAACGATGCAACAATGTAATAATTTTTCTACTTTGAGGTAATCATTTAAACTAATATATATTTTGTAGAACACTGATAAGAACACTCTTTTTTTGTTATAGGTATGATATGGATCAGTGGTAAACTAAGTACTGACCAAGAAGATGAAGAAAAACGTTCAATTATAAGGTTTCAGCCACATATATTGAGATTTGTAATATCTTCTTTGATGGAGGATCAAATGAAATGGGTTATGATATTGGATTTGGTTCATTACTGTTGTTTAGTTTGAAAGAATATCTTTTTTCATATATGTACTTTGTTTGGAATCTTATAAACCAGTCGTATTGATAAAATTCTCTAATCTATTAGATTCACTAAGGTGTTGCGTTGTCGTATCCAGTATTTTGTTAAGATTCATCTAGGTGTTCTGTTAGGTTATCATCATGGTGTTCTCTTAAGATCTTGTTAAGGTATCCAACTTGCAAAGGTGTTTTGTTAAGCTTACATGTACTCATGGATGTATATCTTTATGGTGCTATTTATCTTGATACTTGTATAAACATTACGTTGCTTTGTGATTGTAATGCATAAAGAGTGTCTATCTGTTTACGATGAATTTGGTAATGTATTGTGTTGCTTTTCTCTAAATTGATAACTAGATATGTTTTGAGTGTGGTGAAATTTTTCTAAAGATGTTTAATTCTCAATTATCTTGATGTATTTTAGTTTTTGAAGGTGTTGGTGTGTTCAATTTATTTTTATAAATTAAAATGGTCATATTACATTTGTAAATTGAAAATGGTCTTTGTTAAATGCAGGGTTCTATAATGATGATATATGTTAGAAGTGCAAGGTATAGGATGGTACGTTGGAAGTGCAAGGTATAGTCCAATACCAGTAAAAGAACTAGACAATTCTATTGCATTACTGGGTTTCTTCATTTTGTTAAAGAGTGGTTGATGTATACAATTGTAAGGTGGATAATTTGTTATTGGCCTGAAATTCTTGATACCTTCTTGACTGTTAATACTTTCTTGTCTATGTAAAAGCTAATCAGGCTCACATGGATGCTTTGGAACTAACTAATTGTCGGAAGTTTGTGCATACACTCTACACGTTTCAAGATGATCATCAAATGGAGGTTGTCAAGATTGATGTTCACGGATTTTATTGTGTCATGTCTTTAAATCCATGTCACCTTTCACATATAGCTTTAGCTTCCACAATTATGTTATTTTCAATACTTTGTTTATCTTCTCTGGCAATCAGGCTTGTAATTCTTTTAATGATATTGATTTACAAAATTAGCTTGTCCACTATCTCAATAAAATATTTACTTTACATAAATTCTTGTGTGTGTTCATATAAGAGATTTTTTTTATTCTATTACAAAATTATTTTGGAGTCATATTGCAACATAATTTTTTGAGTTCCATAATATTATAAAGAACACTTCAAGAAATCTAACTATTCAAAAAAAAGACAAATTTTGAAAACTTAAAAAAGTATTTAAAACAATTTTTAAATATACAATTATTATAAAAATATTTAACTGAACATTTTAAAGAAACTCAATACTATAAAGAATCTCAACGTCATAAAGTAGATTTTCAAATTTTATATTTACAAACAAAAAAATAAAAAAAACTACTCAACACTATAAAGAATCTAAAATGCATAATACATACTATATTAAATATTCACAACAACACTTTTGAAATCCTTGTTTGCATGTAATTGTAATATTCGTGATTTTATAATAATAATAATAATAATAATAATAATAATAATAATAATAATAATAATAATAATAAGGAGGAGGAGGAGGTTGGAATAAGATTTGGAGTCAAGTGATTGATATAGATTTGTTAATATGATAATAATGTTTTTAGCTAGTTATTAAAATTTTGTTAGTTATAGGATAGTTAATTAGGCTACTTTATTTGTCTAAAACCAAAACCCTAAATAAATTAGAGAGAAGTCGCATCAAGAGAAAAGAAGAGCAAGAGGGTGTGTCGAAAGCTGTAAGCAACGAAAGAAGGTACATGGCCTCTGTTCTTTTACAACAAGTACTGAGTTTCATTACTTTGTTATTTATCCATGTACAATTTAATAATCTCAATATATTATATTTGGTTAAAATTGTCATGCTAACTCTTTAACGTCGCTGCTTAAGTCAAGGAATCAAATTGAGCATATGTCCGAGTAAGGTCAGAGGGAGTACATGAATAATTGTTACAGGCTTCAGATGCTTGTTTATATTTTGATAGTAATTTATAGATATTATTTATGATTTATAAATTTTAGTGACATAGATTAATTTATAAATTAAGCTACACTAGTTACAAATAACAAAGCTATATATATGTGGCCGCATGTGTTAAGATTAATAATGTTAATATGATCTTATAATTGGTGGGTAATGTACTAGTTTAATTGTTAGTGAGTAACTCATTCAAAAGCTACTGCATTTTTGTTTAATGTTTACATGAAATTTAAGTCTATAATATTATAAACTAGTTAGGCACGTTTTGTTTGTTTCAAGTGTCAACACCATTTATAAATGTCTAAAGGGTACAAGTACATCAAGCCAGGAGATTCAAGTCATGTCTGGTTGTAACATTTTATATAGTTTATAAATGTAAATATGCTTGCTGTGGGTAAAAGAGAATAAATCAAATAGTATATAGTAAAGTGTGAACACAAATCATTAAATAGTTTATATAAATAAACCAATTAGTGTGTATTAATAATTAATACAACTTTGTACTTAGATTGGGAGTCAGGAATTTAGCGGGTCGCTTGCAAATCTTGTTAGAGTTGTGATTGAAATTTTAAGGTACGGATTCTCTCCTATTTTATTCAGCGCTACTCCTCTTGGAAATATTAATGTTAAATTCGTTTTGACCTCAAATCTGTTCATTTGATTTTGATCATTTTGATTCTGAAAATTTGTTCTGACTCTGAAAATATTTTTATATCTGTTTCGAAATATTTAAATATTTGTTTCTGCAATTTTCTGATATTGCATATATTTTATATCTGTTGGAAATATTGAAAATATATGTTTATGTGATTTTAAAGGTTTTGCGAAATTTGTTATTTGAACCCTTAGTGATATAGGGTATACCGAGTAACCAGCTGTAGGGGTACTACAGCCATGTCATTGCGGCACCAGTGACATGACACTTCCATGACAGTGTGATTGGTCACGGCGTATCCTTCTGATAGCTCAGGAGGCGAGCTTTTGCGCATTTGATATTTGTTTCAGGATACGTGGGTGCACCCAGAGTTTGTGATTTGTGATTTGATTTGATTTGACGGTGACGTTGTATATGCCGCACACGTTATCCGATTTGTTGCACACATTAGGTACCCTATGATGTGTGTATTTGTATCTGTTCTGTTCTGATCTCGGTATGAAATATCCTAACCACTCGTTGCTTCAGCCATAATTATTTTTAGATAAATGTTTCATTATAAATTGTCAAATATGAATATTTGTTTTCTGTTTTATAAACTGTATTCCAAATCCGTACTGGGCGATTGGCTCATGCCGTATTCTTTTTCTGGCAGGTGCTTAGGGGGATCTGGGACTGTGATGGAGAGTCACCCCTTTATATCATTGATTAGGATTTGCAGACTTCTATCACTATTTAGACTTGAATATTATTTTAGACATTTTGGTTTTTCATATTTATTGCTTTGAACCGTTTTGGAGGTTTGATATTATCTTGGAGATTATTAGACTGTTTAATTATTATTATTTAGAGATTATTTTAGTGCTCTGTTTGTAGGTTTAGTGTTTAATAAGTAGCCCCTCATTTAGATATAGATGGGGGTGTTACAGTAATAAACATTAAGTGTTCTAGTATTAATACTAGTAAATTCTATTAATGTTAGTACATTTCTTATACGAAAAATACTCAAATGAAAACTCTTTAGAAAATCACTTTAATAAATCTTAGTGTTTATTAAAAGAATTTCAATATGGAAAATATATATTATAATAATATAAGAGAAATACTTCAAGGAATCCGAAAAATATTCAGAAAAATAAATTAACAAATCTGAATGTTCATTAAAATAGATATTATTGAAAACTAAATACATTTCATAAAGAATCTAAATAGTTTATTAAGATTCCGTTAACTAATGTTTTTTACTCGGAAATGAAATCTTACAACACATAAGAAAATCTTAATAAAATCTTAAAGTACCTTATATTTAAAGACATTATAAAATAAATTCTAAATTTGTTATAAATAATATTAATAGTCATACGTTAAATTATTTCATAAATTTAAAGATTAAAAACCCAAAACATTATAAATATTGTACTAAAACAATTAAGAGATTCTCGTAAAAAGAACTTTTCTATATTTAAAAAAAATATTGGATTGCATTTTTCCAAAACAAGGCACTTTATCAATATTATTCTGAAACACTTAAGCGAATCTTTAAAATAGTTATATTACATTTTTTATTATATCTAACTGTTATGGAATGAAAAGTAGATTTAGATGTTGACGGCTGTATTCAATGAATGATGGTGGACAATCGTGTCTTTATGGCTGCTCTCGTGGTTCGTGACTAAACAGGTCCTCACAAGATGCCTACGTATCTCTGTTATGTAGAGAATCAAGCCAAAAAACGTAGTTCTTGGTGTTGCCCTCGGGGCTATGGCGGCAGGGGCACACCAAGGACGTAGTGACTTGTATGTCCTTATTCGAGGATGAAGTCTAAAACGTAGTTCTGATTGTAGGATCAGGGTCCTTATATAGGCGTCAGGAGCCTTACATTTAGAATAGAATTAGGTGACTTGGGGGCCAAGTCGCCTTCTTAGATCAGGATTGTGAATCCTATTTCGTAGGAGGCTGACTCCTAGTTGGTTTGTGTGTCTTGATTGCTGATTCTTGAAGAATTTAATATGCTTTGGACTCATTTAATGAGCTGGTAATTTCCCTTATTTATTAATTGCGAAATTAATAAATGATTAGGGTTTCGGGCCTTTTTATCGGGCCTAATTCTTGGACCGAACTAGGTCTAATTAATATATCATTAATTACATATCTAGGGTTATTTTTAGCCCATATCATTTGCCCCCCAATTTCTAGGAAAACTTTTCAAGTTTTCGTAGAAATTATATTGACCTTTTTCGAGATTCGGGGTCTTTTTATCCTTTACCTAGGACTTTATTTACACCAGTGTTTCACAAGTATCGCCTTATTGCAAAGTGTGGAGCGACCTACACATTTACGACGATTGTTGCCTTATTCGAGGCTAATTTGACATTTATATGAAATATTCCTAATATTTAAGGAATTTCCATGTACCCACAGGTATTTTTAATAATTATTCCTAATATTTTAGGACTTTTCATGTACCCACAGGTATTTTTAATAATTATTCCTAATATTTTTAGAAATTTTCATGTACCCACAGATATTTTTAATAATTATTCCTAATATTTTTAGGAATTTGCATGTACCCACAGGTATTTTTAATAATTATTCCTAATATTTTAGGAATTTGCATGTACCCACAGGTATTTTTAATAATTATTCCTAATATTTTAGGAATTTTAAGAGTATTTTCGATCAGAAATTAAGCCAATTTCGACCAGGAAGTCAAGTCAATTTCGACCAGGAAGTCAAGTCAATTTCGACCAGGAAGTCAAGTCAATTTCGACCTGAACTGGAATGAGGTCGATCAGTTCGACCAGGAAATTTAGGTCTTTTTCGACCTCAAATTTTCGACCTCATCTCTTTGCATTTTCGAGCAGGAATTTTCGACCTCGTTTCTTTGCATTTTCGAGCAGGAATTTTCGACCAGAAATTAGTATTATTTCGATCTGTATTTTTCGACCAAGAATCCTAGGTCATTTTCGACCAGGATTTTTCGACCAGGACTGGGGTGAGGTCGAATGGTTCGACCAGGAATTTTAGTATAAATTCGACCAGGAATTTTCGACCAGGAATCCAGCCTATTTCGACCTGGATTTTTCGACCAGGACTGGGGTGAGGTCGAATGGTTCGACCAGGAATTTTAGTATAAATTCGACCAGGAATTTTCGACCAGGAATCCAGGCTATTTCGACCTGGATTTTTCGACCAGGAATCCTAGGTCATTTTCGACCTGGATTTTTCGACCAGGAATCCTAGGTCATTTTCGACCAGGATTCTCCAGGCTATTTTCGACCAGGAAGGGGGACAAGGTCGAACATGTCGATCAGGAATTACAGTGTATTTTCGAGCTCAAAGTTTCGACCTCAACCTCGTGTAATTTCGACCAGAAACTTTATTCAGTTTTTCGACCTCAAACTGTCTTCAGATCGAACATGTCGAACTCATTTTTTAGTTCGTTTTCGAACAGGTTTGTTCGACCAGGATGCAGTGTAAATTCGACCTGGAATTTGGGTCGTGTGTATACTGATACATGATTTTGCTTGTATTCTGATACATGAATTTGGGTCGATCCGCGGGTTAGGGCTTTGTTTTAATTTATGCTTGTGACATATGCTTTGTTTATTTATTATTCATGATTGGATCATGAAAAGTAATAAACACATTGAGGGGTCTTCATGAACGAAGATAGACATACTCGTTTCTTTAATTTTGAGCTTCCAGTATATCGAATCGAAGCTCGTTCTGAGCTATACTTCCTCAAATTTTCAGGGGTTTCAACCCTTCGGGGTTCGTTGTATTCAACTCTATTTGTGTAGTTGACATGCATATTTTGTATGTTTTCCTTTGCAATAATTTGTAGTTTGTCTTGGCAAAGCTTTTGAGGATGTTTCTACCCATCAAAACGGGCTCAATCCTTCATCTGCTTTCTAGGAAGATCATGATTTCAAGTCTGAGGCATGCCAAGTTTTTGGCACCTCATGCCCTTCGAGGGTTTCTAGCTTTTACGAGCCTCGTTCAAACACGTTCTTAACGTGATATGGTCCTTCCCAATTTGGGGCCAACTTGCCTTTTTGTCCAACTCCGGATGCCTCAATCTTTCGGAGGACTAAGTCTCCTTGACTGAAGAATCTCTCTTTAACCCTTAGGTTGTAATAGAAAGATGCTCGTTTCTGATGCTGAACTATCTTGGCATTTGCCTCGTCTCTAACTTCATCAATTAGATCTAAAGTTAGCCTCAAGCCTTCTCCATTTGTCTCTGGTTCGTAATCCTCAGCTCTTGGAGACGTATGGGTAATCTCTACTGGAACCATTGCGTATGCCCTATATACCAGCAGAAATGGGGTTGCTCCAGTGGTGACTTTACAGGTATTACGATATGCCCAAAGTATGGGGAGTAATTCGTCTGCCCAAGTGTTTCTGGAGTGTTAAACTCTTTTCTTTAGTCCATCTAGGATAATTCGATTTGCAACCTCAGCTTGCCCATTTGTTTGAGGATGAGCAATCATGAGTGAAGCGTAATTGGATATCATTCTCTTCATAATACTTCTTGAACTCATCATTGTTAAACTGAGTTCCCTTGTCCGTAACCAGGATTCGTGGGATTCCATATATCATATTACATTTTCCCAGAAGAAGTGCATCACTTGTTTGGTGGTTATCTTGGCTAAAGGTTTAGCCTCAATCCACTTAGTGAAGTAGTCGATTGCCACTATCAAGAACTTTCTTTGAGCACTCGCCATTGGAAATGGCCCAAGTATATCCATTTCCCACATAGCAAAAGGGATAGGAGAGTTAATGGATGTTATCATCTCAGGTGGTTGTCTAACCACTGGTGCATGTTTCTGGCACCGTTTACATTTTCTCACATAGCTTTTAGCATCAGCAAGTATGTTTGGCCAATAGAAACCTAGACGGGTGACTTTATGTGTAAGGGCTCTGCCCCCCAAGTGTTGCCCACAGATTCCTTCATGTACTTCTTTTAGGGCCAATTCTGCCTCTTGGGGTCTCAAACACTTCCTATAAGGAATGATGAAAGACTTTTTGTATAGGATTCCCTCAATTAGGGCATACCTTAGTGCTTTGACGTATAGCTTTCGTGCTTCTGAAGTGTCGTTGGGCAGCCACCCAGTTTCCAGATGAGCTTTGATGGGATCAATCCAACAACTGGAAATACCAATGGGTGCTACCAACTTTTCGTTGATGCTTGGGGTCTTCAAGACTTGGAAGTATACACTCCCTGCATAGTTTTCAATTTCAGAAGAGGCAAACTTAGACAAGGCATCAGCCTTCACGTTTTCCTCCCTCGGAACGTGCTCTATGTAGCATTCATCAAACTGAGTCATGATGGCCTTAACAAGTTTTAAGTACTTGGCCATGACTTTATCTGTGCCCTCAAATTCCCCATTTACTTGGGAAACCACTAGCCTCAAGTCTCCACCTACTTTCAGGGTTTTAACTCTCAATGCTCCAGCCAGCCCTAAGCCAGCTATCAGGGCTTCGTACTCAGCCTCATTGTTTGTCGTTGGGAAGTCAAGTTTTAGTGTATACTCTATGAAAAATCCATCAGGACTTTGTAACACTAAACCTGCTCCGCTTGATTTTGTTTTTGATGGTCCATCAAAATAGAACACCCAACTTCGGGTATTCATGGGGTATTATCTCTTGCCCCCCGACTTCTTGGTTGTTAATGGTAAATTCAACCACGAAGTCAGCTAATGCCTGGGCTTTAATAGCCGTTCGAGGCTTGTATGAGTCCGAGACCACTGATGACTTCATAGAGGACTTAGATGCCCCTCGTGGGGATGCCCTTGTTCTTGACAAGGACCCGCTGATGACTTAGAGTAGATTTTATTGGCCCTGCGTGGCTCTCTATATCTTGTTTCTATTTAAGGTCCTTTTATGGACTTTAAGATTTTATTTGGCGTTTGTAACATAACTCTTTGGTCTTTCGGGATCTTCCATCCATGCATGCTATTTATGTTATATCTGTTTTGTTTGCTCACTTATATTTATTTAACTTATCTTTTGTAAGGCAATTCCTAGTACTTGGCCTCTTGAATGGGCTGGCACTTTAATCAAATGCTATTGGTACAACTTGCTCTTTAACAAAACGATAAGGAAATGCTCAAACACAGATAAGTAATAAAATAGTGAAAAAGAACTTGAATATTTTCTTTAAAAAAGAGGGTTCAACCCTTACATAGTGCTTTACTTCCTATTAAGAGCTGAAAAGCTCATAATGGTTTCGTCGACCTTATTGCTACTTCTACTATTAGGAAACAATTAAACATAATAAACTTTCAAATTTGGGGCATGCCATGTTCCTGGCATCTCAGTCCCTTATTTCTTCGTCATCTCTTGAATCCATCACCTCGATTGGGAGAACCTGCCCCCCGACTCTATTAGGCCTTAACGTAGCAGCTGGTCCTCCATATATCATATTGATAACAGGCCCTCGGGGCTTAGGATTATGATCTTGGTCGTCGTCCCTCATATCATAATTTTTCCCTTCATAGTTTCCATGCTGATTTCCTCGATTCCCATCCTTAGTGAACTTATCGAGTTTTCCTTTTCGGATTAAGAACTCGATCTCATCCTTGAGTTGCCTACAATCATCAGTATCATGGCCCGAGTCTTTATGGTACCTACAGTACTTGTTCTTGTTTCGCTTCTCAGGATCTCCCCTTAGTGGCTTCGGCCATCGAAAGTCCCTATCTTTCTCAATGTCAAAGAGGATTTGACTCCTTGGAGCATTCAACCTTGCATATTCGGTAAATTTCGTGTATGAATCAGAGTCTCTAGTCGTACGAGGATATTTGTCCTTGACATCATACTCTTGCTCCATCTTTCGCTTATTCGAGCCACCATTATTTTCACCACCTGTGTCAATTTTCTTCATGCTTTCCTCAGCTTTGATGTACTTTCCAACCCTTTGTTGGAGCTCAGTCATGCTCTCAGGGGGGTGTTTAGCCAATGACATCTTGAAAAAGACATCCGTGGTTCCTTGTTGAAGGGCTATCATAGCTACCTTGTTATCTAGATCAGGTATGTTTAATGTCTCCCTGGTGAAACGTTTGAGGTAATCTCTCAACGTCTCGTTCTTTCCTTGAGTTAAGTTCATGAGTGAAGCAGAGCTTTTTTCATGTACCCGTCCACTAATGAACTGACTGATGAAGGCCGTGCTCAAATCTCTGAAACAACTGATAGAGTTGGGCGGCAAGCGGCTATACCATCTTTGGGCCATGCCAGCCAGGGTTTGAGGAAACGCTCTACATTTAAGAGCATCAGTGACTGGTTGCAGCAACAGTGCATTCGAAAAAGTCCTCACATGGGTTGCGGGATCACCCGTTCCGTCATATGCCTTGATAGTAGGCATCTTAAATTTCCTTGATACATGAGCGTTCATTACCTCTTCAGTAAAAGGTGGAATAGGATCGTCTGGGTCACCCAGCTGTGTCAAAACACGGGGATCTGACCTGGGAATCTCCGTCCTTGGAGCCCTAGCTCCTTCTTCCCTCCTTGAAGGTGTTCCTAAATCAATTAGGGGGACATCTCCTGCCCCTTGGTTCGAAGGCTGAGTCTGCCTCCTTTGTTGCTCTATCTCCATGTTTTTCTTTAGTTTCTGGATCTCGGCCTCATGAGCCCTTATCCTTTCCATGGTAGTCATAGGTGCCCTTGTAGTTGCCCCCCGATTCCTTCTTCCAAGGGGCTCTTTGCTGGCTCTTCTTCTTCTGGGTGCTCGATCTCGTCCTTCATCAGACGAGTTGTCTTCAGAGTAGGGCCCAGAATAATCCAAGTATCTTCCTTCAGGGATGGGTCCCAATCCTCGAATGTAGGTTGGTTCGTATGGGGCATGGCCACTCCTTCCGGCTTCAGGGGGATAGTTGGGCAGTCCGTATGCTGGATTTGTGCTCATAGGAAGCACGGTTGTGGAGATCTGTGCTCCATGGGGAAGGTTATGGTCGAGGGGCGAGACAACCATCTGAAGAGGGTTCGTCTCGTTCTGAGGTATGGAAGCTTGGGGATTCGTCCCTTGTGGTTGAGGCACCACCTCTGTGGTGATGGGCAACGTCCCTAGTGGTTGAGAAACCACTGTCGTGAAGGGTAACGACCCTGGTTCCGTGGTGGTTGGAACAGTGGTGGTGACAGTTGATTCAGTAGTGGTTGCTGTTCTTCGTGTTCTAGCCATGGTTGATGTCGTCTTCCCACAGACGGCGCCAAATGTTATGGAATGAAAAGTAGATTTAGATGTTGACGGCTGTATTCAATGAATGATGGTGGACAATCGTGTCTTTATGGCTGCTCTCGTGGTTCGTGACTAAACAGGTCCTCACAAGATGCCTACGTATCTCTGTTATGTAGAGAATCAAGCCAAAAAACGTAGTTCTTGGTGTTGCCCTCGGGGCTATGGCGGCAGGGGCACACCAAGGACGTAGTGACTTGTATGTCCTTATTCGAGGATGAAGTCTAAAACGTAGTTCTGATTGTAGGATCAGGGTCCTTATATAGGCGTCAGGAGCCTTACATTTAGAATAGAATTAGGTGACTTGGGGGCCAAGTCGCCTTCTTAGATCAGGATTGTGAATCCTATTTCGTAGGAGGCTGACTCCTAGTTGGTTTGTGTGTCTTGATTGCTGATTCTTGAAGAATTTAATATGCTTTGGACTCATTTAATGAGCTGGTAATTTCCCTTATTTATTAATTGCGAAATTAATAAATGATTAGGGTTTCGGGCCTTTTTATCGGGCCTAATTCTTGGACCGAACTAGGTCTAATTAATATATCATTAATTACATATCTAGGGTTATTTTTAGCCCATATCACTAACATTTAAAATACATATAACAATCTTATAATAAACATTAAGTAAACAAGAAATCGAAACTTATAGAAAAATTCAAATCTCTAAGTATAATATTAAAAATGAAAAAAGTAAATATTCTAAACTATTCGTTATTCTGAATATTACTCTTCAACACTTAAGAGAATCTCGTAAAAAATAATTTTTTTTAATGTTTTGCAAAAGATAATAGCGAAATTCATTACATTAAAATAACACACATTCTCAAAGTCTATTCCTAAGAACTTAAGCAAATCTTACAAAACACTTGATAAAATCTTTATAAAAATATTTTAATTTAATTATTTTAATAAATTAAATATTTTAATATTTTAATTATTTTAATTATATATTAATTTTTTTTATTTTCCTAAGTGTTTCATTAAACAAAATTTAATTATTAAAGAAAAAATAATTATGTGAACAATTATTTTTATGACTAAGGGGTTGTTTGATAATACTTAATGGCCTCTTAATAGCTATATATCTTAATCGGTCAGAGATTTTAGAATTTGAATTCGTTATCAAACACTCTTAATCAAAGCAAAACAGACTTTTTGACTAAGCAAGGGGACTCTCACTTATTCGGTAAGCAAGACTCTGAATAAGGTTTTTTCTAAAACCTACGGTCACGCTGCAACGCTCCAATTGTGTGTGCCGTTTTGTGCGAACGTTGTGAAAATGTACGGTCAGGTCAGGTACACACATGACACATCCTTTACTTTAAAAAAATCAATTTCTTGTTTATTTATTTATGTGTTCTACTTTTGTAATAAAATCTCGATACACAAATATATTTAGAACTAATGAAATATATTTATTTATTAAAATTATATATTTCTTGATAAATAAGTATTTTGATTAGTTAACGATAAATGAATATTTATTTAAACAATAATATTTAACGATATTATTTTTTTATTGAGCATTAATTTATCGAGATTCATGATGTGGTCGATAGTAAATGTATTATCATTCAGATATTTTTACCTAACTGTTATCAAACAGTAATTTTCATTCAGTAAATTTTTCATTTAGATAAATTTTTCATTTAGCGTATTCAGATAATTTAATGACTCGGTCTTTTTAATTCAGATTTATCAAACAACCCCTAAGAGAATATCAATGATTTAAAATAGTGTGTCATTTATATTTATATAATGAAACAAGATTCTTTTAAATGTTTCACACAATTTCAATAAATTTAAAAGTTTTGTAAATTTTTAATATTCACTCAAATGTCATGTTATACACATTTTATTATATACTATCAAATTTTACAAAGTATACTTATAATTAGTTATTGACTTTTATTTTCTTACAAAACCTTGATTTTGTTGATATATATTTCAAAGATTTATATTAGGCTGATATATTTTTGAAAAGAAATAAAATATATGATTTTTTTTATGTTTTTTGTTAGATTTCTATATATGTGTTTTACATAGATTCTCTTCAGGGTTTCATCCAAAAAAATTGATTACAAACTTAAGTTTGTAAAAACAATCTATTTTTAGGATTAGACGAAATTCTATTAAATGTTTTGTTAACAAAATAATAATTATTTTAAATAGTATTCTTGTGTATTTCTACGACGAGAAAAGATTTTTATTAAATATTTCACCTAAATTTAATAAAAAAAAATTACCGCATATTTTTTATTTGCTTCACTGTGTAATGAAATTATACAATATTCCATTAAATTTTACAAATTTTAGTTATACTTAGTTGTCTAGTTACATTATTTACAAAATTCTGATTGTGCCAACAAATTTTTCAATGACAAGACAAGATCTATTAAGTGTTATAAGACGAATTACCATATTTTTAATTGTTAGTGTTGTTGCATATTAACGTTGTGCTATGTTCGGTTAAATTATAAAAATCATATTTTTAAAAAATTAATTAATTTTTTTGTCAACAAATAATTCTACGACGAGTAAATAATCTATTACGATAGGAGATTCTCTTAAATGTTTTAAATAAGTTTAATAATTTCGTTGTACCTATGTTCTTTTAGAAAATTTAAATAGTGTTCATGCATTTTTCAAAATTTTATATCTTTGTATATATGGAATGAAATAATTAAATGAAAAATAACGTAATCTAAAATTATATCTATTAAACATATAATCTTCTTTTTTTGTCAGGATTAAACATATAATCTTTAAATAAGATCTTTTTACATGTATACTTTAGCGCCCAACACAATCGGACCAAAAATAATATGTAATGTAAGTACAAAATATTAAAAAAAAAATCTTTTATATGTAATTTTTAAAATATGAAATATTAGAAAATATAATATGAAAGATAAAAATCTCTGACATATATAGTAACTAACTAAGGGAAAGATTCAACTGACTAGTATGACGAATCAAATGCTATAAGAAACAGTAGTAATAATGATTATGGAAAGCTATATTGAATTGAGGTTCTATTAAGATTATAACAAAACAAAGCATGGCAACCTAAGATTCTGTTAAGTGTTTTATATAAAATTTATAAAAATTATCTTTTTTAACTTAAATATTCCTTTAAGTGTGATGCAACGAGATTTTTACCTGTGTAACTTTAATATACTTTCTTTTAAATTTTGTGATCTTTTTAGATATCCTTAAAATCATTTTTAATCTATGTCGTTTTTAGGTATCCTTAATATTAATTTCTAAATGACAACTCCCAGATTTCATTCAATGTTTTGTATCAAAATATTAAGTACCTTTTCAATTCTACTTTTTATAAAATATTATAGGTAGAAGATTCTCTTAAGTATAGTGATTTTGAAAATGTATAGTAATTTATTAAAAAATATTTTCTAGCCAAGATATTTTGTAGTCGATGAGTTATAAAATAATTAAATTCATAAATTGCATGTTTTGAGATTTTTTTTAACTATCAATATATATATATATATATATTTCTAAAAATTATCATTGAAACTTTTACAACCATAAGTATCTTATGGAACAGTTAATATTTTTAAGATAATTTTTTTACTATCTTGTGCAATATTTAAGGAACATTTTAAAATATTCTTACGGTATAAATAGAATGAAACCATTATATTGAGATTCTCGTAAGTGTTTTAATAACATTCACGCTATTTATTTTAAATTTAGATTTTATTATGTATTTGTTTAGTATTTGAAACAACTTCTTAAAATAAGATTTTAAAGGGTATTGTTATAAATTTTAAGCTAAGAAACATAAATAATTATTGTTGCAATAGCTTTTCCAAAAAAAGCTATTAAAATTTTAATTTCAAAGAGAAATGATACAATAGTTAGCCTTGGGCAAGAAAATTAGAGAAGAATGGGCAACAAAATCAATAGATAAACATAAAAAGTAATCGCCTAAGAATTCTTGAACTTAACGGAACACTCATGAAAATACAATAACACAAGATCTTTCAAATGATGAATTGCTCCAAGAAGATCAGTATTCCCTGCGACACTGGATTCCAAGTCATATCAATCAAAGTTTTGTTCAAACCAATGAGAGTCTAATACTAAATTTTGCACTTCCATGACACATTGCATAAACTAATTATCAGACATCCTTTCTTCCAAGAACCAACACACCTAACACAACCAAGACAATAACAGCAGGTCATTTTCACAACAGTAGTAAAATCAACCACAAAATAACTGTTAACAGTTAACATGTTTCCACAAACTCTATCCAACACAAATTGAATTACGAAAATGTAGCAGGCGCTCCCTTTCACATTAAACGACCTAGTTCATAATATAGATACAAGTCAAGATTCAAGTAAAATTTATACATCATCGTCCAAATTAGTACAAATCATCATTAATCTTAGTAGAATCATCATTAGAATGGGTACAAAGTCATCATCATCTTGCAATCAGCAAGAGTACAAAATCGAGTTTGTTCTAACTCTCATCCAGTAACCCATATTCATTTATGCTACCAAAAAACCTTAATAAATCTCAGTAGAACATCAGGCCAAATGAATGTATCTCAACAGAACACCACAACACTTCAACAGAACACCTTGATGAATCTTTACAGTTCAGCAAATCTTAATAACATTAAAAAATTTCATAAAACACAAAATATATGAGATCTTTTATCATGTTTGTATCGAAACAATTCAAATTAGTATGCAAAAGTAATCGACTAATATTAGAAGAATCAATATATCGTCTAGTCCATATAACCATGTTTTGTATAGAGGAATGATGCAAAAAGAAAAATATCAAAATACTAATCTTACAAAGATGATGATTATAACAAAGACAAAACGCCGATGATTAAATTAACTCAACGTCATAATCCAATTAATTCATGTTTGCACAAGACATGACATATGAATATACTTTAGGAATTGAAAAGTGTAATACAAGAAAGTTATGATCCAGAAAAAAAATGTAACAACTGAGTGAACAATACTTCATACTGTTAGTAATGAATACCACTTAGAAACTAGACAGAAGGGTGGGGGTGAATGGATAGTTTGATAGATTTTTGCTTTCTTGAAACTAAATTGCTGCAGTAGATTGTTGGTAAATAAATGCGGAATAAACAACACACACAATCACTTTAATCTACTTTGTATTAAGTAAATTAAACACTACAGCTTTCCAGAATTTCACAGATGAATTTCTGGCTTCTAAACAAGAACAGTTTGTATCTCGTTTGCTTACAGAGAAAAGAGTGCTTTAGATAAAACTATGTGTATCTCTCTTACAGCTTACAGTGGTGTGTGCTTGATATATATATTCATCTATAAAAACTATGCACACCACTATTTACACAGTTACCCCTAGATGAAAGTCCAACTTGTCCTGCCATAAGAGGTTAACTGTGTCAGGAAGGACCACCTACTTTTCGGAGTCTTTCCCGTTTCTGTAGCTGCTTGTCTCTGATCTTTTTCTCCAAGTTTAGCTGTAGATTTGCCATCTGTTCTTTGGACCACCTTGCCAGAACAAATGCTTCAGTATTTGTCTCTTTTGATTCTTGATTCTGTACCTTGATTTGTCTTGTTGTAAATGGCTAAGTGTTGATATCGTGAACTCCACTTTATTCCAGACTATGCGATGTCACCTGTGAAGACTACGCGATATGGCCTTTGAAGACTTTGCGACATAGGTCATTTGAGGACTATGCAACATAAGTCATTTGAGGACTATGCGACATAAGTCATTTGGGGACTATGCGACATAAGTCATTTGGGGACTATGCGACATAAGTCATTTGGGGACTATGCGACATAAGTCATTTGGGGACTTCACGATCTAGGCATCTTTGACTTTGCTGACTTCAACACTTCACGACATGAGTCTTGAGGACTTCACGACATAGTACAAAATGGACTATGCGATCCAGCACTTCTCGACATGGATATTGGTGACTTCACGACATAGCTTTATTCTGACTTTGCTATATAATGCCTTAGACAAATTTCTGCAACTTATTTCTTCAAGGCCTTATTCACTCCAATCCTGCTGCATGAACAAATTGAACTTCTACCAGGATGATTTATTCCATGGCCTATACACATTCTTGATGCCAGAAATTAACTAAGCTCATTATAACTTTGAGCATACAGAATAAAACTAAATACATAAGAACAAGACAAGTACAATGGAGACCTATACTATATCCCAGTGATAGAATTCACTAGGTCATGTAGTGTGACATAGTCACATAGCTTAGGCTTGTTAATGGTGGTATTCAGACATGTCATGAGCCTAACAATCTCCCCCAAATTGTGAGTAAGACCCTTAGGCACAATTTCATGTCTGATAACAAGCCTAACTAAACATAAAAAGAAACAGATATAAAGAAGATAGAAGGATGAACAGAATTTGATAACAACTTGAAAACTTAGCCTTACAAAGTTTCTCCTTGTGCTACTTAGCTTTAGTTCCCAATTGTTTCTCTAGGAAATCATCATAGACTTTCTTCTTCCTTATTTCTTCATTCTTCTTCATATCAGAGATGGCCCTTAGAATTTCATCTCTTGCAATCAACTCTTCTATGAGAGGAGAGCCTTCTAAATCTTCAGCTGCTGTTCTCAGGGCACTTTCCACATATGAATTAATAAACTCCATCCTTATCTTGCTTTTTCCTCCATAATGATTTTTGTACTCCACAATATAAGGATTTTGTTTTACCCTGCACAACCCTTTCTCCCTCAGCTCCTTTGCTCTTTCTTCCATCTCAGCCATCTCCTTTTCTTTCTGACACCTCTTTTCTTCATTTAGCTTCTTTAGATTTTCTTCATAGTCAGAGTGCATCTTCATGAATCTAGCAATCTCTATTTTCCACAACCTTTCTTCCTTTTTCTTCAAAATTCAACAAGGCATTGATTCTTTCTTGCTCATAGGTGTCAAAATATTGCCATCCCCCTTGCTTCATTATTCTTTCTCTTCCATCAGTGTATTTGATCTCTAGATGATCTAGCTTCACCTTGACTTCAAAGATTCTTTGAGCTCTCAAAAATGCTAAGGCATCAGTATCATAATCTTCATCCAGTGGAAACACATTGATGCCAACAACATTGGTGAGTTTTCCAGTTTTCTTTGTTATCCTTATTCTTCTGGGTACACTCTTGATCTTCATATGCTTCACAAGAGGTACCTTTCTGGAACAAGGTGACTTTGTCTTTAGTGCCACATCATTTGGAAGTAGCTTCATTCCTTTGCCCTTGATCCACTGCAACACTCCACTAGCTGTGACCTTGTGGAAGTGTCTTTTTAGAGTTGTTGTGGTTTTTCTTCCTTTTAGTGGCAAATCAGTAGTCTTGAATCTTGATTTTGTAGGATCATTACTAACAGTATCAACCCTAGACTTAGAGCCTTGTGTTCTGGTTGAGATACTCCTAGCAATGTCCTTGACTTGCTGATTTCCACCCTTCATCTTTCCAGCATCTCTCTTCTCCGCATTGTCTTTACCACTCTTGTCAGCATCTTTATATTTGGAAGTTTTGCTCTTGTTTCCTGCATTAGCTCCATCCTTATCACTCCTAGATTGGTTCCTCCTTCTATACCTCTTATCCTCATCATCCCTATCATCTTTTCTTTCTTCCTTCTCTTTTTGAGTTTGAGAAATTCTTCCAGACTCCATAAATGTTTGTAGAATTTGAATGGTCTCATTTTCCTCCTCACTTCTTTGTCCTCTCTTGGCCTTGAGCATTTCAATGATCTGAGCTATCTTGCCTTTGTTCCTTACCTCCAGGTTTTTGGGAATTATGAGATGTTCAATTTTACTTGTTTCAGGATTGCATTGATAGATAATTGTTCTTGGTTCCTTGATTACCTCAGGCAGCCTCAACATTTGATCTTTTAGAAGTTCATTTTGCAGTCTTTGATTGTTAGCTCCCTTATCCTCTATCAGAGTCACAAGCACATCAATCTCAGTGTATCTCAGCTGTGACAGGGATTGAAATGACAAGTGCCACAAGTGGTTGTCTTTGGAAATCATGATGATCTCACTTATGTATGCTCCATTTCTTTTGCATACAACCACTGTGAAGCAATGTATTATACTCTTCAATTTTCTCCTATACTCCAGAGTATTGTATTCAACACTTGCCTCACTAGCCTTTAGAAGTTCCAAGAAGGCTTGATCATGAAAGATACTTGACTGTGCAACTTCCATCAGTTTGGCCTCTGTTACACAGTTCACTTTGACAGGCTGAGCTGCTGTTGATATCTGAGAAGATGTACTATTTACGTTCATTGTACTTGGATAGACAGTGGAAGTAACTGACATCTTTTGCCCTGCTGAGTTGATTACATCCACAGTGGGAAGAGTGATAGGTTTCAAAGTTGATTCTTCTTCAGTTGCTTTTCCCTTGCCCTTGCCCTTTTTCTTTTCATGCACAACCTCCCTTTCATGTCTCCCCCTTAGGCTTGGGATCAGACAAAATGGCTTGAGCCTCACCAGGAATAGGAAGATTCATACTTCTGAGCATAGTTGTCATCATTTGCTGTTGCACCAGTAAGATGTTAGAAGTGTTGTTGCCTTGGTCATCTAGCTTGTCATTGAGCTTGTTTAAGGATTGAGAAAGCATCCTGTTTTCATCCTTTAGAGAGGCCACTTCTCTTTCTAGACCATCCACTTTAGAGAATAGTTGCTGAGATTTGAAAGAATTGAGAGATTGATCCTTGATCTTGGCAAAGTCAAATTTGGAGATGTTTGACATAGGGACCTCATCCACCAATTTGTCACCATACTGATTCTTCCACATTACATTCAGCATAGCATTAGAGGTTATGTTGGCTTTGACTTGATTGTCCAGTGTGGTAGCCAGTTTCTTGATGTTGTCTGTGACCATGGCAAGAGTAAGATCCATCATGTTGACATTAGAAGAGGTTTTCTGGACCTCTTTGAGGATGCCATCCACCTTGGGAAAATCAGAGAGATAGGAGTTTCTTAGTTGAGTGAGGGATCTATCTGTCTCCTCCTTTATAGAATAGATCTCTGATTGAAGCCCTTTCCCAAGATAGTGCAGAGCCTTCAACTGATTCTTGTAAACATCATTAACAGCATCATAAATCGCAGCAGGAGAGAGATCCTTTGCATTGGAGCCTAGAGAAGTGAGGTATTCTTCTCTTAGAAAATCTAGGGCATCCTTGAGTTTGAGAGTTCTCTTAGCATCCAACCAGGCATCCACATTTCCCTCTGGTTCAGCTTCATCCACTATCTTCTCCTGCTGAGCTTCAACATCCTCCTTGTGGCAAAGTAAAATAGCTTCATAATCAGCATTTGGTAGATTTGAGGTGAGGAGATGTTGAGCTATCTTTGAGAACTCATCAATCTGTGCCGCATTAAGATGTTGAATGTCTTCTTCTGTCAATTTGGAAGGCACATATGATGATCCTGAAGGCCTGTCATTTTGCACAGGCTTCAGCCATTCTGACATGGTGGCCTGAGCCAAGTAAGAGCTAGTGCTAGGCACTTCATGAGATGTAAGATTTTGAGTCTCCTCCAGCCTTGGAATGGCTGTAGAGTCTGATGTTGTCTCCATTGAAATGGGATGTGTTACAACATCAGCCCTATTTGTCTGTGAAGACAGTTCCACACCCCTAAGGATGGGAGAATTTGGCACAGAGTCTCCAGTTAGAACTGGTGAAGCCTCTGTGTTTGTGTTGGTGTCATTAGAATATGCCCCAGCATGCATTTCCTGACCAACCAAATATGGGTCCTGGGTGGTGAGCATAGTGTCAAGCACCATGTCACTTGAAAGGGGCTCACTCACAGAATCAGGAAGTGAGTGATCAAGTTCAAGACTGTCATAAGAATGACTTTCTTGATTTGAAGAAATTTGAGATGCAGATTCTGGAATAAAAGATGTGTTTAGAGTAGATTTGGGCAACTCCCCCTGAGAAATAGGAGGAGTTTCAACAGTGATGTGCTCTCCACTCTGTGTAGTACCACCCTTATTACCACTGGGGTCAAGAGTGAGTTCTTGACCCTGTGCAGACTCTGTACAGGTTGCAGTGGGGAGGCTGCTCTTTTCAATGCCAATGACCTGTTGAGAGGCCATTGACAGTAACAGGTGTACCCCTTTTGCCACATCTGAATCCCGTTGGGAGGATTCAGTGGTAGGTTTGGATTTTGATTTCTTACTGTGTCTGGTGAGAGGTGACTCAGGATTCTCACTTTCTATCTCTACAGATTCTTGTATCACTTCCAGGGCTCTCTTCTTTGTCTTCTTTTTAGTAACACCAATCTTTTGAGAGACTGATGCACTTGGCTCCCTAATTTCTACGGTTGTGTTTGCAGTAGGGTTACTGGATGGGATAGGGAGGCTAGGGTTAGACTGTGTAGCTCCTTCAGTCTCATCATCCCCTGTCCAGGAAAGAGCATGGTATATTGGCTTAGCAAGTTGATATGATTCAAATGTGTCCTGCATATGCTGGGTCACACTTAGCCTCACATCAACATGATTCCTTGTGTCCAATGACCCAAATAGTATCTTGGACATGGACTTGGAATAAGCCATTTTATTTTTATCTATACCCTCAAGTTCATGTATATTTGCATCAAGGTAATTTAAAATACACTGAATAAAGCGAGGATAAAAGATGTCATTACCTCTACCACGAACTGTCCTGCCTAGCCTCTGAGCCAATTCCTTGAGAATTATGGCTCCCACATTGATCTCCTAGTTGTTGGCCAGGGAGTAGGCTAGTTTCACAGCAATGTGACTGATATGGTCCCATCCTGTCTTCCTGCATAGAAACACCTTCTGGAGTGCGTCAAATAGAAATGACCACTCCCTCCTCACAAACTTCTTATTGAGCTTTCCAGTATCTATCTCATCAGCATACAAAATGAAGGTCATGAAGTCTATAATTTGAGCATTAGTAGCTTCTTGGTCATGACCCTCCACCTTGAACCCCAAAGCTTCATTGATTTCCTTTTCCCCAAACTGGAAGTGTTTGCCTCCAATTGAACAATTAACCTCCTGGAATGAGGTTCCATCTTCCCTAGCCATTGTTGATACCAACACCGTTCTCCAGAATCCTTCCAACACATCGACATACAAGGTAGGGTTCAGGGTTAGGGCTTGGCGTAGGTAGGAAGTGTTCAAGAACCGTACAAAACACTTGTACCTTGGGTTAGCCTCAGCCTCAGAGGGAATGGTGAGAAGATTTGTTTCTTTGGGAATGGTTAAAGGGTTTTAAGAGGAAGCTGTTTGAGATTTGGGTGCCATTGAAATTGAGATTGAGATTGAATAAGAGACAGAAGAGTTTAGGTTTTAGAAATTTAGAGCAATAGACAGAGTGAAAAGTTGTGAACGGTCGACAAAAAGTATTTATATGATAGAGACACTGCGATATAGAGTTATGAATAGGTACAGACGGATTGTATGTCGCGAAGTCAAAAATAGCATGTACCGCAAAGTCTTGCAAAGTATATCGCATAGTCTCAAAATGAACTATGTCGCAAAGTCTTAGAGATCAAAAGATTGGGGGGGGGGGGACTTTGCGATATAGTATAAAAACCCTGTCTATAACTCACATTTTGAAATTTCAAGCATTTTTGTCAGACTTAAATCAAGAATTGAGATAAAATTAATTTAAATCAAAATTCTGTCAAATATAGAGACTTGTCGATATAGTTATTCTAGATCGCGAAGTCATAAAATGAACTATGTCGCAAACTCATGAAATGAACTATATCGCGAAGTCTCACAATTTCAACAGTTTGCGATATAAGTCTGTTTGATTTGAACTAAGTCATGAACTCTCAAGATCACCTATGTAGAGATGTCTTAAAAACTCATAACTTCTCAGAAAAGTATGATTTGAAAAATATGCAGTAAAATACTGAAATATTTATAAATCATATCTCAACTAATTTTCACTCCAATTGAATAGAGCATTTAAATACAGTGAAAATTTATTGCTGCAACAATTAACTAGCATACTTACTTGGAACAACTAAATGAAGGATTAAGCATTCCAATTTCACTCACAAGTCTGTTGAAGACAGCTTCATTTAGAGGTTTGGTAAATATGTCAGCTAATTATTTCTCAGTTGGAACATAAGAGACTTCTATGGTACCATTTGCAGCATGTTCCCTAATGAAATGGTACCTGATCTCAATGTGCTTTGTAGTAGAATGATTTACAGGATTGGCAACTATGGATATTGCACTAGTGTTGTCACACATCAGAGGTATGTGTTCCAATACCAGTCCATAATCCATAAGTTGATTTCTAATCCAAAGCAATTGAGCACAGCAACTTCCAGCAGCAATATATTCAGCCTCAGCTGTAGATTTTGTTGTGGATTGTTGTTTCTTACTGAACCAGGACACTAACCTTTGACCTAAGAATTGGCAGCTTCCAGAGGTGCTTTTCCTGTCAATTCTGCATCCAGCATAATCAGAGTCTGTGTAACCAACCAGGTTGAACCCAGTGCCCTTTGGATACCATAGCCCAAGATTAGGAGTCCCTTTCAGATACCTGAAGATTCTTTTGATAGCCATCATGTGAGATTCCTTAGGATCAGATTGGAACCTTGCACATAAGCATGTGGCAAACATAATATCAGGCCTACTAGCTGTGAGATAGAGTAATGATCCAACCATGCCTCTGTAAACCTTGATGTCTACTCTTTTGCATTTCTTGTCTTCATCAAGCTTGACAGCAATGGACATGGGAGTTTTTGCAGGGGATGAGTCTTCTAAACCATATTTCTTCAAAACATCTTTGACATACTTTGATTGGTTTATGAAGATGCCATCCTCCTTTTGATGTACTTGCAAACCTAGAAAGTAGGTTAACTCTCCCATCATACTCATCTCATATTTGCTCTGCATCAACTTAGAGAACCTTTCACAGAGCTTTTCATTTGAAGAGCCAAAGATGATATCATCCACATAGATTTGAACCAGAATGATATCATTTCCATGCTTCTTGAAGAATAGAGTTTTATCAATTGTACCCCTGGTAAATTGATGCTCAAGAAGAAATTGAGATAGAGTTTCATACCAGGCTCTAGGTGCCTGTTTGAGTCCATAGAGTGCCTTGAGCAGTCTATATACAAAATCTGGGAAATCTTCATTCTCAAAACCAGGAGGTTGGGATACATAAACTTCTTCAGCTAGATCACCATTTAGGAAGGCACTTTTCACATCCATTTGATACACCTTGAAATCTGAGTGAGCTGCAAAGGCCAAGAAAATCCTTATGGCTTCCAGTCTAGCTACAGGTGCAAATGTCTCATCATAGTCAATGCCTTCTTGCTGAGAGTATCCTTTGGCAACCAGCCTTGCTTTGTTTCTTACCACCACACCTTCTTCATCCATCTTGTTTCTGAACACCCATTTAGTTTCAATAACATTCTTTCCTTTTGGAGGTGGCACGAATTCCCAAACTTTGTTTTTCTCAAATTGATTCAACTCTTCTTGCATGGCAACAATCCAGTCAGAATTCTTCAAAGCTTCTTCAATTACTTTAGGTTCCTCTTGTGACAGAAAGCAGCTATACATACATGTATTCATTGTGGCTCTCCTTGTTCTAACTCCCTCACCAGGATCTCCAATAATTTGATCCCTAGTGTGGGCTCTGTCCCATTTCCTTGTGTGACCTTGCTCATTCCCTTGACTTGTTCCAGGATCACTTTGATTGACAGTTGCATTCTCTTCTTCTCCCCCTGTGTTTGTGAACTCTTGCACAGGTGTTTGAAGAATGTGATCAACTTCAAGAATTTCATTTTCTGGAATAGGTTGAGCAAGTGGTTCATCCTCACTTTCAGAATCTTCAAGATATCCTTGATTTTCAAATCTTAAAGGCACGCTGTCTTGATCACTTGTTTTAAGTCCAGGAGTTTTCTTGTCATCAAAGGTGACATCCATGCTTTCCATAACTTTGTGTTGCTCAGGTACAAACACTCTGTATGTTGTCCTTTCCAAAGAGCATCCAATGAAAATACCTTCAAATGCCTTAGCATCAAATTGCTAGTAATGAATACCACTTAGAAACTAGACAGAGGGGGGGGGGGTGAATGGATAGTTTGATAGATTTTTGCTTTCTTGAAACTAAATTGTTGTAGTAGATTGTTGGTAAATAAATGCGGAATAAACAACACACACAATCACTTTAATCTACTTTGTATTAAGTAAATTAAACACTACAGCTTTCCAGAATTTCACAGATGAATTTATGGCTTCTAAACAAGAACAGTTTGTATCTCGTTTGCTTACAGAGAAAAGAGTGTTTTAGATAAAACTATGTGTATCTCTCTTACAGCTTACAGTGGTGTGTGCTTGATATATATATTCACCTATACAAATTATGCACACCACTATTTACATAGTTACCCCTAGCTGAAAGTCCAACTTGTCCTGCCATAAGAGGTTAACTGTGTCAGGAAGGACCACCTACTTTTCGGAGTCTTTCCCGTTTCTGTAGCTGCTTGTCTCTTATCTTTCTCTCCAAGTTTAGTTGTAGATTTGCCATCTGTTCTTTGGACCACCTTGCCAGAACAAATGCTTCAGTATTTGTCTCTTTTGATTCTTGATTCTGTACCTTGATTTGTCTTGTTGTAAACAGCTAAGTGTTGATATCGTGAACTCCACTTCATTCCAGACTATGCGATGTCACCTGTGAAGACTACGCGATATGGCCTTTGAAGACTTTGCGACATAGGTCATTTGAGGACTATGCGACATAAGTCATTTGAGGACTATGTGACATAAGTCATTTGGGGACTACGCGACATAAGTCATTTGGGGACTATGCGACATAAGTCATTTGGGGACTATGCGACATAAGTCTTTTGGGGACTTCACGATCTAGGCATCTTTGACTTTGCTGACTTCAACACTTCACGACATGAGTCTTGAGGACTTCACGACATAGTACAAAATGGACTATGCGATCCAGCACTTCTCGACATGGATATTGGTGACTCCACGACATAGCTTTATTCTGACTTTGCTATATAATGCCTTAGACAAATTTCTGCAACTTATTTCTTCAAGGCCTATTCACTCCAATCCTGCTGCATGAACAAATTGAACTTCTACCAGGATGATTTATTCCATGGCCTATACACATTCTTGATGCAAGAAATTAACTAAGCTCATTATAACTTTGAGCATACAGAATAAAACTAAATACATTAGAACAAGACAAGTACAATGGAGACCTATACTATATCTCAGTGATAGAATTCACTAGGTCATGTAGTGTGACATAGTCACATAGCTTAGACTTGTTAATGGTGGTATTCAGACATGTCTTGAGCCTAACACATACAATTACAAAACTAGTCAACTAAAAATTGTAGAGAATGAAGAACACAAAACTTAGTTAGTTGTCCATGATATAGTCCATCCGCAGTTTGCACCTTTCTGTCTTAGAATGACGAGACTTTCCAAAATTGATGTTGTAATGATGCTTAATCAGATTAATTGAAATTTAAAGAATCAATTACAGTAACTGTTATAATGGAAAGTGTAAATTTGACAATAAAACATATCTGGCCAAATCTTGCTAAACATGGTAATGAAATTGGAGTTAGACGTATGTCTACTTTGTATTTTTGTATAATCAAATACGGTCCCTGTAGTATAAATCAAATAAAGTATTTATAGATTTCTACAAAAATCTTGACCATAGGATTAAAAGGAAATCAATGGTGATAATTAAGGATCTCTCGGTTTCTCCCTAACTAAGGGTCTCTCTTGAACCCCCTATATATATATATATATATATATATATATATATATATATATTCTAAATTAAGAGTTAAGTTCTATGAATACCACTTTTAATTGGAAATTATATATGTTCTGCAAGTAAAATATTATAAAATATAATATTTTTAGATTATGTAATATGAAAATCCCTTTTTAATTTAAATTTTTTAAAATTATATATGTTTTGCAAACAAAACATTGAAAATTATATTGTTATCCAAAGCGAACTCAGCTTGCAGAATATACATGCTTAATTTTTAGAACATACATGTTTTTTAATATTTTTAATGAAATAGCGATTTTCAGAGAATATGCATTGCAAAATATTACATTTTGCAATTTATTAATTACAAAATATAATTCATTTTACAAAATTTTAATCGCATGACATATATGATCTCCAAAATTTACAATTAAAATTTGTCTCCATAAAACTTTTCTCTTTCTCTCTAAACTAATACTGGAATATGCTCTTCTTTGGTTTATAACAATTTAATTATTTATATAAAAAAAAAAGTTGTGATTATAATACAAAAAATTAGTAGGACCCGAATATTTGTTATCGTGACAAAACATTTTCACCAATCATTCATTCATGAAGTTATCATATGTTTCTTGTCCAATTGAAAGAGTAGGTGGAGGATACTCCATAACAAACCATCAACCATAACCAATTCTCGTAATCATATCTACTAACTGTCCACATGATGAATGTGCAAGTAGTATTGCGTCCCTTTTTGTTTTTCAGAAATGCGCAAGTGATCATCGTGACCGTATAAAACAATCCTGTTTTGTTCATCGTCACTTCAGTTTAAACTTGTTATTTTTTAATGATTAGATTTATATGCTTTATAAATTTATACATATTTTAAAATTGAGGCTTTACTCCTCTCCATCACCTGGCTTGGGTCAGATTTGTACTCTCTTTTTTTCGCTAATCGAACACACTCATACATAGATTGTTTTTTACAAGATTTGAAATCTCGACATTTCGCAAATGCAGCGAATGAGATACCACTACACCAAGAGGGGTTTAATAACCAAAATAATGTCTAATTGACGCATAAAAGTACTAAGATACCAAATGTAGTTATCACAAAACTCACGTTCGATCCCCTCCAACTACAAGATTAAACAAAGTTTATTTATTTGATTTAATTTATTTTAATTTCAACCCGGATTTCATTTTCTACAACTACATAATTTAAATTTTTATTTTATTTATTTGATTTCACCCGGTTTTCGATTCCCTATAGACTTTATAATTAAATAATATTTATTTATTATATACTTTCATTCTAATTTAAAGTTCAATTCTCTACAAGTTCATATTTAAGTTATACTTATTAATTATATGTATTCTCAATATTATAATAAATTTAATATTTTAATTTTAATCCGTACTTGACATGGATTATTAACCGGTAGTTATTAAAAAACAAGGATAATCCCTCAAATTGCATCTCAACGAATATTTGTATAATTTTTTTTTTCTCGCTTCTTGCAATAAGACAAAAAATGTATTGTAGGGGAGTATCAAAATTTCTGATTAATTATATTTGTATTTAAGATTTTGAAATACCCCCATCGATAACTTACCTGTTTGGATTGGAGTTGGTTACAACAACGTTTACGAAATTAAGTAGCCTGGACCATCAAGTTGAATAAGTAAAAACAAATCTTTCTCTTCTCGAACCCATTAACTCCTTATATATAATAAGCGTAAGGGAGATCTTATCCAAAATTTTGGTCGGTCACTGTACTACTAAAAGTATATGATCTGTTGGATTATAAAACTATAAATATTCAAATAGATGAGGACCGTTAGATATAATATTAAAAATTGTATTTGATTAATAATAGGATAGTATTTAAATACTAAAAGGTGTATTTTGATAATTTAAACCAATTATAAATAGGTTTTCTATATTGAATAGAAATCTTTATGTAAAAAATCGTAATTATCTTTTCTCTTTAGTTTATGGATAGTTCCAGTTAGATAATAATTATTAAACCATCATTAAATTAAAGATAATTTTGTTAGCTTCGCGTGGGCTGTAAAATTGTTAAAATCTGTTGTCTAAAACTCAAGATAGAGCCCAGTGATTATCTAAATTTTAATAATTGTTTTTTAATTTAAACCAATTATAAATAGGTTTTCTATATTGAATAGAAATCTTTATGTAAAAAATCGTAATTATCTTTTCTCTTTAGTTTATGGATAGTTCCGGTTAGATAATTAACTCATTATCAATACTATTATATAATAGACGAAACATTAAAAGTTTGGTTGGTCGGTATGGTACAGTGATTTTACTTAATTGCCCTTAATTTGGTTGGTCGGTATGGTACGTTTTGATTTTACTTAATTGCCCTTAATTAGTTTTTACTTAATTAACCTTACTTATTTATAGAAATATATTATTAAATAATAATATTACATATTTATAACCAATTAGCTTTTTCACCTAAAATACATCATTTTTTCTATTTTTCTAACAAATTCCCCTGCTTTTTCAAATATATCAAGGGCAATTACCTTTTTTAACTAAAACATGTTAGTTTTTCTATTTTTCTTACTAAAATCCCTCTTTTTCCAAAAATATCACGGACAAACATTTAGTTATTTATTTTTAAACCTATTTTAATATTATAATTATTTTTAAAAGTTTACCTATTTTAACATATCTACTTATTTTTCTTAACAAATGCAATTACTAAAACTATTAAAATATAAATAATCAAATACCTATTTATAACCAATTACTTTTTCAGCTAAAACACATTATATATTTTTTCGAACAAAGTCACTCCTTTTCTAAATATATCACGGGAAATTACCTTTTACAATTTACCTTTTCTATTTTTCTCACTAAAATCCATTCTTTTTCCAAAAATATCACGGGAAACCTTTTACTTATTTATTTTAAAACGTATTTTAATACTTTTAATTATTAAATTTTAAAACCTCATTTTCCAAAAATATCACAGGCATTGACCTTTTTAAACTAAATATATGTTACATTTTTTATTTTTTCTTACTAAAACCCCTCATTTCCAAAAATATAACGGGCAAACACATACTTATTTATTTTAAAATCTGTTTTAATGTTTTTAATTAATTAAAAATGTTTAGCTATTTTAAGATGCCTACTTATTTTTTGCACAATTATAATTAATAAAATATTAAAATAATAATAAAATAACAATTACCAATCCGTGCATCGCACGGGTTTTAAGCTAGTGATTTGTAAAGCATGCTACATGTTTTCGAATTATTAGTTATTATTTCGTACAAGTTTTATTACAAGTTTAAAATTAGTGGGTATAAACTTGACTACTGACTATGAGTGTTTAAATGTAGACAAAGATAGAAAGTGAAAAGATCAACGGGATGCAACTCGAATCAAATCAAATTTACTCCTTGATTTTATTAAATCGACATCTTAAATTTAGAACTTAGGGGGTCATTCATCAAGTCAGAGTTCAAACTATTCAAAATATAAAAGTTATTTTATGAATCGAATCAAGTTAAGTTAAATATAAACAAGTCGGGTTCGAATTAAATTTAGTAAATCCCTTAATCAGCTCGAATTGTTATCCAAACGAAATATCTGTTCATACTTGAACTTGTTGAAATCATATTTGAAAAATGCTAGAAATTCCAAAAAAATACCCCAAATTTCTTACCAAATACTTGTATAATTGATACTTTTTTATTAATATAATTAAATTCCACATGCATAATTATAATTCAATATTTAATAATCACATTATTTTAAAAAAAATTGAGAACAAATTTTGACATACCTAGCAAGTAGCAACTCATCGTATTTACTAGGCCAAATTAAGCTTATGTATTTGATTGAGCAGAGCTGTGAGTTGGAATAACAGATGTAACTGTTGGTGGATTAGTTGTAACTTGCATCAAAGCACCTCATCAAATTTAATAGTCAGTTAAATATTTAAAGAGAGGAGGGACATCAACTGTTCTGTTCTGTCCTACTAGGCATGTTTATCTGACTTCACTTTTAATCACAACAAAGGAAAGCACACTTCTGTTCTGTATATACATACATACACACTCATGTGTGAATAATTGTACATAAACCCACTAGACTAGACAAAAGTCCAAAGAGGGGTGGGGGGATGAGAAATTTAGCAGCATTTTTGGTTCTTGTTCTTGTTGATGGACCCATCTTGGTTTTTGTTGATGCTAGACAACATCCTCGTTTCCCACCAATATCTACTCCTTTGTCTTCACCATATGGCTTCTCAGCTTCACAATCACTCGAGGCTTTTTCTCCAGGTACAATCTGTTTTTAACCCAAGATTTGTCCTCTTTTTCTACTATTTTGAATTTTTTGGATCATGGGGTTTGGATAAATTTCAGTTTTAAATTCTTCAAGTTTGCCTTTTTATTATCACATTGGATGCCATTTATCATAAGATTCAAGATTGTGTTTTTTCGTTTATGTTTGCTGACTGGTTTTTATGTATATTGGTTGTGTAATCAGTTGCTGAAATTGAAAGTGCAAAGCATCATATGGGATCTAATAAGAAGACAGTTATATCACTTATTGTTGCTTCTGCAGCACTGGGGTTAATCATTTTATTTTTTGTGTGTTTGAGGATTTACCGGAAACGAAACATGCTCAAATCCGAGAAGGATGATTCTCGTAGCTCAGGTATTTGGTTGTCTTCGAAATTTAGATCCATCGACGATTTTTTGAATATGCTACTTTTGACATCATTTTGTTTTTTAGCTTATGCAAAAGAATTTGTCTTAGCCCCGTTTATGGGGAAACAAAGTTCCTCCAAGATGAGTAGTACTATAGGAGCTGTGACTTTCATGGATTATAAATTACTAGAGACAGCAACAAACAATTTCCGGGAAAGTGATATTCTTGGTGTAGGGGGGTTTGGATGTGTATACAAGGGTTTGTTGGATAATAATGTATATGCTGCGGTCAAGAGATTAAACGGTGAAAGTCCTGATTCCATTAGAGAATTCCAGGTCAAATCCACTTCTTAATTTGGTATGTGTATCCAGTTCGTCTTTGTTTTGTTTTATCGAGTTTTTAACTTGTTCTTGATTTGCAGACTGAAGTTGATCTGTTGAGTAAAATTCGACATCCAAATATAATTTCATTATTGGGTTATAGCATTCATGATGATACTAGGCTTATTGTTTACGAACTGATGGAAAATGGCTCCCTTGAAACTCAATTGCATGGTAAGGCATATTCTCTTTACTTTAATGTTTATAAAGCCTTTAGATTCAATCTACTATCTTACTTGGTGAGAAGCAATCTAGTAATTCTTTATTGGAATCTCTTCAGGGCCTTCTCATGGATCAGCTTTAACGTGGTATTGTCGTATAAAAATTGCTCTTGATACCGCGAGGTGTGTTAGTTGAACAAACCATGTTACTTCTATATTTAAATAATGGATGTTGGATGTTAATATATATGTTCTTGTTTGACCAGAGGATTAGAGTATTTGCATGAGCACTGCAAGCCACAAGTGATCCATAGAGATCTGAAATCATCTAATATTCTTCTAGATTCTAACTACAATTCCAAGGTAAGAAAAACATATCAAAATTTGGCCTGTCTTTTAATACCATTAGTATTTGACTACAGCATTATTTATTTGTATCTCACTGTTATTTATTAAAATCAATTTACTCAAACCTATTTCTCTCTTGTTTGGATCAAGCTTTCGGATTTTGGTCTTGCGGTAACTCAGGGGACAAACAAAGGCAACCTCAAACTTTCGGGAACTCTGGGTTATGTAGCACCTGAGTACCTTTTAGATGGTAGGCAACCTAACTTCAATTACACAATTGCATTCATACTACTAAATAATTACATAGTAGTTACTTATCTTGCTTATAGTAAGGATGCAAAAGCATATTTATTAAACTACTAAATCTACATATTAGCTGGGCCACAAAAACAATTAGGTAGTTTTAAGTAGACTTGAGTGTATTGTTGCACATCCGATGTCTCTGAGTGTTTCTTTACGATTTTTCAACCTCTTTATTCAAGATGTTTATTTTAATATAAACACTGAAAAGTTTTGCCATCTCATATCAGATGTTAGAAATTGAGTGGCATATTATATATGGTTGGAAACTTGTGATCAAAGAGTGCTTACAGCAACAAATACTTAAGATTTGATTATATGCTCAATAAGGTCATTGGACATGTCGGTGTATTTACCTTTTGAGGTGGGCTTATATTTGACTGATGTACTTGTTTGTAACTTGAAGTTTTCACACTTAGCTTTATCTATGAAAGCTAGAATAGAAGCAAAACCGTGTTTTAAAGTTTTTACACATTTTGTAATGCAATTGAGCATTTTCCACAAGCTTTAGATATAGTACTTAATCTTATATTATTCAAATTCATAGTAATTTTAATATGTTGGTTTTGCTAATATTCTCCAGGAAAGTTAACGGATAAAAGTGACGTGTATGCATTTGGAGTTGTTCTTTTGGAGCTCTTACTAGGAAGAAGGCCAGTAGAAAAATTAGCACCATCTCAGTGCCAATCTATTGTCACATGGGTATTTATCCTTTGCTTTCAATTCAAAAGTACTTAGGTCCATTTGACATTATTTTTAATGGGGGTAGCTCATCTTAACTGCAGGCCATGCCTCAGCTCACTGACAGATCAAAGCTACCACATATCGTGGATCCTCTGATTAGAGATACAATGGATCTTAAACACTTGTACCAGGTTAGCTAAAGTAGAAAATTAAAACTTATTTACACTTATTGGGTCTATAAAACTTTGTTCTTCTGAGTAGATAATCAAACCAAATTATAATAAAGAGCACATCAGGTGAAATGGAACATTTAGCTCGGTACATTCTCTTCAACGAAGAGCACCACGTAATTTTTTATTTTTCTTTTTAATATTGCTTTATAGGTTGCTGCTGTTGCTGTGCTGTGTATTCAACCAGAACCAAGTTATCGTCCACTAATAACTGACGTCTTACACTCTCTAGTGCCACTCGTTCCCGTAGAGCTTGGTGGGACACTAAGAATAGCACAAAATAAGCCTGCACTGTCTGTACTACCTACCGAATCATAACAATGATCCTACTGATATGCTGCTGGACTTTTTTGGTATCCATGTAGCTTAATTTATAGAGTTCACTTTGCGATTGATTCTTGATATATAGATATACCGGGAAAAGTGATCACCGATCACATCTTAAAATATAACAAATGAGATCGGCAATCCTTTTTAATATTCTGAAATTCGATTGCTCGAATGTTGTAGAAAAAAACCATACATTTGTAATTTGTTATCTGTATAGGAAATTCATTCTCCTCATAATAAATTTTCATTTGCAGAAACTCTCTTTAGTGCGTGAATCGAATTCTTTTATTGCGAAGTTTCATTCGGTAACTACCATATATAGTAGTCAGATAAATGTACACTGGTCACTGGGTCACTGCCTGTCTACTTTACTTCATTCAATATGTATGTGTGGGACTGTTTGATTTATTTAAAGAGTTCTCTGTTACTTGAATAATTGTCATAAATAAAAACAAAATTTTAATTTATAGTTATGGTTGGAGTAGAAAATTAAATTTTTTTCAAGTCGGAACAAAAAAATAAGAGTAGTGTAAGAGCATCTCCAACCCACAAAAGCTCTTAGCTAAAAACCTAGGTGACATACCAAAAATGAAACTTATAGAAAATATGAAGAAAAAAAATATCACTCCAATGGGTCAAAACCCTTGTCTATCATTTTAGCCAACATGATGACATTGGCTATATTTGATGAACCACTGGATGGATACCTGTAGCAAAATTCCATATCATCTATTACCATAATGAAATAATATTTTCTATTTATAACAACTTCAAATAATAATCACTTACTATTTTTAGAATATAACCAACCATTATAGCCAACTTCATTGGAGCATAATACCTTACAGGTTCAACAAATTTTAGCTAATTATCTATTTACATCAATATAGCCGATCATTTTAGCTAATCTCATTGGAGATACTCTTAGAGGTGCCGAATTGGGGTACAAAATTTAGGTACCTAATGATGTGGCGATGTGTCAATTTGGAATGTTTTAATTGGTGATATTAATGTGAATGCAGGGGTTCATTAATTTATAGTCAATTAAATAATGACACATGTCATTTTGTACATATTTTTGTACCTAATTTGGTGGTACCTCTAACATTATTCAAAAAATAAAGAGGTAACAATAAACAATACTACTATTTGGTACCTCTAACATTATTCAAAAAATAAAGAGGTAACAATAAACAATACTACAACATATAATGCATGTTTGGCATCTTTGTTAAGCACCATATTTGATCAGAAGCTCATATCTAGTTAATCCAGTTCCAGTATACGACGACTATATAGAATCCTCTCAGCCTACAAAGGCAACTCAGGAAACAGAAATAGAGAACCATGAACCATGATCTAGAAGCTACCAATTCTGTTACACAGCTGGTGACAGCTGGAGTTTGTTAGTTAGTTAGGAAATATAGAGATAGAAGTAGTATAAAGGATTCAAGCTGTAATATAGTCTAGTTACTTCTTCTTCTTCATCTCCATCTTATCATTTCTCTGTAACAAACATAATTTCATTCAATATGATTCATAAGTTGTGAATCTAACATGGTATCAGAGCCTAAAGATCCATGGCAAGTTTAATTCTACTATGCATCTTTGTTAATTACATCAATTGATGCAGGCTTATCCTCAAATCTCTCTGTAATCTCGCTGTGAGTTGTGATCTCTCTACAATGGCGTCCTCAAGTTCTTATCTCAATGCGGCAACTGGTACTAACATTGATTCAAATCATCCATTCTATCTTCATCCTTCTGATCATCCAGGTATGATCTTGCTTACTGTCACACTTACTGAGCAGAATTACAATCAATGGCATCGTGCGATGCGTATTGCTTTATCTTCAAAGCTTAAACTTGGTTTCATTTGCGGTACTTGTGTTAAACCTGTTACTCCTGGAAATCAGTTAATGCTGTGGTCTCAATGTAATGATATTATGATTTCATGGATATTAAATATTGTTTCTCCTGAAATTCGCTTGAGTGTGATGTATATGACTGTTGCAAAAGATGTTTGGGATGATCTTGCTCTTCGATTTGCTCAAACAAATGTGCCTAAAATGTTCAACTTAAGAAAGGAACTTGCATCTTTGAGTCAAGGAACTATGTCAATCTCTGCGTATTTTACTAAATTCAGGTCCTTGTATGATGAACTTGATGATCTTGCTGAAATTCCTCACTGTAATTGTGGACATTGCACTTGTGATAACAATGCTAAACTGGAGATTTTTAATAAGAGTCTGAAATTGTCACATTTTCTTATGGGATTGAGTGAGAAATTCACCGCAATTAGAGGACATTTATTACTCATGAATCCCGTTCCTAGTCTCAGTACAACTTATAGTATATTGTTACAAGAGGAAAATCAGAGAGAATGTCAAACTAGTTCAGTGGTGACTAGTGATAATGTTGCTTTGTCAATTCGACATTTTGAGAACTCAGGATCTGCAAATTATGCATCTCAGTCCAATCCAAAGTTTCACAGTAATAAAAAGAGTGTGACTGATGCATCAATGGTTTGTGAGGTGTGTCATATGACAGGGCATACCAAGGAGAAATGTTTTTGTGTGCATGGCTATCCATCGTGGCATAGGTTTATGGTAAACCTAAACCACAGCCAAAGACTCTTGGGCATACTGCACATGTGTATAATGTCACTGCAGATGTTGGTGGTTCTTCTATTACTGTTGGCTCATCTAGTCCTGGAGAAACAAATGGTGGTTTTACTTGTACTCAATGTCAATAACTCATGACCATGATACAAACTGGTTTTAAAGAATTGTCTACAGCTGCTGCTAGTACTGGCAATATATCTGGTTACAACACTCAACCTACACATATGGCTGGTAATGTACTGCACTTTGTGTGTCATTCTAATACTAAACATTCTATGGGAGCTGATGTTTGGATACTTGACAGTGGGGCGACAGATCATATAACACCTCATTTGAATTTACTTACAGATGTTCAAACAATTAATTCTACTTTGCACTTACCAAATGGTCAGACTACAATTGTCACTCATACTGGCAAAATTATTCTACATGCAAACATAGTGTTAACCGATGTCTTATATGTGCCTAGTTTCAGCTACAATTTGTTGTCCATACCAAAACTCACTAATAGCTCTCATTGTCATGCTTTCTTCACTAAGGATGCCTGTTATCTTCAGGACCTTGTTTTGAAGAAGACTATCGAGATTGGTGAACTACAGGAGGGATTGTACTTACTTCATCATCCTGTGACTACTACTGAGCTCATACCATCTCTCAGTCCGTCTACTTTTGCTATATGCAATTCTATTATAAAGGCAGATACAACACTGTGACATGCTCGTTTAGGACATCCTTCAGCATCTTCTATGAAGTTTTTACCAGAGTTTATGTACAAATCGTCAGTTTCTTTAGGAAACTGTGACACGTGTCATTTGTCTAAGCAGACTCGACTAGCTTTCTCAGAAAGTACTTCTACTAGTTCTACTTTGTTTGAATTGCTTCATGTAGATGTTTGGGGGCAATATCGGCATAAAACTTGTAACATCCCCAAATCCGGGGTCAGGGATTTAGAGTAGTCACGATCCATGTACTCCTTGCCTTACCTGTATTACTCACACCATTCATAATTCACCTGCTCATGACCCCACAATATAAGTCTCACACACACACACACACACAGGTTAGAGTCTCAGAAACGACACAATACAACAACTGCGGAATAAATAATTATTATTACAATACCCAAGTGTCTTTTGAATCTGTCACTGATACAATTTCTAAGTAATGCTACATTACCAACTTAGCCTTCTGATGCTCACAATCCTCTCATACCATTCATATCTATACATAAGTTGAATACCAAAAGCTGTAGCCTGATTCGATTGGTTCGTACTACTCTCGAGATCACTGCTAGAAACTGTTTACGGAAACGCCTTGCGAGGTATGTGCCGACCCATTGGCATCCTGCTTCGCTGCTATATAATATATATAAAACAATAGCAAGAGTGAGCGATAGCTCAGCAAGGTAATGAAAGTGTGGCATAATTCTGCCTTTAACTCAACCCAGAATAAAGCGGGTATAAGACAATAATTTGTCAAAATATCTCGATACTGAAATTATATCCTTATCGGAATGTATTCCCAAAAACAGTACTATTATTGTACTTCAAATATCATTTTCATAATATTTCTGCAGACTCTTGCTATATTATGAACAAAGTTCTAGTATAATATAAAAGATGAGGTTTCAAAGTAAACCAATATAACCTTTCCAAAAATATCTGCTATGTAAGCAGAATATCAACACATAACTTAAAAGATGAAGTTATAAGCTGATTCAGTATAAACAACTCCCTTACCATAACTCATGTTATGTAAGGTATCCACAGAGTCATAACTCATAAAATAAAAGATGAAGTTGCATGGATTTATTGTCACTTCAATTCCAAACACTTCTCGACCCCCTGCCAACACGATTGGTTCTTCACCCCAATACATGTTGCAGGAAATATCCAAATTGGATGATGAACTAATACTGGAGTTGCTACCGCGTCCGCTGTGCCTAACCTTACTATGATCAGTAGCAGGTCGCACCGCTCAAATAGTTTTCTACATGTAGATGGAAGTATCACGACGGCCTGACATTGTCTACCGCCTTACTATGACCTCCCGGCCCATTTGGGGCAATATATAAAAGTTGGATGGGCCCACGCAACTTGACCACTTACACCACTCCTAGTTCAGATGGATTCCATGACTCTGAAACGTAAAGATCGTCCTCCTTTCCCCAAGTGTAACACTTGTTGATACGACTCCACTAAGTAGTTATATCTAGGTTGGAAAGGGAGATTCTCCAATATTTTCCAAGCTATGCTTGTTAATGGATATCGACTTGTTCCATGAATTTACCCCTCGATCATTGAGGTGGTAACACAACACTAGACTGGCAGCAATTAAATTGCTCCAAGAAAATATCAGTCCCTTGACAGTTTTGAGTTGAGAGTTCAAAAAGAGTAGTAGTCTCTTAAATCAGGTTTCCCATATTTTTGATGGTTGAGCGAACATTTAAATCCTCTTAAGAGACGGATTTAAATGGAAAACATTGTTTTGGGAACCTCTTTGGATTTTTTAAAAATAATCAATGATATTGATTAAATAAGTAAACATTAGATGAATATTCGAAATAATATTCCTTACGTAAATACTGATTAAATGAATATTCGAAAATACTATTCATTAAGTAAATATAGATGAAATGAATATTCAAAGATAATATTCATTAAATAAATAAACCTCAAATGAATATTCAAAAGTAATATTCATTAATAAATAATCCTCAAATGAATATTCAAAAATAATATTCATTAATAAATAATCCTCAAATGAATATAAAAAAAAATAATATTCATTAATAAATAATCCTCAAATGAATATTCAAAAATAATATTCATTAATAAATAATCCTCAAATGAATATTCAAAATAATATTCATTAATAAATAATCCTCAAATGAATATTAAAAATAATATTTCTCAATAAGTGAACCTCCAATGAATATTCGAAAATAATATCCTTTAAATAATTAAATTTCAAATGAATATTCAAAAGTAATATTCATTAATTAAATAAATCTCGAATGAATATAAAAAATATTCTGTAAGTCGATAATCCTCAAATGTATATAAATAATATTCCTTAAATAAAATAATTAACCCTCGAATAACAGTTACCCGATATCTTTATCGGAAAATAACCTTTAACATATACCGAAATATAATTACTTCTGATCTTAGAGAAAATCACCCGCCCTTATCCTAGGGCAAATATAAAATCCCGGCTTCTAACTAATATCCCATATCTAGCTTAGAAGCCCATAATCAAATCATTTTCAAATAATAACCTTCGAATGAGGTAATATTCAAATAACATTCCTCAAATCATTTCCAGGTAATTAATACTTTCTAGAAATATAATTAATGTTTAATAATAGCAATCCTCAGAATAATTAGTACACTGCCGCTGGAATCCCTCTGGGTTTCCACGGCTATCTCCATATCTCAAATACTGACTCCCGGTCTAGAGTCGAAAACAAGAAGTATGCTCTTATCTCTAGAGCTACAAGGTATACCGGTTTATAACTACTTTATCTCAAAGCTCATATATAAACCCAAATCAAACTCTATTTTATACAATATATAACATGTATCGCACAACTGTATAACTCCACACATGGCAACAACAGTAATATATAATCAATACTTCAAAGTATAGATTTAGAAAACTTGCCACAATACTTGCAACAAAGATTTGGTATATAAATTGGGAATACACAAGTATTGAACATAGGAAAATATACATACTCTGAATAATAGAGTAAGGTTTAGTAAACTTGCCTGATGCTCGAGAAGTGATAGGGGTTCGCGACGATGCCGGACAATCTAGACAAAGTCAAAGAAAACGCACAATTAATCCCCTGGATAATCCACTTGTACTCAATGCAGCGAAACACAACCAAGGCATTACTAGCTCGATATAGGCTCATACTAAGTCCATGTTTAGTCGACAATTACTTCAGTCGTAGGTTTAGTCCGAAATCGATCCTCGAATACAAGTTATACTTAACCATTTTCAACATTGGTTTCTAAGTCATGCTCTTAGTGGTTTTCACTTGCGCAGCCTCGGCTAACACATTTTTATAAAATCGGAAAATAATCTTTTGGACTCGAAACCTTCGTAAAAACCTTCGTAACTGCCCTTGACACTTCAATACAAAATTTTATATTTTAAAACAACTCTTAAGGGTCTCAAACATAGCCACAAAGTTGGTACATTTCTGCAATCTCATTCCTTAAACCACTTTCACTAAAATGGTCATATCTCATAAACCGTAAATCGTAATGATATGATTCTTGCGCTCACGTAAACTAGAAACAAAGTTCTACACACTCATGTTCATAACTAAAACAAAAGAGGCAGTTAGGGTTTCGGATTCTAGGCAGTTTATAGAGTTACCGAAAATCGGGCATTACGACGGCTTAAAATCGAATAATCCAATTTTGTCACAACATAACCAAGCCACACCGGGCATACCATACATCCACAACCTCAACAAACAACCAACCTACACCTCTAAGATCAGTGGTGAGGCTCAAATCCAACACCCATCATTTTACACATCTAAACAAATCCAAACAATCACTAAATCACTTAATCATGATCTTAACTTTACATGAACATCAAAACCACTTTAAAACTCATATAAAACTCAAAGGGGCAGAGGTTTATACCTTCCTCCAAGCTTTCTTGCTGCTATATTCCTTATGTAACCTTTAGATCCTTGCTTAATACAACCTTTGGAAGCCACAAACTCAATATCAAAAGCAACAAAGCAAAATACAAGTTACTATTCATCATCTTCTCCAACTGTTACTCACTGAAATCGAAGGGTAAATCACAGAGGTGAGGCGATTGCTTACCATGGTTACGTCGGGCTTCTCGAGAGCTTCGATTTGAGTGGTGGAACGCCAAAAACGGATCACGGAATCTCAAGTTACGATCACTTCTTTCTCCCCCATTTTTCTCCTCATTTCTCCCTCGGGTTTTCTCTTCAAAATGGATGAATTCTTCTTTTCTTTTTGTTTTGGCCAATTAATGATAAGGCTGATATTTTGTATTAGAAAGGGGTGAGTCACCACACTTTGGCTAGTCACAGGGACACGTGTCGAGCCATGGAGGGTCATGGTGGCAAGCAGGGACACATGTCAAGCACTGGAGGGTCATGGTGGCAAAGCAGCTTTACTAGTTTGTTTCTTTTCACATGAATGATCCAAATGTTGCATTCCTCGAATTAATCTTGTTACATGTTACTTCCATGTCTGTATTTTAATCCTGTAATGTCTCGTTGTTCCGTCTCCGTTTAATCGCGTAAAAAGTTCGCAGGGTTTCTTAAGTGTTCTATCGAAGTAGTTTATCGTAATCGTTCTTAATATCTCTAATTCTTTTATTAAATCCATATCCATGGAATTGATAATCTAAATCCTTCAATATTCCCAAATAATGATTAATCAGTCCGTTAATGGTGAAATTTCGGAGAAAACGGAAATGCTATTTTTCCAATTCTGACAGCTTTTGCATTCCTTTATTTTCATCGTAGATCACTAATACAGCTTTGAAAGTTCATTATATCGTTCCGTATATAGGGTGGTCTGAAAAACTTATTAAACGACAAAAATTTACTATTCATCAAAAGTTACTATTCATCAGTGGTTTTTCTATAATCCTTTGGATCAATATCCGTTCCAATATTCCTGGTTTATTTCTCTTTACTTCTTGCACTTAGAAATGTTCTAGTGCTTTCTCGGGCACACGCTATCTTGTTTACGGAGTTGTCGGATGCATACCAGATATCGATTTGGATGACATAAAAATACTTTTCTTCCTTGGAATATTGTATTCTTATTTTCCAGAGAGATTATTCGTATCTATATGTTCAGTCCATTCTTACTATTCTCAAAATGTTTGAAAACCGAAATTCATATTCATTTCATAACTTGATTCTCAAAGTCATTGCCACTATCCATATTTACATCAACATATAATAAAAGTTTTAATTCTACCCAAAATCTGGGGTCTTACAGTCTCCCCTCTTTAAAAGGATTCCGTCCCGGAATCACTCTGAAAACACATGGGGATATCTTTCTAGCATCTCGCTCTCTAGCTCCCAAGTTGATTCTTCCACATTATGATTCCTCCATACCACTCTGACTAGTTTGATGACCTTGTTTCGGAGTACTTGTTCCTTTCGATCTATAATTTCCATTGGTTGCTCCACATAGGTCAAGTCTGGTTGTATGTCTACGTGCTCGTACTCTACATATGCCGGGCATCTATAGTATACTGACGTAGCATTGACACATGAACCCCGTTATGACCATTCTACTAGTTTGGGGGGGTAAGGCTGGCTCGTAGGCCACCTTCCTGGCGCGTCTTAAATCTCAGATGGCCCAATGAATCTCGGGCTCACTTCCCTTTCTTTTCAAATCTCATTAATTCCTTCCTTGGAGATACCTTTAACATCACGAATCTCTAACCTCATATTTTCTATCTTGTTTGCACAGAAATACACCAGCATAAACTTGTTTGCCATTCATCAACTTGCCATTTAGCTTATCAGTAGCAGTACTATCTCTATACTCGCGGGCTTAGTCCGCATACTTTCTCTATCTGCCATGGTTGTCACTAGCCGTTTGTTGGTGAAATCTTTTGTCTTTCTAGTTTGTTGGACTAACTTGGGTTTTGTGTAAAATCTCATTCTTTAATTCCCGATCATTCGGAATCCATCTCTGTCCCATTTTAATTAAGGGTATCGGCCACCACATTGGCCTTCCCCGGGTGGTAGTGTATCTCACAGTCATAATTCTAGGTCAATTCTAGCCATTTCTCCATCTCACGTTTTCTACTATCACGGATAACTCAAAGTCCATTCATTACATTCCATAAAAATTTGTGGGTGCATTAGTCAATCCCAAAATAACCTCGCTGAAAACTCGAAGTGTCTATTCCTGGTACGAATCGCAGTCTTGGGTATATCCTCGGATTTAACTTCCAACTGGTGATACCCAGTTCTTAAATAAATTTGGAAATACACAACGTTCTTCCGCTGATCAAACAATCATTTACAAGGGTACCTATTATTTAAAGGTCCTGACAGTGGGCTGCTTGTTGGAGGTAGCCCTGGTTGAAACCTATTGGCTTTTTTTTTATTCTGTGTTCACAAACTCCGGAACAAACCTCAATAATTCGGAAAACTTGGCCTCATACTCGGTCACAGTCATGGTTTCTTGTTTTAACTCTTTAACTTTCATTTTCATCCGGGTCTCCATATATTTCCGGAAATTATTCCTGTTGCACCTCTCCCAAGTCACAATACCAGCTCCCTTTGACTCCATCGTCAATACTTATCTTGCTAACCCAGAGGTAGTGTCCATTCGAAACAACTCCTCCAAAATCTCAATTCCACTATAGGGCATTTATCTAACACCGTTGTCATTGGAGTTCACGGCACATCGCTATTTCTTTCACATATATCGATTGACACGCTTTCCATTATCATAATATCCTTGGGAGAATAAACCAATTTCATTGATATGTCACTAACATTCTATTCGTCTTAGGGATTCGCTCCTGACATAGGCGATTTCGTCGCGAATCTAATTCCTATCAGCGAATTTTGACTTATTTGACCTGGTCGGCCTCCCCTTGAAATTCAATACGGATAACAAAATTATGGGGCCTTGAAAAGACAGCTCCCATATCAAGGAAAACGTCACACACTGGTGATCGTAAGGTTATGAGTTTTAAGGTAACCTTATTGGAGGTAAGAGAATTTACCGAGAGATCAACATGATCATAAGAACTCAACGTTGTGTGCCTCACTTGAGACATTACTAAAGGTAATTAGCCTTCTTGTATTTCACAACTTACAAGTGATGGCGTCCCATCCGACTTCTATCACACAGACATATAGTCCTTGTAGCCCCTATAAGTATAGGGTTGTTCGTCTCAGTGGAAGTTGAAAAGTATGAAAGCAATTCGAGATCAATTTAATGATTATCGCCTTTCGACAATATTTCTCAAAGGGACAGCTTGGATTAAAATTGAACAGATTCCAAAGGTGCGGTTTTCCAAAGAAAATACAAAGAAAAGAATAACCACAAGATACTGGTACTTAACAAACAAGTGGTGATGTATCACCATAGGGTCATTCATTATTTGAAGAAAAGTGAAAGCTTAAATAACATCATTTGGCAGGGCTTCGAAAACCTGAAAGTAGGCATTGTGACAACCTCTGGCACAAGTGAAACTGAATATGGTTTAGCACAAGTGTTATAAAATAACTTCGAAAAGGGAATATACCCTTTATCAGAATTCTTTCCTGGAGAGAGGTCAAGATAGATCATAGATTGGGGAGGTACCCCACATAATTTGCAAATGGGGAGGGTATTACCAAGGTCTCTACGGGTGCCTTTTATGTCGGCTCCTCTAATGGATAATTGTTCCATTCTAAAGCTTTTCTTCTTCAGGCACACCCTATGGTGCTCGATACTTACGTCATTGCCGACTTATAATAGTCGCTAAGAATTCAACCATCAACATTTGTAATCGCAGGGAATTCTATTCGACTAGGCGCAAACACCTCAAGTAAGCGTTCTGTTCTATAAGAAAACTTCGATTCCGTTGTCGCCCATAGCAACGACGAATTCCATATGTCAACTGGGCGGTACTCCGGAAGATCGTTAGAAACTACAGGCTTAAATTCGGTCTCTATTTCAATCATCCTTATACCCAATATTCCTTCTTGAGATAATAAAATCCCTCAATGATATAATAGACACTATTTCCCGTGGAATCGCTGGTCGTGGGGGTTTGAAATCTCATAGCCCAAAACAATTCCTTACATTATTCTAGGCAACTAAGTACCCTTAATCGTTCGTGAAAATCTGAACATCTTGGTTCTTACGTATGCCGCCTCCTTATGGGCAACTATAACCGACTACGAGTAACAGGTTTCGTTCAAGTCGAATCAATCCACTGATACGGGCTATACTGCCTCTACCTCTTCTGCTTTGGAGACTCTACTCCATTTTCTTTGTCATATCTCTTGATGAATCATGAACGATCCTTAAACTCTCGTCTCGTCACTTATTTATCCCTTGAAGGTTCGTCCGGTCCTATTGTACGACCTCAAGTAACATACTACATCTTTATCAATTAACACGTCCTTTACAAGATTCTTTCCTTGACCCACTATGGGGTCTTCCTCTAGATCCTCCTATGGATCTTTCTTTATCGGGTCTCCGTCCATTTCAAGAAGCGCATCATCAAATGCCTACTCGAAGGCCTCGGGATCTGGCATCTCAGAGTCCCATCCATCTATAACCTATACGATTCGAGGTGACTAACCATGAAGTCCTAAGTACGGTTTCCCAGAAAAAGTCCCCTCTCGGGCTTCATCTTAAACGGTCAGGGTCATGTCCTCTAACCCGACTACGAACTCAATTTGAGCTCTAGATGTCCTTATCATTATTAAGGGTATTGTAAGACTCAATCTCCTATCGTTTCTGAGGACTGTAACCTAACTCTCTGATACCATTTCTGTAACAGCCCCAAATCCGGGGTCAGGGATTTAGAGTAGTCACGATCCATGTACTCCTTGCCTTACCTGTATTACTCACACCATTCATAATTCACCTGCTCATGACCCCACAATATAAGTCTCACACACACACACACACAGGTTAGAGTCTCAGAAACGACACAATACAACAACTGCGGAATAAATAATTATTATTACAATACCCAAGTGCCTTTTGAATCTGTCACTGATACAATTTCTAAGTAATGCTACATTACCAACTTAGCCTTCTGATGCTCACAATCCTCTCATACCATTCATATCTATACATAAGTTGAATACCAAAAGCTGTAGCCTGATTCGATTGGTTCGTACTACTCTCGAGATCACTGCTAGAAACTGTTTACGGAAACGCCTTGCGAGGTATGTGCCGACCCATTGGCATCCTGCTTCGCTGCTATATAATATATATAAAACAATAGCAAGAGTGAGCGATAGCTCAGCAAGGTAATGAAAGTGTGGCATAATTCTGCCTTTAACTCAACCCAGAATAAAGCGGGTATAAGACAATAATTTGTCAAAATATCTCGATACTGAAATTATATCCTTATCGGAATGTATTCCCAAAAACAGTACTATTATTGTACTTCAAATATCATTTTCATAATATTTCTGCAGACTCTTGCTATATTATGAACAAAGTTCTAGTATAATATAAAAGATGAGGTTTCAAAGTAAACCAATATAACCTTTCCAAAAATATCTGCTATGTAAGCAGAATATCAACACATAACTTAAAAGATGAAGTTATAAGCTGATTCAGTATAAACAACTCCCTTACCATAACTCATGTTATGTAAGGTATCCACAGAGTCATAACTCATAAAATAAAAGATGAAGTTGCATGGATTTATTGTCACTTCAATTCCAAACACTTCTCGACCCCCTGCCAACACGATTGGTTCTTCACCCCAATACATGTTGCAGGAAATATCCAAATTGGATGATGAACTAATACTGGAGTTGCTACCGCGTCCGCTGTGCCTAACCTTACTATGATCAGTAGCAGGTCGCACCGCTCAAATAGTTTTCTACATGTAGATGGAAGTATCACGACGGCCTGACATTGTCTACCGCCTTACTATGACCTCCCGGCCCATTTGGGGCAATATATAAAAGTTGGATGGGCCCACGCAACTTGACCACTTACACCACTCCTAGTTCAGATGGATTCCATGACTCTGAAACGTAAAGATCGTCCTCCTTTCCCCAAGTGTAACACTTGTTGATACGACTCCACTAAGTAGTTATATCTAGGTTGGAAAGGGAGATTCTCCAATATTTCCCAAGCTATGCTTGTTAATGGATATCGACTTGTTCCATGAATTTACCCCTCGATCATTGAGGTGGTAACACAACACTAGACTGGCAGCAATTAAATTGCTCCAAGAAAATATCAGTCCCTTGACAGTTTTGAGTTGAGAGTTCAAAAAGAGTAGTAGTCTCTTAAATCAGGTTTCCCATATTTTTGATGGTTGAGCGAACATTTAAATCCTCTTAAGAGACGGATTTAAATGGAAAACATTGTTTTGGGAACCTCTTTGGATTTTTTAAAAATAATCAATGATATTGATTAAATAAGTAAACATTAGATGAATATTCGAAATAATATTCCTTACGTAAATACTGATTAAATGAATATTCGAAAATACTATTCATTAAGTAAATATAGATGAAATGAATATTCAAAGATAATATTCATTAAATAAATAAACCTCAAATGAATATTCAAAAGTAATATTCATTAATAAATAATCCTCAAATGAATATTCAAAAATAATATTCATTAATAAATAATCCTCAAATGAATATAAAAAAAAATAATATTCATTAATAAATAATCCTCAAATGAATATTCAAAAATAATATTCATTAATAAATAATCCTCAAATGAATATTCAAAATAATATTCATTAATAAATAATCCTCAAATGAATATTAAAAATAATATTTCTCAATAAGTGAACCTCCAATGAATATTCGAAAATAATATCCTTTAAATAATTAAATTTCAAATGAATATTCAAAAGTAATATTCATTAATTAAATAAATCTCGAATGAATATAAACAATATTCTGTAAGTCGATAATCCTCAAATGTATATAAATAATATTCCTTAAATAAAATAATTAACCCTCGAATAACAGTTACCCGATATCTTTATCGGAAAATAACCTTTAACATATACCGAAATATAATTACTTCTGATCTTAGAGAAAATCACCCGCCCTTATCCTAGGGCAAATATAAAATCTCGGCTTCTAACTAATATCCCATATCTAGCTTAGAAGCCCATAATCAAATCATTTTCAAATAATAACCTTCGAATGAGGTAATATTCAAATAACATTCCTCAAATCATTTCCAGGTAATTAATACTTTCTAGAAATATAATTAATGTTTAATAATAGCAATCCTCAGAATAATTAGTACACTGCCGCTGGAATCCCTCCGGGTTTCCACGGCTATCTCCATATCTCAAATACTGACTCCCGGTCTAGAGTCGAAAACAAGAAGTATGCTCTTATCTCTAGAGCTACAAGGTATACCAGTTTATAACTACTTTATCTCAAAGCTCATATATAAACCCAAATCAAACTCTATTTTATACAATATATAACATGTATCGCACAACTGTATAACTCCACACATGGCAACAACAGTAATATATAATCAATACTTCAAAGTATAGATTTAGAAAACTTGCCACAATACTTGCAACAAAGATTTGGTATATAAATTGGGAATACACAAGTATTGAACATAGGAAAATATACATACTCTGAATAATAGAGTAAGGTTTAGTAAACTTGCCTGATGCTCGAGAAGTGATAGGGGTTCGCGACGATGCCGGACAATCTAGACAAAGTCAAAGAAAACGCACAATTAATCCCCTGGATAATCCACTTGTACTCAATGCTTAAACACGTAAGCGAAACACAACCAAGGCATTACTAGCTCGATATAGGCTCATACTAAGTCCATGTTTAGTCGACAATTACTTCAGTCGTAGGTTTAGTCCGAAATCGATCCTCGAATACAAGTTATACTTAACCATTTTCAACATTGGTTTCTAAGTCATGCTCTTAGTGGTTTTCACTTGCGCAGCCTCGGCTAACACATTTTTATAAAATCGGAAAATAATCTTTTGGACTCGAAACCTTCGTAAAAACCTTCGTAACTGCCCTTGACACTTCAATACAAAATTTTATATTTTAAAACAACTCTTAAGGGTCTCAAACATAGCCACAAAGTTGGTACATTTCTGCAATCTCATTCCTTAAACCACTTTCACTAAAATGGTCATATCTCATAAACCGTAAATCGTAATGATATGATTCTTGCGCTCACGTAAACTAGAAACAAAGTTCTACACACTCATGTTCATAACTGAAACAAAAGAGGCAGTTAGGGTTTCGGATTCTAGGCAGTTTATAGAGTTACCGAAAATCGGGCATTACGACGGCTTAAAATCGAATAATCCAATTTTGTCACAACATAACCAAGCCACACCGGGCATACCATACATCAACAACCTCAACAAACAACCAACCTACACCTCTAAGATCAGTGGTGAGGCTCAAATCCAACACCCATCATTTTACACATCTAAACAAATCCAAACAATCACTAAATCACTTAATCATGATCTTAACTTTACATGAACATCAAAACCACTTTAAAACTCATATAAAACTCAAAGGGGCAGAGGTTTATACCTTCCTCCAAGCTTTCTTGCTGCTATATTCCTTATGTAACCTTTAGATCCTTGCTTAATACAACCTTTGGAAGCCACAAACTCAATATCAAAAGCAACAAAGCAAAATACAAGTTACTATTCATCATCTTCTCCAACTGTTACTCACTGAAATCGAAGGGTAAATCACAGAGGTGAGGCGATTGCTTACCATGGTTACGTCGGGCTTCTCGAGAGCTTCGATTTGAGTGGTGGAACGCCAAAAACGGATCACGGAATCTCAAGTTACGATCACTTCTTTCTCCCCCATTTTTCTCCTCATTTCTCCCTCGGGTTTTCTCTTCAAAATGGATGAATTCTTCTTTTCTTTTTGTTTTGGCCAATTAATGATAAGGCTGATATTTTGTATTAGAAAGGGGTGAGTCACCACACTTTGGCTAGTCACAGGGACACGTGTCGAGCCATGGAGGGTCATGGTGGCAAGCAGGGACACATGTCAAGCACTGGAGGGTCATGGTGGCAAAGCAGCTTTACTAGTTTGTTTCTTTTCACATGAATGATCCAAATGTTGCATTCCTCGAATTAATCTTGTTACATGTTACTTCCATGTCTGTATTTTAATCCTGTAATGTCTCGTTGTTCCGTCTCCGTTTAATCGCGTAAAAAGTTCGCAGGGTTTCTTAAGTGTTCTATCGAAGTAGTTTATCGTAATCGTTCTTAATATCTCTAATTCTTTTATTAAATCCATATCCATGGAATTGATAATCTAAATCCTTCAATATTCCCAAATAATGATTAATCCGTCAGAAAACGGAAATGCTATTTTTCCAATTCTGACAACTTTTGCATTCCTTTATTTTCATCGTAGATCACTAATACAGCTTTGAAAGTTCATTATATCGTTCCGTATATAGGGTGGTCTGAAAAACTTATTAAACGACAAAAATTTACTATTCATCAAAAGTTACTATTCATCAGTGGTTTTTCTATAATCCTTTGGATCAATATCCGTTCCAATATTCCTGGTTTATTTCTTGCACTTAGAAATGTTCTAGTGCTTTCTCGGGCACACGCTATCTTGTTTACGGAGTTGTCGGATGCATACCAGATATCGATTTGGATGACATAAAAATACTTTTCTTCCTTGGAATATTGTATTCTTATTTTCCAGAGAGATTATTCGTATCTATATGTTCAGTCCATTCTTACTATTCTCAAAATGTTTGAAAACCGAAATTCATATTCATTTCATAACTTGATTCTCAAAGTCATTGCCACTATCCATATTTACATCAACATATAATAAAAGTTTTAATTCTACCCAAAATCTGGGGTCTTACAAAACTCATGGAAATTGTTCGTACTTTCTCACTATAGTGGAAGATAAATCAAGAGCAACTTGGGTGTTCTTGTTTGCAGATAAATCTCAGGTGTCTACGATTTTGTTGCAGTATTTTGCCTATGTTACTAAACAATTTAGTTGTGATGTCAAACTGCTACGGTCAGATAATGGGTCTGAGTTTATGAGCAATCATTTTGAAACTCAACTAGCAGCTATGGGAATTGTTCATCAGAAAAGTTGCGTCTACACTCCACAACAGAATGGAGTTGTGGAGCGTAAACATAAGACGTTACTCAATACTGCTAGAGCATTACTTCTTCAGGCATCTCTTCCTCTTACGTTTTGGGGGGACTGCATTCTTGCTGCTACCTACCTTCTTAATAGAACTCTTGTTCAACAGCTTAACGGATTGTCTCCCTATCAAATTCTGTTTAGCCAACCTCCTTCGTATAATCATCTTCGAGTGTTTGGGTCTTTGTGCTATGCCACCAATGTGCTTCCTCATAAAGACAAATTTAGTAATAGATCTTTCAAATGCTTATTTCTTGGCTATCCCTTCGCTCAAAAAGCATACAAGATCATGGATTTAGAGACCAGAAAAGTGTTTCTGTGTCGAGATGTTCAGTTTGTTGAAAACGTTTTTCCATTTCAGACTATTTCCTATTCCTCTACTCCTGCTCATTTATTTTCAAACTCCTCTACTTGGATGTCTGATCCTTTCTATGATTTAGATGATAGTGTTTTACTTGGTTCTTCTAGACCAGAGTCAACACTGAATACTGATGCATCGGTCTCTAACAATAATGAGCTTACTATTGATTCGTCTGAGGGCACAGATGTTTCTTCTCAACTCCCAGTTCGTCAAAGCACTAGAACTCGTACTATTCCCACAAAATTTCAGGATTTCACTGGACTTCCTACTACATTTCATTCCAAAGTAAATGCCCTATCTGTCTCCGCTGCTTCTTGTTTTTCAAAACCATATCAGGCGTTTATAGCTAATGTAAGTCATATTCCTGAACCAACTTCTTATAAAATTGTGTGTCAGCATTCTGTATGGTGTGAAGCCATGGCAGTTGAATTAGCTGCCCTTGAAGCTAATCACACATGGAAAATTGTTCCACTTCCTTCTGGTAAACGTGTTGTGAGTTTCAAATGGCTATATAAGGTTAAGTTTAATCAAGATGGCTCTGTTGAGCGTTATAAAGCTCGACTGGTGGCTCGTGGTTTTACTCAAACAGAGGGTCTTGATTACTTTGAAACATTCGCTCCAGTGACTAAAATGTCTAATGTGCGTGTGTTATTGTCTCTTGTTGTTGTTAGTCACTGGTCTGTTACGCAAATGGACGTTACTAATGCATTCTTATATGGCGATTTAGAGGAGGAGGTTTACATGAGCATTCCTCCAGGTTATTGCTTACCGGTTGAGTTTGCTTCGTATTCGTCTAAGATTCCTCTTGTCTGCAGATTAATTAAATCGCTCTATGGGCTTAAACAATCTCCCAGAAAATGGTTTATTAAATTCCGGTCTGTTCTTCTGGGTTATGGTTTTAAGCAGGCTAGTTCTGAGCATAGCTTGTTTGTTTTCTCTACGGCTCCTGTTTTTCTTGCTATACTTGTGTATGTAGATGACATTTTGGTGGTTGGTAGTGCTCAGGATGCTATTACAACTATTAAATCTCATTTGGCACTCCATTTCAAAATTAAAGATTTGGGTCCGGTAAAATACTTCTTGGGAATTGAGGCTGCTCGCTCAACTAGTGGCATTTACTTGAATCAACGTAAATATACTCAGGATATTATCTGTGATATTGGTTTTGAGAATGCTCGGGTGACTTCTATCCCTATGGATCAAAATCATACTCTTTTAAGTAACATCACTTCTCTGTTTCTTTTCAATCATGCGCCTTATCGCCGTCTAGTGGGTCGTTTGATCTATTTGACAATAACTCGTCCCGACATATCATATGTTGTGCATGTACTGTCCCAATTTCTAGCTTCTCCTCGTCAATGTCATCTTGATGCTGCATTCAAAGTGGTTCGATATCTCAAACACACATTGGGTCAGGGTTTGTTACTATCTGCAAACAGTTCTTTACAACTTACTGCTTATGCTGATGCTGATTGGGGAGGATGCCCTCTCACTCGCCAGTCTTTAACAGGTTATTTTGTTACATTGGGTTCGTCTCTAATATCATGGAAGTCGAAAAAACAACACATTATTTCTCGTTCATCTGCAAAGGCTGAGTATCGGGCATTAGCAGATGTTTGCTGTGAATTGACTTGGTTGCTTAATCTGTTTTCTGAACTCGGTGTTGATTGTTTACAACCAGTTACCCTTTTCTGTGATAATCGCTCAGCTATGTATATTGCTGCCAATCCAGTCTTCCATGAACGTACAAAACACATAGAAATCGATTGTCATTTGGTCCGTGAAAAGCTTCAGCGTGGGGTTATTTCTACTGCATACATTGCATCTCAAGAACAACCTGCTGATCTCCTAACTAAGGCTCTCTCTTCTGGATCTTTGCGTTATCTGTTGTCCAAGCTTGGTGTGCTCAATCTATTTTCGCCTCCAAGTTTGAGGGGGGATGACAACTATATAGAATCCTTTCAGCCTACAAAGGCAACTCAGGAAACAGAAATAGAGAACCATGAACCATGATCCAGAAGCTACCAATTCTGTTACACAGCTGGTGACAGCTGGAGTTTGTTAGTTGGGAAATATAGAGATAGAAGTAGTATAAAGGATTCAAGTTGTAATATAGTCTAGTTACTTCTTCTTCTTCATCTTCATCTTATCATTTCTCTGTAACAAACATAATTTCATTCAATATGATTCATAAGCTGTGAATCTAACAATATATTCAAGCCATTTTTTCATATGAACTTTTAACTACTTATCTAACTTATAAGTCAAAGTAGAATCAAAAATACTTTTTGCTCTCACAAAATAATCCTTCTTCACAGACACCTTCTCATACCCCTCCAATTCCATTCCTTCCCGTCAGCGAGCTCCATTCGTTTAAAAATTAAAAATCATCTTGTTATTCACTAGCTTCATATCCGTGAATGCACGAAATTTTTTTAAATTATTAATATATTTTTTCTATTTTAAGTTTGTTTTTAATGTTTTTATTTTTTTCCCCTAAAATGTTAGCCTAATTTATTTCAAATTTATAAGCTTTTTAATAAAAATTTAAGTTGATAATAATTTTTTTCATATATTATTTTGGTTTGTTTTATATTTTTGGAAAGTGGTTATTTATTTGTTCATTCATTATTTTTTCATATTTAAGTTTGATAACTTTTAGTGTGAATATTTGTTAGTATTATATCATATATGATTTTATACTTAAAAACATAATTTGTCACTATAATTATTAACCCAATTTAAGTAAAATCATTTTATAATTTCTACAAAAAAAAGAGTAAAATATTACTAACTTATAAATGAAAATTTACCAAAAACTTTACTGAATTATCCGAACACTAACAACTTATAAGTAAACATTTACTTATAATTTATTATCACTTATTTTAAATAAATAAATAAAGTAACTTATACACAAACAATATCATAATATAGTCCATGAGAAAGACCGATAATAAAATGTAAGTTCTCATTGAATAATTAAAAAGTTTTTAATATTGTAAGTAAATATCTGTATTAGATGCTTCACCATTTGATAAAAAAATATAATGATTAAATTCGAATTCGTCATTTGATAAAAAGATTATAATGATTAAATTCAAATTGTAATCAGCTTTAAGTAGTACCGATTTTAACATTATAAATAAACAATATGTTCATTACGAGTCTTGCATTGTCATTTGATAAACAACTTAAATTATGTGCATGTTTAGAGTATCTTAAAAAAATTGACTTATACAATAAGTGTCATATATGAATTCTTAGATTTTTGAATAAATTTACTTATAAATTAGTTACAAATTTGCTAATTTATATTTTAAAAATAATTATTAAATACAATAAGCTAAATACATATATTTTAAATTAAAAAAAGCATTTAAAATACAAATGTAAAAATATGAAGTATTAAAAGACAAAGAAATCAAACAATAAGTCGGAAAATGTACGTGTTACTCCCTATGTCCCTCTCATTTCTTTACACTTTCCTTTTTGATACGTCCCTCTCATTTCTTTACATACCAAAAATAGTAACATTTTATAATATAAAATTCAATCACATCCACTACTTTCCTCCACTGTACATACTGTATACCCACTTTATACATTAAATATTGATTGGTTCCACCACTTTACTCATTTTTCTCATTTTTCCCATTTTTTCCTATTAATTTATATTTTTTCTTAACCTCCGTGTCGTCCCCTCAATGTAAAGAATGGAGGGGGACAGAGGGAGTAGTTTATAAGTTGGGTCGGCAAACACCATCCATAAGTTATTACGCGTATCGATGAGAAGTGATGTAAAAGGCGATAATCTGATTTAATCGATAAAAACATTGTAGAAATTAATCAAATAATATGAATAAATTAGAATGATTAATGATTAATCGGGATTGAACATTTTTATATGTAATTATTTATAATGTACAATTAATTTGTTAATTTAGTTATACATATATGATATTTATCAAAAAAAAAAGTTATACATATATGATTATCATATAGTTTTACAAATATTTAAAAATATTGTAAGATTGAAAAAAATAAAAAATAAAAAATTTAACTTTTGAATCGGAGATTTTTAGGAATATGTTGTTCTTGATGATAAACATAAAACACTTAGTAGAATTTGTGTAAAGTCATTTTGTAGCTGTCAACGAAATGGCATGCTTTGCAGCATTCCGTTGACAGGAAGCTCATCAACGAAATGAGTGATGTAGCAATTGCACTGTACAATACTTCTAGTTTGATATGCATTTCGTTGTAGATATTGGATAGGTTTTCTAAATCATGTTGACTAAGTACTAGATAGGCAAAATAGGTTGGTTAATTGTAAATATATTATGCCTTGTAATTTTGCCTAAGTGAAGACATGTCAACGGTATGAAGATTACTCTGTCAACGGTATGGAGTTTACTCATCAACGAAACGAAGATTACTCATCAACGAAACGAAGAATAAAGCTATCAACGAAACACACCTTACTGCTATCAACGAATAATTATCACTTTTCTGAATAGTTGACAAAGTGATAGTGACAGTTTTCTAACAGATCAAAAGGAGATGTGGAAGTGTACTTTGCATTGGAAACCATTAAAATGGACATGGGGAATAAGGAAACATTCCAATTTCCAATCTGGTTATTGAGTGGGATCACTATAAGACTGAAGACAGAAGACAAAGATCTCCAAGGACCATTGGACAAAAGGGGTGAAAAGCAAGCTATTGACGGTTACCTTTAGTGTAGCCAAAAATAGTTTTGTAAACTTGGGAATATATATATAACCAAGTGTAGCAGTTAAAATAGAAGTAAGAGAAGAAAAACAAATAGATTGTATTAGCTATCTTTGAGAGCATACTTCTCTACATTCTTGTAACTGAGCAGTTGTGTACTTTTTGTATCACAGATTATTTCCGCAATAAAAATCACTTCAGTTGGATCATCAAACAATCCAACTGAAATTATTAAGTGCTTGTGGTTTTTATTTTATAAGTTCAGTTTTAATTTGTAAGTTATTTTTAAGTTTGAAAAATATCAAGAATTGTATTCAACCCCCCTTCTACAATTCTGTTAGGTCATTTGGGATTAACAGAGATCAATATGAGAGGAAAATTAAGTGATTTCATGATTTAGCTGTTTAAAATATTAAATACAAAAATTATTATCTTTTTACTTTTATTCAATTTTCTGTTTTTTAATTTATAATTATTTTTGACTAATTTTAAACCTTTTGGCCAAAATTTGACCGATTAAGCCAAATTTTGACCGCGTAAACCAATATTTACCTATACATGATTGATTTTTACGAAAATAATTTTTAATCTAATTTTGTATAATTAAATTGATTAATCACCGTCTAGTGATCAAACTGAGACCGATGCAGTGATAATTTACGGAAATTAATTAAGTAGCACCGACTCATTTATCAACTGGATATTAGTTTTGCTTTGAGTTAACAGTGAAAAGAAAGTCGTCGACTTCAACTCGCAAGAATTACAATTCACAACAGAGAAAACGACGAAATGTCAAAAAAGTGCAATTAAATACGAACATGCAGTCAATTTAATTTATGTAATCCATTCAATAGGCCGTTTAAACATCCTATTCAAACGTGAGGAAGATACTCATCCAATTGATTGTACATTTTCTAGAATCTGATATACTTTTTGTTGAAGTCAATTTTCGTCAAGGACAAAACTTCAAGATTAAATTTATATTTGAGTATTCGGATAGAGATAATAAGAATAAAGATGTATCTAAAAAATACAATTAGGGTTTTTGAGATATTTGGAACTGCTCTTGAGAGTTTGTAATCGGTTGTGATGTTCGGATCCCTCTCAAGGTGCCTACGTACCCTTATTTATAGAGATCAAGTCCACGTAGTTCTATTCAAGATAAGATTGTATCTCCGGTAATTTCGGGCCCAACCCATATTTTTCTTTGACGGCAAGTAATATTTTTGTTTTGGCAGCAAGTAATGTCCATACTGAGAATATTTTGAGTATCCGGATCCTTCTAGAATTAAGTATCTGATAATGTAGTATTTTTCACCGCCTTAAGTATTGGACCCGATTTTATGGGCCGTTTATTGGATTGGCACCGACATATTTGCAGAATGATGATGACGTCTTCGGACACATCCATTATTTGATCAAAGTAAACCCATGCTAGAATAGTCTTCGGAAACAAATATATTGGCCCATGCTTCGGATACAAAATAAATATAATTTTTGTATCAACACTTTTTTTAATAAATTAAAACAATTTGTAAAATATTAAACTTCACATTTCAACATGCGAATTTAATTTCACGTGATTTGTAGGTTTATTTCAGCGATCATTGTAAAAATTGGTTTTTTCTTTGTGTTTTTTTTATTATGTATTTTATGATAAAATTAATTATAATTATATTTAAAATCAACTTTTAATGTATCAAATAAAACACATTTAAACTCTAACCTGGACAGGATTAATAAGTTTCGTAGACATAACAATTTTCTAACACCAAAAACACTTGCGGTTGTTATGTTTAAAGTTGATTGCTGAAATGATGTGATTAGCAATTGAATCCATAGTTTCTCAAAGATGCAAGCTCATTCATATATTATATCTTCTAGTTGTACTAACAAATCCCATGTCAATTTGGGTTAAGTTATGATTCATGAATCATGATATTGATGTAAGCAAGTATTGATTTTGATATTCATGTAACAGATTACCAGTAATACAGTTCCGATGCAAAATTACAGTAAAGTGACGTCATCAAAAATATATGGTAAAGTCTTGTGCACCGACTTGCCTAGTAAAGAAAGGTAGTGCAAACCTAGTTTTCCAAAAAAAATTATGTTCCAGCATAACACCTTGGCATCTCAAAAAATGGAGATACATTATTACAACATCCTGATCAAAGTTGTAATCAACTTTCAAGGAATTTGACTCTCGAAAAATCTTCAATGTCTTGCCTAGTGTATTTAAATTGTTCATTCTAGCTAACATTGTAGAAGGAGTCTACAATGGCATCCGCAAGATATTCACATTTTGCTGAAGACAAACCAGCCAAAGAAATTCTTCCGTCCTTGGTCATGTACACATGCCACTTGTCGGTCATATTGTCGCTCTGAGATGACAGGGAAAGTAAATAACATAAGAATGGCTCACAGAATATGCAGCAAGGTTGTGTTACAAACACATACTAAACAATATATTTGAAGTACTCTATGGCAGTACAATGTACTGAAGCCAAAGATGATCATAGGCAGTCGATATTAAAGAAAAAAAACATCCTTGTTCAAGAAGAACAAAAACAGTGTGTTCAGGATATGTAAGAGGAGGTTTGTAAATATTCTCTAATCCCTACCAATGAATCCTACCACAAAGTATAGGGAGAAAAAAATTATATAATTTGATGAATCAAATATTTTACTATATTCGCAAATACCCTCTAAGATTTATGTCATTAGCTTACCCAAATATATAATTTATTGCAGTTAAATTTCAACTAGAGGTATTTGTGCTAATCTCCCTACTCTGTGAAAACTAGCTCTGCCCTTCTCTCAATTGGAGCTGAAACCTCAGACTTGTGAAATTTGCAGAAAAAAAATGCATATAACATGGTACATATGAAAGAAGTTCACCTGAGCTTTATTTAAGCCTGTGAAAGAAAACATGCCAATCTGTTTGAGTATATATGACCAGTCCTTCCCACTTTTATCTTTTGCGCATATGCTGTCATATAATTTCTGTCTGACACTCTTTATCCTACCAGCCATCATTTCCATCTCTTCTTTCCATTCATTAAAGAGAGTAGGATTGCCTACAACATTAGCAACAATCCTAGCACCATGAACAGGAGGGTTCGAGTACATTGGTCGAGCAAGCCTCTTCAATTGGCTCTTAACCCTAAAAGAACAGTATGTGAGTTGGTAAAGCGACAGAGTAGTAAAAAATATACAAGTTGCCTTAAAAATAGTTATGCACCATGGTAACTAGATTGTTGACTACACCTGTAGCCCTACAGGCTACAATGTCAGACCAAGTATAGAGTTTAATTTGTTTATAAGTCTCAAAATTTTAATTCAATCACCAATGCACAATCTAATAGATAGATAAAAGAGTACCCACACACATGTGTGTATATTTAGATCGCATGTGTACAAAGCACAGAAACTGTAAAGAAAATCAGCCAGAATATGCACGTACGGATGACTGAACATAGAAAAAAATACAAATATTATGCTCTTAGGTTTCAGATGGTAATGTCCATGTGCAAGCAACACGTTTTTTCGGTTCCCTAGCTAGTTAACACAGAAAAAAACATGCTCACTACATAAAGTGGAAGCTATAAAGAAATACTAGCACAAAAACATAGGGAGTACGTCCTAGTTGCATCCAACTTGCTCTTTCTCATTTTCTTCCTTATGTCATATTTGCAGATTTATTTTACATCTTGAATTGACATTATAGCTTTTCCACAGGACAATAACTGGATAAGGCTGTCCAGTGTGGATGGCTTTTAAGGGATTGTCACCTGGATAAAATGTAGTAAATTGCATAGTACTTTTTAAAACTGTAATTTCTCCATCTTCAACAATTTTGAGTAGGACTTTAATATTCTATTCTTTTTTTCCTGTTATGGTCATTCATCAACTGCAGAAATTTAAATACTAACACACACATGCCTCCATTGAGGCTTGAACCCTCTACCTCTTACTACCATGAGGAGAGAGGTATTAGTTGGGCTAAGCCTTGCAGTTGCAGATTAGTACCTTCATTTATAAGAAAGTGCTGCCTACTATTGTCTCAGGATGCAAGTCAAGTGAGACAGCATATAGACCTTAATTTTTAAGATCTACATTTTACTGTATAACAAAATTGAATTACATTTATTCTGCAGGTCCACTTAATAACTAAAAAAAACAAACAGGAAATTATATATAGGGTCATCAAACCTTGTTGCGGCATCCGCTGATGAGCAAAGAACATTGATTGCACCGATCCTTTCTGCATAGAGGCCCAAGTTTTTACTATATGATTGGGCAACTAAAAGCTCCAGTCCACGTGAAGCAAACAATCTCACTGACGATGCATCTTCGTCAAGACTTCCACTTGCAAATCCCTGTATCGCAATGAGTTCCGGAATATAACATTTACTATTATAGTTTGTAAAATGAAAACTTCACTTTGTTCTGCAGAATGGAATTATACTGTTGACATAGCAACAACTTAAGCAGAAAATGATATAATACATATGAAGATATTCAAGCAGGATTTCTTGTTTTGTTTTAAAGTTTATTATAGAACTTATTTTTATTTCTCTTATAAAACTAAAACGACCATACCTGGTATGCAACATCGAAAAATGGAATGTGCTTTTTCTCCTCAATTGCATCAGCAATTTTAACCCATTGCTCAGGGGTTGGATCAATACCTGTTGGATTGTGAGCACATCCATGAAGCAACACAAAAGATCCCTCAGGGGCAGCCTGCAGGAAAGTATAAGATTATAAACATAAACAATAAGAGTAGACTAGATGCACTAAGCTTAACTGATATACAGAAGTAGAAAGTAAAGCAGAGGCAGCCCACATTCTAATAATTAGTCCACAGAGAATAAGGTATAAAAGAAAGATTCATTTGCAGTTGTATAGAAAGTGCTGGCACCATCATGCACTACATACAAGAAAATAAATCTCAACACTGATACAACTAGATCAAAAAGTATAAAATTCATAAAACCGATATCCATTTTCTCTACGGGCCTAACTTCATGCAACTAGAACAAAGAGTTTAAACTTTAAATTTCTATAAAATAAATAAATTTGGGGGGGGGGGGGGGGGTGGAGGACAAGTTAAAACAAGAAACTGACACCCTTTGCGGCTCCAAGGTTTCCTCCAAAAAGTTTTCAGGTACATTTATCAAGTGAATAAACCTTTTTCACTCTTTAATCTACGTGGTCAGTTTTTTTGAAATACATAAAAAAAGAAAAAAAAAACAGGTTTAGCTAGCCCCAAAGTTCATCTTTCGGAACCCTGGTATTCTTCTAATTAATACCTCTGACTAATAGAGGCCCAAAAAAATGTTTATAAAACATTTTTTATCTGCTAGGAGCTGCTAATCATCCATCTAATAATGTTTTCCTTCTTCAGCATCTCCTATCTGGTTTAATATCTTCTCATAAGTCATATTTTAACCAACCTTACTTTAAATCTTTCATTTTGCTTTTAAAACACGAGATGCTCCTATTTTTAGAAAAGAAAATTTACTTCTAAAGATTGGTAAAGAAAACCTTTTCTCTGTGTTTGATTGGAGCGAATAGAATGGGGAAAGAATGAAATTAAAGATTATTAAGAAAATTCAAGGGGAAAATAAAGGATATAAACAATTTTGAGAGAGGGCGAATTTGTGGAGCATTTGTTTTCAACATTGTAGTTTGAGCTATTGTTTAGATTGAAAGAATGAAATACTGTAAAATTGCTTCCACTCTACCTCAGTGTCACTCATACCAACCAAAAACAACATTAATATTGGCACACTGCACAGCTGGAGATTATTTGCTATCAGTACTGCATTTGGATCAGCTTCAGGTGCAGTCTATATCTTTGTGCAATGTGCCATACGCACATAGCTCCGGTCAGTGTCTTAGGATACATGAACTAATAAAGTAAACTATGCCTCACGAAATGTAAACTAAAGTTAAATCACATGACATTTCAATATCCTATTTTGGAACAGAAAATAGAGAGGAACGAGGAAAATTTTGAAATGAAAAGTAACTGCAGGTGCAAATTTAGAAGGGGTTTCTACCTGCAGACTAAGGGTTCTATATCAGCTTCAGTTTTAATCAAATATCAACAATAAATAAACCAGATTCTATCTTGTAATCATAATAAACAAGCTAGTAAAGGACAATCCATAATGTAACAGCATGAAAGGATATGAGTAGTGGCAAGTCAGTGAAGATAAAAACAGTGGTTAATGCACAGTTGCAGAAACATGAGACAAAAGATAAATTCACATTTGGCATCTCGGAAAGGAAACATAAAGTTGAATCGTCATTACTTTAATATCTGATAACATCCCATCAAAATCTAAACCGACTGTTTTTGGGTCATAGTAGCGATATTCAGACCACGGAACTTTAGCGTCATTGAAAATGTTCTTGTGGTTACCTGCAATTTTATTTCAACTCCGAGCCGTTAGTTTTGTTTATAGAAATACTTAAGAAGTTTAGTAGAGTGATGATACCCACCCCATGTTGGTGAAGATATTAGAACTTTTGCACCAGGAAAATAGCGTTCTATAAGCGCTGCAGCAAGCCGAAGAGAACCAGTTCCAGAAAGTCCTTGAACAGTTGCAACCTAAACGTTGAAATAACACGAAGGGAAATAAGATATACATGTCTGAAAGTTGTATATAAATTTTCTTTTGAGAAGTGCTGAATATTATGTCCGTACTCTTTGTTGCTGAATCACTGGATTGTCTGCTCCAAACAGTAACTCTGCTGTAGCTTTGTTGAATGCAACCAATCCTTCAATGGGTAGATACTAAACAAAGCATATTAAAAAATGTATTCAAAGAATATAGCAATAATGATGATAATCTTTATGTAACAAAATTCAACACTACTATAGCTACTGTACCTCCTTGTTTTCTCCACTCTCCAACATTAAATTCTCTGCCTACAAAACAAACAACAACTAATGTCAGGACCCAATATTCAACAACTTAGTCCAAGTATATTTCTACACAAGCTTTTGCAATTTCAACATTACTAAGAAATAATTTGAGGCGAACTTCATTTATCTCAGTTTATACAAGGCAAAGGGTTTAAAATGATAGTCACATTAGTTTTTACATTATGGTAAAAATGTAATTACTTGCCAAGAGATTAACAAGAAACCATTCACCTTCTTGACAACTTTAAGCACATATGGTTGTAGATCTTCAGTTCGATATGCTCCGACACCAAGGTTTAGCTTCATTTCATGGGTGTCTGCTTTAAATGCTTCAGAAACACCAAGGATTGGGTCCGGAGGCGCCATCGTTATACTCTCAAATCGAGAAACATTAGTAGCAACAGACATTGTAACCTTACTAAGAGACTGCAAATAAATAATAAATAGAAGTAATTAGCCAAGAAATATTAACAAATAGAAAAATGGGGCAGAAGACATGAAAACTGGATGTAAAAAGGAATGTTTTCATGAGGGTAAATGGTTGGGTGTGGGGGATTATGTAGATGTTTAGGTTTTTTGCTTTGTGCTTGCGTCCGGAGCTATTCTTCCTGGATTAACAATTAAAATTTCTTGTTCTTTGTTTCTTTCTAAACTCCATTTCACAGTCCATAATGGTTTCAACCAGCCTCAAATAAGGGAATGTTTAAGTTACATTTTTGAAAATATAATTTCTATCAGTGTGAAGACAAATTAAATACAATGTCAATCACGAAAAGCTTTCAACTTTACCAAATATAATGGTCTGTAGAGTGGACAGCAGTCAATATTTTTTATGAGTGACATAATTCACTTCATATACAATACGTAAAAACTGGTATCGATTAAGAAAAATTAAAGCAAACCAAACGAGCCAAAGTCAAATCACAATTTTCAGTATAACAAGAACACTTAAGTGGCAATGAGGGTGTGTGTTAACCTCAAGAACACTTAAGTGGCAATGAGGGTGCGTGTAAACCTCAAAAACATTAACAAATTCACAAGAAACTGAAGTAAATCTCAAAAGTCCTTAAGTCTACATACTGATAACATGAACTATCTTACCTTTGTCCTCATGAAGGAAGGTTGTTTTCCCTGCCATAATAATGAATTAAAATTACAGCTGCCAAGCTTCACTTTTTCCTGTTGAATACAACAGAACAAGGTCTTACAAAAAAAAAAGAGCACTACCAATAAGTGAAGAACCACAATATGTTTACAATTATTTTTAAATTTCCTAATTCGTTAAATCCCATTTTGAGAAAAATAAGTAAGCAATCACAGATGGACAAATGAAGCATAAAACATATCTTACGCTATTCTCAAAACTGATCCACAACAGAGTTATACTTAAACATACAGAAACCAGTAACATTACCAAAGGAAATAAATACTTAGAAATTTAAAGCATTTGGGGATAACATATGATCAGATAAGAATTGAATGTTAAAATCTAAGTTACAATGTATCCAAGTTAAAAAAAACAAGAATGCACACACACACACACACACACAAAGATCAAGTATAATTAGTAGTAAAATTGAGCTTAGCTGAAGAGATAACATTTGGAGTGGATGATAAAACAGAGAGAATCGCGGAAGAAGAAGCAGCCATGTCAATCTGTATGTATGTATCTGTGTATATACACACAAAAAAAAAACAATAAATAAGGGGGTGAGATCAAAAATCAAATGAATGCAGAGAAAGTAATGAGTAAGAGCAACCAAAAGATTGTTAAATCGAAAAGGGGTGATGAACAAAATTAGAGCTTTGATTGCTTACTTGTGATCAAGATTTAATTGTGTGTGTATTTTTCTTTGTAAGAAGGGGGACTGGACTGTACTTGGTTTCACTTTACTTTGGAAATTTCGCCAAACCTCTTCTTGTTTTGTTTCATTCAGATTGAGATGTACTTGTCCTCTTATACTCCACTTTCTTGAATTGTCAAAAAAAAATAAAAATGCTCCCCTTTCTTCATCACATCATCTTTAACTCATTTTAGATTACTTGATTCTATAATTCATTTCTCTTTTAATTATTTTTTAATCTTACACTAGTTTAAAATAGATATTATTATTATTATTTAATAATATTTTTTAATAAACAAGTAAGGGTAGTTAAATAAAAACATCAAGTACCAAAAAACTGGTAATCAAACTTTTAAATATTTTATTTTTAATAATATAATTAGATTTATATTATCACGCTATAAGGAAAATATGATAAAATCTATATTATTATATTAAAGATGGAACATTAAAAGTTTGGTCGGTAGTTTGGTCCTCCAAAATTTGGTCATTGAATATCTAACCGTTAGATCTTTTAAATTAAATTAATGAGAGCCGTTGAATACAAACAATTAAAGTTTGGTCGTTTCAGTTAAAGTTTTGGTCAGGCGAACGGGAACCGACCGAAAACCCGAACCGCTTGACTGCCCCCTTCATACTCGTTTCATTTAAAGTTTTAGTTTTCTAGTTTTCGTTACTTTATTCTAATTAATAAATACAAACAATAGTAACTGATCAATTGTTATTAAATAATAACATTACCTATTTAAAACAGATAAAAAAATATCACGGACAATTACATTTTCAACTAAACATGTCACTTTTTCTATTTTTTCTTACTAAAATCCCTCATTTTCCAAAAATATAAAATGCAAACCCTTACTTATTTAATTTAAAACCTTTTCTAAATACTTTTAATTATTACTATTATATAATAGTCGTTTCATTGAAAATTTTTGTTTTCAGGTTTTTTGATTTCTTGATTTTCGGTCCTTTATTCTAATTAATAAATAATAGTAAATAGAAATAATAGTAAAGGGTCGATTGTTATTAAATAATAATATTATCTATATATAACCAATTACCTTTTCAACTAACACACATTACTTTTTCTATTTTTTCTAACAAAACCTCCTCTTTTTCCAAAAATATCACCGGCAAATCCTTACTTATTAATTTTAAAACATTTTCAAAATACTTTTAATTATTTTAAAAAGTTTACCTATTTTAACACGATTACTTAAGTTTTTTAACAAATACAATTAATCTATCTATACTATCTTATAAGAGACGAAACATTAAAAGTTTGGTCGGTCGGTCTGTTGGTACTTCGTGATTTTACTTAATTACCCTTACTTATTTTAAAAAATATAGAAAAAAATAGAAAAACTAACATGTTTTAGTTAGAAAAGGTAATTACCCGTGATATATTTGAAAAAGTAGGAGAATTTGTTAGGAAAAATAATGTATTTTAGGTGAAAATAATAATTGGTTATAAATAGATAATATTATTATTTAATAATATATTTCTATAAATAAGTAAGGTTAATTAAGTAAAAACACGAAGTACGGTTAAGTAAGGGTAATTAAGTAAAATCACAATGTACCATACCGACCAACGACCGACCAAACTTTTAATGTTTTGTCTATTATATAATAGTATTGATATATATATATATATATATATACTAATATATTATATTATTATACTATTAAAAGCAGAACATGATAACGATGAGATGGCGCCTCTTAAATCGTTTCAATCTATTTTTTCTAATTTTTTAATTAATAAAAATTAGATATTGGATAAATTATCAATTTTTTTCTTACTATCTCCTAACGGTGGAAACTAAAAAACTTTCTCTACTAACCCAATTTATTTACTAATTTTCTTTATTACTATCTTTTAAGAAAGGAAGCTAAATATACGATGTTAATATTTTCCTAAACTTTCTCTTCAATTCCAATTTATTTACTAATTTTTTCTACTATCTTCTAATGGAGGAAACTAAGTATATTATATTAACATTCTCCTAAATTTACTATATGAGTCCAATTTATATATTAATTTCTTTTTTTACTATCTTTTAATTGAGAAAAATAATAAATGAGACGATTTGAGTTTGAGAGGCGCTATAAAAAAATAAAAAATATATATAGATGTTTAAATTTTATTTCATTTATTTTCTCGAGTACCTGTAATATCCGTAAACTTTATTAATGATATAAATTATATTTTATGTGCAGAATAATTATTGTGGAGTATTTGTAGTCTTAATGGTTAAGGTTATTGAGTAATAGTATGTTAATTGTTGTGTCGAAAGCCCCTTTCGAATATCTTTTCATTTAGAAATATCTTCAGTTGTGAGCCCCGTTTTGAAAATTCAAGGGCCCCGTTAAAATTTTGTACATCATTATTATTCCTTCGTCTTTCGTATCCGAATCATTATTGGAAGATTTCTTCATATCATTATAATCCTAATTATCCGATACTATCAATAGTATTTGTTTTATTCAAAAAGGGAAAAATTATTCTGTACCCTAATTGTTTAGGGCGATTGATATATCATTCATATCAATAATACATCTGTTATAGCCCCAGTATTCTTGAGCAGTCGTTATATAAATTATATGTATTGATATGGATAATTATCAGTCCTTGTGGATAATTATCACCTCGTAAAACGTGAACTTTACTTTATTAAAGATTTAAAGCGATCCAATTGATCAATATCGATCCAAAAATGTCGTTTGGGGTATTATTTTTCACTAAGTATAAAAAGACGAATCGTACATTATCCTACGTATAATACATACTCCCTCCGTCCCTCTGAGTAGTATACATTGGGTTTGGGCACGTGGACCAAGAAAAGATATAAAAAATGAGTAAAAGTAGATGAAAAGTGGGTAAAGTGGTGGGACCTATCAATATTTAATAATAGATTTGAGATAGTGGAGAAAAATAGTGGGTGTAATAGTGTTTTATATTATTATAGAATAGAGATAGTGGAGAAAGTAGTGGATGTAATAGTGTTTTATATTATTAAAAGTTACTATTTTTGGAATGTATAGAAATGAGAGAGACATCCCAAAATGGAAAGTGTATAGAAATGAATGGGACAGAGGGAGTATATAAATAGACAAAAAATATAAAAATCCCTGAACCGTGTTCTTCGTGTTCTTGAAGATTAAATTCAATCTTGGAAGTGTTATTGGAATCCAAATCTCAAGTTCAAGTACTCAAATCAAAGATCTTGAGCTCTAGTTTCAGAATCTTCCAACCGTTTCATCATCTGGTAATTTTTCAATTTATTATGAATTTTTCAATATTCGAATTAAAATTAGGGTTCTTATTCGAATTTGGGGATTTTCAATCTGTTGATTCTCCGTTCAATTGATTGCTTCTAACATGTTCCTAGGGTTCTAATGAGTAGGAATTCATGCTTTAATTTCATGTTTATGTTCGATTTTGAGAATTTCGATTTTAGGGTTTTTACCCGAAATTTCTTTTGAATAGTCCGTTCATATGAATGACCTGACATAGTTTTTGATATAGGGATTTTGTTGTATGTGTTCTTAGCTTCATTTTAACATAAAGAACGTCGAGTTTCATGTACGATTTAGTGAGATCGGAAAATTTGCTTGAGCTCGCCGGAGTTTAGTCGGGATTGAATTTTCGGCTATGTTTTTTGTATGTTTTTGGTCGGAATGAATTGCTGAGTTAATAAGGAGTGTTTTGATATAAAAAGCCCCAATTTTTGTTACGTTTTTTGGCTCGCCGGAATCTGGAATTGTCGCTGGATTCTGGGAAATTCCGGGTTGTTCTTCCCGACCCGTTTCTGTTCTTCCCGACCCGTTTACCTGAATTGTTGACCCGATTTCAATCTTCGAAACCCTAATTCATTTTCAGAAAACTGTTTTTGGATTTTACTTTTAAAAATAATTCGAAAATAGTTTAAATATTTATAAAAATCATATTTTTATTTTAAAAATACATTTTTATATTCAGAAAATTTTGTAAAATTATAATTATTTATTTAAATTCGAAAACTGATTAAATTTAATTATTTTAATTATTTTTGTTTAATAATTAATTTATTAAATTAATTGATTTATTTTATTAATCAGTTAATTCTTATTAATTAATTATTAATTAGATTTAATTAATTTAAATTAAGTTTAATTATTTTCTAGATTGATTTAATTATTTAAAAATAGTTTGAGTGTTTGGAAATTGTCAGTTAATTTTATATTAATTGATTAAATTGTTTTTAAATACTTATATTGGGATTAAAAATCCGATTTTTGATTTAAAAATTATTTGTGACTTATTTAAATTCAAATAAGCATCGAATATTGTTCTAAAAATGTTTATAAGTGCTATATGGTTTATATGATTCGAGTGATGTGTTTTATTGTCCGTAAATGCTTTGTATGAGGGCTAGTGTCTGAGTTTTGATTTTCGTAAAATAGAACGAGCGTCCGATAAATGCTATTAAATACCCGATTACTTGTTTAGACTTAAAAATGGTTATGAGTATATGTCGAAGATAGAACGAGGATAGTTAGACTTATTATTATGAGTTGTTTATTATAGAATCGAGTTCCCGAAGCAAGGAAAATGAGAAGGTAGAGTAAGCGAGATAGACCGAAGTTAGCTACGTAGACCAGGCAAGCATCTGTGCCTTTACTTGTTGATTCAATTGACATTGTTTCCTATGATTATGCATGTTACCATCGGAACAATTCAGATTATTCAATCTTTACCCCGTATTTGAGCAACTGATGTTATTTCCTTGAATATTCCTAACTCTTTGATTAATCCACAATCGTGTTGAATATCAGAAAGCTTCACTTCAATTCATTGTATTGACTATATCCATTGTTGACCTTCCTAATTGAGTACGTTGTACAATTGAAACCATTTTGAATCTATTTCTCGGACTTCATTTGATATTGAGCAGTTGAAGCTCTTTTGCAACTATTATACCTTGCCATTGTGTACTTATCTACCATTGAAACCATTCCGAATCTATTTCTCGGACTTCATTTGATATTGAGCAGTTGAAACTCTTTTGCAACTATTATACCTTATTATTGTATACTCATATTATGATGCATATTATTGCTTATACTCTGTGATAGAATTGACATGTTTTTAAAATGGACCAATAATGGTCGGACCATATTCATGGTCGGAATAATTTAAGGCCAAGATGGCCATGGATCCTAGGGGAGGACTTTGCTATAAGCAAGTCCGGGGTTGATGCGTGACTGATCAGCAGCTCAACCTTTTGATTTGAAAAATGTAGAAGTCCAATTCTAATCCCTTTTACTCCCATTGAGATTGTTAAAAAGCATATGTTTGGCTTAAATCTTGTTGATTCAGATAATTGTGATTTTCCTTTCATTATGGAACTGTGATTGATATATATATTGCTTGCTGAGCACTTGTGGCTCATACTTGTTTTGTTTCTAACCCTATTCCAGTGAAGCGAGAATATGAGCAGACACAGCGCGAGCGATAGTTCTCCAGCAGCTAGGAGACCACCTCGAGTGGTTGTCATTGGCAGGGTAGTTGTCTATTTGGTTAGTTAGACTAGATGTCTAGCTTTGAACTTTAAGTTGTGTAATATTAATAACTCTGAAAACTGGTTTGTAATATAACTTAGAAACTTGTTCACTGCCATAATCTGGAAGCGGTCTTGGTTAAGGGGTGTTTTATGTCATTATTATATTATGCATGTATTATATCCAGGTATATTGTGTTTCGTTGGTCGAGTGACTCCCCAAATCCGTGCCTCGGGTTTGGAGGGCGTCACAGTACCTATATTTTAAACAATAAATAATAGAATTCTTTTAAAATACTTAAATTAAAATTTTTGACATAATAAAATTGATTGATAGATTATATAATTTATTTAATAAATTAGTTTGTTACCTGTTTAGATTTGGTAACAACGAGTGAACAAGAAAGCGGGTCACTAGGAGAAAACATGTTTAACAAGATAGCGGTTCATTACGAGGATCATGTTTTTTGCTAAAATTTTAATATCGATATTATATTATGTATTTTAAAATAGAAGTTAAAATATAAATTTTGAGAAAAATAAAAATGGGGGCAAATGTACAAATATTTGATATAATATTAAAATAATGAAAATATTAAACAATTGCCCTTTTCTATATTTATTCAAAAGTTCGGTAAATGATCAAGATGAAACGGAAAATTCAAAAGAAACCCATAATTTTATGTTAGGAATATTATTTTATTTAAAAACATATTTTATAGAATATTTTTTTTTAAAATATTTAAAGAAATTTTTACAAAGCTGCTGTGAAGCGCGGCTTAGTAATCTAGTATCGTTAGAGATGAGCTAAATGGATGCATCATTTTTTAAGAACTGAAAAAAAAAATTAGGCTTGAGCAACTCCAAAAGACCAGCTAAATAGGCTCATAAACTGAAATATAAGGAATTTGAAGCAAAAACTTGCTCCAACAGTCTCCTTAGTCATCCCTTAAAAATTTAAGAACTCATCTTCCTTTCTTAAAGGATTGTTGAGTCATTCCTTATATCATTTTTTTAAATAAAATATTCAATTCTCACCAAATCTATTCATCTTTTTTTCTTTCCTCCAATATAAAAAATGTAGATGAAGTTTGAATTTAATAATATAGAAATAATAAGAGTATATATAAGGAGTATCGTTGAAATTGTCATTACTTATAATATCTTAAATCGTAAATTTTTTATAATAAATACTATTATATAATAGACGAAACATTAAAAGTTTGGTTGGTCGGTATGGTACGTTGTGATTTTATTTAATTTCCCTTAATTAATTGTACTTCGTGTTTTTACTTAATTAACCTTACTTATTTATAGAAATATATTATTAAATAATAATATTACATATTTATAACCAATTACCTTTTTCACCTAAAATACATTATTTTTTCAATTTTTTCTAACAAATTCCCCTACTTTTTTACATATATCACGGGAAATTACCTTTTTAACTAAAACATGTTAGTTTCTCTATTTTTTCTTACTAAAACTCCTAATTTTCCAAAAATATCACGGATAAACATTTAGTTATTTATTTTTAAACCTATTTTAATATTGTTAATTATTTTTTAAAAGTTTACATATTTTAACATGTCTACTTATTTTTCTTAACAAATGCAATTACTAAAAATAATCAAATATCTATTTATTACCAATTACCTTTTCAGCTAAAACACATTATATATTTTTTTTCTAACAAAGTCCCTCTTTTTCTAAATATATCACGGGAAATTGCCTTTTACAATTTATTTTTTCTATTTTTCTCACTAAAATTCATTCTTTTTCCAAAAATATCACAGGAAACCCTTTACTTATTTATTTTAAAACGTATTTAAATACTTTTAATTATTAAATTTTAAAACCTCATTTTCCAAAAATATCACGGGCATTTACCTTTTTAAACTAAATATATGTTACATTTTTTATTTTTTCTTACTAAAACCCCTCATTACCAAAAATATAACGGGCAAATCCATACTTATTTATTTTAAAATATGTTTTAATGTTTTTAATTAATTAAAAGTGTTTAGCTATTTTAACATGTATACTTATTTTTTGCACAATTACAATTAAAAAAATAATAAAAAAATAACAATTAACAATCCGTGCATCGCACGGGTTTTAAGCTAGTATTTATAAGGAACACATTAGGAGTCTCTAATTAAAAACACATTTGATTTTAATTACGAAACAATGGAACACTCTAATTTTATTTTTTGATTCACAACAAAATTAAAAACATACATGATTTATTAATAGTACTCTATAGTTTTCAAATTATAAAACTTGAACATATTTAATCAGTATAGTGATACCATTAACAAGAAAAGTTCTAGAAACATAACAAATATATAGTCATATACATCAAATAACATTATCTGCGTAATTTTGTTTAAAAGCACAATCTAACCAAACTGACGGCCATGTGATTCCACAAATTAAGACAATAAATAGATATCAATTTATTGATTTGATATATTTTTAATTCAATATCCTTGATTGGTGTATATGATTATAACTAACTAATTGGTGGTGATAATAAATACAATCACCATCTCAAAAAATCCCTAATTCCTCATTCTCATTTTTAAACTCACGATTAGAAGGCGAAGGGTTTGGCAACAAGCCGTGCAGCTCTCCAGAAAGTCTATCATTCCATAAACCTCATTACCATGAATTCCGATAGTACTCCTTTCTTTGACATGTTAACATCAGATCTTATCACCGAGATTCTTGTTAGACTTCCGGTGAAATCATTAATCTGTTCCAAATCAGTATCCAAACCCTGGTTGTATCTAATCTCAACTCCTGATTTTATCAAATCTCACCTCAAGCGCACTGGAACTGATCAAGCTCTTATCATCAAGGAAGGAGGAAACTCAATCTTTGTGCTCCACCTCGATTCTTGTGTAATTGGTGGCCCACTAGGTGATATCTTTTTTGTTTCACGTCTTGAAACTGGTGGTTGTTGTAATGGCATTGTTTGTTTATGGCACGCACAGTTTTTTTATAACAATAAAAGTCCTTATACCTATCTTTGGAATCCTGCGACTAAACAAGCTAAGCTGGTTCCCGATATTCCCCCACGTAACATCAAATTTAATAATATTATTGCATTTATTGAAGGCTTTGGTTTTGATCCTGTAGATGATGAGTATAAGGTTGTTGCTTTGATGAAAAATTATTTAGGCCAGACTTGGATTGCCGAGGTCTATTCTGCGAATGCTAATGTTTGGCGAAGGGTAGAGCCTAATCCACAAGATCTTCCGTCTGATGGTGGTTTTGATGTGTGTGTCAATGGTTTTTTGTGTTGCGTGGGATTGCATTGTATGGGAATGCTGGCTTTCGATTTAAATAAGGAGGTTTTTATTTGTGGTATTAAGTTACCTAATGGATATTCGCCTATCCGCATTACGGACTTTAATGATTCTATTGCTGTCACTGCCTCCAAGGAATGCATGATGGATAATGTGGTTAATTTGTGGAAGTTGGATGATGAGGCATGCCTCCGTGATAGTAGAGTTGAGGCATCGTGGACTCTAATGCTCAGTATTGATGTTGGTCATCCAGTTAAGTGTGTTTCTGGCTACTTTAACAGCGGTGATCTCCTGCTACGCACTGATGAAGATGACGACTGGATTTTGTTTAATTCTGATAAAAAGGAGGCCAGAAATGTCCCAGTTTCATTTGATGACCGTCGAACTTTAAAGTATAATGAGAGTTTGGTTTCAATCACCAGATTCGAGCGAACATGATAAATACGAAAGCAACATTGATTCTCGTTTCCTGGTGAAGTTTAATGTCGACACTATGTCTGTTATTGTGTTTCCTTTTGTTGTCATTCCATTTGTTAGATACATATGGAATGCCCTGTTTATTCATTTTAAGTAAAACTTAGTTCAATGTTTTTATTTGATGAAAGATGTTTCAATCTCTGAATGACACATATGGTCTTCATGCTTAAGAAACTTGTGATTCTCAGACCATTTTTGATGCAGGACAGTCAATGAAGAAGCCCCCAAGATACCTTGTTTGATCATTGAAAGTGATATGCTTCTCATGTTACCATTTCTGTTATTGTATAATTTATTGAAATTGATTTAAGTCGGTTATGTTATTAGACCATTTTTTGATCTCATTATTGGTTTCCTTCAATTGAGAAAACTAACTATTGTGAAACTAATAATATATTCGGCTGGCTACAAAGCTGATTTTAAGCTTCATATGGAGTCATGTTTACAAGTGAAGTGATTTTCCCTTGTCGTTGAATATGTTTACCCTTATAGTAATTATGCGGGACATGGATAGCGTTATAGTTGTCTATAATAGTATTACTGTTGAACTTCCAGTGGCTTGGCTATTTCAAAAAGGGGGATCTTCTGCTAAAAAGTGAAGATGGCATCTGGTTCCTGTTTAACTGCGACAAAAAAGAAGCCAGAAGTCTTCCAGTGTTAAATGTTATGGCCTGATTTGTAAAGTATGACGAGGGCTTGGTTTCAATCACAGGACTCAAACAAGAGAACAGAATTGTTCCTGGAGATGATAATTTGGAACACATCACTGACTAGAAGATCTGGTAGTTTTCTATGCTGAGACTCTGCAGGATGCATTTCCAATTGTGTTATTGTATTTACTCTTCATAGACAGCGAGACTGGGTCTATATGGATAAGTGTTATACAATGTCATTTTGTTATTTCCCATATGTAATCATACTTTTTCTATTTTTGGTATTATGTGGAGTTTCTCGTGTGTAGGTAAAAATGCAGTTGCAGTTGAGAACCGAAAACTTTCATTTCTATATTTTTGGAACTTAAATTATAGTGTTATACATCAATATTCATATTTTTCGGTTGCTTTTTTTTTTTTTCGGCTTTGCTAGTATCAATTTTGTGCTGTGAATTTCAGTCAGATATGGCATATAAAATCATGTAAGAATAAAAGAGCATAACGTTCTATGTGTGTAAGCTTGTTTTCCTCTGCTTCCCGGTACTCTTTTTCACCTGAAGTCGCCGTGCATAGTTTGCCCTTTGACAGTTCTTCCCATTTAGGGAGCGAAGGTGTTAATCTTTGTTGCTAGATCAAAGTGAGCCTGCAGGTACCAAGTGGAGCAGTGAAACAAGTATAAAGGCATGAGCTATTAACCAAAAAACCCAACAAACTTTATTATTATTTTTTTAATTTAATCAATGAACTTTTTTTTTCACTAACAACCCCAACAAACTTTACTAAAATGTGAAAATTCATATCAAATCTATCCAATATACTAGGCATAATATTATTAACTATTTATTAATTTAGTTAATAAATTATTATAAAAAATTATAAAAATCCATTGCCGCTATTGATCATAATTTTTTTTAACAGGTTGTGGGCGTAACGGTTATGATAAAATATTTCACCTTATCTTTCCACTATTAAAATAGGATAGCTGTAAATAATTAAAGAGTAAAATTAAATAGAATTGAAAATATGAAAAAAGACAATATAATTGAATTTATCTTATAATTAAAACCATTAATAGAATATTATATTATAATTTAACTTAATTTAAAATTTAATGAAATGATATTTTAGTTGTAAAATAATAATATGAATTGGAACAAAATAATAATTTTAATGACTTTTTGACTAAATCTTTCATTTCAAATTCTCTTTTCAAATATTCAATCGTCTCATGAAGTTCATTTGGGGTCTCAATGATGTTTAAATCATCAACATAAACTGCAATGATAGTAAACCCCATTTTTGTCCTTTTAATAAAAACACATGGACAAATCACATTATTAGCATAACCATTTTTCAAAAGGTACTCGCCGAGACGATTATACCACATTCGACCTGATTGTTTCAACCCATACAATGTGATCTTCGTAACTTAATTGAGTAAATATCTCGGGGTCTTGAACTACATGCTTCAGGCATTTTCAATCCATCACGGATTTTCATGTAAATGTCATTATCTAGTGACCCATATAAGTAAGCAGTTACAACATCCATTAAATTCATGTGGAGCCCTTCCAAAATTGATAAACTTAGTAAAAATCTAAATGTTGTTGCATCCATTACCGGGGAATAAGTCTCTTCATAATCAATTCTTGATCTTTGTGAGAAGCCTTGTGCAACAAGGCGTGCCTTGTATCTCACAACTTCATTTTTCTCATTTCTTTTGCGCACAAATACCCATCTATATCCAACGGGTTTCACACCTGCAGGTGTTTGGACAATTGGTCCAAAAACTTGACGTTTTTCAAGTGATTTTAATTATGTCTCAATAGCATCTTTCCATTTTGGTCAGTCATTTCTTCTTTTACATTCATAGATCGATCTAGGTTCATGATCCTCTATTTCTTCAGAAATGTCAAGAGCAGCTACATATGCAAATATTTCATCCATGACAATTTTTTTTTCTATTCCACCTTTTTCATGAAATGATATAGTTTATCGAGATCTCTTCATTATCCTCAATTTCAGGTGTTTGATCATCTTTTGAAGACGTCTCTTCAGTGATCAATTCTATTTCATTTGGAATGATGTCATTTGATGTACCAGCTTGTTTATCAAGTTTTCTTGATTTTCTAGGATTTTTATCTTTGGATCCAATAGGTCTACCACGCTTCTGGCGTGCTTTAGACTCATTTGCTAGCATGCATTTATTCTCTTCATCAGGAAGTGTAATTTTACAAGGAACATTAACAGCTGGTATATGTGACTTAGTCACTGTCTTGACATCAGTAAATGCATCTGGCAATTTATTCTCCACTTCTTGTAGGTGGATAATCTTTTGAACTTCAAGTTCACATTGATTTGTGCGAGGATCATATTGAGATAGAGATGCTGCATTCCACAAAATTTCTTTTCTTTCATTTTCAAATTTTGACTTATCTCCCCCTAATGCAGGAAAAGCTGTCTCATCAAACTGACAGTCGGCAAATCTTGCCTTGAATAAATCACCAGTTAAGGGTTCCAAATATTTTATAATTGAGGGAGAGTCAAACCCAACATATACCCCTAATCTTCTTTGGGGTCCCATTTTTGTTCGTTGGGGAGGAGATATTGGAACATAAACCGCACACCCAAAATTTGGTTCTTGACCATTTACAAGCTGTAATGGGGATTTTTATGATAAACAGTCGGTCTTAAACGAACAAGTGATGCAGCATGTAATATTGCATGTCCCCAAGTAGTATTATTAAATTTGTTTTCATAAGTAAGGGCCTAGCAATCAATTGTAGTCTCTTAATAAAAGATTCTGCTAAATCATTTTGGGTATGCGTGTGCGGAACCGAATGTTCCACATCAATCCCAATTACCATGCAATAATCATTAAAAGATTGAGAAGTAAATTCTCCTGCATTATCTAATCGAATTTTCTTGATTGCATGATCAGGGAATTGTGTCCTTAATGTTAGTTTTTGATTCAATGATCGTCAGTATCTGGACTACTGATCAGGATTGGGATGCTGACGTCATCAGTATTGCAGAATGTCAATATTAGGATTGACATCAGGACTGTCATCAGGATTGTGAAGTTGATCAGTATTGCTTAGAGATAACTATGAGTCCAGAAATTAAGGAAGATTGATATGTCGGTTCCTGTTTTATAGGAATGTAGCTGTCAGATAAGATATGTATTGTAGACAGTTGGTAATTGTTAGGCTCAAGGCATGTCTGATTACCACTATTAACAAGCCTAATCATTGTGACTATGTCACTCTATATGACCTAGTGAATTCTTTCACTGGGATATAGTATAGGTCTCTATTGTACTTGTCTTGTTTTCATGCACTTAGCTTTGTTTTGTATGCTCAATGTTATAATGAGCTTAGTAAGCTTCCTGCAATCTAGAATGTATATAGGCCATGGAATAATTATCCTGGTAAAAGTTCAGTGATGTTCATGCAGCAGGATGGAGATGAATAAGGCCCTGAAGAAATAAGTTGCAGAAGTTTTCCTAAGTTCCTATACCGTGAAGTCAAAATGAAGCTATATCGTGAAGTCCAAATATATCTATGTCGTGAAGTACTGAGATCGCATAGTCCTAAATGAACTATGTCGTGAAGTCTTCATTACTCATATCGTGAAGTGTTGATACCGCAAAGTCAAGATATACTGGATCTTGAAGTCCTCACATGGTCTAGATCGCAAAGTCCTCAAAAGTCTTAGATCGCGAAGTCCTCAAAAGGCTTAGATCGCGAAGTCCTCAAATGGCTTAGATCGCGAAGTCCTCAAAAGGCTTAGATCGCGAAGTCCTCAAAAGGGCTAGATCGCGAAGTCCTCAAATTGCCTATGTCGCGACGTCTTCAAAGGATATATCGTGAAGTCAGGGAAATGTTGGAGTTCACGATATCAACACTTAGCCGTTTATAACAAGACAAATCAAGGTACAGAACCAAAATTCAAAGGAGACAAATACTGAAGCATTTGTTCTGGCAAGGTGGTCCAAAGAACAGATGGCAAATCTACAGCTAAACTTGGAGAGAAAGACAAGAGACAAGCAGCTACAGAAACGGGAAAGACTCCGAAAAGCAAGTGGCCCTTCCTGACACAGTGAACTTCTTATGGCAGGACAAGTTGGACTTTCAGATAGGGGTAACTGTGTAAATAGGTGTGTGCCTAGTTTGTATAGGTCTATATATATATTGTACACACCTAACTGAAAGCTGTAAGAGAGATACACATAGTTTTATCTTAAGCACTATTTTCTCTGTAAGCAAATAAGATACAAACTGTTCTTGTTTAGAAGCTAGAAATTCATTTGTGAAATTCTGGAAAGCTTTAGTATTTAATTTGCTTAATACAAAGTAGATTAAAGTGATTGTGTGCGTTGTTTATTTTCATTCCGCATTTTACAAAGCATAATCACATACAGCTTATTTAGTTTCAAGAATCGAAAAATATCAAAACTATCCATTCACCCCCCCCCCCCTCTGTCTAGTTTCTAAGTGGTATTCATTTCTAACAAGTGGTATCAGAGCAGGTTGTTAACATACAAACAGGAAACGATCAAGAGTGAGTTCACAGAAACTAAGCAGTATCAAGATTCCTCCATTTAACAAGGAGCACTACAGTTTATGGAAGAAGAAGATGTTGCTTTTCATCAAAGCTTCAAACCCCATGTATTTAGACATTCTATAGCATGGTCCCTTTATTCCAATGATTGAGATTGGTGAAACAACTGTTGGCACTGAGATAATACCAGCAAGACATGTGCCTAAAGACCCCTCAAAATACACTGATCCTGAAAAGGAGAAAATAACACTGGATGGACATCTCCAACTTATCATTTGTGAATCTATGGATTTCAACATGCATGGCACTGTTGCTCACTGTAGTAGTGCTAAGAAGATGTGGGATCTTATAGAAGTGCTATGTGAAGGAAATCCTGAAGTAAGAAAGAACAAGAAACAGATTCTAGTCTCACAGTATGAAGCTTTCATGGCTCAGCCAAAGGAGGGAATCATAGAAGTGTTTGAGAGGTTCAATAAGCTGATAAATGAGCTCAAACTCTATGACAAATACTATGACAAACACTATGAGACAGAAGAGCTCAACATGAAGTTCTTGCTAACTCTACCAGATCACTTGGAACCAAGAATCTCTTCCCTCAAAGAAAGAGATTTAACAAAGATTGGCTTTGATGTGTTGTATGGTGTTTTGAAAACATATGAGCTAGAGTTGTTTCAAAAGAGATCCATTCAAGCTAAGCAAGGATTAATGGCAAATACATCATGTGCCCTTATTGCTGACAACTTAGGTCAAAGAATGGAATCTCTTAAAGTCAGTCAAGTCAAGACTGAAGAACTGGAAGTTGAAGACACTGGTGATGAGACTCAAGTTGTCTATGATTTGCCTGAGGAAGATGAGTTCTACAGTATAGATGAGCTGGACAAGATGGAAAACAAATCTTTTGCTTATATGGCTAGGAGATATCCTAACATTAGGTTTAAAAGAAAGCAGCCATTTAAGTCCAAATTTAATACTGGGAATGCTGGTGGATCAAGTGGCTCAAACACCTTCAATAAAGGAAAAGGGATTGCTGGTGCTGCTAAAGGAGGTACAAGACTGGGAGTGTGGATAGGTCCAAGATAAGATGCTATAACTGCAATGAACTTGGGCACTTTTCCACAGAGTGTAAGAAGCCCAAACAGGTCAAAAAGGACAAAACATACTTAGAGCTTGAAGCTAAGTATGAAGCTCTACTCAAGAAACAACAGGGTAAAGCTTTTATTGCTGAGGGAAAGTGCTGGGATGATTCTGATGAAGAAGTAGAACAGGAGTATTCAAACTATGCCTTGATGGCATTATCTGATGATGGTGATTCTTCAAGTCAGGTACCTATTCTTACTTCTCTTGATATGACTCCCTTTCAATATAAGCAAACTGTTGAAGATATGAGTACTGAGATGTTCAATATTCATACTAGCATGTTAGTTGCTAATGAAGAAATTGACAGGCTAACTGCTAAAAATCTTGAGCTTACAGAAAAGAATGAGGAACTTGAGTTAATGGTTGTGAGCCTTGATGGTTTGAAGAAGGAGATTGAGTATCTTAAAAAAAAAGTGGTATGTGCTGAACAAATAGAAACAACCCTTAGAGAACAAATTGCTGAAAATGAATTAAAGATAAGAAGTTTTAAGAACTCCTCTGAGCTTATTCAAACCTATCACAAGGAACACACTGAAGACTGCAAGGTTGGAGTTGGTTTTGACTATGAGAATGATAAGGGAAGGAAGAAGACCAAGGGCAAAGGAAAAGAATCTTTTACAAACAAAAATGCCCCAATCATTTTGTCTAGTGTTGAAAAGCCCATCTTCAAAAAGAGTGTTGTTGAGTTTGATGAAGAACTATTGGTCATCAAACAACAACTACTTGAAGAAGATGAGGCTGTTAAAAACACTCCTTCCTCTCCCAAGTCTGTTGATCAGAAAGAAACCAAAGACAACCTTGTCAAGAGTCCTAAAATCAAGAAAGAAGTTGTTACGAAGAAGAAACAAAACAGAAATGGTAAGATAGGTGTCAACAAGAACAACAATTATGCTTATGTGCCAAATGCTCCTAGGAAACAGTGTCAGAAATGCTTATCTGTGAATCATTTGACTCATAAGTGTAATAAGCCTGTAAATGCTGAAGTTGATAACCTAAGTAACCATTCTGTTGGAATGAACTCTATCCATGATTCCTTCTGTGGTAATTCTAACTGCATGACATGCTATGTGACTGTGATGGCTAATTGTTTATCTTTAAAGCATAAACTTGACTCTGCACAATCTTGTGAATCACACACACATATGCACACTCATAGAACAGGATCCCCAATCAAGGTTGAGAGGGTAAAAACTTCATGTGAGCCTAAGAGTGTAAACTCCAAAGCCACAAACAAAGTGAAGTCTCCTACTGTGAAGAATGCTATTTATGATAGAAGAATCATTGACAAAACTGTTTCTAAATCAACTGGACCCTACCAAGTGTGGGTACCAAAAACAACTTAGTCACTTTGTGAATGCAGGGCAACAGGAATAAAAGAGTCTTATGGATCTTGGACAGTGGTTGCTCAAGTCACATGACTGGTGATATAGCCCTGCTATCACATTTTGAGGAGAAGGCTGGCCCATCAATAACCTTTGGAAATGACAACATTGGTTATACAATGGGATATGGCAGTGTTAAATCTGGGAATGTCATTATTGAAGATGTAGCATTTGTTGAAGGACTAAAACACAACCTCTTGAGTATTGGACAATTCACCAACAGGGGTTTCAAAGTGGAATTTGATGAAGATCATTGTTTAATCTCAAAAAGAGGAAGTGGTGAAGTTGTTTTAAATGGTGTGAAGAAAGGAAGCTTGTTTGTAGCAAATCTTAAGGTTGCAGACAAGGGAGAAATTTGTTGTTTCTACACTAAAGCCACCAATGAAGAATTCTGGCTATGGCACAAGAAACTGTCTCACTTGAATGTTCAGGCAATGAACTCTCTGGCAAAGAGAGAACTCATCAGAGACATGCCTGCTTTGGAGTTTGTGCAAGATGGAGCATGTGAAGCATGTCAAAGAGGAAAGATTAAGAGATCAAGTCACAAGAACAAGTTGCTCAATTCAAACTCAAAGCCTCTGCAGCTAATTCACATGGATCTATTTGGCCCTGTGAATGTAATGTCCCTTTCCAAGAAGAAATATGCTCTAGTCATGGTTGATCATTATTCAAGATACACTTGGGTGGAATTCCTGTTCTCCAAGGATGAAGCACCTCAAGTAATTATAGAGCATATTAAGAGAATTGATAGAGAAGCACAAAGCACTGGTTCCTCTGTAGTTGCATTGAGAAGTGATAATGGAACTGAGTTTAGAAATTCAACATTGTATGAGTTTTGCAAAGATAAAGGAAATTCTCAACAATTTTCAGCTCCTAGAACTCCTCAACAAAATGGAGTAGTTGAGAGAAAGAATAGAACTCTCATTGAAGCTACAAGAACAATGCTGTTGGATGCAAAGCTACCTACTAGCTTTTGGGCTGATGCTGTTAACACAGCATGCTATGTGCAAAATAGAACATTGATCAATAAGAAGTCGGGAAAAACTCCTTACTCATTAATGACTGGCAAAAGAGCATCCTTCAAGCATCTTCATGTGTTTGGAAGCAAGTGTTTTGTGATGAAAGATACTTCTTAACATGTTGGAAAATTTGATGCTAAGGCATTTGAAGGTATCTTCATTGGATACTCTCGGGAAAGGATAACATACAGAGTGTTTGTACCTGAGCAACACAAAGTTATGGAAAGCATGGATGTTACCTTTGATGACAAGAAAACTCCTGGACTTGCAACAAGTGAACAAGACAGTGTGCCATTAAGATTTGAAAATCAAGGATATCTTGAGGATTCTGAAAGTGAGGATGAACCACCTGTTCCAACTGTTCCACATAATGAAACTCTTGAAGTTGATGAGCTTCTTCAAACACCTGTGCAAGGGAACACTAACACATGGGGAGAAGAAGAGAATGCAACTGTCATTCAGAATGATCCTGGAACAAGTCAAGGAAATGAACAGGGTCACACAAGAAAATGGGACAGAGCCCACACTAGGGATCAAATCATTGGAGATCCTGGTGAGGGAGTTAGAACAAGGAGGGCAACAATGAATACATGTATGTATAGCTGCTTTCTGTCACAAGAAGAACCAAAAGTAATTGAAGAAGCTTTGAAGAATTCTGACTGGATTGTTGCAATGCAAGAAGAGTTGAATCAATTTGAGAAAAACAAAGTATGGGAACTAATGCCACCTCCTGAAGGAAAGAATGTTATTGACACCAAATGGGTGTTCAGGAACAAAATGGATGAAGAAGGAGTGGTGATAAGAAACAAAGCAAGGTTGGTTGCCAAAGGATACTGTCAACAAGAGGGCATTGACTATGATGAGACATTTGCACCTGTAGCTAGACTGGAAGCCATCATGATTTTCTTGGCTTTTGCAGCTCACTCAGATTTCAAGGTGTATCAAATGGATGTGAAAAGTGCATTTCTCAATGGTGATCTTGCTAAAGAAGTGTATGTGTCCCAACCACCTGGCTTTGAGAATGAAGACTTCCCAGACTTTGTGTATAGACTGTTCAAGGCACTCTATGGACTTACCGGAGGGGTTTATTGCACAAAAACGCCGGGATGCAAGGGCTGCTCCCGAACAGGCACCAAGGGCATGGTATGAAACTCTATCTCAATTCCTTCTTGAGCATCAATTTACCAGAGGTACAATTGATAAAACTCTATTCTTCAAGAAGCATGGAAATGATATCATTCTAGTTCAAATCTATGTGGATGATATCATCTTTGGCTCTTCAAATGAAAAACTCTGTGAAAGGTTCTCTAAGTTGATGCAAAGCAAATATGAGATGAGTATGATGGGAGAGTTAACCTTCTTCCTAGGCCTACAAGAACATCAAAAGGAGGATGACATCTTTATAAATCAATCTAAGTATGTTAAAGACCTCTTAAAGAAATATGGTTTAGAAGAGTCATCCCCAGCAAAAACTCCTATGTCCACTGCAATCAAGCTAGATGAAGATAAGAAGGGCAAGAGAGTTGACATCAAGGTCTATAGGGGAATGGTTGGATCATTACTCTATCTCACAGCTAGCAGGCCAGACATCATGTTTGCCACATGCCTTTGTGCAAGGTTCCAATCTGATCCTAAGGAATCTCACATGATGGCTATCAAAAGAATCTTCAGATATCTGAAAGGGACTCCTAATCTTGGGCTATGGTATCCAAAGGGCACTGGGTTCAACCTGGTTGGTTACACAGATTCTGATTATGCTGGATGCAGAATTGACAGGAAGAGCACCTCTGGAAGCTGCCAATTCTTAGGTCAAAGGTTAGTGTCCTGGTTCAGTAAGAAACAACAATCCACAAAAACATCTACAGCTGAGGCTGAATATATTGCTGCTGGAAGCTGCTGTGCTCAATTGCTATGGATTAGAAATCAACTCATGGATTATGGACTAGTGTTGGAACACATTCCTCTGATGTGTGACAATACTAGTTCAATATCCATTGTTGCCAATCCTGTTAATCATTCTACTACAAAGCACATTGAGATAAGGTACCATTTCATTAGGGAACATGCTGCAAATGGTACTATAGCAGTCTCTTTTGTTCCAACTGAGAAACAATTAGCTGACATATTTACTAAACCTCTAAATGAAGCTGTCTTCAACAGACTTGTGAGTGAAATTGGAATGCTCAATCCTTCATTTAGTTGTTCTAAGTAAGTATGCTAGTTAATTGTTGCAGCAGTAAATTTTCACTGTATTTAGATGCTCTATTCATTTGGAGTGAAAATTAGCTGAGATATGATTTATAAATATTTCAGTATTTTACTGCATATTTTTTCAAATCATACTTTTCCGAGAAGTTATGAGTTTTTAAGACATATCTACATAGGTGATCTTGAGAGTTCACGACTTAGTTCAAATCAAACAAACTTATATCGCAAACTGTTGAAATTGTGAGACTTTGCGTTTTAGTTCAATTCTTGAGTTTGCGACATGGTTCATTTCATGACTTCGTGACTTAGAATAAACTATATCGACAAGTCTCCATATTTAACAAAATTTTGATTTCAATTAATTTTATTTCAATTTTTGATTTAAGTCTGACAAAATGCTTGAAATTCCAAAAAGAGAGTTTTAGACAGGGTATTTATACTCTATCGCAAAGTCCCCCCCAATCTCTCAATCTTCAAGACTTTGCAACATAATTCATTTTTGGACTCTGCGATATACTTAACAAGACTTCTCGATATAGGCTGTTTTGAGACTTCACGACATCAAAATAGCCTGTACAAATTCATAACTCCATATTGCAGTGTCTCTATCATATAAATACTCTTTTCTAACCGTTCACAACTTTTCATCTTGTCTACTACTCTCAATTCTCAAACCTAAACTCAAAATCTCTTCTCTCTTCTTCACTCTCAATTTCAAATGGCACCCAAATCTCAAACAGTATCATCCTCAAACCCTTTAACCATACCCAGAGAGACCAATCTTCTCACCATCCCCTCTGAGGCGGAGGCCAACCCAAGGTACAAATGTTTTGTACGGTTCTTAAACACTTCCTACCTCCGCCAAGCCTTAACCATGAACCCCACTCTGTACGTGGATGTTTTGGAAGGATTCTGGAGAACAACCTTGGTTTCAACACTGGCTAGAGAGGATGGGACTTCATTTCAAGAAGTTAACTGCACAATTGGGGGCAAACACCTGCAATTTGGCGAAAAGGAGATAAATGAAGCTTTGGGGTTCAAGGTTGAAGGTCATGATACTGAAGCTAATGAGGCTAAAATGGTAGCATTCTTGGACTTAATCAAGTATGTAGATAAGGTAGACATGGCTAAAATGAACAAGAAGCATGTCAGGAGGGAGTGGTCATTTCTGTTTGATGCACTCCAGAAGGTGTTCTTATGCAGGAAGACAGGATGGGACCACATCAGTCACATTGCTGTGAAGTTAGCCTACTCCCTAGCCTATAATCAGGAGATAAATATAGGAGCAATTATCCTCAAAGAATTGGCTCAAAGGCTAGGGAGGACAGTTCGTGGAAGAGGTAATGAAATCTTTTACCCTCATTTTCTTCAGTGTATTTTAAATTATCTTGATGCTAATATACATGAACTAGAGGGTATAGATCAAACTAAAATGGCTTATTCCAAATCCATGTCCAAAGTTCTATTTGGTTCATTGGATACAAGGAATCAAGTGGATGTGATACTAAGTGTGACCCAGCATATGCAGGACAAATTTGCATCTTATCCACTTGATAAGCCCATATATCATGAACTTTCTTGGAAAGGAAAGGCTAAGATTGAAGGAGCTTCAATGTCTAACCCAAGCCTTCCTAACCCATCCATTGAACCCCCTGCAAACACTACTCTAGAAATTAGGGAGCCAAGTGCACCAATCTCCCAAAAGGTTGGTGTTACTAAAAAGAAGACTAAGAAGAGAACCCTTGCTGTAGTTAATGAGACTGTAGATTTAGGGAGTGAGGAACCTGAGTCACAGCTCACCAGACAAAAGAAGAAATCCAAATCTATAGCTACCACTGAATCCTCCCAACAGGATTTAGATGTGCAACAAGGGGTACACCTGTTACTGTCAATGTCCTCTCAACAGGGCATTGGCATTGAAAAGAGTAGTCTCCCCACTACAATCTATAATGAGTCTGCACAGAGTCAAGAACACACTCTTGACTCAAGTGGTAATAAGGGTGAACATACACTGAGTGGAGAGCACATCAACATTGAAACTCCTCCTTTCTCTTAGGGGGAGTTGCCAAAATCTAGTCTACACCACACTTCTCTTCCAAAATCTACATCTAATATTTCTTCTCCACAGAAAAGTCATTCTCATGACATTTCTGCACTTGATCAGTCACAATCTCAATCTTTGACTGAGCCAATTTCAAGTGACATGGTGCTTGACACTGTGCTCACCACCCAGGACCCTCATTTGGTTGGTCAGGAAATGCATGCTGGGGCATATTCTAATGACACCAACAAAAACACAGAGGATTCACCAGTTTTTACTGGAGACTCTGTGCCAACTTCTCCAATCCCGAGGGATTTGGACTTGCCTTCACAGGCACATGGAGATGATGCTGTCACACATCCCATTTCAATGGGGACAACATTAGACTCCACAATCATTCCAAGAATGGAGGAAACTCATACATCTATCCCCCCTGAGGTGCCTAGCACCAGCTCTAACTTGGCTCAGGCCACAATGTCAGAATGGCTGAAGCCTGTGCAACATGACAGGCCTTCAGGATCATCATTTGTGCCCTCACAATTGACGGAAGAAGATCTTCAAAATCTTCATGTGGCACAGATTGATGATATCTCAAAGATAGCTCAACATCTCCTCACAGCCTCTCTTCCAAATTCAGACTATGAAGCTATCCTTCTGTGTCACAAGGAGGATGTTGAAGCTCAACAGGACAAGATAGTAGATGAAGCCCAACAGGATGGTAATGTTGATGCCTGGTTGGATGCTAAAAGATCTGTAAAGCTCAAGGATGCCCTAGCCTTTCTCAGGGAAGAATATCTCACATCCTTGGGGTCTAATGCCAAAAATCTTGCTCCTGCAGAAATCTTTGAAGCCATGAATGACATGTACAAGAATCAGCTGAAGGCTCTGCACTATCTTGGGAATGGTCTTCAATCAGAGATTTATTCTATCAAGGAGGAAACAGACAGATCTTTGACTCAACTCAGAAACTCCTATCTCTCTGATTTTCCCAAGGTAGATGACATCCTTAAGGAGGTTCAGAAAACAGCTTCTAATGTCACAAAGATGGACTGCACCCTAGCCTTGGTCTCAGATAACATGAAGAAGCTCTCTACCAAGCTAGACAACCAGGTGCAGGCCAATATCAACTCCAATTCAATGCTCAATGTGATATGGAAGAATCAGCATGGGAACAAGCTTGTAGATGAAATTCCTATTTCTGATATCTCTAAATTTGACTTCTCAAGAATCAAGGATCAATCCCTCAACTCCTTCAAATCTCAACAAATCTTCTCCAAAGTGGATAGCTTGGAAAGGGAGGTTGCTGATCTTAAAGCTGAAAACAAAGTGCTATCTCAATCCTTTGAACAACTAAATGCCAAGTTGGATGACCAAAGCAATGCCACATCAAATATCTTGCTAGTCCAACAGCAAATGATGACAACCCTGCTAAGAAGCATGAACCTTCCTGTTCCTGGAGAAGCTCAAGACATCTTGTCTGATCCCAAACCTAAGGGGGAGAAAGGAAAGGAGGTCATTGTGGAAAAGAGAGGGAGAGTACCTGCCAAGCAACAAAAGCTTAAGGGCAAACTCACTAAAGAAACTATTAAACCAATCACTCTTCCCTCTGTGGATGTCATCAATAGCCAAGGCCAAAGAAGCACAGTTACAACCACCTACTATCCCTCTACAATGCCAAAGGACATCTCAGCTCCTCAATCAACTACAAGTGCCAAACCAATCAAATCAAATCTTGTCACTGAGGCCAAGCTACAGGAAGTTGCCAATTCTCACATCTATCATGATGAGGCCTTTCTGGAGTTTCTGAAAGCCCTCTACACCAGTGTTCTAGGAGATGCTCAGCTCTACAGAGAAAAGCTAAAAGAAAATATCAAGTACTTTACTGTGGAAGTCAGGAAAATCAAGGAGGTTCATCTAAGAGAAGTTATCATGGTATCCAAGGATAATTGCTTAAGGCATTTATCTTTTCAAACTCTAGAGAAACTGAGGTTTACTGAGCTGACCACAATTCTGGAGTTGATTGAGAAGCATGGGGAGAACAACAGGAGGCTTCATGATGATTTGAAGATAGACCAATTTCAAAGATTGCCTGAAGTTATCTCTAACCCAAGGACAATAATTTTTCAAAGTCTAACTCAAGCCAATAGTATTGACCAATTGGTGATCCCTGCAAATCTGACAATGAAGAACAATGTCAAAATAAATCAAGTGTTGCAGATGCTAAGAGCCAAGAGATGAGCTAGAACAGCAGAAGAGCTTGAGATAATTCAAATTCTCCGATCTTTCTTGATTCATGGAACTATTCCTAAGTCACTCAAAGAAAGAAGAAAGAAGAAAGATGATGAGGAGAAGACCTACAAAAGAAGAAGTCAATCAAGGAGCAATAAGGATGGAGGAAGTGAAATCAGCAAAATCAAAACATCAAAGAAATCTAAAGATGCTGAAAGTGACAAGAAGGACTCCAAGGGGAACAAAGAAACTGTCAAGAAGAAGAGTGGAAATCAGCAAGTCAAGGACATTGCTAGCAGTACCTTAACCACAACACAAGACTCTAAGTCTAGGGTGGGTACTGTTAGTAATGATCCTCCAAAATCTTTATCCAAGACTTCTGAACCTGATTTGCCACAGAAGAAAATTGAATCCACAACAGAAAAATCAAGAAGACACTTCCACAAAGTCACAGCTAGTGGAGTGTTACAGTGGATGAAAGGGAAAGGGATGAAGCTAATCCAAATAATGTGGCACTGAAGACTAAATCTCCTTGCTCCAAAAAACTACCTCAAGTGAAGCATATGAAGATCAAGAGTGTAGCCAAAAGGACAAGGATAACAAAGAAGAATGGGGTAATCACTAATGTAGTAGGGATCAAAGTACTTCCTCTGGATGAAGACTATAATGAAGATGCCCTAGCATTTTTTAGAGCTCAAAGAATCTTTGAAGTCAAGGTGAAGCAAGATCATCTAGAGATCAAATACACCGATGGAAGAGAAAGAGAGATGAAGCAAGGAGGCTGGCAATACTTCTCTCAATATGAACTTGAAAGAATAAATGCTCTACTGAAGTTTAAAGAAAAGGAGGAGAGATTGTGGAAGATAGAGGTTGCTAGATTCTTGAAGATGCACTCTGACTACAAGGAGAACTTAAGGAAGTTGAATGAAGAGAAGAACATACAGAAAGAGAAGGAGATGGCTGAGATGGAGGAGAGGGCTAAAGAGCTAAGGCAGAAAGGGCTATGCAAGGTAAAACAAAATCCTTATGTTGTGGAATACAAAAATAAAACTGGAGGGAAAAGCAAGATAAGGATGGAGTTTTTATATGTTTATGTGGAAAGTGCTCTTAAAGCTGCAATTGAAGATCTAGAAGGCTCACCTCTCATTGAAGAACTGATTGCAAGAGATGAACTTCAAGCAGCCATTGTGGACATGAAGAGAAAGGAAGAAGTGAGAAAGAAGAAAGTTTATGATGATTATCTTGAGTAACAAATGGAAACTGAAGCTGTTGAGCAACAAAGATAATCTGTAAGCTTTCAACTTCACTATGTAATCAAATCTCTGTTCTTAATGATCATATATTGTTCTCTCTGTTATTTAATTCTTTTTATGTAAGTTAGGCTTGTTATCAGACATGAAATTGTGCCTAAGTTTCTTACTCACAATTTGGGGGAGATTGTTAGGCTCAAGGCATGTCTGATTACCACTATTAACAAGCCTAATCATTGTGACTATGTCACTCTACATGACCTAGTGAATTCTTTCACTGGGATATAATGAGCTTAGTAAGCTTCCTGCAATCTAGAATGTATATAGGCCATGGAATAATTATCCTGGTAGAAGTTCAGTGATGTTCATGCAGCAGGATGGAGAGGAATAAGGCCATGAAGAAATAAGTTGAAGAAGTTTTCCTAAGTTCATATGCCGTGAAGTCAAAATGAAGCTATGTCGTGAAGTCCAAATATATCTATGTCGTGAAGTACTGAGATCGCATAGTCCTAAATGAACTATGTCGTGAAGTCTTCATTACTCATATCGTGAAGTGTTCATACCGCAAAGTCAAGATATACTGGATCGTGAAGTCCTCAAATGGTCTAGATCGCGAAGTCCTCAAAAGGCTTAGATCGCGAAGTCCTCAAAAGGCTTAGATCGCGAAGTCCTCAAATGGCTTAGATCGCGAAGTCCTCAAAAGGCTTAGATCGCGAAGTCCTCAAAAGGTCTAGATCGCGAAGTCCTCAAATTGCCTATGTCGCGAAGTCTTCAAAGGATAGATCGTGAAGTCAGGGAAATGTTGGAGTTCACAATATCAACACTTAGCCGTTTATAACAAGACAAATCAAGGTACAAAACCAAAATTCAAAGGAGACAAATACTGAAGCATTTGTTCTGGCAAGGTGGTCCAAAGATTAGATGGCAAATCTACAGCTAAACTTGGAGAGAAAGACAAGAGACATGCAGCTACAGAAACGGGAAAGACTCTGAAAAGCAAGTGGTCCTTCCTGACACAGTGAACTTCTTATGGCAGGACAAGTTGGACTTTCAGCTAGGGGTAACTGTGTAAATAGGTGTGTGCCTAGTTTGTATAGGTCTATATATATTGTGCACACCTAACTGAAAGCTGTAAGAGAGATACACATAGTTTTATCTTAAGCACTCTTTTCTCTGTAAGCAAACAAGATACAAACTATTCTTGTTTAGAAGCTAGAAATTCATTTGTGAAATTCTGGAAAGCTGTGGTGTTTAATTTTCTTAATACAAAGTAGATTAAAGTGATTGTGTGCGTTGTTTATTTTCATTCCGCATTTTACAAAGCATAATCACATACAACTTATTTAGTTTCAAGAATAAAAAAATATCAAAACTATCCATTCACCCCCCTGTCTAGTTTCTAAGTGGTATTCATTTCTAACAGTAATTGATTTAAACACATCTTGTAATTGGTAAAGCAGCTGTGTGTACTATATAAACACAGTTTAGGTTTTGCTTAATTGTAATCGCTTACACGAGTATCATTGTAACCTAGCAGCTCTCAAGAACATCAGAATTTTTTGAGAGAGTTTGTAACAGTTTATATCAGAATTAATAAAGCTGTTATTCTTTCATATTTGTGTTCTATATTTTAATTAAGTCGAAAATCTTATACAATTGTATTCAACCCCTCTTCTACAATTGTTTATTACTGGGCAACAATTGGTATCAGAGCAAGACTGATTTAATTTAATCAGAAACGATCTATGATGTCGACAAGCAAGTATGAAAGCATCAAAATTCCCATCTTGAAGAAAACTGAATATCCTACATGGAGGGTAAAGATGTTGATGTACCTGGAAGCAACTGATCCTGATTATCTTGACAGGATCTATGATGGACCATATATTCCTAAGAGAATTTTTGGTCAAACGGATACTGTTCCTGAACACTATGTTCAGAAGACAAAGAGTGAGTGGACACCAGAAGAGAAGGCTCACGTTCTCAGGGATGCAAAGGTAAAGAATATCTTGCATAACAGTCTTGATGATGTCATGTCAAACAGAGTGATAGCATGCGTGTCTGCAAAAGAAATTTGGGATACCTTGGAAACTCAATGCCAAGGAAATGAATCTATCAAAAGGAACAGAAGGGCTCTACTGATTCAAGAGTATGAACAGTTCAATGCTAAACCTGATGAGAGTCTTACTGATATGTATGATAGATTCCTTACACTACTGAATAATCTATCTCTGGTTGGCAAAGAGTATGTTGTTGAGGACTCTAACACCAAGTTTCTGAGAGCTTTACCTGAAGAATGGGATACACAAACCTCTATCATTAGGCATCAATGTAATCTAGATACTGTGTCTTTTGATGAGGTGTATGGAATGCTTAGAACCTATGATCTTGAGGTTCAACAGAGAAAGAACAAAAGAAGCATCAAGGCAAAATCTGTTGCCCTGAATGTTGAGGCAAAATCAAAAGGAAAAGTTGTGGAGGTCTCGAGAAGGAAGACAAAAGTTGTGGAGTCAGATCCTAATGACTTATCATCAGATACTGATGGCAATCCTGATGTCGATACTGATGATGATTCTTCTGACTCTAATATAAAGGAGATGGTTGTTATGATAGTCAAGGGCTTCAAGAAGATGAAGTTCAGGAAGACTAGGAGGCATGGCAACTTTCAGAAAAAGACCTTCAATGCTGACAGAGACAGATACAACAAGAAAGACAACAAGAGTAGCAAGTTTGACAAGTCAAAGATCAAATGCTACAAATGTAAATCAGAACCTGGACAGACTCAAGAAGGAAATTTCATGAAATCAATACTTCTAAGAATTGGAAAGAATGTCTAGGGTACAAGTCAGAAGAAGATAAGAAATTGAAAAAGGAAGTTGTTATTGATGAGACAGTTAATCCAAAGACCTACAGACATGTTATAGATAAAACCAAATCTAAGATTAAACCTATTGATTTTGTATTTGGTAAAGATCCCAATTCAACTTTTGAAAAGGGATCTCCTTCTGCACAACCAGTCACAGATTTTAAGTCTAAACCTGTCAAGAATAATAGAAATAAGAATGTAGGTATATTGTCTCAGAAACAACTTAAGGATAAAATTTGTGATGAAACAGGTAGACAAAAGACACCTACTGTCAAAAGAAATAGGAATGGTAAAGTTGGGATTAATAAAGAGAATAATTATAAGTTTATCCCAAATGCACCAAGGAAATGTTGCTTTACCTGTGGTAACTCTAATCATCTTGCTATTGATTGCAGAAAGAGTAAAAAGAAGGTAACTGAAATTCCTAGGTCTGATGTTAGGAATAGATCAGTATATTACAAACCACAGAATTCTTGTTTTCATTGTGGCAGCAAATGGCATTCTATTTATACTTGTGAAGAATACCATAATTTGTACTAAAACTTTTATGATCTTTTACCTAAGTTTAATAAAAGTGCAAATTCTGGTAAACTTAAGAATGTCAATATGAAGCATGCATTTTCAATACTGATATTGACAAAGCACATCCTGATGGACACAATCCTAACAGGACTGCTAAGGTCAAAAAGTCTTATGCTGTTAAAACTAATAAAATGCATGGAAAAAGGGGTTCTTAAATATTCTGACTAGTGTTTTTTGTCTGATTGCAGGGTAAAAAGAAAAATGTGTTAGTCATAGATAGTGGATGTTCTGTGCACATGACTGGAAACAAAGCCCTGATATCAGAATTTGAGGAAAAGGCTGGCCCAACTGTGTCTTATGGAGATGGCAACATTGGACAAACCTTGGGATATAGAAATATAATCATTGACAATGTCATCATTGAAAAAGTAGCTCTGGTGAAAGGACTAAAACATAACCTGCTGAGTATTAATCAAATCACAGACATAGGTTATCATGTCAAGTTCTATTCCACACATTGTGAAGTAGTCAGCAAATTATCAGGAAAGATTACACTTACTGGCTACATGCATGGTAACATTTATGAAGCCAACATTCACTCCAATACTGATGGCTCCTCTACTTGTCTCATCAGTAAAGCATCAGTAGATGAAAGTTGGAATTGGCACAAGAAGCTTTCTCATCTCAACTTCAGCAATATCAATGAGTTGGTTAAGAAAGATTTGGTTAGAGGATTGCCTAAAGCTTTGTATACTCCTGATGGACTCTGTGATGCATGTCAAAAAGCTAAACAGAGAAGGACATCATTCAAGAGTAAATCTGAATCCTCTATTAAAGAACCATATCACATGTTACATCTGGACCTATTTGGACTAGTCAAAATAATGTCCATCAGTAAGAAAAGGTACACTCTTGTAATAGTTGATGAATTTTCTAGATTCACCTGGGTGTATTTTCTACACATAAAAGATGAGACTCCAGAAATACTGTTGGACCATGTGAGAATGATTGAGACAGACACAAAGCATAAAGTCAAGATACCGAGAAGTGATAATGGTACTGAATTTAAGAATTCAGTAATGGAAGAGTTCTGCAAATTCAAAGGAATTATTCAACAATTCTCTGCTCCTGGCACACCTCAGCAAAATGGAGTAGTTGAAAGAAAGAATAGAACTCTTATTGAAGCTGGAAGAACTATGTTGGAGGAAGCAAAATTACCTACATATTTCTGGGTAGAAGCAGTCAACACAGCATGCTATACTCAAAACCTCACACTCATAAACAGACATGGTGTAACTCCATATCAAATGCTCAAAGAGAAGAAACCTAGTCTGAAGCATCTGCATGTGTTTGGCTGTAAATGTTTTGTTCTCAGACCTCATCATGAACAGCTAGGAAAATTTGAAACCAAGGCTGATGAGGGTATCTTTATTGGTTATCCAGCCTCAAGAGCTTTTAGAGTTTTCAACCTGAGAACAAGGACTGTCATGGAGTCGATACATGTATCTTTTGATGATAAGAAGATAACTGGAATGAATGAAGACTCACATGATAGTTTGATCTTTGTAAATGAAGCTACCAAGAATCCTAATAAACAGGAATCAGATACTGACACACCATCAGATACTGATGGGTCACCAAATCCTAGTGATACACCAAATCCTGATGATGCACCAAATACTGATGGTGCTATTGATGATGCTACTGACAGTCCACATGTTGAAGGGGAGCAACAACAAACTGTTACTGATTCTGAAACATCTCAACCATCAGGACAAGATTCATCAGATACTGATTCAAGTGACAATCCTGATAATCCATCAGGAGGAGACATCAATAATTCAGGGGGAACTTCTACTGATTCAAGCTCTTTTAATGACAACACCAATCCAGGAGGAGCATCCACCTCAAGGAATGATTTACCACCAACAAGGAAATGGACCAAAAGTCACACTCCTGATTTGATAATTGGGGATCCTGATGCAGGTCTTAAGACAAGAAGTGCAACTCAAAATGAATGTCTATATCACAACTTTCTATCAAAGGAGGAGCCTAAGAAAGTTGAAGATGCGCTTAAGGATGCTGATTGGGTTACTGCAATACAAGAAGAGCTGAATGAATTTGAAAGGAATGAAGTCTGGAAACTGGTGCCAAGACCAAAGAACTGGTCAATTATTGGTACAAAGTGGGTATTTAAAAACAAGACAGATTCAGATGGTGTGATAATCAGGAATAAAGCAAGGCTAGTTGCAAAGGGGTATTCTCAACAGGAAGGAATTGACTATGATGAGACTTTTGCTCCAGTTGCAAGGCTAGAAGCCATCAGGATCTTTCTGGCATATGCAGCCCACAAGAAATTTAAAGTTTTCCAGATGGATGTGAAAAGTGCTTTCTTAAATGGTGAACTGGAGGAAGAAGTTTATGTTGAACAACCTCCTGGTTTCATTGATCCAAAGTATCCAAATCATGTCTACAGATTGGATAAAGCACTTTATGGACTAAAGCAAGCTCCAAGAGCCTGGTATGAAACCCTAGCTCAATTCTTACTGGAAAGTGGATTCAAAAGAGTTTTCAAAGCTTATGCAGTCTAGATATCAAATGAGCATGATGGGAGAAATGAGTTACTTTCTTGGTCTCCAAGTTAAACAGACTGATGATGACATCTTTATCAATCAGTTAAAGTATACCAGGAATTTATTGAAAAGGTTTAACATGCAAGATAGTGCAACTACAAGTACTCCCATAGCTACAACTACCAAACTTGATCCTGATCAAGGTACTGAGGTAGATGTAACTCACTACAGGGGAATGATTGGCTCACTCTTATATCTCACTTCAAGTAGACCAGATATCATGTATGCAACCTGTCTTTGTGTAAGATTTCAAGCAAATCCCAGGGAACCACACCTGATTGCAGTTAAAAGAATTTTCAGATATCTTAAGGGCACTCCTTCTCTTGGCCTTTGGTATGCTAGAGAATCAGATTTTGGTTTGTATGGTTACTCAGATGCTGATTTTGCAGGCTGCAAAATAGACAAGAAAAGCACTTCAGGAAGCTGTCAGTTTTTGGGTGGTAGACTAGTTTCTTGGTTTAGTAAAAAGCAAAAGTCTATCTCTACATCAACTACAGAAGCTGAGTACATTGCTACATGAAGTTGTTGTGCTCAGATAATGTGGATGAGAAATCAACTGTTGGATTATGGCATGTCATATTCTAAAATCCCTATTTATTGTGATAACCAAAGTGTTATTGCAATGACATGAAATCTAGTTCAACATTCTCTTACTAAACACATCAGTATCAGATATCACTTCATAAGAGAACAAGTCCTGGAAGGAACAATTGAACTGCATTTTGTTCCTACTGATCAACAGCTAGCTGATATATTCACTAAGCCACTTCCTGAAGCTACTTTCAATAAGTTGGTGAATGAACTTGGAATGATGAACTTTGAGAATTTTTGAGAAAAGCATCAGAGAGCAAGTCCTGATGACTATCAAATCCTGCTGGTCATTTTGTAAGGTATGTTCTTTTGACCAAATACTGACAAGACAAAATCCTGATAGGCAGTCAACTGGTCAATCCTGATGGACAGGTCAGCATTTTAATTTGCTTAATTTGTGCATAATTTTCCGTCAGTATTTGATAGGAAACGTTTGAGTTTTAGTTGGACAACTGTATGCGCGCGTGTGTCACACTGATAGTTATATACATATATACACACATAAAAATCGGTGCAGTAATAATTTGTGCACAAATCACATTTTGCCACCTGTCATTGAGAGTAAAATTCTGTTTTAACAAAATACAATTATTTTTTCTATTTTGCAAATTACTCTCTCACTTCATCAGTTTTCTATCTTCTCTTACTCTCGGTGCTCACGAACCCTAATTCTCAAATCTCAAATCTCTATTCTCAAATCACTTTTACAATGGCATCTTCATCATTCATGAATAAATAGACTGTAATTAGTGGTATTACTTTCGCCACTAATAATTTTGTTGCGGTTTTAGACCATCAGGAATTACCCCATGAGTTCCATATTATACAGGATTTTTTTGTCTTCAAGTCCATTGAAGTATGCTTTAACCCAGCCAGACAAAGTTTCTTTTAAGTCTGTGATGCAGCTATGGAACACAACAGTATTTGGTCAAGGACCGACATGAACAATCCTGATGAGTTTCAAGTTCAATGGTGTTACTCATCATGTGACTCATGCTATTGTTGAGGAAGCACTACACTTGTCGGCCTTAAATGATCAGACTCCTGCTAATATTTCTGACTCGACGCTCTTCGAGTTTGTTACCAAGTTGGGGTACAATGGCGAAGTAAAGAGATATGGAAATCTCTTCAGGACAAAGCTTAAGAGAATGGAATTTCTTCTTCGACACCATAAGTCGCTGTTTCCTGAACAAGACATCTAACTTTGATGCTCTACCGTCAGGATCTCTCAAGATTGGGTATTCTCTTATTCATTCTAGGGTTTTTGATTATGGGTCTTTTGTGTTAAAAACATTAAGTTATAGGAAAGCAGATAAATGTGGCTATGTTTGTTTTCTTAGATTTTTCCAATTAATATTCTGTCACTTGTGTCCTAATGCTGTTTTTGAAGATGATGTAATTCTACCTATCTGTAGAATTACTGATAATAATGTGAAGTCCCATGTTCCTGACCCAAGTATCCAACTCAAACACTCTATTAAATACTCCACAACCACCTCTACTGTCTCTCAAAAGACTTTTGTTGTAAAAACAAAGAAATCAGCTAGATCTGATGTGTCTGGAAGGTAGTCAGGATCAAAGGATTTCTCCTCTACACCTCTCACTAAAAAGAAGAAACAAGGGGGTGTACAAGGGGTCCTGGTGCAACAGGCTGATAGGGTTGAGGATGTTGGAGTAAAGAGAAAGTTGATTTTGGGTGCTGATTTTGATTCTGAGGATGACATGCCACTATCCTCAAAGTTCAAGATTCAGAAGGAAGTTGCTGATACTGCTACTGAAGCTGTGGCACAAGTTGTTAAGCCACAGAAGAAAAGAAAGTTGATCAAAAGTAGGTATCATATTCCTCTAAGGATGCAGAATACTGATGGTCAGAAATCTACAAATCCTGATGAGTCATCAATTCCTGATTCTCATGCAAATCCTGACGTCAGTACTCCTGATGCATCACCAGTAAAGACTGTCTTAATCTCATATTCTCCAGCAAATGCCTCTCCATCTCCAAGGTTTGTTGAAATTTAGTGGGAGAAGGTTGTTGAGGCTGCTTTCAAGATTGGTTTAACACCTCCACTTCTAAAGAAAAGGAAGGCGGCTGAGATTGTTTTTCAGAGACAGAAGAAGCTGAAAGGATCAAGCCCACAAGAACCTGAACTTCAAAGTAGTTCAGCAGCTATTACTGATCCTGTCACAAAAGAACCACTCACTCAAAGTGTGAGTGAAGGCATAGCTGAAGGAATGGTCCCACAAGAACCATTTTCTCAAAGGGAAAATGAAGACATCTACATTCCTGCCCCACAAGAACCATCTTCTCAAAGTGAAGATGCAGGCCAAACAGCTTCAGCTTCTAAGGAACTTCCTAACATTGCTCAAGGGGTTCCTAGTACTACTGACATGGATATATTGGTTGACAACACTGTCAATGAGGGAAGTACACAAGAACCTTCAGCTCAAAGGGTCGAGGCAGCTTCTGAACCTCAGGCTACACAAGAACCATTGGTAGCAAATACTGATGCAAGCCATACTATTCCTGACAGTGTTGCTCCTGATGCTGAAACAATCCTGATCCAGCCACTTGCCTCAAGACCAATGATAGACTCTATCTTAGATCAACAGGATAAACTTAAAGGTATTGCTATTCCTGATCATGATCCTGATACTGATTCTGATGATAATAGTGATGCTGATAGAGTTGAGAAGGATGAGCTTGCCACTGCACTTAAAGCTAGTCTTGGAACTAATCATGGTTCTTCAAGCACTTTCATGGTTGACAAGGCAACCACTGGCAAAGCTACAATTCAAGATTTTTCTGGTCCTTCTGCAACTGATTATGCTGAACAATTAAGGAGGCATGAATGGGAAAATGAATGGTACAGATCTGCTGATCTGTTAGTTTCCCATGTGCTCTTAATCATGCTTCTTATGAAGCCTCCTTGATTGAGAATGAAGAACTGAAGAATCACTTGAAGGCTACAACAATTCTGAGCAAGAGACTCAAGGCTGAAATTGATTCTGTTAAGGCTGACAATGCTTTGGTGAGGGCTGATATATCTCAAAGTTTAGCAAAGGCACCTACTGCTCTTTAGCTCAGAGTTTTAGACTCTCATGTCAAGTTCCTTATCACTGACCAGTCTTCTATCAACAACAGAATTGATTCTTTGGATTCCAAGGTAACAAATATTGAAGCCTCTCTTTCCTTAATTTTATCTTTATTATCAAATCCTGATGCCAAAAAGGGGGAGAAGGTAAGTCAATCAAAATGTACACCTGATCTAGTATTAAGAAAAGATGATGATAATGCTGGAAATGATGGTGATGACATAGTTAAAAAATGAGAAACCTCTAATGCTGGTATGGTGAAGTCTTCAAAACAAACTACTCAAAGTCAATCTATGCAGTCAACTCATGTTTCTGATTCTGGAGTAAGAACAGTAAGAACCTTGGTGAACTCTCAGATCCTGACGGAAGAGCAAATCCTGACAGGTGACCAAATCCTGACGTCTGGTCATGGACAAATTCTATCTACAATTCCTGAAGGTGATGCAGATGTTTTTATTGAAAAAGCTGAGGATGCTGGTAATCTTTTCCAGAATTTCAAAACTAAAGGTGGTGATGTTGTTACTCTTTATCATACTGATAAGAGAGTTCAACAGTTATTTGCAAGGAAGGCTCTCTCTATTTCTACTGAAGAATATCCTGATCTATCTCAAGAAGAATTTCTAAAGCAACAGAAAGAGATCATGGAGAGTTTCAATAATCCTACTGTTGGTAAAGGAAGAAGCAGGGGAAGGAGAGGAGCTAGGAGAGGAAGGAGAACAACACAATCTATGCCTAGACAAACAAGGTCTAGAGGTATAAGAATAGAAGAAATTACTGAGGACAGTCCAATGCCAAAGGTTCCTGATACTCAAGTTGTCAGGACCACTATTCATGATGAAGGAGAAGGTGAAGATTATGTGCCTCGGATAGTTTTGAGAAAAAGACCAAGACAATCATCTCTAATCAGTAATACAACTCAAGTTCCAGATTCTAATCCTGACATTGCTCAAGATCCCGATGAATCTGAAACTTTACAAGAGATTGATTTGTTAATTCTGTCTACTGTGGTTGATTCTCACAATCAAGAAGTTGATGAAGAAGAAGAAGAAGAAGAAAGAAGAAGAGAAATAAGAAGAAGAACAAATAGAGATTTTAATCTTTATGTTGAAAAGCTCAGAAAATCAAATAAGTTGTTGTGGAAGAATGAGAGAAGACAACAACACAAGCTAGAAAGGAGCTATGTTCTTGAGAAAGAAAAAGACAAGAAATGGAAGCATATTGACACTGTTGAGTGCAATAGACCTATCAATTTTCAATCTGGTGGTATAATGACAAAACTTCCTAGTGTTGCAGAAATTGCTGGTTCTCAAAGATCAAAGGCACTATGGACTGAGATGTTTTCAAACATGAAGCAGATGCTACATAACACCAAATGAGGTATAAGTTTTAAAGATGCTGAATTCATAAACATGTCATATGTTGATCCTCATGCATTGGTTGAAGTTGGAGGTAATTTAACTTCTGAACACCTGAACAAGCTACAAGATGTGGATATAGTTTTAGATTGTCATGATGGTGCTGAAAAGAAGGAGAAGCTTCTGTATTTCTTAAGAGACGGAAGTGTGAAGAAAATGTCTATTCAGGAGCTGCTGGTGAAAACTACAAAGGAACTGAAATATGTTCATTATCTGCTCAAAGTCAAGAATTAAGTATGCAAGGAATGGTCTGATATAATTCTATCAACCATTAGACAGAGATTTGATGGAGGAAGGAACTATGATGGTGAATACACTCCCACATACTTAAATCTTAGAGGTCAAGAAGTGGAAATACAGAGAGGCAGTGCTGTCAAAGAAATGTCTCTAGGCATGAAACAATTGTCTCTTAATCCTGGTGGGAAGGAATTTGCTTATCTACTGGTTGAAGAGTTTGATCTACAAAGAAGTTCTATCTAAAATCTCAGAGAAGCTATCTACCAGATTAATGAGGAAGATGAAGAACTCAAAAATCTAAAGGGAAGACTGATTCAGATTCTTGAAGACAAAGAAGAAGATTTATTGTCAAACTTCTTGAAGATGAATTTGTTCAACCAGAAAATCTAAAGATAAGTTTGCTGCTGAAATCTCTTGTACATTTTGTAAATATATTTTTGGCATCATTGAATTTAGGAATCTATACTTTATTTTACAAAGTATAAGATTGGGGGAGATTGTTAGATCATGATTCAATGATCATCAGTATTTGGACTACTAATTAGAATTGAGATGATGACGTCATCAGGATTACATATCGTCAGTATCAGGATTGCTATCAGGACTGAGATCTGGATTATCATCAGGACTGGAAGCTGATCAGTATTACTTCAAGATAACTATTGAGTCCAGAAAAATAAGGAAGATTGATTTGTCGATTCCTAGTTTATAGGAATGCAGCTGTCAGTTAGGATATGTATCAATATAGTTTGTAATTGATTTAAACATATCTTGTAATTGATAGAGTAACTGTGTGTGCTATATAAACACAGTTTAGGTTTTACATATTGTAATCGCTTACACGAGTATCATTGTAACCTAGCAGCTTTCAAGAACATCAGAATTTCTTGAGAGAGTTTTGTAACAGTTTTATACCAGAATCAATAAAGCTGTTATTATTTCATACTAGCTTAAAACCCATGCGATGCACGGATTGTTATTAATAATTATTATTTTTATTATTTATGTTTTAATATTTTATTAATTTGCATTTGCTAAAAAAATAAGTAGGCGTGTTAAACTTTTTTAAATAATTAAAAGTATTAAAATAAATTTTAAAATAAATTAATAACTGTTTATCCATGATATTTTTGGAAAAGTAGGGGTCTTAGTAAGGAAAAATAGAAAAACTAACATGTTTTATCTGAAAAGGTAAGTGCCCGTAATTAAAATTATTTAAATAGGTTTCAAAATAAATAAGTAGGGATTTGCCCGGGATATTTTTGGAAAATGAGGGTTTTTAGTAAAGAAAAATAGAAAGAGTAACATGTTTTAGTTGAAAATGATAATTGCCGGTGATTGTTTTTAGAAAAATAGAGGATTTTGTTAGAAAAAAAATAGAAAAATGTTAGGTCCTGATAAGTTTGTAGAAGGGGGGTTGAATACAAACTATACCGTTTTATCGAAATTTGTTCGTTTAAGATTAAACCAATTAGAAAAAATTAATGCGGAATAAAAACTGAAACAATATTCAAGTTAAATAGAAACTCTATTAAACTTGAGGGGTGTTACAATTTTGATCACTGATTACAAAGAACTTGATAAAACAAATCTAGAATAAATTCGACATGAATTTATCTATTTTTGTAATAAAAAGGATCGAATACTAAAAAGTAGTTCGATATAAAATCTAGGGATTATGATCCGCTAGAAAGCTAAAGCAGTACAAGAGAATCAGTTCTTATGAATTAAATGTTATGAACTAATCAAGATTTAATCCTCTGGCAGAAATTTAATGCTTTGCTGTTTTAAGAAGTAATGAAGACAGAGGAATGGAATATATGTTGCTGTGTCTTTTTGTTCTTCTGTGTTGTAGTAGTAATTGTCCAAGTCTTCTGATCCGTGTATATATAACATTGCTTTTCTTTTTGGTAAACCCACGTGCAAGTCACTTCAACAGAATGCAATTTGCCTTGGGAAGACTTAGAGGAAAACAAACATTTTGTTCTTGGAAGACTCTCAGGAAGACAGCCATTGAACTAAGAATACAACCGGGAAGACTAGGATTTGACTTAGGAAGACAATCGGGAAGACAGCCTTGGTAGTCTTCCTAGTTCAAAGAACTAAGTCTTCCTAGTTCAATCCTAAGTCTTCCTAGTTCAAATATATTCTAATTTAAATAATTAACTAAATAAATTATGTATTAAATTAATTCTTTACAGAATTAATTTAATAAATAATTTACTTAATAATATTAATTATTTATAAGAGAATAAATAGAATTAGTTGACTTCTAAAACAATTCCAGAATCACTTAAAACTTAGATAAATAACAAACACAATAGTACGTTGACACTCGATGCACTGTCTGGTTCATGAGTGACTAACGACAATGTTTGTTCTTTATCTATTTGACTTTAAGCAGTGATTCACTTCCTTCTCATTCAAGAACTCCGTAATCAGTATCTTTTTCTGTCACCACTTGAAATCTCCGTCACTTTAATAAATCCACTGAGCTTGAATACTTCATTGAGGCTTGATCAATAAATTGAGCTTCTTTCAATGTAGAATCACTTCAAGTCTGTAGATGACTTTAATCTTCATTCTTTGACAGATATAATCTTCTGAGATTCCTGTGACAATTTTGAATTATTACTTACTTATTACAGACTTGTTTAATGTTGAGTTAATTCCTTGATGTAAACAAATAGGCTTAAACATATGCCTTTCAATCTCCCCCTATTTGTTTGTTAGAGAATAACAATCAAATACCTAGAGGATAACTCAACTAACTAAACAAGTAGAAATAAGGCATTAAAAGCTAAGTAAATAATAACACAAAGTTCTGGATTTCATTTAACATTTTCCAGATTCAAACATTACAGGTAAGTACAAGATAGATGTTCCTCTAGACTGAACATATGAATACATTTATCATATCTTGAATCACCTAAGCTCTAAACATTTAATATTTACAAACAGAGCTTCTTCAAATTTCAGACTCAATCATCTCTCCTTCTTCAAGTGCTTCAAGCAAATCCTTGTCCAGAATACGATCAGATTCAGAAGTAATGCCACTAGGTCTGACAGGTTGAGCTGTGACTTTCTTCAGCCTATTCTTCATTTGATGATATCTCTTGATATTGACAATGCAATAGTCTTGAATCAAATCAGCCACTTCTGTCTTTTCTTGTGTAGCAAACCATGTTGTCCTCAACATGTTCTCCATATAGACAAGATGCTTGGCAGGATAATCTTTCAAGGAGATGGGATCCACACCACAAGTTTGAAGTGCCCTTCCTTTATAAAATTTAACTTCATATGGCACATCCACAACTTGAGGACTAGCTTTCATGGCAAAATCTCTAAGCTGATCATGCAACAGCTCACATAGAGGTGAAGACCTTTTAATCTTTGTCATGAACACCCAAAGCTCAGAGAGAGTTCTACTTTCCAGAAGATTGAGAGAAACTATGAACGTTCCCTCATTATGAGTGTAGATGTAGATCTTCAACTCCTCTCTGACTCTGTCATATCCAGTAGTAATTCTTGAAATCTCCGCATGAAGAGCTTTCATATAGATTGAGTTGTCTGGATTGACCTTTCTATACCTTTCCAACATGCTAAAAAACTTTCCATCATTTTCTGACCCTGTCGAATGTGAGAACATCTCTCTAGCTCTATCCCATTCTTCTCCAAGCTTCAGCCTCACATATAACTTCCTGTCCTTGACCTTTATATCATGAAGCCGTTGCTTTTCTTGATGTTTAGCTTTTTGGATAACTAGATGCTTTGAGATGATGTCAGATACTTTAGCATTCTCCTCCTCTCTTCTCTTCAGATCAGCTTTCTGTCTTAACAGCTCAGCTTTAAAGGCAAGATCCACTTCAGGTTCATCTTCCCAGTCAGCATAGTCAGCCTCTCCTTCAACCTCCACTTCACCAAAGATATCTTCAGGGTTTTCTTCGGATTCAATATTGTCAAAATCTCCCTGTTCACCTTGATAGTAGTCAGCATCAGAAAAAGTTAACTTCTGCTTCCCTTTGTCCTTTACAGAACCAGAACCTCCAGCTTCTCCTCCTCTTTGTTTCTCCACATTCTCCACATTCTCCCCCTTAGTTGAGGAATCCTCTACAGGTTGAGCTTTAGAAGCCCTAGGATTCACCTCATTTCTTCCCCTTATTGCTCCTAGGTCATCTCTATTTCCTCCATCTCCTCCTTCATCATCCTCACCCTCATCATCATCATCAGCACCCACAAAGAATCTCTTTTGTTCAGCATTGGGTTGATGTGAATTTTTGATCATGTTATACAAGTGCTTCATCCCTTCATTCAGATGCTCTATTCATCCTTCTAACTTAGACATCCTTTCTTCATTAAACTTCTGGTTTTCATCAGATGTTTGCAGAATAAAGTCCACCTTGGTAGAAATAGCAGCAATCTCCTTGACACTCTCTGATATTTGAGCATTTGACATTGTAAGATCAGAGATGTCTGAAGCCACTAGTACTTGAGATTGTTGGATTGAATTAAGCTTCGGGAAGAGATTATTCTTCAATCCTTCCAGGTCATCTTTCACAGTACCCAGCTGATTTGATACAGAGGTGGTAGATTGTGCAACCACTTGTGCTTTTAGAATTGTGTTTTCAGCCTGGGTCTCTTGCAACTTCTTTTGTAGATCAGTTAGCTGGTTCAACAAAGCAGTGTTTGTGACAATGTGTGCACTCACTTCAATTGCTCTCAGTGGTGTTTCACTCAACTCACGTGCTTGTGTTTCACTCGGTGTTTGACTCATATCTCTCACCACTAACTGTTTGTCTAAATTCTCCGTAGATGTACCTGCATGAAAAATCACCATAGCCCCTTCAAGAGAGGTCAGTGGTGGTGCAATGGGAGTTCGCGAATCCCAATCCTTAATGAATTCCAAATCAGATTGAATTTGAAACTGAATTGCTTCAGTGTTGGATTCATTAGGTTGCCTTCCACTTTCATTAGGGTACCAACACTTTACTTTCACACCATTATCAGAATCTCTCCTAGAGTGAGCAAGCCTGTTGAGCAATAGGTTCCACAGAATCTCAGCGAAGTTCAATCTACGACCAAATACTATAGCATAGGCAATATACTGATTAAGACTGGTAATGCAATGAAAATTTGTTTTTGTGCAGTTACCAAATACCCTTGCTATAGTATCAAAGAACAGATCCCATTCCCTTACAACAAAGCTTTTGGACAATTAACCATTTGAAAGGGACCCTGATAATGAATATTCACAAAGAACTGTGATAACTCAACATCAGTGGGTAAGGGATCAAACCTGTCCTTTGGAAAATGCAACACATCACAGAATAAATCAAAAGTGACTGTATATTGCTGGTTTAGAATATTAAAAGAAAAAGATTTTGAATCTCCAGCAATATCAGCACTTGAACACAGCATCCTTAATGGATCAATTTTAAGAAGTGCATTGGCACAAATAGCATGACTGACACATGTATTGCTATTTAAAAATTGAATCCACGGCCTAAAACGTTCCACTTTGCACTTAGACGGATCAAAATACCCAACATAATTATTTAAAACAAGTTCAAAATTAGGATCCATTTAGAAAACCAAGAAATTTTAATCAATTTAAAATAAAATTAAAATTTTAGGGATTTTTAGAATTAATTAAAATTAATTAAAATCCTCAAAATTAAAATTTTATTAAAATTAACCAATTTTAAAAGTTAATCCTAAAATTCGAACTTAACACTTTTGACAATCACAAAGAACTGGGCAAATGATCTCAATTACATACACACTAACACACTATGGTACTTCTATCACAGAAACACAAAAGTCAGTAAAGCACAAGAAGATTACTAAGCAAACTCAGAAACATTGAAGTCGAAAAAAAACTGAAATTTTGGGCAGCAATTCGACTCAACAGTTTAATTTTGAAAGATCAGGGAGTTTTGCTAAGTAAGAACTTGAGCAACAATGGACAAGGATCAAGGTTTTTAGCTCACAAAATGATAGAATGCGAAAAGGGGGTTTTGTAAGACTTAAAAACTGATAAACTGAAAGAAAATGCGTAAGTAAGGTGTATGTATATATATATATATATATATTAATAAAACAATAACTGATAAACAAAAGAAATGATTTAAACGGTTTTTATTTAAATTTGTATTGGGAAGACAATCGGGAAGACTTAAGATAGTCTTCCCGGTAGTCTTCCTAATACAAATTAGAAAGTCTTCCGAAAAAACAATAAAAGAAAAATCAGAAAATAAATCTATTAATTCTAAGTCTTCCCGATAGTCTTCCTAGTTCAAAAACTGGGAAGACTTAGGAAAAGACTTAAAATTAAAAGGAAACAACAAAAAACAAAAACTAAAAATTCTTAGTTTTCCCGATAGTCTTCCTAGTATATATCTGAGAAGACTTAGGAAAAATTCAGAATTAAATAGAATAATTACAGAAAAGTGCAGAATTAATATAAAAATGCATGAAAAATACTTAAAAACCTAGAAAAATTCACAGAAAATTCCATAAATCCTAGAAAAATATGCAGAATATTATAGAAATGCATAAAATTAATATAAACTTGCAGAAATATTTAAACAACAATATTTACAATCTGAAAAATATCTAAATAATTCTAAATAAATATATTTTCAATAAAAATACATTTCTCCACTTAAAAAATATGAGAAAAATATTTTTAAAGAAAATAAAATATTCAGAACCATTTAAATCAACAAGCATGCAATTATTAACAAGAATAAACAGTAAAATCACTAAACAACCACAAGAGAAAAATGATTTTTAGATAAGAACAAACAGACAGAGATATTTTCAATCACTAAGACTGTTCAACATACCCAACTTACTAACTAACTTAGTAAATGTGGATTCGTCAAGAGACTTAGTGAATATATCTGCAGTTTGTTCTTCTGTGGGTACAAAATGTAACTCCACAGTTCCATTCATGACATGCTCTCTGATGAAATGATACCTGATATCAATGTGCTTTGTTCTCGAGTGCTATACAGGGTTGTTGGAGATTGCTATGGCACTTGTATTATCACATAAAATAGGGATTTTGTTTAATACACAGCCATAGTCCTTCAATTGATTCCTTATCCATAGGATCTGAGCACAACAGCTTCCAGCAGCAATATATTCAGCTTCTGCTGTTGAATTGGAAACTGTTTGTTGTTTCTTGCTATACCAGGAAATCAACCTACCTCCTAGGAATTGACAACTCCCGGAGGTGCTCTTTCTATCAACAACACTACCTGCATAGTCAGAATCTGTATATCCAATAAGATTAAAATCAGAATCTTTAGGGTACCAGATACCTAGATTATGTGTACCCTTAAGATATCTCAAGATTCTTTTAACAGCAACGAGATGTACATCTCTAGGGTCCGCTTGGAACCTTGCACACAAGCATGTAGCATACATAATATCTGGTCTACTAGCAGTAAGATAGAGTAAGGAGCCAATCATACCTCTGTAGCTTGTAACATCTACCTCGATAGATTTGTCAGAAGCTCCAAGTTTGACGGCTGTTGAAGATGGAGTCCTTGCTGATACTGAATCCTCCATGTGATACTTCTTGAGGAGTTCTTTGAGATACTTGGATTGACAAATAAATATACCATTTGACCTTTGACATACTTGCAATCCAAGAAAGAACTTCAGCTCAACCATCATACTCATTTCAAACTTACTCTGCATTAGCTCAGCAAATCTTTTACATAGATTATCATTAGTAGACCCAAATATGATGTCATCCACATAGACTTGGACTAATATCATATCACTTTTGTGTTTCTTTGAAAAAAGAGTTTTGTCTATGATACCTCTAACAAAACCATTTTCTAAAAGAAAACCAGAGAGAGTGTCATACCATTTTCTTGGGGCTTGTTTGAGACCATAGATAGCCTTGAAGAGAAAGTACACAAAGTCCAGCAGCTCCTGATTTTCAAAGCCAGGGGGCTGTTCCTCATACACTTCTTCATCAAGCTCACCATTCAGGAATGCACTCTTAACATCCATTTGATAGACTTTAAAATTGGAATTAGCAGCAAATGCTAAGAACATCCTGATGGCCTCAAGTCTAGCCACTGGTGCATAGGTTTCATCATAATCAATGCCTTCAACTTATGAATACCCTTGTGCAACCAGTCTTGCCTTGTTCCTTGTAACAATGCCATCCTCATCTAGCTTGTTCCTGTATACCCATCTTGTACCAACTACTTTCTTGTTCTTTGGCCTGGGTACCAGCTTCCAGACTTGCTGTTGTTCAAACTGATTGAGTTCATCTTGCATAGCAATCACCCAATCTGGATCAGTCAGTGCTTCCTCAGTTTTCTTTGGCTCCATTTTAGATAGAAATGCTGAAAAATGACATTCATTCTGAGTTGCACTTCTAGTTTTAACTCCAACATCTGGATCACCAATGATCAGCTCAAAGGGATAAGCTCTATTCCATACAGTCTGTCTTGGAAGATTTGATCTTGATGATTCGCCTTGAATTTCACTTTGATGTTGTGAGTGACTAGTTGATCCTTCATTTGCTCCCCCTGAGTTGTTGCTTGATTGCCTTGATGATTCTTCTCCAGTGTTGGTGGTATCTCCATTGTTACCAGTGTTTCCACCACCATCACCATGATCATTATCATCATTGTTATTATCATTACCAGCAATAACTTCAGGTGGGGCTTCATCATCTGAATCTGAGTCTGGCAAGTTATCAAACTTCATTTTCTTAGATGAATCTGCTGTTTGGATATTAGGGAATATAGTGTCATCAAAAGTAACATTGACACTTTCCTTTACAGTGTGACTGCCAATTAAGTAGACCCTGTAAGATCTTCTAGAATAACCAACAAAAATAGCTTCTTGTGCCTTTGCATCAAACTTGCCACGTTTCACATTGTCATCTATAAGCACAAAGCATTTTGCTCCAAATACATGAAAGTACTTGACAGTTGGTTTCTTGTTGTTCATGATCTCATACGGAGTCTTCATTAAGTCCTTGTTGATTAAAGTTCGATTCTGAGTATAACAAGCTGTATTCGCTGCTTCAGCCCAAAAGTACGTTGGAAGTTTGGACTCACTTAACATAGTCCTAGCAGCTTCAATCAATGTACGATTCTTTCTTTCCACTACTCCATTCTGTTGAGGAGTTCTAGGGGCAGAATATTGTCTTGTTATTCCTTTATCAGCACAAAAGTCATTTAGAATGGCATTCTTGAATTCAGTACCATTATCTGACCTTATGGCTCTAACAGGGAATCTAGAATCCAGTTCAATCAACTTTATATGGCCAATCACTAGGTATGGGGTCTCATCCTTGGAATGTAGGAATAAAACCCATGTATATTTTGAAAAGTCATCAACAATCACAGGTGCATATTGTTTCTTTGACATGGACATCACATTAACTGGACCAAACAAATCCATGTGCAGTAGCTGAAGTGGTTCAGTTATTGATGATGTGTCAGTGCCCTTGTGAGAAGCTTTCTTTGACTTTCCTTTCTGACAAGCCTCACACAGTCCTTCCTGTGTAAATTCCATCTAAGGCAAACCTCTAACCAATTCCCTCTTGACTAAAGAGTTCATGGTTTTGAAGTTAAGGTGAGACATCTTCTTGTGCCATAGACAACTATCATCTGATGAAGCTTTAGCATAAAAACAATTAACTTCATCTTTGAATCCCGAGTTCAGATCAGCTATGAACAAGTCACCTTTCCTTACTCCTTGAAGAGCAGGCTTTCCATTCTTCTTGTGAAGGATCTGACACTTCTCTCTTTCAAAGGAAACAACATATCCTCTGTCATAGAAATGACTGATGCTGAGAAGATTGAACTTCAGACCTTCCACAAATGAAACATCTTCAATGATAACATTTCCGTACTTCAAACAGCCATATCCTTTCGTAATACCCTTGCTGTTATCTCCAAAGGTAACTACTGGGCCAGCTTTCTCAACCAAATCCGATAGCAGGGCTCTATCTCCGGTCATATGCCTTGAACAGCCACTGTCAAGAATCCACATAACACGGTTTACCTGTTTAACTCCCTGCAATACCAGATTGATTAGTCCTTCCTCAGAACCCACACTTGATTGGGTCCGGCATACTTAAAGAATTGGCCTTTGTCAGGCAAAACAACATTTTTAACTAAAACTACTTCAACCTCTTTCACATAAGAGCGTTTCCATTTATAGCCAGCCTTAACACATTTCTGAGTAGGCTTAGGGATAAATGAATCCACTCTAGTCTGAGGAGGACTAGTAGTCTTTGCTTTAACATGCTTCTTATTATTAACATGTTGACGTGGAGCAGTCTTATCACTAGATACATGCTTACTATTAAAATAAGCATACATAACATTGAAAGCACAAGACATGCAATTAAACACACCACATGCTTTATGAGAAGAATTAACAGCAAGCATGTTAGTTCTACAGTTGTTTTGATCCAACTTATGGATATCTGATTTAGTCTTTTTAGTTGAAGCAACTTTGACTGGAATATCATATATACACTTTTTGGATATATACACTTTTTGGATATCAAGATTTGTGTTTAAAAGAATTATTCTATCATTTTCAGTGCGTGCACACTCTAAGGTGCCACCAAGATTACGAATCATTTCAGTGTCAGTGAACTTTACCTCAGACATGTTGGTTGAAGATAACATGGAATCAAAGAGTTTGTCTCCTATTGCCATGAGTGCAAGATTCCCAATCTCACCTGCTTCTTCATCACTTTCAGTGTCATCCCAACTCTTTCCTTCAGCAACATAAGCTTTCCCAATCTTTTTCTTCTTGCTAGAATCAAATGTGTTTCTAGTCACTTGCTTTGGCTTTCTGCATTCAGTAGCAAAGTGACCCAACTCATTGCAATTGTAGCATCTGATTGTGCTCCTTTCCACAGTTCCAGTTTTGTAGCCACCCCTTGTGCCACTTGAAGAGGAAGATCCACCTCTCTGAAATCTGGGCCTGAACTTAAGATTGGGATTCCTCTTGAATCTGAACTTCCCAAACTTCCTGACTATCAAAGCCAAATCACCATCCTCCAGCTGATCAAGTTCTTCTAAAGAATAGAAGTCACCACCAGATTGATCAATGGATGTTAATCCATATTCAGCATCAATAACATTCATGTTAGAACTAGAAGGTTGAATAGGCTTCACTTCCAGTTTCTGTGGGACTTCAGCAGCCAGTGCAGTAGAAGTACTAACAATCTTCCCAGTTCCATACAGCTCCCTTTGTTGAATCTGCTCCAGCTCATAGGTCTTCAGAACACCATACAATCTCTCCAAAGCAATCTCATTCATATCTCTTGCTTCTCTAATGGCAGATATTTTGTGCTCCAAATGAGGTGGAAGTGTAAGAAGGAACTTCTTGTTAATCTCCTTGTTGGTGTAGTGCTTCCCATTGAGATTCAGATCATTGATTAATTTGTTGTATCTCTCAAAAACCTGAGAGATACCTTCACCAGGGTTTGATCTGAAATGCTCATATTGTGAGGTGGGAATTTCCAGCATATTCTCCCTAACTTCCTCTGTCCCCTCATTGATTATCTCTATGGTTCCCCAAATGTGTTTGGCAGTATCACAATTTAGGACATGATTATGCATGATAGGATCAAGACTATCAATAAGGATCAATTGAAGACAGGAATCCAAAGTAACATCCTCTTTCTCATTAGGAGTGTACTCCTTGGGATCTTTAGGGTACATCCTAGCAGCCCTAGTAACAACATCATTCTCTATTAACTCTCCCTCAATAATCATAGGGAGTTTGGGACCACTCTTCAGCACATCCAAATATTTAGGATTAGCAACTTTAAGAAATATGAGCATTTTCTTCTTCCACATTGGATAATTTTCCTTGCTGAACATTGGGATTTTGACTATACCCACTTTCTGTGTAGTAGACATCTTTTGAGATTTTTAGGAATAATAAAAAATCAGAGTTTAAGAAAAATCTCAAAACAATTGGATCTTTGATTTTTATATCAATCAAAAGGCTCTGATGCCAATTGTTAGGTCCTGATAAGTTTGTAGAAGGGGGGTTGAATACAAACTATACCGTTTTATCGAAATTTGTTCGTTTAAGATTAAACCAATTAGAACAAATTAATGCGGAATAAAAACTGAAACAATATTCAAGTTAAATAGAAACTCTATTAAACTTGAGGGGTGTTACAATTTTGATCACTGATTACAAAGAACTTGATAAAACAATTCTAGAATAAATTCGACATGAATTTATCTATTTTTGTAATAAAAAGGATCGAATACTAAAAAGTAGTTCGATATAAAATCTAGGGATTATGATCCGCTAGAAAGCTAAAGCAGTACAAGAGAATCAGTTCTTATGAATTAAATGTTATGAACTAATCAAGATTTAATCCTCTGGCAGAAATTTAATGCTTTGCTGTTTTAAGAAGTAATGAAGACAGAGGAATGGAATATATGTTGCTGTGTCTTTTTGTTCTTCTGTGTTGTAGTAGTAATTGTCCAAGTCTTCTGATCCGTGTATATATAACATTGCTTTTCTTTTTGGTAAACCCACGTGCAAGTCACTTCAACAGAATGCAATTTGCCTTGGGAAGACTTAGAGGAAAACAAACATTTTGTTCTTGGAAGACTCTCGGGAAGACAGCCATTGAACTAAGAATACAACCGGGAAGACTAGGATTTGACTTAGGAAGACAATCGGGAAGACAGCCTTGGTAGTCTTCCTAGTTCAAAGAACTAAGTCTTCCTAGTTCAATCCCAAGTCTTCCTAGTTCAAATATATTCTAATTTAAATAATTAACTAAATAAATTATGTATTAAATTAATTCTTTACATAATTAATTTAATAAATAATTTACTTAATAATATTAATTATTTATAAGAGAATAAATAGAATTAGTTGACTTCTAAAACAATTCCAGAATCACTTAAAACTTAGATAAATAACAAACACAATAGTACGTTGACACTCGATGCACTGTCTGGTTCATGAGTGACTAACGACAATGTTTGTTCTTTATCTATTTGACTTTAAGCAGTGATTCACTTCCTTCTCATTCAAGAACTCCGTAATCAGTATCTTTTTCTGTCACCACTTGAAATCTCCGTCACTTTAATAAATCCACTGAGCTTGAATACTTCATTGAGGCTTGATCAATAAATTGAGCTTCTTTCAATGTAGAATCACTTCAAGTCTGTAGATGACTTTAATCTTCATTCTTTGACAGATATAATCTTCTGAGATTCCTGTGACAATTTTGAATTATTACTTATTTATTACAGACTTGTTTAATGTTGAGTTAATTCCTTGATGTAAACAAATAGGCTTAAACATATGCCTTTCAAAAAAGTAATGTATTTTAGCTGAAAAGGTAGTTGGTTATAAAAATGTTATTATTTAATAATAATTTCTTTAGAAAATGAAAATATTGAAAAAGAAACATGTTTCAGCGGAAAAAGTGCTAATAATTAAAAGTATTAAAATAGATTTTAATACTTTTAATTATTAAAATAAAAAATAGATTTTTAAAATAAATAAGTAAGGGTTTGCCCGTGATATTTTTGGAAAATGGGGGGTTTTCGTAAGAAAAAATAGAAAGAGTAACATGTTTTTGTTAAAAAAGATAACCGCCCGTGTTTTTTTTAGAAAAAGAGAAGATTTTGTTAGAAAAAAAATAAAAAAAGTAATGTATTTTAGCTGAAAAGTTATTGGTTGTAAATAATGTTTTTATTTAGTGATAGTTTTCTAAAAAATAAGTAAGGGCAATTAAATAAAATCACTAAGTACCGACCGTCCGTCCATCCGGCTACCAAACTTTTAATGTTTCGTCTTTAATAATATAGTTTAAAACCCGTGCGATGCACGAATTGTTTTTAATAATTGTTAATTTTATTATTTATATTTTATATTTTATTAATTGCATTTGTTTAAAAAAATAAGTAGGCGTGTTAAATATTTTTAAATAATTAAAAGTATTAAAATGGATTTTAAAATAAATAAGTAACGGTTTGCCCGTGATATTTTGGAAAAATAGGAGTTTTAGTAAGAAAAATAGAAAGTAACATGTTTTCGTTGAATTTTAAAATATAAAAGTAACGATTTGCCCGTGATATTTTTGAAAAATAGAGGGGTTTTAGTAAGAAAAATACAAAAGGTGACATGTTTTAGTTGAAAAAGATAATTGTCAATTAAAATTATTAAAATAGATTTTAAAGTAAATAAGCAAGGGTTTGCCCGTGATATAATTGGAAAAGTAGAGATTTTAGTAAGGAAAATAGAAAATATAACATGTTTTAGCCGAAAAAGGTAATTGCCCGTGATTTTTCTAGAAAAAGAGGGGAAATGTAATTACCAAGTAAAAATATTAAAATATGTTTTAAAATAAATAAGTAAAGGTTTGCTCGTGGTATATTTGGGAAATGAGGGATTTTAGTAAAATAAATAGAAAAAGTAACATGTTTTAGCTTGAAAAGGAAATTGCTCGTGATTTTTTAAAAAAATGGTAATGCATTTTAACTGAAAGGGTAACTGATTAAACAATTAAATAAGGCAAGTACCGTACCAAAAAAACAGGCCCCAAAATTTTCAATGTTTCGTCTTTAATAATATAGTATAGATAGATAGATTTATAATATTAGTATTTTATGCTACTAAATGGAATAGTCCGTGATATTTTTGAGGTTTTAGTTAAGAGAAATATTAGTTATGAAATATAAAAAAGAATATACGTTTTGGAAAAAAAAGCTAACCGGTTAGTCATTAATAATTATAATATTATTATTTTATTTTATTAAATAGATCTGTTCGTGATATTTTTGGAAAATGAGAGATTTAGTTAGGAAAAATAGAAAAGTAGAAATTTTAGTTAGAAAATATAAAAAAGAATATACAATTTGGTATCTGTTCATGATATTTTTGGAAAATGAGAGGTTTTAGTTAGGAAAAATAGAAAAGTAGAAATTTTAGTTAGAAAATATAAAAAAGAATATACAATTTGGTTAAAAAAAGGTAATGAGTTAATTATTAGCAATTATAACTTTATTATGTTATTTTAGTAAATGAAATTGTTTGAAATATTTTTGGAAAATGAGATGTTTTAGTTAGGAAAAATAGAAAAGATATTCTATATAATAATTTTAATATTTTATCTAACGGTTCTCATCGATTTGATCCAAAATATCTAACGGCTATGAATTGAGTGACCAGACTACAAAAACTTTCATGACCAGACTACAAAACTTTCAATGTTTCGTCTTTAATAATATAGTATAGATTTGTGTTTATTAAGTCGAAAATCTTATACAATTGTATTCAACCCCCCTTCTACAATTGTTAATTACTGGGCAACAATAAGCATGCTTGTAGTATTATAATCATATCCATAGATAAGAGAGTACCCAATGTATTGCGAGGTCTGTGTCAGAGCATCAAAATTTAAACATTTGTTCATGAAGCACTTGCTGATAGAATCAAAGAAGAAATTCCATTCTTGTCGAAGCCTTGTTCGAACTAATCTGCCCATGCGAGTCATGTCGCCATTTTATCCAAGTTGAGTGAAGAACTCCCTCAATACATTCTTAGAAAAAGATGGAGTGAAGGAGGTAGGAGATCCCAAGTGCAAAGCTTCTTGAACCACCCTCAGAGTTACTATGTACTCATCATTCCTGTAGGAAAAACTTAATCTCGGTTGCATTACTCCAAATGTGCATTACAACCTTTGCAGAGATTGCTCTGGGTTCAGTGAGAGCATATCCAATTGAGCTTGAAGCTAGAAAATGTTGCATAAGATGAAACTCAGCAGGAGCTTTAGTCTTATCAAGAATTGTTGTAAAATTGTTTGTGACAAACATAACATTATCATGGGTGAAGTTCTTGTTTGTTGAAGAGGGAAAGTGAATTGCTGCCATTTTGAAAATTAGGGTTCTAGAGAGAAAAAAAATATTTGCACTGGAAGAATAGGTGATAACAAATTTATAAGTTGTGCAATACTTTTATGTGAAATTAGCAGCAAAATTACTTCCGAAAAACAAGAGTAATGATGATAATGGAACAAATTTCATGTAAAAATGAATGTACACGATTTCTGATGCATGCGTGATTATAGCAAGATACACACATAATATATATATATATATATATATATATATATATATATATATATATATATCAGCGCGTGAAGGTCACGCACAGTGACACCTATCAATCAGGAACACAAAATTTCGTTAAGAAATTATCCCTGTAATAATATCAACATTTTTAAGAAATTAAAATCAAATTAAATTGATTTTAAATTCTTTTTCCTCGCAACCCGAAAATAGAATCCTAAAAGATTCAGCTGTGTAAGCTGTCTCGGGAATCCACAGTTGACACACTTCCCTGAGTGAAACCCTGTTGTCACTTAGCAAAACTCTTCACATACCCCAACTCCATTTTATAAATGACTCGTGATTCCCTCATCAAATCACACATCCCAGCCTTTCAAGTTTCTCTTTTAACTTCTAAAAACCCCTTTTTCTGTGTGATATCTTTACAGACATGGCAGGAACCTTTGAATTCATGCCCACAGAGGAGTTTCTTGATATGGGGTGGGAGTCACAGGCGAACTATCTCATAGATGAGTTATGGGCCCTCATCTTTCTTGATAGAGAAGGGCTCATAACAGATGATGAGATTGCCGAGGGTCCCATATCAAACCCTTATATTCACATAATATGCCCTGGTCCTTATAACGTACTTGTTCTGGCAGAGGAGGTAGCTGCGGAGGCATGTCTCTTGCTCCTTCGAAGAAGCTATTTGGAAGGAACAGAAGAAGAAGAGATTCGTGTTTCCTGCAAAACACAAGCAGAAAAAAGAAAGAGATATGATGATGATGATGACTCAACATCAGGAGGATGTCAAGCAATCGACATTTCTTCTGTCATCCTTTCCAACTGAATATGCACACAACCGCCATCAGAAGGGTAGCTACACAATAGCTTCTGACTCTATCTGTGCTCCCTCTGATGAGCAACAACGTTAGACAAGATCCAAGAGAGAGATTAGTTAGACATAGTTGTATGATAGTCTTTTTGTATAAAGTCGGAATGTAAAAAATATTTTGAATCAATGAATGAAAGGACTCAAAAAATTTCTTTGTCTATTTCTGTTTTTGACTTTAACTATATAAGCAAAATGTCAGTACTTGATGATATATGTATGAATAAAACTAATTATTTATGCAACAATAATTAAATTAATCATCTTTAGCAAAAAAAACATCATTAGTGTCTGAAAGACTATCAGTACTTGACTACCAAATACTGATTACCTGTATATAAGTGAATAAACTACAGAGTGAAAGATAAGATATCACTTTAAGCAGTTAACTTAAAAAAATACAGGCATTTACCATCAGTATGACCCATAAGTACTTAACATCGGTACTTACCATCAGTACTTACTCACTTGTAATCATTCCAAGTTCATTTACAAGTTTAGTAAAAACTGCTTCTGCTAGTGGCTTGGTGAAAATATCAGCCAATTGTTGATCAGTAGGAACAAAATGAAGTTCAATTGTTCCTTTCATCACATGTTCACGTATGAAGTGATACCTGATACTTATATGCTTGGTCAAAGAATGTTGGACTAGATTTCCTGTCATTGAAATAGCACTTTGATTATCACAATAAATAGGGATTTTAGAAAAATGCAAACCATAGTCCAGCAGCTAATTTTTCATCCACTGTATCTGAGCACAACAGCTTCCAACAACAATGTACTCAGCTTCAGCAGTTGATGTGGAAATTGACTTCTGTTTCTTGCTAAACCATGAAACCAATCTTTCTCCCAAGAATTGACAACTGCCAGATGTACTTTTCCTATCTATCTTGCATCCAGCAAAATCAACATCTGAGTAGCCTATCAGATTGAAGTCTGATGCCCTGGGATACCATAAGCCCAAATTTGGTGTCCCTTTAAGATATCTAAATATCCTTTTTACTGCTATCAGATGAGGTTCTCGAGGTTGAGACTGAAACCTAGCATAGAGACATGTAGCAAACATGATATCTGGTCTACTTGCAGTGAGATAGAGGAGGGATCCAATCATTCCTCTGTAGCTTGTCACATCTACTTCAATTCCTTCTTTAGAATCAAGCTTGGTGGCAGTAGTCATGGGAGTATTTGCAGTAGCACTGTCTTGCATGTTAAACCTCTTGAGAAGATTTCTTGTATACTTAGACTGATTGATAAAGATTCCTTCTTCAGTCTATTTCACTTGCAATCCCAAGAAATAGCTCATTTCTCCCATCATGCTCATTTGATATCTCGACTGCATTAACTTAGCAAACTTCTGACACATCTTGTCATTAGTAGACCCAAAAATGATATCATCCACATAAATCTGAACTAAAAGCAAGTCTTTTCCTTTTTGAATATAAAATAAAGTTTTAACAATGGTACCTCTTGTGAAACCACTTTCAAGAAGAAATTTAGTAAGTGTTTCATACCATGCTCTTGGTGTTTGCTTAAGTCCATAAAGTGCTTTATCCAGCCTGTAGACATGATTTGGATATTTAGGGTCAATAAAACCTGGAGGTTGTTCAACATTGACTTATTCCTCAAATTCTCTATTTAGATAAGTACTTTTTACATCCATCTGGAAAACTTTAAACTTCATATGTGCAGCATATGCCAGAAATATTCTGATAGCCTCAAGTCTTGCCACAGGAGCAAAGGTTTCATCATAATCAATACCTTATTGCTGAGAATACCCCTTTGCTACAAGCCTTGCTTTATTCCTGGTAATTATTCCATCAGAATCAGTCTTATTCCTGAAGACCCATTTTGTTCCAATAATAGACCTGTTTTTGGGTCTTGGAACCAGTTTCCAAACTTCATTTCTTTCAAAATCATTTAGTTCTTCTTGCATTGCAGTTACCCAATCAGCATCTTGTAATGCATCTTCAACTTTCTTAGGTTCAACTTGTGATAGAAAGTTGTGAAATAAGCATTCATTTTGAGTTGCACTCCTAATTTGAACACCAGCATCTGGATCTCCTATTATCAGATCAGGAGTATGAGCTTGAGTCCACCTTCTTTCTGTTGGTAACTGAGTTCTTGAACTTGATGCTCCACCTGCATCAGTTGCCTCCTCAGATGAGCTTTCCTGAGTGGCTTGAGAAGCTCCCCCCTGAGTTTGAGTTTTCTTGATTTTCTTCTGACTGATCATCAGTAGTTGATCTTGACTGTTGATCATTTTCTGACGTATCATCAGAGGTTGTACTGTTACTTGAATTTTATGCAGTGTCAGTACTAGTTGAAGTACTAGTATCGGTATCAGTATTGCTTGAAATTTCTGTATGAGGAGTATTTTCATGCTCCCCCTCAACATGAGTATCAGTACCTTCATCAGGAATTAGATCCGTGGTATTATCAGTATCAACTTCAAGTTCATCACCAAAGATTAACTCTTCATGAACATCTTCATTAATTCCAATAATCTTTCTGTCATCAAATGATACATTTATTGAAAAACTGATAATCCTAGTTCTCAGATTATACACTTTATACGCTCGTGTGTTATCAAGATAACCAACAAAAATCCCTTCATCTGCTTTTGGATCAAATTTCCCAAGTTGCTCAGGATGAGTTCTCAGAATGAAACATTTATAGCCAAAGATATGTAGATGCTTCAAACTTGGCTTTTTCCCTTTAATCATGTGTTATAGAGGTTTTCCATGTTGAGTAATCAATGTACAATTTTGAGTATAGCATGTTGTATTAACTGCTTCTGCCCAAACGTATGTAGGCAGTTTTGCTTCTTCCAACATGGTTCTGTCAGCCTCTATCAGAGTTCTGTTCTTCCTTTCTACAACTCCATTCTGCTGAGGAGTACCAGGTGCTGAGAATTGCTGCACAATTCCTTTTGTCTTGCAGAAATCTTCCATCTCTGAGTTTTAAAACTCAGTTCCATTATCACTTCTTAGAATCTTCACTTTGTTTCTAGATTCATTCTCCAATACAGCAATATGATCCACTAGAATCTCTGGAGTTTCATCCTTCCTGAACAGGAAATACACCTATGTATATATGGTGTATTCATCAACAATTACAAGAGTATATCTTTTCTTGTTGATTGACATAACATTTACAGGACCAAATAGATCTAGATTAAGTAAGTGATAAGCAGTATCAATTGAGGATTCAGTCTTGCTTTTGAAACTAGATCTTTTTTGCTTGGCCTTCTGACATGAATCACAAAGACCATCAGGAGCAAAGACAGCTTTTGGTAATCCTCTTACCAGATCTTTTCTCACCAACTCATTGATGCTGTTGAATTTTAGATGAGATAGCTTCTTATGCCAATTCCAACTTTCGTTTACTGATGCCTTAGTTAAGAGACATGTCATGCTCCCATCAGTAGCAGATTGTAAGTTGGCTTCATATATGTTACATCGCCTGTAACCAGTAAGAACCACTTTTCCATTCTTCTTGCTAGTTATCTCACAATGTGTTTCATGAAAATTGACATGATAACCTTTGTCTGTGATTTAAATGATGCTTAATTTATTGTGCTTCAGTCCTTCCGCCAGAGCTATATCTTAAATGATGACATTTCCAATTTCAATATTGCCATATCCCAAGGTATGTCCTATGTTGCCATCTCCATAGGACTATGAATCTAGAATATATTCGACATGAATTTATCTATATTTGTAATAAAAGGATCGAATACTAAAAAGTAGTTCGATATAATTTCTAGGGATTATGATCCGCTAGATTGTCAAAGCAATACAAGTAATTGAATTCTAGTGGATTGGATATAACATTAATGTCTAGAATTGATTACAATGAATAACTTGAAGCTTTGCAGTTGGTTGGTTGTTAATGGCAGAAGTAAATGTTTGATGTTCTTGTTTATGTCTGTGTCTTTGTTTTGATCACACATTCTTGTATTTAACACAAGTCACAGAAGTCGTTTCCACGCGCAAAAAACAAACCATTTGATTTTTCTACTGGCAGTGCTATCCAATACACTTGGTAGTACTATCGGTAGTACTATCCAATTGTATTGGTAGTACTATCGGTAGTAATATGAGGGATAGTACTGCTAGTATTAAATGGATAGTACTACTAGTACTAATTAGAAAGTAATAATTCTGATTTAATTCATTTTACTTTAATTGATTTAATAAATGAATTAGTTCTAAAAGAATTAATTCATAGATTAAATAAATTAAGTTAAAGACTTAAATAATTCAATAAATAAATTAATTCTTGAGAATTAATTTATAAATAAAATTACTTATGATCTAGATTGATTAATTTAATTTATGAATTAATTCTGAAGGAATTAATTCATAGATTAAATTAATTATCTTATAGAATAAATTAAAAGAGAATTAAAACTAATTCTAAGAACCACTTAAATTGATGACGAACTTCCACTGAATGACGTTGACAATCCATATACTGTCTGGTTCTTGAGTGACTAACTTTAATGACTGTTCTTCATCTTTTGACTTTAAGCTGTGGTTCTTTCTCCTTCTACTTAACAAAGGACTGTAACCTGTATGTTTTCCCGTCACACTTCTGAAATCTCTGTCACTTTTAAATAGTTCCACTTCCTTGAATACTTCATTAAGGCTTCATCAATAAATTGAACTTCTTTTAAATGTAGAATCACTTCAAGACTGTAGATGACATTAATCTTCATTCTCTTGACATATATTATCTTCTGAGATTCCTGTGACACATGAATATATTATTTACTTATTACATCTTAGTTTATGTTGAGTAGAATCCTCGGTGTTTACAAATAGGCCTTGACATATGCCTTTCAATCTCCCCCTATTTGTTTGTTAGACAATAACAATCAAATACCTCTAGAGGATAACTCAACTAAAACAAGAAAAGATAAGACTTTTAAGAGCCAAGTAAATAATAAAAGGTTCTGGATTAAATATAACAATTTCCAGATTCAAACAATAAAGATAAATACAAGATAGATGTTCCTCTAGACTGAACAAATGATTACATTTTCCTATCTTGATTCACCTATGCTCTAAACATATTACATTAAAAACTGAGCTTCCTTCCTCATGCCTTAATCTCTAATCTCCCCTTCTTCAGCATCTTGCAAGGTGTTTAGAAGATCTTTATCAAGGACACGGTCACTTTCAGAAGCAACACCACTTGGCTTGACTGGTTGAGAAGTGATCTTCTTCAATCTGTTCTTCATTTAAGAATACCATAGAACTTTTTCAGTGCAATAGTCTGAGATCATATCAGCAACCTCAGACTTTTCTACAGTAGTAAACCCAAAAGTTCTAAGAAGATTCTCCAACTTCACCAGTTGCATAGCAGTTTGTAGCTTCAAAGAATCAGGATCCAGCCTTACTGTCTCCAAAGTTGTACCTCTATAGATTTTGACTTCATATGGGAAGTGTACAACTTGAGGGCTGGCCTTCATTGCAGAATCTCTCAGCCTGTCATAAAGAAGTTCATTCAAGCAGGAAGATCTCTTCACCTTACTCATCAGAATCCAAAGCTCTGAGAGAGATCTTCTTTGTAGGAGTTTAAGAGAAACTGTGAATGACCCTTCAAGAGCACTAGAAACATAGATATACAGTTCTTGTCTGACTTGATCAAATGCAGATGTAATCCTTAAGATATCTTCCTTCAAAGCCTTCATGTATAATGAATTGTCTGGATTAACTGTTCTGATCTTCTCAAGCAACTTAAGAAAGGTACGATCATTGTTTGTGCCTCTCTGAGGGATATCAAACATCTCCCTTGCCTTATCCCACTTGCTTCCTTCCTTCATCCTTACATCAAATCTCCTTTCCTTAGCATGAATACTATGAAGACGTTGTTTGTCTTCATGTTCAGCTTTTTGAATCTTCAGCTTCTGAGATATGATGTCGGAGACCTTGACATTCTCTTCCTCCTTCCTTCTGAGATCTGCTTGTTGTTTCTTCAGCTCTTTCTGAAATAAAGGATCAGGTGTATACATATCATCTTCATCTTCCCAATCATCAAAGTTGGCCACTTCTTCAACCTCCTCCTCACCAATAGGTTCTTCAGGGATAGTCTTCTCCAGATCACCAGATGTATCAAATTGAAAATCATCCTGTTCACCATGGTAGTAGAAGGCATCATCAAAAGCAGACTCCTCCATTGATGCTTGTTGTTTACCCTTCCCCTTATCTTTTCCAGAAGCTCCTCCAACTTCTCTTTCTCCTCCTTTCTTCTCCCCCTTAGTTGAGGAATCCTCTACAAATTTAAATGTAGCAGCTTCAGGATTCACCTCACTTGTTCCCCTTATATCTCCTCCTTCTCTTTTATCTCCTCCATCTCCTCCTTGATCAACATCACCTTCATCATCACCCTCAAAGAATGTTTTATATTCAGCCGTGGGTTGATGTGAATTCTTGATCATGTAGTACAGGTGCTTCATCCCTTCATTGAGATGCTCCATTCCACCTTCAATCTTTGCAAACCTTTGTTCATTAAACCACTGATTTTCATCAACAGTTTGCTGAATGTAGTCCACTTGAGTAGTAATGGAAGCAATCTGTTGAGCATTTGAAGTTGTAAGATCAGAGACGTACGAAGCCACCAGTACTTGAGATTGCTGAACTGCATTGATCTTGGGTAGGAGAGTAGTCTTCAAACTTCCAATATCATCTTTAATCATACCCAGCTGATTTGTTACAGAGGTGGAAGAAAAAGACCGTTCAACCACTTGTGCTTTGAGAATGTCCTTTTCAGCCTGGGTTTCTTGCAGTTGTTTCCGTAGAGTAGCTATCTGAGCTAACAAAGAAGCAGTGTTTGTGTCAGTGTGTGCACTCACTTCAATTTCTCTCAGTGGTGTTTCACTCAACTCACGTGCTTGTGTATCACTCTTTGTTTGATTTTGATCTCTAATCACTAGCTGTCTATCCAAGTTCTCAGATGATGTACCTGCAATAGAAATCACCCTAGCCCCTTCAAGAGAGTTCAGTGGTGGTGCAATGGGAGTTCGCAAATCCCAATTCCTAGTTGAGTCTGTCAAGACATTTGACATTGTAAACTGAATTGCTTCAGTGACAGACTCACCTGGTTGCCTTTCACTTTCACCAGTGTAAACTGCGAGTGAAAAATCTCTTAAGGGAGCCAGAGATGTTCCCTCTGGGAAGGGAGAAAATGATCTAATTAAAAGTGGCAAAGAATCAGATTTTCCCTCTGATGCCTGTGAAGGCACTTCTATAGTGACAATGGTAGGCACTGTTTCAGATCCTAAGTGCTCTCCTAACAACGTGTCCTGAGTTTCTTCTATTTGGATGTCTTCTCCCATTGTGAGTAATGGGAGTGTGCTTGACTCATTACAGGTTGCCAGGGCCCGATGGCGAATTTCAATAGATTCATCCTGTTGAGAGGATGTCTCCAGAGACTGTTCAATGGCCATATCAATGTCCATATCCTGTTGGGAGGATATGGATGGGATTATAGATGTCTCTCTATAGGTTTTTCTTTTCTTTGGAGGCGGATACAGAGCTGTGGGTGCACTCAGTGTTTGTTCACTACTTGACCTTTGTCTCACTAAAGAAGCAGTTTCAGGTTGAGAGGTTAAAGGATTAGACACTGTGTTTGGCTCTCTGACCTGGGACAGAGATTGTGGTTCTACAACCTCTTGGTCAGTCCTATCAACCACTTGGGTTTCAGCAGAGGTGCTAGATGATCCAGGGATAGGATGTATTACCTGTATTGGCAGTGCCTCTGAAGTTCCAGCTGCAATGACTAGTTGTTGCTCAGGAACAAAAGGTTGAAAAGTAGGAAGTTGAATGAACTGTGCCATGAATGGGCTGACTACCACTGGGGTGATGTTTAATTTAAGAAAAATGTGGAGTCTTTGATAGAACTTACGATCAGAAGCAGGAGAAGGAACATATAAAGCATTTAAAAACATCTCCTTATGAGCATCAGATAGCACATGATTGATTAAGATAGTGAGAAATCGAGGATAGAAACATCTGACTTTCCTACCACTATCATGATCAATCCTGGCATTTGCTACTCTTCTAACTATAAGACTCCAGATAAGATGACCAATGTTAAGTCTAACATTAAACATAACAGCATAAGCAATGTACTGTAACAAAGATGGAATATTTTGAAAATTGCTTTTAGTACAATTGCTGAAAACCTTAGCCAAAGTATCAAATAAAACATCCCATTCACAGACCAAATTAGGCAACTCCAAAGGACCTTGATAATGAATTCTGTTGAAAAACTGAATTAATTCAATATCAGAGGGAGTCCTATCAAAGTTGTCCCTGAGAAGTTGAAAAACTTCACAAAACAGATCCTCAGTAATAGTGTACTGTGTGTGCTCAATTGTGAAAGTTATAGACCTAAAATCATCAGAAATCACAGCACTAGAACACAGTAACCTTAGTGGTTCAATTTTTAAATCAGTAGATAGACAAATAACATGACTAACACAACACTGCGTATTTAAAAACTGAATCCAAGGTCGAAAACGATCAACATGGCATTTTAAAGGATCAAAATACCCATTATAATTGTTTTTAACGACCTCAAAATTCCGAGCCATAATTTACTAAGCACAAATAAACACAGAAAATCAAAAATTCAAATAATTTTGAATAATTCGAATTTAAGGATTTTAAAATTAATTAAAAATTAATTAAAAAATCCAAATTTTCAAAGTTCTCCCAAAATTACCAAATTTTAGTATGTTATTCCTTATCACAAAACACACACACTGCTATTTTTAGAATTCAAAAACTCACTGTTAATCACTAAAAACGATTAAAGAAACCTTTGGAATTCAAAAACTCAAAAACTTAAAACTAAATGAAACTTGAGTTTTAAGATCTTGAATTAATGGGCTTGAGAAGATGAGAATAGTGATGGTTTCAGTTTTTAAAACTAACAAGAATCGAATCCGGAAATTGAAAATGAATTGGGCTATCAATAAAAAAGGAAAAAACAAAAAAATAAAAAAAACTCTGGTAGTACTATCAAACACACGATAGTACTAATAAGAATTAAACAGAAAAACAAAATAAGTAAATAAATAAATAACAAAATGCGTAGTAGTACTAACAAAAACACGGTAGTACTATCAACAGTAAAAAAAAGAAAAAGGCTTAGTAGTACTATGGAAAATGCGGTAGTACTATGAATTAAAAAACAAAAAACAAAAAAACAAAAAAAAACAAAATGCTGGTAGTACTTACAGAAAAAACTAGTAGTACTATCAACGGATAGTACTACCGATAGTACTACTAGTTCAAAACTAGTAATACTAACGAAAAAGGAATAAAAACAGATTAAAATTAGTATAAAATGCTGAATATTAATAAAACTTTACAGAAAATGTTTAAAAATGCAGAAAAAATACGTACAAGCCTAGAAAAATTCATAGAAAAATCTACAAATCCTAGAAAAATATGCAGTAAATTACAGAAATGCAATAAACTAATATAAACCTGCAGAAAAATTCAAACAACAATATATACAATCTGAAACTAACTTAAATAATCCCAAATAATTAAATTTTCAATAAAAATAAATTTCTCCACTTAAAAATATGAGAATTTTTTTTTTTAAAGAAAATAGATTATTTAAAACATTTAAATTAACAAGCTTTTCACCAGACACAAGAATTGGCAATATTTATCATTAAATATCAGCAAGAGAAAATGATTTTTGCTAAGAACAAACATAACAGAGATATTGTTAATCACTAAGACTGTTCAACATACCCAATTTACCAACTAACCTGGTAAATGTGGATTCGTCAACAGATTTAGTGAATATATCTGCAGTCTGTTCTTCTGTGGGTACAAAGTGTAACTCCACAGTTCCATTCATGACATGTTCTCTGATAAAATGATACCTGATATCAATGTGCTTCGTTCTCGAGTGCTGAACAGGGTTGTTGGAGATTGCTATGGCACTTGTATTATCACATAAAAAAGGAATTTTGTCTAATAAAAAGCCATAGTCCTTCAATTGATTCTTTATCCATAAGATCTGAGCACAGCAGCTTCCAGCAGTAATATATTCAGCTTCTGCTGTTGAATTGGAAACTGTTTGATGTTTCTTGCTATACTAGGAAATCAATCTACCTCCTAGGAATTGACAACTCCCAGAGGTACTTTTTCTATCAACAACACTACCTGCATAATCAGAATCTGTATATCCAACAAGATTAAAACCAGAATCTTTAGGGTACCAGATACCTAAATTAGGTGTACCCTTAAGATATCTCAAGATTCTTTTAACAGCAACGAGATGTAAATCTCTAGGGTCCGCTTGGAACCTTGCACACAAGCATGTAGCATACATAATATCTGGTCTACTTGCAGTAAGATAGAGTAAGGAGCCAATCATACCTCTGTAGCTTGTAACATATACCTTGATAGAGTTATCACAAGCTCCAAGTTTGACAGCTGTTGAAGATGGAGTCCTTGCTGATGCTGAATCCTCCATGTGATACTTCTTGAGGAGTTCTTTGAGATACTTGGATTGACAAATAAATATACCATTTGACCTTTGACTTACTTGTAATCCAAGAAAGAACTTCAGCTCACCCATCATACTCATTTCAAACTTACTCTGCATTAGCTTAGCAAATCTCTTACAGAGATCATCATTAGTAGACCCAAATATGATGTCATCCACATAGACTTGGACTAATATCATATCACTTTTGTGTTTCTTTGAAAAAAGAGTTTTGTCTATGATACCTCTAACAAAACCTTTTTCTAAAAGAAAACCAGAGAGAGTGTCATACCATTTTCTTGGGACTTGTTTGAGACCATAGATAGCCTTGAAGAAGAGAAAGCACATAAAGTCCAGCAACTCCTGATTTTCAAAGCTGGGGGGTTGTTCTACATACACTTCTTCATCCAGCTCACCATTCAGGAATGCACTCTTCACATCCATTTGATAGACTTTAAAATTGGAGTAAGCTGCAAATGCTAAGAACATCCTGATGGCCTCAAGCCTAGCCACTGGTGCATAGGTTTCATCATAATCAATGCCTTCAGCTTGTGAATACCCTTGAGCAACCAGTCTTGCCTTGTTCCTTGTAACAATGCCATCTTCATCTAGCTTGTTTCTGTATACCCGTCTTGTACCAACTACTTTCTTGTTCTTTGGTCTGGGTACCAGCTTCCAGACTTGCTGTTGTTCAAATTGATTGAGTTCATCTTGCATAGCAATCACCCAATCAGGATCAGTTAGTGATTCATCAGTCTTCTTTGGCTCCATCTCAGATAGAAACCCTGAATAGTGACATTTATTCTAAGTAGCACTTCTAGTTCTAATTCCAACATCTGGATCACCAATGATCAGCTCAAAGGGATGAACTCTATTCCATACAGTCTGTCTTGGAAGATTTGATCTTGATGATTCGCCTTGAAATTTATTCTGGTGTTGTGAATGACTAGTTGATCCTCCAGTTCCTCCCCATGAGTTGTTGCTTGATTGTCTTGATGATTCTTCTCCAGTGTTGGTGGTATCTCCATTGTTAACAATGTTTCCACCACCACCACCATGATCATTATCATCATTGTAATTTTCATTACCAGCAACAACCTCAGGTGGAGCTTCATCATCTGATTCTGAGTCTGGCAAGTTATCAAACTTCAGTTCTTCAAATGAATCTTCTGTTTGGATACTAGGGAGTTTAGTGTCATCAAATGCAACATTGACATTTTCCTTCACTTGGTGACTATCAATCAAGTACACCCTGTAAGATCTTCTGGAATAACCAACAAAAATAGCTTCTTGTGCCTTGGCCTCAAACTTGCCACCTTTAACATTTTCATCCTTAAGCACAAAGCATTTAGCACCAAATACATGAAAGTATTTGAGAGTTGGTTTCTTGTTGTTCATGATCTCATAAGGATTCTTCACTAAGTCCTTGTTGATTAAAGTTCGATTCTGAGTATCACAAGCAGTATTCACAGCTTCAGCCCAAAAGTACATTGGAAGTCTTGATTCACTTAACATAGTCCTTGCAGCTTCAATCAATGTACGATTCTTCCTTTCCACCACTCCATTCTGTTGAGGTGTTCTAGGGGCTGAATACTGTCTTGTTATTCCTTTATCTGCACAAAAGTCATTTAGGACTGCATTCTTGAATTCAGTTCCATTATCTGACCTTATAGCTCTAACAGGGAATCTAGAATCCAGCTCAATCAACTTTATATGATCAATCACCATCTGTGGGGTCTCATCCTTGGAATGTAGGAATAAAACCCAAGTATATTTGGAATAGTCATCAACAATCACAAGTGCATATTGTTTCTTTGACATGGACATCACATTAAATGGACCAAACAAATCCATGTACAGAAGCTGATGTGGTTCAGTTATAGATGATGTGTCAGTGCCCTTATGAGAAGCTTTCTTTGACTTTCCTTTCTGACAAGCCTCACACAGTCCTTCCTGTGTAAATTCCATCTGAGGCAAACCTCTCACCAATTCCCTCTTGACTAGAGAGTTCATGGTTTTGAAGTTCAGGTGAGACATCTTCTTGTGCCATAGCCAACTTTCATCTGATGAAGCTTTATCATAAAAACAAGTAACTTCATCTTTGGATCTAGAGTAGAGATCAGCTATGAACAAATCACCTTTCCTTACTCCTTGAAGAGCAGACATTCCATTATTCTTGTGAAGGATCTGACACTTCTCTTTATCAAAGGAAACAACATATCCTCTGTCACAGAAATGACTGATGCTGAGAAGATTGAACTTCAGACCTTCCACAAGGGATACATCTTGAATGATAACATTTCCAAACTCTAAACAACCATATCCTCTGGTAATACCCTTGCTGTTATCTCCAAAGGTAACGTCTGGGCCAACTTTCTCAACCACATTTGATAGCAGGGCTCTATCTCCAGTCATATGCCTTGAACAACCATTGTCCAGAATCCACATAACACGGTTTACCTGTGCGACACCCTGCATTATCAAATTGATTAGTCCTTCCTCGGAACCCAAACTTGATTGGGTCCGGTATACTTAAAGAACTGGCCTTTGTCAGGCAAAATAACATTTTTAACTATAACTAATTCAACCTCTTTCACAAAAGAGCGTTTCCATTTATAGCCAGCCTTAACACATTTCTGAGTAGGCTTAGGGATAAATGGATCCACTCTAGTCTTTGGAGGACTAGTAGTATTAGATGTAACATGCTTCTTATTATTAACATGTTGATGTGGATCAGTCTTATCATCAGATACATGCTTACTATTAAAATAAGCATACATAACATTGAAAGCACAAGACATGCAATTCACCACACCACATGCTTTATGAGAAAGATTAACAGCAGGCATGTTGGTTCTACAGTTGTTTTGGTCCACTTTGTGAATGTTTGACTTAGTCTCCGTTGCTGAAACAACTTTGACTGGTTTCTCAGACATACACTTGTTGGACTGATCAAGTTCAAAAGCAAGATCCTCAACACGCATCTCCTCTTGAATAATGATAGAATATTCATTCAAAGGTTCAACCAAGGATTCTCTAAAGAAAGGTTTATCAATACCCTTAAGCACATGTGGTACACCCTTTTCTTCAGCACTGACTCTATTAGGGGTGTTTATGCTTAATTCTCCAATAGACTCATTATAGTCATAACCTATTCTTACAGTTTGACCTATAACTTGTTTATTGAAGATTTCTTTAGCAGTAATGCAAGATCTATAGTAAGCATTAACCTTGACTTCAAGTTCACTAATCTGATCCTTAAGAATGGTTTCCATTTGAATATAACATTTAACCCTATTCTCAAGAAATGCTATTTTCTTAGTAAGTTCATCCTGATTAACATGCACAAGTCTTAATTCTTTTACCTCCTTTTCAAGAGCAGTGTTCAAAAGAATTATTCTATCATTTTCACTACGTGCACAAGAAACAGTAGTACAAAGATGATAGATCATTTCAGAATCAGTAAACTTTACCTCTGACATGAATGATGACGAAGTGCTTGCCTCATTAGCCATTAAAGCCAGGTTTCCAATTTCACCAGCTTCTTCATCACTATCTGTATCATCCCAACTCTTTCCTTCGGCAACATAAGCTTTCCCAATCTTATTCTTCTTGCTAGAATCAAATGAGTTCCTTCTCACTTGCTTTGGCTTTTACATTCTGTAGCAAAGTGACCCAACTCATTACAATTATAGCACCTGATTGTGCTTTTGTCCACTGTTCCAGTTTTATAGCCACCCCTTGTGCTATTTGAAGAGGAAGAACCACCTCTCTGAAACCTGGGCTTGAACTTAAGATTAGGATTCCTTATGAATCTGAATTTGCCAAACTTCCTCACTATCATTGCCATATCCCCATCCTTCAGCTGATTAAGTTCTTCCAAAGAATAGAAGTCACCACCAGATTGATCATTGGATGTTAAGCCATATTCAGCTACAATAACATCCGTGTCAGAACTGGAAGGTTGAACAACCTTCACTTCCAGTTGCTGTGTGACTTCTGTTGCCAATGCAGTAGAAGTACTAACTATCTTTCCAGTTCCATATATCTCCTTTTGCTGAATCTGCTCCAGTTCATAGGTCTTCAGAACACCATAAAGTCTTTCCAAAGAAATCTCTCCAAGATCTCTTGCTTCTCTAATAGCAGATATTCTGTGCTCTAAATGAGATGGAAGTGTCAGGAGGAACTTCTTGTTAATCTCCTTGATAGTATAGTGCTTTCCATTGAGATTCAGATCATTTATCAATTTGTTGTATCTCTCAAAAACCTCAGAGATACCTTCATCAGGGTTTGATCTGAAATGTTCATATGAAGAGGTGAGAATTTCCAACTTATTCTCTCTGACTTCATCTGTCCCCTCATTGATTATCTCTATTGTATCCCAAATGTATTTGGCAGTAACACAGTTTAGAACATGATTATGCATGACAGGATCAAGACAATCAACCAGTATCAACTGTAAACATGCATCCAGGGAAGCATCCTCTTTCTCATCAGCTGTGTAGTCCTTGGGATCCTTAGGGTACATCCTAGCAGCTCTAGTTATAACATTGTTCTCTATCTGCTCTTCCTCAACAATCATAGGAAGTTTAGGACCATTTTTCAACACTCCGAGATATTTATAATTAGCCACTTGAAGAAACAGGAGAATCTTCGTCTTCCACATAGGATAATGCTCCTTATTGAACATGGGAATCTTTACTGTACCAACCTTCTGTGTAGTAGACATTTTTGAGATTTTTTATGAAGAATAAAAATTTCAGAGTTTAAAAAAAATCACAAAAAAATGGATCTTTGATTAGTGTATCGATCAAAAGGCTCTAATGCCAATTGTTAGGTCCTGATATGTTTGTAAAAGAGGGGTTGAATACAAACAGTACCGTTTAATCGAATTTGTTCGTTTGAAGATATAACAATTTAGGAACAAATTACTGCGGAATAAAATGAAACAAGATTCAAGTTAAATAAAACTATATTAAACTTGAAGGGTGTTACAAATCAGTCTACAGATTACAGAGTTCTTGTTAAAACAAATCTAGAATAAATTCGACATGAATTTATCTATATTTGTAATAAAAGGATCGAATACTAAAAAGTAGTTCGATATAATTTCTAGGGATTATGATTCGCTAGATTGTCAAAGCAATACAAGTAATTGAATTCTAGTGGATTGGATATAACATTAATGTCTAGAATTGATTACAATGAATAACTTGAAGCTTTGCAGTTGGTTGGTTGTTAATGGCAGAAGTAAATGTTTGATGTTCTTGTTTCTGTCTGTGTCTTTGTTTTGATCACACATTCTTGTATTTAACACAAGTCATAGAAGTCGTTTCCACGCGCCAAAAACAAACCATTTGATTTTTCTACTGGCAGTACTATCCAATACACTTGGTAGTGCTATCGGTAGTACTATCCAATTGTATTGGTAGTACTATCGGTAGTAATATGAGGGATAGTACTGCTAGTATTAAATGGATAGTACTACTAGTACTAATTAGAAAGTAATAATTCTGATTTAATTCATTTTACTTTAATTGATTTAATAAATGAATTAGTTCTAAAAGAATTAATTCATAGATTAAATAAATTAAGTTAAAGACTTAAATAATTCAATAAATAAATTAATTCTTGAGAATTAATTTATAAATAAAATTACTTATGATCTAGATTGATTAATTTAATTTATGAATTAATTCTGAAGGAATAAATTCATAGATTAAATTAATTATCTTATAGAATAAATTAAAAGAGAATTAAAACTAATTCTAAGAACCACTTAAATTGATGACGAACTTCCACTGAATGACGTTGACAATCTATATACTGTCTGGTTCTTGAGTGACTAACTTTAATGACTGTTCTTCATCTTTTGACTTTAAGTTGTGGTTCTTTCTCCTTCTACTTAACAAAGGACTGTAACCTGTATGTTTTCTCGTCACACTTCTGAAATCTCTGTCACTTTTAAACAGTTCCACTTCCTTGAATACTTCATTGAGGCTTGATCAATAAATTGAACTTCTTTCAAATGTAGAATCACTTCAAGACTGTATATGACATGAATCTTCATTCTCTTGACATATATTATCTTCTGAGATTCCTGTGACACATGAATATATTATTTACTTATTACATCTTAGTTTATGTTGAGTAGAATTCTCGGTGTTTACAAATAGGCCTTGACATATGCCTTTCAACAAGTCTTCCTTGGTGCACTAGGAATGAATTTATAATTATTAGACTTATCGATTCCCTATTTTCCATTCCTATTCCTCTTAGGAATTTTCCTCTTTTCAGTACTAGTTACTTCACTTATTTTCTTCTTCAATTGACCAGAAGAAAGTAATCCTATGTTCTTTTCCTTTTTAACACTTTTCTGAACAGATTTAGTGTTAACCTTAGCATGAGTTTTAGGAACATATTCTTTGTGACAATCAGAAGTAGATTTCATGTGTGACACTTTATTTAACACTGACTCAGTTTGTGCCGCAGAAATTGTTTCAACTTTTGCCTTTTTTTCAGGAAATAACTCATCTACTGACTCATTCTCAAGAGTTGACTCTACTGACTCAACTTCAGAAGTTGACTCAACTGGTAACTCTTTCTCAGGAGTTGACTCAATGTTGGAGCTTGATCCTATTTCAAAAATAGAATTCAGCTTCATCTCACTAGAGGGAACAAATTTAACATGTTTTGATAAATTTATCTCTTCCTTTTCTTTTTCTTGATTATCGTTAGGATTATATCCTAGACATCTTTTCCAATTCCTATCATGTATTAGTGAGTGAGTCTTCTCTCCTGAATGAGTCTATACTCTAATTTGTTATCTTTCTTTCTTTAATTCTTTTTCTAGAGATTCTATCTTTAACATCTGTTGAATCTCTATTTCTTTCAGTTTTTCACACAAATTCTGAGTTTGAATCAAGACAACTAACTCAGCTTCTAAATGAACATTTCTTTTCTTAAGATCAGTCTTTTCTTCTATAAGTCTAACATTTTCTTTAGACTGATTCTTATAGCTCATATGCATGTTCACACATGTTATCAGTATCAAAAGCATAAACAGTTTCTGGTACCTTTTCAGTAGCTTATTCAATTTCTTCCATCGGGACATAGTTGTTGTCTTCCTCTTCTTCAGAATCAGAGGAATCCATCCAGTTTTTGCTCGAAGTAACAAGTGCCTTTCCAGAAGCTTTTCCAGTCTTAGGTTTCTTGTAGTCTGTCGCATAGTGTCCCATTTTATCACAATTAAAGCATTTGATCTTTGAGAGATCATTCTTCTTAGTCTTGCTTTCATACTTCTTGAACTTGTCCTTCTTGTTAGAGTAAGAGTTTCCTTTTGAAGAACCTCCACTCTTTCTGAACTTTCCATACTTCATCTTTCTAAAGCCTTTAACCATCATGGCCACCATCTGTACCAGTTCTTTATCAGAATCTCCATCCGATTCCTCATCATTACTTTCATCAGCATCAGTATCTGATTCCACAACCATTTGTGCCTTTGCTTTTGTCCTGCCATGGCTAGAATTTCTTTCCTTAGCCATCTCATTCTTTGAATCTGCTTTCAAAGCCACTGTTTTTGGCTTTGCTTTGACACCCTTTTTCTGCTTCATTTCCAGATCATGAGTTTTCAGCATTCCATCTATCTTATCAAGAGAGACCTGATCCATCTTGTAGGTATGTTTGAGAAGAGACTGCTGATTTGTCCATTCTATATGCAAAGACCTTAAGAACTTGACATTTGAATCTTCTACTTCATACTCTTTTCCCACAAGAGATAGTTCATTCAACAAGGTGAGAAATCTATCATAGATTTCTGTCAGATCTTCATCTGGCATTGCTTCAAATTGCTCTTATTCTTGAATAAGAATACCTCTTCTATTCTTTTTAATCTCCTTTGTTCCTTGGCATTGAACTTCCAATGCATCCCAGATCTCCTTTGCAGTCTTACATACAATGACCCTATTAGATAAGACAACATCCAAACTATTATGCATAATATTTCTCACCTTTGCATCTTTTGTTATTGCAGCTTTGTCTTCTGGAGACCAATCTTTTTTATCTTTGGGAGCTAGGGTCTCAGGAGAGGTGCCGGAGGCTGCCACATGTTTCATTGGAATATATGGACCATTAGTAATCCTGTCAATATAATCAGGATCTGATGCCTCTAGATACATTGTCATTTTAACTTTCCAGGTTGAGTACTCTGCTTTCTTCAGCATCGGAATTATCATCGATTCATATCTGTTTCCTGACATTTTGATCGTTTCTGATTTGTAATTAAATCAGGTAGCTCTGATACCAATTGTTGCCCAGTAAAGAACGATTATAGAAGGAGGGTTGAATATAATCGTACAAAATAATCGAACTTGAAATAGATATAAACAATCAATACCATCTTTTATTAATCTTTATAAAAACTGATACAAACTCTCTCAAGAAACTGTGAGTTCTTAAGAGCTTCTAGGTTTACAAATACTCGTGTAAGTTAATTACAAGATGTAAAACCTATCATGTGTTTATATAGATACACAACTTCTATTTCTGTTACAGAAGATAATCTCTATTAAATGAGATTGATATCCTTGTCGTTTATCTTCTGTTAACAGCTGATATCCCTGACTTGAAGCAAACATATATATCTTACAAACCAATCCTTTCCTGAAATCATGGAACAATATCAATCAGTATAACTACTGATGATGACGTCACATGTCATCAGCTTATGATGCCCTCAGTACTGATGCCATCGATCCTGATGCACTCATTAAATCAATAATATCTAACATAAACTAATGCGAGATTATAAGTGAGAACTTCAGAGATTGAAAATAGAGGTAAGAGCTGATAAGTTTATCGATGGTCGAATTTTTACTAGATTACTACATATACCGGTACTAGCATCTTACGTCTTAACTCACAAAGATGACGTTGTGAATAAAAATAATATATATATATATATTGTATTGATTTGTTTCGCAGGTAATCAAGCTATTTCAACCAAGATTTCATGGTGTTATGCCACATTTTGGCACAGTCCAAATTTCTTATTTTATTAATTATTAATTTAGAATAATAATTAATTGCTTAACCACTAAGTAATATCATCTCTCTGAAACGAGGAAAGAATCAATCTCAATCAACAAATTACGGAAAATATCTCCAAACGATATTCTTCAAATCAGGAAGATATCACAACGCCAAGATAATGAAAGATAAAATCTGTAATTACCCACATTAACAAAGTTTATCCCTAAAGTCTCTCAGGGATAAACACAATTGCACAGAACTGTGTGGACTTGATCCAATATAAATTGGTATGTAGGCATCTTGGCAAAAGGGATCCGATATACGAGACAAATCGAGACACCTCCCAAGTCCAGCCCCCAATATTTTCATAAACCATAAACCCCTAAAACAGCCACATACATACAAAATCGCTCAACTATTCCAGCAACCGCCGATTTGTGTTACGAAATTCCTCCAACAACATTTGGCGCTAGAATGAGGGAACTATTATTATCTGTGGAGGATGGATAATTTATTTAAAGTTGGGGTTTTGGGTTTTTATCAATATATTCACACACAAATTGGACAGGGGCTACAGAAAAATAAAATCATTCGTGTCAATGTTGGTCCCATTCATCTATCTTAACGGCGGCGAGTCGGAAACGTTACAAAAATTGTAAACAAGGCAGCGGTGCAATAGATTATTCGAGGAAGAAAACATGTGTTTGGCTCAAGTGGGTCCCGCGTTAGGCTTTAAAAAATCAAAAAATGGGAGCAAATTGGTACGCGGAAGCAGAAGAATAATACAAGTGAAGGCTACCGGCAAAGCCTTAAAGAAAGTTGCGGGACTTGCACAAAACAAGGCAGTTAGTTGACATGAAGAGTGAAAGAAAAAAGTAAACCAGGGGAGTGATTGTTTAGGGACCCGCACGGTGTACCTGGAGTCTGGAGAAAGAAAAACAACCCGTAGGACAACAACAAGCTTTGCTCTCGAAAATTTCGGAATAAGTAGAGCACGAAAATAAAGATAAGTTTTATTTTTCTATCTCTTATTTTTTGAAATTTAATTATATATTGCACCAATATTATGCCATGCATGCATACATGAAATTATTTTTTAAATATTTTTTTTTGTAAAAAAAATTAAATTCGTGCGAGTTTAATATTTTATGATTACAAAATTATTGCGAGACTCACAAATATTTCAGAAAAATATTGTACGAGATATTTATTTTTGATAATTGTGAATATTTACGATATCGTACGAGTTGCTTATCTCTGACAAAAATAAAAAATAATTATGTGAGACGCATAATTGTCAAAGAAAATTCTTACAAAAGACATTATTTTTGAAAAAAAATAAATATCGCGACATTCTTAAATGACATATTTATTATTGCATTTGGATTGCTTTCAAAATATTTTTCATATATCATGGCGATAATACATATATGTCAAAATTATTTCAAATTTGCGAACAAAAATTGTCAAGTAGGGTAGCCTGAGTAAGCTATAAGTCTCGCACTGCTACACACTTATAGAAAGGAGTCAACGACCCTATGGGAAGGCCCTAATCTTAGAGGAGAGTCGAGGGATAAAATTACATTATTGAAGGCCCATTGGTAGATGGATATGTCTTGGTTGGCACGGGACATTCCTATAATCACAGGAAGAAAGGCAGAGATGCCGCGAGATTGTAGGAAAACGTGTGGGATCGGACGTGATATGGGCTGAAATCCTGACATTTGAAATTGGATAACTTATTAAAGCCTCGGCTCGGGGGCTCGCGGATGAACGAATACACATCCTTATGCGGACAATGATTTTTTAAAAGCGTGTACGTCAATTCGGGCTATATACAGAACACCGAGGTCCTAACTTGACAATGAGGCCGCAACGGATTTCAAAATGATATTACTTATACTCGCATTTTTGAAACCTTGGCAAAAATATATATATATTCTAATATGGTTCATCGCATGCTATAGTACTTACATTCGCATATGCAAAACGGGCACTGTAGTGCTCTGAATGTTTTACTAATCTTCTATTTTTAGCTATTTCAGCGACCGAAGAAATTTGGAAGCTCGAAGATTTTTAGTTCTCCACTGCAGCAAGCTACACTAAAGAACTTGGGGCTTGTTGTTATGCCACATTTTGGCATAGTCCAAATTTCTCATTTTATTAATTATTAATTTAGAATAATAATTAATTGCTTAATCACTAAGTAATATCATCTCTCTGAAACGAGAAAAGAATCAATCTCAATCAACAAATTACGGAAAATATCTCCAAACGATATTCTTCAAATCAGGAAGATACCACAACTCTAAGATAATGAAAGATAAAATCTGTAATTGCCCACATTAACAAAGTTTATCCCTAAAGTCTCTCAGGGATAAACACAATTGCACAGAACTGTGTGGGCTTGACCAATATAAATTGGTATGCAGACATTTTGGCAAAAGAGATCTGATATACGAAACAAATCGAGACACCTCCCAAGTCCAGTCCCCAATATTTTCATAAACCCTAAATCCCTAAAACAGCCACATACATACAAAATCGCTCTACTATTCTAGCAACCTCTAATTTGTGTTGTTACGAAATTCCTCCGACAACACATAGTAAATTTTTAAATTTGATAATTATTATTTTATTATTTATATTTATTCAAGTGCTATGTTTTGAGTATTGTGATTTAAAATATTGGTTTTATATTGTTGATCGCGTCGGGGCTTTACCTCTTAATCACCGTAGAGATGACTTTAGCAGGTGTCTGCTCCCCAATTTTGAGAGGTGTCTGCTATCTAATTTTTAGAGAGATGGTAGCTCAACTCCCATCTATCTAATTCTTTACTTTAATTAGTTGACAAAACCGCGCTTTACGACGGTGTTGTAATTTTATTTTTTTTAAAAATCTATTTATAAAATTATAACAATTACTCATTTTTCTTTTTCTTTTTTTGATAAAAATAAAGATAGACAATGAATTAAAGTATCAATTTGTACATCAACAATTACTCATTTCTCCTTATAAGCTATTCTCTCGTTAAACACATTTTCTTTGTTAAGATCGAAATTCTAAATTTTATACATTGAATATTTGTCTTATCTTACCTATTAATTTTTATGTTAACATACTCATTTCTAAGAAGTCGCTCTCTCGTTGAAAAAATACCTATATAAATTTGCACTCCAATTTTACTTCCAATAAATTTTTTAATTATATATGTCTTACAAACACATATTCTATTTTTGATAGAACCTTTTTTTATATGTATGCAAAGTATTTATATAAATGAAAAGAAATTTATATAAATTCGCACTCCTATTTATTTTCAATAGAACTTTTAATTGTATATATCTTACAAACACCTATTCTACTTTGATAGAACTTTTTTTATATGTATTTCTTATAAATTCGAAAACCTATTCTACTGATAGAACTTTTAATTACATGTCTAACTTACAAATTGACAAAGCCACGCTTTGCGGTGGCATTATAATTTTTTTTTTAAAAACTCTATCATAAAATTATAATAATCACCCATTTCTCTCTAATAAGCCGTCCTCCTGTTAAACTCGTTTTCCTTATTAAGATCGAAATCACAAATTTTATACATTGAATATTTGTCTTATATATTATTATTTTTTGTTAACATACTCCTTTTTAATGAACCGATTTCTCGTTGAAAAAACACATATATAAATTCGCATTGCTATTTTACTTCCAATATAACTTTTAAATATGTATGCCTTAGAAACACATATTCTACTTCCGATAAAACTTTTTTTTTAATATGTATTTCTTATAAATTCGAACTCTTGTACTCTATAAATTCGAAACCCTATTCTACTTCCTATATAACTTTTAATTATATGACTAACTTATAAAGTCCTTATAAATTCGAACTTTTCTCCTCTATAAATTCAAACACCTATTCTATTTCTAATAGAACTTTTAATTATGTATTACAAACGCATATTCTATTTCCAATAGAACTTTTGATTGCAAGTACTTCCTTTATATTCGAACTCTTCTCCTCTATAAATTCGAACACATATTCTAATTCAAATATAACTTTTAGTTATGTATTACAAACGCCTATTCTACTTCCAATAGAACTTTTAATTGCACGTACTTCTTTTCTATTCGAACTCTTATCCTCTAAAAATTCGAACATCTATTCTACTTCAAATAGAACTTTGCAAGTACTTCTTTTATATTTGAACTCTTCTCCTCCACAAATTCGAACACCTATTCTACTCCAAATAGAACTTTGCAAGTACTTTTTTTATATTTGAACTCTTCTGCTCTACAAATTTGAACACTTATCTACTTCAAATAGAACTTTTAATTATATGTCTTCCCTATAAATTCGAAATATTCTCCTCAATAAATTTGAACACCTATTCTACTTCTAATATGTTAAAAGATATTTTTTGATTTATTAGTATTTAAAATTCAAAAATTCTAGAAAATTAGAAAAATAGATTGAGATAATCTTAGAGACACAGCCTAACATGCCGCGTATACTTATATATATATATATATATATGATCTTACTCCAATAGAAACCACTCTTAGAATAGAAACTATAAACTAAATAAAAAATTTCTTAAATGACGTCGAAATATAGCACACATATGGTATGCAAATTGTTCGTTGGGAGATGAGAAAAAATAAGGTGAAGTCAGATTTTAAAATAAAACTCACCGATTGACAGGAAAAATCAAATTAAAAATAGAGGGAATTAGGTGGGATTGTGTAGTGGATGGTATATTTTAATGAGATTACATTAGGTGGGATTGTGGAATTAGATTAGATTGATCTAATGAGCTTAAATTAATTTCTAATTTTTATTTTAACTTTAGTTTCTATTTGAATATATAGATATATATTGATTATTTGAATGCTAAAAAACTTTAACAATGTAATGATAATTATGAGTTATAGGATTGAATTGGTAAATTGTACTCCCTCTGTCCTGTCCTAGTGATTTATATACATTGGGGTTGGGCACGGAGATCAAGAAAAGATATAAAAAATGAGTAAAATTAGATGAAAAGTGGGTAAAGTGGTGGGACCTATCAATATTTAATAATAGATTTGAGACAGTGGAGAAAAATAGTGGGTGTAATAGTGTTTTATATTATTATAGAATAGAGATAGTGGAGAAAGTAGTGGGTGTAATAGTATTTTATATTATTAAAAGTTACTATTTTTGGAATGTATAGAAATGAGAGGGACATCCCAAAATGGAAAGTGTATAGAAATGAATGGGACAGAGGGAGTATAAGTTATCCTGTCATCACATCTATAATCTATACTATTATATTAAAGACGAAACATTAAAAGTTTTTGTAGTCAGTTGGTAGTCGGTTTGTAGTCTGATCCTCCATAGTTTGATAATCCAATCTCTAGCCGTTAGATGTTTTAAATTATATTAATGAGAGCCATTGGATATAATACTAAATATTTTTTGGTATGTTGTGATTTTACTTAATTGTACTTACTTAATTGTACTTCATTTTTTTACTTAATTACCCTTACTTATTTATAAAAAATATTATTAAATAATAATATTACCTATTTATAACCAATTATCTTTTACACCTAAAATATATTTCTTTTTTTATTTCTTCTGAAAAATCCCTTACTTTTTCAAAAATATCACGGACAATTACCTCTTTTAACTAAAACATGTAAGTTTTTTATTTTTGCTTACTAAAACCTCTCATTTTCCAAAAATATTACAGACAGTTTCATTTATTAAAATAAAATAATAATATAATAATTATTCTTTTTTATATTTTCTAACTAAAATTTTTATTTTCTATTTTTTCTAACTAAAACCTCTCATTTTCCAGAAAAATATCACGGGCAGTTCTTTTTAATGAAATAAAATAATAATATTTATAATTACTAATAACTAACCGATTAGCTTTTTTTTTCCAAAGCGTTTATTCTTTTTTATATCTTCTAACTAAAAAATTTCCTAAGTAAAATCTCACATTTTTCAAAAATATCACATGCAATTTCATTTAGTAACATAAAATAGTAATATTATAAATACTAATAATTAACCGATTAACTTTGTTAGCCAAAGTGTATATTCTTTTTTATATTTTTAACTAAAATTTCTCCTTTTCTAAAATTATCGCAGACGATATATATCTATACTATACTATTATTTAATAGCCAAAACATTGAAAGTTTTGATTTCAATTTTCGGTAATTTATTATATTTAATCTATCTATATGTACTATTATATAATAGCCGAAACATTGAAAGTTTTGATTTTCGATTTTCTCACATATATAACATAACTACAAACTCTTTTAATTATACTTTACTTAGAATTCAAAAACACGACCATTTTTTAGAAAATATTTATATTTATATGTATTACAACAAAATATATTGATAATTTTGACGGTTATCTTTACTGACATGCTTACTAAGCTAATAAACTATTATAAAATCTATAAAAAAATTTAGATTTAAAGTATTAAATTAGTACTTTTAATTCTTTTTAAAAAGATAGCATTTTCAGAAGTATTAAAATCTCAAAAAATTTAAAAGTAAATTTCAAAATTAATATTAAAGTCGTCGGTGCGTTGCACGGGTTATAGGCTTGTATATTATTAAAGTCGGAACATTGAAAGTTTTGGTTTTCGATTTTCAGTTTTCGGTCATTTATTCTATTTAATAAATAATAAAATAATATAATAATAATAACTAATTGATTGCATTTTATAATTAAAACACTTTTTCTAACAAAATCTACTCATTTTCCAAAAATATCACGGGCAATTACCTTTAAATTAAAACATATTACCTTTTATATTTGTTCTCACTAAAATCTCTTTTTTCCAAAAATATCAGGTGCAACCCTTACTTATTTATTTTAAAATATATTTTAGTACTTTTAATTATTTAAAAAATCTTACCTATTTTAACATGACAACGTATTTTTTTTAAAAAAATACGATTAATATAATTAAAATACTTCTAAAAATATCACATATAGTTACTTTTTTTAATTAAAACATGTTAGATTTTCTATTTGTCCTTATTATTTGCCTTTTTATAATTAAAACACTTTTTCCCAACAAAATCTGCATTTTTCCAAAAATAACACGGGTAATTAACTTTAAACTAAAATATATTACCTTTTATATTTATTCTCACTAAAATCTCTATTTTCCAAAAATATCATGTGTAACTCTTATTTATTTTAAAATATTATTAAAGCCGAAACATTGAAAGTTTCGGTTTTCGGTCATTTATTATATTTAATAAATAATAAAATAATATAAAAATAGTCACTAACTGATTGCCTTTTATAATTAAAATCCTTTTTTTTAACAAAATCAACTCTTTTTTTCAAAAATATCATTGGCAATTACCTTTAAATTAAAACATATTACCTTTTATATTTGATATCACTAAAATCTCTATTTTCCAAAAATATTATGACCATTACTTATTTATTTTAAAATCTATTTCAATACTTTTAATTATTTAAAAACGTTTACCTATTTTAACATGCCAACGGATGTTTTTTAAAAATACAATTAATATAATTAAAATAGTTATAAAAATATCACCGACAATTAATTTTTTTAATTAAAACATGTTAGCTTTTCTATTTGTCCTTATTATTTGTCTTTTATAATTAAAACACTTTTTTTTAACAAAATGTACTCCTTTTTCCAAAAATAACACGGGTAATTATCTTTAAATTAAAACATACTATCTTTTATATTTTTTCTCACTAAAATCTCTATTTTTCAAAAATATCAGGTGCAACTCTTACTTATTTATTTTAAAACCTATTTTAATGCTTTTAATTATTTAAAAAATCTTACATATTTTAACATGCCAACGTATTTTTTTAACTAATACAATTAATATAATTAAAACACTTCTAAAAATATCACGGGTTGTTACTTTTTTTAATTAAAACATGTTAGCTTTACTATTTGTCCTTATTATTAATATTATTTTAATGAATAATAAAATAATATTAATAATGTCTCATTATCTTCCGCATCCCCATTTTTATTCTTTATTTTTTTTCTATGTTCTAATTAATATTTAAGTTTAACATTTTATAATTTATAATTTTGATTTTGATTTTTTATTTAATATTTTTTGTTCCCACTAATTTTTTTAGTTTGTCATCTTTTAATCTCCATTGATGATCCGTGCCTTGCACTGGTTATAGACTAGTAGTTACATAAAAAAATAACAAAAAAAATACTCGTGATAGACCCGTCTCAAATTATCTCAATCTATGTTTTTAATTTTCTCAAATATTTAATTAATTAATAGAAAAAGTCTAAATTACTTTATTTGTATTCTCCTAAACCTGTCATTAAGTCCCATATATTTATATTAATAAATAAAAAGTTTAAATTACCTTATATATATTCTCATAAACTTCTCATCAAGTCAAATTACAATATTATTTTATATTCTAAACTTTATCCTCAGTCTAATTATAATCTTAATATTTTCCTGAATTAATATTATTTTTTTAAGAAAATTCTTCAACTGAATGCTATCATCCTAATAATTGTTGAAATTTTCTGTTCTCTCACCGGAATGAAACATATTTGACAAGAGAACGGTGTAGATTAACGTGTTATATGTTAGACTAAGTAACAACGAGAGAACGAGAACGGTGAGGAAACTTATTTATCGAGAGTGCGATTTATTAGGTGATGTGTATTATGTGCTACAGTTTAATATTGATGTTATATTATGTATTTAAAAAAAAAAATTGGAATCTGAATTTTGAGAAAAACAAAATAGGTGATAAATATAATATTTGAGATAATATCGAAATAATAAATATATTAAATAATAGTCTTTTCTATATTTATTCGGGATTTTAATGAATGACCTGAAACAGAAAATCCAAAAGAAACTTTAAAGTTATGTCAGAAATATTATTAATTATTTTAATTCAAAATAAGTTTTGTATAAACATTTTTAAAAATTTAGATAAATTTTATTAAGCCCGTCGCGAAGCACGGCTTAATAATCTAGTTTTAATAAATATGACATCACCATGTAATCTAATTATGATTAAGTTTTTTCATAATTTTATATAATTTATTGGGTTTATTTGAGAAAAAATAAGATGATGGGTTAAACCGCTAAAAACTAATAAGTTAATTGATTGTTTCGGCTAAGCTCTCAAAAGATTTTGTACTTTGTGTTTTTAGCTGCTAGAGACTAGAGTGCTACATGGTTCTATCTCTTTTGTATTGTTCTGTTCCTATTTCCTGGTGCATTGGCTAGCTTTACTTAGTGGTGCATGGTTTCTATTGTCAACAAAACATGTGCTTCAACAAAAAAAAAAAAAAAAGAAGAGAAACTTGGAGTAGTTTAGAGTTCGATATCAATTATCAGCTATCGAAATAGAACTGGGAATAGCATACGCAATAAGATCTGTCGCAATACAGCTTTCAATGCACCACTAAGTAAAATTCAAGTTTGTAAAAACAAATATTTTGCTAAAATCGCATAAATTACAGGTGCATTGGATTTCTAAATCTGTAATCATCCAGACTATTTTCTGACAAAGTAACAAAACTAGGCCTCCAAAGACGGTAAAAACCCGCTAAATACAGGGGCCAAGTAAACCACAACAGTGGAAAGTCGATACTGAATCATCAGTGATTCAAGCTTTCCTATGAAGGAAATCAAAGGAGACTTATAGAGTAAGAACTTGCCGATTCAAAACTTCAGAAATTCGGCTCGGGTGTCTAAAATTTGCACATTCTTCATGTGACAGAATATTATACTCCAGCATTGGCCACTCAAGAGTAAGCAGTAACAAACATAACTAGGCAAAGCTACCTATTATTCACCTTGACCTTTAATTTCTTTTACTTCTGGAATGGATTTAAAAAATTGCTTCCATGGAGCATCCTGTTGTTGCTCAAGCCATGAAAGAAAAGAGCTGTCCAACAGACAGAAGAAATTGACATATAGGAGCTGATACCTCACTGGTACATATCGGAAGTTGACCACCTGCACAATTGGCCATATGCCTCCCTCTAGAATCAAAGCTGGGAGAAAGTCCCTCTTCACGTCTTCCTTGACTTGATCAACACTCTTCCCAGTAGAAAATCCCATGTACGTGAAGAAAACAAGCAAATCTAGGGGCCCAAACAAGAGCCCATCAACAGCTACTTTTGTAGCAACAAAGCGAAGAGACTTTGGCTGGTACTGAAGTCTCAATCTCATAAAACGGTCTAAACCTTCATACCTGCAAGGAGGTAATAGTAATCTCTATCAGATAAAAACTTTAAAGCAATTTGAGAAGCATAGCCCATTCAGAACCTATATCATGACGTATTGTAAAATTTATAATGAAAAAGGCACCAAGTAAATTCCATAAAAGTTTACACAAACTATTACAAGTACTGAATTGAGGATCTAGAACTTTGTACCATTATTATAAGATTCGTGACAAATATATAAAAACTAAGAATGAAGCTACATAATATATATACACATGGCTGCATCGCTGCCAGTTTTTGTTACTCGGACTCTTCATTTTATCGAGTACCCGTGCCGGACACTCAGACATGGGTATGGACACTTGGACACATATTTATGGAAAAAAATATGTAAAATATTAAAAATGTAGCCGAGTCTGACACTTGGACACGTATCCATGTTGGACACTTCCAGCCGAGTCCGAGCAACAAAGTTATCAGTTGAATTAACGAAGTAGCTACAATCAAACACCCATAAAAATAATTTTAAACCAATTGATAATAGTCAATGAAATTTCAGGATACAAGGTCATATAAGAGTTCATGGTTTACTTCACATGCATATAATATGTATACACCAGTTATCGAAGTTATCGAAAAACAAGGATCATGAGCTTGAGTCCTACAAAAGTCTACAATGGGGAAGTAGATTTCAAAAGAGACATAAGTGCAGATTGTATAGAAGTGTGCAAATATACTACTTTGCCAAGTGTACTAACAAGAGCGGTGCTTTTCTGTGGATCAATCAATTTACAGTGTACGGCAATACTCAGGGTTGTACAGACAATTCTTAATGTTACATTATATATCTGAACAAGTACACTCCCTCTTTCTCTAGTCTATGATTATCCTACAAAGATGCTTAGCAATATATTTCATTCAAATCAAGGTAGCCATATGTTTCTACATGGGGTAAACACACTTTATAACTTGGCCAAGAGTCCTTCATGCCAAAGACTCTTAGGAGACACCATCAGGGTGACAGACAAATACTCTGCACTATGATATGACTGGGGCAATATCCCAAAATATATCAAAAGTAAAGCATGTGGATGGAAACCCCAACCTTCAAAATTAATGAAATTGCTGTCAATCCATAAGGACCCTCTATATCTCAGAAGTACACCAGAAGAATAAAGAACGAGAAAATGTTGAAGAATTCCTCACCCACAGAATGGACAAAAGTCTTTGGATCACAACCCATAACAAGAGTAGAAATCTCAATTTTAATACCAAATGCAGGATCACATAACTTACATAACCTGAAGCTAATAAACTAACAAAATCGACCAAGGCCCGTGAACATATAAGCTATTAAAAGATAATCTTATAAACATTGTAATAATTAATAAGCATATATATATTTGTTTAATTCAAACTAGCTAAATGAATTCAGCAAAAAAAAATAAAAAAAATCAACCAACTCAAATGAACCAAGCCAAGGCCCATGAACATTTGAACTACTAGAAGATAATATATATATAAACCATAACAATAAATATTTATACAAATAGACCCTGCATACTGAGGTAAATAAACACATTAACTTCTTTACACTGGATTTACTTTCACTTGCTTTCGCCATCAAAATTCCTTAAAACGATAGGCATAGGTAGAGTGTATTTTGCAAATCAAACAGACTCTTAGATCTGATGTAGCATGTACGCTATTCAACATCATTATAGAAGGACCTATTTATTCATGCCACAGTAGAATGCAGGATTCCCACTTTGCTTATATCTTTATCCAAGCATCTTCTACCACTTCGAAGCATGAAGGAACGTCATTGACCTTCGCATAAGTAAAGATATTCTACCAGAACCAGCACATTTTAAGCAAACTCGCACTGTAAATTTTAAAAATTATCACCAATATAGTTAATGTGCATCAACTACGTATTCCAAGTTTCCAACTAGTCTTCCGTTCTTCGAGAGAAACAAATCATAAAATTTGGTCATCCAGGAGAACTAAATAAATAAGCCCCTTCCTCCGCAATCTTCATTCGGTCAACTCCTACATAAAAACCTCAATAAATTTGCAAAACAAAGACCCCTCAAGCTGCCTGTCCAATCACACATCTCCTTCCCAGTCAGGAATATTTTAGTTTACAATCACGAAGAGAATACCGTCTATTTAAAACAATAAAAATGACCCCAGAAAGGGAATCCCAGCCACCAACACTTTTATTCTTAAAACAATGCTTCACATTCCTATTACAGAAAGGTCACACAGATATGTTTGTGTGTGTGTGTCTGATTCTACAACAAACAGCCTCCTAGACAATTCTGTGCACAATCCTAAAAGCACTCTTCCATGCTACTAAGTCCTAATAACGATGAGTCGATGACCACCAGCCAATTCACATGGAGAGCTAAGTAATCCAACCAAACTCATTCTCCAACAGGAAGAACTTCCTATACAGTAAAAACCAACAACAAGAACTTCCTCTACAGTAAACTAATTTGAACATCGCAATAAACCCCTAATCATACCCTGGCCACAACATCTAATCTACTCCAGAGTAAGTCTCCAACCAACAAATATAACACAGGAAGCTCCTCCCCAAAATCTATCTTGACCGGCACAACAATGTTCCAAAATAACTCCTTGTTTGTTCCTTCACAAGGATAGTGCAAAACTGCAAATAATTTGTAGAATGCCAAACTGAATACGACTATGTTACAGTTTGGACACGTGTCCAGGTGCTGGACTAGGCAATGCATTGAACTTGTTTTGTCCCGAAAATGAAAGTGTCCATTTCCATGACCAATGCATGGGTGCTTTAAGGTAAAATAATTAGACGAGTTACAGGAACAAGATAACCATTTTTTTCATTATGTTAAAGCCATATAACTGTTGCATGGTAATATGTTTATTACAAGTTACAGGAACAAGATAACCATACAAAAAGTGATTTTATCAACCGCAAACAAGTTGCATGGTAATATGTTTATTACTGTTTTCACGAATTCTAGAGAACTACCGGTATTTATAAGGGTGCACACCTAATTAGAGGTCAGGAATAGTCAGGATAACTCAATGTAGGTCTAGGTGAGGTAATTGTGGGAAGTAACAATATTTGTTGTATATAAATGGGCACATATAATAAAGGAATGCTAAAACGTGTGGAATTATCTCTTCAGAGAAGCTATATTCTCCATGACTTTCAATGTATATGGTTAATTGGTTTTTTTGTCTATCTACGGTAGCTTCTTCAATTTCTCATGGATGCTTATTGTTTTCTGCAGTTTATCTATGTTTCCCAGACTTTACTATAACAGATGGATTCCGGTACAACTCCAAGAGTCGGATTTTAAATTCTGAAAGTACAAGGAATCTTGCATATGAATCCAGGATGAACTCCATGCAGGACTCAAGACTCAGCATGCTAGCGCAACACAGAATTATCTACATTCTATATTTTTCTAAACTGTTTCTATAACTGATAAATCTATTGCGTTTAATAATATATGAATATTCATAAAACATAAACAAAAGAAGATAATCAAAAGAGATTCTTCGAAGTCTTGCTCCTAACAAACAAATTACCCTATGACCTTGAATTTATTTTGGCTTTGAATTGATAGAGGGTGAACTGTGAAGTGTTCAGTTACGACATGAAGGATTGTCATGTCACATCCAGCATGAATATGATGAAGAACCTTGGGTCTGGGCGGTGGCAGAGCCGGCCTTAAAGACAGTGGGGGTCAAAGAAATTTTTTACATCGAAGACATAAAAGGTCGTGATTCGATCCGGGTATTCAATCCCGCCGCTGAGATGCTCAGTTGACTCCTTAACCTTGATAGGAAGATGGCTTATTCAAGAATTCGTGCATATAAGGGTAAGGAACTTTGGATGAACTAATGCGAATGGGTGTAATTCCAGATCAGATATATTTGATTAGGCTCAGTTACATTATTAAAAATTAGTTTGTTTTCTTCCATTGGTGAATACGTAGTAATAATTCGATTATATTTAGGTCGATATCCAACTTAATCAATTTCCTAATTCTGATTCTATTACAAGAGAATGTACAGTTTTTTTAATGTACTTATCCATGTCTAACAATTAATAAATAAATAAATTCACTAGCAATTTAGTATACTGTCAAAAAATTACGGTTCATACATTGTTGTATTTTAATATTAATATATAGCAGATTTTTGTATACTTTAAACATGGAAAATTGAGGAACATATAAACCGATCCAATAAATCAACAATATTATTTCAAATTTCATGAAGAATAATTACTTAAAATATCCGTACCCATAAAATAGATGAACATGAAAAACTAAAGAACAGTTTCAATATTTGACAAAGTAACATTAGCAAAAAAATATAAGTAAAGCTCTAAAGTCAATCTCCCTATGTGGCCCTCGATCAGCCTATATTCCTGCCTCTATTACTCTCACTTTGATTTCTGATGATACATGAGATTTTCGGAAAAAAGGTTTACCACAATGGAATAATAATCCCAGCCTCTTTTTTCCTTTAAAGCCATATATATCAGATACAAGTAAAAGAATATAAAAACCCGAGTGGGGGCTCTGTGACCTCACCTACCCCAGCGTACATCCGCCAGTGTTTTGGGTAACAGAAAAGCACAATACAGTTACCCAGCCTACCCTGAACCCTTGAAGCAAATGCTGCACATAACCTCCCAACATGCAACTGAAGGCCACCCTAAAGAAATGACCACTAAGACACCAAAACAACGATATAAACATATACATTTACTGCCTCAAACCTCTATAGGAAGAGGGAAGAAAATAAAAACCCCACTTCATCCTAAGTTCAAAAAGAGAAGAGAGCAAAAGAATGTAGAAGTCTTAATCTAGACAACATCAAAAAAAAATTAAGACTTAACTGAACACTAACATGCAAGAATCTACATACCTTCTCCCATAGGAAATCCCAAAATAAATTTTCATTTCCCTTCCAGCAAAACAATTATCAACTAAGATTCTAATAGCTCCTGCTATCTCCACTAGAAGAAAGATACAAAAACCACACATTGCAAGTAAAATACAAAATAAAACGATACAAAAAACAGCTTGACACTCATTCTTACAGTACGTTTAACTGTTGTACTCAAGAGTACAGCTACATTCACCTCAATAGTGTGTGCCAGCCATGAATATTAGAGGACTCAAGATTAAAATTTTACTTAGGATCTCTAGTTTGAGTTTTCATGAAGACTTAGAGGCTTTTGGGTATACGGAATATTACCTACCCAGATCATCTTAAGAAATACTAGCTTTCGTTATGTCAATTATAAAAACCTTTACTTTAATTCCTATCATAATAAATTATCTCGATTTAGAATTTCTACCCTTTTCCAAAACATTTTTTTCAAGGATGTTGGGGAAAGAGAGTGAGGGAACATATGAAAGGATGGTGGGTGTATAAACTAATAATTTGTCACTGTACTGTAGTTTCCTGGCATATCTGCCGAACTCCTAGTCATTTTACATGACTACAATAAGAAACTACAATCTTTTACATGACGAGCCTTCAAATTAATATTAACATCTGCTTTACTAATTATAGTAGTAGTTAATATAAAAATACAATAACAAGAGGCCGATCACATCTAAGAACTATAGGTCTTAATCAGCACCTTCCACTTCATAAAATCTTTTGGGAGCTTATTGTTTCTAAAAATTAAAAGATTCACTAACCAGAAGTGACCAACTGGTCCAACAAATCCAAACCCAAATAAACTTGTGGTTGCCACTCGCCTCCAGTTGATCTTGAATTCCTTATTTTCGTCCTGTTGTACAGAATCAACACGATCTATTAAATAATATTGAAATTGAGAAGGTAAAATTTTCAGCTTAAGAATTGAAGTAACAGGTAGCAGCACAAGTGAAGTCAATATATATTGTGAGTTAAACTTCTATTATATTTATAAATATACTAGAAGCATCATGTTGGTAGTTACTAACTATTTTACACCAATTTACAACTTCGAGCAGGGACTAGTTTCGGTTTATTTAGTCATTTTAAAGGCTTTTGCTTTTTTATCTCTTCCTAAATTTCAAATCCCCGTACTTTATCTTTTTAATCTATTGACCAACATTTATTAATCCCTGCAATCTGCAACAACCCTCTTTTCTGAAGTTGTCGTACATCTAGATCTTGATAGGAGGATGTCATTGGTCAATATGGTTGTTTGTAATTTATGACAATTGATGCTATGCAGCCACATCAAACTTATAAATAATAGTTTCTTTTAAATAAAGCAACTCCTATTAAAGGATTCAACCTTGAATGACTAACAGATAACCCGGGACTATGACTTCGCAAGGAACTTTAGATTTCTAAAGGTGTATATGAGTTAACAAAATGACTACACAAGTAAATATGTGTATAAATGACGCAAGTATAATTGAGACCTATATCCAAATAATCTCTGTAGAATACAATATTTCTGAATCCCGTTATGGACACCTAGACGTTTTTGAAGGAGAAAATCGACAGTGGAAATATATTCTAATTTGCAAAGCATAGAAAACAGTTAAGTTGCACATTCTGTCTACTAAATGTGCACTTCCAACTATAATGACAATGACGATCATAATGTTAGACAGTCACTATGCTTCCCAGTGTACTCTAAATTAATAATTGTGTTCGCGAAATATACTTATCTTACCACTTTCTTGACGCCATACCTAACATTGACTGACAAGAAACCAACAAATGTTGCGTGAGTAGACAACAGCCCAACTTGCTAAAGATAGCCATTAATAACATCTATATTACTCATTCATCTCCCCTAATGCAGGTATAAAATGCAACATTAATAATAACCAAGACAAATAAATTAGGGCTCAAACGTGAAAAATCAGCAACCTTAAAATCACCCAAAAAAAGTCATTCCAAAAGCCAACAAACTGAAAAGACATACATTTCGCCATTCAAATGTACATATAGCAACACAACAACAAACCCCATCATTCCGAAACCACAAAAGACAATAAAAGCACAAAGATTAATCTCATCTACACAAACACACACATATATAAAATGGGAAAATGTTGATGAATTGAAAGGAAGAAAAGACTTACAAAATTTTGTTGTTGGGATCTTTGTTTACGAATAGTGGAGTGATGAGTGATGGTCTGAGCAGCTATGTCCCCAAATCCCCAAATGACAGCAGAGCTAATAACCTGAGTTTTAACAGGATGTATTTCTAAACATTTCTGGTACCATCTCCATAGCTTTATCATCATATCATCCAATATACTATTTTTTTTATGTATTAGAGATTAAAAACAAGAGATAAAAATTGTGTTCTGGGCAGAGACAATAAGAATGGTTGGAGTTTAAAGAGTTGTTCAAGGACACAAAGTTAATTAAATTTAGGTTTGGTTTGTATCACTCACACACACTCTTGATTCTTTAGCTTTGATGGGCTATTATTATTTTCATTTCCGCAATTAAATACGAGGACGACATTGGAATCGCTTCTTGCCCTCGTTTTTACTTTTTATCATCTCCGATTCCATCTGCTTTTTCCTTTTCCTTCTTCATTATTTTCTCAAATTTCATGATTTAAATAAAAATTATTATTTTATTATTATATATAGATTACAGAATATTAAATTAGTTTCCAAATAGATATTTGATTATATTTCATTTTATTAAGTAGTCTATCATATAGAAACCATAAAAAATATTTCAATATAGATGTATAATTATACATTATTATAAACAATATAAATTTTAAAATAATTATACCTCAAATCTTGAATGATATATAAAAAAATATATAGTAAATTGATAGATTATTGTGTTGTAACACTAAAAATAAAAAATTGAAAATAAGAAAGAGAGAAAATTGGTGAATGTTACAATTAAAAAACTAATATTTTGAATACCTAAATTCATATATTCCTTATGTTGTGGAATAAAAACTGTGCTTGCGAATTGACTGTTAGGGTTAGAGAGCGTCGAGTTTTAATGGTTGTTCTCGTGTTTCGTGACTAAATCTGTCCTCACAAGATGCCTACGTATCTCAATTCGTAATTGAGAATCAAGCCAAAAACGTAGTTCTGATTGAAGGACCAGGTCCTTTATATAGGCGTCAGGAGCCTTGTATTTAGGGTATGTTTGGGAGACTTAGCGAATAAGTCTCCTTCTTGACAGTGGAAAAGTATTGTATTCATTGGTGGACAGGTCTTTTCCTTATCGTGGGATAAGGACTGTGACTAGTTATTTCCTTTGATTGAGATTCTAGATCTTTCTTTGAAGAAGTAGGATTTTTTGGATGATTTTATCACACTTTGGACTCTTTTTATGAGCTATATATTTTCCCTATTTATTAATTACGAAATAATAATACGTCATTAATTATATTTCTAGGGTTATTTTTAGCCCATATCATTTGCCCCCCAATTTCTAGGAAAACTTTTCAAGATTTCGTAGAAATTATATTGACATTTTTCGAGATTCGATGTCTTTTTTATCCTTTACCTAGGACTTTATTTACACTAGTGTTTCACAAGTATCGCCTTATTGCAAAGTGTGGAGCGACCTACACATTTACGACGATTGTTGCCTTATTCGAGGCTAATTTGACATTTATATGAACCTTTCACGGTTTATTTTGTCTAAATTTCATGGTCATTCTAAAAAAGAATGTCTTGATTTCAAAAAATTGGGGAAAATGATCATTTATTTGCGCCTTTCTTAGGCAACTACGGGGCTTTTTACGTATTATCTACATAAATTATTACACTTCTTACCGAGGAAATATTTAAATAATTTCTCTTGTATTTTTCCACATTTTTCCTAATATTTCAGGAATTGTTTTGTACACACATGTTCCTAAAATATTAGGATTTTTCATGTACCCACGAGTATTTTTAATAATTATTCCTAATATTTTAGGAATTTTCACGTACCCACGGGTATTTTTAATAATTATTCCTAATATTTTAGGAATTTTCATGTACCCACGGGTATTTTTAATAATTATTCCTAATATTTTAGGAATTTTCATGTACCCACGGGTATTTTTAATAATTATTTCTAATATTTAAGGAATTTTCATGTACCCACATGTATTTTTAATAATTATTCCTAATATTTAAGAAATTTTTATGTACCAACGGGTATTTTTAATAACTATTCCTAATATTTTAGGAATTTTTATGTACCCACGGGTATTTTTAATAATTGTTCCGAATATTTAAGGAATTTTTATTTACCCACAGGTATTTTTAATAACTATTCCTAATATTTAAGGAATTTTAATGTACCCACATGTATTTTTAATAATTATTCCTAATATTTATGAAATTTTTATGTACCCACAGATATTTTTAATAATTATTCCTAATATTTAAGGAATTTTCATGTACCCACATGTATTTTTAATAATTATTCCTAATATTTTAGGAATTTCCATAATTATAGACACCTTTTCATAATTTTTAGGGTCTAATTCATAATTTTTCAAAGCTCAGGGGTGAATCTGTCAGATTTGAAACTTCAGTGGAAAATTTGTTAGTTTATAAAGTTCAGTGAAGAATATGTAAGTTTTTAAACTTCAGGGAAGAGTTTGTGAACTATCCAGAACTTGGGGTACTAAACTGTACTTTGGGGGTTTAGTCCCATTTTGGTGGTTCAGGTCGAAGGTGTCGACCTCATTTGAGGCCCCTCACTTTCGACCTCATTGAGGTCGACTTCAAAAAATATTTTTTTTTTCAAATATTATTATTGAATAATAATATTTATTTTACCCAATTTTTTTAAGGGTACTTTCGATCTCATTTTGAGGTATTTTTGACCTCATTTTGAGGTATTTCAGACCTCATTTTGAGGTATTTTTTGACCTCATTTTTGAGGTATTTTAGACCTCATTTTGAGGTATTTTCGACCTCAATTTTTTGAGGTATTTTCGACCTCGATTTTCGACCTCAATTTGGTCCTAGGTCGAAACGACCTCAGCTTTTCATGTATTTTCGACCTCATTTTGAGGTATTTTCGACCTCATTTTTGAGGTATTGTCGACCTCGATTTTCGACCTCAATTTGGTCCTAGGTCGAACAAAACGATCTCAGCTTTTCATGTATTTTCGACCTCATTTTGAGGTATTTTCGACCTCATTTTTGAGGTATTTTAGACCTCATTTTGAAGTATTTTCGACCTCAATTTTTTGAGGTATTGTCGACCTCGATTTTCGACCTCAATTTGGTCCTAAGTCGAACAATTCGACCTCAGTTTCACATATACTTTCGACCTCAGTCTAGGGATTCTTCGACCTCAGTTTCGACCTTAAATTGGTCTTAGGTCGAACGAATCGACTTCAATTTTCTATGTGTTTTCGACCTTAGCCTTTCGACTTCAGTCTAGGGTTTCTTCGACCTCGGTTTCGACCTTAAATTGGTCTTAGGTCGAACGAATCGACTTCAATTTTCCATGTGTTTTCGACCTCAGCCTTTCGATTTCAGTCTAGAGTTTCTTCGACCTCGGTTGGTTCCAACAACGCCAAACGTGCCTTACAGATACAAGAACTAACTTGAGTTCTAACACCTTAGACCTCATTTGAGGTTTCAACAATGCCAAACGTGACTTACAGATACAAGAACTAACTTGAGTTCTAACACCTTAGACCTCATTTGAGGTTTCAACAACGCCAAACGTGGCTTATAGATAAAAGAACTAACTTGAGTTCTAACACCTTAGACCTCATTTGAGGTTTCAACAACGTCAAACGTGGCTTACAGATACAAGAACTAACTTGAGTTCTAACACCTTAGACCTCATTTGAGGTTTCAACAACGCCAAACGTGGCTTACAGATACAAGAACTAACTTGAGTTCTAACACCTTAGACCTTATTTGAGGTTTCAACAACGCCAAACGTGGCTTACAGATACAAGAACTAACTTGAGTTCTAACACCTTAGACCTCATTTGAGGTTTCAACAACGCCAAATGTGGCTTACAGATACAAGAACTAACTTGAGTTCTAACACCTTAGACCTCATTTGAGGTTTCAACAACGCCAAACGTGGCTTGAATTTTTGTTTTCGGGTCGAATAGTAACGACCTGGATTGAGATTGAAGCCATTTGACCTCGTTTGAGGTTTTAGCAATGCCAAACGTGGCTTGTAGGTAGAGGACCTGATTTGAGGTCTAACATCTTAATTTTCACATCGAGAGGTCTTCATGAACGAAGACAGACATAACGTTTCACTTGTTTCTTTAATTTGAGCTTCCATCGAATCGAAGCTCGTTCGGAGCTCTACTTTCTCAAATTTTCAGGGGTTTCAACCCGTATATTAACCTTCTTCCAATAGGCCTCTTTAGGTTTTTAGTTGAGCTTGAGGTTTTTAGAACTACAATTGATCTTTCGATTTTAAGGATCGTGGTCTTCATGACTTTTTAATCTAAATTGGGGATCTAGATAGGACAAACTCAAGCATTCAATTAAGTTGAGGTCTTCAAGACTAAGATTCAAAATTTTCAAAACTAAGATTCGAGTCTTCATTCCATGTTAGGCAGCTTGCCTTTTTGGCATACTTCTGATACTTCTTCTTGCTAATGGAGGAGTCCGAGCCTACTGATGACTTCATAGAGGACTTAGATGCCCCTCGTAGGGATGCCCTAGTTCTTGACAAGGACCCGTCTAATGACTTAGAGTAGATTTTATTGGCCCTGCGTGGCTCTCTATATCTTGCTTTTATTCAGGGTCCTTTCATGGACTTTAGGACTTTATTTGACGTTTGTAACATAACTCTTTGATCCTTTGGGATCTTCTATCCATGCATGTTATTTATGTTATATCTTGTAGTCTTATTTTTCGATACTTCTTCTTCGGGGTTTATGCAAATTATTTATGCATTATCTGTTTCTTCGTTCTTGCATTCACTTATATTTATCTAGCTTATCTTTTGTAAGGCAATTCCTAGTACTTGGCCTCTTGAATGGGTTGGCACTTTGATCAAGTGTTATTGGTACAACTTGTTCTTTAGTAAAACAATAAGGAAATACTCAAACAAAGATAAGTAATAAAATGGTGAAAAAGAACTTGAAATGTTTTTTTAAAAAGAGGGTTCGACCCTTACATAGTACTCTACTTCCTACTAAGAGCTTAAGAGCTCAGAATGGTTTCGTCGACCTTATTGCTACTTGTCCTATTAGTGGATCCTTTTAGGAAACACTTAAACATAATAAACTTTCAAATTTGGGGCATGCCATGTTCTTGGAATCTCAGTCCCTTATTTCTTCATCGTCTCTTGAATCCATAACCTCGATTGGGAGAACCTGCCCCCCGACTCCACCAGGCCTTAACACGGCTATATAGCAACTCCTTGCCATCTTTTGATCTCCTTGTTCTTCACCAACCCCATTCCTTGTTGGGAACTTGATTTTCAAATGGTAAGTTGAGGCAACAGCCTCGAATGCATGAAGGCATGTCCTCCCAAGGATTGCATTATAAGTCGAGGTTGCCTTTATCACCAAGAAGTTCAGCATTTGAGTTGTTGTTTGTGAACCTTGCCCTATTGTCATAGGGAGCTGAATAGTTCCCTCTACTTTAGATTCAACCCCATTGAACCCGTATATAGGTATGTTTGAAGGAGTTAGTTGTGAATTGGTATATCCCATCTTGATGAAGGCGTCATGAAACAAGATGTCCACGGAAGCTCCATTATCTACCAGAACCCTCTTGGTTTTAGAGTTGCCTATTACAGGTATAATGACCAACGAGTCGTCATGGGGGAACTTCACCCCTTCAAGATCGGAATCATCAAATCTAATAGCCACTTATGTCTTGGCATGCTTCGATGCTTCTCCTACAACAGTCATTACCTCTCGGGCATAAGCTTTCCTTGAGTTTCGGGAGGATCCAGCAATAGTCGGTTCTCCAAATATCATGTTGATGACAGGCCCTCGGGGCTTAGGATTACGATCTTGGTCGTTGTCCCTCTTATCATAGTCTTTCCTTTCATAGTTTCCTTGATGATTTCCTCGATTCCCATCCTTAGTGAACTTATCGAGTTTTCCTCTTCGAATTAAGAACTCGATCTCATCCTTCAGTTGTCTACAATCGTCGGTGTCATGACCAACTTCTTTATGGAAACGGCAGAATTGATTCTTGTTTCGTTTCTCCAAGTCGGATCTTAGTGGCTTTGGCCATCGAAGATCTTCTTCCTTCGCAATATCCATCAAAATTTGACTTCTTGAGGTGTTCAACCTTGCATACTCATTGAACCTGGGTCCAAAGTTGTTCTTTTTAGGTGGAGAGTCAGAACCCTTCGCAGTCCTGGGATATTTGTCCCCAATGTCATACTCTTGAGTCTCCTTTCTCTTTTTTCCGTTTTCACTTCCCTCAACAGTGGGTTCATATTTCTTCATACTTTCATCGGCCTTGATATACTTTCTGGCTCTATCTTGGAGCTTCAACATGCTTTCGGGTGGATGCTTTGCCAAAGATCTCTTGAAGTGATCATCAGTGGTTCCTTGTTGCAAGGCTATCATAACTACTTTGTCCTCCAAGTCCGGGACTTTCAGAGCCTCCCTAGTGAATCAATTTATGTATTCCCTCAAGGATTCATTCTTACCTTGTTGAATGCTCATTAGAGATGCAGAACTCTTCTCATGTACCCTTCAACTGACAAACTGATTGATAAACGCCTTACTCGGTTTCTTAAAAGATCCAATAGAATTGGGAGGGAGACGACTGTACCAACGTTGAGCCATGCCCGCAAGGGTTTGTGGAAACGCTCTACATTTGACTGCATCATTGGTAGGCTGCAACAACAGTGCATTAGAGAAAGTTCTCACATGCTTCACGGGATCTCCCGTTCCATCATAAGCTTTAATGATTGGCATCTTGAATTTTCTAGATATATTAGCTTTCATGATATCCTGAGTGAAAGGTGGTGTAGGATCATCAGGATCTCCTAGGGGTAACAACACAATAGGATCACACTTTGGGGGTACAGCCCTCTTGGTTCTTCTCGGTGCCGGATCTAAATTGATCACCGGGACCCTTCCAGTTGCTTGACTTTGTCCTTTTGCAGCCTCTTCTTCCGCCAATACTTTCTTGAGCCTTGCAGCCTCTGCCTCATGGGCCGCAATCTTTTCCTTAGTGGTTTGGGGTTGTTCCCGATTTGTTTGGGAAGAACGTCTCCTCCTTGGGGCAACATCCCTCTCTTCTCCAGTTGAATAATTTTTGTCCTCAGTATAGGGACCTGAGTAATCTTGAATCAAGGGGGTCTGTCGAGTCTGAGTTTGTTGATTTTGGGGTCCCAGACCTTGAACATAAGGAGGCACATATGCTTCGTGATAGGTTGGGTTGATACCACTGTTGCCCACCGTGGGTCGATGTGGCATACCATAGGTTGGCATCCCTAAAGTTTGAGTCGCGTATTGGGGAAGATCTGTGGTGTGAAGTTGTAGGCTACGTGGTGCATTCATGAGCAGTGGAGAGGTAGTGATTGGTTGCTGGAGAGTGGTCTCTTGTGGATTAGGTCCATGAACGACCATTTGTAGGGGATTCGTCCCTTCAACCGAAATTGGGATTTCTGGTCCTTGGGTAGTGGTGAGGGGGATACTCGCCCCTTGAGTGCCAGTAGTTTGCGGCGGTTGGTCTCCGTGAGTCTCCGTTTCTGGAGTAATAGGAAGTCCTTCAGAGGTCTGAGTTTCTCGAGTCGTTCTTCGTGTGTTTTCCATGGTTGATGTTGTCTTCCCACAGACGGCGCCAAATGTTGTGGAATAAAAACTGTGCTTGCGAATTGACTGCTAGGGTTAGAGAGCTTCGAGCTTTAATGGTTGTTCTCGAGTTTCGTGACTAAATCTGTCCTCACAAGATGCCTATGTATCTCAATTCGTAATTTGAGAATCAAGCCAAAAACGTAGTTCTGATTGAAGGATCAGGTCCTTTATATAGGCGTCAGGAGCCTTGTATTTAGGGTATGTTTGGGAGACTTGGCGAATAAGTCTCCTTCTTGACAGTGGATAAGTATTGTATTTCTTGGTGGACAAGTCTTTTCTTTATCGTGGGATAAGGACTGTGACTAGTTATTTCCTTTGATTGAGATTCTAGATCTTTCTTTGTAGAAGTCAGACTTTTTGGATGATTTTATCACACTTTGGACTCTTTTTATGAGCTGTATATTTTCCCTATTTATTAATTACGAAATTAATAAATAATTAGGGTTTCAGGCCTTTTTATCGGGCCTAACTCTTGGATCAATCTAGGTCTAATTAATACGTCATTAATTATATTTCTAGGGTTATTTTTAGCCCATATCACCTTATAAGTAATATAGCACCTTGTCAGAAAAAATTTGTCAATTGTTGGTGAAATGTTGTTTCAGGGAAAAACTTGTCCACCATTAAATAGTGTTATAGTATTCACTAGTGAACTCGACATTTAATAGACCGTAACTTGGGTGCTTTTGAAAAAGTTGATTTTTTTTATTAAAATATATGATGTATTTACGTGTTAAAAGTGTGATAAATAAGTTATATAATCGGTAATTTTGGAAAATAATTTGTGATGATATTAATCCTCTTCTATATATAATAGGACAACATGGGGATAATTTTGAGCCAAAAAACCCCCTGTGAAATGACAATTTTACCCTTATATATTTTAAAATTACATGGCATGCCATTACTCTCTTATCTAAAGAAAAAATGAGTAAATAATGTTTTTGTGCAGAATCGAACCCTTGACCTTCCCTAAGAAAATCATTCTTATAACCATTGAGCTACATGACTTCTTTTGATTTTGATTGAAAAATCGCATTAGATAAACCTCACATCATTCTTAATCCTATATTTATTATTATATTAACTTTGAGAAAAAAACAAAGGTGATTTTATAATATATATTAATCTATGGTATTTCAGTTTTCAAAATGTTGTACATAATTATTTAAACAACCAATCTTATATAACTTTAATATTAAATTTTAAAAACAATGTTGCGTGTGATGTATATCTACATTTGTTTTAGTCATACAAATATCTTGTATATGCAATGTAAACTATAAAATGATATATATTTTTGCACAACTGTCTATCTTTATTGTACTACACAATTTATTTGAATTATTCATATATTTAATCTATAAAGCGTAATACTGAACATTGATTATAACATAGGTAATATATTACAAGTAGTTTCTTTATATATTATTTAATTATTTATTTTTAAATTAATAAAAATTAGACAATAATCACGGGTATATAGCACATATCGATAACATGTATACACGATATTCATGAGTATTTTTATTACATATACAAATACAAGCTCGTAACATGTGCGTGATAACCCCAAATTTTGGATTTAATTAAAATTTTGATGAATAGTAAATTTTGCTGATGAGAAATATTTTCAGACCACACTATATGGAAGACATGGAATGAATGTTTTGAAGTTATAGTATTGATGTATAAGGAGAATAACTGAATGTAAACGCGATCAGAATCAGGAGATTCCAACTTTAAATTTTGTTCACTATTCATCGGGCAGTCGAGGATTTATTAATTGATCGTTATGAGAATTAAGAAAGCGAGAAGATCCATGATCAAATATTAAGCCAAGGCAATAAAAGATCAAGAGGATATCCCATAGCATTAGTGTAGCGAAACGTTTTCAAAATCCCTTGAAACTATCTCAAAACTTAGCAGCAAAGCAGAAGCGTAACGAATTATGGATTAAACCCTAACCAAGGGAGAAATATCATATAAGATCGTATGTGGGACTCGTTGGAATTTGAGAATGAGTAATTCTGGAATTAAAATGATTTAAGCGATCAAAAACGATCCCAAATGGATAGTAAAAAATTTCCGGACTCCGAACGATTTGAAATTTCAGAGAGAGCTTTGTTGAGTTAAATGTTGACTAAGTTTGCAGTCGGAATTTGAAAACGAGATCAAGGACTCGAAAAAGTGGAATAAAAACGAGTGCACGGAAGAGGTGGTGGTTAATAAGCCACGTGAGAGCATTGTTGGCTTGTTATGAGCCACACAACCTTTCCACCACAAGATTCAAACACATCACCACATTGTCACCATTTTCTCCAAGGATTCACCCAATGGTTGACATGTGGCAAGGGTGACTAAACTCTTCCTAAACCACACAAATGAGAAGCATGCAAATCAGATTTTATTTGACAAAACAAGAAAGGAAAAGAAAAGCAAAGCAAGTATTCTCTCCATTTCTCCAAATTTCTGCTCAGCTTGCACAAGGGAGAAATAAAAATTCATAACTCAAAATCTACTCGTCCTAAACTTGCCAAATTTGGACCAAATCTCCCTCAATATATACCCAAGGTAAGTTCAAAATTTCATGGCCATCCAAGAAGTGTAGCATGGTCAAATATTGGATCAAAGATGAGGCATGAATAGTGATTTCGAAAATACTAACTTGTGTTCTTGATTTTGTTCTTGAAGATTAAGCTAGTTAAGGATGTTTAAAGCTCAAGCAAGGATAGTTAGGCCATTGTTAGTGTCTCTAAGGCATCAAGGAAGGTATAACACCTCTGCCCTCTTGATATTAATTGAGTTTTATGCTTAAGTTTGTAGTATAGTTCGTTAAACATGTAGTATAAGAGATCCATGCAAGTTTTAATGATTTTGGTTGGTTGAATGAGTTGTAGTTGATTGAGGGATGAGTTCTTGAGTTAGTATGAACTGTACTAGATTTGTAAATGATATATGGATGCATGGATTGTCTTGGTTGGATGTTTGGATTGGTTGTGAAATGGAAACGTTCGATGTATAGCCGTCGTAATGACGAAATGTTTATTAACTGCCTTCACAGTGGTATTCGAGGCTCTTAATCTACTGTCAAGTGTGACCACTGACCATGATAGTGTATTTATTGTTTTGTATTTTATTTTGGCGAAAGAATCGTATCATTTCGATTTACGGTTTAGGAGAAACATCCGTTTTAGTGAAAGCGGTTTCGAATAACTAAGTAGTTCACTTCATGAACTTTGAGATTGTGATCAAACCCTTTAAAAATGGAATTGGGTCGATATATTAATGTGGATACTAGTATGGACAGTTAGGAAGGGAACCGAAGAGGTTTCGTGTTAAAATGATGATTTTTCGATTTTATAAAAATGCGGGAACAAAAGTTGCGCGAGTGAAATACCCTTAAGGGGATGGTTAAAAACAATGAGTTAGCAATGGTAAAGTACTTGGGTTTTGTGAATGGATTATCAACCAAACTTTTGACTTAAGAGTTTAAGGAATGTCATGAGGTTATAAGTGACCAAGAGCGAGACATTTGATGTTCGTTAATAGAACGTTAGTGCTTAAGTTAAATGCCCTTTAAATGATTACACTAGGGGACTGATTGAGTATTTCTTTGTTTATAGATTTCCCGACAAATTCTCGAACCCCTAACAACCAAGGACCCGAGGCAAGTTTTCTCATTCCATGCTGTATTTTAAATTACAATATACTGATGATGCATATGATAGATGCATTCTTTCAAACCTTACATCGTATATAGATGTGATGGTATTAAAAATGATGAGATGTAATATATGCATATGATAGATGCATGCTTTTAAACCCTACATCATATAAGTGATGTTGTTGTGATATATGTTGTGTTAGTGATATATTTTGGGTTTCTGAATTATCAGAACTAAAGATATTTTACTAAACTCCCGGGTCGTGATTGCGAAATGATTTACTCGAGGATCGAGGTCAGTTGACAATAGTCAACCCACATAGTATTATTACTTCCTCAACATTTCCGGAAGTAAGTATGGTAATGAGTTCATACCTATCAACGAGCTAGTCTACGCTCGGGGAACAACGATTAAATTCGGTTCCAGATATAAGGATAGGATTCATCAGGGGACTGGAAATAATCCGTGCTCGGCAATGAAATAGGTGCCAGGTAGTACGAAATCGTGCTCGGCAATGAAATAGGTGCCAGGTAGTACGAAGTCATACTCGACAATGAAATAGGTGCCAGGTAGTATGACCCTATGCTCGGCAATGAAATAGGTGCCAGGTAGCATAATGGGCCCGAATGCGGCCAGGGTGATAACCGAATAGGAAGTCATCCTTCTACTAGTAGAAAAGTTATGTTACGATACAACGGCTGATCACCGTGTATCGTGTGTTCCAGTATATCCCCTTCTTCCAATTGGAGTTGTGCTGCACATTGTAACAAAAGCCTAGGCGCTGAGTTACTGATAATGTGACAGTGATGAGTAATGATGTTCCTCATACAATAGTTGTACTGTTAGGCCGAATACACAATATAATCAAGATATGTATGAGAATAACAATAAAGAATTATATTAAATAACTCTTCTCTCAGTGATGTAAAATATCACAGAGAGCTTCTAGGTTACAAGAATAATGTATTCAGTATTCGCATCACTTTTAGGGTTAACCTATCTGTGTTTATATAGTACACAGCTACATAGATTCAATCTCTAATTGATATTCCTACAAATTAGCTATACAATTTATATCAAATTAGGATTGCTTCTGTCTTATGTTCCGTTTCCTTAGCTATCTCAATATATCTTGCTTCTTTCCATCTTCAAGATATATTGCTTCTAGAATCTTCATATTAGCACCGACAGCTTCAGCAAACTTTCACCCCGTCAGACTTTAACAAACTCTGACTGGCTTCTAGTATAAACTCTGACGAGTACCTATTACTTAAACACTGATAAACAATCATTAGCAATTATATCTAACAATCTCCCCCAACTTGTGCATAACAAAAATGTACAAGTTTAAAAGATAATTGATGATGTCAAAACATATAACAAATGCAGTGTTTATAACATAACAGAGTTTAACTTTTACTTAGAACAGAAAACTTTAAAAACTTATAGACAGTCTTTACTTAATTTCCTCAATGTCAGGCACTGTCTTGAGATAATCTGTTAGAAGTCTTCTTTCAGCTCTTTCTAGTTCAGTAGTCATAATCTCTTTCAGCTCCTTAAGTTCTGGGTCTTTTTCACCAGTCTGATATATGGCAGCCCTCGGAGAATATATGCTGTTTTTATTCATCTCATATCCTAGCCTGATATAGCAAGACTTGTCTGATTCCAAATTGAATTCCAAAACTTTAATACCAAGTGTTGTTCTGAATTTAGCACTGTTTCTCTTCATTTCTACCAGATTTCTATGGTAATCTCTGTACTTAGGAATATATGCACTTGAAATTTTGGCTCCACACAAAACTTTAGACTTCATCATTCTCTCTCTTAAAACTTGAGAAGCATTGTGAGTACTTTGATTTTTCACTTTTAGCAGATATAAAACATACTCCAGCTCTTCCATAGTTTTAGATGAATGTCAGCTTCTCCAACTCTATAAACTCTTCCATCAGCCATAAAATATAACAGAAACTCCTTTTTGATTCCTCTGTGATAGATCATTTGAACAGACTCTAACTTGTCAAGGCTTTCTTGAGTTACCCCAACACCAGGTTCTGCCAGAGATGTATGATCTAAAGGACTGTTATTTATTCTTCTCTCTCTATGTGATCCCAAACCAGATCTATCATAGGATTCCTTTCCTAACACAGTTCTGCTTTGTAGAATGTTCACATTTTCTGGCTTCAGAGTTTCATCTTTAGATGGTCTTCGAAAAGTACCTTGGAGTTGTGGAGATATCAATTGAGTTTGTACAACTTGAGCAGTGTCAGAGGTTGTCACAACTTTAACAGAATCATCAACTTGAGCCTTGTCAGAGGTTGAATGATTTAGAACAGATTCAACTTGAGCAATGTCAGAGGTTGAATGATATTTCTTGGTCACTGTATCTTCTATCATCTTTCCTTTGCCCTTACCAGAAACAGTATTTGTTGGCCTCCTTGAGTATTGTATACTCTGTTGAGAATTTTCCTTGATAGAGATACCCAATTCTTTCTTCCTTGGAACTTTTACATCTTTCTTCTTGTATTTACCAGAAGCAACTTTCTTTCTATGCTCTTCAGATAGCATATTCAATTCAACTTCCATATCCTCAACTGTAGCTTCACCACCATGCTCTTCTAAAAACAGCTGAGCTGCAATCTCTTCATCTGTAGTTGGTTGAGAATAAACCAATAGACTTTTAGCTTTTGAAGTAGATTGAGCTTCAGTGTTTGCTCTTTCAGAGTTTGTCATATTTCTAGCAGAGTTTGACCTAAGTCTCCCTTGCTCTTGAATAATTTTTGACCTTCTCTCTGATTCCTTGCTTCCACCATCTGTTGCATCATCCCTCCGTCTCAGAGTATGAGTCCTTTTGCATTTGTCTTTAGGAACTCTCTCCCCCTTTTTGACATCATCAGGAATGAGCACTGATGTCAACAATTCCAAAGATGCAGCAATTGAATCAATATTTGTAGACATTTCAGTCTGATTCTCTTCAATCTTACTTAATCTGTTCTTCATGGCATCTTGTTCTCTGGATAAGGAAATTTTCTCATGCTTCAAAGTTAGCTCCCTTGCAGTCACATCATTCCTCAACCCAGTAACTTCTTTCTGAGTTTCATCAAAACGATTGTGAAGAGATTTCACTTGAACAATTGTAGCTTGAAAATTTGCAAGAAGCTCAGGATTAACAATAGTAGAGGCAGACTTTTTCACAAGATCAGCTGCCCTTTGTGAAGTGAAGATACAGTCATGATTTGACCAATTTGCATAATACATGTCCTGAAAATGTGCTTCAGTAGCATGTTGATTTTCTTTGATAGACTCTGCAGTAGGATCCCTTAGAAAAGGTATGGAATCATGATCATCAGAGTTTGAATGTCCAACATTGATTCCAGAGTTTGCATGAATAGAATGTACAGAAGTATTATCATCAGAATCAACTTTTTCTTCATCAACATTTTCTGCAACTTCTTCAATGATATTCTCTGCAGTAACTTCTGTTGGGAACCACGGACTTGGGGTTCTACTACATTTTATGATACACAATTAAGGAGTGCGAAAAGAAAATCACCTTGTTAACGGTTGATTCCACGCTCTTCTATTGTATTCCCAAATTCCCTTGAGCGAAGTGTGGCCTCCGTCTTCTCAAGTTAACCTCTCTTCTTGCTCCTAGGTGGCTACAATATTTTTCTTAACCAACCCTAGCAAGAAGAGAATAAGAATATATATAGGGCTACAATAGGGATCATGGATAATTAGGTTGGGCCTTTTAATTACATCCTGGGCCTAGCCCAATGTAATTAAATATTAATTCAATCCACTAAAGAATTAATATTTGCACTACCTTTCCTAATACCGCAACTTAATTAATTAATTCGGTTCCAATATTATTTGCTTATTAAATTCCCCATGTTTAAAATAGCGCATGCCCATTAATTAAATAAATTACTGATAATTCATTTAATTAACATCTTATATCCTTGATCATCCACTCTACCTTTATTTAATTATGCCGGAATAAATCCACCTGCAGGGTTTCACATAATCAAATCCTTTTGAGCTTTCAAGGGGACATCATTAACCCGAATATTATCAGGACACGGATTCCTTCAATAAATAATATTCACCATATATATTATTCCATCACCCAAAATATAATGATATAATTCAAAAGAATTATTTCATATATAAATCAAAGCATGTAAATAATATACACGTGTCAATTACTATATCCGGATTAAGAACCTAAGCATTAATAATAACATAGAATCTTAGTTCACCTTCTTAATCAGTTTAAGGGAACAATTCTAAATTTGATCCTGTTCAATATACACAAAGTATACAAGTATTATTTAATAGTCAAGATAAACTATTCCCAAATAATACTTCAGTTATTCCAGTGGTTTGTCTAATTCCACTTAAACTGTGAACCCTTTATATTATATATAGACACTGATAATTTAATCTTCTGTTATCCCATTTGATACTAAATTATCCACAATATATAATAAATAGACAATGTAAAAATATGCAATCAAGATTCTCAATAAAATGGACAATGTTTATATACTACTAATGAATAGTTTAGTATAAAACCCAACAATCTCCCACTTATACTCAAGCTATTCTTTGAGTATATCAGTGTTTATTAATATAATCCGCTACCAGTTTAAATAACTATTCCGTGACCAGACATCTGACTCCTATCTCCTCCACGTGTTCTTCAAAAACCTTAGCTGGTAAACTCTTCGTGAAAGGATCAGCCCGGTTGTCCTTTGATGCTATATCAGTCACAATAATATCTCCTCGCTTAACGAACTGTCGTATGAGGTGATACTTACGCTCAATGTGTTTGCTGCTTTATGTTCTCGTGGTTCCTTTGTATTTGCAACAGCACCAGTATTATCACAATAAATTGTGATTTGCCGTGGCAAATTAGGAACTACATTCAAATCCAGCAGGAAATTCCGGAACCATATAGCCTCCTTGGCTACCTCAGAGGCTGCCACATATTCAGCTTCCATGGTTGAGTCTGCGATGCATTTCTGTTTCACACTCCTCCATATTACAGCTCCACCTCCTAAAGTAAAAACACACCCCGAGGTTGACTTCCTCTTATCCCTATCTGTCTGGAAATCTGAATCGGTATAACCCACAGGAAACAAGTCTGAAGCCTTGTAAATTAACATATACTTCTTAGTCCTTCGCAAGTACTTAAGTATCGTTTTTACTGCACTCCAATGTTCCTGACCTGGATTGGACTGATATCTACTGACCATGCCTACGGCAAAGCAAATATCAGGTCTCGTGCATAACATAACATACATTAAGCTTCCACATGCTGAAGCATAAGGAACTGCTTTCATGTTCTCTATCTCCTTAGGTGTCTTAGGACACTGCTCCTTTGATAGAGAGACTCCATGTCTAAAAGGTAAATTACCCTTCTTAGAGTCCTGCATGTTAAAACGAGCCAATACCTCATCAATGTACGGTTCTTGAGATAAAGCCAACGTTCTTTTCTTGCGATCTCTTATAACTTTGATCCCAAGAATGTATGCGGCTTCACCTAAGTCTTCATTTCAAATTGTTTGAACAACCATGCCTTAATAGATGACAACATCTCTACATTGTTTCCAATGAGCAAAATGTCATCTACATATAGTACTAGAAAAACCACTGCATTTCCTTCACTTTTCCTATACACACATGCTTCGCTTGGACTCTGATCATAACCATTTGTCTGGACGGCCTGATCAAAACGAATGTTCCACTCCCTGGAAGCTTGTTTCAGTCCATAAATGGACTTCTTAAGCTTACACACTAGATGCTCTTGGCCCTCTTTGATGAATCCCTCTGGTTGCTGCATATGGATGTTTTCATCAAGACTTCCATTTAGGAAAGCTGTCTTGACATCCATTTGCCAAATCTCATAATCGAGATGAGCTGCTATAGATAAAAGAATCCGGATTGACTTAAGCATGACTACCGGAGAAAAGGTTTCCTCATAATCAATTCCTTGTTTCTGAGTATACCCTTTCGCAACAAGTCTTGCTTTCCAGGCTTTCACCTTTTTGTCAGATCCTCTTTTTCTTTTGTAGATCCACTTGCATCCAATGGGTTTTACACCACTGGGTGGTTCCACGAGATCCCAGACTTTATTGGAATACATAGATTCCATCTCAGATTGCATAGCCTTTTGCCAAAGATCTGCATCCTTATCTTGCATTGCTTCTTCGTATGTCCTGGGATCCTCATCATGTTCACCAGAGACTAAGTCCGAAGACTCTCCCAAAAACATGAACCTCTCAGGTTGTTTAACAACCCTCCCACTACGACGAAGCATTGGAGTGGTATTAGTGATAGGTTGTTCATTTACTTGTGGTTGTTCTACTTGTACCGGTGGCATATTAGAATTATCTTGTCCTCCCACTAGTTCCTCTAAAACAACAGTACTCATGGGTTTGTGATTCATTATATAGTCTTCCTCTAAGAATCTAGCATTGGTGCTTACAATGATATCCCGATCCTTAGGACTATAAAACAAATACCCTTTTGTTCCCTTGGGATAACCCACAAACAGCCTCACTTCTGTACGAGAATCTAACTTAGTCACGTTCTTGTTCAGCACATGTGCTGGACAACCCCAATTCCGAATGTGTTTCAAACTAGGTTTGGTACTAGTCCACAATTCTTTTGGAGTTTTTGGAACTGACTTAGAAGGTACCAAGTTTAGAAGATACGCCGCTGTTTCTAGAGCATGCCCCCAAAACGACTTGGGTAAATTCGAATAACTCATCATCGATCTAACACTCTCTAAAAGAGTCCGGTTCCTTCTTTCTGCTACACCATTCTGCTGAGGTGTGCCAGGTGCAGTCAACTGGGATGAAATCCCATGTTCTGATAAATATTCTCTAAATTCTCCAAGCAGGTATTCGCCCCCACGATCTGATCGTAGTGACTTGATACATTTTCCTGAATGTCACTTTTCCGCACTTGCTTTGTACTCTTTGAATTTTTCAAAGCACTCAGACTTGCGGTGTAACAGATAAATGTATCCATATCTCGAATAATCATCAATGAAAGTGACAAAATATTCATACCCACCTCTCGCTTGGATATTCATAGGTCCACATAAATCAGTATGAACCAATTCTAACACATCTTTGGCTCTATTTCCTTTTGCCTTAAAAGGTCTACTGGTCATTTTTCCTTCCAAGCAAGATTCACAGACTGGAAATGGCTCCACTGCCAACGAGCCTAAAGGTCCATCTACTACCAATCTTTGAATCCTCCTCAAGTTAATATGACCTAATCTCAAGTGCCAAAGATATGTTTGGTTCAATCCAGAAGGTTCCTTTCTTTTACTAGAGGTAGAAAGTGTATTATTAATTTCACTTGGTTGCAGCATTGGTTCTATAGGATTAATAATATATAAATTGTCTTGCAATGTACCAGAACATATAACTCGTTTATTCATCATAATGGAAACATTACGATCCAAACAAACATTATAACCATCCATAGCAAGTTTAGAAACCGAAATTAAATTCCTTCTAAATGAAGGTACATAAAGACAATTATTCAAAACCAAAATCCTATCATAACCAAAAGATAAAGAAATAACTCCAACTGCAACCACTGCTACTTTCGTAGCATCTCCCATGAACACATATATCTCGCCATCTCTAAGCAGCCTGGTTTTCTGGAACCCCTGCATGGAATTACAAACATGATCAGTGGCTCCTGTGTCTACACACCAAGTGCTTGTAGACATAGCCGCTATATATGTTTCCGTAACAAGAGAAAGAGACATACCAGCATTGTTCTTCTTAGAAAGAGGACAATCCTTTTTCCAGTGACCCGACTGCTTGCACTTGAAGCACTTGCCCTTAGGCTTCTTCACTGAATTCTGAACTCCCAATGGTTTCACAACTTTCTGTGTCTGAACCTTCTTCTTCTTCTTTCCTTTCGGTTTTGAAGAAGAAAATTTCTCAGCCACATTTACCTGAACATGCTGCTGAAATAATGATTCCGCTGCCTGAAGCTCTGTCAGAAGTTCTGCAAGACTATACAACTTCTTGTTCATGTTGTAATTCAAGCGAAACGGCTCAAAGCTTTTGGGCAAACTCATAAGTATGATATCGACCTGCGTTTCCGCATCAATATCAGCACCAAGGACCTCTAGTTCATTTATATGAGACATCATCAGAAGAACATGGTCCCTTACAGGTGTTTTTTCAGCCATCTGAGTGTTCATTAGAGACTTCATTGCTACTTGCCTAGCAGCCCTATTCTGATCTCCGAAAAGCTCCTTGAGATTATAGAGCATATCTGCAGCAGTGGTCATGGCCTAATGCTGATGTTGCAAAACACCCGACATTGCTACCAGAATGTAACATCGCGACATCTCATCTGCCTTAGTCCACTTCTTAAAATACTCTTTATCCTCATCCGGAGCATCGGCAGCAGGCTGGTCCGGTTTGGGTTCAACAGTACAAAATTTAAACTCTTCAGCAGTCAACACTATGTCCAAATTGCGTTTCCATTCAATATAGTTAGGTCCGGTAAGTTTGTTATCCTTAAGTATGGTGAAAAGTGGATTAAAGCCCATTCTATCCTGAGAATCATGCATATAACACTTAATCAGAAAATTGCATATATCTTAAAACCTATTTGTTTCCTCTAACAATTAATTAAAATTAATGCACTAATATTTAAATTCCATAAATATCTGGTACGCCATGATGGATGACATATATACCATATAAATTTAAATATTACTTCGGTCCTACTACTAAATAATACGCCACGTTAGGGTGGACTATATATTATCTTTCATAGCTAAGTGTATACCATTATTTAGATCTTAAGTTGCCTTTAGTCAGACCCATCCGTTCGATGTATCAATGGATAAATCCCAGGTGTTTTCGGTGAAGTCACAGACGGACTCGCTTAAAAACACAACCCCTAAGACAGAAATATCCATTATCAACATCAATCAAGGAATGTCCAACTTTTTTCTCGAATTCTATGAAACTTGGTATGTCACGATGGGGTGAGCTTACCTTTCATTATTCGTGATTAACTTAAGAAGATTGTCCTAGTAATATCCTTAACACTACCCAGACGTCATAAATCATACGCCACGATGGGTGACATATATCCAATTCATAATCGTCCTAGTGTTAAATTACATACAACCAATAATGGATGACCATGGGATCTAATATCAAATTAATTCCCTCTCCCACTTAGCATTTTAACATGAGTAATTTTATCTAGATGCATCGCCCTATGTTATTTCTTCGAGGTCCACATGTTATCAAAATAACAATACAAAGAACACATAACATAGCATAACATGCATCTCTACATAATTAAATGGGGCCTATGTCATTATAATTATGTCTAACATGCATTCCAAATACACACATAATTTAATAACATAAAACATTTAATTAAAGCAATAAATGAAAATTTATGTTAACCATGCAATTAAAATTACACACATAATTAACAACACACATAATAATTATTTAATGCAATAATTAAAATTAAATAGCAGAAAAATTAAAATAAAAAATAAATCCACTATTATGGCCAAAAAAAAATTTCATCCGAAAATCCTGCGAAAACTTCAACTCGCTGTTTGAGGGTCTAAACGAGCTCCGACGCACATGAAACTTTGACCAAGTCACTTTTCAATGGTGTAGAACATCGAAATCCCTTTCCGAAAAGGTATTACTCATCGAAATCCGACACCGTATGCAAAAGTTACAACAGTTCGAAGTTGCATAGGCGAAATCTTGTAGCATCAGCGGAAGAACTTTGTTTTCTTGCAACTCCGTCGATCAAATAGTTACATACAACATAACATACCTATTCTATTACATCAGATCATAATCTAACATGAATACAAATCATGATTACAAGATTACAAAATCATAATAGAAAACAAAACTAGCACGATCAACCCTCGTGATTTACAACCACGATAAACCACGTGGAAACCAAAACAAAAAATAACCACGATTAAACCACGTGGGATCCAAACACATAATTAAAATAAAACGAGGCCATAATAGTGGATACTAAACAACCTGCAAAAGATTATTATCCAAGCATACCACTATACATACATAACCAATTTTAATTACGACATGGACATCATATCATAAAACATAGAACCCATAACCAGGCTCTTGATACCAATTGTTGGGAACCACGGACTTGGGGTTCTACTACATTTTATGATACACAATTAAGGAGTGCGAAAAGAAAATCACCTTGTTAACGGTTGATTCCACGCTCTTCTATTGTATTCCCAAATTCCCTTGAGCGAAGTGTGGCCTCCGTCTTCTCAAGTTAACCTCTCTTCTTGCTCCTAGGTGGCTACAATATTTTTCTTAACCAACCCTAGCAAGAAGAGAATAAGAATATATATAGGGCTACAATAGGGATCATGGATAATTAGGTTGGGCCTTTTAATTACATCCTGGGCCTAGCCCAATGTAATTAAATATTAATTCAATCCACTAAAGAATTAATATTTGCACTACCTTTCCTAATACCGCAACTTAATTAATTAATTCGGTTCCAATATTATTTGCTTATTAAATTCCCCATGTTTAAAATAACGCATGCCCATTAATTAAATAAATTACTGATAATTCATTTAATTAACATCTTATATCCTTGATCATCCACTCTACCTTTATTTAATTATGCCGGAATAAATCCACCTGCAGGGTTTCACATAATTAAATCCTTTTGAGCTTTCAAGGGGACATCATTAACCCGAATATTATCAGGACACGGATTCCTTCAATAAATAATATTCACCATATATATTATTCCATCACCCAAAATATAATGATATAATTCAAAAGAATTATTTCATATATAAATCAAAGCATGTAAATAATATACACGTGTCAATTACTATATCCGGATTAAGAACCTAAGCATTAATAATAACATAGAATCTTAGTTCACCTTCTTAATCAGTTTAAGGGAACAATTCTAAATTTGATCCTGTTCAATATACACAAAGTATACAAGTATTATTTAATAGTCAAGATAAACTATTCCCAAATAATACTTCAGTTATTCCAGTGGTTTGTCTAATTCCACTTAAACTGTGAACCCTTTATATTATATATAGACACTGATAATTTAATCTTCTGTTATCCCATTTGATACTAAATTATCCACAATATATAATAAATAGACAATGTAAAAATATACAATCAAGATTCTCAATAAAATGGACAATGTTTATATACTACTAATGAATAGTTTAGTATAAAACCCAATAACTTCAGTATTTAACTGTGCAACTTCATCATGAATTTGCTCTGCAACAACTTCATTCTTCTTAGAATTAACTGCCTCAACAACTTCTTCTTCTGCTGTAGCTTCATTCATCTTTTCCACAGCAGTTTCAACAATCTTCTCAGAAGAGACAGATTTTGCTGCCTGATCAACCTCATCACCAACTTCAAGAACGTGATTGGTGACAGAGAGAATCTCTGTATGAGTTGCCATAGACTCTTCAATTACCAGAGTGGCTTGATCAGCTGCCACATCCTCAGTGTGACAAACACTGATAGCAAGATGTGCTTCAAGATCCATGTCCAAAGGATCAACAAAATGATCAGCATCAGCATTTGCAGCATCATTGTCTTCAAAATTTACATCAGCATTTGCTCTGTCCTTTGTAGGCACAGTATCTTCAATATTTACATCAGCCTCCTGAATTACAACATCAGGAGCTACATTCTGTGCAGCTTCAGGAACAGCTGTAGGAACAACCTCAGGAACAGCTTCAGTGTCTAACTCATCAAAAAGATAGTTAGATATCAACCTTCTTCTTCTCTGAGTCAGAGTTTCAGTATCATCCTCATCATCAGAACGAGGTCTCTTTGCTCTCCTTTTCTTAGAAGGTCCAACAGAGTTTGGCACAGAAGTTTTAGATACCCCAACCTCAGTAGCTGGCTTAACAGACTTTGCTGGTTTAACAGCCCTGTGTTTGACTCTGCCACTTTTCTGGATTGGTTGTGATGTGGATGGAGAAATTTCAGTGTTTATAGGTTCTGGTTGTTGGTCTGCTTGGATGGAATCATCCAAAAACTTTTGTACTAATGCAGGCAGTAAAAGATCACCTACATTACCCTTCTTTACATCCTTGTTGACAAGATCAGAGAATATTCGCTTGTGTAATTTAAAACAAGGAATAACATCTTCATCAAGAATGTCTACCCCACTAACACAGGCAGAAAATAAAAGCTGACAAAACCTAGCAAAGTAAACTACCCTCCTATTTTCAGTAATCTTTTCACCCATATTAATCAGAACTAGTCTACCAAAATCAAAATGAGTACCATAGATTAGAGAATACCCAATTTGTAGACTTTCAGTGGGTATCGCATCCCAGTTGGTGCATTTCTTTCCGAACGTTCTTGTTATGCAGTCAAAGAAAAAGCTCCACTCTTTCCTCAAAAACGGTCGCTTCAATTGACCTATCTTGGTCAAAGATCCACCATAGCCTATCTCCCTCATCATCCTCACCAACTCCGCATCACCAACAACAATGGTGTAAGCAGTATAGTCATCAAATCCCATTGCAACACGAACAGTACCAGGAGTAATGACATACTCTGTTTCTTGAAACTCAAAAACAATGGATGGTGTTCCAGAATCACCACCATCATCATAGACACCAGTTTCCCAGAAGCTTTTGATTTGCGACACAGAAAGCTTCTGCGGTTCTACAAGAGCACGCCCAATGGGAGATTGGACAAGAAAGTTCTGCATAAAATGAAACGCCTCCGGTGTGTTCTCATTAATCAAAGGAGCAGCATAGTTATTTGGAACAAATTCAAGCCCAGAAGAGACAAAAGCAGTAGAAGCCATTAGTACGATTAAGAAATAAACAGAGAATGGCTTAGAGAGTATTTGAGAAAGTTTGAAGTAAGAGTGTTTGAGAAAATGTGTGTGTGACAGTAAAGTTTGAATTGGAGTAAGTTGTGAAAAGTTTAAACAAATATGTGTATTGTATATTAATACAAAATTAAAAATTAAAAACTGAACAGTTTCTAATCAATACACACAACTGTCTTACTCCGTGAAACGTGTGAGTGGGACACGTGGCACACATGTAATGACTGACAGTAGTAAATGGCAGTTTCCAATGCGCATGCGCAGTAAAAAGAGCAATAATTACCGCCTATTACACTTTCCTAGACACTCAACCTCTCTCCTCTGTTTAATACATTTTTGAACTGTTGTCCAATCATACTCTTTTGAATTTTTAAAACAGATGTCTTTTCTTGAAAGCATAATATGTCTGAAACAAAGAAATTTATTTTAATCTTCAGAGATTAAAATTAAATTACCTCGGCGTAGAGTACACAGTTCATCAGTGTTTATCAATTCTCCAACTTTATTAATAATCTCTTTTCCCAAAATGCACAGTTGTGATTTTTGTGTGTGTATAGCAGAGTTTACTGAATATAAATATTGAGAGCATCTCAAAGTGCATAAAAATCCACAAACTAAATCAGTAAAAACTGGTTGCTCAAACTCTCATATTTAAAATAAATTCTGATGTCATCCAAACTCTGTCACTTATTTCCTTTCAATTGGATATTTCTATTGTTTTCACCCCCTTCATTATTTTTCACTTTTCTTTTTCTTTTTCTTTTTTTCTTTTCTTTTCTTTTCCAGTAATCAGAGGTTGGCTCTAGTCACCAAAAACTTAGAAATTTTAGCCCTTATCTTTTCAATAAGTTCCTGGATCGTCCCAGTCTTTTTGACTAGTCACCAAAAATTTCAAATTTTAGCCCTTATGCCCACAATAAGGTCTTGGATCTTCCTAGGCACAACTTGATCTCAAAGGAATTTGTACATTTTTGTACATATTTTGCATCAGGGGTGAAATTTCATCAAGTAAAAATATATAAGAGTTTAAACTGACATCTTAAACTTTTAGAATTTATGAGAGAAAGTGCAAACAGCTAATACAGACTTAGTGAATAGAACCAATAAACTAAGAGATGCTATAAATATTGAGACAGTATCATGATGTGTTAAGTTTCTGCACACATTTGAGATTAGATCATATATAACTTAGATGGATTCAAGATTACTTACTGAGTGTTAGATATAATTGCCGACGTTTGTTCATCAGTGTTTAAGCAACAGGTGATCATCAGAGTTTACATTGAAGCCAGTCAGAGTTTGTTAAAGTCTGACGTGGTGATAGTTGAATTAGCTGTCGATGCTGAATTGAATATTCTAGAAGCAATATATTCTGAAGATGGAAAGAAGCAGAATATATTGATACAGCTAAGGAAACGGAATAGAAGATAAGAAGCAATCCTTAATTGATATGAATTGTATAGCTAACTTATAGGAATACCAATTAGAGATGGATTGTATGTAGCTGTGTACTATATAAACACAGATAGGTTATCCCTAGAAGGGACGCGATTATTGAAAACATTATTCTTGTAACCTAGCAGCTCTTGTGATTCATTAACATCACTAAGAGGAGAATTATTTATATAATTCAACAGTTAATTCATAAACAGTGTTCTTAATTGTTATTATTATTCATATATTGATTATATTTTGTGTATATCTGGCCTAACAATTGGTATCAGAGCTAAGGCTGATTAATATATACAGTTTAACAATCTAAACACAAGTATAATCATGGCTGACAACTCTCAGGAAGGTTCTAATGCAGGTTCTAATACTCAGAAGATTCAACCAACTTCTGTAAGTCGATATGAGACAATAAGGGTTCCAATCTTAAGACCAGTTGAATATCCAATATGGAAGGTAAAGATGACCATGTTTCTGGAAGCCACAGATCCAGAATATCTTGACAGAATTAATGATGGTCCTCACATGCCAACAAAACTAGCTCCGGTTGTCCCAGGTCAGGAACAAAAGACTGTTCCAAAGGAGAAGAAGGACTATACTCCTGAAGACATCTCATCAATTGCAAAGGATGCAAAGGTTAGACATCTACTTCACAGTGCCCTAGATAATGTTATGTCTAACAGAGTTATTGGCTGTAAAACTGCCAAGGAGATTTGGGATGCTTTAGAAGTTAGGTGTCAAGGAACGAGCGCCATAAAGAAGAACAGGAAAACCATACTCACACAGGAGTATGAACACTTTGATTCAAGATATAATGAAACTTTGACTGAGACATATGACAGGTTCTGTAAATTGTTGAATGATTTGTCCCTGGTTGATAAAGAATATGAACTTGAAGAGTCGAATCTCAAGTTTCTCTTATCCCTACCTGAGAGATGGGATTTAAAGGCGACAACAATCAGAGACAATTATGATCTTGCAGAAACAGATCTTGATGAAATCTATGGGTTGCTCAAAACTCATGAACTGGAGATAGATCAAAGAAACAAAAGATCTGGAAAGAAGACAAAATATGTTGCTCTCAAAGTTGAAGAGAAGCCTGTCAAGAAGGAATCATCAAGGAGGAAAGCCAAAGGAAAGGCTTTAGTCATTAAATCTGATATTGAGTCATCAAACTCTGATGATGGCTCAAACACTGATGATGAAGCTTCTGATTCTGAGGATGATGAAGAAGAGATGATGAGAATGGCTGCTTTAATGGTGAAGACTTTCAAGAAGATGGGATTCAAGAACTTCAAGAAAGGAAAGAGATTCTTCAGAAAAGATTCAAACTCTGATAAGAGAAATTTCAGAAAGTCTGATGGAGGAAATACAAAGTCTGGAAAGAAAGACAAGTCTGAGATCCAGTGCTACAAGTGTAAGGAGATGGGTCACTATGCTCCAGAGTGCAAGAAAGGAAAATCTGAGAAAGCACTCATCTCTAAAGGCAAAGACTGGGCAGATACTTCAGACTCTGATGATGCAGTAAATTATGCTCTTATGGCAACTGTCAAAGATGAGGCTGAATCATCTGAAAACAAGGTACCCCTAACAACTTATGCTTATGATACTGATAATATATCTGAATTGAGAATTTATCTTAAAAGCATACATGTTAGTTATAGGGATCAGACTTTAGAGAATGAGAGAATAAAATCTGAGAATCTAAGTCTTAGAGATAGAAACAAATTTCTTGAAGGAGAACTTGAAAATATGAAGCAGATTCAAAAAGAAAGAGATGATGCTGTTTATGTTGAACAGGAGTTGACTAAGAGATATAAGCAGCTAGAATCTGATCTAGAAAAAGAAAGAAAAATAATCAAGACTTGGACAAACTCTGGAAGAGACACTCATCAAGTGTTTCAGACAGATTCTGTAGGTTTAGGCTATTGTGAAAATGATGAACTTAGGTTTAAAGACAAGGTTAAGGTTAAACCACAACTTAAACCTGTGAAATTTGTTCCAGAGACCAATAAGTTAAAATCTGTTGTAGTAAGAGAAGCTGATATGGAATCAGATGAAACCTGTGAAAGACAAGAAAATATTATAACAGAAAATCTTATGGAAATAGAAGCTGTTAGAAAGCCAGTAAAAACCTGTGAAAAACAGGTTAATGTTGGCTTGATGACAGGAAAACAGTTCAATCATAAGCTCAAAGAAGTAAAGTCTTCCATGAAACCAAAAGGGTCCAAGAAGAATAGGAATGGAAATATAGGCATAAATAAAAGAAATAATCATTTGCCTACTGCTGCTGCTCCAAGGAAAACATGTTATAATTGTGGTAGTACTAACCATCTTGCTAGATTTTGCAATAAGAACAAAGATATTAATTCTTTACCTTCTACATCAGGAGTAAAGAATGATTATGTAAGGGTTAAACCACAGACTTTATGCACACACTGTGGGAGCACTTGGCATTCTATTTATACTTGTAAGAGTTATCATGCTATTTATCACAACTACTATGAGCTAAAACCCAATCTGAAGTGGGTTAGAGCAAACTCTGCAAGTGTAAAGTCTGACAATGTTAGTTTAAACTCTGTTGATAGTGATTCCGCTGCAAAAGCTAACAATGTTAAGAAAGCCAAAGGATCCAAGCAAGTCTGGATCCTTAAAACTAACTCTTTGTAATTGGTTGTGATTGCAGGGCATAAAAGAGAGCACCCTTATCTTGGACAGTGGATGCTCAGGACACATGACTGGAAATAAAGCCCTGCTATCAGATTTTGAGGAGAAGGCTGGCCCAAAGGTTTCCTATGGAGATGGCAACATAGGACGTACTATGGGATATGGCAATATCAATCTTGGAAGTGTCATCATCACCAATGTAGCTCTAGTCTCAGGACTCAAGCATAATCTGCTATCTGTGAGTCAAATCTGTGACAGAGGAAACCATGTAGATTTTCATACTGAACACTGTGAAGTTATCAGTAAATCTACTGGAAAAGTTATTCTAGTTGGACACAGGCGCAACAACATTTATGAAGCAAGTTTGGTAACAAACTCTGATGGAAAAACAGTGTGTCTGTCTGTAAGAATGTCAAATGAAGAGAGTTGGAAATGGCATAAGAAGCTCTCTCATCTCAATTTGAACAAAATCAATGAGCTAATAAGAAAGGATCTTGTAAGGGGACTCCCAAAATCAATACTCAGTCTAGATGGCCTATGTGATTCTTGTCAAAAGGCCAAGCAAAGGAAGTCATCTTTCAAGAGCAAATCTGAATCTTCAGTAGTGGAACCTTATCATCTTCTACATGTTGATCTCTTTGGACCAGTAAGTGTGATGTCTATGGGCAGAAAGAAATATGCTCTAGTAATTGTTGATGAATATACTAGATATACATGGGTGTATTTCTTATCAAAGAAGGATGAAACTGCTCAAACTCTGATGGATCATGTAAATCTACTGGACAAAGGATCAAAGCACAAAGTCAAAATTATAAGGAGTGATAATGGAACTGAATTCAGAAACTCAATCATGGAAGCTTTCTGCAAGGAAAGAGGAGTGAAACAAGAATTTTCTGCACCTGGAACTCCACAGCAAAATGGTGTAGTTGAAAGAAAGAACAGAACTTTAATTGAAGCAGCCAGAACTATGCTTGACGAAGCAAAATTGCCAACTTATTTCTGGGCAGAAGCTGTTCAAACTGCTTGTTTTACTCAAAATGCTACACTGATCAACAAGCATGGTAAAACACCATATGAGATGGTGAAAAATAAGAAGCCAAATTTGAAATATTTTCATATATTTGGATGCAAATGCTTTGTGTTGAAGACTCATCCTGAACAGTTGACCAAGTTCGAGTTAAAAGCTGATGAAGTAATCTTTGTTGGCTATCCATTGTCAACAAAAGCATTCAGAGTCTACAATCTGAGAACTAAAGTGATCATGGAATCCATACATGTGTCATTTGATGACAAGAAAATAACTGGACTTGAAGATGAAAATGAATATGATCAACTACGTTTTGAAAATAAAGATTTATTCTCTGATGATGTAAACTCTGATGAAGCTGGTCTGACAAACTCTGACGAAGCATACTCTGAACCTCTACTGGTAAATACTGGAGAAACTGGAAATTCTCAAATTGAACAAAATAGAGAACCAGTTGAGAGGGAGCGTGAAGAAGCTCAACAAGACACAGCAAGTGAGTCAGTTGAGGAAACTGATTCAAACTCTGACAGTTCAAACTCTGAGCCATCCAATTCAGGGGGAGTCTCAGATGCTGCAGAAAGTCAACATATGAATCAGGAGAGCATGGATCAAGGGGGAGGATCCAATAATGATGCAAGAAACCACTTACCAACAGCAAGAAAGTGGACACAGGCACACACACCTGATCTCATAATTGGAGATCCTGATGCTAGTGTGAGAACTAGAAGTGCAACAAATAATGAGTGTCTGTATCATGCTTTCTTGTCTCAAACAGAACCAAAGAAAGTGGAGGAAGCTCTTCAAGATGCTAATTGGATTACAGCAATGCAAGAAGAGTTAAATGAATTTGAAAGAAATGAAGTCTGGACACTTGTACCTAGACCAAAGAATAGATCAATTATAGGTACAAAGTGGGTTTTCAGAAACAAGACTGACAGTGAAGGTGTGATTACAAGAAACAAGGCTAGACTTGTGGCTAAAGGTTATTCACAACAGGAAGGAATTGACTATGATGAAACCTTTGCTCCAGTTGCAAGATTGGAGGCCATAAGAATTTTTCTGGCCTATGTTGCACACAAGAAGTTTAAAGTCTTTCAGATGGATGTGAAAAGTGCTTTTCTCAATGGGAAGCTTGAAGAAGAAGTGTTTGTTGAACAACCACCAGGATTTGTAGATCCCAAGCATCCAGATTATGTCTACAGGCTTGACAAGGCATTATATGGACTAAAGCAAGCACCAAGAGCATGGTATGAAACTCTGGCTCAATTTCTTTTAGAAAGTGGGTTCACTAGAGGTACAATTGATAAAACCTTGTTTTATTTCAATTCTGGTGATGATTTGCTTTTAGTTCAAATTTATGTAGATGATATTATTTTTGGATCTACTAATGACAAACTTTGTAAGAAGTTTGCAAAGCTTATGCAGTCAAGGTACCAAATGAGCATGATGGGAGAGCTTAGTTATTTTCTAGGCTTACAGGTCAAGCAAACAGATGATCGGATTTTTATCAATCAAGCAAAGTATACCAGAAATCTTCTAAAGAAATTTGGTATGCTTGATAGTTCATCTGCTACAACTCCCATGGCTACTGCAACAAAGCTAGACAAAGACACAGGTGCTACAGTGGATATGACAACCTATAGAGGCATGATAGGGTCTCTTCTGTATCTCACAGCAAGTAGACCTGATATCATGTATGCCACATGTCTTTGTGCAAGATTTCAAGCAGATCCCAGAGAGCCTCATCTAACAGCTGTAAAAAGGATTTTCAAATATCTCAAAGGAACCATAACCTTGGGTTTGTGGTATCCTATAGAATCAGAGTTTAAGCTAATTGGTTACTCTGATGCAGATTTTGCAGGCTGTAAGATAGACAGAAAAAGTACAAGTGGAAGCTGTCAATTCTTAGGTGACAGATTGGTTTCTTGGTATAGCAAGAAACAGAAGTCAATTTCCACATCCACTGCAGAAGCAGAGTATATAGTTGCTGGTAGCTGTTGTGCACAGATTTTATGGATGAAGAATCAGTTGCTGGACTATGGATTAAGGTACTCTAAAATACCTATTTTCTGTGATAACCAAAGTGCTATTGCTATGACAGGTAATCCAGTACAGCACTCCATGACCAAGCACATCAGCATAAGGTATCATTTTATCAGAGAACATGTGGAAGAAGGAAACATTGAGCTTCATTTTGTGTCTACAGACCAACAACTTGCAGATATCTTCACCAAACCTTTGAGTGAAGCTACTTTTACAAGATTGATAAATGAACTTGGAATGATCTCTGGTTTCGACTAGAGATACGGGTTAGACTCAAAAACTATACATGTTTGATTTTATGCTCATGATTCCTTGCATATGTAAACTGTTAAGAGTACCGGTGTCATAAACTCTGAAAGTAAACTCTGATGCTAAACTCTGTTAGTCATAAAGTGTTGGTCATACTCTGATAGTAAATCACTGATAGTTACAGTCTAATGCTATACTCTGATTGTAATTTTGTCTGAAACATATGGACCAATGAAGAAATTTGTATGAAGCATAATTCTCAGTAGGTAATTATGAATCCTTAAAAGTTGTATAGATTCTGATCTCAAATCTGTGCAGTAAGTTAACACAACATGATACTGTCTCTATATTTATAGCATCTCTTAGTTTATTGATCCTATACACTGAGTCTGTATTAGCTGTTTGCACTTTCTCTCATAAATTAATTGTATTAACTGATGAAAAGTCTAAACTCTGACAATTAGTTGCAAATATTTCACCCTCAAAACAAAAGATGCCAAAAAGAGCACAAATTCCTTTGAGATCATGTTGTGCCTAGGAAGATCCAGGAACTTATTATATGAAATAAGGGCTAAAATCTTTGATTTTTGGTGACTAGTGCCAACCACTGATTACTGGAAAAATAAAATTAAAAAAAAAAAAAATTTATTATACAAGGGGGTGAAAATAATAAAAATATCCAAATGAAAGGATATAAGAAGACAGAGTTTAGATAAGAATCAGATTTTATTTTATATATGAGAGTTTGGGCAATCAGTTTTTACTGCTTTAGTTTGTGGATTTTATGCACTTTGAGATGATCTAAATATTGATTTCGGTAAACTCTGCTATTGCACACACATATTTTCACACCTGTACAGTTTGAGAAAAGAGTTTATTGACAAAGAAGGACAAATGGTAAACACTGATGTATTGTGTGAAATACGCCGAGGTAACTTTGTTTTAATCCCTGATGGTTAAAATAAATTATTTGTTTCAGACATTTTATAATTTTGAGATTAGACATTTGTTTTGAAATTCGAAAGAGTATGATAACAAACGGTTCATATTTGTATTAAACAGAGGAGAGAGAGGTTGCGTGTTTTGAACAATGTGACAAGCGGTAATTATGGCTATTTTTACTGCGCGTGTGTATTGGAAGTTGTTACATACAGCTGTCAGCGTATGCATGTTTGACATCTGTCCCACTCACACATTTTTCAACGACGCCTGCTGTGTGTAGTAATGATTAAAACGATTGGGTTTTAATTTTCACAGTTATTATTTAATCTTACTACACATAAACGGTTCATTCTTTTACACACTTCATCTTTTCATAAGTTTTTACTCACAAACACTGTCTCAAACACTTTCACTGCATACATTCTACACTTTTCTCTGTCTTATTTCTTGCTTTCTTCTAAACTTTTCTAATGGCTACTACAATGTTTACTGCTTCTGGGTTAGAATTTGTTCCAAATAACTATGCTGCTCCTTTGGCAAATGAGAACGCACCGGAGGCGTTTCATTTGATTCAGAATTTCTTGTCAAACTCTGATATTGGCACTGCTCTAACTGCACCGTTGAAGCTGTCTGCATCTCAAATCAGAACTTTTTGGCAGACAGGAACTTATGACGAGGGAGGAGAGACTGGGTCTCCATCCATAATCTTTGAATTTCAAGAAGAAGAATTTACAGTTACTCCAACAACTGTTCGTGATGCTTTGGGCCTTGAGGATTTCAATGCTTTCACAATTTCTGTTGGAGATTCTGAGTTGATTCGTATGATGAGAGAAATTGGCTACTCTGGACCACTGACAAAGATTGGTCAATTGAAGCGACCGCTCTTGAGAAAGGAATGGAGTTTCTTTTTCGACTGCATAACAAGGGCGTTCGGGAAAAAGTGCACAAACTGGGATGCAATACCCACTGATAGTCTGCAACTCGGGTATTCTCTTCTTTATGGAAATAATTTTGATGTTGCCAGGCTAGTTCTGACTAATATAGGTGAGAAAATGACTGAAAATAGAAGTGTAGTTTATTTTGCACGATTCTGTCAGTTGATATTCTCTGAATGTGTTTCTGGGGTAGAAATAGCTGAGAATGATGTGATTCCTTGTTTTAAGTTACATAAACGCATATTCTCTGATCTAACTAATAAAGATAACAAGAAAGGTGATGTGGGTGTTTTGTTGTTGCCTGAGTCTGTGCAACAATTTCTAGTCCAGTTACAACAACAACAACTCGCAAACTCTGAAGCTGGACCTTCTGTGTCTCAATCACAGAGGTCAAAGAAGTCTAAGTTGAGAGCTGTTAAGTCTGCAAGAGTGAAGCCATCAGAAAATGAAGCTGGGGTATCAACCACTGATGGTATGCCTCAGAGGAAAAAGAAGGGCCAACAGGCCAAATTCTGATGAGGAGAGTGAAACTGATGATGAAACTCTTCATCAAAGGAAAAGAAGACTGGTGGCTGCACATCTCTTTGGTGCATCCAATGTAAATGCTGAAGCAGCACCTATGCCTGAAATGGTAAGTGCTGATATAGAAGCTCCTACATCAAAGGCTGATGATGTAGTTGAGGAAGCTGCTGATCATTCTGACAGCAGAGTTGTTGAGAATATGGATTTCTTTGTTGATGAAAATTTGGAAGCACATCCTAGTATCAGTATTTGTGATACTGAGGATGTGGCAGCTGATCAAGCCACCTTAGTGATTGAAGACTCTGTGGGTTCTCACACAGAAGTTCTTTCAGTAAATAATGCACATTCTGAAAAAGGTGAGGAAGTTGATCAGAGTTTGGAAGTTGTGACAGAGAATGTTGTACAAGATGCTGTTCTACTTGAAGCTCTACAACAGGCTGTTGTTGAGGTTGTTACAAGAGAAGCAGAGGTTTTTGCTCAAGCAAACTCTGATATTCCTGAAACTGTTGCAGATAAAGTAATTGATGAAACTGCACAGTTAATTGATGAAACTGCTGAAAATGTTCCTGCTGCAAATGAAGCAGATATTGATGAAGAAGCTGAAAATGATGCTGAGGGTTCTCATTCACATCCTAGTATTCAAGTTTCATTGGCTGATGGTGTCAATACTGATGAAGAAAGAGAGATTAATAGAGAAACTGCTGAGTATTACCAGGATATGTACTACAATAGATGGGCTGCTGCAGATTGTATCTTTTCTGCACAGAGGGCTGCTGATTTTCTTGATGATTCTGTGAAGAAAATTTCAAACTCTGATGTTCTTACAAGTCTAAAGGCCACTGTGGTTCAAGTCAAAGCCTTAAACAATAGGTTTGATGAAACACAAACAGTGGTTACCAATCTTAGGAATGAAGTTGGTATAAGGGATCTTACCTTAAAGACTGATAGGTCTTATTATTCTGCCATGTTCAAGCAGCAAGCCAAGGATTCTGATGAAATTAAGAAGAGGCTTGGGAAAGTTGAGGAGACTCAGACTGCAATGTCTGCACAATTGAATTCTATTTCTACTGCTCTAGAATTGCTGACATCAGTACTACTTTCTGATGATGTCAAAAAGGGGGAGAGTGTACCTAATGACAAATGCAAAGACACTCAAACTCTGAGACGGAGGGATGATTCTGCTGATGGTGGAAGCAAGGAAAATGAGAGGAAACAAATTTCTGCTCAAGGGCAAAGAAGATCAAAATTAAATTCTGATAGGTTGACAAACTCTGGTAAAGGAATCTCAAACTCTGCCAGTGGTTCAAGACTTAAGAGTTTAATTATTTCAGCCAATCCATCTACTGATGAAGAAATTGCTACAAAAATGTTTCTAGAAGAACATGGTAATGAAGCTACAGTTGAAGACATGGAAGCTGAAATGCTGAGTCTTGCTGAAGAGCATGAGAAGAAATTGAAGGATGGTACTTACAAAAAGAAAGCTGTCAAGGTTCCTAGAAAGAAAGAAAAGGGTATTTCCATCAAGGAAACTTCTCAACAGAGTATACAAGACTCAAGGAAGCCTATGATAGCAAATACTGATAAAGGTAAGGGTAAACTGGTAGAAGAAGGACAGGTACCTAAGAAGAATTATTCAACCTCTGACAAAGCTCAAGTTGAAGTTTTTGAAGCTAGATCAACCTCTGACAATGCTCATGTTGTGCAAACTCAACTAGCACCTCAACTCCAAGGTACTTTTAGAAGACCTATACTTCCTGAAACTCTGAAGCCAGAAACTGTTAACTTCTCAGAAACCAGAACTGTATTGGGTAAAGAATCTTATGATAAATCTGGATTAGGTTCACACAGGGAGAAGAGAATAAACAACAGGCCTGGAGATCAATCATCACTGGCAGTATCTGGTATTATTACTCAAGAGAGTCTTGATATGCTAGAATCTGTTCAGATGATATTTCATAAAGTGTTAAAGAAAGAGTTGTTGTTGTATTTTATGGCTGATGGAAGAGTTTACAAGGTTGCAGAGTTTGACATCAATCTCAAATCTTATGAAGAATTGGAGTATGTTCTGTATTTGTTAAAAGTCAAAAATAGAAGTACTCATGATGCTGCTTTAGTTATCAGAGAAAGGATGCTGAAATCAAAGATAATGCTTGGAGGAGGAGTCTCGAGTGCATATATTCCTAAGTATAAAGATGCTTATGGAAAGGTTATAGAAATGAAAAGAAACAGTGCAAGACTAAGGACTGATCTGGGAGTTAAAGTCTTAGAATTCAATCTAGAATCTGATAAACCATATTTTATTAGGCTAGGGAATGAGATGAGGAAAAATTCCATCTATTCTTTGAGAGCTGCAATTTATCAGACTGGAGAATCTGATTCAGAGTTGAGAGAGTTGAAGAAAGTTATGGTTGAAGAGCTGGAAAGGGCTGAAAGAAGACTTCTCATGGATTATCTCAGAACTGTTCCTGATATTCAAGAAATCAAATAAAGTCTGACTGTAAGTTTTTTTTTAAAGTTTTCTATTCTAAGTTAAAGTTAAACTCTGATATATTTTAAACACTGCATTTGTTATATGTTTTGACATCATCAATTATCTGTTTAACTTGTACATTTTTATTATGCACAAGTTGGGGGAGATTGTTAGATATAATTGCTGACGTTTGTTCATCAGTGTTTAAGCAACAGGTGATCATCAGAGTTTACATTGAAGCCAGTCAGAGTTTGTTAAAGTCTGACGTGGTGATAGTTGAATTAGCTGTCGATGCTGAATTGAATATTCTAGAAGCAATATATTCTGAAGATGGAAAGAAGCATAATATATTGATACAACTAAGGAAACGGAATAGAAGATAAGAAGCAATCCTTAATTGATATGAATTGTATAGCTAACTTATAGGAATACCAATTAGAGATGGATTGTATGTAGCTGTGTACTATATAAACACAGATAGGTTATCCCTAGAAGGGACGCGATTATTGAAAACATTATTCTTGTAACCTAGCAGCTCTTGTGATTCATTAACATCACTAAGAGGAGAATTATTTATATAATTCAACAGTTAATTCATAAACAGTGTTCTTAATTGTTATTATTATTCATATATTGATTATATTTTGTGTATATCTGGCCTAACACTGAGAATCATACTTCATACAATTTTCTTCATCGGTCCATATGTTTCAGACAAAATCACAATCAGAGTTTAACATCAGAGTTTAGCTGACAGAGTATGACTGACAGAGTTTAACATTATGACAGAGTATGACTTCAGAATTTTGACAAGCTGGTATGAATGACAGTTAACATATGCAAAGAATCATGAGCAACAAATCACAGAATGAGAAATTTTGAGTCTAACCAATATCTCTAGTCAAAACCAGAGATCATTCCAAGTTCATTTACCAGTCTTGTAAAGGTAGCTTCACTCAAAGGCTTGGTGAAGATATCTGCAAGCTGTTGGTCTGTAGACACAAAATGAAGCTCAATATTTCCTTCTTCCACATGTTCCCTGATAAAATGATACCTTATGCTGATGTGCTTTGTCATGGAGTGCTGTACTGGATTACCTGTCATAGCAATAGCACTTTGATTATCACAGAAAATAGGTATTTTAGAGTACCTTAATCCATAATCCAGCAATTGATTCTTCATCCACAAAATCTGTGCACAACAGCTACCAGCAGCAATATACTCTGCTTCTGCTGTGGATGTGGAAATTGACTTTTGTTTCTTGCTGTACCAAGAAACTAATCTGTCACCTAAAAATTGACAGCTTCCACTTGTGCTCTTTCTATCAATCTTACAGCCTGTAAAATCTGCATCAGAGTAACCAATTAATTTAAACTCTGATTCTCTAGGATACCACAAACCAAGAGTTATGGTTCCTTTGAGATATTTGAAAATTCTCTTTACAGCTGTTAGATGAGGCTCTCTGGGATCTGCTTGAAATCTTGCACAAATGCAAGTTGCATACATGATGTCTGGTCTACTTGCAGTTTGATAAAGAAGAGACCCTATCATCCCTCTGTAGTTTGTCATATCTACTGAGGCTCCTGTGTCTTTGTCTAGCTTTGTTGTAGTTGCCATAGGAGTTGTTGCAGATGAACTATCAAGCATACCAAATTTCTTGAGAAGATTTCTGGTATATTTTGCTTGATTGATAAAAATCCCATCATCTGTTTGCTTTACTTGCAAGCCTAGAAAATAACTAAGCTCTCCCATCATGCTCATTTGATATCTTGACTGCATTAGCTTTGAAAACTTCTTACAGAGTTTATCATTAGTAGACCCAAAGATTATGTCATCCACATAGATTTGAACTAAAATCAGATCATTACCGATGTTGAAATAGAACAAGGTTTTATCAATTGTACCTCTAGTGAACCCACTTTCTAAAAGAAATTGAGCCAGAGTGTCATACCATGCTCTAGGTGCTTGCTTTAGTCCATAAAGAGCTTTGTCAAGCCTGTAGACATAATCTGGATGTTTGGGATCCACAAATCCAGGTGGTTGTTCAACAAAGACTTCTTCTTCAAGTTTTCCATTGAGAAAAGCACTTTTCACGTCCATCTGAAAGACTTTGAACTTTTTGTGAGCAACATATGCTAGAAAAATTCTTATGGCCTCCAATCTTGCAACTGGAGCAAAGGTTTCATCATAGTCAATTACTTTCTGCTGTGAATAGCCTTTAGCCACATGTCTAGCCTTATTCCTTGTAATCACTCCATCACTGTCTATTTTGTTTCTGAAAACCCACTTTGTACCAACAATAGATCTGTTCTTTGGTCTTGGTACAAGTGTCCAGACTTCATTTCTTTCAAATTCATTTAACTCCTCCAGCATAGCTGTTATCCAGTTAGCATCTTGAAGAGCTTCTTCCACTTTATTTGGCTCAGTTTGAGACAAGAATGCATGAAACAGACATTCATTAGTTGTAGCACTTCTAGTTTTCACACTAGCTTCTGGATCTCCAATTATCAAGTCAGGTGTATCAGCTTGTGTCCACCTTCTTGCTGTAGGTAATTGGCTTCTATTATCATTATTAGATCCTCCCCTGTTAGGTCCAAAGTATCGTAGAAGGGGGGGGTTGAATACGATACTCACAAATAAATTAATTTCGTTCGCGGATTATTCTTTTAGTTCTATAACGAAATCAACTACACCAAACCAAATCAAGTTTCGGGGAATATATCGTTTTATAAATATAATCCTCGAGGGGTGCTACAATTCTAATCCGTAGATTAGCTTCAATGAGTTCAAGGTATCACAGATACAAAACAATAATCAAGTTCTGAGCACTATTAATTTCTATGATAAATTTCTCCAGCTCTTCTCTCTCTCGTAGTAATGTGTCTGTATTGAATTGCCTTAACTGATGAAGAAGACACTCTTCATTCTGCATATATTGTAGACTTTAGAAAACCATCGAACTGGAATTGCTTTGGACAATCCTGGCCGTTGGATCTTCATCAACTTTTCAGAAAGGTATTTCTTTTCACCTGCTCCCTAATAAAAAACTATCGAAGGAATAAAAAAACCATCGAAATTAATCAATTAATTAGTCATTCGATAGTTTTTAATTCAAAACTATCGGATGCCTAACTAATCTACTTTGTTTTTTATTAAATCATTCCACTAACTATTCGATAGTTTTTCAAATTGAAAAACCATCGAATTACTCTCTCTCCTCTTTAGTCATAAATGATTCCACTGAGCTTCTGGGTGTTTAAGAAATAGACTGTATCAATTTCTTCTGAGACGATAAAACAACTTGATCTTTTAAGTGCCGTCACCTAGTGCAACTGGTCTGGTTCACAGATGAATAACGCTTGATCAATTCTTCTTTTATGTCTTCAATATAGTACTGCTGATACGTCCCTTGTCCTTCTGGTTGCTTCAATTAAATCACTGGAATCCCATGGTACTGAACCCAAAATCATTCACGTACTTCTGTTGTCTTGAAAGTCTTGTTTCTTTTGTTGTCACTGAGGCTTGAACATTTTCATGAACTTCTTTCCGTGACCTGTTTACGGACTTCAAGAATACATAACGTATTTTGATTTTTTGAGTTTACCTTTTCTTCTTTGATTCTGGATTCCTGTGCTTCTGTTAATACTATTGTCTGTCTTGTCCTTCGTTGAGTTGTAGTTATCTCTTTTAGATCTTATGTTACATTATGCTTTACAATCTCCCCCTATTTGATTGGATAGAGTTCGACAAGCAAATACTTCGAGGATAACTCAACTAACTAAGGAAACATGAAACTAATTAAAGTAAGACAGCGTAATAATATTAATGCATTCTGGATCAGATATATATACATTTCCAGATTTCATAAATAAAAAAAAACAATTAAACTTGTACAATAAAATTGCTCCTCTAGTTTGAGCTGATAGTTTTTCTTGTTCTTTGCTTCTTGTCTTCAGTCCATCCTAATCTCACCTTCTTCTATCACTGGATTGGAGTTAGCAGCTTGATAATCAATCACTGATGGATAGTGCAGTGGTTCTCCAGGTTTAAGGATTGCTCCTCGGATGTGTCTTCCAATATACTCAACCTCTTGACCCACTCCAGCCCACAACCATGCAATGTTAACATCTTTCTTGTTTAGCTTTGGCATGTTTGGCAGTCTGGTATGCACTTCCAATCCTCTTTCCACTCTTTTCCTATAGTAAGGAACATTCTCCATTAGAAATCTTCTAAGAGTGTCTGCTGCTTTGTCCTTCTCCGTTGACGAGAATCCAGTGGATCTAAGATACTTCTCCACTGAGATAAGATAATTACTTGGATAGTCTCTCAGTTTGTCCTCAGCCAGATAGCAGATTCTGAACAAGTCATTCGTCATGAATCTAACCATTGGAGGATCTTGAGTGATCTCTGGACTGACTTTCATCACGATCTCCTTAACATGCTCTCGGAGCAGTTCATTTAACCTTGTAGTTCTGCGGATCTTGATGAGTATAGCTTGCAACTCTGTGTAGGTCCTCTGTTCCAAAAACTTAGTTGAAATTACAAATGTACCTTTCTCCAGAAAACTGATCAATAAGCTCCAGGCACCATTTGCTTTCACCCCAGTATTCAGACAGATTATAGAGTTTCTCAGTGCTCTAAAGTAAGTCTGATCTTCAAGATTAGCACTTCTGATGTCCTGAATAATAACTTCCACCTCAGCATTGTCGTTGACTTGAAGCCCTTCTTCAACTCCGCAAAAGGTTTTGTAAGCCATTTCCCATTCAGTACCATCTTTCTTTGCCAGATCTATCAGCTTCTTCCTCCTCACTTCATTGTACACTTTGATTCTCTTCAGTTTCTCATTCCTCAGAATTGCCTGCTGTGTCTCTTTCTCTGCTTGCCTGGCATCAACTGCAGCTCTCTGGGCTTTTACAGCTTCCAAGGCAGCTTCTTCTTCCTGTGACAGAGGATTTGCTTCTTCCATAATATCCTCCCAGATAGGATGTTCCACGGGCTCTGGATAATATGGTTCATGCTCCTCTTGAATAGGTTGCTCTTGCATGAATTCAACTTCCTCTTCACTCTTCTCTTCCTCTACAAGCTCCTCAATCCAGTACTGTCTGATTGGAATAGCCTCAACAGTCTCCCAGACTCCCCATTTATCCGTCTCCCCTTCTCCAACTTTCTCCCCCTTAGTTGAGGAATCCTCGATAAAGTCATCCTCAGCATAAAAGACATTAGAAGGATCAGGTTCCTGATAGGAAGGACCAGGTTGACCAGATTGTTGGCGCTTCAGCATACTCCATATAGACTGTACTCCGTCACCTTGGTTTTCCAAGAAATCCATAAGCTGCTTATTAAATTCATTTATAGAAGCTAGCGACAGGTCAATGTTTTCCAATCTTGAGTTGGTAGTCTTTTCCATGTGATCCAGCCTCTTGTTTAGCTTAGACTCCACTCTTGAAAGAGAATTCATTGCATCTTTTACCCGTGCTTGACCATCCCGGATAACCAGAACGTCTTCTTTCAAAGCTTCATGTCCTTTAGACAGTGCAGTTATTTCATTCATGAATCCATCTTTAAGTTCCCTGACGTCCATCCTCAGCTCGACTAGTTCTTCCATAGCTTCCTTCTTTAAGGAGTCCACTGCCTGCTTCGTACCTGTTATAGTGCCAGATGCACTGCCAATGACCCTGAATGTTCTTCTGGAATCAGCTGCAGCCAAGTCAACTTTCTCTTGAATAGACTTTAAAGAAACATTGTCTTGACTGGAGGAGATCCCTTGGTCAAAGGAAGGTCGCAGTGGAACCTTGAATAATGGATTTCCTTCTTTATCATGAACTGTCATCTCCTTGAGGGAAGATTGAACTTGTAACTCTTTCTCTGTCGGTAACAGCAAATCATCTATATGAGGTAGGGTTTGGGTGTCACTCCTCACATTTTGCTCTGGGTGTACACTCACAGTTTCTGTTAGTGTTTCACTCATTTGTCCTTTCCCACTCAGGCCAGGTGTAAGTGTTTGTGTTTCACTCAACTCCTCCGTGCTGGTTGTACCTGCAGAAAACACCGTAGCCGTCCTTAAGGAGGTCACCGGTGGTGCAATGGGGCTTCGCAAGTCCCCGTCCTTGGTTGTACCAAGTTGCTGATCATCCGTGGATGATATATCCTTTGTAGGATCTAGAGTTTGAATCTCTAGGGGGTTAGAAACAGGCTCTTTTAACAGCAGAGATCCCGAATCTTCCCCAAAAGTCTGTGAAGACTTTACCTCAGCTGACTTCTCAATAGTAATTGATTCATCGTCACCGAGTTGCCGATATGCACCTACGTCAGACCCTTTACCCGCAGGATCCAGATATGTTCCATCTGGGGAGGTAGACAATGACCCTTTAAATTGTGCATTTAGGTCAAAGCCTTCTCTCGACGTCTGTGAAGACTCTTGGTTCTTAGAACCTTCAACCAGTGAACCTGACCGTAATATGGTCGGAACACCAGTTGCTACCGTCAATTCTTCCTCACGTGGTTGAGCTATCGGTTCAGATATTGCTTTTGTTAGCGTAGCCCAATCAGCATTAGAAAAATCGATAAAGGGCGCTTTGGCTGAGAAAAATGAAGTATAAGCAGTTGCCTCAGTTTCTGTTCTTCTCCTTTTAGATGAAGGCAGAGCTGCTGTTGAGGGGTGTATCTCCTTGTGTGGTGCTGCTGTGGCACTATCTCCCTCTACACTCAGGGATGGCTCTTTACTGGGTATATTAGGAGAAGGAGCTTCGTTTACGGTTTCATTTGGCTCTGTCAAAGGCTCTTCGACCGTGGTTAGAGGTTGTGGGTTTTCAACCTCTTGGTCTGGAATGGCCACTGAGGGCTCTGGATCAACATCCATGGGTTGAGGTTCAGGTGCCAGTTCAAGATCAGAAATGTTACCTTGAATTACCTGTTCCCCTGGGGGTAGAAGAGGTAGGGGCACCGTTCTTAAATATTCAGTTAGAACAGTGGGTACCCCTGGAAGATAATGTGGCTTCCTTATCAGAGCTGATATGGCATTGCTCTTCATCTTCATACACTCCATGGTTTCCTCAGCGTCGAATATCTCGCGTTCGTCATCTGTTAAGACATCATTGAGAATTAGCTGTAGGAACCTAGGATAGAAACAGAGCACATCTTCATCTATGCCTGTTCTTTCATCCAGTGGTCCCATGCACATGATGACTTGATCAATCACTATCCGTCCTATGTTAATATGCCTATTGTGCGCAATGGCAAACCCTATCTTTTGAAGGAATAAGGGAATACCATGCAGATTTGTAACTTTGGCAGTAAAAACATGTATGAGGGTGTGAAAGAACAAATTCCACGGCTTTGGCAGGTAATGCTTTAAGAATTCTCCCACCAAGAAGTTTGGTTGTTGACTTCTGATAAGAGTGAAAAAAGCATGTATTTCCTCAGTTGAGGGATCCGGAACAAGGTTTTCTGTAGGAAAATGTAAAATTGTATTGAAGTCATGTTCCGTAACCCTAATTGTTCTGCCCCCTGGCACAACAAAACTAAAGGCCCTTACATTGTTCTCACTTGTGTCCGTGGCGGTTGTGTACAACGCAGTCAATTGATCAACACAAAGGACTACGGGAGTACGCACAGCATATGCCACTAACGAATGTATATTCAAAAACTCTGCCCATGCACGAATTTGATGATCCGTTATGGATTGCAGATTTTGAAACGAGATATGATTAGTTTTGGTAATCATAAATTCTCCAGCCATTATGTTTCAAATTTCCAGAAAATAAATTACTTTTATACCAAAACTAAAATTCACCACTTAAATTTAATTAATTATAAATAATTAATCAAACTTATTACCAAATTCCTTAAAACTAAAATACCCCTTTTTTTGAAACACACAATTCGAAAATAGAACCCTAATTGTTAAGAGTAAAACAACTAAGATCAGAAAAACTCAATTGTTTAAAAGAAAACAATCGAATTCCAAGAACTGTACTGTTAACAAGTCTTAGGTTCAAGATTGGTTCGATGGTTTCTTCAACAGTTCAGACTAAAACCTTAAACTAATCAAGTTTTCACCGTCAAGAAAAGATTAACAGTGAGAAACAGTAAGAAATTCTAAGATTTTCTTGGTAAAAAGAAGAAACTATCGAAGTTGTTCTTGAATTATGTATGTATCTCTGTATCTATATCATTCAGATCTGCAAAATGACAAATGAAAAAGTCCAAGTGCCATTTAAATACAAACTGATTGTTAGGGGTAAATTAGACTTTTCATGGTTCGATAGTTTTTAACATACCTTCGATGGTTTTCTGAAAGGGGGTAAAACTGTCAACTGCAATTCGATGGTTTGTGAAAAACTATCGAATTTTTGAAGTTCAGAATTTAAAACGGTTTTTCAGAAAACTATCGAGAGGTTTTTGACTTTGTAAAAAGAAAAACTATCGAGCTTAGAATTTTGAAAAACTATCGAGAAAAGTTTATTTGAAAAACTATCGAGGAGTTTAATTATTGAGAAATTAAATCCTCCCGATATTTTTCATTTAGAATGTAAAAACTATCGAGGATTTAAATTTTTAATTCAATAAATCCACTTCGATAAGTTTTTTAAAAGAGTCTCAAAAACTATCGAGAATTGAATTCGATAGTTTTTTTTAAGAACTTTGAAAAACTATCGAATATCCTTAACTCAATAATTTTTGTTTCTGTCTGCCTTTTTAAAACCTGTTCTGTTTTAAAAAAAAATCAGACTGTTTGTATTTCCTGTCAAATTTAATTTTAATAAATCTGTTAAAATTCACCAAAATCAATTCTTGACAGAAAATTCACAATTTTCTTAGACTAAAATCAATTAAATATCATTGAGTGATATTAATCAATTAAACTCCAATAAATTATGCTGCATTAATCTACAATGTTAAAAACAAAGTAAATTAATTCAAATTAGATAAATGCTTAAATATTTAGAACAAATATTAGCACTTAAATAATTTTAAGAATTAATAACTAATTAAATGCCAGAAGATATGTCATCCATAATTATGACATCAAATTAGTATAATAATCCTAACTACGAGAATTGCTCCAGAAAATAAACTCATGAGTCCTAAGGATATAGCAATTCTTAAACTCATGTATTTACCAGGACTCTCTGCAGTTACTCACTTCTAATCAAAATAAATTAATCAGAAAGATTTAACATCCCAAGTTCACCAACCAACTTATTGAAAGTGGATTCATCAAGTGGTTTAGTAAAGATGTCTGCAATTTGATCCTCTGTGGGTACAAAATGTAACTCCACAGTTCCATTCATGACATGCTCTCGGATAAAATGATACCTGATGTCGATGTGCTTCGTCCTCGAGTGTTGCACTGGATTGTTAGAGATTGCTATGGCACTTGTGTTGTCACAAAAGATTGGAATCTTTGTCAACAAAAGTCCATAGTCACGGAGTTGGTTTCTCATCCACAATATCTGAGCACAGCAGCTACCAGCAGCAATGTATTCAGCCTCAGCTGTTGATGTGGACACTGAATGCTGCTTCTTGCTATGCCAGGAAACCAATCTTCTTCCAAGAAACTGACAGCTTCCTGAAGTACTCTTCCGATCAATCTTACAACCTGCAAAATCAGAGTCTGTGTATCCAATAAGATCAAATCCTGTATCTTTAGGGTACCAAATTCCAAGATTTGGGGTCCCCTTAAGATATCTAAATATTCGCTTAACAGCTATTAGATGAGATTCTTTAGGATCAGACTGAAATCTAGCACACAAGCATGTTGCAAACATTATATCTGGTCTACTTGCAGTGAGATAAAGTAATGAGCCTATCATACCTCTGTAGCCTGTGATGTCAACCTTCTTACCAGTTTCATCCTTATCAAGCTTAGTGGCAGTTGGCATAGGAGTCTTTGCTGTAGATGAGTCTTCCATTTGATACTTCTTAAGAAGATCCTTGATGTACTTGGACTGACAAATGAATATACCACTTTGTTTCTGGCATACTTGCAGTCCAAGAAAGAATGACAATTCACCCATCATACTCATTTCATAACGACTCTGCATTAACTTAGCAAATCTCTTGCATAGATCATCATTAGTAGAACCAAATATTATGTCATCAACATATACTTGCACCAATATCAAATCATTTTTATGCTTTTTGACAAAGAGAGTTTTGTCTACAACACCTCTTGTAAAATCATTTTCAAGTAAGAATTCAGAGAGAGTGTCATACCATGTCCTTGGAGCTTGTTTGAGTCCATAGAGAGCTTTGAATAGAAAGTACACAAAGTCTGCCAGTTTTGAATCCTCAAAACCTGGAGGTTGTTCCACATACACTTCTTCTTCTAACTCCCCATTCAGAAAAGCACTCTTCACATCCATCTGATATACCTTGTAATTGGAATGTGCTGCGAATGCCAGAAACATTCTGATGGCCTCAAGTCTTGCTACTGGTGCATAGGTTTCATCATAATCTATACCCTCTTCTTGAGAGTAACCTTTAGCAACCAGTCTGGCTTTGTTTCTCGTTACAATGCCATCTTCATCCAACTTATTTCTGAATACCCATCTTGTTCCAATAACAGATTTTCCCTTAGGTCTGGGTACCAGCTTCCAAACTTTCTGCCTTTCAAACTGATTGAGTTCTTCTTGCATAGCAATTACCCAATCTGGATCATCTAGAGCATCTTCAACTTTCTTAGGTTCTGTTTCTGAAAGAAACCCAGAATAGTGACATTCATTTTGTGATGTTCTCCTAGTTCTCACTCCTGTGTCTGGATCACCAATGATCAAGTTAAAGGGATGATCTCTATTCCATACCCTTTGTCTTGGCAGATGCGATCTTGATGATTCTCCTTGTTCTAGATGTTGTGGAGTGTGACTAGTTGATCCTTCTCCTGCTCCCCCTGAGTTGTTGACGGTTTGATCTGATGATTCTGTAGACTGACTAGTGGATCCTGTAGAATTTTGAGGATCTCCACTTTGGTCACCACTTTGTCCAGAGTCATTATCATTATTATTATTATTATTAACTGTAACAACTTCAGGTACTTCTTCATTGTCAGAGAGATCTCCTGATAGATTTTCAAATACCAAGGATTCAGAGTTCTCTCCAGTTTGCAGGCCTGGTCTCTTAGTGTCGTCAAATGTTACATTAAAGCTTTCCAACACCTTCTTATCTTCAATCACATATACCCTGAAAGCCTTAGATTCCAGAGAATAGCCCAGAAAAATGCCTTCATCTGCTTTGGCATCAAACTTGCCAAGATGTTCTCCATCTTTAAGTACAAAGCACTTTGCACCAAACACATGAAAATACTTCAGTGTTGGCTTCTTGTTGGCCATTAACTCATACGGAGTCTTTTCATGATCTTTGTTGATCAGGGTTCGATTCTGAGTGTAGCAAGCTGTATTCACTGCTTCAGCCCAAAAGTAAGTGGGAAGTTTTGATTCACTTAACATGGTCCTTGCTGCTTCAACCAAGGTCCTGTTCTTTCTTTCCACTACTCCATTCTGTTGAGGAGTTCTTGGTGCTGAAAACTGTCTTGATATTCCTTTCTCTGAGCAGAAATCATTTAGAACTGCATTCTTGAATTCAGTTCCATTGTCTGATCTGATTGTCCGCACAGGTAGCTTAGCTTCCACTTCTATCTTCTTGATGTGATCAATGATTAGTTGTGTTGCTTCATCCTTTGTTTGTATGAACAACACCCACGTGTACTTGGAGTAGTCATCCACCATCACCAATGCATATCTGTTTCTTGAAAGTGACATAACATTAACTGGACCAAATAAATCCATATGAATCAGCTGTAATGGTTCAGTAATACTTGTCATTCCTTTGCTTCCATGTGATGCTTTCTTCGACTTCCCCTTTTCACATGCTTCACATAGTCCCTCCTGATTGAATTCCATCAGGGGCAACCCTCTCACTAACTCTCTCTTTACCAAAGAGTTCATAGTTTTGAAGTTCAGATGTGAGAGCTTCTTGTGCCATAGCCAACTTTGTTCTGAAGAAGCCTTTGCATAGAAACATGTAACTTCTCCTTCACTGGTAGAACTTAAGTCAGCTATAAACAAATTTCCTTTTCTCACTCCCAGTAGAGTAAGTTTCTCATCCTTCCTGTTGGTGATCAAGCACTTGTCCTTTCTGAAATCTACATCGTAGCCTTTATCACAGAATTGACTGATGCTTAGAAGATTGTGCTTTAATCCTTTAACAAGAGAGATGTTTTCAATGATGACATTTCCAGCTTTCAATTTACCATATCCCGTAGTAAATCCTTTGCTGTCATCTCCAAAGGTCACAATCGGGCCGGTCTTCTTAACCACCTCTGTAAGCAGGGACTCTTCACCTGTCATGTGTCTAGAACAGCCACTATCCAGAATCCACACGACCTTTGAGCTTTTAACCTTACCCTGCAATCACAGATTGATTAAGCGGATTTTGGTACCCAAAATTGTTTGGGTCCTGAAGGTTTAGTTGATTTAACAGGAGTAACATTCAATTTAGTCTTACCCTGTTTGATATTCATAGTATCTGTGGATTTAACATTACTAGTGCTATTGCTACTATCAGACATCAACTTAAAATAAGCATGCATGATGTTGTACTTACATAGCAAACATTCTTTCTTTCCACAGGGTTTATGATTATCAGGCATGTCAGACATGTTATGCATTTCAGAAGTATTAGCAGTTTCTACTTTAACCTTTTTACATGCATGTGTAAGGTGTCCAGCAGAATTACAAATAGAACATAACTTCCTAGATGCAATGGGAGAAGATGGAACCAATTCCTGATTAACAATCTTTTTCTTCCCATTCCTATTCTTTTTAACATTACTACCTGAGCCACCTACTTCAGTTTTAGGTAAAGCAGTTTTTACTGATTTCCTAGGCAACTCAGTCTTTACCTCTGTTTCCTTCAACAAATCCTCCTCAAGCAATTCTTGCGCCATGAAAAGGTCATCCTCATTAAAGAGTGGAGCAAAGGGCTTAACAAACACTGGACAATCAACATTCTTAAGAACATGTGGAGTATTCCTTTTGACAGCTGACGGTGTCTTAGGGAACTCCAAAATCTTCTTACCAGCTTTCTTGTTATAGTCAAGTCCTATGGCAGTTTTGTTCTCTACAGCCTGAGTATCAATGATCTCCTTGGCAATAAGAGCGGAATTCTTAAAAGCATTCAGCTTCAAATCTAAGTCTGAAATCTGCTTCCGAAGGATGGTCTCTATCTCATCATTACACTTGACCTTGTTTTCTAAGTACTCATTCTTTTGCTTAAGATCTTCTACTGTGACAGCTACAAGCTCTAGTTCTTCATTTTTAGATTCTAATTTTTTAATCTTAAGAACTAGTCTAGCATTTTCCATTTCAGATGCTAGCATGCTTGTGTGTACATTAAACAATTCTACACTAAGATCTTGCACAGTTTTCTTGTACTCAGAGTTAGACATATCAATTGTAGTTAAGATAGGTACCTGAGATGATTGTGGTGATTCCTCTGAAGAGTCAGCCATTAGAGCAACATTTACATATTCCTCCTCTTCATCCGAATCAGTATCATCCCAATGCTTTCCCTCTGCTATATAAGCCTTCCCTTTCTGCTTTCCAGAGAATGCCTCCAATTGCTGTTTAAGCTTGGCATTCTCCTTCTTCAACTCATCATAAGAATCCTTCTTTCCATAGACATCTTTCATGTCTCTTGCTTGACGAGGCTTCCTGCATTCAGTGGCAAAATGCCCTAGCTCATTGCAGTTGTAGCATCTTGATTTGCTTCTATCAATCATGCCAGTCTTGTAGCCTCCTTTAAAGCCTGTACTCGGTGTATAATTGCTTTTCTGGAATCTGTTGGTTGAGCCCTTGAACTTATACTTAGGGTTTCTCTTGAAACGAATATGACTAAACTTTGCAGCTAAGTACGCCATGGTTTTGTCTTCCATTTGCTCAAGCTCTTCTAGGGTGTAGTAATCACTTTCATCAACACCCAGATTCACAGAATCCATCTCTGCTTCTATTAACACCTCCTTTCCAGCTCTAGAGGTTTGAACCTGGATCTCAGGAATTGTTGGTTCATCCACTACAAGTGCTGCTGATCTCACAAGTGCATTGTGTTTGTTTTCCACTGTCCCTGATCCGTAGATTATCCCTCTCTGTTCCTGTTCCATCTCATAGGTCTTCAACTTCCCGTAGATCATCTCAAGTGACATCTTTGTGAAGTCAATTCTTTCCCTTATGGATGATGACTTGTGTTCTACATGATGGGGCAGCGTCATCATGAACTTCCTGTTTGTTTCCCTCAGTGGATAGGTCTTTCCTTTCATTGCCAATTCAGTGAGCAGCTTAGTATATTTCTCAAAGACCTGAGTTATACTTTCTCCGGGCAGTGACCTAAACGCTTCATATTGAGAAGTCAGGATGTCCAATCTGTTTTCCTGCACGTCTTCAGTTCCTTCCATTATTACATTAATGGTATCCCACATATGTTTCCCGCTTATACAGTTCATCAACTGATAGCTCATTTCCTTGTCTGCGGAGTCCGCCAATATCAACATTAAACCGGTGTCCAATCGAATCAGTTCTTTGTCAGAATCTGTGAATTCACTAATATCCTTAGGTTGGGTGCCTTGAGGAATCCTGCTACCATCAGGAGCTGTAGATTCAGCAACTGGTTTCATTGGAACAAACGGTCCGTTTTCTAAAATGCCAATATACAACGGATTAGATGCCTTGATAAATAACAGCATCTTCATCTTCCACAAACCGAAATCATCTCTAGTAAACGGGGGAACTTTAATACCAGCGGTTGTCTTTGGAGCACTCATGGTTTCTGAAAATTTCAAATTGTTTAAAATTCAAGAAATTCCAATTAAATGAAAAATTTTGAAGGTTAAAAAATTTGCTTCGGATTTTCACGCTACGTTTGATTTTGGTCTCATTCACCGGATCTGATTTGTATATCAATCAAGAGGCTCTGATACCAATTGTTAGGTCCAAAGTATCGTAGAAGGGGGGGGGTTGAATACGATACTCACAAATAAATTAATTTCGTTCGCGGATTATTCTTTTAGTTCTATAACGAAATCAACTACACCAAACCAAATCAAGTTTCGGGGAATATATCGTTTTATAAATATAATCCTCGAGGGGTGCTACAATTCTAATCCGTAGATTAGCTTCAATGAGTTCAAGGTATCACAGATACAAAACAATAATCAAGTTCTGAGCACTATTAATTTCTATGATAAATTTCTCCAGCTCTTCTCTCTCTCGTAGTAATGTGTCTGTATTGAATTGCCTTAACTGATGAAGAAGACACTCTTCATTCTGCATATATTGTAGACTTTAGAAAACCATCGAACTGGAATTGCTTTGGACAATCCTGGCCGTTGGATCTTCATCAACTTTTCAGAAAGGTATTTCTTTTCACCTGCTCCCTAATAAAAAACTATCGAAGGAATAAAAAAACCATCGAAATTAATCAATTAATTAGTCATTCGATAGTTTTTAATTCAAAACTATCGGATGCCTAACTAATCTACTTTGTTTTTTATTAAATCATTCCACTAACTATTCGATAGTTTTTCAAATTGAAAAACCATCGAATTACTCTCTCTCCTCTTTAGTCATAAATGATTCCACTGAGCTTCTGGGTGTTTAAGAAATAGACTGTATCAATTTCTTCTGAGACGATAAAACAACTTGATCTTTTAAGTGCCGTCACCTAGTGCAACTGGTCTGGTTCACAGATGAATAACGCTTGATCAATTCTTCTTTTATGTCTTCAATATAGTACTGCTGATACGTCCCTTGTCCTTCTGGTTGCTTCAATTAAATCACTGGAATCCCATGGTACTGAACCCAAAATCATTCACGTACTTCTGTTGTCTTGAAAGTCTTGTTTCTTTTGTTGTCACTGAGGCTTGAACATTTTCATGAACTTCTTTCCGTGACCTGTTTACGGACTTCAAGAATACATAACGTATTTTGATTTTTTGAGTTTACCTTTTCTTCTTTGATTCTGGATTCCTGTGCTTCTGTTAATACTATTGTCTGTCTTGTCCTTCGTTGAGTTGTAGTTATCTCTTTTAGATCTTATGTTACATTATGCTTTACATCCCCCTCGATCCATGCTCTTCTGATTTTCTTCTTGACCATTTGCATTCTCTGAGGCTCCCCCTGAATTGGACTGTTCAGTATTTGAACTTTCAGAGTTTGACTCAGAGTTTCTATTTGATTCTTCAGCTGACTCATTTTCAGAATTTGAGTCATCATTTTGAGAAGTTTCTGAAGTAACTTCACGCTCCCCCTCAACTGGTTCTCTATTTTGTTCTGTCAGAGAAACTTCCTCAGTGTTTACCAGTAGAGGTTCAGAGTATGCTTCGTCAGAGTTTTTTGGATTTGCTTCATCAGAGTTTACGTCATCAGAGTTTAGATCTTCATTTTCAAAGCGAAGTCGATCATGATATTCTTCATCTTCTATTCCAGTTATTTTCTTGTCATCAAATGACACATGTATAGATTCCATGATCACTTTAGTTCTCAGATTGTAGACTCTGAATGCTTTAGTTGACAGTGGGTATCCAACAAAAATTCCTTCATCAGCTTTTATGTCAAACTTGGTCAACTGTTCAGGATGAGTTTTCAACACAAAGCACTTGCATCCAAAAATATGAAAATATTTCAAATTTGGCTTCTTTTCTTTTACCATCTCATATGGTGTTTTCCCATGCCTGTTGATCAGTGTTGCATTCTGAGTAAAACAAGCAGTTTGAACAGCTTCTACCCAGAAATAAGTTGGCAAATTTGCTTCTTCAAGCATTGTTCTGGCAGCTTCGATTAAGGTTCTGTTCTTTCTTTCAACTACACCATTTTGCTGTGGAGTCCCTGGTGCAGAAAATTCTTGCTTCACTCCTCTTTCTTTGCAAAATTCTTCCATTATTGCATTTCTGAATTCAGTACCATTATCACTCCTGATAATTTTCACTTTATACTGTGATCCTTTGTCCAGTAGCTTTACATGATCCATCAGAGTTAAAGCAGTTTCATCCTTCTTTGCTAAGAAATACACCCAAGTGTACCTAGTGTACTCATCAACAATGACAAGAGCATATTTCTTTCTGCCAAGAGACATTATATTGACTGGACCAAATAGATCAACATGAAGAAGATGATAAGGATCCACAACTGAAGATTCAGACTTACTCTTGAAAGATGACTTCCTTTGCTTGGCCTTTTGACAAGAATCACACATACCATCTAAGCTGAGTATTGAATTTGGAAGTCCCCTTACAAGATCTTTTCGAATTAGCTCATTGATGTTGTTCAAGTTTAGGTGAGAGAGCTTCTTATGCCATTTCCAACTCTCTTCATTTGACATTTTTGCAGACAGACACGCAGCTTTTCCTTCAGAGTTTGTTACCAAACTTGCTTCATAGATATTGTTACGTCTGTGTCCAACTAGAACAACTTTCCCTATAGATTTACAAACAACCTCACAGTATTCAGGTTGAAAATCTACATGATATCCTCTGTCACAGATTTGACTCACAGATAGCAGATCATGCTTGAGTCCTGGGACAAGAGCTACATTTGTGATGATGACACTTCCAAGATTGATATTGCCATATCCCATAGTACGTCCTATGTTGCCATCTCCATAGGAAACTTTTGGGCCAGCCTTCTCCTCATAGTCTGATAGCAGGGCTTTATTTCCAGTCATGTGTCCTGAACATCCACTGTCCAAGACTAGGGTGCTTTCCCTTATGCCCTGCAATCACAAACAATTACAAAGAGTTAGATTTAAGGATCCAGACTTGCTTGGATCCTTTGGCTTTCTTAACATAGTTAGCTTTTGCAGTGGAAAAACTTTCAACAGAGTTTGAGCTAACTGTGTCAGACTTTACACTTGCAGAGTTTGCTCTAACCCATTTCAAGTTGGGTTTTAACTCATAATAGTTGTGATAAATGGCATGATGACTCTTACAAGTATAAATGGAATGCCAAGTGCTCCCACAGTGTGTGCATAAAGTCTGTGGTCTAACCCTCACAAAATCATTCTTCACTCCAGACTTGGAGGGTAAAGAATTAATATCTTTGTTTTTCGTGCAAAAACTTGCAAGATGGTTAGTACTACCACAACTATGACATGTCTTTCTAGGAGCATTAGAATTAGGCAGATAATCATTTCTTTTATTAATGCCTACTTTTCCATTCCTATTCTTCCTGGACACTTTCTGTTTTTCAACAGACTTTACCTCTTTGAGCTTATACTTGAATTGTTTCTCTGTCATTAAACCAACATTCACCTGTTTACCACAAGTTTTTACTGATTCTTTAACAGCTTCTGCTTCAAGTACAGAGGTTTGCTTACTAGATTCAGAAACAAATTTCACAGGTTTAAGTTGTGGTTTAACTTTAACTTTATCTTTAAACCTAAGTTCATCTTCCTCACAGTAACCTAACCCAACTGTATCTGTTTGAAAAACTTGATGTGTGTCTTTTCCAGAATTAGTCCAGGTTTTAATTACCTTCCTCTCTTTTTCCAAATCAGATTCTAGTTGTCTAAATCTCTTTAACAACTCTTGCTCAACATAAACAGCATCATCTCTTTCCTTTTGAACTTGTTGCATGTTAACAAGCTCTTCTTCAAGAAATTTATTTCTATCTTTAAGCTTAAGATTCTCAGATTTAATTCTCTCATTTTCTAAAGTCTGATCTCTATAACTAACATGTATGCTTTTAAGATAAATTCTCAATTCAGATATATTATCAATATCATAAGCATAAGTTGTTAGAGGTACCTTATTCTCAGATGTTTCAGATTCATTTTCAACAGTTTCCATAAGAGCATAGCTAACATCTTCATCAGAATCTGAAGTGTCTGCCCAGTCTTTTCCTTTAGTGATGAGTGCTTTCTCAGATTTTCCTTTCTTGCACTCTGGAGCATAATGACCCATCTCTTTACACTTGTAGAACTGGATCTCAGACTTGTCTTTCTTTCCATACTTGGTATCCCTTCCTTCAGACTTTCTGAAACTCTTTCTTTCAGAGTTTGAATCTTTCCTTGAGAATCTTTTTCCCTTCTTGAAGTTCTTAAAACCCATCTTCTTGAAGGTTTTCACCATCAAAGCAGCCATTTGCATCATTTGTTCTTCATCATCCTCAGATTCAGAAGAAGCATCAGAGTTTGAATCACCATCAGAGTTTGATGACTCACATTCAGAGTTTATGACCAAAGCTTTTCCCTTAGCTTTCTTCTTTGATGTTTCTTTCTTCATGAGTTTTTCTTCAATTTTGAGAGCAACAGATTTTGTCTTCTTTCCAGATCTTTTGTTTCTTTGTTCTATCTCAAGTTCATGAGTTTTAAGCAACCCATAAATTTCATCAAGATCTGTTTCTGCAAGATCATAATTATCTCTTATTGTTGTTGCCTTTAAATCCCATCTTTCAGGTAGAGATAGTAGAAACTTGAGATTTGACTCTTCAAGGTCATATTCTTTATCAACAAGAGACAAATCATTCAAAAGTTTACAGAATCTGTCATATGTATCTGTCAAAGTTTCATCAGATCTAGAGTCAAAGTGTTCATATTCCTGTGTTAAAATAGTCTTCTTGTTCTTCTTTATAGCACTTGTTCCTTGACACCTGACTTCTAAAGCATCCCAGATTTCTTTGGCAGTCTTGCAACCAATAACTCTGTTAGACATGACATTATCTAAGGCACTATGAAGAAGATGTCTAACTTTTGCATCCTTCGTAATTGATGAGATGTCCTCAGGAGTCATATCTTTCTTTTCCTTCGGAACAGTCTTTTGTTCTTGACCAGCAACTACAGGAGACAGTTTAGTTGGCATATGAGGACCATCATAGATTCTATCAAGGTATTCTGGATCTGTGGCTTCTAGAAACATGGTCATCTTAACCTTCCATATTGGATATTCCACTGGTTTGAGCATTGGAACCCTGATTGACTCATATCGACTTACAGAAGCAGATTGAACCTTTTGAGCATTAGAACCTCCATTAGAACCTGCCTGAGAGTTTTCAGTCATGATTATACTGGTGTTTTATATCAATAAACTGTATATATTAAACAGCCCTGGCTTTGATACCAATTGTTAGGCCGAATACACAATATAATCAAGATATGTATGAGAATAACAATAAAGAATTATATTAAATAACTCTTCTCTCAGTGATGTAAAATATCACAGAGAGCTGCTAGGTTACAAGAATAATGTATTCAGTATTCGCATCCCTTTTAGGGTTAACCTATCTGTGTTTATATAGTACACAGCTACATAGATTCAATCTCTAATTGATATTCCTACAAATTAGCTATACAATTTATATCAAATTAGGATTGCTTCTGTCTTCTGTTCTGTTTCCTTAGCTATCTCAATATATCTTGCTTCTTTCCATCTTCAAGATATATTGCTTCTAGAATCTTCATATTAGCACCAACAGCTTCAGCAAACTTTCACCCCGTCAGACTTTAACAAACTCTGACTAGCTTCTAGTATAAACTCTGATGAGTACCTGTTACTTAAACACTGATAAACAATCATCAGCAATTATATCTAACATGTACTGTATGGTCTGTTTTGACGAAAAGAGTATTTAAACATATCATTCTGTATATGAACGGAGTTTTAAAGGTTTTCAATTATGATATCAGATTACATATATGATTATGCTGATATATCTTATTGTCGAGCTATAGTTCTCATTCTTGCTTCTTTTATATCACAACACAACTGTTATGGATCAAAAAACGTACCTTGTGAATTAAAGGCTAGGGTTTGTGAGCGTTCAAAGCTTTAATGACTGTTCTTGTGTTTCGGGACTAAATCGGTCCTCACAAGATGCCTACGTATCTCTGCTGTATAGAGAATCAAGTCAATAAAACGTAGTTCTAGAATGAAGGACGAGGGTCCTTATATAGGCGTCAGGAGCCTTGTATTTAGAGTATGTTTAGGAGACTTAACGGATAAGTCTCGTTATTGATAACTGATAAGGAGTGTTTTGCTTGGCAGGCAAGTATTATCCTCATCTGATAAGTGCTGTGACTCATCATAATATTTGATTGGGATTCTGGATCCTTCTATGAAGATATTATCATATTTGGACTCTTTTATGAGCTGCATATTTTCCTTTATTTATTAATTACGAAATTAATAAATAGTTAGGGTTTTGGGCCTTTTGTCGGGCCTAATTCTTGGACCAAACTAGGTCTAATTAATATATCATTAATTATCTCTAGGGTTATATTTCAGCCCATATCAACAACAGAGTTGAAATGGTGTTCATTACTGATATTTTACGGTATTTTGAACAAGATGAGATATCTAAATAGATATGCATGTATATATGTTGAGAAAGGATTTAAGATATACAGTATATTGAACTGTATAGTATTTTGAATCAACGGATAAGCTTTAAGCCCTGATTCCAATATTTGATATCTATTTTAAAAGATATGTTTTGAATCTTGGTTCATTATATCGATACCAAGGATTTCTAAATGATTTAAGAAGAGTATTTGAGTATGATTATAAGTCATACGGTATTTTGGAACGGTATACTATTTTGGGGTCAAACCCTAGTAGTTTTTAAACATGGATCCTATATGGATTATTTACCTTAAAGGTTTAAAGAATTTAAACTGGGATAGATTTCTTGCTGAGCGCTATTAGCTCATTCTTTCTTTATTAAAACTTTCAGCATGAAGAAAACATTGCTGATTCACCTCGTGTTACGAGAGCAAGGGAATGGAGAGACCACCCTTGAGCTAGTTCAGAAGGATGGATACTGCCGGTGTGAGCAGAATAGTTGCAGACTGAATTAGGAAGAATTGTTTTCGAGTAGGTTTGTATTATTAAACCTTGTATAGAACGGTGAGGTCTATTATTGTAACTTCAGGTAGAGGTTGTAAATAATAGATGAGATCCTGGATAGTACATTTGAGTTGTAATAACAAATGTTACCTTTGTTTCTCATTTCCAAGGCTATAACTTATGTGTGTGTGCGTGAGTGATTGGGGTCTTTAGAGTTGTATTATGAGAATGTTATAAGTAATGCAAGTATTGTATAATTGATGGAGCGTGACAACCCAGATTCCTGACCCCAGATCTGGGGGTGTTACAATGTATCATGCACGAGTTTAATATTTTCTTTTAATATTTATATTTGTTTCTTAAGAAAATGATTTTAAATATGAATACTTATATATGGTTGTTGAACTCGGCGTCGAATTGACATAGGTGTTTGATCGCAATAAATTGTGCTTTAAGAGTTTTGTGTTGAACAATTTTTTAGAGATATGTTTTGAATAAAATTATTATTTTAAAAAATTACGGTACAATTGTAAAAATAAAAGAACTAAAGTGTAAATCCCAAAATATGAGTACCGTACTGACCAACTATCAAAGTTTTAATATTTCGATTTTAATCATATAGTATAAATATAATAGAAGTGACTAGATTTAGAACTATATTGGATGAATTATGTATGTAACGCATTTGTAATTAATTTTAATATAAAATTTTAGGGCTTTGTTTTAATTTGTGCTTGTGACATATGCTTTGTTTATTTATTATTCATGATTGGATCATAAAAAGTAATAAACACATTGAGGGGTCTTCATGAACGAAGATAGACATAACATTTCACCCTTCGGGGTTCGTTGTATTCAACTCTATTTGTGTAGTTGACATGCATATTTTGTATGTTTTCCTTTGCAATAATTTGTAGTTTGTCCTGGCAAAACTTTTGAGGATGTTTCTACTAGTCAAAACGGGCTCAATCCTTCATCTGCTTTCTGGGAAGCTCATGATTTCATCGAATCTTATTTCTACTTGTCCTACTAGCGGATCCTTTGAGGATGCATTAAACATAATCAACTTTCAAGTTTGAGGCATGCCAAGTTTTTGGCACCTCATGCCCTTCGAGGGTTTCTAGCTTTTACGAGCCTCGTCCAAACACGTTCTTAACGTGATATGGTCCTTCCCAATTTGGGGCCAACTTGCCTTTTTGTCCAACTCCGGATGCCTCAATCTTTCGGAGGACTAAGTCTCCTTGACGGAAGAATCTCTCTTTAACCCTTAGGTTGTAATAGAAAGATGCTCGTTTCTGATGCTGAACTATCTTGGCATTTGCCTCGTCTCTAACTCCATCAATTAGATCTAAAGCTAGCCTCAAGCCTTCTCCATTTGTCTCTGGTTCGTAATCCTCAACTCTTGGAGACGTGAGGGAAATCTCTACTGGAACCATTGCTTCTGCCCTATATACCAGCAGAAATGGGGTTGCTCCAGTGGTGACTTTACAGGTATTACGATATGCCCAAAGTATGGGGAGCAATTCGTCTGCCCAAGTGTTTCTGGAGTGTTAAACTCTTTAGTCCATCTAGGATAATTCGATTTGCAACCCCAGCTTGCCCATTTGTTTGAGGATGAGCAACAGGAGTGAAGCGTAATTGGATATCATTCTCTTCACAATATTTCTTGAACTCATCATTGTTGAATTGAGTTCCATTGTCCGTGACAAGGACTCGGGGAATTCCATACCTGCATATCACATTTTCCCAGAAGAATTGCATCACTTGCTTGGTGGTTATCTTGGCTAATGGCTTAGCCTCAATCCACTTGGTGAAGTAGTCAATTGCCACTATCAAGAACTTTCTTTGAGCACTTGCCATTGGAAATGGCCCAAGTATATCCATTCCCCACATGGCAAAGGGGATGGGTGAGTTAATGGACGTCATCATCTCTGGTGGTTGCCTAACTATTGGTGCATGTTTCTGGCACCGTTCACATTTCTTTACATAGCTTTTATCATTAGCAAGTATGTTTGGCCAATAGAAACCTAGACGAGTGATTTTACGGGCAAGGGCTCTGCCCCCCAAGTGCTGCCCACAAATTCCTTCATGTACTTCCTTTAGTGCTAATTCTGCCTCTTGGGGTCTCAAACATTTCAGATATGGAATGATGAAAGACTTTTTGTACAGGATTCCCTCAATCAGGGTATACCTTAGTGCTCTGACGTATAGCTTTCGTGCTTCTGAAGTGTCATTGGGTAACCACCCAGTTTCCAGATGAGCCTTGATGGGATATATCCAACAACTAGCGACATCAATGGGTGCTACCGACTTTCCGTTGATGCTTGGGGTCCTCAGGACTTGGAAGTATACACTCCTTGCATAGTTTTCAATTTCGGAAGAAGCAAATTTAGACAAGGCATCAGCCTTCACATTTTCTTCCCTTGGAATGTGCTCTACATAGCATTCGTCGAACTGAGTCATGACGGCCTTGACAAGTTTCAAGTACTTGGCCATGACTTCATCTCTGGCCTCATTGTTTGTCGTTGGAAAGTCAAGTTTTAGTGCATATTTTATGATGAATCCATCAGGGCTTTGTAGCACTAAACCGGCTCCGCTTGATTTTGTTTTTGATGCTCCATCAAAATAGAGCACCCAACATTATGTCTCCAACTTCCTTGTCTTCCATTATTGCTTCCTGCCCCCCGACTTCTTGGTTGTCAATGGTACATTCAACCATGAAGTCAGCAAGTGCTTGAGCTTTTATGGCCGTTCGAGGCTTATACTTGATGTCGAATTCGCCCAATTCAATGGCCCATTTGATCAATCTTCCACTAACTTGAGAGCTATGCAAGATGTTTCTTAAAGGTTGATCAGTCAAGACCTCTATCTTGTGAGCCTGGAAGTATGGGCGTAGCTTTCTTGAGGCCATTATCAAGGCTAAGGCAAACTTCTCTATGGTAGAGTAGTTTATTTCTGCCCCATGAAGAATCTTACTCACATAGTAGACGGGCTTCTGTACTTTCAATCCTTTCAGCCATGTATTTCTTCAGGGCCTCAAAGGCTTCTAGTTGAGCTAGTAACATAACTCTTTGATCCTTCGGGATCTTCTATCCATGCATGTTATTTATGCATATTATGTTTCTTCGTTCTTGCATTCACTTATATTTATTTAGCTTTTCTTTTGTAAGGCAATTCCTAGTACTTGGCCTCTTGAATGGGCTGGCACTTTGATCAAGTGATATTGGTACAACTTGTTCTTTAGTAGAACAATAAGGAAATACTCAAACAAAGATAAGTAATAAAATAGTGAATGAGAACTTGAAATATTTCCTTTGAAAAAGAGGGTTCGACCCTTACATAGTGCTTTACTTCCTACTAAGAGCTTAAGAGCTCAGAATGGTTTCGTCGACCTTATTGCTACTTGTACTATTAGTGGATCCTTTAAGGAAACACTTAAACATAATAAACTTTTAAATTTGAGGCATGCCAAGTTCTTGGCACCTCAGTCCCTTCAAGGGTTCAGGCAACAATGCTCCAATGTAAGTAACTTTGTCTGGTTCTCCCGGGATTAGGGGAATAGGAATTAGATCCTCGGTTGACTTTCCCCTTCTTTCTTCATCGTCTTTTGAATTCATAACCTCAATTGGGAGAACCTGCCCCCCGACTCCATCAGGCCTTAATGCGGCTACATAGCAGTTCCTAGCCATCTTTTGATCTCCTTGTTCTTCACCAACCCCGTTCCTTGTTGGGAACTTGATTTTCAAATGGTAAGTTGAGGCAACAGCCTTGAATGCATGAAGGCCTGTCCTACCGAGGATTGCATTATAAGTCGAGGTTGCCTTTATCACCACGAAGTTCAGCATTTGAGTTGCTGTTTGTGAACCTTGCCCTATTGTCATAGGGAGCTGAATAGTTCCCTCTACTTTGGATTCAAACCCATTGAACCCATATATGGGCATGATTGAAGGAGTCAGTTGTGAATCGGTATATCCCATCTTGATGAAGGCGTCATGGAACAGGATGTCCACGGAAGCTCCATTATCTACTAGAACCCTCTTAGTTTTAGAGTTGCCTATTACAGGTATAATGACCAACGGGTCGTCATGGGGGAACTTCACCCCTTCAAGATCAGAATCATCAAAGGTAACAGCCACTTCTGTCTTGGCACGTTTCGGTGTTTCTCCTACAACAGTCATTACCTCTCGGGCATAAGCTTTCCTTGAGTTTCGGGAGGACCCAGCAGCAGTCGGTCCTCCAAATATCATGTTGATGACAGGCCCTCGGGGCTTAGGAGTACGATCTTGGTCGTTGTCCCTCCTATCATAGTCTTTCCTTTCATAGTTTCCTTGTTGATTTCCTCGATTCCCATCCTTAGTGAACTTATCGAGTTTTCCTCTTCGGATTAAGAACTCGATCTCATCTTTCAGTTGTCTACAATCGTCGGTGTCATGACCAACTTCTTTATGGAAACGGCGGAATTGATTCTTGTTCCGTTTCTCCAAGTCGGATCTTAGCGGTTTAGGCCATCGAAGATCTTCTTCCTTCTCAATTTCCATCAGAATTTGACTTCTTGAGGTGTTCAACCTTGCATACTCATTGAACCTGGGTCCGAAGTTGTTTCTTTTAGGTGGAGAGTCAGAATCTTTCGCTGTCCTGGGATATTTGTCCCTAGCGTCATACTCTTGAGTCTCCTTTCTCTTTTTTCCGTTTTCACTTCCCTCAACAGTGGGTTCATACTTTCTCATGCTCTCCTCAGCCTTGATGTATTTTCCAGCTCTATCTTGTAGTAATAACATGTTTTCGGGGGGATGTTTAGCCAAAGACCTCCTGAAGTGGTCATCGGTAATTCCTTGCTGTAGGGCTATCATAGCCACTTTATCTTCCAAATCTGGGACTTTTATAGCCTCCTTAGTGAATCTACTCAAGTATTCTCTCAACGTTTCATTCTTGCCTTGTCGAATCCCCATAAGAGAGGCGGAACTTTTCTCATGTATCTTCCCACTAACAAATTGATTGATGAATGCCTTACTCAGCTCTTTAAAGGACCCAATAGAGTTGGGCGGAAGGCGACTATACCAACGTTGAGCCATACCCGCTAGGGTTTGTGGAAACGCCCTACACTTTACAGCGTCATTGGCAGGCTGCAACAGCAGTGCATTTGAGAAGGTTCTTACATGATTTGCGGGATCTCCCGTTCCATCATAAGCTTTGATGGTTGGCATTTTAAACTTCCTGGATATAGTGGCCTTCATTATCTCTTGAGTGAAGGGTGGTGTAGGATCGTCAGGATCTCCTAGGGGTAACAATACAGTAGGATCTCCTCTTGGGGTTTCAACCCTTCTGGATCTCGGAGGAGTAGGATCCAGATTAATTATCAGAGGCCTCCCGGCTGCTCTTGCAGCCTCTTCTTCCTCTAACTTCTTTTTGAGTTTTGCAACCTCTGCCTCATGGGCTGCAATCCTTTCCCGAGTGGTTTGCTCCTTGTTTGCAGAACGTCTTCTTCGTGGGGGATAGTCATCATCAGTATTGTAATTTTCATCCTCAGTGTAAGGACCAGAGAAATCGTCTCGATACATCTGACGAGTTTGGGTTTGACGGTTCAGGGGTTCCAAACCTTGTACGTAAGGGGGGCACATATGCCTCATGGTGTACCAGATTCGTACCACTACTGCCCACAGGGGGTCGAGAGGGTCTGCCATGGGTAGGCATCCCAAGGGTCTGATTCACATATTGAGGGAGATCAGTAGTATGGAGTTGAAGGCTCCTCGGGGCATTCATGAGCAGTGGGGAAGTGGTGATCGGTTGCTGGTGAACGGTCTCTTGTGGATTAGATCCATGAATGACCATCTGTAGGGGATTCGTCCCTTCAACCGATGTCGGGACTTCCGGTCCTTGAGTGTTGGTGGGGATATTCGCCCCTTCAATGCCAGTAGTTGGCGGTGGTTGACTTCTATGAGTATCAGCCCCGGAGGTGATAGGAAGTTCTTCAGAAGCTCGAGTTGTTCTTCGCGTGTTTGCCATGGTTGATGTTGTTTTCCCACAGACGGTGCCAAATGTTATGGATCAAAAAACGTACCTTGTGAATTAAAGGCTAGGGTTTGTGAGCGTTCAAAGCTTTAATGACTGTTCTTGTGTTTCGGGACTAAATCGGTCCTCACAAGATGCCTACGTATCTCTGCTGTATAGAGAATCAAGTCAATAAAACGTAGTTCTAGAATGAAGGACGAGGGTCCTTATATAGGCGTCAGGAGCCTTGTATTTAGAGTATGTTTAGGAGACTTAACGGATAAGTCTCGTTATTGATAACTGATAAGGAGTGTTTTGCTTGGCAGGCAAGTATTATCCTCATCTGATAAGTGCTGTGACTCATCATAATATTTGATTGGGATTCTGGATCCTTCTATGAAGATATTATCATATTTGGACTCTTTTATGAGCTGCATATTTTCCTTTATTTATTAATTACGAAATTAATAAATAGTTAGGGTTTTGGGCCTTTTGTCGGGCCTAATTCTTGGACCAAACTAGGTCTAATTAATATATCATTAATTATCTCTAGGGTTATATTTCAGCCCATATCAACAACAGAGTTGAAATGGTGTTCATTACTGATATTTTACGGTATTTTGAACAAGATGAGATATCTAAATAGATATGCATGTATATATGTTGAGAAAGGATTTAAGATATACAGTATATTGAACTGTATAGTATTTTGAATCAACGGATAAGCTTTAAGCCCTGATTCCAATATTTGATATCTATTTTAAAAGATATGTTTTGAATCTTGGTTCATTATATCGATACCAAGGATTTCTAAATGATTTAAGAAGAGTATTTGAGTATGATTATAAGTCATACGGTATTTTGGAACGGTATACTATTTTGGGGTCAAACCCTAGTAGTTTTTAAACATGGATCCTATATGGATTATTTACCTTAAAGGTTTAAAGAATTTAAACTGGGATAGATTTCTTGCTGAGCGCTATTAGCTCATTCTTTCTTTATTAAAACTTTCAGCATGAAGAAAACATTGCTGATTCACCTCGTGTTACGAGAGCAAGGGAATGGAGAGACCACCCTTGAGCTAGTTCAGAAGGATGGATACTGCCGGTGTGAGCAGAATAGTTGCAGACTGAATTAGGAAGAATTGTTTTCGAGTAGGTTTGTATTATTAAACCTTGTATAGAACGGTGAGGTCTATTATTGTAACTTCAGGTAGAGGTTGTAAATAATAGATGAGATCCTGGATAGTACATTTGAGTTGTAATAACAAATGTTACCTTTGTTTCTCATTTCCAAGGCTATAACTTATGTGTGTGTGCGTGAGTGATTGGGGTCTTTAGAGTTGTATTATGAGAATGTTATAAGTAATGCAAGTATTGTATAATTGATGGAGCGTGACAACCCAGATTCCTGACCCCAGATCTGGGGGTGTTACAATGTATCATGCACGAGTTTAATATTTTCTTTTAATATTTATATTTGTTTCTTAAGAAAATGATTTTAAATATGAATACTTATATATGGTTGTTAAACTCGGCGTCGAATTGACATAGGTGTTTGATCGCAATAAATTGTGCTTTAAGAGTTTTGTGTTGAACAATTTTTTAGAGATATGTTTTGAATAAAATTATTATTTTAAAAAATTACGGTACAATTGTAAAAATAAAAGAACTAAAGTGTAAATCCCAAAATATGAGTACCGTACTGACCAACTATCAAAGTTTTAATATTTCGATTTTAATCATATAGTATAAATATAATAGAAGTGACTAGATTTAGAACTATATTGGATGAATTATGTATGTAACGCATTTGTAATTAATTTTAATATAAAATTTTATATTAATTTTATGGAAGTTAATAATTGCTTTTTTTGAATTAAATTAATAGGTAAATAATAGGTAAATTTGAAAATTGTATAATAAATTAAATAGATTAAAATATATAGTCAAGTGAACAAATTTTAGAAAATATGATATTTCATATCATACAAGTAAGAAAATATTATGATCGATCAATTACATTATTCACTCGGAGTTATTTAAAATTATAGATCTAAAAGATAAAAAATTAAGTTATATAAATTATTTTTTGTACATTGATTGGACAATACCTTTATCGATTCTCATCGTTACGTAAATAAATATTAAATTTCCTACAATGCCAAAAATTTAAAGAACATGACTGATGCAAATAATTATGTCACATGACCAACTGAGAGTCGATTATACTTTTCAAAAGAAAGGAAAGAGAGAACTTTATTTAACCCGTGTTTATTGAATTTTTTAATACAAGAAAGGCAAAACAATTAGATTAAATTATTAAACAATTAATGATATGGTCAGAAAAGTAATTATAGAAATATAATTGACGGTCCAATGAAAAGGCTCAATATTTAATGCCCACATCCCTAATTATTCATTAATTTCGTAATTAATGAATAGGGAAAATATACAACTCATTAAAAGAGCCCAAATTATGGAAATCTTATCAAAAAAGGATCTGGAATCCCAATTAAAGGCAATTAATGAGTCATAACCTTTATCAACAAGGAAAAGACTTCTCCAACAAGAAATACGATGTATATCCAATATCAAAAAGGAGACTTAATCGCTAAGACTCCTAAACATACCATAAATACTAGGCTCCAGACGCCTATATAAGGTCCCTGATCCTACAATCAGAACTACGTCTTTGGCTTGATTCTCAATAAATATTTGAGATACGTAGGCATCTTGTGAGGACCGATTTAGTCTCGAAACACAAGTGCAGCCATTAAAGCTCGAAAGCTCATTAAACCTTAGCATTAAATACACAAGCACGTTTTTTAATCCATAACATTTGGCGCCGTCTGTGGGAAGACAACATCAACCATGGCAAACACACGAAGAACATCTCGAGATACTCAAACTCTTGAGGATCGCCCTGTCACCTCTGAGGCTGATACTCACGGAGATCAACCACCGCCAACTACTGGCATTGAAGGGGCGAATATCCCCACCAACACTCAAGGACCGGAAGTCCCGACTTCGGTTGAAGGGACGAATCCCCTGCAGATGGTCATTCATGGATCTAATCCACAAGAGACCATTCACCAGCAACCGATCACAACCTCCCCGCTGCTCATGAATGCCCCGAGGAGCCTTCAACTCCATACTACTGATCTCCCTCAATACGCGAATCAGACTTTGGGGATGCCAAGCTATGGCATGCCCCCTCGACCCCCAACTGGTGGTAGTGGAGCTAATCCGATCTACCATGAGGCATACGTGCCCCCTTATGTTCAAGGTCTGGGACCCCAAATAAGACAAACCCCTTTGATTCAAGACTTCTCAGGTTCCTATACCGAGGACGAGAATTACTCAACAGGAGTTGAGAGGGACGTTGCCCCAAGAAGGAGACGTTCTTCCCAAACCAATCGGGAACAACCCCAAACTACTAGGGAGAAACTTGCAGCCCATGAAGCAGAGACTGCAAGGCTCAAGAAACTCCTTGCTGAGGAGGAGGCCGCCAACGTTCAAGGCCGAGCAACTGGAAGAGTCCCGATAATCAACTTGGACCCGACACCTAGAAGGACTAAAAGGGTTGAAGCCCCAAGAGGTGATCCTAGTGTTCTATTGCCCCTAGGAGATCCTGATGATCCTACACCACCATTCACACAAGACATCATGAAAACGGCTATATCCAGAAAATTCAAGATGCCTTCGATTAAAGCCTATGATGGAACGGGAGATCCCGCAAATCATGTAAGGGCCTTCTCCAATGCACTGCTGTTATAGCCAACCAACGATGCGGTCAAGTGTAGAGCGTTTCCACAAACCTTGGCAGGCATGGCCCAACGTTGGTATAGCCGCCTACCTCCCAACTCAATTGGGTCTTTCAAGGAATTGAGTAAGGCTTTTATCAATCAGTTCATTAGTGGAAGGGTGTGTTAGGAATATGTTGTTCTTGATGATAAGCATAAAACACTTAGTAGAACTTGTGTAAAGTCAATTTTGTAGCTGTCAACGAAATAGCATGCTTAGCAGTGTTTCGTTGACAGGAAGCTCATCAACGAAATGAGTGTTGTAGCAATTGCATTGTACAATACTTCACAGTATGATAGGCATTCTATTATATGTTTTAGATAGGTTTTCTAAGTCATGTTGACTATGTACTAGATAGGCAAAATAGGTTGGTTAATTGTAAATATGTAATGCCTTGTAATTCTGCCTAAGTGAAGACATGTCAACGGTATGAAGATTACTCTGTCAACGGTATGGAGTTTACCCATCAACGAAACGAGGGAAACACCATCAACGGAATGAAGAATGAAGCTATCAACGAAACACATCTCCTTGCTATCAACGAATCAATGTTGCTTTTTTGAACAGTTGACAAAGTGATAGTGACAGTTTACTGAACAGATCTAAAAGGAGATATGGAAGTGTACTTTGCATTGGAAGCCATCAAAGTGGATACAGGAAATAAGGAAACATTCCAATTTCCAATAAGGCTCTTGGAAATGATTATAATGAGCATGAAGACAAAAGCAAAGATCTCCAAGGACCATTGGACAAGAGGAATGAAAAGCAAGCTACTGATGGTTACTACAGTTATTCTTTAGTTTAACCAAACGTAGAATTGTAAACTTGGGATATATAACCAAGTGTAGCAGTTACTTTAAAAGAGAAGAGAAGAAACACAAATAGATTGTATTAGCTATTTTGAGAGCAATTCTTCTCTACAACCTTGTAACTGAGCAGCTGTGTACTTTTGTATCACAGATTATTTCCGCAATAAAAACACTTCAGTTGGATCATCAAACAATCCAACTGAATTATTTATATCTTGTGTTTTTATTTATTCAGTTCAGTTTTATTTTATAAAGTGTTTTAGTTTCAAGAAAATATCAAGAATTGTATTCAACCCCCCCCTTCTACAATTCTGTTAGGTCATTTGGGAATAACAATTGGTATCAGAGCGAGCTTCTAACATACAAGAAGTTTAAAGATCAAGACCAAAAACAGAAACCATGGTGAAGAAGGATGCAGGTGTGAAGATACCAGTTCTTGATAAAGACAATTACTTTCACTGGAAAGTAAAGATGCATTTACATCTCATGTCTATGGATGAGAGGTATGTAGACTGCATTGAGAAAGGTCCACACGTTCCCATGAAGCTTGATTCTAGAGTTGGACTGCCAGATGATGCACCTGATGTAGAGATTCCAAAAACTGTCTCAGAATGGACTGTTGAAGATATTGCAGAAGTTCATAAAGACAAAAGGACCATGAACATTCTGTTTAATGGTTTGGAGCAAGAGATGTTTGACAATGTTATCAACTGTACAACCTCTAAGGAAGTATGGGATACTGTTAGAACTCTCTGTGAAGGAACTGAGCAAGTCAGGGAAAATAAAATGCAACTCCTTATACAACAATATGAGCATTTTCATTTTAAAGCTGGTGAAACCCTAAATGACACGTTTAGTAGGTTTCAAAAGCTTTTGAATGGATTAAAGTTGTATGGGAGGATCTATCAAACCAAGGATTCAAACCTTAAATTTCTTAGAGCTCTTCCAAAAGAATGGAAGCCTATGACCGTTTCTCTCAGAAACACTCAAGAGTACAAAGACTACACTCTTGAAAGGCTTTATGGAACCTTGAAGACTTATGAGCTGGAAATGGAGCAAGATGAGGAAATTGAAAAGGTACAGAAGAAGGGTGGATCTATTGCATTAATTGCATCAGTGAACCAACTTGAAGATGACAATAAAGAAGCTGCAAAGGCCACAACTAGTCGATCTAGTTGTAGGAGTGATGTTAGCAAGGGTAAAGACAAGATGACAGAAGAAGAAGAATCAGAACCAGCAAACTTGGAGGACTTAGATGAGATTGATGAACACATTGCTTTTCTGTCTAGAAAATTCTCTAAGTTCAAGTTCAAAAGAAACTCAGAAGCAAGGCCACCAAGAAGAGACTTTCAACCTAGCAAAACAAACTGGATTGAAAAGTCTAAGTCAAAATGTTTCAATTGTGGAATGCTTGGTCACTTTGCTGGAGACTGCAGAAAGCCCAAGGTTGAGAAGGGCAACAGGAAATTTGAGCCTGTTGATTATAAAAAGAAATACTTTGAACTTCTCAAACAAAAAGAAAAGGCTTTCATGTCTCAGGAGTATGATTGGGCTGGTAATGGTGAAGATTCTGATGATGATGTTGAGTATGTCAACTTGGCTCTTATGGCTGACAATCATGAGCAGGAAGCAAGTTCCTCAAGCAACCAGGTAACAATTACTAATCTTTCTGAGCTTTCTAAAGAGGAATGCGACAATGCAGTAAATGAAATGTCTACTGTATTATATAATTTGCGTGTTACTCTTAAATCACTTACTAAAGAGAATTCAAGAATAAAAGAGACCAATCTGCTCTTAAGTGATAGGAATGCAATGTTAGAAGCACAGCTCATTGAATTTGAGAAAATGAGATGTGTTAGTAGGGATGCTAAGAAGGAACTTGAGAACGTGTTACAAAGGGAAGAAATTCTTAAAACACAACTTGAGATAGAACAAGGTGTGATTGCAAAATGGAAGGATGCCAGGAATGTTGCTGCCAACATAATTAATGTTCAAGGCGTGGAATCCTTATGTGAGCAATCATGGAAAAGGAACAAAGAGAAGCTAGGGTATGTTGGTGAAACCTTAGAATCAGAAACAGAGTCAACAAACAACAATGATCATTTGTTGAAGGTTGATATGTCAACGGAATGCAATGTTTCGTTGACACATGAACCATCAACCGATCAGGCTGTTTCGTTGACAGACAAAGAAAAAAATAAACTCACTAGACTTAATGACAAGTATGGTCCTGTCACCAAGAACTTTGTTCAAGGTGAGTCTAGTAAATCAAAGAAAATTGAGAAGCCTGTTGAGAGAGCTAATGTAGGTCACTTGTCTAACAAGCAATTGAAAGACAAGGTAGAGAAAGTTCATAATGAGGCTAAGGGAAATAAAAAGAATAACAGGAATGGCAAAGTAGGAATTAACAAACACAACAATTACACACCTGATAAATATGCTCCTAGAAAGACATGTGTTAATTGTGGAAGTGTTAGTCATTTGTCTACTAACTGCAAATCTGTTAAGAAATCTGCTAATGTGAAAATGCCCAAGCCTGCAATGAACAGTTCCATGCCTACAATGCCTGTTATGTCTAACATGTTTGCTCCATATGCACAATTTCAGAATCCATATGCTAGCATGCCATTTGTGTCTAATCCTTACATGAATATGTTTAACATGCCACAAATGCCATGGAACATGAATAACATGATTGTTCCTCCAACTATGCATGCTATGAATGAAAATATGAGCAACCCTCAGAAATCAACACCAAGGGTAAAGATTGATTTGAATCAATCTGAGCCCAAAGTGAAAAATGGTACAAAAGGGAATGCAAAGGCTAACAAGACAGGACCCAAGGAAACTTGGGTACCAAAATCAACTTGATTTGGTTTTATTGTGTGCAGGGAGACAAAAGGAATCTTTGGTACTTGGATAGTGGTTGTTCAAGACACATGACTGGTGATTCTACCCTGCTCACAGAGTTTCAGGAAAGAGCTGGCCCTTGTATTGCTTTTGGAGATGACAGCAAAGGCTACACAAAGGGATATGGCTTGATTTCAAAAGAGAATGTCATCATAGATGAGGTTGCATTGGTGGATGGTCTTAAGCACAACTTGCTTAGTATCAGCCAACTTTGTGACAAAGGATTTTTAGTTACTTTTTCAAAAGAAGCCTGTGTTGTTTCTAAAGGAGGAAACAACAATGTGGTAATGACTGGATTCAGAAGAGGGAATGTGTACATTGCTGACTTTAGTAGCACAAGTTCAGACACCATCACTTGTCTTTTCAGCAAGGCAAGCAAGGATGAAAGTTGGTTATGGCACAAGAAGTTATCCCATCTGAATTTCAAAGTTATGAATGATTTGGTGAGGAAAGATCTTGCTAGAGGAATTCCACAGGTGGAGTTCTCCAAGGATGGTTTGTGTGATGCCTGTCAAAAGGGAAAACAGAAGAAGGCATCATTCAAAAGTAAGACAGTGTCATCAATTGTCCAGCAGCTTGAATTGCTTCATATGGACCTATTTGGCCCTGTAAATGTTATGTCCATCTCAAAGAAGAAATACTGTCTTGTGATTGTTGATGATTTTTCTAGATTTACATGGACTTTCTTTTTGCACTCTAAAGATGAGGCAAGTGAAATCATTATCAATCACATCAAGATGGTAAGCAATCATCCTGATTTCAAAGTAAGAAGGATTAGGAGTGACAATGGGACAGAATTCAAGAATTCAAGCATGAAGGTGTTCTGTGAAGAAAATGGTATTTTGCATGAGTTTTCAGCAGCAAGAACACCACAGCAAAATGGTGTAGTTGAAAGGAAAAATAGAACACTTATTGAAGCTGCAAGGACAATGCTAGATGAATCAAAGTTACCTACATATTTTTGGGCTGAGGCAGTTAACACAACTTGCTTTACTCAAAATATTTCTTTGATTAATCAGGCCAAAGGAATGACCCCTTATCAGTTACTCAAAAGAAAGAAGCCACTATTAGATTTTCTTCATGTCTTTGGATGCAAGTGCTTTGTTCTGAGAAATCAAGCTGAGCATTTGGGGAAATTTGAAGCAAAGGCAGATGAAGCAATATTTGTGGGATATGCAGCAGGGAAAGCTTACAGAGTCTTTAATCTCAGAATCAACATTGTTATGGAATCTGTACATGTTGTTTTTGATGATCTCAAAATACAAGGTCTCTGTGATGAAGGTTTCCATGAAAGTCTCTCTTTTGAGAATGAGGAAGGAGAACAAGTGAATCATGATAAGGCTACTGAGAAACAGCCTAAAGTTGTTGTATCTAGCACAGATGAAAGCAGCAGTGAAGATGAAATTGCTGCATTAAGGTTAAAAAGGATAGCAGCTAGCAGACCAAATGGTCATTTCGTTGACAGTCATGGTGGTGGATTCGTTGACAGTCAGAATGAGCGTTTCGTTGACAGCCAAAACGGTCATACCGTTGATAGTCATAGGAATGCTTCTAGAAGTGATCAATTAGGGACAACAAACTCAGGGGGAGTTTCTCAAGGACAAATATCCAATCAAGGCAATCATGATCATGAAGCTACGTCTTCAAGAGCAAATCTACCTCCCTCAAGGAAATGGACTAAAGATCATCCCTTTGAACTTATTATAGGTGATGTCTCTTCAAAAGTCCAAACTAGAAGAGCAACTCAAGAAGAATGTCTATATAGTAGCTTTCTGTCTCAAGATGAGCCAAAGAAAGTTGAGGATGCACTTCTAGATCCAGATTGGGTTTTAGCCATGCAAGAAGAGCTAAACCAATTTGAGAGAAACAATGTTTGGAAGCTGGTGCCCAGGCCTAATGACAGGAGTGTTATAGGCACAAAGTGGGTGTTCAGAAACAAGATGGATGAAAATGGCATAGTCACAAGGAACAAAGCTAGATTGGTTGCAAAAGGCTATTCACAGGAAGAAGGAATTGATTTTGATGAAACCTTTGCTCCTGTTGCAAGACTAGAAGCAATAAGGATTTTCCTAGCCTATGCAGCCCATGCCAATTTCAAGGTCTATCAAATGGATGTGAAGAGTGCTTTTCTGAATGGGGAATTGGAAGAGGAGGTGTATGTAAGTCAACCTCCTGGTTTTGAAGATGATGATTTTCCAGACTATGTGTACTTCCTTCTCAAAGCACTCTATGGTTTGAAACAAGCACCTAGAGCCTGGTATGACACTCTCTCACAGTTCCTCCTTGAGAATCATTTCACTAGAGGTACTGTAGATAAAACTCTTTTTCACAGGGTTGTAAATGGCTCTACTTTACTTGTTCAAATTTATGTAGATGATATAATCTTTGGGTCTACAGATGTGAAACTTTGTCAAAAGTTTGCCAAGCTTATGCAAAGTAAGTATGAAATGAGCATGATGGGAGAATTAACTTACTTTCTTGGTCTACAAGTAAAGCAAGTTAATGAAGGCATTTTCATTAGTCAAACAAAATACATTCATGATTTATTAAAGAAGTTTAACCTAATGGAATGCTCTCCTGCCAAAACTCCCATGCCTACTGCCACCAAACTTGAATTGAATACTAAGGAAAAATCTGTGGACATTTCAAGTTACAGAGGCATGGTAGGCTCACTTTTATATTTAACAGCTAGTAGACCTGATATTATGTTTGCTACATGTCTATGTGCTAGATTTCAGGCTGATCCTAGAGAATCCCATTTAGTTGCTATTAAAAGAATTTTCAGATATCTCAAAGGAACACCAAACCTTGGCATTTGGTATCCTAGAGAATCTGGTTTTGAACTAATTGGTTATTCAGATGCAGATTTTGCAGGATGTAAAATTGACAGGAAAAGTACAACTGGAACCTGTCAATTCCTAGGAAACAAGCTTGTGTCATGGTTCAGCAAGAAACAAAACTCAATTTCTACCTCCACAGCTGAGGCTGAGTATATTGCAGCTGGAAGTTGTTGTGCACAGATTTTATGGATGAAAAACCAACTACTTGATTATGGATTAAGAGTTGAGAAAATTCCTATCTTCTGTGACAACACTAGTGCCATTGCCATTACTGAGAATCCAGTGCAGCATTCAAGGACCAAGCACATTGACATCAAGTACCATTTCATTAGAGAACATGTTATGAATGGTACTGTGGAGTTACATTTTGTTCCAAGTGAACAACAACTTGCAGACATCTTTACCAAGCCACTTGATGAATCAACATTCTCAAGATTAGTAAGTGAGCTAGGTATGCTAAATTTCTCTTAATTATTTTTGAGATATTTGCAAGTTAAAATGCAGCCAGAAATTTGCTATGTTTTTCTGTGAATGAATTTTCTCAGGAAAAGGTAAAATTTTGTCTAAGTCAAAATTACTATGCCAACGGAATGCACCATTTCGTTGACAGTCTTAGCAGTTTTCTGGGTGTTTCGTTGATAGCTCTTTTATATCAACGAAACGCAGCTTTATCAACGAAATAAGACGGGACTTTAACCGCCCAATCCTGATTCGTTGATTTAGCGCTTTTTATCTGAACTGTTGAAATTTGACACGTCTTTTACCACGATCTATGCATACACCCCTGTAAGTATAAATCATGGTAATACTTTAAGAGTAACGGTTATATTTTTAAGCCAATCCAGTAATTTACATTTATTATTGGATTCATTTTCTGAGAATTTTTGGGGGAGTATTTAAGAAATTTTATTTTTATTATTTCTTTTTACCTGTTCTCAAAAATTCCAAAGGCTTTTTCTCTCTTCTTCTCTCTAACAAGCAATTCAGTTCGAAGCTTTCCTTTAATCAACAATGGCACCTATAGTCAAGCTTATGTCTGCTGGAGGGTTCATCTATGAGAAGAACAACTCCATCCCTTTTGTTGTCAAGGAAAACCCGAACAGTCTGTTCTTCAAAATGATGGATTTCATGAAGAATTGCAAGTTGAGCTATGCAATGTTTCACTCTACACCACTCTACAATGAGATAATCGAGGAAATTTGGACCTCATGTGAGTATAGTGGAACACACTGCACACTAAAATTCACTCTTCAAGGTAATGAGTACATAGTTAATTCTGATGTTTTGCAAGCATGTTTACATATTCCTGATAATAACTGTGATGCTTTGCCTACTAACACTGAAATAACTACCATGTTAAATTCTATAAACTACTCTTTGCCTACTGATAATCTGGGTAGAATAATTAGGAGAGGTTTGGTTAGAGAATACAGTTATTTAGCTGATGCATTCATTAAGGTCTTTTCTGGAAAGATTAGTAATTTTGATGCATTAACTAACTCTATGTTAATTCTCCTAACCATGCTTCTAAATGATAGATATCACAACTTTAGCACCCAACTTATGTATGAAATTGGTGCTAAGTTGGGTGACAAAGCAAATAGGAAGAAAAATATCTATTATGCTAGGTTTCTGATGATGTTGGCTAACCATGTTAGTCCAGCACCATTAGTTATCTCTAACCCTAATGCCAGGTTCGAGTGCTTTGTGCAAGAAAAGAGAGTATTGACAGACATACTCAGGCTGAACCACAATGGTGATGTTCCAGTGGTGTATCTGCCAATCATTGAGGTAACTACTACTATCCCTGTTAGTGTAGCTAACACCTCTACTGTTTTACCTTCCAATGTTGCTATGGAGTCTGTAGCTGTGACCCAACAGGCTCCTACCCTAGCAACAAAACCAAAATCAAAGAAATCCTCCAAGCCAACCTCAGGTGCTTCTCAAAAGGCACCTGTTGTAAAAACTACCACACAACCTAAGGGGAGTGAGTCTGGAGTTGTGAGAGGTGAGGGAAGGGGTGAACATCAAAGAAACCCCAAGGATAAGGAAGGACAGGTTAGTGTGTACCAGCCAAGCCCCATTGTGTCTTCCCAACAAGGCACAATGAGTAACATGGATTTAAGCACAAGTCTAATTGCATCCTCCCAAAAGGATGTGATTATTGAAACAAGCTCTCCTCCTAGAGCACAGTCCAAAAGGGTAAGGGACACTTCAAGCCCAAAGTCTACATTTTCCCAATACCAAAGGAGAGTGAAGCAAAAGTCCAAGGGTACACAGGGTGCACACACACTGGAAGCAACACTTCCAGTTTCTCAAATTCAGTTTGATGTAACCCCTATCATTTCTCTGGGGTTACAGTCCCATTCTCTAAACATCAATCTTGAATTATCTCCATCAAATTCACCAACTCAATCTTTAGATGTGGACATGATCCATACATCTATTCCTGATTCTCCAACTCTAATCTTGGAGAAGCCCCACTCTGAAGCTGGTGGCCATCACTTGTTAAGTGATTTGTTGGGCCATCAACCAATTTTTCCTGAAGTTGCAAGGGGATCTGTGGACCAATCTTTAAAATCAATCACCACAGACTCTACTGTAATTTCTCATTCTCAAAGTGCTTTCTTGACTTCATCAACGAAACAGTCTATTTCGTTGACAAGTGTTTCTCCATCAACGGTATCCATACCGTTGACAGTTCAAACTACCATTCCGTTGATAGTTCACTCTGCACCTTTAATTGAAAATCAAGTTGTTCCCACAACTAGTGCAGATGATCTAGTGGTAGTTGAGACACTTCTAGGACTGAGAGGGAGTGAAACTGAGAGGCTGGCTTGCAGCCAGGCAAAAGGAGAGAATGTGAGTGAGAGGCTGGCTATTTCTTCCAGCCAGGCAAAAGGAGAGATTGAGAGTTCCACCTTAGAAGGTGAAGGTGAGGGTGTGAGAGGTGTGAGCCATGGGGAGCCCATGATGCAAGAACAGAGTGGAGAGAGAGAAGGGACTACAGGAGAAATAAGGATGGAAGCAGCCATTGCTAATGAGTTAATGGAGGTCAGTGAGGGAGAAAGGGAACTTACTTTCCAAGAGGTTTATCAGCAAACTCTGGATAGTATTTCCCTGGATCCTGAGACCTTTACTCATCCTGTGTCAGCCTATCAAATTTTGGCTCAACAGGGCAATGTGGAGGCAGAGAGGTCACTACAACTAATTCACACAACTGCATCAATGCAAAGAGCAAAGGATGCCTTGACCAATCTACCTCCAGGAGCTGAAGCAAGTGGAGACTTTGATTTCTCTGATGATGAGGACAGCTATGGTGATAATCTACAGGTGGCCACTACTGCACAGACTGGGACTTCTGTGGTGCCTCCTACACCAAACTGGCTTTCTCAAGATATGCATGGTAGAAGCAATTTGGATGCTGCTATTACAAGGCAGTACAAAGAAGCATATCTAGCTCATGAGTCTGCAGGACCAAGAGACAAGAAATTCTACAAAGCCATAATGGATTCTCTGGAAATTCAAAGGCTACCAATGTTGCAGACAAGGATTGAGGCTACAGAGATCAAGGATTCAATCAGCAACCTTAGGGCTGCTAATGATAGGAGGCTAGATGAAAAGCTTCCTCCTCTCACTGTGTCCAGGATGAACAGGTTTTTCACTAAAGAACCTGAAGTGGAGTCCTCCTTGAAGACTCTCTCTTCTAGAGTGGACAAGGTGGAAGCCACTCTATCACAGATGCAAAAGGAACAGGAGAAACAAACACAACTATTGGCCCAGCTAGTGGCAGCTCAAGGACTCCCAGCCATCTCTTTTGATGATAACAAAAAGGGGGAGAAATCTAAGGAGCTAGACATTCAAATTACCAAGGTTATGGTCCCAGCCATTTCCCTACCAAAGGAGCCATTAGCAATGGGGGAGCTTGGCAAGCAGCAAAAGGATGGTATTGACCTTATACAAGAAGCTTCTATGAGGATGAGACTTGCAGAACAAATCAAAGAACATTGGTCCAACATAGAAGCAAAGTTCAAGAAGATTACTGAAGATAAGGACTCAAATCCATCAACGGAACAGCCATCAACGAATGCCATGGCAATAGCATCAACGGAATGGGAGCCACAGACAAATTCTTTCTATCACCAAGAGCCCCTTCTACATGGAGTCACTCAAGGACCAAGGAAGGAAAAAGGACAAACTTCATGCATTAGGGATGTGGAACAAGCTACAATTCAAAGAAGCCTATCTCCCAAGTCCCCTGCTAAACCAAAGGGCAAAAACATAGCAAGGACTTTCTATCCTGCACCTTATCCAGATGAGCACAAGCTTCTTGGTCTACTCATCACAAAAAGCAAGGAAAGTAATGATTATGAGATAAGGAAGCAAAGGGCAATTGTCTACAGGAATGGACAGCAAATCTGTGTTTGGGCTGGTCATCCAAACTTTGCTGAAGCCAAGGCTGAGGAATCAGAAAGAGCAGCTATGCAAGCTCTTGCAGTAGCTCAAGCTCTAGATGAAGAAGAAAGGAAGCAAGAGGAAAGCACTAGAGAGGAAAGGAGTTCAAAGAAGAGCACAAGGCAACCCAAAGAGAGAGCTAGGAGAAACATAGACTTTGAGAGTGCTGATTCTCAGAGTACTGCATCAGACTCTTCTTTACCTATTGCACCTCCAACAATTGCTAATCCAGTTTTTGAGGGAAAGTTGGCCTGTGATCCTGCACATCCTGTCAATTTTCATGATCAACCAATCATGCCAAAAGAGGAACCAATTGATTTTGATGAGGCATACTTTCCAAAGTTCCTGTTAGAAAAGGACCAACCAATGAAGACAAAGAAGAGGCCTGTCAAAGCAAAGCCTGCTTTTGTGAGAAAGCCACAAGCTCAAAAACCCCCTTCAAACCCAGAGGACTGCATGTACATTGCTGACATCAGGGAAGAATCCAGTCTACATCTTGACTTAGACAACCTGGTGGAAGTAAGGGGAATTGCAGCTTCTCAAAAGTTGCCTGAAAGACTAGTGTTCATATTCAAGGGAGGTAGAGAACAAGTGTGGCCTCTCTACAGAATTTTAGGAGAAGACTATCAAACACTACTCTCAGTGTTTAGATGCTTGAAAAAGGACTTTGGTTTCACCAAAACAGCCAAGTCTGAGGTGGTCTCCAAAATCTGTCAGATAAAGGCTAGCTGGAACAAGCCTGAGGCTCTTCCCAGGATACTTAGAGTTCCCTCAACAGGAAAGAAAATCCATCTTCAACCCTATTGGATGATGGAGTTTAAGGACAAGGACAACTGCAGAAGATTCTTCAGAATGGAAGACCAGCTGGAGAAGGCATCTAATCAAACTCTAAAGCTGATGCAATCCAAGCTTGGTGATCAAGATGAAGAGGAGAAAATCTTCTACAGAAGACTACAGGCCCAGATTGAGGAAAACAACTCCAAGAGAGGGAAGAAGACTATGCCACAAAGAAGTCACAGATGAAACATTTGCTCAGACTAAAGGAGCACTTGTGGGCATTAGTCTTGTAAGTCTTATATTTTGTCTATAAAGTTTTGAAGCTTAATACATTTTCTACTTTTGTAATTTATGATGTATCTGAGTGTTTTTGTTATCATCAAGTCTCTTGATTTATGGCTGTTATTCTATCAGTCATAAATTGGGGGAGATTGTTAGGAATATGTTGTTCTTGATGATAAGCATAAAACACTTAGTAGAACTTGTGTAAAGTCAATTTTGTAGCTGTCAACGAAATAGCATGCTTAGCAGTGTTTCGTTGACAGGAAGCTCATCAACGAAATGAGTGTTGTAGCAATTGCATTGTACAATACTTCACAGTATGATAGGCATTCTATTATATGTTTTAGATAGGTTTTCTAAGTCATGTTGACTATGTACTAGATAGGCAAAATAGGTTGGTTAATTGTAAATATGTAATGCCTTGTAATTCTGCCTAAGTGAAGACATGTCAACGGTATGAAGATTACTCTGTCAACGGTATGGAGTTTACCCATCAACGAAACGAGGGAAACACCATCAACGGAATGAAGAATGAAGCTATCAACGAAACACATCTCCTTGCTATCAACGAATCAATGTTGCTTTTTTGAACAGTTGACAAAGTGATAGTGACAGTTTACTGAACAGATCTAAAAGGAGATATGGAAGTGTACTTTGCATTGGAAGCCATCAAAGTGGATACAGGAAATAAGGAAACATTCCAATTTCCAATAAGGCTCTTGGAAATGATTATAATGAGCATGAAGACAAAAGCAAAGATCTCCAAGGACCATTGGACAAGAGGAATGAAAAGCAAGCTACTGATGGTTACTACAGTTATTCTTTAGTTTAACCAAACGTAGAATTGTAAACTTGGGATATATAACCAAGTGTAGCAGTTACTTTAAAAGAGAAGAGAAGAAACACAAATAGATTGTATTAGCTATTTTGAGAGCAATTCTTCTCTACAACCTTGTAACTGAGCAGCTGTGTACTTTTGTATCACAGATTATTTCCGCAATAAAAACACTTCAGTTGGATCATCAAACAATCCAACTGAATTATTTATATCTTGTGTTTTTATTTATTCAGTTCAGTTTTATTTTATAAAGTGTTTTAGTTTCAAGAAAATATCAAGAATTGTATTCAACCCCCCCCTTCTACAATTCTGTTAGGTCATTTGGGAATAACAGGGTGCATGAGAAGAGCTCTGCATCACTCATGGCAATACGGCAAGGAAAGAATGAAGCCCTAAGGGACTACATCAATCGATTCACTCAGGAAGCTTTGAAAGTCCCAGACTTAGAGGACAGAGTGGCTATGATAGCCCTGCAACAAGGAACTACTGACGACCACTTCAAAAGGTCGTTGGCTAAACATCCACCCGAGAGCATGCTGAAGCTCCAAGATAGGGCCGGAAAGTACATCAAGGCTGAGGAAAGCATGAGAAAGTATGAACCCACCGCTGGCGACAATGGAAACTCAAAGAAAAGGAAAGAAACTCAGGAGTACGACGTTAAGGAAAAGTTCCCCCGAACATCAAAGGACTCTGATTCACCACCTAAGAGAGGTAATTTTGGGCCAAAGTTTACAGAATATGCAAGATTGAATACTCCCAGGAGTCAAATTCTGATGGAGATAGCCAAGGAAGAAGATCTTAAATGGCCGAAACCAATGAGGGCTGATTTGTCCAAACGGAACCAAAATCAGTTTTGTCGGTTCCACAAAGAAGTCGGTCATGACACCGACGATTGTAGGCAATTGAAAGATGAGATTGAGTTTCTGATACGAAGAGGAAAACTCAGCAAGTTCACTAAGGATGGAAGCCAAGGGAGCCAAAGGGGGAACTATGAAAGGAAGGATTATGACAGAAGGGACAATGATCGAGATCAAAATCCCAAGCCCCGAGGGCCAGTAATCAACATGATATTCGGAGGGCCAACTGCTGCTGGGTCCTCCCGAAACTCAAGAAAGACTTATGCCCGAGAAGTATTGACTGTGGTCGGAGAAGCACCAAAACGTGCCAGAACGGAGATGTCAATAGGTTTTGATGATTCTGACTTGGAAGGGGTGAAGTTCCCCCACGATGATCCTCTTGTCATAGTACCTGTGATAGGCAACTCTGAGACAAAGAGAGTCCTGGTCGACAATGGAGCTTCAGTGGATATTTTGTTCCACGATTCTTTTATCAAGATGGGCTATACTGATTCTCAGTTGACACCCTCGAATATGCCCATATATGGGTTCAATGGAGTAGAGTCAAAGGTAGAAGGCACTATCCAACTCCCAATGACAATGGGACAAGGGTCGAATACGTCTACTCAGATGTTGAATTTCATAGTTATAAAGGCAAATTCGACCTACAATGCAATCCTAGGAAGGACTGGTCTTCATGCGTTCAAGGCCGTTGCCTCATCTTATCATCTGAAAATCAAGTTCCCAACGAGGAATGGAATTGGTGAAGAACGGGGAGACCAAAAGATGGCTAGAAGTTGTTATGTAGCCGCGTTAAGGCCTGATGGAATCAGGGGGCAGGTTCTCCCAATTGAAGACATGAATACAAGTGACAATGAGGACAGAAGAGGGATACCAGCTGAGGACTTGGTCCCAATTCCCTTAGTCCCAGGTGAGCCAGAGAAGGTGACGTATGTTGGAGCACTACTACCCGAGCCATTGAAAAGCAAGCTCATATCTTTTCTTCAAGAGAATAATGACGTTTTTGCTTGGACAGCGGCCGACATGCCAGGGATTGATCCCCAATTGATAACTCATAAGTTGAATGTGGATCCTGAAAGAAAGACGGTGAAACAAAAGAAGAGAAATTTTGCTCCAGAAAGACAAGAGGCCATTAAACAAGAAGTTGAAAAACTTCTGGAGGCCGGATTCATTGAAGAGATACAATTCCTGGAATGGTTGGCTAACCCCGTAATGGTCAAAAAGGCCAATGGAAAATGGAGGATGTGTGTAGACTTCACTGACTTGAATGATGCATGTCCTAAGGATTGTTTTCCCTTACCAAGGATTGATGCATTAATAGATGCTACAGTTGGACACGAGATGCTCAGCTTCATGGATGGCTTCAGTGGATACAATCAAATCAAAATGCACAAAGATGACATCTCTAAGGTATCATTCGTCACTGACTTTGGTGTTTTCTGTTATCTAGTCATGGCATTTGGACTTAAGAATGCAGGGGCAACCTACTAAAGGTTGGTGAACAAAATTTTTGGACACCTGATTGGAAAAACCATGGAGGTCTACGTAGATGACATGTTAGTCAAGAGCCTCGATAAGGCCAATCACATTGAGCACCTCCGAGAGGCATTTGAAGTACTAAGGCATCACAAGATGATGTTGAATCCAGCTAAGTGTGCCTTTGGTGTAGGGTCGGGAAAGTTTTTAGGCCTAATGGTCTCCAAGAGAGGAATCGAGGCCAATCCCGACAAAATCAAAGCAATTCTAGATATGGAACCACCAAAGACTGTCAAGGATGTCCAAAAACTAACGGGAAGAGTGGCTGCATTGGGAAGATTTATCTCCAAGTCAGGAGAGAAGTGTTTACCCTTCTTCAAAGCACTCAAAAAAGTGAAATTTTTTGAATGGACAACTGAAAGCCAAGAGGCCTTTGAGGCCCTGAAGAAATACATGGTTGAGGCACCACTGTTGGCAAAGCCCAAGCCAGGGGAAATTCTCTATTTATACTTGGCGGTTTCTAGCACAGCCCTTGGAGCCGTTCTGGTAAAGGAAGAGTCAAAGGTTCTGAAACCCATCTACTACGTGAGTAAGATTCTACATGGGGCAGAAATAAACTACTCAATGATTGAGAAATTTGCCTTACCCTTGATAATGGCATCAAAAAAACTACGCCCGTACTTCCAGGCTCACAAGATAGAGGTCTTGACTGATCAACCTCTAAGAAACATCTTGCATAGTCCTCAAGTTAGTGGAAGGTTGATCAAATGGGCCATTGAATTGGGCGAATTCGACATCAAGTATAAGCCTCGAACGGCCATCAAAGCTCAACCACTCGTTGACTTCATGGTTGAATGCACCATTGACAACCAAGAAGTCGGGGGGCAGGAAGTAATAGTGGAAGACAAGAAAGATCAAGAAATGGACTTCAAAGAATATTGGGTGCTCTATTTTGATGGAGCATCAAAAACAAAATCAAGCGGAGCCGGTTTAGTGCTACAAAGTCCTGATGGATTCCTCATAGAGTATGCACTAAAACTTGACTTTCCAACGACAAACAATGAGGCTGAGTATGAAGCTCTGATAGCTGGCTTAGGGCTGGCTGGAGCCTTGAGGGTCAAAACTCTGAAAGTATGTGGAGACTCGAGGCTAGTGGTTTCCCAAGTAAATGGGGAATTTGTGGCCAGAGATGAAGTCATGGCCAAGTACTTGAAACTTGTCAAGGCCATCATGACTCAATTTAACGAATGCTATGTGGAGCACATTCCAAGGGAAGAGAACGTGAAGGCTGATGCCCTGTCTAAGTTTGCTTCTTCTGAAATTGAAAACTATGCAGGGAGTGTATACTTCCAAGTTTTGAAGACCCCAAGCATCAACGGAAAGTTGGTAGCACCCATTGATGTTGGCAGCTGTTGGATGGATCCCATCAAAGCTCATCTAGAAACTGGGTGGCTACCCAACGATACTTCAGAAGCACGAAAGCTATACGTCAGAGCACTAAGGTATACCCTGATTGAGGGACTCATATACAAGAAGTCTTTCATCATTCCATATCTGAAATGTTTGAGACCTCAAGAGGTAGAATTGGCCCTAAAGGAAGTGCATGAAGGAATCTGTGGGCAACACTTGGGGGGCAGAGCCCTTGCTCATAAAGTCACCCGCCTAGGTTTCTATTGGCCAAGCATGCTTGCTGATGCTAAAATCTATGTGAAGAAGTGTGAGCGGTGCCAGAAGCATGCACCAGTGGTTAGACAACCACCAGAGATGATGACATCCATTAACTCACCTATCCCCTTTGCTATGTGGGGAATGGATATACTCGGACCATTTCCAATGGCAAGTGCTCAAAGAAAGTTCTTGATAGTAGCAATCGACTACTTCACCAAGTGGATTGAGGCTAAACCATTGGCCAAGATAACCGCCAAGCAAGTGATGCACTTCTTCTGGGAAAATGTGATATGCAGATATGGGATTCCATGAGTCCTGGTTACGAACAATGGAACTCAGTTTAACAATGATGAGTTCAAAAAATATTGTGATGAGAATGATATCAAGTTACGCTTCACTTCTCTTGCCCATCCTCAAGCTAATGGGCAAGCTGAGGTTGCAAATCGAATTATCCTAGATGGACTGAAGAAAAGAGTTGAACGCTCCAGAAACACTTGGGTGGACGAATTGTTTCCCATACTGTGGGCATATCGTACTACTTGTAAAGTCACCACTGGAGCTACCCCCTTCCTGTTGGCGTATGGGGGCAGAGGTAGTGGTTCCAGTGGAGATTACTCACACATCTCCAAGAGTCGAGGTTTATGAACCAGAAGAAAATGAAGAAGGCTTGAGGCTAGCTTTAGATCTAATTGACGAAGTTAGAGATGAGGCAAACGCCAAGATAGTTGAACATCAAAAGAAGGCATCCTTCTACTACAACCTAAGGGTTAAAGAAAGGTTCTTTCGTCAAGGAGACTTGGTTCTCAGAAAGATTGAAGCATCCGGAGTTGGACAAAAAGGGAAGTTGGCCCCAAATTGGGAAGGACCATATCGCGTCAAGAACGTATTTGGTCGAGGCTCATACAAGCTAGAAACCCTTGAAGGGCATGAGGTGCCAAGGACTTGGCATGCCTCCAATTTGAAAGTTTATTATGTTTAAGGTGTTTCCTAGGAGGACTCACTACTATGAATAAGGTTTGATAAAACCAACCCAAGTTCTTAAACTTGGATACTATGTAAGGGTTGATCCCATTTTCAAGTTATGAATAAATTCAGTATTTTCATGTTTATACTATGAGTGTTGACAAACATTCCAGAAGCAAGAAAACAACACAAGCCATGAATGGCCACAAGATATAAATAAAAACTTAAATAAGAGTTAAGTGAAGCCCATAGGCCAAAAGTACATCAATACTGGTACAAGCCAAGAAAGGCCATAAACAAGAACTACAAAAGAAACTACATCTAATCTGCCTTGTCCACGTCCTCCTCCTCATCTTCCCCTAAAACGGAACCGGAGTGAGTGGCACCATAATCATCCCCGGCAGTCTGACCGGGTGGAGAGGTATGATCTAGGTCGAAGATCCTGTCATCCTCCTCCATATCGTCCTCTCCAGCCAAAGCCAACTCCAAAGGAGTAGGAGGATAAGGGCTTGGAAAATCAGAGATGGTGAGAGATCCAGGCATCTTCTCCAACACAACAGCAAGAGCGCCATCCCATCCCTTAGTGTACTGAACTGGGAAGAGGAGCTCGTCATGCTTATCAATCAAGTCCTCGTACTCCTTGGAGTCAAGGTACTCGTCGATAAAGCCATCCTTGCATTTCCTCAAAGACACCAGCTCAGCCTGGGAGTCGGCCAACTCCTTCTCCTTCCTAGCCAATGTGGCCTTCAGCGAGCCCACTCCTCTTGGGACTTCTCAAACTTGCCTTGGTTGGCCTCAGAGGATGAGCGCCAAGCCTTGGCTTGAAAGAGAGCCCCTTGGTAGTTGGAATTAACCTACAAGCAAGTTACAAGTCAAATGCTTAAAACTTGAAATACATAACTACACAGAAAAAAAAAGAGGAAAAAATACTTACAGCAGCCATAGCTTGGGATCCAGCATGCTCCACCCCCTCAATGGTGGAGTTGGAGACAAAATCCTTGTAATCACAAGGAGTCAGAGAGTGATAAGACTACTCCACAGCGTGCTTGGACACTCCCACCACAGTGTCCTTCTTCCTAAGACCCCAGTTGGGGCGCCAAACTGCACTCTTGGCCGATGAAGGCCCCTCCACCTCCTCAGTAAGGTCCACATGGGGCCTTATAAAAGCTGGAACACTGGAAGCACGAGGGTCCTTCCCTCCCAAACGTGCCCTCTTCATCCTTGCTGTCTCCCCATCTTCGGGCTCGTTGGTCTTATTGATAAAGACCGCAGCTGTAAAGAAAAACACAAGGAAAGAAACCGTTGGTATAAGATAATCTTAAATAAACAAAGGAAAATATGAGGTGCGAATTACCTTTATTAGAAACGTTTGAAAGTCCCAAGGACTTAAGTTGGAACTCGTCCAGGAGCACCCAAGCCAATGTGGCATAATCATCCTTTGTGAGCTCAGCATATGCATGGGCCTCCTCATCATTCAGGATGATATTACTAGGGCTACCATCTGAAACCCTACTAAAGGAGCTACGGAAAAGGGTGCCCCAATCCCCTCCTTCCCAAATCAAATACATAAACTCTTCGTTCCATTTTGGGTTATTATCTGGAATGGATTTGGGGTGAAATATGGGGGGAGTGGAAGGACGGTGGTTGATATAAACCCAACCCAAAGTAACGGCTGAACTATTCTTAAACTGGAAAATTTTCCTAAACAAAGCTACAGATAAAGGAAAATTGTTCTTCAAACAAAGAACAATGAAACATATAATGATTCTCCAGGCGTTTGGAGGAAGTTGGCAAGGGTTAATCCCAACATCAGCCAAAAGCCTGGGAATAAACTCATGGAAAGGGAACCTGAGTCCCGCGACAATGGCATCCTTGTAAATGCATAAAGCATCAGGACGCCAATGGCAAGAACGGTCCCCTGGGTCGGCTGGAACTAACCTATAGGGGGACTTAATCCTATACATCTTGTTATAGTCCCTAATTAAGTCAATTTCGTGAAATTTGTTACTACAATCGAATGAATCTAAGTGGGACACAGAAGGATATTCATCACTACGTTCTAAAATCATATCTTGAAGTGACATATGAGGAGAACGAATGATGATACCTCTCTTAGAAGCTTTGTTCATTTTCTGAAGGCGTTGAGCAGCTTTGTCAGACATCTTCAAATCTTCAAACCTTCAAGAGAAATCCCAGAAAAATCTCTAGAAAAATCTTCAAATCTTCAAATCTTCAAAGAAACCCAGAAATCTTCAAGGGATGAAGATGAAAACCCAGAAATCTTCAAGGGATGAAGGTTGAAACCCAGAAATCTTCAAGGGATGAAGATTGATCCCAGAAAAACAAGAACACCACCGAACAAAAACTCGACGGGAATCGCCTTACCACGGAATAAAAGAGAGAAAAGCTAAAGACTAGAGAGAAATTTTAGAAAGTTGAAAGTGAGAAGTGAGAAATGAAATAGAAATCTCACTCTTTTATAAACAAAGTGACTGGGCCGGTTAAGGAAGGGCAACCGTCTATAGCCGGTAAGGCCCATAAAATCCATTTTTGGATTACAAAGGCAAAAGCCCAAATAAATTAAGTCTCAGGCAAAATCGAAGCCCAAATCAAATAAGGCCCATTAAGGCCCAAGGCTGGAAAGATTTAAGTCCAAATTAAAATGGACTAGCTAAGGCCCAAGAAAAAGAATGAATCTTGGAATAAAACCAAGGCAAAAACAAAAATCTGAGGTCGAAAAGAACTTGGATTGAAATCGTCCGACCAAGGTCGAAAATATATGAGAAAACGAGGTCATATTCAACGACCTCACTCCCAAATAAAGCGAAAATATTAAAGATTTAAGGTCAAAAAACCTTAAATCGAGGTCGTAAGACCCAAGTCGAAAATACACGCAAAATTGAGGTCGTATTCGTCGATCTCGCACCAAAATAAGGCACGAAAATTATAAAAATGAGGTCGAAAAGGCCCTTGATTGAACTCGAAGGCTCGAGGTCGAAAATGGCTTAGAAAGTGAGCTCGTATCAATCGACCTACCACCAAAATGAGGTCGAAAGGACCCTTGATTGAGCTCGAAGGTTCGAAGTCGAAAAAGACTTTGAAAATGAGGACAAAGCATTCGACATCACGCCAAAAACGAGGTCGAAAAGATACGGGGTTGAGATCGAACAAACGAGATCGAAAATACATTGGAAATTGAGATCGTATTGTTCGACCTCGTACCAAAATAAAATCCAAGGAATCATAAAATTCTGGTCGAAAATGACCTAGGAAATCCTGGTCGAAAATGACCTAGGAAATCCTGGTCAAAAATGTATAAAATCGAGGTCGAGAAGACCCATGATCGAGGTCGAACGATCCTGCTGGTCGAAAATGACCAGGAAATCGAGGTCGATACAGTCGACCTGGGACCAAAATCGAGGTCGAAACAAAAGTGATCCTGGTCGAATGATCCTAGTCGAAAATGACTAGGAATTCCTGGTCGAATCTTTCGACCTGGGACCATTCCTGGTCGAATTTGAGGTCGAAAAAAGGCTAACTTCTGGTCGAATTCCTAGTCGAAATCCTGGTCGAAATTGTACTATTTCCTGGTCAATTCCTGGTCGAAAATGACCTAATTTGAGGTCAAAAATGCCCTCAAAAAGGGAAAATTTTGGAAAAATGCGCTATAACTTCTACGAAAACCCCGAGGAGGTCTTCCCAGAAGTTGGGGGGCAAATGATATGGTCAGAAAAGTAATTATAGAAATATAATTGACGGTCCAATGAAAAGGCTCAATATTTAATGCCCACATCCCTAATTATTCATTAATTTCGTAATTAATGAATAGGGAAAATATACAGCTCATTAAAAGAGCCCAAATTATGGAAATCTTATCAAAGAAGGATCCGGAATCCCAATTAAAGGCAATTAATGAGTCATAACCTTTATAAACAAGGAAAAGACTTCTCCAACAAGAAATACGATGTTTATCCAATATCAAAAAGGAAACTTAATCGCTAAGACTCCTAAACATACCATAAATACTAGGCTCCAGATGCCTATATATGGTCCCTGGTCCTACAATCAGAACTACGTCTTTGGCTTGATTCTCAATAACGATTTGAGATACGTAGGCATCTTGTGAGGACCGATTTAGTCTCGAAACACAAGTGCAGCCATTAAAGCTCGAAAGCTCATTAAACCTTAGCATTAAATACACAAGCACGTTTTTTAATCCATAACAATTAACTCCAAAATTTAATTTCCATAGATTTACTGAGAATAAAAAGAAAAACAGGTATATTTATTAAACTTTATGTTCTCTTAACTTCAGTTCTTTTTTTTCGACTAGAAATTTAAGATTCAAAGTTGCCGCAAGACCTGTAATAAATTCGTACATGTTCAGTGAATCGGTCTAAATATGACTTATACAACATGTTTATAAGTTAAGAAATATCCTAATTTTAGTGCACGGATAATTTTGAATAAATCAAATTATTTATAAATTAAATTAGGGACATTGCGAGAATCGATAGAAAATAACACGTGATTGGGAATATGCTTTACCGGATTGAGAATAATGACATTAGAAGATGCAACAGGCTCCCCTCCTAAATCGGAGCATGCTAAATCTTTGAGTCAGACAAAGGAACTAGCACAGCTATTCAGAGTTTTCCATACCGCTGCTGACAAACAAAAAAAGGACATCATGTGTTACCGTAAAATCCCATCTGATATCAACGCATGGATGCATGCACACATATATACATAGCGGGTCTAACTTATACCATCCCAAGTTCACACAGGGTGTAGCCTCGGAATGATATGGCATGCCGAGTTCAGAACAAATTTGTGTGCTATCAAAGAAACTAAAGTTTTATTCGAGGTACATGAGAACGCAGTTACGGATCACTTACAACCAAAATATATGTGATCACCACCATCATCGGAGTCTCAAACCGTCAACAAAAAGGCAAACATGACACGATCTATCGTCACCCGAGTGTCTAAACATTTACTAAGAAATGGGTGCTTCCGGTTGCATTTTAGTTGGCTCATACATTTAAAATACAATGCTTATGAGTTCTTATATTTTATTTCAAATAAAATCAGTGTACAATCATAATTGTCAAATTCTAAAAAATCAGCACTTCCACACATTGATAGAAAAAGCCCCGTGCCTCGCACGGGTTATTATGCTAGTTATCACTAATTTTAATAAAGTGATAGACATAAAAATTCGATGTAATATATAAAAGTTCTATGTTTGCGGATGAGAATCTAGCTCAAATTTTAATTTGATTCAGATCTTAGTAAATTATGAATTTCAAATATTTCTCTAAGAAAACAAGTTATATGTATTAGTTATAAAGTGTGATGTATTTTTGAATTTTTTTCCTTTCTACATATATAATTTCGTTTTAAGATTACTTAGGCATATATTAGTTAATTTTTTTTAATATGATGTTATCTTCAAATAATATTTTTTGTTAAAATTACGATAAATTAACTATAATTAGATAAAAATATTAAATAATCAAGTGCTCCTAAATATAAAATTAATGTTATGTAGTAATGAGTTAAACACAATTAATATGCATAAATATGATAGCAATTAATACATGTATATTAAATTATAAAAAAAATTATACATAATAATGAAGTACATAAAGGTAAAATTGTCAATGAACAGAAGTTAATAGGGCAAAAGTGTTCACCGATTAAATTGCTTAACCAACCCATATAACCAGTGTGAAGCACAGCTTCTTTTAATATAATATAATATTTTTTTATAGTAAAAATATTTGTTTAAATTATGTTTTTGTATTAATAATAGAAATATATATGTTATGGAATAAAATCTAGGGTGTATTTAATACATATATTTATTGCTAGGGTTTGGGAGCTTCGAGCTTTAATGGTGGTTGCTCTTGTTGTCGGGGACTAATTCGGTCCTAACAAGATGCCTACGTATCTCTAGTGTTTAGATAATCAAGCCAATAAAAACGTAGTTCTTGGTGTTGCCTTCGGGGCTATGGCGGCAGGGGCACACCAAGGACGTAGTGACTTGTATGTCCTTATTCGAGGATGAAGTCTAAAACGTTGTAGATGACGTATGGAGCTGTGTCCAAAACGTAGTTCTGAGATGAAGGGTCAGACCCTTTATATAGGCGTTTAAAAGCGTAATGGATAAGTATTTATTTCTTTGAAGGATAAGTCTTATCCTTGACAGTGGATAAGTATTGACTTTCTTAAAAGATAAGTCTTATCCTTGACGGTGGATAAGTATTGACTTTCTTGAAGGATAAGTCTTATCCTTGACAGTGGATAAGGATAAATTCTAGATCCTTCCTTGTAGGAGTTGTTTCCAGATCATAACGGACTTGTATTGAAACAAACCCACTTGTATTAGAACAAGCCTGTATTGGACGTCTCATAATACAGGTTGTACTTCTAGCCCAAATATTAATTACGAAATTAATATTTAATTAGAGTTTCGGGCCTTATTAATGGGCCTTATTTATGGACCATCTAGGTTTAATTAATGCAATATTAATTATGTCTTTAGGGTTATTTTTAACCCATATCATTTGCCCCCCAAATTCTATGATAATGCACTAGGATTTCATAGAAGTTATACCGGTCTTTTTCGAGACTTGGGGTATTTTTATCCCTTACCTGGGACTTACTACCCTTTTTTGGGGATTTTAATATACACTAGTGTTTCACGAGTATCATCTTGGTGTAAAGTGTGGAGCGACCTACACATTTACGACGATTTTTCCTTATTCGAGGCTAGCTTGACATTTGCATAAGCCTTTTATGTCTTATACCGTCTTGTTTTGGCTTCAAGCCTTTCATTGAACATATCGAATGATAGGGTTTGGACTGAATGTCTTAGGTTTCTGGGGTTTCAAACCTTCACCCTTACGAGTTCTTACTAATGGCTCCACTCGTAGTGATTCATTCTCAAGTCTATCATATCAAACTTCTCTTGAGCTTGGAATTTTCGCTAATTAACAATAAGCATCTTAAGCTTTCTTTTGTATGTTTATTCCCGCATTGGGCCTTATTGGGCCTTATTATTTGGGATTCGAATTCACTAGGATTTGATAGAAATTATACCGGTCTTTTTCGAGACTTGGGGTCTTTTAATCCCTTACCTGGGACTTACTACCCCTTTTTGGGGATTTTAATATACACTAGTGTTTCACAAGTATCGTCTTGGTGTAAAGTGTGGAGCGACCTACACATTTACGACGATTTTGCCTTATTTGAGGCTAACTTGACATTTGCATAAGCCTTTTATGTCTTATACCGTCTTGTTTTGGCTTCAAGCCTTTCATTGAACATATCGAATGATGGGGTTTGGACTGAATGTCTTAGGTTTCTGGGGTTTCAACCTTTCACCCTTACGAGTTCTTACTGATGGCTGCACTCGTAGTGATTCATTCTCAAGTCTGTCATATCAAACTTCTCCCGAGCTTGAAATTTTTGCTAATTAACAATAGGCATCTTTGGCTTTCTTTTGTATGGTTATTAGCAACATTCACCCTTTGGGGTTCGTTGTATTCAACTCTATTTGTGCAGTTGACATGCATATTTGTATGCTTTCCTTTGCATTCATTTGTAGTTTGTCTTGGCAAAGCTTTGAGGATGTTTCTACTAATCAAAACGAGTTCAACCCTTCATCTACTTTCTAGGAAGCTCGTGATTTTATCGAACCTTATTTCTACTTGTCCCACTAGAGGATCCTTTTAGGATGCAGTAAACATAACAAACTTTTAAGTTTAAGGCATTCCAAGTCCTTGGCACCTCATGCCCTTCGAGGGTTTCTAGCTTATATGAGACTCGTCCAAACACATTCTTGACTTTGTAGGGCCCTTCCTAATTAGGGGCTAATTTTCCTTTTTGTCCAACCCCGGATGCTTCAATCTTTTTGAGAACCAAGTCTCCTTGACGAAAGAACCTTTCTTTAACTCTCAGGTTGTAGTAGAAAGATGTTCGTTTTTGATGTTCCAAGATCTTGGCATTTGCCTCATCTTTGACTTCATCAATTAGATCAAGAGCCAACCTCATGCCTTCTTCGTTCGATTCAGGCTCAAAGACCCCTATTCTTGGGGAGGTTTGAGTAATCTCCACTGGAACCACGGCTTATGCCCCATAGGCTAACAGGAATGGAGTTGCTTCACTAGTAACCTTGTAAGAGGTACGATATGCCCAAAGTATAGGGAGCAACTCGTCTACCCAAGTGTTTCTAGAGCGTTCAACTCTTTTCTTCAGTCCATCCAGGATAATTAGATTGGCAACCTCATCTTGCCCATTTGCTTGAGGATGGGCAACAGAAGTGAAGTGTAACTTGATATCATTCTCGTCACAATACTTCTTGAATTCATCGTTGTTAAACTGAGTTCCATTATCCGTGACCAAGATTCGTGGAATCCCGTATCTACATATTACATTCTCCCAGAACAAATGCATTACTTGCTTGGTGGTTATCTTGGCTAAAGTTTTAGCCTCAATCCACTTGGTGAAGTAGTCGATTGCCACTATCAAGAACTTTCTTTGCGCACTTGCCATTGGAAATGGTCCAAGTATATCCATTCCCCACATGGCGAATGGGATAGGTGAGTTTATGGATGTCATCATCTCTGGTGGTTGCCTAACCACTGGTGCATGCTTTTGGCACCGTTCACATTTCTTTACGTAGCTTTTAGCATCTGCAAGTATGCTTGGCCAATAGAAACCTAGACGAGTGATTTTATGAGCAAGGGCTCTGCCCCCTAAGTGCTGTCCACAAATTCCTTCATGCACTTCCCTTAGGGCCAATTCTGCCTCTTGGGGTCTCAAGCATTTCAGAAAAGAAACAATGAAAAACTTTTTGTATAGGATTCCTTCAATCATGGTATACCTTAGTGCTCTCACATATAACTTTCGTGCTTCTGAAGTGTCATTGGGTAACCACCCAGTTTCCAGATAAGATTTGATGGGATCCATCCAACAGCTGGCAACATCAATGGGTGCTACCAACTTTCCATTGATGCTTGGGGTCTTCAAGACTTGGAAGTATACACTTCCTGCGTAGACAAGGCATCGGCCTTCATGTTCTCTTCCCTTGGAATGTGTTCCACATAGCATTCATCAAACTGCGTCATGATGGCCTTGACAAGCTTTAGGTACTTGGCCATGACTTCATCTCTGGCCTCTAACTCCCCATTTACTTGGGAAACCACTAGCCTCGAGTCTCCACACACTTTCAGAGTTTTAACTCTCAAGGCTCCAGCCAGCCCTAAGCCAGCTATCAGGGCTTCATATTCAGCTTCATTGTTGTCGTTGGGAAGTCCAGCTTTCTTGAAGGATAAGTCTAATCCTTGACAGTGGATAAGGATAAATTCTAGATCCTTCCTTGTAGGAGTTGTTTCCATATCATAACGGACTTGTATTGAAACAAACTCATTTGTATTAGAACAAACCTGTATTGGACGTCTCCTAATACAGGTTGTACTTCTAGCCCAAATATTAATTACGAAATTAATATTTAATTAGAGTTTCAGGCCTTATTAATGGGCCTTATTTATGGACCATCTAGGTTTAATTAATGCAATATTAATTATGTCTTTAGGGTTATTTTTAACCCATATCAATATAGAATATAGTATAATTGTCATTTTTATTAATAAGATATAGTGTTTCATATTTGTTAGAATGTATTAATAATTGAAATATATATAATATTAAGAAGATATATAATTAAAAAAAGACAATATTAATGATTGAAAAATATATTATACTAATTTTTATTTTTAGGCGTGTTATCAAAGGTAATATATTTTCATTAAAAGGTAATGTGTTTTAATTATAAAATATAATCGGCTAGTTACTATATTTTATATTATTTTATTATTATTTTAGAATGTATTAATAATTGAAAGATATATAATATTAAGAAGATATATAAGTAAAAAAATGCAATATTAACTATTGAAATAAATATTTTACTAATATTTACTTTTAGGCGTGTTATCAAAGGTAATATATTTTCATCAAAAGGTAATGTGTTTTAAGATAAGAAAAAATCCAGTGTCATGAATGACTTTCAATAGATAGGCGTATCCATTGAAAGAGTAATTTTGACTAAGAGCAAAATCTCACTTTTTCTGAGAATGTCAATTCTCAGCAAAATCATTTTTACACTGGTTGCATTGCATACAGAAAAACATTTAATCTGATTAATAGTAGTTAAGCATACCTAGCTCACTTACCAATCTTGTGAATGTTGATTCATCAAGTGGCTTGGTAAAAATGTCTGCAAGTTGCTTTTCACTTGGAACAAAATGTAGTTCCATAGTACCATTCATCACATGTTCCCTGATAAAGTGATACTTGATGTCAATGTGCTTGGTTCTTGAGTGTTGTACTGGATTCTCAATTATTGCAATTGCACTAGTGTTGTCACAGAAAATTGGAATTTTATCAACTTTTAGGCCATAGTCAAGTAGTTGATTTTTCATCCAAAGAATCTGTGCACAACAACTTCCAGCTGCAATGTATTCAGTCTCAGCAGTAGAAGTAGAGACTGAATTTTGCTTTTTACTAAACCATGAGACAAGCTTATCTCCTAAAAATTGACAGGTGCCTGGTGTACTTTTTCTGTCAGTTTTGCAACATGCATAGTCTGCATCTGAATAACCAATTAGATCAAAACCAGATTCTCTAGGGTACCAAATGCCAAGGTTTGGTGTTCCCTTGAGATATCTGAAAATTCTCTTAATAGCAATTAAATGAGACTCTCTAGGATTAGCCTGAAATCTAGCACATAGACATGTAGCAAACATAATATCAGGTCTACTAGCTGTCAAATATAGAAGTGAGCCTACCATGCCTCTATAGCTTGTAATGTCTACAGATTTTTCTTTAGTATTCAATTCAAGCTTAGTGGCAGTTGGAATAGGGGTTTTTGCAGGAGAACAATCCATTAAGCCAAATTTCTTTAAAAGATCATAAACATATTTTGTTTGACTTAAAAAGATCCCATCTTTCACTTGCTTAACTTGTAAGCCAAGGAAGTAGGTTAGTTCACCCATCATGCTCATCTCATATTTGTTTTGCATAAGTTTGGCAAACCTTTAGCAAAGTTTCTCATCTGTAGACCCAAATATTATGTCATCTACATAAATTTGGACAAGTATACTAGAGCCATTCACATTTCTAAAGAAAAGAGTTTTATCAACAGTACCTCTTGTGAAGTGATTCTCTAAAAGAAACTGTGATAGTGTGTCATACCAGGATCTAGGTGCTTGCTTCAATCCATATAGTGCCTTGAGCAGGAAATAGACAAATTCTAGATAATTTGGATCTTCAAAACCTGGAGGTTGACTGACATATACCTCCTCCTCCAGTTCCCCATTCAGAAAGGCACTTTTGACATCCATTGATAGACTTTGAACACTTTTTAATTCTATTTGATAGACTTTGAAATTGGCATGGGATGCATAGGCTAGGAATATCCTTATTGCTTCCAATCTAGCAACAAGGGCAAATGTTTCATCATAGTCTATTCCTTCTTCTAGAAAATAGCCCTTAGCAACCAGTCTAGCTTTATTCCTTGTAATTATGCCATTTTCATCCATTTTGTTTCTGAATACCCACTTAGTTCCTATAACACTTTTGTCTTTAGATTTGGGCACCAGCTTCCATACTTTGTTTCTCTCAAATTGGTTTAGCTCTTCCTGCATAGCTAAAACCCAATATGGATCTAGAAGAGCATCCTCAACTTTCTTTGGTTCATCTTGTGAAAGAAAGCTATTGTATAAACATTCATCTTGAGTGGCTCTTCTAGTTTGGACTTTTGAGGTTGGATCACCAATTATTAGTTCAAATGGATGATCCCTAGTCCATTTTCTTTGAGATACAGGCTTTGAAGATGTTGCCTCATTGTCATGAGTGTGATCATGTAGGATTGAGTTTGAAATTTGACTTAGAGAAACTCCCCCTGAGTTTATTGGGTTGGTCATTCTGTTTTGTGATCTTTCAACGGATGCTTCAAAATGACTTTCAACGGATGGGGTATGAAGCATTTCAACGGATGCTTCATTCATCCTTTCAACGGATGGCTCAAGTGATCTATTATTAATTGAGTTGTCCATTGTTGAAGCAGTTACTCTTGGTGGAACTTCTTTATCCTCTTGATCATCATCTTCATCATTGTACAATAGGCCTTCCACCTCATTCTCGAATCTGAGAGTTTCATGAAAACCCTCATCTTTAAGACCTTGAATTCTGGTAACATCAAAAACAACATGTACAGATTCCATAACAATGTTGATTCTGTGATTGTAAACCCTATAGGCTTTTCCAGCTACATATCCCACAAAAGTGGCTTCATCTGCCTTTGACTCAAATTTTCCAAGATTTTCACCTTGATTTCTCAGTACAAAACATTTGCAACCAAAGACATGTAGAAAATCCAATGATGGTTTCCTTCTTTTGAGCAGATGGTATGGAGTTATTCCTCTAGCTTGATTGATCAAAGAGATATTCTGAGTGAAACACGCAGTGTTAACTGCTTCAGCCCAGAAATATGTAGGTAGCTTTGATTCACCTAGCATTGTCCTTGCAGCTTCAATAAGTGTTCTATTTTTCCTTTCCACCACTCCATTTTGTTGTGGTGTCCTAGCTACAAAGAATTCATGAACAATTCCATTCCCCTCACAAAATAGTCTCATTGTTGAATTTTTGAACTCAGTGCCATTGTCACTCCTGATTCTTCTTACTTTATACTCAGGATGATTGATAGCAACCTTGATGTGATTGATTATGATTTCACTGGCCTCATCCTTAGAGTGCAGAAAATAAGTCCATGTAAATTTAGAGAAATCATCTACAATCACAAGGCAGTATTTCTTCTTTAAAATTGATATGACATTGACTGGTCCAAATAAATCCATATGTAACAGCAGTAGAGGTTGCTCAATTGATGATTCTGACTTGCTTCTGAAAGATGCCTTCTTTTGCTTTCCTTTCTGACAAGCATCACAAAGGCCATCCTTGGAAAATTCCAATTGTGGTATGCCTCTTACAAGATCTTTTCTCACCAAGTCATTCATTGATTTGAAGTTCAAATGTGACAGTCTTTTATGCCACATCCAACTTTCATCCTTACTTGCTTTACTGAAAAGACAAGTGATTGAATTTGCACTTGTTGAGTTGAAGTCAGCTATGTACACATTCCCTTAACTGTAGCCTGTCAATACCACATTGTTGTCCTTTTTGCTTGAGACAACACATGCTCCTTGATTGAATGAAACTAAAAAACCTTTATCAAATAGTTGACTGATACTCAACAAATTGTGCTTAAGTCCATCAACTAGTGTTACTTCATCAATGATGACATTTTCTTTTGAAATCAAGCCATATCCCTTAGTATATCCTTTGATGTCATCTCCAAAGGTAATGTTAGAGCCAGCTCTTTCCTTGAACTCAGTGAGCAGGGTGAAATCTCCAGTCATGTGCCTAGAACAGCCACTGTCTAAGTACCATAGATTCCTTCTGTTTCCCCGCACACAACAAAACCAAATCAAGTTGATTTTGGTACCCAAGTTTCCTTGGGTCCTGTCTTGTTAGCTCTCACTTTGTTTCCCTTGTCATTTTGCACCTTCATCACAGGTTGAGTTAAATCGACCTTGACTCTTGGTGTTGGCCTTTGAGACACAACATTTTGAAAGTGTTCAGATGCATAAATGTTTGGTGTTGGCATTTGTGAGTGATGTGCAAACATAGTGCTCAAGTGTGGCATGCTCCATGACATTTGAGGCATAGTAAATGCACTCATATAAGGATTTAAACTGAATGGTGTGTTATGATACATGTTAGATGCATGAGCATTATGTACAGGTATGTTAGGCATAACAGGCATAGGCACATTAGGTACAGGCATTGGCATTTGAACATTTGCATTTTTAACAGCTTTACAGTTGGTAGAAAAATGATTAGCACTTCCACACTTAACACGTGTCTTTGTAGGAGAATATTTGTCAGGTGTGTAATTGTTATGCTTATTAATCCCTATTTTACCATTTCTGTTCCTTTTTTTAACCTCAGCCTTGACCTCTATGTTCTCTAACTTTTCCTTCAATTACTTGTTGGACAAGTGACCTATGTTTACCTTTTCAACATTCTTGGTTTTGCTACTTTCTCCCTGAACAAAATTTTTGCTGGTTGGACCATACTTTTTGTTCAGTTTCTCCAATTTTTCTTTACTGACACTTGTTGTATGTTTCAAAAGATGAGTCTCATCCGTTGAAGAGTTATCTTTTTAATGGATGGTCGTTATCCGTTGAAGCATCGTTAGCTCCTAGATCCTCATAAATGTAATCTAGTTTCTCTTTGTCCTTTTTCATTGATTCCTTGTAGAATGTATCCACACCTTGAACTTTGATTATGTTCGTGGCAACATTCCTGGAATCATTCCATCTTGCAATTACTTCCTGTTCTTTTGCTAACTACACTTTGAGAATTTCTTCTCTTTTCAGTGCAGCTAGTAGTTCATCCTTAGCAATCTGACACTCCGTCCTCATTTTCTCAAACTCAATAATTTGAGTTTCCAAGACAACATTTCTATCACTTAAAAATAGATTAGCATCTTTAATCCTAGTGTTTTCTTTTGTAAGTGACTTAAGAGAAACACACATATGGTACAATTTAGTAGACATATCATTAACGACACTATTGCATTCCTCTGTAGAAATCTCAGTGAGGTTGGTAGTGATTACCTGATTGGTTGATGAACTGGCCTCCTGCTCATTTGAATCAGCCATCAGTGCAAGGTTTACAAACTCAGTATCCTCTTCAGAATCATTCCCACCATCAGCCCAGTCATAGTCCTGAGTTATGAATGCCCTTCCCTTTTGCTTGAGAAGTTCAAAGTATTTCTTCTTATAATCAACAGGCTCAAACTTCCTGTCATTCTTCTCAGCTTTTGGTCTTTTGCATTCGCTGGCAAAGTGTCCTCCCATTCCACAATTGAAACATTTAAATTTGGACCTTTCAACATAGTTCTTGTTTGATTGAAAGTCCTTTCTGAATGGCTTGGTCACCTCAGGGTTTCTCTTGAACTTGAGCTTTGAGAATTTTCTTGACAGAAAAGCTAAATGTTCATCTAGCTCATCCATTTCATCTTGGTTTGAGGGCTCACTTTCTTCAATCATCTTTCCCTTGCATTTTCTTGATTCAATCCTACCTTCACAAGCACTTGGGCTTGGTGTAGCTTCAACAGTTTCTTCATTCATGTCCTCAGCCTTGTTAACACTTGCTACTAAGGCAACAGATCCATTTTTCTTCTGGACCTTATCAATTTCCTCATCCTGCTCCATTTCTAGCTCATATGTCTTTAGAGTTCCATACAGCCGTTCAAGAGTAAAATCCTTGTACTCTTGAGTGTTTCTTAAGGAAACAGTCATAGGCTTCCACTCTTTGGGCAAGGTTCTCAGAAACTTGAGATTTGAGTCCTTAGTTTGATACACTCTCCCATACAACTTTAATCCATTCAACAATTTTTGAAATCTACTAAAAGTATCATTCAAAGATTCTCCACTTTTAAAGTGAAAGTATTTATACTGTTGTATGAGAAGTTGCATCTTGTTTTCTCTGACATGTTCTGTTCCTTCACACAGTGTTTGGACTGTGTCCTAAATTTCCTTAGCTGTAGAGCAGTTAATTACATTGTCAAACATATCAGATTCAAGACCATTGAACAGAATGTTCATAGTCTTTTTGTCTTTGTGTATGGCAATGATGTCCTCAGGAGTCCATTCTGAAGATAACTTTGGAATGGTGCATGGGGTTCCTGCAGGTGCTTGAGCTATTGAGGTGTTTGGTTTCATTGGAACATGAGGACCATGATCGATGCATTCTACATATCCTTCATCCATAGAAATAAGATGTAAATGCATCTTTACTTTCCAGTGAAAGTAATTTTCCTTATCAAGAACTGGTATCTTAACTCCATAATCCTTCTGACCCATGATTCTGATGTCTTTTGATCTTTAAACTTCTTGTATGTTAGAAGCTTACTATAATACCAATTGTTTATCCCATACAATGAATCACGATTATAGAAGGGAGGGGGGGTTGAATACAATCTTTAAAATTTCTTCAGTTCTTTAAACAAAGATAAGGACTAAAATAAAATCAAGAACAGAATGTAAAATAATAACATAAGAATTAAAAATTCAGGTGGATTGATTGTTCCTGTTGCCCAGTAATAAACAATTGTAGAAGCGGGGTTGAATACAATTGTATAAGATTCTCGACTTTAAACACAAATATGAATAATAACAGCTTAATTAATTCTGATATAAAACTGTTAAAAACTCTCTCAAGAAATTCTGATGTTCTTGAGAGCTTCTAGGTTACAAAATACTCGTGTATATGATTGATATAAAATCAAAACCTAAACTGTGTTTATATACTACACAGCTTCTCTATCGATTACAAGATAAGTCCAAATCAATTACAAACATTATTGAAACATATCTTAACCGACAGCTGCATTCCTATTAACTAGGAACCGACAAAATAAACTTCCTTCTTTAACTGGACTCTAAAACAAACTAGAATTAGTAATCCTGATCAGCTTCCAGTCCTGATGATAAATCCTGATCACAGTCCTGATAGTAATCCTGATACTGACACTCATGCAATATTGATGATGTCAGCAATCCTGGTCAGTTTAGTCCAGATCCTGACGATCATTGAATTCTGATCTAACAGTTCCACATGAGAGATTTTATTGAAGAAATCTATGTGATGTTTATGAATAAACACACAGCCGCATACACTGTTTTAGCTTCAACAAATTACAAAGAATTTTGATTTGGCTCTTGAATAACCTAACTGATTTCTTAACATCTAAAACAGTGCTACACTTGGTTATATAACCCAAGTTTACAAGACAAGTTGGACAGCTAATAATACAGAATTTGTAGAGTCCAAAAAGACTTGTTTCTCCATTCTGAGTAGTGGTCCTTTTGTTGGAGGCTGGATTCTTTTGGCTGAATACCCTTTCTAGTAATGTCACTCCCGACCAAAGAAAACAGAATGCTTCTTGTTCTTTTGAGTTTACTAGAAATACTAGTTTCCATGCTCTCATGAATTCTGTCAACCCATGTGCTCTGTCTGAACTGTCCTTTTCACAGTGTCAGGTACAAATAATGAAGATGGCATCCGTTGAGGTTGTTTGAGTAGCATCCGTTGAAGTATTGTGACTCCATCCGTTGAAGCTCAATTTCACTTATGTAAAATTACAAGGCATATACTATTTACAATTAGCCTCCCTATTCTACATATCCGTTGATAGTAAACATGACTTAGAAAACTAATACTTCAACTGCTAACATAGAATTATACAAACATGTTACATAGAGTCTTATCCGTAGATAAGCTACCCTTCAACGAATATTGTATACACGTGCTATCCGTTGAAAGCTACATTTTAACTTATACAATTTTCACTAAGATAGTTTGGTTATTATCAAGAATCAACATAATTCCTAACAATATTATTATTATTTTTTATAAAAAGATTGATCCAAATTACTAAACCTTTTAAAAACTTACATATTTATTCATTTTTACTAGATAATTACATCGGTACGTTTGGATTTTCATTTAAATATCTAACTGTTGTAAATTTGAGGCGTATTAATAGAAATCTTTGTATAGTTACATATAGATTCTTTTTTCCGTATAATACTAGGTAATATTTACAAAATTATATGTATATAAATACTAGCTTAAAACCCGTGCGATGCACGGATTGTTATTAATAATTATTATTTTTATTATTTATGTTTTAATATTTTATTAATATGCATTTGCTAAAAATAACTAATTAGGCATGTTAAACTTTTTTAAATAATTAAAATTATTAAAATAGATTTTAAAATAAATTAATAACTGTTTACCCGTGATATTTTTGGAAAAAGAGGGGTCTTAGTAAGAAAAAAATAGAAAAAGTAACATGTTTTCGTTGAATTTTAAAATATAAAAGTAATGATTTGTCCGTGATATTTTTGAGAAAAGAAGGGTTTTAGTAAGAAAAATAGAAAAGGTGACATGTTTTAGTTGAAAAAAGGTAATTGTCAATTAAAATTATTAAAATTGATTTTAAAGTAAATAAGTACGGGTTTGTCCGTGATATATTTGGAAAAGGAGATATTTTAGTAAGGAAAATAGAAAATATAACATGTTTTAGCTGAAAAAGGCAATTGCCCGTGATTTTTCTAGAAAAAGAGGGGAAAGGTAATTGTCAATTAAAAGTATTAAAATAGATTTTAAAATAAACTAGCTTATAACCCGTGCGAAGCACGGGCTTCTTTTAATATAATATAATATTTTTTATATTATTTTTTGTATTAATAATAGAAATATATATAATATAGTATAATTGACATTTTTATTAAGAAGACACAGTGTTTGATATTTTTTGGGATGTATTAATAATTGAAACATATATAATTAGAAAAAGGCAACATTAATAATAAAAAGATATACTATACTAATTTTTATTTTTAGGCATGTTTCTAAAAGCTACTATATTTTCATTAAAATCAATATACTTGTTTAAAGGAGAAGACGGAGGCGGTGAGGTGGCGCCTCTAGAATCGCTCCGTTCTATTTTTCTAATTTTCTCAATTTTTCACAATTTTTAATTTTAATAATTACAACTTCCTTTATTATTTTCGATTTTGTAGAAAGGAAATTGAAAATTACACTTTTATTATTTTCAAACTTGATAGAACTTTCTTTTATTATTTTTAAACTTGATAGAACTTTTTTTGATTTAGAAAATAACAACTTCCTTATTATTTTCGAATTTGTAGGACTTGATAGAACTTTCTTTGATTTAGAAAATTACAACTTCCTTATTATTTTCGAATTTGTAGGCTTGATAGAACTTTCTTTTATTATTTTCAAACTTGATAGAACTTTCTTTGATTTAGAAAATTACAACTTCCTTATTATTTTCGAATTTGTAGGACTTGATAGAACTTTCTTTGATTTAGAAAATTACAACTTCCTTATTATTTTCGAATTTGTAGGACTTGATAGAACTTTCTTTGATTTAGAAAATTACAACTTCCTTATTATTTTCGAATTTGTAGGCTTGATAGAACTTTCTTTTATTATTTTCAAACTTGATAGAACTTTCTTTGATTTAGAAAATTACAAATTCCTTATTATTTTCGAATTTGTAGGCTTGATAGAACTTTCTTTAATTATTTTCAAACTTGATAGAACTTTCTTTGATTTAGAAAATTACAACTTCCTTATTATTTTCGAATTTGTAGGACTTGATAGAACTTTCTTTTATTTAGAAATGTTAGATATAATTGCTGATGTTTGTTTAATCAGTGTTTAAGTAACAGGTACTGTTCAGAGTTTAGTCTGAAGTATTTATCAGAGTTTACATGGAAGCCGGTCATAGTTTGTTAAAGTCTGACAGGGTGAAAGTTGACTTAGCTGTCGGTGCATATCATGATGATTCTAGAAGCAATATATTCTGAAGATGGAAAGAAGCAGAATATATTGATACAGCTAAGGAGACTGGACAGAGGACTGAAGCAATTCTAATTGATTACAAATTGTATAGCTGATTTGTAGGAGTATCAATTAGAGATTGATTGTAACTGTGTACTATATAAACACAGATAGGTTATCCCTAGAAGGGATGCGATTATTGAAAATATTATTCTTGTAACCTAGTAGCTCTTTGTGATTCATTAACATCATAAAGAGAGAAACTGTTAATATAATTACAGTTTGTTGATTTATAAAAAGTGTTCTTGATTGTTATTCTCATACATACTTGATTATATTGTGTATTCGGCCTAACAATTGGTATCAGAGCCTAGGCTGTTTAATATATACAGTTTTACGATTCAAACACAGTAATAATCATGTCTGAAGAAAATCAAGCTCCTCCCAAGGTTGAACAGGTTAAACCTAATTCTGTGAGTCAATATGAAACAATCAGGGTTCCAATTCTCAGGCCAGTGGAGTATCCAATTTGGAAGGTGAAGATGACCATGTTTCTGGAGGCTACAGATCCAGAATACCTTGACAGAATATATGATGGTCCTCATATGCCGACTAAATTGTCTCCTGTTGTTGATGGTCAAGAACAAAAGACTGTTCCAAAGGAAAAGAAAGATATGACTCCTGAGGACATCTCATCAATTGCAAAAGATGCAAAGGTTAGACATCTTCTCCACAGTGCATTAGATAATGTTATGTCTAACAGAGTAATTGGTTGCAAAACTACAAAAGAAATCTGGGATGCTTTGGAAGTCAGGTGTCAAGGAACCACTGCTATAAAGAAGAACAGGAAAACAATACTCACTCAGGAGTATGAGCACTTTGATTCAAGAGCCAATGAAACCTTGACTGAGACATATGATAGATTCTGTAAACTGCTGAATGATTTATCTCTAGTTGATAAAGAATATGATCTTGAAGAATCAAATCTCAAATTTCTCTTATCTTTACCTGAAAGATGGGATTTGAAGACAACAACTATAAGAGATAATTACGAACTTGCTGAAACTGAACTTGATGAGATTTATGGGTTACTGAAAACTCATGAATTCGAAATAGAACAAAGAAACAGAAGATCAAGCAAGAAGACAAAATCTGTTGCTCTCAAAGTTGAAGAGAAGCCCATCAAGAAGGAATCATCAAGGAAGAAAGCCAAAGGAAAGGCTTTAGTCATTAAATCTGAAAGTGAGTCATCAAACTCTGATGATGACTCAAACTCTGATGAAGCTTCTGACTCTGAGGATGATGAAGAACAGATGATGCAAATGGCTGCATTGATGGTGAAGACCTTCAAGAAGATGGGATTCAAGAACTTTAAGAAAGGAAAGAGATTCTCAAGGAAAGATTCAAACTCTGAAAGGAAAGGTTTTAGAAAGTCTGATGGAAGGGAGACCAAGTCTGGCAAGAAGGATAAATCTGAAATCCAGTGCTACAAGTGTAAGGAGATGGGTCACTATGCTCCAGAGTGCAAGAAAGGCAAATCTGAAAAAGCACTCATCTCTAAAGGCAAAGACTGGGCAGATACTTCAGACTCTGATGAAGGAGTAAATTATGCTCTTATGGCAACTATCAAAGATGAGACTGAATCATCTGAAAATAAGGTACCCCTAACTACTTATGCTTATGATACTGATAATATATCTAAGTTAAGAGTATATCTGAAAAGCGTACATGTTAGTTATAGGGATCAGACTTTAGAGAATGAGAGAATTAAATCTGAGAATCTTAGCCTTAAAGATAGAAACAAGTTTCTTGAAGGAGAACTCGAAAATATGAAGCAGATTCAAAAAGAAAGAGATGATGCTGTTTATGTGGAACAGGAGTTGCTCAAAAGATATAGGCAACTAGAATCTGATCTAGAAAAAGAAAGAAAAATAATCAAGACTTGGACAAACTCTGGAAGAGACACTCATCAAGTGTTTCAAACAGATTCTGTAGGTTTAGGTTATTGTGAAAATGATGAACTTAGGTTTAAAGACAAGGTTAAGGTTAAACCACAACTTAAACCTGTGAAATTTGTTCCAGAGTCCAATAAGTTAAAATCTGTTGTAGTAAGAGAAGCTGATATGGAATCAGATGAAACCTGTGAAAGACAGGAAAATATTATAACAGAAAATCTAATGGAAGTAGAAGCTGTTAGAAAACCAATAAAAGTCTGTGAAAAACAGGTTAATGTTGGATTAATGACAGGAAAACAGTTCAATCATAAGCTAAAAGAGGTAAAGTCTGCCATGAAACCAAAAGGGTCCAAGAAGAATAGGAATGGGAAGATAGGCATAAATAAAAGAAATAATCATTTGCCTACTGCTGCTGCTCCAAGGAAAACATGTTATAATTGTGGTAGTTCTAACCATCTTGCTAGATTTTGCAATAAGAACAAAGATATTAATTCTTTACCTTCTACATCAGGAGTAAAGAATGATTATGTAAGGGTTAAACCACAGACTTTATGCACACATTGTGGGAGCGCTTGGCATTCTATTTATACTTGTAAGAGTTATCATGCTATTTATCATAACTATTATGAGCCAAAGCCCAACTTGAAGTGGGTTAGGGCAAACTCTGCAAGTGTAAAGTCTGACAATGTTAGTTTAAACTCTGTTGATAGTGATTCCGCTGCAAAAGCTAACACTGTTAAGAAAGACAAAGGATCCAAGCAAGTCTGGGTCCTTAAAACTAACACTTAGTGTTTGTTTGTGATTACAGGGCATAAAAGAGAGCACCCTTATCTTGGACAGTGGATGCTCAGGACACATGACTGGAAATAAAGCCCTGCTATCAGATTTTGAGGAGAAAGCTGGCCCAAAGGTATCCTATGGAGATGGCAACATAGGACGTACTATGGGATATGGCAATATCAATCTTGGAAGTGTCATCATCACAAATGTAGCTCTAGTCTCAGGACTCAAGCATAATCTGCTATCTGTGAGTCAAATCTGTGATAGAGGAAACCATGTAGATTTTCATACTGAACACTGTGAAGTTATCAGTAAATCTACTGGAAAAGTTGTTCTAGTTGGACACAGGCACAACAACATTTATGAAGCAAGTTTGGTAACAAACTCTGAAGGAAAAACAGTGTGTCTGACTGCAAGAATGTCAAATGAAGAGAGTTGGAACTGGCATAAGAAGCTCTCTCATCTCAACTTGAACAACATCAATGAGCTGATAAGAAAGGATCTTGTAAGGGGACTTCCAAAATCAATACTCAGTCTAGATGGCCTATGTGATTCTTGTCAAAAGGCTAAGCAAAGGAAGTCATCTTTCAAGAGCAAATCTGAATCTTCAGTAGTGGAACCTTATCATCTTCTACATGTTGATCTCTTTGGACCAGTGAATGTGATGTCTATGGGCAGAAAGAAATATGCTCTAGTAATTGTTGATGAATATACCAGATATACATGGGTGTATTTCTTATCAAAGAAGGATGAAACTGCTCAAACTCTGATGGATCATGTAAATCTACTGGACAAAGGATCACAGCACAAAGTGAAAATTATAAGGAGTGATAATGGAACTGAATTCAGAAACTCAATCGTGGAAGCTTTCTGCAAGGAAAGAGGAGTGAAACAAGAATTTTCTGCACCTGGCACACCACAGCAGAATGGTGTAGTTGAAAGAAAGAACAGAACTTTAATTGAAGCAGCCAGAACTATGCTTGACGAAACAAAATTGCCAACTTATTTCTAGGCAGAAGCTGTTCAAACTGTGTGTTTTACTCAAAATGCTACACTGATCAACAAGCATGGGAAAACACCATATGAGATGGTGAAAAATAAGAAGCCAAATTTGAAGTATTTTCATATATTTGGATGCAAATGCTTTGTGTTGAAGACTCATCCTGAACAGTTGACTAAGTTCGAGTTAAAAGCTGATGAAGGAATCTTTGTTGGCTATCCAGTGTCAACAAAAGCATTCAGAGTTTACAATCTGAGAACTAAAGTGATCATGGAATCCATACATGTGTCATTTGATGACAAGAAAATAACTGGACTTGATGACTTAGATGAATATGATCAACTGCGCTTTGAAAATGAAGGTTTATTTTCTGATGATGTAAACTCTGATGAAGCAGTACCGACAAACTCTGATGAAGTGGTTCTGACAAACTCTGACGAAGCATACTCTGAACCTTTACTGGTAAATACTGGAGAAACTGAAAAATCTCAAATTGAACAAAATAGAGAACCAGTTGAGGGGGAGCGTGAAGAAGCTCAACAAGACACAGAAAATGAGTCAGTTGAGGAAACTGATTCAAACTCTGACAGTTTAAACTCTGAGCCATCCAATTCAGGGGGAGCCTCAGATGTTGCAGAAAGTCAACATATGAATCAGGAGAGCATGGATCAAGGGGGAGGATCAAATAATGATGCAGGAAACCACTTACCAACAGCAAGAAAGTGGACACAGGCACACACACCTGATCTCATAATTGGAGATCCTGATGCTAGTATGAAAACTAGAAGTGCAACAAATAATGAGTGTCTGTATCATGCTTTCTTGTCTCAAACAGAACCAAAGAAAGTGGAGGAAGCTCTTCAAGATGCTAATTGGATTACAGCAATGCAAAAAGAGTTAAATGAATTTGAAAGAAATGAAGTCTGGACACTTGTACCTAGACCAAAGAATAGATCAATTGTAGGTACAAAGTGGGTTTTCAGAAACAAGACTGACAGTGAAGGTGTGATTACAAGAAACAAGGCTAGACTTGTGGCTAAAGGTTATTCACAACAGGAAGGAATTGACTATGATGAAACCTTTGCTCCAGTTGCAAGATTGGAGGCCATAAGAATTTTTCTGGCCTATGCTGCACACAAGAAGTTTAAAGTCTTTCAGATGGATGTGAAAAGTGCTTTTCTCAATGGAAAGCTTGAAGAAGAAGTGTTTGTTGAACAACCACCAGGATTTGTAGATTCCAAACATCCAGATTATGTCTACAGGCTTGATAAGGCATTGTATGGACTAAAGCAGGCACCTAGAGCATGGTATGAAACTCTTGCTCAATTTCTTTTAGAAAGTGGGTTCACAAGAGGTACAATTGATAAAACTTTGTTTTATTTTAATACTGGTGATGATTTGCTTTTAGTTCAAATTTATGTAGATGATATTATTTTTGGATCTACTAATGACAAACTTTGTAAGAAGTTTGCAAAGCTTATGCAATCCAGGTATCAAATGAGCATGATGGGAGAGCTTAGTTATTTTCTAGGCTTACAGGTCAAGCAAACAGATGATGGGATTTTTACTAATCAAGCAAAGTATACCAGAAATCTTCTAAAGAAATTTGGTATGCTTGATAGTTCATCTGCTTCAACTCCCATGGCTACTGCAACAAAGCTAGACAAAGACACAGGTGCTACAGTGAATATGACAACCTATAGAGGCATGATAGGGTCTCTACTGTATCTCACAGCAAGTAGACCTGATATCATGTATGCCACATGTCTTTGTGCAAGATTTCAAGCAGATCCCAGAGAGCCTCATCTAACAGCTGTAAAAAGGATTTTCAAATATCTCAAAGGAACCATAACCTTGGGTTTGTGGTATCCTAGAGAATCAGAGTTTAAGCTAATTGGTTACTCTGATGCAGATTTTGCAGGCTGTAAGATAGACAGAAAAAGTACAAGTGGAAGCTGTCAATTCTTAGGTGACAGATTGGTTTCTTGGTATAGCAAGAAACAGAAATCAATTTCTACATCCACTGCAGAAGCAGAGTATATAGCTGCTGGTAGCTGTTGTGCACAGATTCTGTGGATGAAGAATCAGTTGCTGGATTATGGGTTAAGGTACTCTAAAATACCTATTTACTGTGATAACCAAAGTGCTATTGCTATGACAGGTAACCCAGTACAGCATTCCATGACCAAGCACATCAGCATAAGGTATCATTTTATCAGGGAACATGTGGAAGAAGGAGATATTGAGCTTCATTTTGTGTCTACAGACCAACAACTTGCAGATATCTTCACCAAACCTTTGAGTGAAGCTACTTTTACAAGATTGGTAAATGAACTTGGAATGATCTCTGGTTTTGACTAGAGATACGGGTTAGACTCAAAAACTATACATATTTGCTCATGATTCCTTGCATGTATTAACTGTTATGAGTACCAGTGCCATAAACTCTGAAAGTAAACTCTGATGCTAAACTCTGTTAGTCATAAAGTGTTGGTCATACTCTGATAGTTAAAGTCTAATGCTATACTCTGTTTGTAATTGTGTCTGAAACATATGGACCAATGAAGAAATTTGTATGAAGCATAATTCTCAGTAAGTAATTGTGAATCCTTAAGAGTTGTATAGATTCTGATCTCAAATATGTGCAGTAAGTTAACACAGCATGATACTGTCTCTGTATTTATAGCATCTCTTAGTTTATTCATCCTATACACTGAATCTGTATTAGCTGTTTGCATTTTCTCTCATAAATTAATTACATTAACTGATGAAAAGTCTAAACTCTGATTATTAATTGTAAATAATTCACCCTCAAATCAAAAGATGCCAAAAAGAGCACAAATTCCTTTGAGATCATGTTGTGCCTAGGAAGATCCAGGAACTTATTGTATGAAATAAGGGCTAAAATCTTTGATTTTTGGTGACTAGTGCCAACCACTGATTACTGGAAAAATTAAAATATATATATATATATATATATATATATATATATATATATATATATATATATATATAAAGGGGGTGAAGAATAAAAGATATATTCAAATGAAAGGATATCAAAATACAGAGTTTAGATATAAAAATCAGATTTTATGTTTTACATGAGAGTTTAGGCAAACAGTTTTTACTGCTTAAGTTTGTGGATTTTATGCACTTTGAGATGATCTAAATATTGATTTCGGTAAACTCTGCTATAGCACACACAATTATTCACATCTGTACAGTTTGAGAAAAGAGTTTATTGACAAAGAAGGACAAATGGTACACACTGATGTATTGTGTGAAATACGCCGAGGTAATTTAATTTTAATCTCTGATGATTAAAATAAATTTTGTTGGTTTCAGACATTTTATAATTTTGAGATTAGACATTTGTTTAGAAATTCGAAAGAGTATGAGTACAAACGGTTCATATTTGTATTAAACAGAGGAGAGAGAGGTTGAGTGTTTTGAAGAGTGGGAAAAGCGGTAATTATGGCTATTTTTACTGCGCGTGTGTATTGGAAGTTGTTATATACAGCTGTCAGCGTATACATGTTTGACATATGTCCCACTCACACATTTTTCAAAGACGCCTGCTGTGTGTAGTAATGATTAAAACGATTCAGTTTTAATTTTCACTGTTATTATTTAAACTTACTACACATAAACGGTTCACTCTTTTACACACTTCATCTTTTCATAAGTTTCTACTCACAAACACTGTATCAAACACTTTCACTGCATACATTCTATAATTTTCTCTGTCTTTCTTCTAAACTTTTCTAATGGCTACTACAATGTTTACTGCTTCTGGGTTAGAATTTGTTCCTAATAACTATGCTGCTCCTTTGGCGAATGAGAACGCACCGGAGGCGTTTCATTTGATTCAGAGTTTCTTGTCAAACTCTGATGTTGGAACTGCTCTCACCGCACCATTGAAGCTGTCTGCATCTCAAATAAGGACTTTTTGGCAGACAGGTACTTATGATAATGGAGGAGAGTCTGGGTCTCCATCCATAATCTTTGAATTTCAAGAAGAAGAGTTTATAGTTACTCCAACAATTGTTCGTGATGCTCTGGGCCTTGAGGACTTTAATGCTTTAACAATCTCTGTTGGAGATTCTGAGTTAGTTCGAATGATGAGGGAAAAAGGCTACTCTGGACCACTGACAAAGCCTGGTCAGTTGAAGCGACCGCTCTTGAGAAAGGAATGGAGTTTCTTTTTCGACTGCATAACAAGGGCGTTCGGGAAGAAGTGCACGAATTGGGATGCGATTCCCACTGATAGTCTGCAAATCGGGTATTCTCTTCTTTATGGAGGTAATTTTGATGTTGCTAGACTAGTTCTAAATAATATAGGTGAGAAAATGACTGAAAACAGAGGTGTAGTCTATTTTGCAAGATTTTGTCAATTAATATTCTCTGAATGTGTTTCTGAAGTAGAGATAGCTGAGAATGATGTGATTCCATGTTTTAAATTACATAAACGCATATTCTCTGATTTAACTAATAAGGATAACAAGAAAGGGGATGTCGGTGTCTTGTTGCTACCTGATTCTGTGCAACAATTCCTGATCAACTCACAACAACAACAACTAGCAAATGCTGAAGCTGGACCTTCTGTGTCTCCATCACAGAGGTCAAAGAAGTCAAAGGTAAGAGCTGTTAAGTCTGCTAGAATGCATCCATCAAATGCTGAAGCTGGGGTATCAAATACTGATGATATGCCTCAGAAGAAAAGGTTAAAGAAAAGAAGGGCCAACAGGGCAAAGTCTGATGCTGCTAATGAGGAGAGTGAAACTGATGATGAAACTCTTCATCAGAGAAAAAGGAGATTAGTAGCAGCACATCTCTTTGGTGCAGAGAATATTTCTTCAACAGTTGCTGAAAATCTTGAAGTTGAGTTACAGGAGGATGAAGCTGTCAATATGGACAGAGTTTCTATGGAGAATGTAGCTCCTGAAGTTGTTCTTCAAGAGGAGATTTTTGATACTCCTGTGCCTACTGAGGACAGAGTAAATGCTGATGCTGGCATGATGAATTTTGAGAAAGAAGCTCCTACATCAAAGACTGATGATGTAGTTGAGGAAGATGCTGATCATTCTGACAGCAGAGTTTTTGAAAAACTGGATTTCTTTTTGTTGGTGGAGATATTCCAGATGCACATCCTACTATCAGTACCTGTGATACTGAGGATGTAGAAGCTGATCAAGCCACCTTAGTGATTGAAGACTCTGTGGGTTCTCACACAGAGGTTCTTTCAGTAAATAATGCTAATTCTGAACAAGGTGAGGAAGTTGATCAGAGTTTGGAGGATATAGCAGAGAATGTACAAGAGGCTGCTGACAAGCTAATCTCTGAGGATATTATTCTTGAAGCTCTACGACAATCTGTTGTTGAGGTTGTAACAAAAGAAACAGAGTTAATGCAAACTGCAAACTCTGAGATTCCAGAACCTGTTGCAGAGAAAGTTATTGATGAAGCTGCACAGGGTAATTTTGAAACTATTGCTGAGAATGTTCCTGCAGAGAATACAGCAGAGAATGATAATGATGATGATAGTTCTGCTCATTCACAAGAGGAGTTATCTGATAGTCGAGCAAACTCTGATGAGCAAAGAGAGGTCAATCGAGCTACGGCTGAGCATTATCAGGATATGTACTACAATAGATGGGCTGCTACAGATTGTATCTTTTCAGCACAGAGGGCTGCTGATTTTCTTGGTGATTCTGTGAAGACAATTTCAAATCCTGATATTCTTACAAGTCTAAAGGCCACTATGATTCAAATTAAATCTCTCCACAACAGATTTGATGAGTCTCATAAGGAGGTCACTTCTTTGAGGAATGAGGTTGGTCTGAGAGATCTTACTCTGAAGAATGATAGATCTTACTACAATTCTATGTTCAAGAAGCAAGCTAAGGACTCTGATGAAATTCAGAAGAGGCTTGGGAAAGTTGAGGACAACCAGACTGCTATGTCTGCCCAACTGACTTCAATTTCTACTGCAATTGAGTTGTTGACATCAGTACTACTTTCTGATGATGTCAAAAAGGGGGAGAGTGTACCAAGTGACAAATGCAAAGACACTCAAACTCTGAGACGGAGGGATGATGGTAGTGATGGTGGAAACAAGGGAGATGGAAAGAGTTTAAGATTAAATTCTGATAGAAGACTACCAAGAAGATCAAACTCTGATAGAAGATCAAACTGTTGCCCAGTAATAATCTATTGTAGAAGGGGGGTTGAATACAATAGAGTAAGATAATCGACTTCTTAATGTATATATCACAAATATGAAAAGAAAGATAACAGCTTTATTAAATCTGATATAAAACTGTTACAAACTCTCTCAAGAAATTCTGATGTTCTTGAGAGCTGCTAGTTTACAAAAACTCTCTCAAGAAATTCTGTTCTTAAGAGCTTCTCTTCGATTATGTTCTCTCTCGAATGAATTCATAAATCGAAACCAAGACTGTGTTTATATAGTACACACAGCTTCTCTATTAATAACAAGATAAGTCCTGATCAATAACAAAGATAGAAACCTATCCTTAATCGATAGCTACATTCTACAAACCAGGAACAAATAGAATAAACTTCCATGTTTATCTAGACTCCAAATATAACTCGAAGTAGGAATCCTGATCAGCTTCAAGTTCTGATGATCAATCCTGATCATAGTCTGAGTAGGAATCCTGATGATCAATAAGATACTGACGCTTGATCAAATACTGATGACCATGCAATACTGATGACGTCAGCAATCCTGATCAGTTGAGTCTAGCTTCTGACGATCATTGAATTCTGATCTAACAATCTCCCCCAATCTCATACTTTGTGAAATAAAGTATAGATTCCAAATATTCAATGATGTCAAAAACATGTATCAAAATGTACGAGTATCTTCATAAACAACTTATCTGTTTAAGCTTTGTGATAGAACAGATTCATCTTCAAGAAGTTGGATAATAAACTTTCTTCTTTTTCTTCAAGAATTTGAATCAGTCTTTCCTTAAGATTTCTGAGTTCTTCATCTTCCTCATTAATCTGGTAGATAGCTGCTCTGAGATTCTGTATGGAGCTTTTCTGTAGACTGTGCTCTTCAAGCAAAAGATAAGCAATTTCCTTCCCATCAGGATTGAGAGTAAGTTGAGTCATACCAAAAGTTACTTCTTTAACAGCAGTACCTCTTTGCATTTCCACATCCTGACCTCTTTGATTTAAGTACATGGGAATATAATTACCATCGAAATTACTGTTTCCATCCAGTCTTCTTCTTATAGTTGACAAAATCATGTCAGCCCATACTTTGTACACTTGGTTCTTCCATCTTAACAGATAGTGAACATATTTCAGTTCCTGTGTAGTTTTCATCAGCAGATCTTGAATAGATAGAATCTTCACACTACCATCTTTCATGAAGTACAGAAGCTTTTCTTTCTTTTCAAAACCATCATGACAATCTATAACTATATCAACAGCTAATAAATTGTTCAGATTTTCAGAAGTTAAAGTACCTCCAATTTCAGTTAAGGAGTAAGGATCAACATAAGTCATGTTTAGAAATTCAGCATCCCTGTGTCCAATACCTCCTCTTGTGTAACTTGACATTTGCTTCAGATTCGAAAACATCTTTAACCAGAGTGTTTTTGATCTAGCCATATCAGATAAATCAACAACACTTGAAGCACTTGTAATAATTCCACCAGTCTGAAAATTGATAGGTGTATCACACTTCAGTGTACTTATGTGTTCCCACTTCTTGTCTTTCTCCTTTTCATGAGTGTAGCTTCTTTCAAGTAAAGATTCTTGCCTGCTTGTATTTCTCCATTGTCTTTCCTTTGAAACTTTAAGCCTTTGTAGATAGAGATTGAAATCTTCATATGTTCTTTTTGTAATATCTCTTCTTCTGGCTTCTTCTTCTTCATCTACTTCTTTGTTATGATAATCAACAACAGTAGATAAGATTATCAAATCAACCTCTTGCAGAATTTCAGATTCGTCAGGATCTTGAATATTGTCAGGATTAGAATCTTCAATTTGATTTGTATTGCTGAGAGTTGATTTACTTGTTTTTCTTCTCAATTCAGGTTCTTCTTCAACAAATTCCTTGTCTTCTTTCTCCATGATATCCTTGATAACAGGATCTGTTAGATTTTGTGAAGCTTCAGGAATTTCTTCAATTCTTAACCCTCTAGACCTTGTCTGTCTAGGTACTGTTTGAGTTGAAGAACCTCTTTTACTTCTTCTAGCACCTCTCCTACCTCTGCTTCCTCTACCTCTAGCAGGAGCAGTATAGCTTTCCATTGTCTCTCTTTGTAGTCTCAAGAATTCTTCATGTGAGAGATCTGGATATTCTTCACTTGCTGTAGAGAGTGCTTTTCTTGCATATAATTGTTGAACTCTTTTATCAGTGTGATATAGAGTAACAATTCTGCCATCTTTTGTAGAAAACTTCTGGAATAAATTTGATGCATCTTCAGGATTATCAATAATTACATCTTCATCACCTTCAGGAATTGTAGCAAGAATGTGTCCATGACCAGGTGTCAGAATTTGATCTTCCGTCAGGATCTGAGATTGCACCAATGTTCTTACTGTCTTAACTCCAGAATCAGAAACATGAGTTGACTGCGTTGTTTGACTTTGAGAAGTTTGGATTGTCTTCATAACAACAGCATCAGAGGTTTCTCCTTGTATCACTTTGTCACCACCATCATCTCCAGTATCATCGTCATTATTTCTTAATACTAGATCAGGTGTACATTTTGTCTAAATAACCTTCTCCCCCTTTTTGACATCAGGATTTGACAATAATTGCAAAATTAAGGAAAGAGAGGCTTGAATTTCAGTTACCTTAGTATCCAGAGAATCAATTCTTTGATTGATTGAGGTTTGTTCTGAAACAACAGATTTCACTTGGGATTCCACTACCCTTAGTTGTAAAGTAGTAGGCACCTTTGTAAAATTATTAAAGATATCAGTCCTCACTTTTTCAGTTGAGCCCTTGATAGAATCAATCTCACTTTTCAGGCTTTTGGATAACAGAGTAGTAGCCTTCAGATGATTCTTCAAGTCTTGATTCTCTATAGATTTCACTGCATTATAGGCATGTTCAATAGCAGAAGAAAAACTGATAGATTCATCAGATTGGTGCCATGAATTGTTCCATTCATTCTGTCTAAATGCCTCTGCAGGATCAAAGGAAGGAGTAGAAAAATCTTGTCTCTGATCTTTCCCAGTGGAAGCATTGCTAGCCATATATGTACTGGATGAACCAAAATTAGTTCCAAGACTAATTTTGAGTGCTGTAGCAAGCTGTTCCTTCTCTTTTTGATTCTCATTATCATCATCACTATCATCATCAGAACTATCATCATCAGTATCAGGAGTAATATCAGGATCAGGAATAGCAATACCTTTCAGTTTATCCTGTGGTTCTGAGATAGGATGATCCAGTGGTCTTGAACGAAGTGGCTGTATCAAAATAGGTTCATTATCAGGAGCACCACTAGCGTCAGGATGAACATCGTCAGGATTTGATATGCGTGCATCAGTATTTGCTACCAATGGTTCTTGTGGAGCTTGAGGTTCAGAAGCTGCTTCAACACTTTGAGTTAAAGGTTCTTGTGTGCTTCCCTCATTGACAATGTTCGCGACCAATCTTTCAACAGAAGCTGTAGCTTTGCCTGCATCTTCACTTTGAGAAGATGGTTCTTGTGTAGCTGGAATGTTGATGTCTTCATTCTCCCTTTGAGAAAATGGTTCTTGTGTGACCATTCCACTAGCTAAGCCTTCACCCAAACTTTGATTGAGTGGTTCTTGTGTGGCAGGATCAACAGTAGCTGCTGAATTACTCTGAAATTCAGGTTCTTGTGGGCTTGATCCTTTCAGCTTCTTCTGTCTCTGATAGACTAACTCTTCTGCATTCCTCTTTTTCTTTGATGTAGGTGTAAGACCAACCAAGGAAGCAGTTGTAGAAACCTTCTCCCAAGAAGTTTCTTTAATCTGAGATGGAGAGGCTGGAGAGTCTGATATAGAGACAACTTTTGTTGTTGCATCAGGAATACTAACATCAGGATTTGCTAGAGCATCAGGAGTAGATGACTCATCAGGATTTGATGTCTGAATATCAGTATCCTTCATTTGCACTGTCAAAGGAATATGATACCTGCTCGTTGATAATTTCCTTGTCTTTTGTGGTTTTGATAAAGGTACCACAGCTTTAGTAGCAGTATCAGCAACTTCCTTGTTCACATTCATCACAGAGGATATAGGTAAGTCATCCTCTAAATCACTTTCATCAATCAACCTTAACTTCCTTTTCACAGGAACATTCTTAACAACCTTATCAGCTTTCTTCACCAGGACCCCTTGTACACCCCCTTGTATCTTCTTTTTAGTGAGTGGTGTAGAGGAAAAATCCTTTGAACCTGATTGCCTTCCAGACACATCAGTTCTAGCTGATTTCTTTGATTTTACAACTAAAGTCTTTTGAGAGACAGTAGAGGTGGTTGTGAACTGTTTAGACTGTTTAGGTTGCATGCTTGTGTCAGGAACAAGGTGGGTTGGACCTTGCCCCATAGCATTAGAAAGTAGTCCATAACGAGTAGGCATTTTCTGATGTAAGAAAAACCTAACCTCATCAGGAATAAAAGCATTTCCTATGAAACCATTTGCCTTATCACTGTTGACTAAGGACTTAATATTATTCTCAGTAATTCTACAGATTGGTAGAACTACATCATCCTCAAAAACAACATTAGGACATAAGTGATTAAATATCAACTGTAAAAATCTAAGAAAACAGACAGAACCCAATTTATCTGATTTCCTATCACTTAAAGCTTTTAAGATAAAAGACCCATAATCAAACACTGTAGAATGGATAAGAGAGTACCCAATTTTAAGAGATCCTGATGGAAGAGCATCAAAATTTGATGTCTTGTTCAGGAAACAGCGGCTGATTGTATCAAAGAAGAAATTCCATTCCTTCTTAAGCTTTGTCCTGAAGAGATTTCCATATCTCTTTACTTCACCATTGTAGCCCAACTTTGTAACAAACTCAAAAAGAGTAGAGTCCGAAACATTAGCAGGAATAGCATCACCAAGAACGGGTAAATGCAGGGCTGCCTCCACAATTGTAGGAGTCACATAGTGAGTAGTTCCATTATATTCAAAACTCATCAAGATTGTATCAGAATGCCCTTTATCAAAAGTAACTGAGTTCCACACCTGCATTACAGACTTAAAAGAAACACTTGCAGGTTCTGTTAAAGCAAACTTCAATGGGTTTGAAGCTAGAAAATCTTGAATGATATGAAACTCATTGGGTAAATCTTGATGATTTAGAATAGCCACAAAATTGTTAGTGGCAAATGTAACACCACTAATCACTGTCTGTTTGTTCATGAATGATGAAGATGTCATTGTAATGCTTTTGAAAACTCGAGAATTTAAGATTTGAAGCAATTAGGGTATGAAAGCACAGAGAGAGATAGAAAACGAAAAATCTGATGATAAGAGAGTAATTAACGATGTAGACCAATGAAAAGTATTTTGTTAAAACAAAATATTACTCTCAAAGACAGGTGGCAAAATATGATTTGTGCACAAAGAATTAGTGGACAGATTACGTGTGTCATTTAAATAAATCTGCACCGCCTTTTATGTGTATGTATTGATATATCTATAATAGTGCAACACACGCGCGCATACAGTTGTCCTACTAAAACTCAACCGTCCATCAGCAGATACTGACGAAAAAATAGGCACAAATTAAGTAATGAAATACTGACATGTACATCAGGATTGACCAGTTGACTTCCTGTCAGGATTGAGTCCTATCAGGATTTGATCAAAGATACATACCTTTCTGAATAACCATCAGGATTTGACAGTTATCAGGATTTCCTCTCTGTAGCTTTTCCTCAGAAATTCTCAAAATTCATCATTCCAAGTTCATTCACCAACTTATTGAAAGTAGCTTCAGGTAGTGGCTTGGTGAATATATCAGCTAGTTGTTGATCAGTAGGAACAAAGTGAAGTTCAATTGTTCCTTCCAGAACCTGTTCTCTTATAAAGTGATATCTGATACTTATGTGTTTAGTAAGAGAATGCTGAACTGGATTTCCTATCATTGCAATAGCACTCTGGTTATCACAATAAATAGGGATTTTTGAGTATAACAGGCCATAATCTAACAACTGATTTCTCATCCACATTATCTGAGCACAACAGCTTCCTGCAGCAATGTACTCAGCTTCTGCAGTTGAAGTGGAAATGGATTTCTGCTTTTTACTGAACCATGAAACTAGTCTTCCACCCAAAAACTGACAACTTCCTGAAGTACTTTTCCTGTCTATTTTGCATCCTGCAAAATCAGCATCTGAATAACCACACAATCCAAAATCTGATTCCCTTGCATACCAAAGGCCAAGTGAAGGAGTGCCTTTGAGATATCTGAAAATTCTTTTGACTGCAATCAGATGTGGTTCTCTAGGGTTTGCTTGAAATCTTGCACATAGACAGGTTACAAACATGATATCTGGTCTACTGGCAGTGAGATACAATAAAGAGCCAATCATTCCTCTGTAGTGAGTTACATCTACCTCTTCACCTTGATCAGGATCAAGTTTGGTAGCTGTAGCTATGGGAGTTGAAGCAGGAGTACTATCTTGCATGTTAAACCTTGTCAGTAAATTCCTTGTGTATTTAGACTGATTAATAAAAATCCCTTCATCAGTCTGTTTAACTTGAAGACCCAGAAAGTAACTCATTTCTCCCATCATGCTCATTTGATATCTTGACTGCATAAGCTTGGAAAACTTTTCACACAGCTTATTGTTTGTTGACCCAAAAATGATATCATCAACATAAATCTGAACTAACAGCAACTCCTTACCATGATTCAAATAAAATAGAGTTTTATCAATTGCACCTCTTTTGAATCCACTTTCCAGTAAGAATTGAGCTAAGGTTTCATACCATGCTCTTGGAGCTTGCTTTAGTCCATAAAGTGCCTTATCCAGTCTGTAGACATGATCTGGATATGAAGGATCAATGAAACCAGGAGGTTGTTCAACATAAACTTCTTCCTCCAGTTCACCATTTAAGAAAGCACTTTTAACATCCATCTGGAAAACCTTGAATTTCTTATGTGCTGCATAAGCAAGAAATATCCTGATGGCTTCTAGTCTTGCAACAGGAGCAAAAGTTTCATCATAGTCAATTCCCTCTTGTTGGGAATACCCCTTTGCAACTAGTCTAGCTTTATTTCTGATAATGACTCCATCAGAATCAGTCTTGTTCTTGAAAATCCACTTTTTACCAACAATTGATCTATTCTTTGGTCTTGGTACCAGTTTCCAGACTTCATTCCTTTCAAATTCATTCAGTTCTTCTTGCATTGCAGTAACCCAATCAGCATCTTTAAGTGCATCTTCAACTTTCTTAGGCTCCTCCTTGGATAGAAAGTTATTATATAAACATTCATTCTGAGTTGCACTTCTTGTTTGAACACCTGCATCAGGATCTCCAATTATCAAATCAGGAGTATGATCTTTTGTCCATTTCCTTGCTGGTGTCAAATTGTTTCTTGAAGTAGATGCTCCCCCTGGATTGGTGTTATCTTGATTGAAAGAATTTGATTGATTTGAAGCTCTCCCTGAATTATTGCTATGCCCTCCTGATGTGTTATCAGGATCTTCACTTGAATCAGTATCTGAAGAATTCTGTCCTGATGATTGAGTTGACTCTGAACTTGTAGTTGAATGCCGTTGCTCCCCCTCAACATTAGCACTACTAGTTGTATCACTGTTGTTTGCATCATCAGTATTAGCACCATCAGTACCTGGTGAGTCATCAGGATTTGGTGACCCATCAGTATCTGATGAATTGACAGGATCTGATTCAATTTCTTCAGGTTCCGTGGAAGCTTCATTTTCAAATAACAATCTATCATGCGAGTCTTCAATGATTCCAGTTATCTTCTTTTCATCAAAAGATACATGAATTGACTCCATGACAGTTCTTGTTCTCAAATTAAAAACTCTGAAGGCTCTTGATGTAGGATAACCTATGAATATTCCTTCATCAGCCTTTGTTTCAAATTTCCCTAGCTGTTCAGGATGAGTTCTGAGAACAAAACATTTACAGCCAAACACATGCAAATGCTTCAGACTTGGTTTCTTCTCCTTGAGTGACTGATAAGGAGTGACACCATGCATGTTTATCAATGTGAGATTTTGTGTATAGCATGCTGTGTTGACTGCTTCTGCCCAGAAATATGTAGGTAATTTAGCTTCTTCCAACATAGTTCTGCCAGCTTCAATAAGAGTTCTATTCTTCCTTTCTACTACTCCATTTTTCTGAGGTGTGCCAGGAGCAGAGAATTGTTGAATGATTCCTTTGTATTTGCAGAACTCTTCCATCTTTGAATTCTTAAATTCAGTACCATTATCACTTCTCAGAATCTTGACTTTGTACTTTGTGGTTGTCTCAATCATCCTCACATGATCCAACAGAACTTCAGGAGTTTCATCTTTTCTATGCAGAAAATACACCCAGGTGAATCTAGAATATTCATCAACAATTACAAGAGTGTACCTTTTCTTACTGATGGACATGATGTTGACTGGACCAAACAGATCAAGATGTAGCATGTGATATGGTTCTTCAATAGAGGATTCTGATTTACTCTGGAATGATGTCCTTCTTTGTTTTGCTTTTTGGCATGCATCACAGAGTCCATCAGGTGTATATAAGACATTAGGTAATCCTCTTACTAACTCTTTCTTAACCAACTCATTGATGTTGCTGAAGTTGAGATGAGAAAGCTTCTTGTGCCAATTCCAACTTTCATCTACTGAAGCTTTACTGATGAAACATGTAGGGGAGCCATCAGTATCTGAGAGAATGTTGGCTTCATATATGTTACCATGCCTGTAGCCAGTTAGTGCTATCTGCCCTGTTGCTTTACTGACTACTTCACAATGTGTGGAATAGAAATTGACATGATAACCTCTGTCAGTGATTTGACTAATACTCAACAAGTTGTGTTTTAGTCCCTTCACTAGAGCTACTTTTTCAATGATGACATTTCCAATGATTATATTGCCATATCCCAAGGTTTGTCCAATGTTGCCATCTCCATAAGACACAGTTGGGCCAGCTTTTTCCTCATATTCTGATAACAGGGCTTTGTTTCCAGTCATGTGCACAGAACATCCACTATCCATGACTAACACATTTTTCTTTTTACCCTGCATCAGAATAGAAACACACTAGTTAGAACACTTAGGAACCCATACATGTTGGGTTCCTTTCTCATGCAATTTATTAATTTTAGCAGCAGAAGACTTTCTGACTTTAGCAGTCCTGACAGGATTTACTCCATCAGGATTTGCTTTGTCAGTATCAGTATTAACAAAAGCATGCTTCACTATGACATTTTCAGTTCTATCAGACTTTGTACTACTTTCAAACTTAGGCAATGGATCATAAAAGTTATAGTACAAATCATGATACTCTTTACATGTATAAATAGAATGCCATAGACTACCACAATGAAAACAGGACTTCTGTGGTTTATAGAGTACTGATCTATTCCTTACATCAGATTTAGAAATATCAGCAATCTTCTTTTTAATCTTCTTACAATCAATAGCAAGATGATTAGAGTTACCACAGTTAAAACAACACTTTCTAGGTGCATTTGGGATATATTTATAACCATTCTCTTTATTGATCCCAACTTTACCATTCCTGTTTCTCTTAACAGTAGCTTCCTTTTTCTTATCTGTAACCTCACAGATTTTATCTTTAAGCTGTTTCTGAGACAATAGACCTAGATTCTTAGTGACTTTGTTCATGACAGGTTTAGACTTTATAATTTTAATTCCTTGAGTAGAAGAAGATCCCTTTTCAAAAGTAGAATTGGAATCCTTACCAAAAACAAAATTAACAGGAGTAATCTTAGATTTGGTTGAGTCTATAACATGTCTATAGGTCTTTGGACTGACTGTCTCATCAATGACAATTTTCTCTGCTAATTTCTTATCTTCATCTGACTTATATCCTAGACACTCTTTCCAATTCTTAGAGGTATTAATCTCATGAAATTTCCTACCAGAGTCTGTCCAGGTTCTGATTTTCTCATTAGCATATTCAAGTTCTTTTTCAAGGGAAGTACATTTAGATGTCATCTCTAAGTGCATGTGTTTAGCATTATCACATTCTTTTTGTACTTCTTGCATACGAGAAAATTCAGCTTCTAATATCTCATTCCTCTTTCTAAGGTCAGACATCTCAGATAAGATTCTAGTATTCTCAGCAGTTTGACTTCTAAAGCTAATATGTAATGACTTTAGAAAACGTCTTAACTCAGAAGCATTATCAGTATCAAAATCAAAGATAGTATTTAGTACCTTATCATCAGGAGCAGCAGTTACATCAGCATTGGCCATTAACGCATAGTTGACTACCTCAGTATCAGATTCTGAGGAAGAGTCCATCCAATCCTTGCTTGATGTGATGAGTGCCTTTGTCTTGTTGCATTCAGAAGCAAAGTGACCCATTCCATTACACTTGTAGCATCTAACCTTTGACTTGTCAAATTTGCTACCCTTGCTGTCCTTTTTGATATACTTGTCTTTGTCTGCTTTGAAGATCTTTTTCTGAAAGTTGCCTTGTCTTCTATTCTTCCTGAACTTCATCCTTCTGAAGTTTCTGACAATCATAGCAACCATCTCTTCCATGTCTGAATCAGAAGATTCATCACCAGTATTGGCATCAGAATTGCCATCAGTATCTGATGAAGAGTCGTCAGGATCTGACTCAGCTACTCTTGCTTTCCTTCTAGAGACCTCCATAGCTTTTCCTTTTGATTTAGCTTCTACATTCAAAGCAATTGACTTTGCCTTGCTGCTTTTCTTGTTCTTTCTCTGTTGAACTTCAAGATCATGAGTTCTTAGCATCCCATAGATCTCATCAAGAGACACAATGTTCAGATCATACTGGTGTCTAATGATTGAGGTCTGAGTATCCCATTCTTCAGGTAAAGCTCTAAGAAATTTGGTGTTTGAATCTTCAGTTTCATATACTTTGTCAACTAAGGATAAGCTGTTCAATAGTGTCAGAAATCTATCATATAGATCAGTCAGGCTCTCTTCAGGTCTTGCATCGAATTGTTCATATTCTTGAATCAAAAGAGCCCTTCTATTTTTCTTAACAGATGCAGATCCCTGGCACTGAGTTTCCAAAGTATCCCAGATTTCTTTTGAAGACTTGCATGCAATCACTCTGTTTGACATGACAGCATCAAGGCTATTATGCAAGATATTCTTTATCTTTGGTTCCCTGAGTACATGAGCTTTTTCTTCTGGAGTCCATTCAGCTTTAGCTTTGACCACATAATGTTCTGGTACTGTATCTGTTCGTTCTACGAACTTTGTTGGTATATATGGTCCATCACGAATCCTGTCCAAGTAGTCAGGATCCATAGCCTCCAGGTACATCAGCATCTTTACCCTCCATGTAGGATATTCTGATATCTTTAAGATGGGAATCTTCATGCTTTCATACTTGGTTGTCGACATCTTAGATCGTCTCTGATTTAAAAATAAATCAGTTTGCTCTGATACCAATTGTTGCCCAGTAATAATCTATTGTAGAAGGGGGGTTGAATACAATAGAGTAAGATAATCGACTTCTTAATGTATATATCACAAATATGAAAAGAAAGATAACAGCTTTATTAAATCTGATATAAAACTGTTACAAACTCTCTCAAGAAATTCTGATGTTCTTGAGAGCTGCTAGTTTACAAAAACTCTCTCAAGAAATTCTGTTCTTAAGAGCTTCTCTTCGATTATGTTCTCTCTCGAATGAATTCATAAATCGAAACCAAGACTGTGTTTATATAGTACACACAGCTTCTCTATCAATAACAAGATAAGTCCTAATCAATAACAAAGATAGAAACCTATCCTTAATCGATAGCTACATTCTACAAACCAGGAACAAATAGAATAAACTTCCATGTTTATCTAGACTCCAAATATAACTCGAAGTAGGAATCCTGATCAGCTTCAAGTTCTGATGATCAATCCTGATCATAGTCTGAGTAGGAATCCTGATGATCAATAAGATACTGACGCTTGATCAAATACTGATGACCATGCAATACTGATGACGTCAGCAATCCTGATCAGTTGAGTCTAGCTTCTGACGATCATTGAATTCTGATCTAACACAAACTCTGGTAAGGGAAATGCAAACTCTGCCAGTGGTTCAAAACTCAAAAGTTTGATAATCTCTGATAAGCCTACCACAGATGAGGAAATTGCTACTAAAATGTTTTTAGAAGAGCATGGTGGTGAGGTAACAGTTGAAGACATGGAAGCTGAAATGCTGAGTCTTGCTGAAGAGCATGAGAAGAGATTGAAGGATGGTACTTACAAAAAGAAAGCTGTCAAGGTTCCTAGAAGGAAAGAAAAGGGTATTTTTATCAAAGAGAATTCTCAACAGAGTATACAAGACTCAAGGAAGCCTATGATAGCAAAGAATGATAAAGGTAAGGGTAAACTGGTAGATGAATGACAGTTCCCAAAGAAGATTTATTCAACCTCTGACGTTGCTCAAGTTGAATCAAGGATAAACAAATCAACCTCTGACGTTGCTCATGTTGATATTGCTACTAAAATTGTGACAACCTCTGACAAGGCTCAAGTTGTACAGACTCAACTCAAAGGTTTCTTAAGACCTGTACTTTCTGAAACTCTGACATTAGAACCTGTGGATTTTTCTCAAACCAGGACAGTACATGGAAAACAATCTTATGACAAGTCTGGTTTAGGTTCACACCGAGAGAAGAGGATAAATAACAGTCCAATGGATCAAACATCACTGGTAGAACCTGGTGTTGGGGTTACTCAAGAGAACCTTGACAAGCTAGAGTCTGTTCAGTTAATTCATCATAAGGGACTTAGGAAGGACTTTCTGTTATACTTCATGGCTGATGGCAGAGTATACAGAATAGGTGAAAATGATATACACTTGAAAATGGCTGAAGAGTTAGAATATGTCTTATATCTACTCAAAGTCAGAAATCAAAGGACTCAAAATGCTGCTGAAGTTTTGAGAGTAAGGATGATGAGAGCAAAGGTTCTCAGTGGTGCTAAAATTACAAGTGCTTACATTCCTAAGTACAAAGATGCTCATGGAAATCTTGTTGAGATGAGAAGAAATAGTGCAAAGCTCTCTACAGCTCTTGGAACAAAGGTGTTGGAATTCAATTTGGAATCTGACAAAGCCTTTATAATAAGGCTGGGCAATGATATGAGAAGAAACAACATATATTCTCTGAGGGCTGCCATATATCAAACTGGTGGAAGTGATCCAGAATTGAAGGAGCTGAAAGAGATTTTGATTGCTGAGCTAGAGAGAGCTGAAAGAAGATTGCTTACAGACTATCTCAGGACAGTGCCTGATATTCAAGAAATCAAATAAAGTCTGACTGTAAGTTTTTAAAGTTTTCTGTTCTAAGTTAAAATTAAACTCTGTTATGATTAAACACTGCATTTGTTATATGTTTTGACATCATCAATTATCTGTTTAACTTGTACATTTTTATTATGCACAAGTTGGGGGAGATTGTTAGATATAATTGCTGATGTTTGTTTAATCAGTGTTTAAGTAACAGGTACTGTTCAGAGTTTAGTCTGAAGTATTTATCAGAGTTTACATGGAAGCCGGTCAGAGTTTGTTAAAGTCTAACAGGGTGAAAGTCGACTTAGCTGTCGGTGCATATCATGATGATTCTAGAAGCAATATATTCTGAAGATGGAAAGAAGCAGAATATATTGATACAGCTAAGGAGACTGGACAGAGGACTGAAGCAATTCTAATTGATTACAAATTGTATAGCTAATTTGTAGGAGTATCAATTAGAGATTGATTGTAACTGTGTACTATATAAACACAGATAGGTTATCCCTAGAAGGGATGCGATTATTGAAAATATTATTCTTGTAACCTAGTAGCTCTTTGTGATTCATTAACATTATAAAGAGAGAAACTGTTAATATAATTACAGTTTGTTGATTTATAAAAAGTGTTCTTGATTGTTATTCTCATACATACTTGATTATATTGTGTATTCGGCCTAACAAGAAAATTACAACTTCCTTATTATTTTCGAATTTGTAGGCTCTTATGTTAATAATTACAATTTTCTTTTTTATTATTTTCAATCTTAATAGAACTTTCTTTTATTATTTTCAAACTTGATAGAACTTTCTTTGATTTAGAAAATTACAACCTCCTTATTATTTTCGAATTTGTAGGATATTATGTTAATAATTGTAATTTTCTCTTTTATTATTTTCAATCTTGATAGAACTTTCTTTTATTATTTTCAAACTTGATAAAACTTTCGTTTATTATTTTCAAACTTGATAGAACTTTCTTTTATTATTTTCAAACTTTGTAGAACTTTTCTTTTATAATACTTCTTGACTTTTAAACATAATGTATTTCCATGTTATTCACCTTACAAACACCTATAAATTAAATGTCATTCATAACAAAAAATCTACATCGGAATTTTTTTACATAGCTTCAAATTTTTACAACCATATTTACAATCAAATACAACTATGGCCTATACCATGTTGGATGCTTTGAACGACAACAACTATACCTGGATGATAAGAGTACGAGTGTGTAGAATGTGGGAATTTGTCAATCCAAATACTGAAGAATTGATCAGTCTTGACATGATTTTGATCAATGAAAAGGTTAATAAATCAATATACTTATAACTTATTAGTTTGTCTAATTGTATGATGTTATTAACTTTTCTAAGATATGTTGTATGCCAGGAAAATTTGATCCATGCTACGATCCCGAAGATTCTGGTCTCTCGGTTCAAAAATCTTTTTAGAGGAAGGCTCCGTGTACAACATCAAAAATCTGAAAGTTATTTCAAGTACAGGGAAATATAGACCACTATCACATGGGTCTCAATTGCTCTTCATACGCATAACGTTGCCTAAGAGATTGGAAGAAGGCATCGTCAACATATCACTGCATGGATTTCAGTTCATATGTCCGGATATGATTGATGCACGTTGTTATGGATTAAAAAACGTGCTTGTGTAATTAATGCTAAGGTTTAATGAGCTTCGAGCTTTAATGGCTGCACTCGTGTTTCCGGACTAAATTGGTCCTCACAAGATGCCTACGTATCTCAAGTTGTTATTGAGAATCAAGCCAAAGACGTAGTTCTGATTGTAGGATCAGGGACCTTATATAGGCGTCTGGAGCCTAGTATTTATGGTATGTTTGGGCGTCTTAGCGAATAAGTCTCCTTTTTGATATTGGATAAACATTGTATTGCTTGCAGGATAAGTCTTTTCCTTGTTGATAAAGGCTGTGACTCATTAATTGCCTTTAATTGGGATTCCGGATCCTTCTTTGATAAGATTTCCATAATTTGGGCTCTTTTAATGAGCTGTATATTTTCCCTATTCATTAATTACGAAATTAATGAATAATTAGGGATTTGGGCATTAAATATCAAGCCTTTTCATTGGACCGTCAATTATATTTCTATGATTACTTTTCTGACCATATCATTTGCCCCCCAACTTCTGGGAAAATATCATTGGGGTTTTCGTAGAAGTTACAGCGCATTTTCCCCAAAATTTTCCATTTTTAGGGCATTTTTTGACCTCAAACTAGGTTATTTTCGACCAGGAATTCGACCTGGAATTAGTAAAAATTCGACCAGGATTTCGACCTGGAATCAGTACAAATTCGACCAGGATTTCGACCTGGAATTCGAGCTCAAACTGTTTTGAGGTCGAAGCCGTCGACCAGGAATCCCAGGTCTTTTTCGACCTCACATGTTCGACCTCGGTTCAGTATGTTTTCGACCTCAAATTGTAAGCCATTGTCGACCTCAATTTCCTGGTCATTTTCGACCAGGATTTCCTGGTCACGTTCGACCAGGATTTCCCCTTTTTCGACCTCGATGTTGGTCCCAGGTCGTCTGTTTCGACCAGGAATTCCTAGTCATTTTCGACTAGGATCATTCGACCAGGATTTCCTTTTTTTCGACCTCGATGTTGGTCCCAGGTCGTCTGTTTCGACCAGGAATTCCTAGTCATTTTCGACTAGGATCATTCGACCAGGATTTCCTTTTTTTCGACCTCGAGGTTGGATCTCAACCCCGTGTCTCTTCGACCTCGGTTTTGGCGTGAAATCGAATACTTTGTCCTCATTTTCAAAGTCTTTTTCGACTTCGAACCTTCGAGCTCAATCAAGGGTCTTTTCGACCTTATTTTATAATTTTCGTGCCTTGTTTTTCGGTGCGAAATCGATGGATACGACCTCAAATCCTTGTGTATTTTTGACTTCGTTCTTTCGACCTCGAATCCTTCTATTTTCGACCTTATTTCGGTGTGAGGTTGAGGGATTCGAGCTTTTTTTATAGTGCATTTTCGACTTGGGTCTTATGACCTCGATTTAAGGTTTTTCGACCTTAATCTTTAATTTTTTTCGCTTTATTTAGGAGTGAGATCGAGTGATACGACCTCAATTTTCCATATACTTTCGACTTCAAGCCTTCGATGTCGATCAAGGGTCTTTTTCGACCTCAATTTTGTTTTTACCTTGGTTTTATTCCAAGATTTATTTTTGGATTTTGAATAGTCCAACTTTAATTTGGACTTAAATCTTTCCAGCCTTTGGCCTTAACGGGCCTTATTTGATTTGGGCTTCGATTTGGCCTAAGATTTAATTTATTTGGGCTTTTGCCTTTGTAATCCTTGAATGGATTTTATGGGCCTTACTGGCTATAGACGGTTGCCCTTCCTTAACCGGTAGGGTTTCCAGTCATCTTGTCTATATAAGAGTGATTTTTCACTATTCTCTTCACTTCATACTTCTTTTCCTCCGAAAATTTCTCTCTAGTCTTCATAGTTTTTTCTCTCTTTTATTCCGTGGTAAGACGATTTCCGGCGAGGTTTTTCGTGGTGGTTTTCTGGGTTCAATCTTCTTCCGTTGAAGATTTTCTGGGCTCAACCTTCATCCCTTGAAGATTTTCTGGGCTCGATCTTCATCCCTTGAAGATTTTCTGGGCTTAAGTTTGAAGATTTGAAGATTTTTCTGGGAATTTCTTTGAAGATTTGCAAATGGCTGACCGTACTGCTCAACGTCTCCAGAAAATGAATCAAGCATCTAAGAAAGGTATCACCATTCGTTCTTCTCATATGTCACTTCAGGATATGATTTTAGAACGTAGTGATGAATACCCTTCTGTTTCGAATTTAGATTCATTCGATTGTAGTAATAAATTCCACAAAATCGAATTAATTAGGGACTATAACAAGATGTATAGGATTAGGTCCCCTTATAGGTTAGTCTCAGCTGGCCCTGGGGACCGTTCTTGCCATTGGCGTCCTGATGCACTCTGCATTTACAAGGATGCCATTGTCGCGGGACTCAGGTTCCCTTTTCATGAGTTTATTCCCAGGCTTTTGGCTGATGTTGGGATTAATCCTTGCCAACTCCCGCCAAACGCTTGGAGAATCATTATGTGTTTTATTGTTCTTTGTTTGAAGAACAAATTTCCTTTATCCGTAGCTTTATTTAGGAGAATTTTCCAGTTTAAGAATAGTTCAGCCATTACTCTGGGTTGGGTTTATATTAACCATCACCCCTCTACTCCTCCCATTTTTCACCCAAAATCCATCCCTGATAATAATCCAAAGTGGAAGAATGAGTTCATGTATTTAGTTTGGGAAGGAGGGGACTGGGGTACCCTTTTTCGTAGCTCTTTCGCTAGGGTCTCAGATGGTAGCCCTAGTAATATCATCCTGAATGATGAAGAGGCCCATGCATATGCTGAGCTCACAAAGGATGATTATGCCACATTGGCTTGGGTGCTCCTGGACGAGTTCCAGCTTAAGTCCTTGGGACTTTCAAACGTTTCTGATAAGGGTAATTCTCACCTCATATTTTCCTTTGTTTATTTAAGATTGTCTTATACCAACTGTTTCTTTCCTTGTTGTTTTTGCAGCTGCGGCCTTTATCAATAAGGCCAACGAGCCTCAGGACGATGAAACGGCCAGAATGAAGAGGGCTCGTTTAGGGGGGAAGGACCCTCGAGCTTCTGGTGTTCCTGCTTTTATAAGGCCCCATGTGGACCTTACTGATGAGGCGGAGGGGCCTTCCTCGGCCAGGAGTGCAGTTTGGCGCCCCAACCGGGGTCTTAGGAAGAAGGACACTGTGGTGGGAGTGTCCAAGCATCCCGTGGAGTGGTCCTACCATTCTTTGACTCCTTGTGACTACAAGGACTTTGTCTCCAACTCCACCATTGAGGGGGTGGAGCATGCTGGATCTCAAGCTATGGCTGCTGTAAGTATTTCTCTTCTTTTTTCTTTGTAGTTAATAATGTATTTCAAGTTTAAGTATTTGACTTGTAACTTGCTTGTAGGTTAACGCCAACTACCAAGGGGCTCTCTTTCAAGCCAAGGCTTGGCGCTCATCTTCTGAGGCCAACCAAGGCAAGTTTGAGAAATCCCAAGATGAGGTGGGTTCTCTCAGGGCCACTCTGGCTAGGAAGGAGAAGGAGTTAGCCGACTCCCAGGCTGAGCTGGTGTCTTTAAGGAAGGGCAAGGATGACTTTATCGACGAGTACCTTGACTCCCAGGAGTACGAGGACTTGATCGATAAGCATGACGAGCTCCTCTTCCCAGTTCAGTATACTAAGGGATGGGATGGCGCTCTTGCTGCTGTGTTGGAGAAGATGCCTGGATCTCTCACCATTTCTGATTTTCCAAGCCCTTACCCTCATACTCCTACGGAGTTGGCTTTGGCTGGGGAGGACGACATGGAGGAGGATGACAGGATCTTCGACCTGGATCACATTTCCTCACCTGGTCAGACTGCCGGGGCTGATGATGCTGCCCTTCGCTCTAGAGAGGAAGAGGAGGAGGAGGAGGACGTGGACAAGGAAGATTAGGTGTAGTTTCACTTTTGGCCATCATGGCTTGTACTTTTGTTTATGTACTTTCAGCCTACGGGCTTAACTTAACTTTTCTATTTAAGTTTTTATCCAGCATTATTTATTTCTTATGGCCATTCATGGCTTGTGTTTTTTTCTTGCTTCTTGAATGTTTGTCAACACTCATAGTATATAAGCTTTAAAACATGAAAATACTGAATTTATTCATAACTTGAAAATGGGATCAACCCTTACATGGTACCCAAGTTTAAGAACCCGGGTTGGTTTTATCAAACCTTATTCATAGTAGTGAGTCCTCTTAGGAAACACCTTAAACATAATAAACTTTCAAATTGGAGGCATGCCAAGTCCTTGGCACCTCATGCCCTTCAAGGGTTTCTAGCTTATATGAGCCTCGACCAAATACGTTCTTGACGCGATATGGTCCTTCCCAATTTGGGGCCAACTTGCCTTTTTGTCCAACTCTGGATGCTTCAATTTTTCTGAGAACCAAGTCCCCTTGACGAAAGAACCTTTCTTTAACCCTTAGGTTGTAGTAGAAAGAGGCTTTCTTTTGATGTTCAACTATCTTGGCGTTTGCTTCATCTCTAACTTCGTCAATTAGATCCAAAGCTAGCCTCAAGCCTTCTTCATTTTCTTCTGGTTCATAAGCCTCAACTCTTGGGGATGTGTGAGTAATCTCCACCGGGACCACTGCCTCTGCTCCATAAGCCAATAGAAATGGATTTGTCCCGGTGGTGACTTTACAAGTAGTACGATATGCCCAAAGTATGGGGAGTAATTCGTCTACCCAAGTGTTTCTGGAGCGTTCAACTCTTTTCTTTAGTCCATCCAGGATAATTCGATTTGCAACCTCAGCTTGCCCATTCGCTTGAGGATGGGCAACAGAAGTGAAGCGCAACTTGATATCGTTCTCATCACAATACTTCTTGAACTCATCGTTTTTAAACTGAGTTCCATTGTCCGTGACCAGGATTCGTGGAATTCCATATCTACATATCACATTTTCCCAGAAGAATTGCATTACTTGCTTGGTGGTTATCTTGGCTAAGGGTTTAGCCTCAATCCACTTGGTGAAGTAGTCGATTGCTACTATCAAGAACTTTCTTTGAGCACTTGCCATTGGAAATGGCCCGAGTATATCCATTCCCCACATGGCAAAGGAGATAAGAGAGTTAATGGATGTCATCATCTCTGGTGGTTGTCTAACCACTGGTGCATGTTTCTGGCACCGTTCACATTTCTTCACATAGCTTTTAGCATCAGCAAGTATGTTTGGCCAATAGAAACCTAGACGGGTGACTTTATGAGCAAGGGCTCTGCCCCCCAAGTGTTGCCCATAGATTCCTTCATGTACTTCCTTCAGGGCCAATTCTGCCTCTTGGGGTCTCAAACATTTCAGATATGGAATGATGAAAGACTTCTTGTATAGGAGTCCCTCAATCAGGGTATACCTTAGTGCTCTGACATATAGCTTTCGTGCTTCTGAAGTATCGTTGGGTAGCCACCCAGTTTCCAGATGAGCTTTGATGGGATCCATCCAACAGCTGCCAACATCAATGGGTGCTACCAATTTTCCGTTGATGCTTGGGGTCTTCAAGACTTGGAAGTATACACTCCCTGCATAGTTTTCAATTTCAGAAGAAGCAAACTTAGACAGGGCATCAGCCTTTATGTTTTCTTCCCTTGGAATGTGCTCCACATAGCATTCGACAAATTGAGTCATGATGGCCTTAACAAGTTTCAAGTACTTGGCCATGACTTCATCTCTGGCCTCAAACTCCCCATTTACTTGGGAAACCACTAGCCTCGAGTCTCCACATACTTTCAGAGTTTTGACCCTCAAGGCTCCAGCCAGCCCTAAGCCAGCTATCAGAGCTTCATACTCAGCCTCATTGTTTGTCGTTGGGAAGTCAAGTTTTAGTGCATACTCAATGAGGAATCCATCAGGACTTTGTAGCACTAAACCAGCTCCACTTGATTTTGTTTTTGATGCTCCATCAAAATAGAGCACCCAATATTCTTTGAAGTCCATTTCTTGATCTTTCTTGTCTTCCATTATTACTTCCTGCCCCCTGACTTCTTGGTTGTCAATGGTACATTCAACCATGAAGTTAGCAAGTGCTTGAGCTTTTATGGCCGTTCGAGGCTTATACTTGATGTCAAATTCACCCAATTCAATAGCCCATTTGATCAATCTTCCACTAACTTGAGGGCTATGCAAGATGTTTCTTAGAGGTTGATCAGTCAAGACCTCTATCTTGTGAGCCTGGAAGTACGGGCGTAGCTTTCTTGAGGCCATTATCAAGGCTAAGGCAAACTTCTCAATCGTTGAGTAGTTTATTTCTGCCCCATGTAGAATCTTGCTCACATAGTAAACGGGCTTCTGCACTTTCAATTCTTCCTTTATCAGTACAGCTCCAAGGGCTGTGTTAGAAACTGCCAAGTACAAGTAGAGAGTTTCCCCTGGCTTGGGTTTTGCCAATAGTGGTGCCTCAGCCATGTATTTCTTCAGGGCCTCAAAGGCCTCTTGGCTTTCAATTGTCCATTCAAAATTTTTCACTTTTTTGAGTGATTTGAAGAAGGGTAAACACTTCTCTCCTGACTTGGAGATGAACCTTCCCAATGCTGCCACTCTCCCTGTTAGTTTTTGGACATTTTTGACAGTCCGTGGTGGCTCCATGTCTAGAATTGCTTTGATTTTGTCGGAATTGGCCTCGATTCCTCTCTTGGAAACCATTAGGCCTAGAAACGTTCCCGAGCCTACACCAAAGGCACACTTAGCTGGATTCAACATCATCTTGTGGTGCCTTAGCACTTCGAATGCCTCTCGGAGGTGCTTAATGTGATCGGCCTTATCGAGGCTCTTGACTAGCATGTCATCTACGTAGACCTCCATGGTTTTTCCAATTAGGTGCTCAAAGATTTTGTTTACCAACCTTTGATAGGTCGCTCCTGCATTCTTAAGCCCAAAAGCCATGACTAAGAAACAGAAGACACCAAAGTTAGTGATGAATGATACCTTGGCGATGTCATCCTCATGCAACTTGATTTGATTATATCCACTGAATCCATCCATGAAGCTAAGCATCTCGTGCCCAGCTATAGCATCTATTAGTGCATCAATTCTTGGTAAGGGAAAACAATCCTTAGGACATGCATCATTCAAGTCGGTGAAGTCGACGCACATCCTCCACTTCCCGTTAGCTTTTTTGACCATCACGGGGTTAGCTAACCATTCTGGGAATTGGATTTCCTCAATGAACCCAGCTTCCAAAAGCTTATTCACTTCTTGCTTAATGGCTTCAAGCCTCTCTGGAGCAAAATTTCTTTTCTTTTGTTTCACTGTCTTCCTTTCTGGATCCACATTCAATTTGTGAGATATCAATTGGGGATCAATCCCTGGCATGTCGGCCGCTGTCCAAGCAAAAACGTCATTGTTTTCTTGAAGAAAAGACGTGAGTTTGCTCTTCAATGGTTCGGGCAGTAGTGCCCCAATACAAGTCACCTTCTCTGGTTCTCCTGGGACTAGGGGAATTGGGACCAAGTCCTCAGCCGGTTTCCCCCTTTTGTCCTCGTTGTCGCTGATATTCATGTCTTCAATTGGGAGAACTTGCCCCCCGGTTCCATCAGGCCTTAACACGGCTACATAACAACTTCTAGCCATCTTTTGGTCTCCTCGTTCTTCACCAATCCCATTCCTCGTTGGGAACTTGATTTTTAGATGATAAGATGAGGCAACAGCCTTGAACGCATGAAGACCAGTCCTTCCCAGGATTGCATTGTAGGTTGAAGTCGCTTTTATAACTATGAAGTTCAACATCTGAGTAGATGTATTCATCCCTTGCCCATAGTCATTGGGAGTTGGATAGTGCCTTCCACTTTTGATTCCACCCCGTTGAATCCATATATAGGCATATTTGAAGGCGTTAACTGAGAGTTCGTGTAACCCATCTTGATAAAGGCATCGTGGAACAAGATATCCACTGAAGCTCCATTATCAACCAAGACTCTTTTTGTTTCGGAGTTGCCTATCACAGGTATTATGACAAGAGGATCATCATGGGGGAACTTCACCCCTTCCAAGTCTGAATCGTCAAAACCTATTGACACTTCTGTTCTGGCACGCTTCGGTGCTTCTCCAACCACAGTCATTACCTCTCGGGCATAAGCCTTTCTTGAGTTTCGGGAGGACCCAGCAGCAGTTGGCCCTCCGAATATCATGTTAATCACTGGCCCTCGGGGCTTGGGATTCTGATCTTGATCGTTGTCCCTTCTATCATAATCCTTCCTTTCATAGTTCCCCCTTTGGCTCCCTTGGCTTCCATCCTTAGTGAACTTGCTGAGTTTTCCTCTTCGTATCAGAAACTCAATCTCATCTTTCAATTGTCTACAATCATCGGTGTCATGACCGCCTTCTTTGTGGAACCGACAAAACTGATTTTGGTTCCGTTTGGACAAATCAGCCCTCATTGGCTTTGGCCATTTGATATCTTCTTCCTTGGCTATCTCCATCAGAATTTGACTCCTGGGAGTATTCAATCTTGCATATTCTGTGAATTTTGGCCCAAAATTGCTTCTCTTGGGGGGAGAATCGGAGTTCTTTGATGTTCGGGGAAACTTTCCTTGACGTCGTACTCCTGAGTTTCTTTTCTTTTCTTTGAGTTTCCACTACCGCCAGTAGTGGGTTCATATTTTCTCATACTTTCTTCAGCCTTGATGTACTTTCCGGCCCTATCTTGGAGCTTCAGCATGCTCTCGGGTGGATGTTTAGCTAACGACCGTTTGAAGTGGTCATCAGTGGTTCCTTGTTGCAGGGCTATCATAGCCACTCTATCCTCTAAGTCCGGGACTTTTAAAGCCTCTCGAGTGAATCGATTGATGTAGTCCCTTAGGGCCTCATTATGCCCTTGCCGGATTGCCATGAGTGATGCAGAACTTTTCTCATGCACCCTTCCACTAATGAACTGATTGATGAAAACCTTGCTTAGTTCCTTGAATGATCCAATAGAGTTGGGTGGTAGACGGCTATACCAACGTTGGGCCATGCCTGCCAAGGTTTGTGGAAACGCCCTACACTTGACCGCATCGTTGGTTGGCTGCAACAGCAGTGCATTGGAGAAGGTCCTTACATGATTTGCGGGATCTCCCGTTCCATCATAGGCTTTGATCGAAGGCATCTTAAACTTTCTGGATATAGCCGTTTTCATGATGTCTTGAGTAAACGGTGGTGTAGGATCATCAGGATCTCCTAGGGGCAACAGAATACTAGGATCACCCCTTGGGGCTACAGCGCTCTTGGTCCTTCTTGCCGGTGGATCCAAGTTGATTATCGGGATCCCTTCAGTCGTTCGGCCCCGAGATTGAGCGGCCTCTTCTTCAGCAAGGAGTTTTTTTAGCCTTGTAGTCTCTGCCTCATGGGCTGCAAGTTTCTCCCTAGTAGTTTGAGGTTGCTCCCGATTTGTCTGGGAAGAACGTCTCCTTATTGGGGTGACATCCTCCCCAGTTGTATAACCCTCATCCTCGGTGTATGGGCCAGAGTAATCTTGAATGAGAGGGGTCTGACGAGTTTGTTGATTTTGGGGTCCCAGACCTTGAATATAAGGGGGCACATATGCCTCATGGTAGATTGGATTAGTTCCACTACCGCCCGCCATGGGTCGAGGGGGCATGCCATAGCTTGGCATCCCCAAAGTCTGATTCGCGTATTGAGGGAGATCAGTAGTATGGAGTTGAAGGCTTCTCGGGGCATTCATGAGCAGCGGGGAGGTCGTGATTGGTTACTGGTGAACGGTCTCTTATGGATTAGATCCATGAATGACCATCTGCAGGGGATTCGTCCCTTCAACCGAAATCGGGATTTCCGGTCCTTGAGTATTGGTGGGGATATTCGCCCCTTGTGTGCCAGTAGTCGGCGATGGCTGATCAGCCTCAGAGGTGATAGGGCGATCATCGGGAGTTTGAGTATCCCGAGTTGTTCTTCGTGTGTTTGCCATGGTTGATGTTGTTTTCCCACAGACGGCGCCAAATGTTATGGATTAAAAAACGTGCTTGTGTAATTAATGCTAAGGTTTAATGAGCTTTGAGCTTTAATGGCTGCACTCGTGTTTCCGGACTAAATTGGTCCTCACAAGATGCCTACGTATCTCAAGTTGTTATTGAGAATCAAGCCAAAGACGTAGTTCTGATTGTAGGATCAGGGACCTTATATAGGCGTCTGGAGCCTAGTATTTATGGTATGTTTGGGAGTCTTAGCGAATAAGTCTCCTTTTTAATATTGGATAAAAATTGTATTACTTGCAGGATAAGTCTTTTCCTTGTTGATAAAGGCTGTGACTCATTAATTGCCTTTAATTGGGATTCCGGATCCTTCTTTGATAAGATTTCCATAATTTGGGCTCTTTTAATGAGCTGTATATTTTCCCTATTCATTAATTACGAAATTAATGAATAATTAGGGATTTGGGCATTAAATATCAAGACTTTTCATTGGACCGTCAATTATATTTCTATAATTACTTTTCTGACCATATCACACGTATTAATGACACCAACATACTCTCAGGTTTTTTATGCAGTAATATATTATAGTAATATATAAGTAATACTATTATATAAGTTATAATTCAAACTATCATGTTGTAATATTATTTTTTCTATGTTGATTTAGATGTTGTAGGCTGCTTGACCTACTTGGGTGGCATTGAAGTTGTCAAAGGCGGTTGGAAAAAAAGAGATCTCAAAATTGTCACAAATTAGTAAGTTATGCATTATTTTAATTTTAATATAACTGTTAATTGTTTTTTATTGTTCTTGTAATTTTATATTACTTCTTTGGTTACCCCAATTTTTTTGTTTTACTTTTTTAATTTGTTCAAAATTTTTTTCTTAAACAGCTCCATCACTAGTACCATATCTTTGTGGGAAAAGTTGGTCGAGATGTTGATACAAATTTATACAAGAAGGATGGTGGACCCTATATAATAATTGTCACATCTACCCAGATTAAAAAATTTAAAAGTAATTATCTTTATTAATGTTTTTATAATATATAGTTTTAGAAATTGCACATATATAAATCTATTTTATCTCGATTGAACGAATATCATTAGATATTATACAAATATTTGTTTCATTGATATTATTGATTATATTAGTTTTTTAACCATTTATTTACTCTTATATGCAGATACAATTAGCTTTTCTACCACAAGAAATATTAAAATTTATACAAATCTGGATACACCGTATGTGTCATCCCTGAGAAAATAGTGATATTATATGTTTATATTGATTTTTATCAATATAATTTTTTTAATATATATATGGCAATGGTATCGGTCCAAGAAAATAAAAAATCAAACTCTATAAACAAAAGAAATATGTAAATAATTTATAATATTACTTACCCAAATGCAAATTTTACATAATATGTTTTATTTGATAATTTATATAATTTTATAGATATTTATTTCACAATTTTTATTCTAATATTCTTTTTCTTAATAAATATATTCTAATGCCGCTGCGAAGCGCGGCTCACTAACCTAGTGTAATGTTAAAATAAGTGTTAAAATAAGTAGGCATGTTAAAATATGCAAACTTTTTAAATAATTAAACACATTAAAATATGTTTTAAAATAAATTAGTAAGGGTTGTCGGTGATATTTTTGGAAAAAGAGATATTTTAGTGAGAACAAATATAAAAGGTAATCTGTTTTAATTTAAAGGTAATTGTCCGTTATATTTTTGGAAAAGGAGTAGATTTTGTTAGAAACACGTGTTTTAATTAAAAAAAGGCAATCAGTTAGTTACTATTTTTATATTATTTTATTTATTAAATAGTATAAATGACCGAAAACCCAAAAATCAAAAATTTTAATGTTTCGGCTTTAATAAGGACAAAGAGAAAAACTAACATGTTTTAATTCAAAAAAGTAATTGACCGTGATATTTTTGGAAGCGTTATAATTATATTAACCGTATTTTTTTAAAAAATATGTTGGCATGTTAAAGAATGTTAGCTTTTTTAAATAATAAAAAAATAAAAAAGCTAATATGTTTTAATTAAAAAAATAACCGCCCGTGATATTTTTAGAAGTGTTTTAATTATATTAATTGTATTTGTTAAAAAAATACGTTGGCATGTTAAAATAGGTAAACCTTTTCAAATAATTAAAAGCATAAAAATAGATTTTAAAAAAAATAAATAAGGATTGCACCTGATATTTTTGGAAAAAAAAATTGTAGTGAGAACAAATATAAAAGGTAATTTGTTTTAATTTAAAGGTAGTTGCCGTGATATTTTTGGAAAATGAGAAGATTTTGTTAGAAAAAAGTGTTTTAATTATAAAAGACAAATAATAAGAACAAATAGAAAAGCTAACATGTTTTAATTAAAAAAGTAACTACCCGTGATATTTTTAGAAGTATTTTAATGATATTATTTAATTTGTTAAAAAAATATGTTGGCATGTTAGAATATGTAATTTTTTAAAAATAATTAAAAGCATTAAAATAGATTTTAAAATAAATAAATAAGGGTTGCACCTTAGTTACTATTTTTATATTATTTATTAAATAAAATAAATGATCGAAAATCGAAAACCAAAACTTTTAATGTTTCGAATTTAATAATATAGTATAGATAGATAGATGCTTTAATATTAATTAGATAATGTGTTTTCTTATTTACTTTTAATAATAGTTGAATTATCTTTCAAAAAAATAAAATAAAAGTTGAATTACTTATAAGTATAAATGGGTCAAATATAATTTTTTAAACATTATTTTGACAAAAGAAAATGAGAAATAACGCGAATATACAGGATGAGCGTCGCGAATCCAATACAGCTTAGGATTAAGGATTACGAAATCTTAAACCCAACTTATTACAATGCCTATAAATATAAACACATACGCAACAGGGGAGCATTACAAGTCTTGAGAAACGCAATACATCCATCTGTTTTGGTTGAGAGATAATTGTAGGGTCTAACGTAACGAGTGAGTGTTTTGTTATGGAAACTAAACGTAGACACTGCGTACCTGATGACGCAGAAAGTTCAAACGAGAACGAATACGAAAGCATTAAGCAACAGAGAAAGAAGAGGAAAATTATTAAATCTGATATGGCTTCGAAACTTGCCAAACAAATCAAGTCATGTAATGCAAATGCTAGTTCTCATCTGCCACTTAAGATCATGTATTCGGTGAAAGAAGATAGTAACAAAAAGAGAGCCGAGGCTTTTTCTCTTATGAGGCCTACGAATAAGAAGAATTCTCATCTATCACTTAAAACAATGTGTTCGGTGAAAAAAGACAAGAGGATTGAAAGAGAAAGAATGGAAGAGATTGAGAAAGTGAAGAGGAGGGTAGAAAAGGCGATTGAGGAAAGAATGGCCTTTTCGGATTTAGTGTGTGGACACCAACTTCCTGCAGAGTTTCTTGGTGATGAAAGGGGTTTGCACTTGAGTATTGTAGCAAATGTCATGAATCTCTTGCAAGGAAAAAGCTACAGTGATCTTGAACTATTACAGTCTAAAATTGAGTCGCTAATGCGTTCTGGCTTAGCTAATGTAGTAGACTATTGGGAAGCAATTCTTAAGCTCATCAACATATACAAGGCGAAGGCCTGTCTTAATGATCTTTTGGAGACAGAAGTGACAGGTTCATCGTGTTCTCCACATCTATTGCATGGTGAAGAGATTGGGGATAACTTTGAGATGATGACCATGGGAGTTATGGAGGAAGGTGATGCATTATCTGGCAACAATGATGAAGGAATCTGTCAGTCACAGTACATTATGGAGGAAGGTGATGCATTAGCTGGCAACAATGGTGAAGGAATCCGTCAATCGCAGGTGTACTGGACGCAGAAGAAATGTCGCCTTAGAAAGCCTAAATACTTCAGTCGAGTTCAGGATGAACATGAGTTGGATAACTATCATTATGACTAGGAACATGGGCCTCCTAAAGAAGATATTGCTTTTCGGATAATTAACAAGGAATGGGAGTGTTTTTGAAGAAAAGGTTCAAGTGCACCTTTGAAAGGGAAATTTTATACATAGATGTCAACTTTAAACGAAATCCCTACTGTCGATGATACCTAGATGAGTGAGTGGAGGACAACTGCTTTAGTTATTCTGTTTTTTGCTATTCTGAATTTGTATCTGATTTAATACCTTTACCAAGAGGTTTCCAGTCTGTATAATATTAATATTGTTTTGGATTTCAAAATCTGGCCAATGAATATTTGATTCAGCCATAAGGGCTCGATCATCTTCAGAGGAAAAGTGGTGCATATGTGTTCAGTCAGGGAAAAAAGGTAACCCAGCCAGGGCCATAAATATCTCAAGACTTTCTATTGATGTCCTTGTCGTGCATATTTATTCATTGAAAAATATGCTAAAGGTCATTCCTTTAAGTTAGGACATCATCAAATACTAATTTGAATTTATAAGTTTGTTTGAAGCTGAAGCTCTAAAAGATATGAACAGAATCAACTCTAAAATTTCAGCATAAGAAACTTCCGAGTAATGGAACGAATCAATGAAAGACATGAACAGAATAATCTGATATTGTTACCTTTGAGTCACTTATTCAGCTGCAGCTCCAAAAGATATGCATATTGGTGAGCAAGCTGTTTTAATACATAAACCTACGGAAACTTATATATTTACATTCACATTTAGTTCTCTGAGTTTGTCTTAGCAATCGCTACAATTTTATAACACTGCATAAAACAAAATTAGTTGAATTTATTGGTTTGACAGCTTTTAGAAATTACATAAAACAGAACAGGTATAATGACATTTGGACAGTGGTTGTACAAAGAAGTAGAATGTAGTTAAATTTGATTAGTGTTTTTAATTATCCTCCAACTAATCTGTTGCACAACTAACTCCACACACAACTTTGCAAGTAACTTCTCTACATTGACAAACACTGCACCCTAGCAATGATCACATACAATACAATAATGCTAAGCTTCACCCTAGCAATGATCATAATGCTAAGCTTCACCCTAGCAATGATCATAATGCTAAGCTTCACCCTAGCAATGATCACATACAATACAATAATCTCAACTCAATCTCTCAAACAAGAGCTGCCAGTTGTATCAAATAGTGATGTTTTCTCAGCGGATCCTGTCATTGAGATGCCTATGGACAGAAAAACAACAACCAGTAGTTCCGAAAACAAGAAGAAGAGAATGTTCCACACAACAGTGACAGCTTCAGAAGGTGTTTACAGTCTATGGCAGTGTAGAATAATGTACTACTGGTTCAAAAAGTTCAAGAATGGGCCTAATTCTGAAATGGGTGGGTTTGCATTCTGGGTTTCTGGATGATTACATGCATGAGATATTGAGATCCCTACTTTTGTTGTTCAACCACTTCCAGATGGAATGGATCAGGTATTCATTAGAAGCTGCCCATCCCATTTTTCTTATGTATATATTATCTTATTTAGTTTTCAGTGCTCTTAGAAGCACTAGGGAAAAGATTAAAACAATTTCTACGTTTCTCCAAGAAACATTCTGCCAGTTTAATTGTATATATATCTTTAAAGAACAGGGAGTTGTTAAGTACATCGACTCTCTAGGAGAAGGGCAAGATCTTCGCAGATCCTATTTCATAATAAATGTAATAAAGATTTTAGGGACAAGTGGAAGACAACTGCTTTAGTTATTCTGTTTTTTGCTATTGAAGCTGGACGGACTATTATTTTAAATTCGAAACTTAAATAAAAAGTACTTCTTATTCAATAAATCCAAAATTTAACGGAAAGTCAAATTATCGGTCAAAATAATAAACTTAATTAAATAATAAAATCTGAGGTACAGCTCCATAAATTCAATAATCAAAACTTACACTTAACAAAAATTAGCACGATAAATCTTATCTAATAAATTGCATCCACGTACACATAGCACGAAATTCACAAAGTTCACATCTTTTTTTCCAAAATCGAAACCTGCAATATTAGAACAGGGTAACAAATTTACTTACAAAAAACAGGTACCAAAATCGATACCTGCAATATTAGAAAAGGGTAACAAATTTACTTACAAAAAAAAGGTACCAAAATCGAAACATGCAATATTAGTATAGATAGATAGATAGATTTACAGTATTAGTATTTTATACTACTAAACGCAATAGTCCGTGATATTTTTGAGATTTTAGTTAGGAGAAATATTAGTTATAAAATATACAAAAGAATATAAGTTTTGGAAAAAAAAGCTAATCGGTTAGTCATTAATAATTATAATATTATTATTTTATTTTATTAAATAGAATTGTTCGTGATATTTTTGAAAAATTAGAGGTTTTGTTTAGGAAAAATAGAAAAATAGAAATTTTAGTTAGAAAATATAATAAAGAATATACACTTTGGCTAAAAATGGTAATGGGTTAGTTATTAGCAATTATAACTTTATTATGTTATTTTATTAAATTAAACTGTCAGCGATATTTTTGGAAAATGAGATTTTTAGTTATGAAAAATAGAAAAGATATTCTATATAATAATTTTAATATTTTATCTAACGGTTTTCATCGATTTCATCATAAATATCTAACGGCTATGAATGGAGTGACCAGAACCAGAATACAAAACTTTCAATATTTCGTCTTTAATATAATAGTATAGATATATTAAACAAATAGTTTTTCTAAAAACAATAATATGAATTTGCATATATTTTTTTCCTCTTTACACCAAATTCATGATAAATTTTGCTCTTTTGCTGAGTATGTACAATCTTTATATGTTAATATTATTATTTGTATAATAATGAATAACTGTATAAAATATTTATCATGATATTTCTTACTTTAATACAATAAATAACAATTCTTCGTATAACTATTATCTAGTTAATTTTAAATAATTTTAATACTAGAAATGATTTATAATTTCATTATTCCAAATATAGCGGATGCAATGTTTGTACATAAACTCTTTACTGAATAAAATTATATAAATTTATCGTCATACTGAAAATAGTGTATTTTAATTAAGTATTATATTAAGTGATTGTGTTTTATTAATACTAATGTAGAATACACACAATATACGAGCTTTTGTATATTTTATTAATAATTAAAAATATAATATATGATATTTTTAGGTACGTATTTAGAGTATTATATCTATACTATCTATATATACTAGTATTTAAGCCGGGGCGTTGAAAAAATTAAAACGTAAACATTTTTAAAATATATTAATATGTTCTGATAATGTTTATATATCAAAGCATTTTACAAATAATTGAAAAAATAAAGCACTTTCCAAATACGAATTTAACTTTTGTTTTTCAATAATTTCTACAAAATGAACTCATTTTCATGCTCCTCGGTCTTCACTTTAAATCAAAAGTTCATTTGTATATATATGTTGAAGTTGATGATTGTATAAGATCATATTAGAAAATAATAAGGGGAATTCGTCAAAAAAGAAAAAGAAGATTGTAATTCGTCAAAAAAGAAAAAGAAGATAGTAAGTGAAAATAAATGTTTAGATAAAGCATCTTGAACCCTGTTTAAAAAAAGGAACCGCATAAATTTTTAAATAATAATAAATCATTTATTTTATTTACAACAACTTAAAATAATAATAAATTTATTTTTAAATTATGAATTTATAACTAACTACAACCATTACTTTTTGCAAGTATATTGAAATTTCGTATATGATTTCTTAAGTTAGAATTTAGTATTTATAAAAAACCTCCTCACCCTGGCCTTCAGACCTCGAACTCTACACATAAATAAATTCAAAAAATTAGATAAATCTTTGTTTTTAAAAACATATCTATGAAATTATATAATCCAAATTGCTTCTATTATTTTTATAATTAAAGTTAAATATTATTTAGATAAGTTTTTGTTGTTAAAAATAACCATCTTTTGTATATCAATGACTTGAATTGCTTACATTATGTTATAATTAGGATTTAATATTTAAAAATCCTTCTCGGGCCCGTCTTCAACGAGGACTCAAACTATATATTTAAAAAAAAATATAGGGGAGATATTATTATTAAAAATACTTTGATCCTATCACATAATTATAATTATAATTTTGTGTACATATAAATATAAATAAGTAATTGTCTATAATTTTGGTAATGTTCTTTTTATAGGCAAAAAGCATTTATAAGGTGTAGAAAAATTACACTTTATAATTACATTTTTTGTTAAATCTCTAGAGACCTTTTGAGAATGTTTTTGCTATGTTTATATTTGAATATTATTTTATTATGGTAAAATAATTTATTTTATTTAAAACAACTTAAAATAATAATAAATTATTTTTAACTTATGAATTTATAATTAACTCTAACCATTATTTTTTGTACGGTCATAATTAAAATTCTTTATATATTTTCTTAAGTTAGATTTAGTATTTATAAAAAACCTCCTCGGCCTCGCCTTCGGCGAGACCTCGAACTCTACACATAAATAAAATAAATTTTTGTTTTAAAAAACATATCTATGAAATTATATAATCCAAATTGCTTATATTTTTTATAATTAAAGTTAAGTATTATTTAAATAAGTCTTTGTTGTTAAAAATAAGCATCTTTTGTATATCAAATAACTTAGAATTGCTTACATTATGTTTATAATTAGAATTTAATATTCACAAAAGCCTTCTCAGCCCTACCTTCGGCGATACCTAGAACTATATAACTCCATTGGAACATAACTGTTATTTTTTCTATATTCATAATTAGAATTCCTTATATATTTTTATTTGTTAAGTTAGAATTTTATATTTATAATATAACTTCTCGGGCTCGTCTTCGGCGAGATATTGAACTCTATCCACTAATAAAATAAAAAAATTAGATAAATCCTTTGTTGTTAAAAATATATCTATATTATTATATAATTCTAATTACTTTTATTATTTTTATAATTAACATTAAATATTATTAAGATAAAATTTAGTTGTTAAAATTAACCATTTTGTGTATATTGATAAATTATGATTGCTTATATTATTTTTTATAATTAGAACTTAATATTCAAGAGAAACCTTCTGGGCTCTACTTTCGGGCGATACCTCGAACTCTATATTTCTCAAAAAGATATAGAGAAATTGTTGTTAAAAATGTATTGATCATATTATATAATTATAATTTTGTGTAAATTTATGTAGGTAATGGTCTAAATTTCAATAACGTACCTTTTAAGTAAAAAACATTCATAAGGTGTAGCAAAAGTTCATATAATAATTATATTTTTTTGTTAAATTTCAAGAGATCTTTTCGAAATATTTTGGCTATATTATTCAGTTAATAAGAAACCTCCTCCGCCCCGTCGTAGTGAGGCAACCGACCCTTTCAATTATATATTTTGATAAAATAAAAAAAAATTTAGATAATTTCATGTTCTTAGAAATATATTGATTTGTTACATTTTACAAAATAAATTTGTGTACATTTAAAGAATTTATTGTCTCTTGTATATTTACAAATTAAAATCTACTCATGTATTTATTAAAAATAAAATTTAATACTTATAAGAAACCTTGGTCAGGATCAAAACTTTTGACAAAATAAAAATGCATTGACATTGTAAATCAACACAAAGCTTGGAAAGTATGCATTTCTATACGTAACAACTTACAAATCATAATATCATCATTTCTAAAAAAATATTAATTTTACACCATTTGCATTTTTATTTATAGTATCTAATTATAAATATTTTAACTCTTTATTAACATCATTGACATTGAACAAATTCCATTGAGTTAAAAAACATTTGGAGTCAAATCAATTCTTGTTACTTGATTCATGCTTTTCAGTATTATTTAGAGAAAAAAAAAGGAAAAAAAGGTGATCCTTTATCAACTACGGTCTATATAACATAACAAAGACCTTTCATAAACACAAAAGTGCATGCAAAATATCTAATTAATTTTATCTCCTTATGAGTTCCATGTTAACTTCCAGCAAGATCTATGAAGGAGAGTTTGTCCACAACTCTGATTATATTCACTCATATATGCTGACCTATTAACTGCAAGTTAGAGTATGGCATGTGATTGAGAAAATTACTCACATATGATACTTTATATCCTTGCAAATCCACAATGCATACTTGTTTATTACCATCCACTCGCAAGCAAAGCTTTTTGCCTCAGAAGAGCCTTGTTGTCATGATACATAATATTTACTAAATTGATGAGGAATAACATAATGTGAAGTATGGCGTGTTTTTTTAACATACAAAATTGTACTAACATGCCCAAGAAAATCAATAACTGAAACTTATCAAAACATCTAACACTTAAATGTTCTCAGATTCTTCATATGTAGAATAAAAAAATCTATTATATAAATACATAACAAACACTAAACATGCTTATAAATCAATGAAATACTTCACATTCAAACTCATACTATAACATAGAAAGAAGTGGAAAAGATAAAATCAAGTGTTGGACCAAAATTATCTGTTTAAATTACCACGAAATGTGATTGTTATATACTAAGATGATCTCCAAATATAAAAAAAATTAAAAGCACCGCCATCTTGAATACTCTCAAAGGAATAACCTTCAAAAACAATATAACCCATCAGAACCATTAAAAATCCAATCACAACAAACAAATATGTTAAATGAAATGTATAATTTGTAATGGGAGTGTGTGTACCCACACATAGTTACCTCGATGTCAAAAATTTGATTAACATTAGCGCGAAGACCAAATCCCACAAATGAGATATTTATCAACTTTCCCTCTTGCACAAATCATCAAATATCTCCTCTACAAAGTTCAATCTCTACGAATTAAAAACACATATATTTCAAAAATTAAGAAATATACACAATCAAAACAAAAGCAATAGAAAATTCATAAAATACCAATTTTGAACCTTACTTTTACTCGTGGTATCAAATAGACGTGTCCAAAGCTCAATCTGAAAGAAAGAGGAACAAAGATATGAGAAATATTTCAGAATCTAAAACATATTGAGATACAAATAGAGAGAAAAGAAGAGAAATTCGATGGAAATACTAAATTTATCTTCATCTCATACTAAATTCATTATACAATTGATGTTTATACTTAAAAATACAAAAAAATTAAACAATTGTAATTAGTAAAATTAGTAGAAATGAGAGAATTTTTAGAGAGAGAACTTGTTTTTGGTTGTTGAAGATTGATGAAGAAGAGAGTAACTCATTCAAATTTGTAATGGATCTGAATTTGAATTCTCAATATCAACAATTGATTTGAATTCTTGTTATTTGTGCCTTCTCGGTATAGCATGTATCGATATGCTTACATCTGTGTGTATAAAGTGATAAAAACAGCAAGTTTTACACGAAGCATGTGACACAGTGACAATGGCATGATTGTAATATTTAACAAAAGTAAGGGTAAATCTTCAATTTCAGATTAGACTGTAGCAAACACGCTACATACACTATTATATAGATAGATTATCTATACTATTATATAATAAACGAAACATTAAAAGTTTGGTCGGTATCAAAGTGGTTTAACTTAACTATCCTTACTTATTTATGAAAAATATATTAAATAATAACATTACTTGTTTATAATCAATTATCTTTTCATCTAAAACACATTATAAATTTTTTCTAATAAAATCCCTCATTTTCTAAAAATATCATGGGTAATTTCTTTTTTCAACTTACTTTTTCTGTTTTTCTTACTAAAATCCGGCATACCCTTTACTTATTTATTTGAAAACATATTTTGATACTTTTAATTATTAAATTTTAAAAAAATATTTTCCAAAAATATCACAGGCAATTGCCTATTTTAAATTAAACATGTTACATTTTATATTTTTCCTTACTAAACCCCCTCTTTTTCCAAAAATATAACGGACAAACCCTTATTTATTTATTTTAAAATCTATTTTAATATTTTTAAATATTTAAAAGCGTTCAGCTATTTTAACGAATACAATTAATAAAATATTAAAAAGTAAATAATAAAACAACAATTAACAATCTGTGCATCGCACAAGTTTTAAGCTAGTATTATTAAAGACAAAACATTAAAAGTTTTGGTACATGTTTTTTGGTACGGTAAATTGTTTATTTAATTACCCTTATTTGTCTATAAAAAATATTATTAAATAATAACATTACTTATTTATAGTCAATTACCTTTTTCAGCTAAAACACACCACTTTTTCTATTTTTCCTAACAAATCCCTTCTTTTTTTAAAAATACCATGGGCAATTACATTTTTCAACTAAAACATGTTAATTTTTCTATTTTTCCTTACTAAAACCCCTAATTTTCCAAAAATATCACGGATAAGCCCTTACATATTTATTTCAAAACCTTTTTCAATGCTTTTAATTATTCAATTTTATCACGGGTAATCCCTTACATCTATACTATCTATACAATTATATAATAGACGAAACATTAAAAGTTTGGTCGGTTGCTAAGTGATTTTACTTAATTACCCTTACTTATTTTTAAAAAGATATTATTAATTAATAACATTATTTTTAACCAAGTACCTTTTCGGTTAAAATACATTACTTTTCTATTTTTTCTAACAAATCCTCTTTTTTTCTTAAAAAATCACGGGCAGTTACCACTTACCTTTTTAATGTGTCTATTTTTTCTTACTAAAACCCCTACTTTTTCCAAAAATATCACGAGTAACCCTTAATTATTTATTTTAAAACATATTTTAATAATTTTAATTACGGGCAATTAACTTATTCAACTAAAACATGTTGATTTTTCTATTTTTCCGTGCTAAAACCTCTCATTTTCTAAAAATATCACGGGTAAACCTTTACTTATTTATTTTATTATTTTTAATTACAGACAATTACTTTTTTCAACTAAAACATATTACTTTTTCTATTTTTCTTTACTAAAATTACTCATTTTCCAAAAATATCACGGGCAAACCGTTATTATTTATTTTCAAATACATTATAATATTTTTAATTATTTAAAAAAGTTTAACACACCTACTTATTATTTTTAACAAAAATAATTAATAAAATATTAAAACGTAAATAATAATAATAATAATAATAATAATAACAATTATTAATTACAATCCATGCATCGCACGGGTTTTAAGTTATCTATACTATTATATATATTATATAGACGAAACATTAAAAGGCTGGTCGGTATTAAAGTGAATTTACTTAATTACCCTTGCTGATTTATGAAAAAATATTAAATAATAACATGATTACATGTTTATAACCAATTACCTTTTCAGCTAAAACACATTATATATTTTTTCTAACAAAATCCCCCCTTTTCTAAAAATATCACAGACAATTTCATTTTTCAACTTACTTTTTCTATTTTTCTTACTAAAATCATTTCTTCTTCTAAAATCCTTTCTACTTCTAAAAATATCACCGGCAAACCCTTTACTTATTTATTTTAAAACCAATTTTAATACTTTTAATTATTAAATTTTAAAACAATATTTTTCAAAAATATCACGGATAATTAACTTTTTTAAACTAAACATGTTATATTTTCTATTTTTCCTTACTAAAACCCCTCATTTTCCAAAAATATAATGGCCAAACCCTTACTTATTTATTTTAAAATCTATTTTAATATTTTTAATTATTTCAAAGCATTTATCTATTTTAACATTCCTACTTATTTTTTTAACAAATATAATTAATAAAATATTAAAAAATAAATAATAAAACAACAATTAACAATCCGTGCATCGCACGTGTTTTAAGGTAGTCTATACTAAATTATAATAGACGAAAAATTTAAAATTTGGTCGGTCCTAAGTGATTTTACTTAATTACCCTTACTTATTTTTAAATAATAACATTATTAAACGTTTGGTCGGTCCTAAGTGATTTTACTTAATTACCCTTACTTATTTTTAAGTACTAACATTATTTATAATCGATTAACTTGTTAGCTAAAATACATTACTTTTCTATTTCTTAAACAAAATCTCCTCTTTTTCTAAAAATATCGCACACAATTACCTTTTTCAACTAAAACATGTTACTTTTTCTATTTTTCATTACTAAAATCCCTCATTTTTCAAAAATATCATCGACAAATACTTACTTATTTATTTTAAAACATATTTGAATAATTTTAATCACGGGCAATTACCTTTTTCAACTTATTTTTTTTTTTAATTTTTCCTTACTAAAACCTCTCATTTTCCAAAAATATCACGGGCAAACCATTACTTATTTATTTTAAAATCGATTTTAATACTTTTAATTATTTAAAAAAAATTAATACACCTGCTTATTTCATTTTTAATAGATGCAATTAATAAAATATTAAAACTTAAATAATAAAAATAACAATTATTAAAAACAATCTGAGTATCGCACGAATTTAAAAAAATACATTATTATTTTTATTTTTTAAATATAATCTCCTTCTTTTCTAGAACACGGACAATTAACTAAACACATGAACCAAAAAATTTGGGACTTTCTTGCACCTCATTTTCCAATCGCTAAGTATTAGAGGAAAGTAAAGAATATAGTTAATTTTATAAAATTTTATTACTTTGAAAATTTTAAAAATATAAATAAATTAGAGGACATTTCAAAAAAAGAGTAAATTGTAAGGAAATGAGTAAATTATAAGATGAAACATTAAAAGTTTGGTCGGTTGTTGGTCGGTACAATTTTTTGATACAAAGTGATTTTACTTAATTGTTCTTCCTTATTTATTAAAAAAATATTATTAAATAATAACAATACATTTTATAATCTAGTGTCTTTTAAACTAAAACACATTAAATTTCCAATTTTTCTAACAAAATCTTCTTCTTTTCCAAAAATTTTACGGGAAATTACCTATTACTATTTCTATTTTTTTTAAATCACATGTTTTTCCAAAAATATCACGGGAAATTATATTTTTTATTTTATTAAAGACGAAACATTAAAAGTTTGGTGGCTTGTTGGTCGGTACAGTTTTTTGGTACAAAGTGATTTTACTTAATTGTCATTGCTTATTTTTTAAAAATATATTATTAAATAATAACAATACCTATTATAACCAATTTCCTTTTAAACTAAAACACATTACTTTCCAAATTTTTTTAACAAAATCTTCTCCTTTTTTCAAAAATATCACGGACAATTACCTTTTTACTATTTTTATTTTTTGTAACAAAATATCCTCCTTTTCCAAAAAAAAAATCACGAGTCATCACCTTTTTCAACTAATACATGTCACATTTTCTATTCCTTAATAAAATCTGTCCTTTTCCAAAAATATCACGAACAAACTTTAGTTATTTATTTTAAAACCTAGGTTAATATTTTTAATTATTTAAAAAAATTCACCTATTTTAACAAGCCTATTTTTCTTAACAAATACAATTAATAAAAGTATTAAAATATAAATAGTAACATAACAACTATTTAATTAAATCGGTGCATCACACGGGTTTTAAGCTATCTATACTATTATATAATAGCCGAAACATTGAAAATTTTAGTTTTTCGGTTTTCATTCATTTGTCCTAATTAAAAATATTAAAATAATATAAGTATATGTTAGGCTCAAGACATGTCTGAATACCACTATTAACAAGCCTACACTTTGTGACTATGTCACATTACATGACCTAGTGAGTTCTATCACTGGGATATAGTATAGGTCTCTAAATGTACTTGTCTTGTTCTCATGAACATTAGCTTGACCATATATGCTCAGAGTTATAATGAGCTTAGTAAAGTTTCTTGCATCTAGATTGTATATAGGCCATTGAATAATTGTCCTGGTAGAAGTTCAGAAGTGTTCATGCAGCAGGATAGAGATAAATAAGGCTATGAAGAAATAAGTTGCAGAAATTTGTCTAAGGCATTATATAGCAAAGTCAGAAGAAAGCTATGTCGTGAAGTCACCAATATCCATGTCGTGAAGTACTATATCGCATAGTCCATTTTGTACTATGTCGAGAAGTCCTCAAGACACATGTCGTGAAGTGTTGAAGTCAGCAAAGTCAAAGAAGCCTAGATCGTGAAGTCCTCAGAAGCCCTATGTCGCATAGTCATCAAATGACCTATGTCGCATAGTCTTCAAATGACCTATGTCGCATAGTCTTCAAATGACCTATGTCGCAAAGTCGTCAAAGGCTATATCGCGAAGTCCTCACAAGTGAGATCGCGAAGTCAGGAATGAAGTGGAGTTCACGATATCAACACTTAGCCGTTTACAACAAGACAAATCAAGGTACAGAATCAAGAATCAAAAGAGACAAATACTGAAGCATTTGTTCTGGCAAGGTGGTCCAAAGAACAGATGGCAAATCTACAGCTAAACTTGGAGAGAAAGATAAGAGACAAGCAGCTACAGAAACGGGAAAGACTCCGAAAAGCAGGTGGTCCTTCCTGACACAGTTAACGTCTTATGGCAGGACAAGTTGGACTTTCAGCAAGGGGTAACTGTGTAAAAATAGGTGTGTGCACTAGTTTGTATAGGGCTTATATATATCATGCACATCCTATTGTTAGCTGCAAGAGAGATACACATAGTTATCTGCTAAGCTCTTTTCTCTGTAAGCAAGCAAGTTCAAACTGTTCTTGTTTAGAAGCCAGAAATTCTATTGTGAATTTCTTGGAAAGCTGTAGTATTTAATTTGCTTATACAAAGTAGATTAAAGTGATTGTGTGTGTTATTTACTTTCTGCATATTACATATCATAATCATATACAGTCAGTTACTTAGTTTTCAAGAATCGAAAAATATATCAAACTATCCATTCACCCCCCCTCTGTCTAGTTTCTAGTAGTATTCATTTCTAACAAGTGGTATCAAAGCGTAGGTTGTTAACGTACAAACAGGAAAAGATCAAGAATGAGTTCACAGAAACTAAGCAGTATCAAGATTCCTCCCTTTAACAAGGAGCACTACAGTTTATGGAAGAAGAAGATGTTGCTTTTCATCAAAGCTTCTAACCCCATGTATTTAGATATTCTAAAGCATGGTCCCTTCATTCCAATGATTGAGATTGGTGAAACAACCATTGGCACTGAGATTGTACCAGCAAAACATGTGCCCAAAGATCCCTCAAAATACACTGATCCTGAAAAGGAAAAAGTTGCACTGGATGGACATCTTCAACTTATCATTTGTGAATCTATGGACTTCAACATGTATGGCACTGTTGCTCATTGTACTAGTGCCAAGAAGATGTGGGATCTTATAGAAGTGCTCTGTGAAGGAACTACTGAAGTAAGAAAGAATAAGAAGCAGATTCTTGTTTCACAATATGAAGCCTTCATGGCTCAGCCAAAAGAGGGAATCACAGAAGTGTTTGAGAGATTCAACAAGCTGATAAACGAGCTCAAACTCTATGACAAACACTATGAAACAGAAGAGCTCAATATGAAGTTTTTACTAACTCTTCCAGATCACTTGGAACCAAGAATCTCTTCCCTTAAAGAAAGAGATCTAACAAAGATTGGTTTTGATGTGTTATATGGTGTTTTGAAGACATATGAGTTGGAGCTGTTTCAAAAGAGATCTATTCAAGCAAAGCAAGGATTAGTGGCTAATACCTCCTGTGCACTTATTGCTGACAACCTAAGTCAAAGAATGGACTCTCTTAAAATCAGTCAGGTGAAGATTGAGGAACTGGAAGTTGAAGACACTGGTGATGAGGTCCAGGTCGTCTATGATTTGCCTGAGGAAGATGAGTTTTACAGCATGGAGGAACTAGACAAAATGGAAAACAAATCTTTTGCTTATATGGCTAGGAGGTATCCTAACATAAGGTTTAAAAGAAAGCAGCCATTCAGGTCCAAGTTCAATACTGGAAACACTGGTGGATCTAGTGGCTCAAACACCTTCAATAAGGGAAAAGGGATTGCTGGTGCTGCTAAGGGTGGATACAAGACAGGAAGTGTGGATAGGACCAAAATAAGATGCTATAACTGCAATGAACTTGGGCATTTTGCCACTGAGTGCAAAAAGCCTAAACAAGTCAAGAAGGACAAAGCATACTTAGAGCTTGGAGCTAAGTATGAGGCTCTACTCAAGAAACAACAGGGCAAAGCTTTTATTGCTGAGGGAAAATGCTGGGATGACTCTGATGAAGAAGAAGAACAAGAGTACTCAAACTATGCCTTGATGGCATTTTCTGATGATGGTGATTCAAGTCAGGTACCCATTCTTACTTCTCTTGATATGACTCCCCTTCAATATAAGCAAACTGTTGAAGATATGAGCACTGAGATGTTTAATATTCATACTAGCATGTTAGTAGCTAATGAAGAAATTGATAGACTAACTGCTAAGAATGTTGAGCTTACAGAAAAGAATGAGAAACTTGAGTTAATGGCTGTGAACCTGGATGGTTTGAAAAAGGAGGTTGAGTATCTTAAAAACAAAGTGATTTGTGCTGAGCAGATAGAGAAAGCCCTTAGGGAACAAATTGCTGAAACTGAACTGAAACTAAGAAGCTTCAAAAACTCCTCTGAACTTATTCAAACCTATCACAAGGAACACACTGAAGACTGCAAGGTTGGAGTTGGTTTTGACTATGATAATGACAAGGGAAGGAAGAAGGTCAAGGGCAAAGGAAAGGAAACTTTTACAAACAAAAATGCCCCAACCATACTGTCAAGTGTTGAACAGCCCATCTTCAGAAAGAGTGCTGTTGAGTTTGATGAGGAACTACTGATCATCAAGCAACAACTACTTGAAGAAGATGAGGCTGCTAAGAACACTTCTTCCTTTCCTGAACTTGTCAATCAGAAAGAGACCAAAGACAATCTTGTCAAGAGTCCTAAAGCAAAGAAAGAAGTTGTTAAGAAAAGGAAACAAAACAGAAATGGTAAAGTGGGTGTTAACAAGGGAAACAACTATGCTTATGTGCCAAATGCTCCCAGGAAACAATGTCAAAAATGCCTATCTGTTAATCATTTGACTCATAAGTGTAGTAAGCCTGATATTGTTGAAGCTGACAACCTGAGTAACCATTCTGCTAGCATAAATTCTTGTCATGATTCTTTCTGTGGTAAGCCAAACTGCATGACATGCTATGTGACTGTGATTGCTAACTGTTTATCTCTTAAACATAAACTTGACTCTGCACAATCTGGTGAATCACACACACATATGCATTCTCATAGGACAGGGTCCCCAATCAGGGTTGAGAGGGTGAAAACTTCATGTGAGCCTAAGAGTGTAAACTCCAAAGCCACAGAAAAAGTGAAGTCTCCTACTATGAGAAATGCAATTTATGACAGAAGAATTATTAATCAAAATGTTTCTAAATCAACTGGACCCTACCAAGTGTGGGTACCAAAAACAACTTAGTCATTTTGTGAATGCAGGGCAACAGGAATAAAAGAGTCATATGGATCTTGGACAGTGGATGCTCAAGTCACATGACTGGTGATATAGCCCTGCTATCACATTTTGAGGAAAAGGCTGGCCCATCAGTAACCTTTGGAAATGACAACATTGGTTATACAATGGGATATGGCAGTGTTAAATCTGGAAATGTCATTATTGAAGATGTAGCATTTGTTGAAGGACTGAAGCATAATCTCTTGAGTATTGGACAATTCACCAACAGAGGTTTCAAAGTGGAATTTGATGAAGACCTTTGTTCAATCTCAAAAAGGGAAAGTGGTGAAGTTGTTCTAACTGGTGTGAAGAAAGGAAGCTTGTTTGTAGCAAATCTCAAGGCTGCAGATAAGGGAGAAATCTGCTGTTTCTACACTAAACCCACAAATGAGGAATTCTGGCTATGGCACAAGAAGCTGTCTCACTTGAATGTTCAGGCAATGAACTCTCTAACCAAGAGAGAACTTATCAGGGATTTGCCTGCCTTGGAGTTTGTGCAAGATGGAGCTTGTGAAGCTTGTCAGAAAGGAAAAATTAAAAGATCCAGTCAGAAGAACAAATTGCTCAATACAAATTCAAAACCTCTGCAGCTAATTCACATGGACTTATTTGGCCCTGTGAATGTAATGTCCCTCTCCAAAAAGAAATATGCTCTAGTGATGGTAGATGACTATTCAAGATATACTTGGGTGGAATTCCTATTCTCCAAGGATGAAGCACCCCAAGTCATAATAGAGCATATCAAGAGAGTTGATAAAGAAGCACAAAGCACTGGTTCCTCTGTAGTTGCTTTGAGAAGTGATAATGGGACTGAGTTCAGAAATTCAACATTGTATGAGTTTTGCAAAGATAAAGGAATTTCTCAACAATTCTCAGCTCCTAGAACACCTCAACAAAATGGAGTAGTTGAGAGAAAGAATAGAACTCTCATTGAAGCTGCAAGGACAATGCTGCTGGATGCAAAGCTACCCACTAGCTTTTGGGCTGATGCTGTTAACACAGCATGCTATGTGCAAAATAGAACATTAATCAATAAGAAGTCTGGAAAAACTCCTTACTCATTAATGACTGGAAAAAGAGCATCCTTCAAGCACCTGCATGTGTTTGGAAGCAAGTGTTTTGTGATGAAAGATACCTCTGAGCATGTTGGAAAATTTGATGCTAAAGCATTTGAAGGTATCTTCATTGGATACTCTCTGGAAAGGACAGCATACAGAGTATTTGTACCTGAGCAACACAAAGTCATGGAAAGCATGGATGTTACCTTTGATGACAAGAAAACTCCTGGACTGAAAACAAGTGATCAAGACAGTGTGCCATTGAGATTTGAGAATCAAGGTTATCTTGAGGATTCTGAAAGTGAAGATGAACCCCCTGTTCAAACTGTTCTAGAGAATGAAATCCTTGAAGTTGACACTCTTCTTCAAACACCTGTGCAAGGGTTCACAAACACAGGGGGAGAAGAAGAGAATGCACCTTTCAACCAAAATGAGCTTGGAACAGATCAAGGAAATGAACAGGGGCACACAAGGAAATGGGACAGAGCCCACACTAGGGATCAAATCATTGGAGATCCTAGTGAGGGAGTTAGAACAAGAAGGGCAACATTAAATACATGTCTGTATAGCTGCTTTCTGTCACAAGAGGAACCTAAATTAATTGAAGAAGCTTTGAAGAATTCTGATTGGATTGTTGCCATGCAAGAAGAGTTGAATCAATTTGAGAAAAACAAAGTATGGGAACTAGTACCTCCTCCAAAAGGAAAGAATGTTATTGACACCAAATGGGTGTTCAGAAACAAGATGGATGAAGAAGGAGTGGTAATTAGAAACAAAGCAAGGCTGGTTGCCAAAGGATATTGTCAGCAAGAAGGCATTGACTATGATGAGACATTTGCACCTGTAGCTAGACTGGAAGCCATCAGAATCTTCCTGGCTTTTGCAGCTCACTCAGATTTTAAGGTGTATCAAATGGATGTGAAAAGTGCATTTCTCAATGGTGATCTTGCTGAAGAAGTCTATGTGTCTCAACCACCTGGCTTTGAAAATGAAGACTTCCCAAACTTTGTGTACAGACTGCTTAAGGCACTCTATGGACTCAAACAGGCACCAAGAGCCTGGTATGAGACTCTATCTCAATTCCTTCTTGAGCATCAATTCACCAGGGGTACAATTGACAAAACCCTATTCTTCAAGAAGCATGGAAATGATATCATTCTTGTTCAAATCTATGTGGATGATATCATCTTTGGCTCTTTAAATGAAAAACTCTGTGAAAGGTTCTCTAAGTTGATGCAAAGTAAATATGAGATGAGTATGATGGGAGAGTTAACCTACTTTCTAGGCCTGCAAGTACATCAAAGGGAGGATGGCATCTTTATAAACCAATCTAAGTATGTCAAGGATCTTTTAAAGAAATATGGTTTAGAAGAGTCATCCCCAGCCAAAACTCCTATGTCTACTGCAATCACGCTGGATGAAGACAAGAAAGGCAAGATAGTTGATATCAAGGTCTATAGAGGAATGGTTGGATCCCTACTCTATCTCACAGCTAGCAGGCCAGACATCATGTTTGCCACATGCCTCTGTGCAAGGTTCCAGTCTGATCCCAAGGAATCTCACATGATGGCTATCAAAAGAATCTTCAAGTATCTGAAGGGGACTCCTAATCTTGGGCTATGGTATCCAAAGGGCACTGGGTTCAACCTGGTTGGTTACACAGATTCTGATTATGCTGGATGCAGAATTGACAGGAAGAGCACCTCTGGAAGCTGTCAATTCTTAGGTCAAAGGTTAGTGTCCTGGTTTAGTAAGAAACAACAGTCCACAGCAACATCCACAGCTGAGGCTGAATACATTGCTGCTGGAAGTTGTTGTGCTCAATTGCTTTGGATTAGAAATCAACTCATGGATTATGGGCTAGTGTTAGAACACATTCCACTAATGTGTGATAATACTAGTGCAATATCCATAGTTGCCAATCCGGTTAATCACTCTACTACAAAGCACATTGAGATCAGGTACCATTTCATTAGGGAACATGCTGCAAATGGTACCATAGAAGTCTCTTATGTTCCCACTGAGAAACAATTAGCTGACATATTTACTAAACCTCTGAATGAAGCAGTCTTCAACAGACTTGTGAGTGAAATTGGAATGCTCAATCCTTCATTTAGTTGCTCTAAGTAACTATGCCAGTAAATTGTTGCAGCAGTAAATTTTCACTGTATTTAAATGCTCTATTTGTTTGGAGTGAAAATTAGCTGAGATATGATTTATAAATATTTCAGTATTTTACTGCATATTTTTCAAAATCACATTTGTTGGTAAAGTTGTGAGCTTTTAAGACATCTCTATATAGATGATTTTCAGAGTTCATGACACAGTTCAAATCAAACAGACTTATATCGCAAACTGTTGAGATTGTGAGACTTCGCGACATAGTTCATTTCATGAGTTTGCGACATAGTTCATATTATGACTTCGCGACTTAGAATAACTATATCGACAAGTCTCCACATTTGACAGAATTTTGATTTAAATTTATTTTATTTCAAAATTTGATAAAAGTCTGACAATTTGCTTAAAATTCCTAAAAGAGAGCTTTAGACAGGGTATTTCTACTATATCGCAAAGTCTCCCCGATCCTTTCATCTTGAGGACTTTGCGACATAGTTCATTTCTGAGACTATGCGATATACTGTGCAAGACTTTGCGGTACAGGCCATTTTTGACTTCGCGACATACAAATAGACTGTACACATTCATAACTCCATATCGCAGTGTCTCTATCATATAAATACCTTTTCTAACCGTTCACAACTTTTCATCTTGTCTATTGCTCTCAAACTCTCAAACCTAAGCACAAATTCTCTACTTTCTTTTTCACTCTCACTCTCGAAATGGCACCCAAATCTCAAACAGTATCATCCTCAATCCCTTTAACCATTCCCAAATAAACCAATCTTCTCACCATTCCCTCTGAGGCTGAGGCTAACCCAAGGTACAAGTGTTTTGTACGGTTCTTGAACACTTCCTACCTATGCCAAGCCCTAACCCTGAACCCTACCTTGTATGTCGATGTGTTGGAAGGATTCTGGAGAACGGCGTTGGTATCAACAATGGCTAGGGAAGATGGAACCTCATTCCAGGAGGTTAGTTGTTCAATTAGAGGCAAACACTTTCAATTTGGTGAAAGGGAAATCAATGAAGCTTTGGGGTTCAAGGTGGAGGGTCATGACCAAGAAGCTACAGATGCTCAAATCGTAGATTTCATGACCTTCATTCGGTATGCTGATGAGATAGCTACTGGAAAGCTGAATAAGAAGTTTGTGAGAAGGGAGTGGTCATTTCTGTTTGACGCACTCCAGAAGGTGTTTCTCTGCAGGAAGACAGGATGGGACCATATCAGTCACATTGCTGTGAAGCTAGCCTACTCCTTGGCCAACAACCAGGAGATCAATGTGGGAGCCATAATTCTCAAAGAATTGACTCAGAGGCTAGGCAGGACCATTCGTGGTAGAGGTAATGACATCTTTTACCCTCGTTTCCTTCAAGTTATTTTAAATTTTCTTGATGCAAATGTCCATCTATTGGAGGGTATAGATAACACTAAAATGGCTTATTCCAAGTCCATGTCCAAAGTACTATTTGGCTCATTGGACACAAGGAATCAAGTGGATGTGATTCTAAGTGTGACCAAGCATATGCAGGACACATTTGAGTCTTATCCACTTGATAAGCCCATATACCATGCACTTTCCTGGACAGGGGAGGCTGAGACTGGAGGAGCTACATAGTCTAACCCCAGCCTTCCCATCCCATCCAGTAACCCTACTGCAAACAGTCCCATAGAAGTTAGGCAGCCAAGTGCATCAATCTCTCAAAAGATTGGTGTTACTAAAAAGAAGTCAAAGAAGAGAGCCTTAGAAGTGATAAATGAATCTGTAGAGATAGCTAGTGAGAATCCTGAGTCACCTCTCACCAGACAAAAGAAGAAATCCAAATCCAAACCTACCACTGGATCCTCCCAACAGGATTCAGATGTGGAAAAAGGGGTACACCTGTTACTGTCCATGGCCTCTCAACAGGTCATTGGCATTAAAAAGAGCAGCCTCCCCACTGCATCTTGTACAGTGTCTGCACAGGGTCAAGACCTCACTCTTGACCCTAGGAGTGATAAGGCTGATAATACACAGAGTGGAGAGCACATCACTGTTGAAACTCCTCCTATTTCTCAGGGGGAGTTGCCACAATCTAATCTAAACCCCACTTCTCTCTCAGATTCTTCCATCAAAATTTCTTTTGAACAAGAGAGTCATTCCAATGACAATCTTGCCTTTGATCAATCACAATTCTCTCCTGTGATTGAGCCAATCTCAAGTGACATGGTGCATGACACTATGCTCACCACCCAGGAACCACATCTAGTTGGTCAGGGAATGCATGCTGGGGCATATCCTAATGACACCAACACAAACATGGAGGATTCACCAGTTTTCACTGGAGACTCTGTGCCAAATTCTCCCATCCTTAGGGATGTGGAACTGTCTTCACAGACAAATAGGGCTAATGTTGTAACACATCCCATTTCAATGGAGACAACATTAGACCCTACAGCCATTCCAAGGCTGGAGGAGACTCAAAACCTTACATCTCATGAAGTGCCAAGCACTAGCTCTCACTTGGCTCAGGCCACAATAACTGAATGGCTGAAACTTGTGCAACATGACAGGGCTTCAGGATCATCCTCTGTGCTACCACAATTGACGGAAGAAGAATTACAAGATCTTCATGTGGCACAGATTGATGAGATCTCTAGGATTGCTCAACATCTCCTCACTGCAAATCTCCCAAATTCTGACTATGAGGCTATTCTTCTCACTCATAAGGAGGATGTTGAAGCACAACAGGATAAAATTGTGGATGAAGCCCAGCAAGCTGGAAATGTGGATGCTTGGCTGGATGGCAAAAGGACAGTCAAGCTTAAGGAGGCTCTAGCTTTTATCAGGGAGGACTATCTTACAGCCTTGGGGTCAAATGCCAAAGGTCTCTCTCCTGCTGAAATCTATGATGCAGTTAATGATGTCTACAAGAGCCAACTTAAAGCTATGCATTTTCTTGGGAAGGGTCTTCAGTCAGAAATCTCCACCATTCAGGAAGAAACAGCTCATTCTAATGCTCAACTCAAGAATTGTTTTCTTTCAAGCTTTCCCAAGGTAGATGGCATTCTTAAGGAAGTCCAGAAAACTGCCTCAAATGTCACCACAATGGACTGCACCCTAGCTATGGTTTCAGATAACATGAAGAAGCTCTCTACCAAGCTAGACAATCAGGTGCAGGCCAACATCAACTCAAACTCCATGCTTACAGTACTCTGGAAGAATCAGTATGGGAACAAGCTGGTTGATGAGGTTCCTATTTCTGATATCTCCAAGTTTGAATTCTCCAAACTCAAGGATCAATCCCTTAACTCCTTCAAATCTCAACAACTTTTCTCCAAAGTGGACAGCTTGGAAAGAGAGGTAGCTGATCTGAAAGCAGAAAACAAAGGACTATCTCTCTCCTTGCAGCACCTTAATGCTAAGATGGATGATCAAACCAACTCCACCTCAAATATTTTGTTGGTACAACAACAAATGATGACCTCAATGATGAGACATATGAATCTGCCTATCCCTGGGGAAGCTCAAGACATCTTGTCTGATTCCAAGCCTAAGGGGGAGAAAGAAAAGGAGGTCATTCTGCAAAAGAAAGGGGGAGTACCTGCCAAGCAACAGAAGCTTAAGGGCAAAATTTCTGAAGAAACAATAAAGCCAATAATCCTCCCCCCTGTAGATGTCATCAGTGCAGAAGGGCAAAAGAGCACGATTTCAACCACCTTCTATCCATCCACAATGCTTAAAGATATCTCCACTCCTCAACCTGCTCAACATACTCCCAAGGCTCAACCTGTCAACGCTACAATCATCACAGAGGCCAAGCTACAGGAAGTTGCAAATTCTCACATCTATCATGATGAGGCCTTCCTGGAGTTTCTGAAAGCCACCTACAGAGATGCACAAGAAGATGCAAGGACTTACAGAAAGAAGCTCAAGGAAAACATCAAGTACTTCACAGTTGCAGTAAGGAAAATCAAGGATGTCCATCTAAGAGAGATAATCATGGTGTGCAAGGACAACTGCTTGTGGCACCTAGCTTTTCAAACTCTAGAGAAACTGAGATTCACTGAGCTGTCAACAATAATGGACTTAATAGAACAAGGTGGGGCTAACAACAAGAGACTGTTTGATGACTTGAAGATAGATCAAGATCAAAGACTGCCTGAGGTTATCTCAAAGCCAAAGACAATAATCTTCCAAAGTCTATCTCAAGACAGCAGCATTGACCAGTTGGTGATCCCTTCAGATTTGACAAGAAAGAATAATACAAAGATCAACCAGGTGCTGCAAATGCTAAGGGCCAAGAGGGGAGTCAGGACAGCTGAGGAACTAGAGATGATTCACACTCTACAATCTTTTCTGATCCATGGAGTCATTCCTGAATCTGTCAAAGAAAAGAGCAAAAAGAAGGATGGGGGTGATGATGATGATGAGGAGAAAACCTATAAAAGGAGATCTCAGTCAAGGAGAGATAAGGATGGATCTAGTGAAAGCAGCAGGAGCAAATATTCAAAGAAATCAAAAGATGCTGGTGATGACAAGAGGGACTCCAAAGGGACAAAGGAAACAACCAGGAAAACAAGAAGTGGAATTCAGCAAGTCAAGGACATTGCTAGCAGTACTTTAACCACAACACAAGACTCTAAGTCTAGGGTGGGTACTGTTAGCAATGATCCTCCAAAATCATTATCTATGACTTCTGAACCTGAATTGCCACATAAGGAAGATGAAGCCACAAAAGTAATTTCAAGAAAACACTACCACAAAGTTACAGCTAGTGGAGTGTTACAGTGGATGAAAGGGAAAGGAATGAAGCTACTTCCAAGTGATGTGGCACTGAAGACTAAATCTCCCTGTTCCAGAAAGGTATCTCTTGTGAAGAATTTGAAGATCAAGAGTGTACCCAGAAGGATAAGGATAACAAAGAAGACTGGAAAACTCACTAATGTTATTGGCATCAATGTGCTTCCACTAGATGAGGACTATGATGAAGATGCCCTAGCATTTTTGAGGGCTCAAAGGATCTTTGAAGTCAAAGTGAAGTTGGATCATCTAGAGATCAAGTACACTGATGGAAGAGAAAGAATAATGAAACAAGGGGGATGGCAACATTTTGACACCTATGAGCAAGAAAGAATAAATGCCTTGTTAAATTTTGAAGAAAAGGAAGAAAGGGTGTGGAAAATAGAGATTGCCAGATTCATGAAGATGCACTCTGACTATAAAGAAAATCTAAAGAAGCTGAATGAAGAAAGGAGGCATGAGAAAGAAAAGGAGATGGCTGAGATGGAAGAAAGAGCAGAAGAGCTAAGGAAGAAAGGGCTATGCAGGGTAAAGCAAAATCCTTATACTGTTGAGTACAAAAATCATTATAGAGGGATAAGCAAGATAAGGATGGAGTTCATACATTCATATGTGGAAAGTGCCCTCAGAACAGCAGCTGAAGATCTAAAAGATTCTCCTCTCTTTGAAGAACTGATTGCAAGGGATGAAATCTTACTGGCCATCTCTGAAATAAAGAAGAATGAAGAAATAAGGAAGAAGAAAGTCTATGATGATTTCTTAGAGAAACAATTGGAAACTGAAGCTTTGTAGCTCAAGGAGAATTTCTGTAAGACCAAATTTCCAAGTTGTTATCAAATTCTGTTCTTAACTTTATCTTCTTTATACTTGTTCTTTTTATGTAAGTTAGGCTTGTTATCAGACATGAAATTGTGCCTAAGGGTCTTACTCACAATTTGGGGGAGATTGTTAGGCTCAAGACATGTCTGAATACCACTATTAACAAGCCTACACTTTGTGACTATGTCACATTACATGACCTAGTGAGTTCTATCACTGGGATATAGTATAGGTCTCTAAATGTACTTGTCTTGTTCTCATGAACATTAGCTTGACCATATATGCTCAGAGTTATAATGAGCTTAGTAAAGTTTCTTGCATCTAGATTGTATATAGGCCATTGAATAATTGTCCTGGTAGAAGTTCAGAAGTGTTCATGCAGCAGGATAGAGATAAATAAGGCTATGAAGAAATAAGTTGCAGAAATTTGTCTAAGGCATTATATAGCAAAGTCAGAAGAAAGCTATGTCGTGAAGTCACCAATATCCATGTCGTGAAGTACTATATCGCATAGTCCATTTTGTACTATGTCGAGAAGTCCTCAAGACACATGTCGTGAAGTGTTGAAGTCAGCAAAGTCAAAGAAGCCTAGATCGTGAAGTCCTCAGAAGCCCTATGTCGCATAGTCATCAAATGACCTATGTCGCATAGTCTTCAAATGACCTATGTCGCATAGTCTTCAAATGACCTATGTCGCAAAGTCGTCAAAGGCTATATCGCGAAGTCCTCACAAGTGAGATCGCGAAGTCAGGAATGAAGTGGAGTTCACGATATCAACACTTAGCCGTTTACAACAAGACAAATCAAGGTACAGAATCAAGAATCAAAAGAGACAAATACTGAAGCATTTGTTCTGGCAAGGTGGTCCAAAGAACAGATGGCAAATCTACAGCTAAACTTGGAGAGAAAGATAAGAGACAAGCAGCTACAGAAACGGGAAAGACTCCGAAAAGCAGGTGGTCCTTCCTGACACAGTTAACGTCTTATGGCAGGACAAGTTGGACTTTCAGCAAGGGGTAACTGTGTAAAAATAGGTGTGTGCACTAGTTTGTATAGGGCTTATATATATCATGCACATCCTATTGTTAGCTGCAAGAGAGATACACATAGTTATCTGCTAAGCTCTTTTCTCTGTAAGCAAGCAAGTTCAAACTGTTCTTGTTTAGAAGCCAGAAATTCTATTGTGAATTTCTTGGAAAGCTGTAGTATTTAATTTGCTTATACAAAGTAGATTAAAGTGATTGTGTGTGTTATTTACTTTCTGCATATTACATATCATAATCATATACAGTCAGTTACTTAGTTTTCAAGAATCGAAAAATATATCAAACTATCCATTCACCCCCCCTCTGTCTAGTTTCTAGTAGTATTCATTTCTAACAGTATAGTAACACGAGCAAACCCTTACTTAATGTGTTTAATTATTTAAAATATTTTACCTATTTTAACATGCCTACTTATTTTTTTAACAAATACAATTAATAAAATTTTAAACAAAATTAAAAATTCATATAATTCAATCAAAAATCACATATATTACATAACTACAAACTCTTTCAGTTATACTTTAATTAGAATTCAAAAACACATTTTTAAAAAAAAATGTTTTTACTTATATTTAAATTATTACAACAAAATATATTGATAATTTGGACGGTTACATGTTTACTAAGTTAACAAACTTTTATAAAATTTATAAGTTTTTTTTTAGATTTGAAGTATTAAAGTAATATTTTTAATACTTTAAAAAAGGTAGCATTTTCAGAAGTACTAAAATCTCAAAACTTTTAAAAATAAATTCCTAAATTAATGTTAAAGTCGTCTATGCTTTGCACAGGTTATTGACTAGTATTATTCAAGACGAAACATTAAAAGTTTGGTCGGTCGTTGGTCGGTACAGTTTTTTTGGTACAAAGTGATTTTACTTAATTATCCTTCCCTATTTATTAAAAAATATTATTAAATTATAAAAATACATTTTATAACCAATTTCCTTTTGAACTAAAACACATTAGTTTTCCAATTTTTTTTAACAAAATCTTATTCTTTTCCAAAAATTTATCGAGCAATTAACTTTTACTATTTCTATTTTTTCTAAAAAAATCCATGTGGAAGAATCAGTATGGTGACAAGCTAGTGGATGAGGTTCCTATCTCCAACATCACAAAATTTGACTTCTCCAAAATTAAGGACCAATCTCTCAACTCATTCAAGTCTGAGCAACTTTTTCCAAGGTTGATAGATTAGAAAGAGAGGTGGCTGAGCTAAAATCTAAAAACCAAGGGATTTCTCATTCTTTGGAGCTCTTCAACTCAAAACTGGATGATCAAAGCAATACCACCTCCAATATCTTGCTAGTCCAGCAACAAATGATGACAACAATGATGAAAAGTATGAATTTTCCTATTCCTGGTGAAGCCCAAGGCATCTTGTCTGATCCCAAGCCTAAGGGGGAGAAGGAAAAAGAAAGCATCATTTGTCCCCTGATTTTCCAAAAATATCACGGACAATTATCTTTTTCATCTATACTATATCATAATAGACAAAATATTAAAAGTTTGGTCGATCGTTGGTCGGTACAGTTTTTTGGTACGTTGTGATTTTACTTAATTACTCTTACTTAACTATACTTCGTGTTTTTACTTAATTACCCTTACTTATTTATAAAAATATATTATTAAATAATAATATTACCTATTTATAACCAATTACCTTTTTCACCTTAAATACATTACTTTTTCTATTTTTTCTAACAAATTCCCCTACTTTTCCAAAAATATCACCGGCAATTACCTTTTTTTAACTAAAACATGTTAGCTTTTCTATTTTTCCTTACTAAAACTCCTCATTTTCCAAAAATATAACAGGCAAACCTTTAGTTATTTTTTTAAAAACCTATTTTAATATTTTAATTATTTAAAAAAGTTTACCTATTTTAACATGTCTACTTATTTTTCTTAAAAAATGCAATTACTAAAAATATTAATATATAAATAATCAAACCTTTAGCTACTTTTTTTAAAATCTATTTTAATATTTTAATTATTTAAAAAAGTTTACCTATTTTAACATGCCTACCTAATTTTCCTAACAAATACAATTAATAAAAATATTAAAATATATTATAAATAATAAAATTAAAATTATAATAAACAATTCGTACATCGCACGAGTTTTAAGCTAGTATTTTATTAAGTATGGGAAGATATATTGTACGGTGTTTTGTGAATTGATATTTTTAGACATGTTTATAAAAATGATATTGTTTAATTAGAAGATAACATATTTTTATTACAAAGATGCAATTTTAATGATTGAAAAATATAATATAATTAATATTTTTAACTATGTTTGAAATAAAAATGTTTTGATCAAAAAAGACAATCGACTAGTTATTTTTGTTTGAAAGGAATTCATTCAATAATGAAAAGTTATATACGACATCTAAAATGTAATCAAGTCAAAAAAAAATATAAAAACAGATCTGTCGCTGATTAATTCAATATTTATAGAGATCGGTTAGTTACTATTAATATTACTAGCATGATAGCCCGTACAAGGCACATGCCACATTCTGGTTCATATAATTTCTTTCAAATCTTGCAAAAGAGTAGTCTATTGGTATGTGTCATTTTTCATGTGTCTCGGTTTATCGAAAAATAGCAGTTAGTAACTAAATTCAAAATATTGGTGCACTACAAACTTTGAGGATCATCTTTATACTGATACTTGTTCAATGTGAAAAGAATATCAACAAAAGTGGTAGGTAAGATTTAATCGTTAGTTGGCAAGTATTACCACGACAAAGTGTGCCCTTTAGTTTGTTTTAAAAGAAATCCCAAAAAAGTCAACACGACAATAATGTGCGTGACTTTTCACGTGTCTCAGTTTATTGAAAGTTTGTTGTTAATATCTAAATTCAATATATTGGTGCACTATAAACTTCGAGGATCATATCGAATGATAGTTCCTCTACTTCTCTGATGGCTCGCACCCTGGGTGGTCCTCGTAAACCTAATCACGGAGTAACCTCCTGACAATCTTTGATAACCTCTCATCGATATGTATTTTCATATTTATATAAAATTGTCAATTGTCATACCTCTCACACGTTAGATTTATGCCGATTTTCAAATGTTATTGTGTAAACACTATAATTGTTTAATATCAATTAAAACTCATATAACATTTGTCAACAGGTTGGATTACCATGATATTTTCAACTATTGTATCATCATTTATTTTTAAGTTAAATGAAAATTGATGTACCTATTTTTTTGCTGGTACTTAGTTGATGACACGTATTTTCAATAAGTGCATTTCATATTTAGATGTCCGAATATGATACAAAATGAAATCATCTTATCCCGTGTACCTAGAAATACGCACCAGGTCACTTCAGGGCTGAAGATCATTACCCTCGTCCCCGATCCCCGAATTCAAATAGTCGTCGAACCCACCTTGATTCTTGAAAAAAATTATTTTGCTCCATGATCCCTGCCCCAGATGGGGAACAATGATCCCAACGGGAAGCCAGGGATTATTATTACTTTTATTTAAAATTTATATATTCACTACTAAAATTTGTAATAAAATTAATTTGATAAATGATAACATGTAGTATACATTATAAGTTTAACTGTATATTGTAATAGCGATTCAAATTATTATTAATTTTTATAATAAAAGATATAATTAAAATTATTAAAAATTAACTTATATTTAATTGTGAGAATTTTGAATTTCTGAAATAAATTAAAAATCTAAAACAATAAAAAATACATAGAAGTTATATTTAATTTTAATAATTTAGTTAACATACATTTAAAAAAATCATAAATTTGATAATGGGGGATCAGAGATTGGGCCCAGAATACCCTAATTCTTGAAGCCGCTCCGAATGCTGAATTTTATTTTATAATTCAATTTTTTTTTACGAATTAAACGGGGCATGAATGGGGTCGGATTGGACGGGACCAGTAAAATGTTCGTACCTACGTGTACCATATGCAAAGTGTTAGAAATGAATACCACTTAGAAACTAGACATAGGGGGGGTGAATGGATAGTTTTGATATTTTTCAGTTCTTGAAACTAAATAAGCTGTATGTGATTATGCTTTGTAAAATGCGGAATGAAAATAAACAACACACACAATCACTTTAATCTACTTTGTATTAAGCAAATTAAATACTACAGCTTTCCAGAATTTCACAACTGAATTTCTGGCTTCTAAACAAGAACAGTTCGTATCTTGTTTGCTTACAGAGAAAAGAGTGCTTAAGATAAAACTATGTGTATCTCTCTTATAGCTTACAGTTAGGTGTGCACAATATATATAGACCTATACAAACTAGGCACACACCTATTTACACAGTTACCCCTAGCTGAAAGTCCAACTTTTCCTGCCATAAGAAGTTCACTGTGTCAGGAAGGACCACTTGCTTTTCGGAGTCTTTCCCGTTTCTGTAGCTGCTTGTCTCTTGTCTTTCTCTCCAAGTTTAGCTGTAGATTTGCCATCTGTTCTTTGGACCACCTTGCCAGAACAAATGCTTCAGTATTTGTCTCCTTTGAATTTTGGTTCTGTACCTTGATTTGTCTTGTTATAAACGGCTAAGTGTTGATATCGTGAACTCCAACATTTCCCTGACTTCACGATCTATCCTTTGACGACTTCGCGACATAGGCAATTTGAGGACTTCGCGATCTAAGCCATTTGAGGACTTCGCGATCTAAGCCTTTTGAGGACTTCGCGATCTAATATATCTTGACTTTGCGGTATCAACACTTCATGATATGAGTAATGAAGACTTCACGACATAGTTCAATTAGGACTATGCGATCTTAGTACTTCACGACATAGATATATTTGGACTTCACGACATAGCTTCATTTTGACTTCACGGTATAGGGACTTAGGAAACTTCTGCAACTTATTTCTTCATGGCCTTGTTCATCTCCATCCTGCTGCATGAACATCACTGAACTTCTACCAGGATAATTATTCCATGGCCTATGTACATTCTAGATTGCAAGAAGCTTACTAAGCTCATTATAACATTGAGCATACAATATAAAGCTAAGTACATGAAACAAGACAAGTACAGTGGAGACCTATACTATATCCCAGTGAAAGAATTCACTAGGTCAGGTAGAGTGACATAGTTACAATGATTAGGTTTGTTAATAGTGGTAATCAGACATGCCTTGAGCCTAACAATCTCCCCCAAATTGTGAGTAAGAAACTTAGGCACAATTTCATGTCTGATAACAAGCCTAACTTACATAAAAGGAATTAAATAACAGAGAGAACAATTTATGAACATAATGAACAGAAATTTGATTTCATAATAAAGTTGAAAGCTTATAGATTATCTTTGTTGCTCAACAGCTTCAGTTTCCATTTGTTTCTCAAGATAATCATCATAAACTTTCTTCTTTCTCATTTCTTCCTTTCTCTTCATGTCTATAATGGCTTCTTGAAGTTCTTCTCTTGCAATTAGTTCTTCAATGAGAGGTGAGCCTTCTAGATCATCAATTGCAGCTTTAAGGGCACTTTCCACATATGAATCTAAAAACTCCATCCTTATCTTGCTTTTCCCTCCAGTTTTATTCTTGTATTCCACAACATAAGGATTTTGTTTTACCTTGCATAGCCCTTTCTTCCTTAGCTCTTCAACCCTCTCTTCCATCTCATCCATCTCCTTCTCTCTCTGTATGTTCTTCTCTTCATTTAGTTTCCTTAAGTTCTCCTCATAATCAGAATGCATCTTCAAGAATCTAACAACCTCTATATTCCACAATCTCTCCTCCTTTTCTTCAAAATTCAGTAGAGCATTTATTCTTTCAAGTTTATATTGTGAGAAGTATTGCCAGCCTCCTTGCTTCATTTCTCTTTCTCTTCCATCAGTGTATTTGATCTTTAGATGATCTTGCTTCACCTTGACTTCAAAGATTCTTTGAGCTCTCAAAAATGCTAGGGCATCTTCATCATAGTCTTCATCAAGAGGAAGTACTTTGATCCCTACTACATTAGTGATTACCCCATTCTTCTTTGTTATCCTTGTCCTTTTGGTTACACTCTTGATCTTCAAATGCTTCACTTGAGGTAGCTTTCTGGAGCAGGGAGATTTAGTCTTCAGTGCCACATCATTTGGAAGTAGCTTCATTCCTTTCCCTTTCATCCACTGTAACACTCCACTAGCTGTGACTTTGTGGAAGTGTCTTTTTGATTTTTCTTTTGTGGCTTCAACTTTATTCTGTGGCAAATCAGGTTCAGAAGTCTTGGATAATGATTTTGGAGGATCATTATTAACAGTACCCACCCTAGACTTAGAGTCTTGTGTTATGGTTAAGGTACTGCTAGCAATGTCCTTGACTTGATGATTTCCACTCTTCTTCTTGACAGTTTCTTTGTTCCCCTTGGAGTCCTTCTTGTCACTTTCAGCATCTTTAGATTTCTTTGATGTTTTGCTTTTGCTGCTTTCACTTCCTCCATCCTTATTGCTCATTGATTGACTTCTTCTTTTGTAGGCCTTCTCCTCATCATCCTCCTCGTCATCTTTCTTCTTTCTTCTCTCTTTGAGTGACTCGGGAATAGTTCCATAAATCAAGAAAGATTGGAGAATTTAAATTATTTCTAGCTCTTCTGCTGTTCTAACTCCTCTCTTGGCTCTCAGCATCTGCAACACTTGATTGATTTTGGCATTGTTCTTCATTGTCAAGTTTGCAGGAATCACCAATTGATCAATGCTATTGGCTTGGTTTAGACTTTGAAAGATTATTGTCCTTGGGTTAGAGATAACTTCAGGCAATCTTTGAAATTGGTCTATCTTCAAATCATCATGCAGCCTCCTGTTGTTTTCCCCATGCTTCTCAATCAACTCCATAATTGTGGTCAGCTTAGTAAACCTCAATTTATCTAGAGTTTGAAAAGATAAATGCCACAAGCAATTATCCTTGGATACCATGATAACTTCTCTTAGATGAACGTCCTTGATTTTCCTGACTGCCACAGTAAAGTACTTGATGCTTTCCTTGAGCTTTTCTCTGTAGATCTTAGCATCTTCTTGTGCACTGATGTAGATGGCTTTCAGAAACTCCAGAAAGGCATCATCATGATAAATGTGAGAATTGGCAACTTCCTGTAGCTTGGTCTCAGTGATTATGTTAGTTTCGACAGGTTTGGCCCTTGATGTTGTTTGAGGAGCTGAGATGTCCTTTGGCATTGTAGAGGGATAGTAGGTGGTTGTAACTGTGCTTCTTTGGCCTTGGCTATTGATGACATCCACAGAGGGAAGAGTGATTAGCTTTATAGTTTCCTCAGTGAGTTTGCCCTTAAGCTTTTGTTGCTTGGCAGGTACTCCCCCTCTCTTTTCCACAATGACCTCCTTTCCTTTCTCCCCCTTAGGCTTGGGATCAGACAAGATGTCTTGAGCTTCACCAGGAACAAGAAGGTTCATGCTTCTTAGCAGGGTTGTCATCATTTACTGTTGGACTAGCAAGATATTTGATGTGGAATTGCTTTGGTCATCCAACTTGGCATTTAGTTGTACCAAGGATTGAGATAGCACTTTTTTTCAGCTTTAAGATCAGCTACCTCCCTTTCCAAGATATCCACTTTGGAGAAGATTTGTTGAGATTTGAAGGAGTTGAGGGATTGATCCTTGATTCTTGAGAAGTCAAATTTAGAGATATCAGAATTAGGAACTTCATCTACAAGCTTGTTCACATACTGATTCTTCCATAGCACAGTGAGCATTGAATTGGAGTTGATATTGACCTGCACCTGGTTGTCTAGCTTGGTAGAGAGCTTCTTCATATTATCTGAGATCAAGGCTAGGGTGCAGTCCATCTTGGTGACATTTGAAGCTGTTTTCTGAACCTCCTTTAGAATGCCATCCACCTTGGGAAAGTCAGAAAGATAGGTATTTCTTAGCTGAACCAGAGAGTGGTCAGGTTCTTCCTTGATAGTTGAGATTTCTAACTGAAGACCTTTCCCAAGGAAATGCATAGCTTTGAGCTGGCTCTTGTAGACTTCATTTACAACATCATAGATTTCTGCATGAGAGAGACCTTTAGCATTAGACCCCAAAGTTGTGAGATAGTCCTCCATGAGAAAAGCTAGAGCCTCCTTCAGCTTCACTGTCCTCTTTCCATCCAACCATGCATCCACATTCCCATCTTGTTGGGCTTCATCCACAATCTTTTCTGTCTGAGCCTCAACATCTTCCTTGTGACAAAGCAAAATAGCTTCATAATCTTGATTTGGTAGTCCAGCTGTGAGAAGATGTTGGGCAATCTTTGAGAACTCATCTATCTGTGCCACATGAAGATTTTGAAGTGCTTCATCCGTCAATTGTGTGGGCACAGAAGATGATCCTGAAGGTCTGTCATGGTGCACAGACCCCAGCCATTGAGACATTGCGGCATGAGCCAAGTTAGGGCTAGTTCTAGGCACTCCTGTCACAGATGAGAGTTCTGCAACAGGTATGGATGTTTGAAGAGTTTCCTCCAGCCTTGGAATGGCTGTGGAGTATGATGCTGTCTCCATTGAAATGGGATGAATTACAGCAGCATTTCCAAATGCCTGTGAAGGCAAGTCCAAATCCCTAAGGATTGGAGAGTTTGGCACAGAGTCTCTAGTAAAAACTGGTGAATCCTCTATGTTTGTGTTGGTATCATTAGAATATGCCCCAGCGTGCATTTCCTGACCAACTGAATGTGGTGCCTGGGTGGTGAGCACAATGTCATGCACCATGTCACTTGAAATTGGCTCAATCACAGAATGAGATTGTGATTGATCAAGAGCAGAATTGTCATGAGAATGACTGTTCTGTTGAGAAGAAATATTAGATGTAGATTCTGGAAGAGAAGTGTAGTTTAGACTTGAATTTGACAACTCCCCCTGAGAAATAGGAGGAGTTTCAATATTGATGTGCTCTCCACTCTGTGTATGTTCACCCTTATTACCACTTGAGTCAAGAGTGTGTTCTTGACTCTATGCAGACTCATTACAGATTGTAGTGGGGAGACTACTCTTTTCAATGACAATGCCCTGTTGAGAGGACATTGACAGTAACAGGTGTACCCCTTGTTGCACATCTAAATCCTGTTGGGAGGATTCAGTGGTAGCTATAGATTTGGATTTCTTCTTTTGTCTGGTGAGCCGTGACTCAGGTTCCTCACTCCTTAAAGCTACAGTCTCATTAACTACAACAAGGGTTCTCTTCTTAGTCTTCTTTTTAGTAACACCAACCTTTTGGGAGATTGGTGCACTTGGCTCCCTAATTTCTAGAGTAGTGTTTGCAGGGGGTTCAATGGATGGGTTAGGAAGGCTTGGGTTAGACATTGAGGCTCCTTCAGTCTTAGCCTTTCCTTTCCAAGAAAGTTCATGATATGGGCTTATCAAGTGGATAAGATGCAAATGTGTCCTGCATATGCTGGGTCACACTTAGTATCACATCCACTTGATTCCTTGTATCCAATGAACCAAATAGAACTTTGGACATGGATTTGGAATAAGCCATTTTAGTTTGATCTATACCCTCTAGTTCATGTATATTAGCATCAAGATAATTTAAAATACACTGAAGAAAACGAGGGTAAAAGATTTCATTACCTATTCCACGAACTGTCCTCCCTAGCCTTTGAGCCAATTCTTTGAGGATTATTGCTCCTACATTTATCTCCTGATCATAGGCTAGGGAGTAGGCTAACTTCACAGCAATGTGACTGATGTGGTCCCATCATGTCTTCCTGCATAAGAACACCTTCTGGAGTGCATCAAACAGAAATGACCACTCCCTCCTGACATGCTTCTTGTTCAGCTTAGCCATGTCTACCTCATCTGCATACTTGATTAAGTCCAAGAATGCTACCATTTCAGCCTCATTAGCTTCTGTATCATGACCTTCAACCTTGAACCCCAAAGCTTCATTTATCTCCTTTTCGCCAAATTGCAGGTGTTTGCCCCCAATTGTGCAGTTAACTTCTTGAAATGAAGTCTCATCCTCTCTAGCCAGTGTTGAAACCAAGGCTGTTCTCCAGAATCCTTCCAAAACATCCACGTACAAAGTGGGGTTCATGGTTAAGGCTTGGCGGAGGTAGGAAGTGTTTAAGAACCGTACAAAACACTTGTACCTTGGGTTGGCCTCCGCCTCAGAGGGGATGGTGAGAAGATTGGTCTCTCTGGGTATGGTTAAAGGGTTTGAGGATGATACTGTTTGAGATTTGGGTGCCATTTAAAATTGAGAGTGAAGAAGAGAGAAGAGAATTTGAGTTTAGGTTTGAGAATTGAGAGTAGTAGACAAGATGAAAAGTTGTGAACGGTTAGAAAAGAGTATTTATATGATAGAGACACTGTGATATGGAGTTATGAATTTGTACAGGCTATTTTGATGTCGTGAAGTCTCAAAACAGCCTATATCGAGAAGTCTTGTTAAGTATATCGCAGAGTTCAAAAATGAACGATGTCGCAAAGTCTTGAAGATAGAGAGATTGGGGGGGGGGGACTTTGTGATATAGTATAAATACCCTGTCTAAAACTCTCTTTTTGGAATTTCAAGCATTTTGTCAGACTTAAATCAAAAATTGAAATAAAATTAATTTAAGTCAAAATTTTGTTCAATATGGAGACTTGTCGATATAGTTTATTCTAAGTCGCGAAGTCATGAAATGAACCATGTCGCAAACTCAAGAAATGAACTACATCGCAAAGTCTCACAATTTCAACATTTTGCGATATAAGTCTGTTTGATTTGAACTAAGTCGTGAACTCTCAAGATCACCTATATAGAGATGCCTTAAAAACTCATAACTTCTCAGAAAAGTATGATTTGAAAAATATGCAGTAAAATACTGAAATATTTATAAATCATATCTCAGTTAATTTTCACTCCAAATGAATAGAGCATCTAAATACAGTGAAAATTTACTGTTGCAACAATTAACTAGCATACTTACTTAGAACAACTAAATGAATGATTGAGCATTCCAATTTCACTCACAAGTCTGTTGAAGACAGCTTCATTTAGAGGTTTAGTAAATATGTCAACTAATTGTTTCTCAGTTGGAACATAAGAGACTATTATAGTACCATTTGTAGCATGTTCCCTAATGAAATGGTACCTTATCTCAATGTGCTTTGTAGTAGAATGATTAACAGGATTGGCAACAATGGATATTGCACTAGTATTGTCACACATCAGAGGAATGTGTTCCAACACTAGTCCATAATCCATGAGTTGATTTCTAATCCAAAGCAATTGAGCACATCAGCTTCCAGCAATAATATATTCAGCCTCAGCTGTAGATGTTGTTGTGGATTGTTGTTTCTTACTGAACCAGGACACTAACCTTTGACCTAAGAATTGGCAGCTTCCAGAGGTGCTCTTCCTGTCAATTCTGCATCCAGCATAATCAGAATCTGCGTAACCAACCAGGTTGAACCCAGTGCCCTTTGGATACCATAGCCCAAGATTAGAAGTCCCTTTCAGATACCTGAAGATTCTTTTGATAACCATCATGTGAGATTCCTTAGGATCAGATTGGAACCTTGCACAAAGGCATGTGGCAAACATGATGTCTGGCCTGCTAGCTGTAAGATAGAGCAATGATCCAACCATTCCCCTATAGACCTTGATGTCAACTCTCTTGCCCTTCTTATCTTCATCTAGCTTGATTGCAGTGGACATAGGAGTTTTTGCTGGGGATGACTCTTCTAAACCATATTTCTTTAAGAGATCTTTAACATACTTAGATTGATTTATAAAGATTCCATCCTCCCTTTGATGTACTTGCAGGCCTAGGAAGAAGGTTTACTCTCCCATCATACTCATCTCATATTTGCTTTGCATCAACTTAGAGAACCTTTCACAGAGTTTTTCATTTGAAGAGCCAAAGATGATATCATCCACATAGATTTGAACTAGAATGATATCATTTCCATGCTTCTTGAAGAATAGAGTTTTATCAATTGTACCCCTGGTAAATTGATGCTCAAGAAGGAATTGAGATAGAGTTTCATACCAGGCTCTTGGTGCCTGTTTAAGTCCATAGAGTGCCTTGAGCAGTCTATACACAAAGTCTGGGAAGTTTTCATTTTCAAAGCCCGGTGGTTGGGACACATACACTTCTTCAGCAAGATCACCATTGAGAAATGCACTTTTCACATCCATTTGATACACCTTGAAGTCTGAGTGAGCTGCAAAAGCCAAGAAAATCCTGATGGCTTCCAGTCTAGCTACAGGTGCAAATGTCTCATCATAGTCAATGCCCTCTTGTTGACAGTATCCTTTGGCAACCAACCTTGCTTTGTTTCTTATCACCACTCCTTCTTCATCCAGTTTGTTCCTGAACACCCATTTGGTGTCAATAACATTCTTTCCTTCTAGAGGTGGCACTAGTTCCCATACTTTGTTTTTCTCAAATTGATTCAACTCTTCTTGCATTGCAACAATCTAGTCAGAATTCTTCAAAGCTTCTTCAATTACTTTTGGTTCTTCTTGTGACAGAAAGCAGCTATACAAACATGTATTCATTGTTGCCCTTCTTGTTCTAACTCCCTCACCAGGATCTCCAATGATTTGATCCCTAGTGTGGGCTCTGTCCCATTTTCTTGTGTGACCCTGTTCATTCCCTTGACTTGTTCCAGGATCATTTTGATTGACAGTTGCATTCTCTTCTTCTCCCCATGTGTTTGTGTTCCCTTGTACAGGTGTTTGAAGAAGATCATCAACTTCAAGAGTTTTATTATGTGGAACAGTTGGAACATGTGGTTCATCCTCACTTTCAGAATCCTCAAGATATTCTTGATTTTCAAATCTTAATGGCACACTGTCTTGTTCACTTGTTGCAAGTCCAGGAGTTTTCTTGTCATCAAAGGTAACATCCATGCTTTCCATAACTTTATGTTGCTCAGGTACAAACACTCTGTATGCTATCATATCCAGAGAGTATCCAATGAAGATACCTTCAAATGCCTTAGCATCAAATTTTCCAACATGTTCAGAAGTATCTTTCATCACAAAACACTTGCTTCCAAACACATGCAGATGCTTGAAGGATGCTCTTTTGCCAGTCATTAATGAGTAAGGAGTTTTTCCAGACTTCTTATTGATCAATGTTCTATTTTGCACATAGCATGATGTGTTAACAGCATCAGCCCAAAAGCTAGTAGGTAGCTTTGCATCCAACATCATTGTTCTTGCAGCTTCAATGAGAGTTCTATTCTTTCTCTAAACTACTCCATTTTGTTGAGGAGTTCTAGGAGCTGAAAATTGTTGAGAAATTCCTTTATCTTTGCAAAACTCATACAATGTTGAATTTCTAAACTCAGTTCCATTATCACTTCTCAATGCAACTACAGAGGAACCAGTGCTTTGTGCTTCTCTATCAACTCTCTTAATATGCTCTATAATTTCTTGAGGTGCTTCATCCTTGGAGAACAGGAATTCCACCCAAGTGTATCTTGAATAATCATCAACCATGACTAGAGCATATTTCTTCTTGGAAAGAGACATTACATTCACAGGGCCAAATAGATCCATGTGAATTAGCTACAGAGGCTTTGAGTTTGAATTGAGCAACTTGTTCTTGTGACTTGATCTCTTAATCTTTCCTCTTTGATATGCTTCACATGCTCCATCTTGAACAAACTCCAAGGCAGGCATGTCTCTGATGAGTTCTCTCTTTGTCAGAGAGTTCATTTCCTGAACATTCAAGTGAGACAGTTTCTTGTGCCATAGCCAGAATTCTTCATTGGTGGCTTTAGTGTAGAAACAACAAATTTCTCCCTTGTCTGCAGCCTTAAGATTTGCTACAAACAAGCTTCCTTTCTTCACACCAGTCAAAACAACTTCACCACTTCCTCTTTTTGAGATTAGACAATGATCTTCATCAAATTCCACTTTGAAACCCCTGTTGGTGAATTGTCCAATACTCAAGAGGTTGTGCTTTAGTCCTTCAACAAATTCTACATATTCAATAATGACATTCCCAGATTTGACACTGCCATATCCCATTGTATAACCAATGTTGTCATTTCCAAAGGTTACTGATGGGCCAGCCTTCTCTTCAAAGTGTGATAGCAGGGCTATATCACCAGTCATGTGACTTGAGCATCCATTGTCCAAGATCCATATGACTCTTTTATTCCTGTTGCCCTACATTCACAAAGAGACTAAGTTGTTTTTGGTACCCACTCTTGGTAGGGTCCAGTTGATTTAGAAACAGTTTTGTTAATGATTCTTCTGTCATCAATAACATTCTTCACATTAGGAGACTTCACTTTGTTTGTGGCTTTGGAGTTTACACTCTTAGGCTCACATGAATTTTTCACCCTCTCAACCTTGATTGAGGATCCTGTCCTGTGAGTGTGCATATGTGTGTGTGATTCACAAGATTGTGCAGAGTCCAGTTTATGCTTAAGAGATAAACAATTAGCAATCACAGTCACATAGCATGTCATGCAGTTAGAATTACCACAGAAGGAATCATGGACAGAGTTTATGCCAACCGAATGGTTACTCAGGTTATCAACTTCAGCATTTGCAGGTTTATTACACTTATGAGTCAAATGATTCACAGATAAGCATTTCTGACACTGTTTCCTAGGAGCATTTGGCACATAAGCATAATTTTTGTTCTTGTTGACACCTATCTTACCATTTCTATTTTGTTTCTTCTTCTTAACACCTTCCTTCTTGATTTTAGGACTCTTGACAAGGTTGTCTTTGGTTTCTTTTTTATCAACAGACTTGAGAGAGAAAGAAGTGTCTTTAGCAGCCTCATCTTCTTCAAGTAGTTGTTGTTTGATGACCATTAATTCTTCATCAAACTCAATAACACTCTTTATGAAGATGGGCTTTTCAACACCAGACAAAATGGTTGGGGCATTTTTGTTTGTAAAATATTCTTTTCCATTGCCCTTGGTCTTCTTCCTTCCCTTATCATTTTCATAATCAAAACCAACTCCAACCTTGCAGTCTTCAGTGTGTTCCTTGTGATAGGTTTGAACAAGCTCAGAGGAGTTCTTAAAACTTCTTATCTTTAATTCATGTTCAGCAATTTGTTCTCTAAGGGCTGCTTCTATTTGTTCAGCACATACCACTTTGTTTTTAAGATACTCAAGTTCCTCATTCTTTTCTGTAAGCTCAAGATTTGTAGCAGTTAGCCTATCAATTTCTTCATTTGCAACTAACATGCTAGTATGAATATTGAACATCTCAGTACTCATATCTTTAACAGTTTGCTTATATTGAAAGGGAGTCATATCAAGAGAAGTAAGAATTGGTACCTGACTTGAAGAATCACCATCATCAGAGAATGCCATCAAGGCATAGTTTGAATATTCTTGTTCTTCTTCTTCATCAGAATCATCCCAGCACTTTCCCTCAGCAATAAAAGCTTTACCCTGCTGTTTCTTGAGTAGAGCTTCATACTTAGCTTCAAGCTCTAAGTATGCTTTGTCTTTTTTGGCCTGTTTGGGCTTCTTGCACTCAGTGGCAAAGTGCCCAAGTTCATTGCAGTTATAGCACCTTATCTTGGACCTATCCACACTCCCAGTCTTGTATCCTCCTTTAGCAGCACCAGCAATCCCTTTTCCTTTATTGAAGGTGTTTGAGCCACCTGATCCACCAGCATTTCCAGCATTGAACTTGGACTTAAATGGCTGCTTCCTTTTAAACCTTATGTTAGGATATCTCCTAGCCATATATGCAAAAGATTTGTTTTCCATCTTGTCCAGCTCATCTATGCTGTAGAACTCATCATCCTCAGGCAAATCATAGACAACTTGAGTCTCATCACCAGTGTCTTCAACTTCCAGTTCCTCAATCTTGACTTGACTGACTTTAAGAGATTCCATTCTTTGACCTAGGTTGTCAGCAATAAGGGCACAGGAGGTATTTGCCATTAATCCTTGCTTAGCTTGAATGGATCTCTTTTGAAACAACTCTAGCTCATACGTTTTCAAAACACCATACAGCACATCAAAACCAATCTTTGTTAGATCTCTTTCTTTGAGGGAAGAGATTCTTGGTTCCAAGTGATCTGGTAGAGTTAGCAAGAACTTCATGTTGAGCTCTTCTGTCTCATAGTGTTTGTCATAGAGTTTGAGCTCATTTACCAACTTGTTGAACCTCTCAAACACTTCTGTGATTCCCTCCTTTGGCTGAGCCATGAAGGCTTCATACTGTGAAACAAGAATCTGCTTCTTGTTCTTTCTTACTTCATGAGTTCCTTCACATAGCACTTCTATAAGATCCCACATCTTCTTAGCACTAGTACAATGAGCAACAGTGCCATACATGTTGAAATCCATAGATTCACAAATGATAAGTTGGAGATGTCCATCTAGTTCTATTTTCTCCTTTTCAGGATCAGTGTATTTTGAGGGGTCTTTGGGCACATGTCTTGTTGGTATTATCTCAGTGCCAACATTTGCTTCACCAAGCTCAATCATTGGAATAAAGGGACCATGCTTTAGAATGTCTAAATACATGGGGTTTGAAGCTTTGATGAAAAGCAACATCTTCTTTTTCCATAAACTGTAGTGCTCTTTGTTAAAGGGAGGAATCTTGATACTGCTTAGTTTCTGAGAACTCATTCTTGATCATTTCCTGTATGTATGTTAACAGCCTGCTTTGATACCTCTTGTTAGAAATGAATACCACTTAGAAACAAGACAGAGGGGGGTGAATGGATAGTTTTGATATTTTTAAGTTCTTGAAACTAAATAAGCTGTATGTGATAATGCTTTGTAAAATGCGGAATGAAAATAAACAACACACAGAATCACTTTAATCTACTTTGTATTAAGCAAATTAAATACTACAGCTTTCCAGAATTTCACAACTGAATTTCTGGCTTCTAAACAAGAACAGTTCGTATCTTGTTTGCTTACAGAGAAAAGAGTGCTTAAGATAAAACTATGTGTATCTCTCTTACAACTTACAGTTAGGTGTGCACAATATATATAGACCTATACAAACTAGGCACACACATATTTACACAGTTACCCCTAGCTGAAAGTCCAACTTGTCCTGCCATAAGAAGTTCACTGTGTCATGAAGGACCACTTGCTTTTCGGAGTCTTTCCCGTTTCTGTAGCTGCTTGTCTCTTGTCTTTTTCTCCTAGTTTAGCTGTAGATTTGCCATCTGTTCTTTGGACCACCTTGCCAGAACAAATGCTTCAGTATTTGTCTCCTTTGAATTTTGGTTTTGTACCTTGATTTGTCTTGTTATACACGGCTAAGTGTTGATATCGTGAACTCCAACATTTCCCTGACTTCACGATCTATCCTTTGACGACTTCGCGACATAGGAAATTTGAGGACTTCACGATCTAAGCCATTTGAGGACTTCGCGATCTAAGCCTTTTGAGGACTTCGCGATCTAAGCCTTTTGAGGAATTCGCGATGTAGACCATTTGAGGACTTCACGATCTAATATATCTTGACTTTGCGGTATCAACACTTCATGATATGAGTAATGAAGACTTCACGACATAGTTCAATTAGGACTATGCGATCTTAGTACTTCACGACATAGATATATTTGGACTTCACGACATAGCTTCATTTTGACTTCACGGTATAGGGACTTAGGAAACTTCTGCAACTTATTTCTTCATGGCCTTGTTCATCTCCATCCTGCTGCATGAACATCACTGAACTTCTACCTGGATAATTATTCCATGGCCTATGTACATTCTAGATTGCAAGAAGCTTACTAAGCTCATTATAACATTGAGCATACAATATAAAGCTAAGTACATGAAACAAGACAAGTACAATGGAGACCTATACTATATCCTAGTGAAAGAATTCACTAGGTCATGTAGAGTGACATAGTCACAATGATTAGGCTTGTTAATAGTGGTAATCAGACATGCCTTGAGCCTAACACAAAGATATAGATATAAATTATAAATGATTCCATGAAGAATTTTATTATATATGTACCAAAAATCTTAATTTAATACTAAATAAATTCATGTCATTTCGTGCATCACGTGATTTCATGTTGTGATTTCATTTTCATTTAAATAATATAGAAAAAATATATTTTATAATCTCATAAAAATATAATTATCATAATAACATTTTTTATTTATGGAGATGTACAAATATTTTGATAATTTTATCATGAATAAATTTAAAAATAATATACAAAAAAAGTATAGGAAGTGTGAGCATGTAGTTAATGAATTATCGTGATGTAGTGGTTGAACGTGTGAGTTTAAGTTGTTTGTAAAATGGAGGAAATCAAGAGTTCAATTCCTAGTAATTACATATTTTTTTTAACATTAACACATTAAAGAAGTATATTGGTAAATTACTAAATAAGCTATTGGAAGCGTGAACATTTAGTTGATGATAAGTGGTTATCAAGAATTGTTGGGTTGTAATGGTTTAACTAGCATAAAAACCCGTGCAAGGCACGGGCCGCTAGCTTAGATTGTGATTTTAAACTAAACTACGCATTATCAATGTCATTTGACATATATGATTGTATATTTTTTATGTTTATAGAGTTTTTATTGTTAATGTTATGACTATGTTGTACTTGCTTAAATATGTTGAAGTTTATAATGGGAAAAATAATAGGAGTAGTTTTGATAAATCATGCCTGTTTTTAATTTTGTTGTGGATCATAGAATATAATTAGAGTATTCTATGGATGTTTTGTAATTAAGAAGACATTTTTAAAATTATAATCTTAAATTTTTTTCAGTTCTTCAAAAATGATGCATTCATTTAGTTCATCTCCGACAATATTCAAGGTAGAAACTAAATAGCCTTCAAGATGATGCAGTATGAGATTGTAGGTTTTAGTACTGATTTTACTCAAAAACTTTCCTAAATCTTCAAATACTCTACTTAGGCCTTGCGTTTTCAGTTCTTAAAACTTTCTTTGTAACTCTTTTATGTCTCCTCTTGATTTTAAGCATTTTTTTATCTTTATTTCTCTTCCCCTGTCTACTCAGAACACAGGACAATGTAGCTAATTGACTTAAGTGGAACTACCTTGTGCCAAATCATTCTATTATTAAGTACGTTTGGTACCATTTCGATGTGTTTCAATTCTTTCAAACAAACAGACTTTTTTTTAACTTTGAACTTGAGAATTGATCAATTATGGATGGATAAATATTTTTTGCTTATATCATCGTAAGTTAAAATTGCTCATATGCCTTCTGAGTTCTGTCCGTGTTTTGACAATGAATTCATCCTTTATTTTTTTTTAAATACACATCTTTAATAATTAAAACACAAGTCATTTTTCTAGCAATTAACATATATTTCTATTTTTTGCGGTTAATTTTTTTTTTCTAGGTATGGTTGCACATTTTTTTCGTCTGTTACAATGTACTTACTTTAATTTATATAGATAATTTGATTGATCGGGGACTATAATTTTAAATAACCCGGGCTGTATAATGTGATTTGATCTGATCATAATGTATGATATGCAATATCATGTTTTTTTAAATTTGTTATGGACTATATATTTTAATCTGTTTATTGTTTACACAAATTATTATCAAAATTTTAGAATATATAATTCATTTAATTGTTTTGTTGTACTATCTATTTATTTTTATTATCTCGTCTTTTATAATATTTTTACTCAAAACAAATAGTTTTTCATATGTTTTATTTATATTTTTTAGTTATTTTACACACACACACACATATATATATATGATATGGACAGAAAAGTAATTATAGAAATATAATTGACAAGTCAATGGAAATGCCGATATTTAAGGACCGACACCCTAATTATTCATTAATTTCGTAATTAATGAATAGGGAAAATATACAGCTCATGAAAATAGTCCAAATTATGGCAAATTGGTCAAAGAAGGATCCAGAATCCCAATTAAAGGCAATTAATGAGTCATAGCCTTTATCGACAAGGAAACGAATTCTCCAGCAAGAAATACAATGTTTATCCAATATCAAAAAGAAGACTTATTCGCTAAGTCTCCTAAACATACCATAAATACTAGGCTCCAGACGCTTATATAAGGTCCCTGATCCTACAATCAGAACTACGTCTTTGGCTTGATTCTCAATAACGATTTGAGATACGTAGGCATCTTGTGAGAACCGATTTAGTCCGGAAACACGAGTGTAGCCATAAAAGCTCGAAAGCTCATTAATCCTAGCAATTAATATACAAGCATGTTTTTTAATCCATAACATTTGGCGCCGTCTGTGGGAAGACAACATCAACCATGGCAAACACACGAATAACAGCTCGGGATAATCAAACTCCTGAAGATCGTCCTATCACCTCTGAGGCTGATCAGCCACCGCCGACTACTGGCACTGAAGGGGCGAATATCCCCACCAACACTCAAGGACCGGAAATCCCGATTTCGGTTGAAGGGACGAATCCCCTGCAGATGGTCATTCATGGATCTAATCCACAAGAGACCGTTCACCAGCAACCAATCACGACCTCCCCGCTGCTCATGAGTGCACCAAGGAGCCTTCAACTCCATACTACTGATCTCCCTCAATACGCGAATCAGACTTTGGGGATGCCAAGCTATGGCATGCCCCCTCTACCCATGGCGGGCGGTAGTGGAACTAATCCAATCTACCATGAGGCATATGTACCCCCTTATATTCAAGGTCTGAGACCCCAAGCTCGTCAGACCCCTTTCATTCAAGATTACTCTGGCCCATACACCGAAGATGAGGGTTATACAACTGGGGAGGATGTCGCCCCAAGAAGGAGACGTTCTTCCCAGACAAATTGGGAGCAACCCCAAACTACTAGGGAGAAACTGGCAACCCATGAGGCAGAGACTGCAAGGCTCAAAAAACTCCTTGCTGAGGAAGAGGCCGCTCAATCTCGGGGCCGAACGACTGAAGGGATCCCGATAATCAACTTGGATCCACCGGCAAGGAGAACCAAGAGGGCCGAAGCCCCAAGGGGTGATCCTAGTATTCTGTTGCCCCTAGGAGATCCTGATGATCCTACACCACCGTTTACTCAATACATCATGAAAACGGCTATATCCAGAAAATTTAAGATGCCTTCGATCAAAGCCTATGATGGAACGGGAGATCCCGCAAATCATGTAAGGACCTTCCCCAATGCACTGCTGTTGCAGCCAACCAATGATGTGGTCAAGTGTAGGGCGTTTCCACAAACCTTGGCAGGCATGGCCCAACGTTGGTATAGCCGTCTACCTCCCAACTCTATTGGGTCATTCAAGGAATTAAGCAAGGCTTTCATCAATCAGTTCATTAGTGGAAGGGTGCATGAGAGAAGTTCTGCATCGCTCATGGCAATACGTCAAGGAAAGAATGAAGCCCTAAGGGACTACATCAATCGATTTACTCGGGAGGCTCTGAAAGTCCCGGACTTAGAGGACAGAGTGGCTATGATAGCCCTGCAACAAGGAACTACTGATGACCACTTCAAAAGGTCTTTGGCTAAACATCCACCCGAGAGCATGCTGAAGCTCCAAGATAGAGCCGGAAAGTATATCAAGGCTGAAGAAAGCATGAGAAAGTATGAGCCCACTGCTGGCGACAGTGGAAACTCAAAGAAAAGGAAAGAAACTCAGGAGTACGACGTCAAGGAAAAGTTTTCCCGAACATCAAAGAACTCCGATTCTCCCCCCAAGAGAAGCAATTTTGGGCCAAAATTCACAGAATATGCAAGATTGAATACTCCCAGGTAGGGGTGTGCATTCGGTTCGGTTAACCGAAAACCGAACCGAATAACCGAAATAATTTCGGTTCGGTTAACCGATATTCAATTTTCGGTTCGGTTTTCGGTAAGAGAATATTAGTATTTCGGTTTTTCGGTAATTCGGTTTTTAACCGCGGTTAACCGAATAACCGAATAAATAACCGAATTTATCTTTATATACATAAAAAAATAAAACATTTAAAATATTATTAGTAATAGTCACCACTCACCAGACTCACCACAGGCTCACAGGCTGTTGACTTGTATCTATCGCCTAATACTATATCGACTAACTGACTAAGTATCCAAGATTCCAAGGCACTGTCGAACTCGGCCGAAGAACAACGACTTGTTATGAACTTCTGATACAAGGTTTTAACTTGTAACTTTTAAATTGACGATGTAAACTAAGCCTGCAACTTTTTCTAGAAGTTTTATGCAACTTTAGCAATTTAATTAAAATTTCGGTTTTTTATTTCGGTTTTCGGTATTAACCGAAATATTAAATTCGGTTCAGTTTCAAAACCGAATTTACTTCGGTTCGGTTTTCGGTAAGAAGTTTTTCACATTTTCGGTTTCGGTTAACCGAATTAAAATTCGGTTCGGTTCGGTTTTAACCGAATACTCAGCCCTACTCCCAGGAGTCAAATTCTGATGGAGATAGCCAAGGAAGAAGATATCAAATGGCCAAAGCCAATGAGGGCTGATTTGTCCAAACGGAACCAAAATCAGTTTTGTCGGTTCCACAAAGAAGTTGGTCATGACACCGACGATTGTAGGCAAATGAAAGATGAGATTGAGTTTCTGATACGAAGAGGAAAACTCAGCAAATTCACCAAGGATGGAAATCAAGGGAGTCAAAGAGGAAATTATGAAAGGAAGGATTACGACAGAAGGGACAATGACCAAGATCGTAACCCTAAGCCCCGAGGGCCAGTTATCAACATGATATTCGGAGGACCAACTGCTGCTGGGTCCTCCCGAAACTCAAGAAAGGCTTATGCCCGAGAGGTAATGACTGTGGTTGGAGAAGCACCGAAGCGTGCCAGAACAGAAGTGTCAATAGGTTTTGACGATTCAGACTTGGAAGGGGTGAAGTTCCCCCATGATGATCCTCTTGTCATAATACCTGTGATAGGCAACTCCGAAACAAAAAGAGTCTTGGTTGATAATGGAGCTTTAGTGGATATCTTGTTCCACGATGCCTTTATCAAGATGGGTTACACAGACTCTCAGTTAACACCCTCAAATATGCCTATATACGGATTCAACGGGGTGGAATCAAAAGTGGAAGGCACTATCCAACTCCCAATGACTATGGGGCAAGGGATGAATACGTCTACTTAGATGTAGAACTTCATAGTTATAAAAGCGACTTCAACCTACAATGCAATCCTGGGAAGGACTGGTCTTCATGCGTTCAAGGCTGTTGCCTCATCTTATCATCTAAAAATCAAATTCCCAACGAGGAATGGGATTGGTGAGGAACGAGGAGACCAGAAGATGGCTAGAAGTTGTTATGTAGCCACATTGAGGCCTGGTGGAATTGGGGGGCAGGTTCTCCCCATTGAAGACATGGACACTAGTGACAATGAGGACCGAAGAGGGAAACCAACTGAGGATTTAATCCCAATTCCCCTAGTCCCAGGAGAACCAAAGAAGGTGACTTATATTGGGGCACTACTGCCCGAACCATTGAAGAGCAAACTCACGTCTTTTCTTCAAGAAAATAATGACGTTTTTGCTTGGACAGCGGCCGACATGCCAGGGATTGATCCCCAATTGATATCTCACAAATTGAACGTGGATCCAGAAAGGAAGACAGTGAAACAAAAGAAAAGAAATTTTGCTCCAGAGAGGCTTGAAGCCATTAAGCAAGAAGTGAATAAGCTTTTGGAAGCTGGGTTCATTGAGGAAATCCAGTTCCCAGAATGGTTAGCTAACCCCGTGATGGTCAAAAAAGCTAACGGGAAGTGGAGGATGTGCGTTGACTTCACCGACTTGAATGATGCATGTCCTAAGGATTGTTTTCCCTTACCAAGGATTGATGCTCTAATAGATGCCACTGCTGGGCATGAGATTCTAAGTTTCATGGATGGCTTCAGTGGATATAATCAAATCAAGATGCACAAAGATGACATCGCCAAGGTATCATTCATCATTGACTTTGGTGTCTTCTGTTTCTTAGTCATGTCTTTCGGACTTAAGAATGCAGGAGCGACCTATCAAAGGTTGGTAAACAAAATCTTTGAGCACCTAATTGGAAAAACCATGGAGGTCTACGTGGATGACATGTTAGTCAAAAGCCTCGATAAGGCCAATCACATTGAGCACCTCCGAGAGGCATTCGAAGTGCTAAGGCACCACAAGATGATGTTGAATCCAGCTAAGTGTGCCTTTGGTGTAGGCTCAGGAAAGTTCTTAGGCCTGATGGTTTCCAAGAGAGGAATCGAGGCTAATCCCGACAAAATCAAAGCAATCCTAGACATGGAACCACCGAAGACTGTCAAGGATGTCCAAAAACTAACAGGGAGAGTGGCTGCATTAGGAAGATTCATCTCCAAGTCTGGAGAGAAGTGTTTACCCTTCTTCAAAGCACTCAAAAAAGTGAAATTTTTTGAATGGACAACTGAAAGCCAAGAGGCCTTTGAGGCCCTGAAGAAATACATGGCTGAGCCACCACTATTGGCCAAACCAAAACCAGGAGAGGTTCTTTATCTATACTTGGCAGTATCCAACACTGCCCTGGGAGCTGTTTTGGTAAAAGAAGAGTTAAAGGTTCAGAAACCCATTTACTACGTGAGCAAGATCCTGCACGGGGCAGAAATAAACTACTCTACCATAGAGAAGTTTGCCTTAGCCTTGATAATGGCCTCAAGAAAGCTACGCCCCTATTTCCAGGCTCACAAGATAGAGGTCTTGACTGATCAACCTCTAAGAAACATCTTGCATAGCCCTCAAGTTAGTGGAAGATTGATCAAATGGGCCATTGAATTGGGAGAATTTGATATCAAATATAAGCCTCGGACGGCCATAAAAGCTCAAGCACTTGCTGACTTCATGGTTGAATGCACCATTGACAACCAAGAAGTCGGGGGGCAGGAAGTGATAGTGGAGGATGAGAAAGATCAAGAGATGGATTTCAAAGAATATTGGGTGCTCTATTTTGATGGAGCATCAAAAACAAAATCAAGTGGAGTCGGTTTAGTGCTACAAAGTCCTGATGGATTCCTCATAGAGTATGCACTAAAACTTGACTTCCCAACGACAAACAATGAGGCCGAGTATGAAACTCTAATAGCTGGCTTAGGGCTGGTTGGAGCCTTGAGAGTTAAAACTCTGAAAGTATGTGGAGATTCGAGGCTAGTGGTTTCCCAAGTAAATGGGGAATTTGAGGCCAGAGATGAAGTCATGGCCAAGTATTTGAAACTTGTCAAGGCCATCATGACTCAGTTCGACGAATGTTATGTAGAGCACATTCCAAGGGAAGAAAACATGAAGGCTGATGCCTTGTCTAAATTTGCTTCTTCCGAAATTGAAAACTATGCAGGGAGTGTATACTTCCAAAGTCCTGAGGACCCCAAGCATCAACGGAAAGTTGGTAGCACCCATTGGTATTACCAGTTGTTGGATTGATCCCATCAAAGCTCATCTGGAAACTGGGTGGCTGCCCAACGACACTTCAGAAGCACGAAAGTTATACGTCAGAGCACTAAGGTATGCCCTAATTGAGGGAATTCTATACAAGAAGTCTTTCATCATTCCTTATCTAAAATGCTTGAGACCCCAAGAGGCAGAATTGGCCCTAAAGGAAGTACATGAAGGAATTTGTGCGCAACACTTGGGGGGCAGAGCCCTTGCTCATAAAGTCACCCGTCTAGGTTTCTATTGGCCAAGCATACTTGCTGATGCTAAAAGCTATGTGAAGAAATGTGAACGGTGCCAGAAAAATGCACCAGTGGTTAGGCAACCACCAGAGATGTTGACATCCATAAACTCACCAATCCCCTTTGCCATGTGGGGAATGGATATACTTGGGCCATTTCCAATGGCAAGTGCTCAAATAAAGTTCTTGATAGTAGCAATCGACTACTTCACCAAGTGGATTGAGGCTAAACCATTAGCCAAGATAACCACCAAGCAAGTGATGCATTTCTTCTAGGAAAATGTGATATGCAGGTATGGAATTCCACGAGTCCTGGTTACGGACAATGGAACTCAGTTTAACAACGATGAGTTTAAGAAATATTGTGATGAGAACGATATCAAGTTGTGCTTCACTTCTGTCGCCCATCCTCAAGCAAATGGGCAAGCTGAGGTTGCAAATCGAATTATTCTAGATGGACTAAAGAAAAGAGTTGAACGCTCCAGAAACACTTGGGTAGACGAATTGCTCCCCATACTATGGGCATATCGTACTACTTGTAAAGTCACCACTAGAGCTACCCCCTTCCTGTTGGCATATGGGGCAGAGGCAGTGGTTCCAGTGGAGATTACTCACACATCTCCAAGAGTTAAGGATTATGAGCCAGAAACAAATGAGGAAGGCTTGAGGCTGGCCTTAGATTTGATTGATGAAGTTAGAGATGAGGCAAATGCCAAGATAGTTCAGCATCAGAAATGAGCATCTTTCTATTACAACCTAAGGGTTAAAGAGAGATTCTTTCGACAAGGAGATTTAGTCCTCCGAAAGATTGAGGCATCCGGAGTTGGACAAAAAGGCAAGTTGGCCCCAAATTAGGAAGGACCATATCACGTCAAGAACGTATTTGGTCGAGGCTCGTACAAGCTAGAAACCCTCGAAGGGCATGAGGTGCCAAGGACTTGGCATGCCTCAAATTTGAAAGTCTATTATGTTTAAAGTGTGTCCTGATTGGACTCACTACTAGGACAAATAGAAATAAGGTTCGATGAAATCATGAGCTTCCTAGAAAGCAAATAAAGGGTTGAAACCCCAGAAACCTAAGACATTCAGTCCAAACCCCATCATTCGATATGCTCAATGAAAGGCTTGAAGCCAAAACAAGACGGTATAAGACATAAAAGGCTTATGCAAATGTCAAGTTAGCCTCGAATAAGGCAAAATCGTCGTAAATGTGTAGGTCGCTCCACACTTTACACCAAGACGATACTCGTGAAACACTAGTGTATATTAAAATCCCCAAAAAAGGGTAGTAAGTCCCAGATAAGGGATAAAAAGACCCCAAGTCTTGAAAAAGACCGGTATAAATTCTATGAAATCCTAGTGCATTATCATAGACATTGGGAAGCGCGATCAGCCATTTTAAACCCAGAATCTTCAAAGAATTCTTCAAAACTTCAAGTAAGAAACCCAAAAAATGATGAGATTCAACGGAAAATCTCGCCAAGAATCGCCTAGTGACAGAACCCTAGCAGAACTACTCAGAAAGTATCTTAGAGAAAATGAGAAACGAAAAATGAGAAGTGAATGGAAACAAGTGAGATTTCACCATTTTATAGGGATGACAACCGGTTAATGGGCCGGTTGAAGGAAGGACTGTTAGGAATATGTTGTTCTTGATGATAATTATAAAAACACTTAGTAGATTTTGTATTAAGTTATTTTGTAACTGTCAACGAAATAGCATGCTTTGCAGTGTTTCGTTGACAGGAAGCTCATCAACGAAATGAGTGATGTAGCAATTGCACTGTACATTACTTCATAGTTTGATATGCAGTTTGTTGAGTACTAGATAGGTTTTCTAAGTCATGTTGACTAAATGGTTAGATAGGCAAAATAGGTTGGTTAATTGTAAATATTTAGTGCCTTGTAATTTTGCCTAAGTGAAGACATGTCAACGGAATGAAGATTACTCTATCAACGAAACAAGGAAGCTCATCAACGAAACAAAGAATAAAGCTATCAACGAAACACATCTCTATGCCATCAACGAATCATTATTGCTTTTCTATACAATTGACAAAGTGATAGTGACAGGTTCCTGACAGATCAAAAAAGGAGATGTGGAAGTGTACTTTGCATTGGAAACCATTAAAATGGACATGGGGAATAAGGAAACATCCCAGTTTCCAATTGGGCTCTTGGGAGTGATCATAATAAGCATGAAGTCAAAAGCAAGGATCTCCAAGGACCACTGGACAAAGGGATGAAAAGCAAACTATTGGCGGTTACTCATTGTACTATTAGTGTAGCCAAAAATAGGGTTGTAAACTTGGGTTTATATAACCAAGTGTAGCAGTTACTTTATTTGTGTGAAGAAAAACAAAGAGTTTGTATTAGCTATCTTTGAGAGCATTTTTCTTCTCTACAACCTTGTAACTGAGCAGCTGTGTACATTTGTATCACAGATTATTTCCGCAATAAAAACACTTCAGTTGGATCATCAAACAATCCAACTGAATTATTTATATCTTGTGTTTTTATTTATTCAGTTCAGTTTAATTTTATAAAGTACTTTCAAGTTAAAGAAATATCAAAATTGTATTCAACCCCCCCCTTCTACAATTCTGTTAGGTCATTTGGGATTAACAATTGGTATCAGAGCAAGCTTCTAACATACAAGAAGTTTAAAGATCAAGACCAAAAACAGAAACCATGGTGAAGAAGGATGCAGGTGTGAAGATACCAGTTCTTGATAAGGACAATTACTTTCACTGGAAAGTAAAGATGCATTTACATCTCATGTCTATGGATGAGAGGTATGTAGACTGCATTGAGAAAGGTCCACACGTTCCCATGAAGCTTGATTCTAGAGTTGGATTGCCAGATAATGCTCCTGATGTAGAGATTCCAAAACTTGTCTCAGAATGGACTGTTGAAGATGTTGCAGAAGTCCATAAAGACAAAAGAACCATGAACATTTTGTTTAATGGTTTGGAGCAAGAGATGTTTGACAATGTTATCAACTGTACAACCTCTAAGGAAGTATGGGATACTGTTAGAACTCTCTGTGAAGGAACTGAGCAAGTCAGGGAAAATAAAATGCAACTCCTTATACAACAATATGAGCATTTTCATTTTAAAGCTGGTGAAACCCTAAATGACACGTTTAGTAGGTTTCAGAAGCTTTTGAATGGATTAAAGCTGTATGGGAGGATCTATCAAACTAAGGATTCAAACCTTAAATTTCTCAGAGCTCTTCCAAAAGAATGGAAGCCTATGACTGTTTCTCTTAGAGACACTCAAGAGTACAAAGACTACACTCTTGAAAGGCTTTATGGAACCTTGAAGACTTATGAGCTGGAAATGGAGCAAGATGAGGAAATTGAAAAGGTACAGAAGAAGGGTGGATCTATTGCATTAATTGCATCTGTGAACCAACTGGAAGATGACAACAAAGAAACTGCAAAGGCCACAACTAGTCGACCTAGTTGTAGGAGTGATGTTAGCAAGGGTAAAGACAAGATGACAGAAGAAGAAGAAGAATCAGAACCAGCCAACTTGAATGACTTAGATGAGATTGATGAGCATATTGCTTTTCTGTCTAGGAAATTCTCTAAGTTCAAGTTCAAAAGAAACTCAGAAGCAAGGCCACCAAGAAGAGACTTTCAACCTAGCAAAACAAACTGGATTGAAAAGTCTAAGTCAAAATGTTTCAATTGTGGAATGCTTGGTCACTTTGCTGGAGACTGCAGAAAGCCCAAGGTTGAGAAGGGCAACAGGAAATTTGAGCCTGTTGATTATAAAAAGAAATACTTTGAACTTCTCAAGGAAAAAGAAAAGGCTTTCATGTCTCAGGAGTATGACTGGGCTGGTAATGGTGAAGACTCTGATGATGATGTTGAATATGTCAACTTGGCTCTTATGGCTGACAATCATGAGCAGGAAGCAAGTTCCTCAAGCAACCAGGTAACAATTACTAATCTTTCTGAGCTTTCTAAAGAGGAATGCGATAGTGCAGTAAATGAAATGTCTACTGTACTATATAATTTGCGTGTTACTCTTAAATCACTTACCAAGGAGAATTCTAGAATAAAAGAGACTAATTTGTTCTTAAGTGATAGGAATGCAGTGTTAGAAGCACAGCTCATTGAATTTGAGAAAATGAGATGTGTTAGTAGGGATGCTAAGAAGGAACTTGAGAACGTGTTACAAAGGGAAGAAATTCTTAAAACACAACTTGAAATAGAACAAGGTGTGATTGCAAAATGGAAAGATTCCAGGAATGTTGCTACCAACATCATTAATGTTCAAGGTATGGAATCTTTCTGTGAGGAATCATGGAAAAAGAACAAAGAGAAGCTAGGGTGTGTTGGTGAAACCTTAGAATCAGAAACAGAGTCAACAAACAACAATGATCATTTGTTGGAGGTTGATATGTCAACGAAATGCAATGTTTCGTTGACACATGAACCATCAACCGATCAGGCTGTTTCGTTGACAGACAAAAGAAAAGAGAAACTCACTAGACTTAATGACAAGTATGGTCCTGTCACCAAGAACTTTGTTCAAGGTGAGTCTAGTAATTCAAAGAAAGTTGAGAAGCCTGTTGAGAGAGCTAATGTAGGTCACTTGTCTAACAAGCAATTGAAAGACAAGGTAGAGAAAGTTCATAATGAGGCTAAGGGAAATAAAAAGAATAACAGGAATGGCAAAGTAGGAATTAACAAACACAACAATTACACACCTGATAAATATGCTCCTAGAAAGACATGTGTTAATTGTGGAAGTGTTAGTCATTTGTCTACTAACTGCAAATCTGTTAAGAAATCTGCTAATGTGAAAATGCCCAAGCCTGCAATGAACAGCTCCATGCCTACAATGCCTGTTATGCCTAACATGTTTGCTCCATATGCACAATTTCAGAATCCATATGCTAGCATGCCATTTGTGTCTAATCCTTACATGAATATGTTTAACATGCCACAAATGCCATGGAACATGAATAACATGATTGTTCCTCCAACTATGCATGCTATGAATGAAAATATGAGCAACCCTCAGAAATCAACACCAAGGGTAAAGATTGATTTGAATCAATCTGAGTCCAAAGTGAAAAATGGTACAAAAGGGAATGCAAAGGCTAACAAGACAGGACCCAAGGAAACTTGGGTACCAAAATCAACTTGATTTGGTTTTATTGTGTGCAGGGAGACAAAAGGAATCTTTGGTACTTGGATAGTGGTTGTTCAAGACACATGACTGGTGATTCTACCCTGCTCACAGAGTTTCAGGAAAGAGCTGGCCCTTGTATTGCTTTTGGAGATGACAGCAAAGGCTACACAAAGGGATATGGCTTGATTTCAAAAGAGAATGTCATCATAGATGAGGTTGCATTGGTGGATGGTCTTAAGCACAATTTGCTTAGTATCAGTCAACTCTGTGACAAAGGATTTTTAGTTACTTTTTCAAAAGAAGCCTGTGTTGTTTCTAAAGGAGGAAACAACAATGTGGTAATGACTGGATTCAGAAGAGGGAATGTGTACATTGCTGACTTTAGTAGCACAAGTTCAGACACCATCACTTGTCTTTTTAGCAAAGCAAGCAAGGATGAAAGTTGGCTATGGCACAAGAAATTATCTCATCTGAATTTCAAGGTTATGAATGATTTGGTGAGGAAAGATCTTGCTAGAGGAATTCCACAGGTGGAGTTTTCCAAGGATGGTTTGTGTGATGCCTGTCAAAAAGGGAAACAAAAGAAGGCATCATTCAAAAGCAAGACAGAGTCATCAATTGTTCATCAGCTTGAGTTACTTCATATGGATTTGTTTGGCCCTGTAAATGTCATGTCTATTTCAAAGAAGAAATACTGTCTTGTAATTGTTGATGATTTTTCTAGATTTACATGGACTTTCTTTTTGCACTCTAAAGATGAGGCAAGTGAAATCATTATCAATCACATCAAGATGGTAAGCAATCATCCTGATTTCAAAGTAAGAAGGATTAGGAGTGACAATGGGACAGAATTCAAGAATTCAAGCATGAAGGTGTTCTGTGAAGAAAATGGTATTTTGCATGAGTTTTCAGCAGCAAGAACACCACAGCAAAATGGTGTAGTTGAAAGGAAAAACAGAACACTTATTGAAGCTGCAAGGACAATGCTAGATGAATCAAAGTTACCAACTTATTTTTGGGCTGAGGCAGTTAACACAGCTTGCTTCACTCAGAATATTTCTTTGATTAATCAGGCCAAAGGAATGACCCCTTATCAGTTACTCAAAAGAAAGAAGCCACTATTAGATTTTCTTCATGTCTTTGGATGCAAGTGCTTTGTTCTGAGAAATCAAGCTGAGCATTTGGGGAAATTTGAAGCAAAGGCAGATGAAGCAATATTTGTGGGATATGCAGCAGGGAAAGCTTACAGAGTCTTTAATCTCAGAATCAACATTGTTATGGAATCTGTACATGTTGTTTTTGATGATCTCAAAATACAAGGTCTCTGTGATGAAGGTTTCCATGAAAGTCTCTCTTTTGAGAATGAGGAAGGAGAACAAGTGAATCATGATAAGGCTACTGAGAAACAGCCTAAAGTTGTTGTATCTAGCACAGATGAAAGCAGCAGTGAAGATGAAGTTGCTGCATTAAGATTGAAAAGAATAGCTGCTAGTAGACCAAATGATCATTTCGTTGACAGTCAAAATGAGCGTTTCGTTGACAACCAAAATGGTCATACCGTTGACAGTCATAGAAATGGTTCTAGAAGTGATCATTTAGGGACAACAAACTCAGGGGGAGTTTCTCAAGGACAAATGTCCAATCAAGGCAATCATGATCATGAAGCTACCTCGTCTAGAGCAAATCTACCTCCCTCAAGAAAATGGACTAAAGATCATCCCTTTGAACTCATTATAGGTGATGTTTCTTCAAAAGTCCAAACTAGAAGAGCAACTCAAGAAGAATGTCTATATAGCAGCTTTCTGTCTCAAGATGAGCCAAAGAAAGTTGAGGATGCACTTCTAGATCCAGATTGGGTTTTGGCTATGCAAGAAGAGCTAAACCAATTTGAAAGGAACAATGTATGGAAGCTGGTGCCCAAGCCTAAGGACAGGAGTGTCATAGGCACAAAATGGGTGTTCAGAAACAAGATGGATGAAAATGGCATAGTCACAAGGAATAAAGCTAGATTGGTTGCAAAAGGCTATTCACAGGAAGAAGGAATCGATTATGATGAAACCTTTGCTCCTGTTGCAAGACTAGAAGCAATAAGGATTTTCCTAGCCTATGCAGCCCATGCCAATTTCAAGGTCTATCAAATGGATGTTAAGAGTGCTTTTCTAAATGGGGAACTGGAAGAGGAGGTGTATGTGAGTCAACCTCCTGGTTTTGAAGATGATGATTTTCCAGAGTATGTGTACTTTCTCCTCAAAGCACTCTATGGTTTGAAACAAGCACCTAGAGCCTGGTATGACACACTTTCACAGTTCCTTCTTGAGAATCACTTCACTAGAGGTACTGTAGATAATACCCTTTTTCATAGGATTGTGAATGGCTCTACAATACTTGTTCAAATTTATGTAGATGACATAATTTTTGGGTCTACAGATGAAAAACTTTGTCAAAAGTTTGCCAAGCTTATGCAAAGTAAGTATGAAATGAGCATGATGGGAGAATTAACTTACTTTCTTGGTCTTCAAGTAAAGCAAGTTAATGAAGGCATTTTCATTAGTCAAACAAAATATATTTTTGATTTATTGAAGAAGTTTAACTTAATGGAATGCTCTCCTGCCAAAACACCCATGCCTACTGCCACCAAACTTGAATTGAATACTAAGGAAAAATCTGTGGACATTTCAAGTTACAGAGGCATGGTTGGCTCACTTTTATATTTAACAGCTAGTAGACCTGATATTATGTTTGCTACATGTTTATGTGCTAGATTTCAGGCTGATCCTAGGGAATCCCATTTAGTTGCTATTAAAAGGATTTTCAGATATCTCAAAGGAACATCAAACCTTGGCATTTGGTATCCTAGAGAATCTGGTTTTGAACTAATTGGTTATTCAGATGCAGATTATGCAGGATGTAAAATTGACAGGAAAAGCACAACAGGCACCTGTCAATTCTTAGGAAACAAGCTTGTGTCATGGTTCAGCAAGAAACAAAACTCAGTTTCCACCTCCACAGCTGAGGCTGAGTATATTGCAGCTGGAAGTTGTTGTGCACAGATTTTATGGATGAAAAATCAACTACTTGATTATGGATTAAGAGTTGAGAAAATTCCTATTTTCTGTGACAACACTAGTGCCATTGCCATTACTGAGAATCCAGTGCAGCATTCAAGAACCAAGCACATTGACATCAAGTACCATTTCATTAGAGAACATGTTATGAATGGTACTGTGGAGTTACATTTTGTTCCAAGTGAACAACAACTTGCAGACATCTTTACCAAGCCACTTGATGAATCAACATTCTCAAGATTAGTAAGTGAGCTAGGTATGCTAAATTTCTCTTAATTATTTTTGAGATATTTGCAAGTCATAATGCAGCCAGAAATTTGCTATGTTTTTTTTCTGTGAATAAATTTTCTCAGGAAAAGGTAAAATTTTGTCTAAGTCAAAATTACTATGCCAACGGAATGCACCATTTCGTTGACAGTCTTAGCAGTTTTCTGGGTGTTTCGTTGATAGCTCTTTTATATCAACGAAACGCAGCTTTATCAACGAAATAAGACGGGACTTTAACCGCCCAATCCTGATTCGTTGATTTAGCGCTTTTTATCTGAACCGTTGAAATGTGACACGTCTTTTACCACGATCTATGCATACACCCCTGTAAGTATAAATCATGGTAATACTTTAAGAGTAACGGTTATATTTTTAAGCCAATCCAGTAATTTACATTTATTATTGGATTCATTTTCTGAGAATTTTTGGGGGAGTATTTAAGAAATTTTAGTTTTATTATTTCTTTTTACCTGTTCTCAAAAATTTCAAAGGCTTTTTCTCTCTTCTTCTCTCTATCAATCAATTCAGTTCGAAGCTTTCCTTTAATCAACAATGGCACCCATAGTCAAGCTAATGTCTGCTGGAGGGTTCATCTATGAGAAGAACAACTCCATCCCTTTTGTTGTCAAGGAAAACCCGAACAGTCTGTTCTTCAAAATGATGGATTTCATGAAGAATTGCAAGTTGAGCTATGCAATGTTTCACTCTACACCACTCTACAATGAGATAATCGAGGAGATTTGGACCTCATGTGAGTATAGTGGAACAAACTGCACACTACAATTCACTCTTCAAGGTAATGAGTACATAGTTAATTCTGATGTTTTGCAAGCATGTTTACATATTCCTGATAATAACTGTGATGCTTTGCCTACTAACACTGAAATAACTACCATGTTAAATTCTATAAACTACTCTTTGCCTACTGATAATCTGGGTAGAATAATTAGGAGAGGTTTGGTTAGAGAATACAGTTATTTAGCTGATGCATTCATTAAGGTCTTTTCTGGAAAGATTAGTAATTTTGATGCATTAACTAACTCTATGTTAATTCTCCTAACCATGCTTCTAAATGATAGATATCACAACTTTAGCACCCAACTTATGTATGAAATTGGTGCTAAGTTGGGTGACAAAGCGAATAGGAAGAAAAATATCTATTATGCTAGGTTTCTGATGATGTTGGCTAACCATGTTAGTCCAGCACCATTAGTTATCTCTAACCCTAATGCCAGGTTCGAGTGCTTTGTGCAAGAAAAGAGAGTATTGACAGACATACTCAGGCTGAACCACAATGGTGATGTTCCAGTGGTGTATCTGCCAATCATTGAGGTAACTACTACTATCCCTGTTAGTGTAGCTAACTCCTCTACTGTTTTACCTTCCAATGTTGCTATGGAGTCTGTAGCTGTGACCCAACAGGCTCCTACCCTAGCAACAAAACCTAAATCAAAGAAATCCTCCAAGCCAACCTCAGGTGCTTCTCAAAAGGCATCTGTTGTAAAAACTACCACACAACCTAAGGGGAGTGAGTCTGGAGTTGTAAGAGGTGAGGGAAGGGGTGAACATCAAAGAAACCCCAAGGATAAGGAAGGACAGGTTAGTGTGTACCAGCCAAGCCCCATTGTGTCTTCCCAACAAGGCACAATGAGTAAAATGGATTTAAACACAAGTCTAATTGCATCCTCCCAAAAGGATGTGATTATTGAAACAAGCTCTCCACCAAGAGCACAGTCCAAGAGGGTAAGGGACACTTCAAGCCCAAAGTCTACATTTTCCCAATACCAAAGGAGAGTGAAGCAAAAGTCCAAGGGTACACAGGGTGCACACACACTGGAAGCAACACTTCCAGTTTCTCAAATTCAGTTTGATGTAACCCCTATCATTACTCTGGGGTTACAGTCCCATTCTCTAAACATCAATCTTGAATTATCTCCATCCAATTCACCAACTCAATCTTTAGATGTGGACATGATCCATACATCTATTCCTGATTCTCCAACTCTAATCTTGGAGAAGCCCCACTCTGAAGCTGGTGGCCATCACTTGTTAAGTGATTTGTTGGGCCATCAACCAATTTTTCCTGAAGTTGCAAGGGGATCTGTGGACCATTCTTTAAAATCAATCACCACAGACTCTACTGTAATTTCTCATTCTCAAAGTGCTTTCTTGACTTCATCAACGAAACAGTCTATTTCGTTGACAAGTGTTTCTCCATCAACGGTATCCATACCGTTGACAGTTCAAACTACCATTCCGTTGATAGTTCACTCTGCACCTTTAATTGAAAATCAAGTTGTTCCCACAACTAGTGCAGATGATCTAGTGGTAGTTGAGACACTTCTAGGACTGAGAGGGAGTGAAACTGAGAGGCTGGCTTGCAGCCAGGCAAAAGGAGAGAATGTGAGTGAGAGGCTGGCTATTTCTTCCAGCCAGGCAAAAGGAGAGATTGAGAGTTCCACCTTAGAAGGTGAAGGTGAGGGTGTGAGAGGTGTGAGCCATGGGGAGCCCATGATGCAAGAACAGAGTGGAGAGAGAGAAGGGACTACAGGAGAAATAAGGATGGAAGCAGCCATTGCTAATGAGTTAATGGAGGTCAGTGAGGGAGAAAGGGAACCTACTTTCCAAGAGGTTTATCAACAAACTCTGGATAGTATTTCCCTGGATCCTGAGACCTTTACTCATCCTGTGCCAGCCTATCAAATTATGGCTCAGCAGGGCAATGTGGAGGCAGAAAGGTCACTAAATCTAATTCATACAACTGCATCAATGCAAAGAGCAAAGGATGCCCTGACCAATCTACCTTCAGGAGCTGCCGCAAGTGGAGAATTTGAGTTTTCTGATGCTGAGGACAGCTATGGTGATAATCTACAGGTGGCCACCACTTCACAGACTGGGACTTCTGTGGTGCCTCCTACACCAGGCTGGCTTTCTCAAGGTATGCATGGTAGAGCCACTCTAGATGCTGCTATCTCCAGGCAGTACAATGAAGCCTACTTAGCTCATGAGTCTGCAAATGCAAGAGACAAGAAATTCTACAAGGCCATCATGGATTCTCTGGAAATTCAAAGGCTACAAATGATGCAGACAAGGATTGAGGCTACAGAAATCAAGGACTCTATTAGCAATTTCAGGGATGCTAACTACAGGATGATGGATGAAAAGCTCCCTCTTCTCACTATGTCCAAAATGAACAGGTTTTTCTCTAAGGAACCTGAAGTGGCTACCTCCTTGAAGACTCTCTCTTCTAGAGTGGACAAGGTGGAAGCTACTTTATCTCAAATACAAAAGGAACAGGAGAAGCAGACTCAACTTTTGGCCCAGCTAGTGGCAGCTCAAGGACTCCCAGTTGTCTCTCTTGATGATAACAAAAAGGGGGAGAAATCTCAGGAGCTAACCATTCAAATCACAAAGGTGCTGGTCCCAACCATCACATTGCCACAGGAGCCACTAGCAATGGGGGAGTTTGGAAAGAAGAATAAGGATAGCATTGACTTGATTCAGGAAGCTTCTATGAGGATACAACTTGCAGCACAGATCAAAGATCATTGGTCCAACATAGAAGCAAGGTTCAAGAAAATTACTGAATCTTCAAAGACAGATCAGCCATCAACAAATGCAATGGTGACTGCACAAGTGGAGCCACAGTTCAAGAGCTCTTATGCTATAGAGCCCCTTCTACATGGAGTCATTCAAGGACCAAGAAAGGAGAAAGGACAAACTTTATGCATTAGGGATGTGGAAGAAGCTACAGTACAAAGAAGCTTATCTCCCAAGTCTCCTGCTAAACCAAAAGGCAAAAACATAGCAAGGACTTTCTATCCTGCACCTTATCCAGATGAGCTCAAACTACTTGGACTTCTCATCACAAAAAGCAAGGAAAGTAATAATCATGAGATAAGGAAGCAAAGGGCAATTGTCTACAGGAATGGACAACAAATCTGTGTTTGGGCTGGTCATCCAAACTTTGCTGAAGCCAAGGCTGAGGAATCAGAAAGAGCAGCTATGCAAGCTCTTGCAGTAGCTCAAGCTCTAGATGAAGAAGAAAGACAGCAAGAAGAAAAAGCTCAAAAGGAAAGGAGTGAAAAGAAGAGTACAAGGCAACCAAAGGCAAGGGCTAGAAGAAACATAACCTTTGAAAATGATGACTCTCAGAGTATTGCATCAGACTCTTCTGTACCTCCAACAATTCCTGATCCATCTTTAAAGTTAGCCTGTGATCCCAAACATCTTGTTAATTATCATGATCAGCCAATTGAGCCAAAGGAAGAGCCAATTGAGTTTGATGAGGCTAACTTTCCTAAATTCCTTTTTGAGATGGATCCAAAGAAGAAATTGAAGCAAAGGGCTGTCAAGACAAAGCCAGTATTTGTGAGAAAGCCACAACCTCAAAAACCCCCTTCAAATCCAGAGGACTGCATGTACATTGCTGACATCAGGGAAGAATCCAGCTTGCATCTTGATTTAGACAACCTGGTGGAAGTAAGGGGCATTGCAGCTTCTCAGAAGCTACCTGAAAGATTGGTTTTCACATACAAGGGTGGTAGAGAACAAATTTGGCCTCTCTACAGAATTCTAGGAGAAGACTACCAAACACTACTCACAGTGTTTAGATGCTTGAAGAAAGACTTTGGCTTCACCAAAACAGCCAAGTCTGAGGTGGTCTCCAGAATATGTCAAATAAAGGCTAGCTGGAACAAGCCTGAGGCTCTTCCCAGGATGCTAAGAGTGCCCTCAACAGGAAAGAAGATCCATCTTCAACCTTTCTGGATGATGGAATTCAAGGACAAGGACAACTGCAGAAGGTTCTTCAGGATGGAAGACCAGCTGGACAAGGCATCTAATCAAACTCTAAGGTTTATGCAATCCAAGCTTGGTGATCAAGATGAAGAAGAGAAGATCTTTTACAGAAGGCTACAGGTCCAGATTGAGGAGAACAACTCTAGGAGAGGGAAGAAGACTATGCCCCAAAGAAGACAAAGATGAATTATTTGCTCAGTCTGGAGGAGCACATTTGGGCATTAGTTTTGTAAGTCTTGCATTATTTCTAAAAACTTTATGAAGCTCAATACAACTTTTACTTTTATCATGTGTAATATGCCTGAGTGTTTTTGTTATCATCAAGGCTCTTGATTTATGGTTGTTATTCTATCAGTCATAAATTGGGGGAGATTGTTAGGAATATGTTGTTCTTGATGATAATTATAAAAACACTTAGTAGATTTTGTATTAAGTTATTTTGTAACTGTCAACGAAATAGCATGCTTTGCAGTGTTTCGTTGACAGGAAGCTCATCAACGAAATGAGTGATGTAGCAATTGCACTGTACATTACTTCATAGTTTGATATGCAGTTTGTTGAGTACTAGATAGGTTTTCTAAGTCATGTTGACTAAATGGTTAGATAGGCAAAATAGGTTGGTTAATTGTAAATATTTAGTGCCTTGTAATTTTGCCTAAGTGAAGACATGTCAACGGAATGAAGATTACTCTATCAACGAAACAAGGAAGCTCATCAACGAAACAAAGAATAAAGCTATCAACGAAACACATCTCTATGCCATCAACGAATCATTATTGCTTTTCTATACAATTGACAAAGTGATAGTGACAGGTTCCTGACAGATCAAAAAAGGAGATGTGGAAGTGTACTTTGCATTGGAAACCATTAAAATGGACATGGGGAATAAGGAAACATCCCAGTTTCCAATTGGGCTCTTGGGAGTGATCATAATAAGCATGAAGTCAAAAGCAAGGATCTCCAAGGACCACTGGACAAAGGGATGAAAAGCAAACTATTGGCGGTTACTCATTGTACTATTAGTGTAGCCAAAAATAGGGTTGTAAACTTGGGTTTATATAACCAAGTGTAGCAGTTACTTTATTTGTGTGAAGAAAAACAAAGAGTTTGTATTAGCTATCTTTGAGAGCATTTTTCTTCTCTACAACCTTGTAACTGAGCAGCTGTGTACATTTGTATCACAGATTATTTCCGCAATAAAAACACTTCAGTTGGATCATCAAACAATCCAACTGAATTATTTATATCTTGTGTTTTTATTTATTCAGTTCAGTTTAATTTTATAAAGTACTTTCAAGTTAAAGAAATATCAAAATTGTATTCAACCCCCCCCTTCTACAATTCTGTTAGGTCATTTGGGATTAACAAGGACAACCGACATTAGCCGGTATAGATAAAAAGGCTAAAGGCCCAAAAAGGCTAAAAGCCCAATAAAGGCTAAAGGCCCAATAAAAAAGGTAAAGGCCCAATTGCTAAATAAAGGCCTTAGGCCCAAATTGAGCCCAATATATATGGGCCTTAAAAGTCTGAAACGAACCATGTATTTGACCATAAACCTGGTCGAAAGAGTTCGAATAAGGCCCAAAATGGCTCTCATATTCGATCAGAATCCTGGTCGAATGTGTTCGACCAAGGCCCGAAATGAGGAATATATTCGACCAGAAACCTGGTCGAATGAGTTCGAATAAAGCTCGAAATGAACCAAATATTCGACCAGAATCCTGGTCGAATGAGTTCGAACAGGGCCCAAAATGGAGCACACCTTCGACTAAAATCCTGGTCGAAAGTATTCGACCAGGGCCTGAAACAACGCCAAAATTCGACTAGCAACCTGGTCGAAATCATTCGACCAGGACGAAAAATGATGCATTAATTCGACTAGGATCTCGGTCGAAAACATTCGACCAAAGTCCTAAAAGTTGCGACAATCTTCGACTAGAAACCTGGTCGAAATCATTCGACCAGGAGGTAAAATGACAATAGATACGACCGGCAAAATTAGAGTCAAGTTCGATCAGAATCCTGGTCGACTGTATTCGACCATGGGGCAACAACAAAATAAAATTCGACCAGAATCCTGGTCGAAGGTGTTCGACCAAGACCCAAAAGTGAGATCGAATTCGACCAAGATCCTGGTCGAAAATGAACTGAAAAATTCAAAAATTGATTTATCTTCCAGGGAATTGATGAAAAATCCCGATTCCTGTTTTGGGAAATTACAAAATTGGTTTAGAACTATATGTTCGTCAAATCAAGCCACAATACGGAAGAAAATTTCGTAACTCCCGAATAAAATAACTTCTGCGATAATCCAAGAGAGATTTTCTTAGAAGTTGGGGGGCAAATGATATGGGACAGAAAAGTAATTATAGAAATATAATTGACAAGTCAATGGAAATGCCGATATTTAAGGACCGACACCCTAATTATTCATTAATTTCGTAATTAATGAATAGGGAAAATATACAGCTCATGAAAATAGTCTAAATTATGGCAAATTGGTCAAAGAAGGATCCAGAATCCCAATTAAAGGCAATTAATGAGTCATAGCCTTTATCGACAAGGAAACGAATTCTCCAGCAAGAAATACAATGTTTATCCAATATCAAAAAGAAGACTTATTCGCTAAGTCTCATAAACATACCATAAATACTAGGCTCCAGACGCCTATATAAGGTCCCTGATCCTACAATCAGAACTACGTCTTTGGCTTGATTCTCAATAACGATTTGAGATACGTAGGCATCTTGTGAGGACCGATTTAGTCCGGAAACACGAGTGCAGCCATAAAAGCTCGAAAGCTCATTAATCCTAGCAATTAATATACAAGCACGTTTTTTAATCCATAACAATATATATATCAAATAACTAATTATTTTATTTCATAAAATTAATTTAAAATTAATTTGATAATAACAAAAAATGTGTCATATATATAATGCATCCAATCTAATTATAAATCTAGTCACTCCTATTATATATACTGTATTATTAAAACCGAAACATTAAAAGTTTGATAGTCAGTTGGTACGGTTATCATATTTTGATATTTGTACTTTAATTCTTTTATTTTTACTACTTTATTTAATTTATTAAAAACAACAATTTTATTCAAAATATAGTTTGGTAGTCGGTCGGTCAATACGACATTCATATTCTGACATTTGCACTTTAGTCCCTTTTCTTTTGCAATTTGACCTTAATTTATTAAAAACAACAATTTTAATTAAATATATTTTTAAAATATTGTTAAACACAAAACTCTTAAAACACAATTTAATCACGCTCAAACGAAAACACACACGTCAATTCAACATTAAGTTCAACAATCACATAAAACTATTCAAATTTAAAGATGAACTTTAAACAAAGTAAATATAAATGTAAAATAAGAAGAATATGAATGTCGTAAGCATCACACTGACTTTATACTTGTAGTATAAATAAGAACAAATAATTATAAATATCATGTATACATGTTATCAATATGTGCTATTTAACAATGATTATTGTGCAATAAATAAAGTAATTCTCGTTCGAGGAGACGGGTTCGACGAATGAGTTCATGTTCGGAGTCTACCCGACCCCGAAGTGACCGATCGCCCATACCTAAATTATTGTCTAATTTTTACACATGTTTTAACACTAATTTCATTAATTTAAAAATAAATAAGTCATAAATATGTAAACAAACTACTTGTAATATGTTATTTATGTTATATCAATGTTTAATAATACATTTTATATATTAAATATTTGAATAATTCAAATAAATTACGTAGTACAAGAAAAGTTCGACTCTGATGCAAGAAAATAGAATATATTATAGTTATCGATACATATACAAAATATTTGTTTAGTTAAAAGAAAGATAAAAAGCACCACACATAATATTGTTTTTAAAACTTAATATTAATATTTTATAAGACTGGTAATATATATGATTCTGTATGATATTTTAAGTATTAAAAAAATAAAATTTAATAAATATTATAAATCACCTTAATTTTTATTCAAAAATTTAAATAATAATAAATATAAGATAAGAAAGATGTGAGGTTTATGTCATATGATTTTTAGTTCAAAATCAAAAAGAATCGTGTAACTCAATGGTTAGAAGGATGACTTTTTTAGCGAATATCACTTTTTTAGCGAATGTCAGGGTTTATTGACTCAAAATGTGAGCTTAAATTGTTTGTAACGTTGTCAAGATTTCAATTCTCCTATTATATATAGAAGAGACGTGTGAGCTTAAATTGTTTGTAAAAACTCATGTTCCCGTATGTATAATAGATAGATAGATAGATTATTATAATAATATTATTTATTAACAAATCAAAAATCAAAATTTAATATTTCATAGCATCGATAAATAATTGAACTCGTATTCTGAGTACTGGTAAGGAAGGGGAAATGACGGGTTTGATATCAACGGAGATGGCGGCATCTTCTCATCTTGTTCCTTTTTCAATGTTTACTTCTCAATCTTCTCCTTCTTCTTCTTCTACTTGTTTCTCAACACCTCGTGCTGTTGCTGCTTTTCAATTTAGAGGTAACCTTTCTCTCCCTCCTTCATTTTCACTTTTTCATTCAGAATTTAGGGTTTATATGCCTATTTATACATATATTGAAATTCTTCTCAACTAATTTGCCGCTTTATGCAATCGATTTCATATGAATATTATGAGTTCTGAAGAGTTGTAATTAATAAATTTGATACCCTAGGTTTTTATTTTACTGAGTTAAATTAATTAACTTATATCGCAGTCCTTTCGTGGATGGTATAAGGTTTTCACTAGTTTAGCTAGCAATAGTGAATTATTTAAGCTCCGAAAGTTTTAGTATTCATAAAAAGCAAATATGTTCATTTTTACGAGATGAGACTAGGTTTCGTGGATAGGTTAGGAACGCCATAACTGTATTTTCAAAGGATTGATTCTTATTTTTTGTTCAAGGCTCCTGCTGCGTTTTATGTCTAGCTTGTAGGATGCGATGTTCTTATGCAGTTGCCTTGTATATTTGCTCTTTTAATTAGTGGAATTAGATTTCAAACATATTTCAACCTTGTTTGATGCAACTATTTCAAATTACTACATGCAGTTTTACAAGAAATGTTATTAAAGTATGTTCTGATGGTTCTTTGATTCTGCAAGTAGTGCAACGTAATGGAAAAACTTAGGTTAGTGTATCATGTATGTGCCATTTGTTAATAGGCACTTGGATATCAAATACTGTGAACTATCTTTTGAAACGCGTGTAAAAGGTTGTCTGGGTTATTTTGTTGGGCTGCTTAATCAGTAATCCTTAGAGTTCCGGTCCCTGTGAGTGTTTCTTATTTTGATAATTTCCATAAATATGTACTTGCTCAAAAGAGTCGGCATGTATGTTATTGAAAATAGTTGCGCTATCTTTTATTAGAAAGGTTGTAAACCTACCTTCGTATTTCCTGGTTGGAGATGTGGAATATGTCACACAGAGCACCTGAGTCAGATAAAATGCTCATTTATTAGTCTCTTTTGGATGGCTCCACTGTCTTACTTTTAAGTACTCAGTTCTTGGAGTGCATGAGCACATTGCATTCATGGATAATAGTTGTTCAAAAGAATTGTGGTCGACTTATGTATATCTAAATGACAGGTCCCCAACCATCTCTTAATAATAGAAGACGACAATGCTTTTCTTGTCTAGCTGTTGTTAGTGGATCCACCATAGTTCCTGATGATTCTACGAAAGAACGTGTAGCTACTAAGCGTGAAGTCCCCGACACAGAAGAACCAGATGCCTCTGAATCTCTAGATGGACACAAAATGATTCGAGTTTGTGACAAATTAATCGATGTTTTCATGGTTGATAAACCGACTCCAACAGACTGGAGAAGATTATTAGCGTTCAGCAAGGAATGGGATAATATCCGGCCTCACTTCTATAAACGATGTCAGGACCGAGCAGATACTGAGAGTGATTCGGGGATGAAGCACAAACTACTTCGGCTTCGCAGAAAGCTGAAAGAGGTACTTCCATTCTTATATATAGTTGAATTTTGATGTTCAAGTTCTGCTAATTGTTGGATATGTCCACAACAATAATTGATGCACTAGAATATAACTCTATGTCAAGTCCCTTTTTTTTTTCTGTGTGATGATATCATAAGCACAAGTGAAATGTTTAGTAGTTTAGCTAGATTACATGGATTATCTTTACAGATACTATATCTTTGTAGCACCTCAGGTGTCTCTTTACGGTTATAGTCTCATCTTTCCTCCTCTTGTAGAGATGAGGTTGACATCATTTGCTTATAGTAGGTTTTTCTTGCAGCTGGATACTATCTGGTGCATATTCCTTCTAGTGTTGGGACTGCAATTTTTTGTTTGCTTTACCCTTGTGTTGTTTTTATAGAGGATTAAATTTGGAAATTTTCTCACTGCAGATTGATGATGATGTAGTAAGACACAACGAGCTTCTTCATGTTATCAGAAATGCACCATCCGAGATGAGTGAAATTGTTTCCAGACGTCGTAAAGATTTTACGAAGGAATTTTTTGTTCATCTTCACACAGTTGCAGAATCTTATTATGACGATCCAGCAGAACAAGATGGTAAAATGCTTTGCTCTTCCTTTCTCTCGTTCAAAATTTCCGAAATTTAACTGGTGTTTACAACTGTCAATTATTTTATTGTCTACTTAATATCAGAGACTGTCCTGGCATAGAAGCTTTTTACATATTTTTTTTTTTTGTGTGGTTGGTAAATTATGAAAATAAAGAACGACATGTAGTCTACTATTTGATATGTATCCTGTCATCGTGTGCTCCTTGTTGAACCGAAGTCATTGAGCTGGGTCAATCTATTTGGATGGCCGAGACTGAATGATTCGTTTAGCGGAAATCTAGTTAGCCGAGGGATGAGGTTATTAATGTAAAGTTCAGATTAACGGTGTTCTTGGTTTTAAATAAATATTCACGTTCTTCTTGGTTTTAAAAGTTTCTATGCTCATTGAGGACCACATATAATCTAATCAAGCTCAATTAAAAATGGCTATGGAAGATAGGCATGGTATACCCACTAAATTTTCTTGTTCTGGTTATGAATCCGTAATAAGAGAGGATTGCATAGTTTTCTTTGAAAGAGCCTTAACTAACTATAGGTAAATCTTTCTCAAGTGTGAATATGTTGCATTAATGCTACAGCTACATATTACTAGCTATTGTAATAAACTATGCTTTGCCTTGGTTATCTAGTGACAATCTTATGCTACATACACTGTTCATACCTCGGTTTTCTATCTGAAGTGTTGTGCCTGTGCTGATGCATTCCCTTTTTTTTTATTTTCCTGCATAGCTATTGCAAAGATCGGAAACATGTGTTTGGCTGCTGTTCAGACATATGACACTGCAACTGAAAGTATTGAAGCACTAAATGCAGCTGAGTTGAAATTTCAAGATATCATCAATTCTCCTTCTTTAGCTGTTGCATGCAGAAAAATAGATAGTTTGGCGGAGAAAAATCAGCTTGATTCAGCATTGGTTCTTATGATTACGAAAGCTTGGTCAGCTGCCAAGGACTCAAACATGATGAAAGATGAAGTATTTTATTCTTGTATATCATTCTTTAAGGCTTTTTACTTTTGTTTGTGCTCTTGAAATTATCTCTGACTCTCTTCTAATAATATCATTTTTTTGTTATTGAAGGTCAAAGACATATTGTATCATTTATACATGACATCTAGAGGTAATCTTCAGAGGCTCATGCCTAAAGAGATCAGGATACTTAAGTATGTTCTTACAATTAATGATCCTGAAGAGAGGTTGGAAGCTCTAAGAGATGCTTTCACCCCTGGAGAAGAGCTTGAAGGAAAGGATGTTGACTGCTTGTACACGTATGATCTCCTACTTTTAAAAGTTTATCATGTATGATTGGTTTTATTCACTACTTGGTTTTTGAGCAACTGATTTTTTTATTGGAAAACAAAATTGTCCAATTGCACATATGCTGAAATCAAATCATGAATAGGTGAACACGTCAAATTACCTGCATACTGCACTGTGCAAGAACACTTAAATTGATAAAGGTCTAGGATAACATACTTCCTTCTAGGGTTCCTGTCACCTGAATAGAGTATATCGTTTCCTTTTTGCGGTGCTCTCATTTTCTCATTTTTTATATGTGTTTTTGTAATTTTGTTCATGTGATTGTTTGTGACCAAGATAAATATCATTTGGCTGGGAATTTCAAGATCCTGCTTCTTGAAAGAGAAATATTTGAAGTTTAAGTTGTGTTGAATGATGGTACATGGGGTTTTTGAATAACAGGACACCTGTGGAGCTGCATACTTGGATAAAAACAGTGGTGGATGCATACCATTTTAGCAGAGAAGGCACTTTGTTAAAAGAAGCTAGGGATCTGATGAATCCGAGAATGATACAGAAACTGGAGGAAATAAAGAAGATAGTGGAAGACAAGTTTATGTAAAGCATGTCTTTTGAGGGAACATTGTTTTGATGAACCGATGTCGGTGGTTGCAGAAATTGTCTGTTGACACATTGTATAAGAAATCAAATGGCAACTGGAGGATGTATCAGTACAAATACTTGGAAAACATAATTAGTTAGTATAGCACAATATATCTTACAAACAAGGTTTAAGAGCAAAGATTGGGCTTCTGAAGCAGGGACTGGGAATTCTCATGTTTCAGATTGAGTGTAGAGGATAATAATTGTTGCAGAGTAGGGGATATGAGATGTTGAGATAGAAACAAACAGATTTCTCACTTGGTTATCTAATTATCCAAAACCTAGGAAGGGGGCTTATATAATCGAAACATGGAGGGTGGATATGGACCTCCATCTCTAATTTTATATTGGAGGCCTTTTTGTACAAAATAATATTTTTGGGCCTTTTTCCTCTAATGACTTGACATGACTTTGTTCAAACTCAAATCTCGAATTTTAAACTAAAACAGCAGAACAGCGCGTGTAGAATGCAAATATTAGAGGATTCCTTTTGAATTGTCTATGATTGCGTGTGGTTGTCTGGGAAGTGTTTTTTGTAGTCAATGGGCTGGTTTTGAGGGTAAAGTAAAGCTTTCAGACTTGATCTAGAGCAGAGCAGCCGAATTCACTAGAAATTCCATACATTTAATACTGAAATGGGTGAATATTGTAATATCCTCGAAATAGAATTTTGGCGAGTAGATGTATCCGAATCAAGTCTAATCACAGTAGTCTAGTAGTATTGTGGTTTACAAAAAAAAAAAAATAGAGTTTTGAGTCAAATTAGAGGTTTGATCTTTTGAAACTTTTAATTTTGGAGTTTAGTAATTAGCGGATTGAAATAGTTTTTTGGTCCCAAAAAACTAATTTTCAAAAAAATTATTTAGATAATTTTTTTCAATTAGATGATTGTGATGTGTTTAGTTAATATATCAAAAGCTAACTTAAACAGTTAATTACCAAATAATTTTACATAAATTAACTAATTTAATTCGTTAGTCAAATCAGCTAATTCAATCGGATAGTCAAAATAATTAACTCAATTCATTAATTGCTAACAACTAATTGCCAAATATAACCAATAATTACGAGCAATTATATTAATCTCACCAATTAAAATTACATTTTGTCACGTTAACAATTCACTAACATTTAACTAGTTACTTATTGGGAAATTATATTATTACTAGCTTTATACCCGTGCAATGCACGGGACGTTTAATAAGTTATTTTATTTTAGTGTTTTTATAATTTTATTTATTTATTAATATCTTTGTGTATTTTCATAAAAATATAAATTCATTAAATTAATAATATGTTTTTTCATATGTATATATATTATTTCGATTTATGTTGTACTTCTTGAAATGATAAAAATTATGAATTTTTTATATATACAAATTCACTAAAAGAATGATTATTTATATGTTTATTCATTGTTTTTATAAATTCAATTTAATAAATTTTAGTGTAAATATTTAAAATATTAAAATTATACTACTTCTATTATTATTATTTTTTGCTAAGTTTCTATTATTATTTATTTTTATAAAAATATTATTTTTTCTCCAGAGTAGAGCATTATTAATAACTCTAATTACTCTAATTATGTAATTGTTTTATAGTATAGAGTTTTTAGCGTAGATAATTTTTAGCACCGACCAAACCAAAACATACCATTAAATGATTTACACTAATTATATATAAAGATATAATTACCATTTATTTATATTTGAGGGTAATTGAAGAGGGAGGGGGGGAGATGTACATACACAGAAGATATGTATATAAGTTACCCCACTTAAACTCAACGCTCCCACATTTGGCTTTGGGCTCGCTCTGTGTGTCGAGTATACACATACATACATGATACATACATATATAAAAAAGGGGGGATATTAAGGAGAGTGAATGTGTGTGTTCCATATAAATGTGACCTCCCACACGCAAAGTCACACAACCCCCCCCTCTCTCTCCATCTCTCTCCGCCACCTCTCTCTCTCTCTCTCCCTCTCTCTCTCAACAACACAAATACATACACACAGTCCTGTATCTACAAATCTACCAGACAGATAAATGGCAGATGATAAGTGGACTAGAAAGGCCTTAAGAGATGACTCCATTGTCGTCTCCTTACTCTTACAAATCAAACGCCATCAACAACACAAATCTTTGCCGCCGTTACGCTGGGGACAACGCCAGCTCCGTTCAAAAGCTTCATCTTCCAAAGAAAGACACACGTCCACAACTAGATGCAGTCCGACGACGCCGCTCTCCTGGAGCGCCGCCTCTCTCAGCGATGGCTGTGACACATCCGCCGCCAGATCTAAGGTTTCTAATTATACATACATGTTCTGTATTTTGCCGTCAATTACAAATCTCTTCCTTCTTCTCCATTCCAGCTTCTCTCTGTGATGACGTCAGCTCGCCGGATCTGACTGAACAATCCGACGTGCTTTCAATTTTTATGTATATATATTTTTTGCACAGGCACTGTTTCATTTTGGACTGTGTGTATAAGTTTTTGAGTAACGACATTTTCGTAGGAGAGAAACAAACAGACATTCATTTTTGTGTGTTTTTACCATTTTACCCTTGTCATCCTTCTTCATCGCTCCTCCTTCTCCTTCTGCAGTTTTATAACTATGGCGTGTGTACGTGTGTCTATATATGTATATCTGTTTGTGCGTTCGTTTTTTATGGAAACACACACCGGAAAAATGGTTAAAGTGTGACGTGAGGATAATAAAACAGTCACCACCGTATTTTCATATTCTCACCTTTTTCCCTATATATTTATTTCAATTATTATTATTACTGTTAATTAATTTTTATTATATTATATAGATTGTGGTAATTTGGTAGATCCATGAAATGAAACTTCGAGTACACGCCCACCCTAATTTTGTTTGCGTTCATTTCTTGGATTATATAAATAATATATTTAATTTTTGAAGATAATGCTTGGATCCAGATTTCTGGACATTTTATATTTATTATTTTTAAATTTTAATTTGGAGTGGGGGGTGAATGTGGTTGGTCCTCAAATGGGGTGGTGGTGTCTGCTGTCACACTGCCATGGATTACTATTTTTTTATTTTAATTTTCACAAGTCATATTTTAATTTAAAGTTAGTTTAATTATCATGTGTGGGTTTGGTTGATGCTGGTGCAGCCTCTTATGGTGTGACTCTTTTTTAGGCTATACATTATCCTTATTATTATATACACAAACATCATCCTTTTAGAAGAGTTCCTTCCCTTTTTTGTTTTAGAATTAAAATGTAAATCACCAAAAGCCCCCCTTGAATTCTATCTTCATCTTTCCTTTCCTTTCCTTGTATTTTATTAGCCCTTTTTATTATTTTTGATTTTCACTGGTTTTTAATTAGGAAAAATATACATTTTGGTGGGGTTGGTAGATGCTTTGAGTGGGCTTCTTCACGTGACTACAAATTAATGGGGTCAAGTTTTAACAAGTGTAGGACCCACCCTCCCGCCTTTCCTGGTCCTGTTTACATTTTTTTTATTTTTTCTCAGTTTAATAGATTTGTTTTTTTTGTAGAGTTAGATTCTTGAATGATGAATTATAATTTGTTTTACTACTACGAACATCAGTAATTACAGTTGGAGGGTGGGGTAAAATGTCAGTGGCACACCTCCATATTATTGTCTTGAGGGGGGCGAGGTTGTTTTGTCATGTTCAAGTTCCCACATCAGATCTCTGGTACTTCCCCTTTACATCTTGTCTTCTTCCTCCTGTTCCTATTTTCAAGGACCCCATCAAAGTTTGTGAGTGAGAGGAAGCAGTTTATTTATTGGTATAATGGCCTCAAGTTTATCCACTTTATCCAGCTATAATGTAGAAGCTGAGTGCTGAGAATAGTGTTAGTTTTTATATCTCGTTATCTGATATCTATCCTTAGTATTAGTGTTTATCTTATCGTCTGATCCTTTACATTGTTGGATTGGATGCTCATATTACTAAATATTGTATTAGTTATCGTTTTCTATTTTGGTCCTTCTTAGGGAATATGAAAAAAGATCGTGTCTTTAAGTGATTAATGGATGTTTTCTGCAGGGTACTTGTGCTTATGAAGCTGGAGCATCCACCATGTGTACGAAATCAAGGAAAAAGAAGGTAATCTTGTTTTCCAGAGAATCCATTAGTGTTTACTGTAAAAATTATTATGGTTCTATGTCTATGTTTTACTAATGCAATCTTTATGTGTTTGGCAGACTTTTTCCGAGCTTAGAGAGGAAGAAAGTTACTTGATGAACGAAAGGGTGCATTTGGAGAAAGTATGTTCTTGCTAATTACAAATTTACAATTGCTCTCTGTTCAATTCTCAATATGTGCTTTATGATTCTATGCTTATTTTTTACTTTTGTTCAATTTAAACAGCAGTTGGCATCAGTAAACGTAACATTGAATGAACAAAGATACAGAGGAGATAACTTGAAAAGAATCAAGGTTAGCATATTTTTGTCTGTTTTTTTTCCATGTATTTTCTTCCTGGATCCACTTTCTTAAAAAATATGCATAGACTTAATCTCCAGTATTCATCTTAGATATTAGCGTGTGATGAATTTGGCCTTAAGGTGAACTTGATCTGGCATTTGCACTATCAATGTTAATTATTGATTATTTGATGTGGGCTGTAGGATAGCTCTTCGTCTTACCCTAAATTGTTGATACGAGTTAGTGGAGGAAAATAATATAATGTGGTGGATTTGTACTGTCAAAAGTCGATAACTTCTTTTGCAGTATTTGACATGATTAGTAACAAATACTGAAAGACTTTTGTCGTAGATTACAAAGTTGAGCATAGTATTTTTCTTCTTTTTTGTCACAGGACAAACAGCAATATCTTTTACTTTGTTTGCACTACTATATGAAACTCTACTGACATGGTTCATATATGCAGCTTGATTTCCAAGGACCTACTACAAATGAAATGCTTGCCATAAAAGATGAACCAATGCCCACAATGTTCTTTCACTGTCGACAAACAGAAGCATCTTTGGACATTCAGAATAATTTAATCATTCCAAGACAAGCGATAAATAACGATCCAGAATCCTCCATCTCCTGTAAACGAGCCAAGGATAATGAAAGCCGGGAGAGATGCTTCATTTTACCGGATCTCAATATGATGCCAGCTGAGGACCCAGGTTGTTAGAGTTTATTTTGAGGCATAACCTTGGTATAGTACAGCAGCGTCTTGGTCCAATAAAAGGTGAAGTGTTAAAGCCAATTCTGAAACACAGCCAAAGAACTATATGTTTATTAGATTATCAGTTTCAAAATTGGAGATTGGTTTCTAAAGCATTATGCATGACTTGTTTCTAAATTTCAAATGGACTAAATTGGAAGTTACATCTCTATTATGCAACGGAGGTAGCTCAACCATACTTGTCTACCTTTGATCCAGGGGGTTATACATATATCATTGTCATAATCAGCTGGATTTTTGAAGACAATGTTCAACAGGAGTAGCACATAGCGGTTAGATACGTGAAATTTTTGAAACCCTGTAGGATAATTTGTTTGTTTTCCCTAAACTGTAGTTAATTATTTCTTAACGCCTTAATTATATTAAGAAATTTGTGATGTGTCCTCTCAGTTTCGGAGATGCTAACATTAGTATATAATACAGCTTATAGTAGTTGTCAGTATTAACTTTTTTTACTCAAATCAAGCATGAAGTTGGAGATTTTTGTGGCAGGCTTTTCTCTATCAGTACCGGGGCCTTTTTTTTTTTTTTTTTCAATGGGATCAGTTGACATATTTTTAAGCTGGTATAGTTGTTGTTAATGCAACTTGTTCCGTCATGAATTTTTTATACTGCTTCTGTCTAAATATATTTGAACTTGGAAGAAGTGTATAGTGCAATTAGGATTTTTGAGGGAAGAATTAACTATGGGGGCTGGCAAAATATTTTAAACCAAACTAAACAAATCAGAAATGGGCTGCAAAGCTGGGATGGTAAAAACTAACATGTATAAATGCCTAACAAGTGCAGCGGTTGTTGCTCCATTTTTGAGGAATATATAGGCAAAAGAATATATTGTTATAGGCAACTTGGAAAAAATTGAGGAGACCGGAGAAATGAACATGCAAGTTGGGGGGGTGTTGCAATGGGGAGGCAGGCTCATTAATGGAACATATAGATAAAACACAATCTTAACCTAAGACCAGAATCATTGAAGTGGACATGCAGACTAGCGATCAAACTTAAATTTTCTTTCTGAGTAATGTCAAGATATATATAGTTTTGAAACAGAGTTTTAGCTATACTACAATGGATTGCAGGATTGAAAAAGAGATTGAAAATTACATGAAAATAAACGTAACTAACGGGAACTGCCCCAGGCCCAGCTCATCTTTGTTCAATCATCTTCGGAGGCAAAGTGATGCATATGTGTTGAGTCAGGGGAAAACAAGATAACCCAGCCAGGGCCATAAATATATATATCTCAAGACTTTCCTATTGATGTCCTAGTCCTGCATCCTTTATTCATTCAAAAACATGATCAAGGTCATTCCGACATCATCAGATACTAGTTTTCAACTCTAAAATCTCAGCATAAGAAACTTGACGAATCAATGAAAACCCTATGAGACGCTTCCTCATCTGCAGCTCCAAAAGATGGTGAGCAAGCTGTTTTAAAACGTAAACCTACATAAGTATATATGTATACTTATATATTCACATTCACATTTAGTTCTCTGAGTTGTCTCTTAGCAATCGTTACAATTCTATAACACTGCATAAAACTAAATTAGTTGAATTAATTGGTTGTACAAACAAGTAGAATGTAGTTATATTTGATTAGTATTTTTTAAATATCTTCCAACTAATCTCCTGCACAACTAACTCCACACACAATTTTACAAGTAACTTGTTTACAGACATATAACTATACTTCCTCCTCATCTTCTTTACATTGACAAACACTGCACGGGGTGCGCACGCTCACACACACACACAACCACTCACATATATATTTGTGTCTCTCCATACTAGAACGTGAAAAAAATAATGGGTTCTGGGTATTTGTTGCTCATCATAATGCTAAGCTTCACCGTAGCGATGATCACATACAATACAATAATCTCAACTCAGTCTTTCAAACAAGAGCTGCTAGCTGTATCAAATAGTGATGTTTTCTCAGTGGATCCTGTTATTGAGATGCCTATGGACACAAAAACAACAACCAGTAGTTCCGAAAACAACAAGAAGAGAATGTTCCACACAGCTGTGACAGCTTCAGAAGGTGTTTACAGTCTATGGCAGTGTAGAATAATGTACTACTGGTTCAAAAAGTTCAAGAATGGGCCTAATTCTGAAATGGGTGGGTTTACAAGAATTTTGCATTCTGGGTTTCCGGATGATTACATGCATGAGATACCTACTTTTGTTGTTCAACCACTTCCAGATGGAATGGATCAGGTATTCATTAGAAACTGTCCATCTCATTTTTCTTATGTATATATTATCTTATTTAGTTTTCAGTGCTCTTAGAAGCACTAGGGAAAAAATTAAAACAATTTCTACGTTTTTCTAAGAAACATTCTGCCAGTTTAATTCGTATATATATCTTTAAAGAACAGGGAGTTGTTACGTACATCGACTCTCTAGGAGTAAGGGCAAGATCTTCGCAGATCCTATTTCGCAATAAATGTAATAAAGATTTTAGGGACAAGTGGCCTGTGCAATCATATATTGAACATTAACTTGAAAAGACTTTATTTATTTGTGACCCAATCTCTTGCAGGGTTATATAGTACTCCATAGACCTTGGGCTTTTGTACAATGGCTGGAACTAGCAAATATCGAAGAAGAGTAAGCATACGTTTATGAATAAAGTTTTCACAATGTAAGCTTACACTGTATTATTGAAATCATTTTATTTCTAATATCTTTCATGTAGCTACATATTGATGGCAGAACCAGATCACATTATCATGAAACCAATACCAAACTTATCCCAAAATGGCCTTCCAGCTGCATTCCCATTCTCTTATATCGAACCTAAGAAAGAAGAGGCCATTCTTCGAAAATTCTTCCCAGAAGAGAAGGGACCTATTACCAACATTGATCCCATAGGGAACTCCCCGGTCATCATTCACAAGGTATGTACCTTGCGTTTTAAATTTAATTGCATATGCTAATGTTGCATTTTTATATTTTTGTTGTCAAGTTTGTTTCTCAATGATGTTATGTGAAACTGGCTTAGGAAATTTTATACAAGATTGCTCCAACTTGGATGAATGTTTCATTAGCTATGAAAAGAGATCCTGAAGCAGACCTATCTTTCGAGTGGGTACTGGAGATGTAATTTGTCTGAACTCAAACCACATAAATATGAGCATTTCATTTCTTCATTTTAGCCTTTGTTTCATCAGTAAGAATCTTACAGGTATGCTTATGCTGTTTCATCGGCTCTTCATGGGGTGATTAGCATCTTATACAAGGACTTCATGATACAGGTTCGTTGTAATTATATTTTCCAGATTCTCCCTTCCTTTCACTCTCTTTAATTTTCTTCATCTAAACAGTGAAATTATCAAGTTCATTTTAGACAAGATGACGCACATCTGCACATATTTGTGTCATAACCTGGTTCGCTTTTTATTTTGACATTGGAGGATCCTAAGTGTCTCTTTTTAATAGCCATTACAGAAGATCTGGATTTGGTTATATAATCTCAAGTTTATAGAGATAGATGATCTGAAGTTTCTATGAGTTGTTTCTGTATATGGCTAGTGTACAACAGCAGCCAATCTGTTCAACCAGTAAATTATATTTCATAATGATCCAAACAATCATGCCATCTTCTTTCATAAATACAATCATGTTGTGACCTATGACAACATATTTCGATGGCATTCTGTAATTAAATTTCAAAGTGATCCAATTCATGAAGCAGATGACCAAATCAATCAATGGGATCATCCCGTAGTGAATGGGCAAATTCCAGATGTGCTTTATGCTCTTTGTAAAATTAATAATCTTCCATATGATCTGAAGTAGTAGTTAATATCTCTCTCGTGCCTATGAACTCAGTTGCATTTTTTTAACATTAAAAACAAACTCGGTTGCATATATAGCATTATAGCCTGGTAAATAACCCTACTTCACTCGGCAAGAAGACGGTTTGAGTCTCAATAGAGTCGTGTGTGTGGGAATTAAATTCACAATTGACCTTTACCAAAAAACAGAAAAATTAAAATGAGCAAGAACTTTATTGCACAGACCAAAGCACAAAAATTTTGTATTGCATTTGCTTCATAAAGTTGAAAACTTAATAGAAGTGGAAATTGTACAACATCTATTAGATGGTGGTGGAGAATTCATTGATCTACGTTAATGTCTAGATGATTGCACAAGGTCTTCCTCGGAATATCTACAATTAGTGGGATTCCAGTCATTTACAACAAGTGTTTTTCATTTGATATGCTTAGTTGCGATTCTCGAAAGTGCAACAGTTATTCTAGTTTCAGAGTTACTGAAATCTGTTTATAATGATTAACAGCCTCCATGGGACAGGGAACTAGGAAACAAGTACATACTCCATTACACTTATGGATGTGACTATGATATGAAGGTATTTATTTAGTTAGAGCAAATTTTGAATTCTGCAGATAAGATGGTTAAGGCAAACGGTGTTCTTGTTTATATTTAAACAATGTTCAAAATTTTAGTTTGCCGATATCATTTTTTGGCGCTTCTTTGATTCTAATAATCTAATATCAGCATTTCTGCTGTAACATTCAGGGCCAGTTAATGGATGGAAAGTTCGGTGAGTGGAGATTTGACAAAAGATCTTATGAAACTACATGGCCTTCAAGAAACCTTCCATTGCCTCCCCCTGGTGTGCCAGAAAGTGTGGTATGTTACATTTTAGAACATTTGCTTCTCTTAAACATGGCTTTAAATGAAGTAGCAATATGTACCAGATTAACATTTTCAAAAATTATGTAATACACATTTGATTTTCGAGATATTGTATGTTGACTATTGCAAAAAAAAGTATATTTATAAATGGACGTGGTTCTGTCTTCTGTCCAACTAATAAATTTTTGCTTGACAGGTTACTCTGGTGAAAATGGTGAATGAGGCAACAGCCAACCTTCCTAAGTGGGGGTCCTAACTATAGCAGTAGTACTAGCACTGTATAATTTGAGACTTTATATTTCTGTAAATACTGCACAAGGAGATCAAACGAATACAAGAAGAGAGATTTGCCAATTATATCTCCCTCGTATTTTTGTCGTCACAGTTCAGATAGGCATAGCCAACGACTCAACGACCTGTTCCGGGTACGTAGCAGCCTCCTTGTTTAGGTAGGAGGGGAACCACCCTCCAGAACTGACAGTGTAGACCCTTATGAGGTGAGTGGCACGTATGATATAAGCCTCTGGCTAACCCCTAAAAATAGAGGGATTTAACATCTGTCTTATTTCATTCAACACATTAATATAATTTTCAAGTAAATTCACTTCATTTTAAATCGTTCTCTTATCTCACTCTATCATGCACCTGACTTCTCCAGCCATCATAATTCACCACCCTCTTAACCAGGCCAAGAATCATATGACTCATAGCCTCTTTCCCAATTTACGGATACAAGCAATTGACTTGACAGCAGAATCCTTCCACCAGGGACATTCCCGCGTTGTTGGTCCTGCAAATCCAGTTATCAACTTCAATCAATCCACAATAGAATTGTCGACTACATTTATTAGTTTAGATAAACGAAAAATAAAATTATTTAACCTTTGTTTAGATGATATTTTAGCTCCTTTTTGCTAGGCCCGGGTAGTTTGGAGGGGCAGTGGCCAATGGTCCATGCTTAGAATGGGACCCATTTTTTCAGGTTTTACTAGAGCGATAGAGAATAAAAATAATATAAAGCATACGAAAAAAATCAAAAATCTCTTCATTCTTTACCCTACCGTACATCAAAAACTTCAATGCATCCCAAAAATTAAGTCATTTTTTATATACAATCTTATTTAAAATTTTACCTCTTAAATATTAAATATGACAACATGATTTATTTATTTTGTAATTTAAATAGAGACAATTACATTTGAATAGTGCACCAGTGAAGGTTTTGATCTCCAAAAGTTTGTAGAACTTTTTTTATTTTGAAATGTTACATTATGTATTTAACTGTGAAAATTAATTGTTAAGACAATTTTTATTTTATATTTTTTATTAGTAAACATATAGTGTAATAAATTATTTTAACAAATAACTATCAATTTTTTAAAACAGGGGCCCTCATTTATTATTTTGCCTAGGGCCCCAAAAAGTTCAGAATCGAGACCGCTTTTTGCATCAAAATTTAAGAACTTCTGTTGTTTAAATTGGTTTTTATGAAAAATGGACACACACATCTCATCAGTGCAAAGTAAGGGCAACTTAGATCCCATATGCCCTTATAGTCGAGTCCTAGGAGCACCAACTTGTGTCCAAGGTTCCATGATTGGACCTACCTACTTAGTTTAGCTACTAGTGCCTAGTGGCTTTCAAAACGCAACATAAATTGTAGTAAAATACAAGCACTCATGGACTCCTATTTCCAATGCAATGAATTAATTCCTCCTTCCGGTTTTTTACATCATGTTTCTCTGTAAAAACCATTTTTACATCATGTTTCTCTGTAAAAACCATTATAAAGATGTTTCTCTTTGGTAATAAAGATTACTTAGCACCGGCTGAGATTAAAAAATGATAAATTAAAAAACTTAAAGGGTAGGGAAAATATTAAATAAAGAATAAAAATTAAATAAATAAAAAATAAATAAATAAAGAATACAAATGGGGCTCAGGAAGATAAATGAGGCAGTATTAATATTATTTTATTATTTATTAAAATAATATTAATAATAAGTTTAAATAGAAAAGCTAACATTTTTAATTAAAAAAAGTAAAGATATTTTTAGAACTGTTTTAATTATATTAATTGTATTTCTTAAAAAAATACGTTGGAATGTTAAAATAGGTAACCATTTTTAAATAATAAAAATATTCAAATAGATTTTAAAATAAATAAGTAAGGGTTGTATTTGATATTTTTGAAAAATAGAGATTTTAGTGAGAATAAATATAAAAGATAATATGTTTTAATTAAAAGGTAATTACCCGTGATATTTTTGGAAAATGAGTATATTTTGTTAGAAAAAGTGTTTTAATTATAAAAAACAATTAGCTAGTTACTATTTTTATATTATTTTATTATTTTATTATTAGAATAAATGAGTGAAAACAGAAAACCAAAATTTTCAATATTTCGGATTTAATAATACTAGCCTATAACCGGTGCAAGACACAGACCATCAAAGAAGATTAAAAAATGACAAACTAAAAACATTAATGGGAACAGAAAATATTAAATAAAAAATAAAAATTAATATAATAAATTATAAAATGAGAAACTTAAATATTAATTGGAAAATAAAAAAAATAAAGAATACAAATGAGGTTGAGTAAGATAAATGGGGCATTATTAATATTATTTTATTATTTATTAAAATAATATTAATAATAAGAACAAATAGAAAAACTAACATGTTTTAATTAAAAAAATAACCGACCGTGATATTTTTAGAAGTGTTTTAATTATATTAATTGTATTTGTTAAAAAAATATGTTGGCATGTTAAAATAGATAAACCTTTTTAAATAATTAAAAGCATTAAAATAGATTTAAAAAAATAAATAAGGACTGCACCTGATATTTTTGAAATAGAGAGATTGTAGTGAGAACTTTGTTTTAATTTAAAGGTAATTGTCGTGATTTTTTTGGAAAAAGAGAAGATTTTGTTAGAAAAAAGTGTTTTAATTATAAAAGACAAATAATAAGGACAAATAGAAAATCTAACATGTTTTAATTTTAAAAGTAATCACCCGTGATATTTTTAGAAGTATTTTAATGATATTTGTTGTGAGAAATTTGGTACAACATAATCGAGAGAATCTCTGTTAGGTCCTGATAAGTTTGTAGAAGGGGGGTTGAATACAAACTATACCGTTTTATCGAAATTTGTTCGTTTAAGATTAAACAATTTAGAACAAATTAATGCGGAATAAAAACTGAAACAATATTCAAGTTAAATAGAAACTCTATTAAACTTGAGGAGTGTTACAACTTTGATCACTGATTACAAAGAACTTAATAAAACAAATCTAGAATAAATTCGACATGAATTTATCTATTTTTGTAATAAAAAGGATCGAATACTAAAAAGTAGTTCGATATAAAATCTAGGGATTATGATCCGCTAGAAAGCTAAAGCAGTACAAGAGAAATGATTCTTATGGATTAAATGCTAAGAACAATCAAGAATTAAATCTCCTGAAGAAATTGAATGCTTTGCAGTTGAGGAAGTAAAGACAGAGAGAATGAAATATTAGTTGCTGTGTCTTTTCTTTCTTTGTTCTGTATTGAATAGAATGAGTCCTTTGTCTTCGAATTACCTTGTATTTAAATCACTGCATTTCCTTTTACAAATCACGTGCACATCCACTTGACAGAAGGATAATTTGCACTAGGAAGACAAGTAGAAATACAATCCATTTATGCTTGGAAGACTTTCGGGAAGACTACCATTGTACATGGAAGACAATCGGGTAAACTGAGATTTGCTCTAGGAAGACATTCGGGAAGACTCACTTGTGAGTCTTCCTAGTTTAAAAACTAAGTCTTCCTAGTACAAAATCTAAGTCTTCCTAGTTCAAATATATTCTAATTTAAATAATTAACTAAATAAATTATGTATTAAATTAATTCTTTGCAGAATTAAATTAATAAATAATATACTTAATAATATTAATTATTTATAAGAGAATAAATAGAATTAGTTGACTTCTCAATTAATTCCAGAATCACTTAAAACTTAGATAAATAACAAACAAAATAGTACGTTGACACTCGATGTACTGTCTGGTTCATGAGTGACTAACGACAATGTCTGTTCTTTATCTATTTAACTTTAAGCAGTGATTCACTTCCTTCTTATTCAAGAACTCCGTAATCAGTATCTTTTTCTGTCACCACTTGAAATCTCTGTCACTTTAATAAATCCACTGAGCTTGAATACTTCATTGAGGCTTGATCAATAAATTGAGCTTCTTTCAATGTAGAATCACTTCAAGTCTGTAGATGACTTTAATCTTCATTCTTTGACAGATATAATATTCTGAGATTCCTGTGACAATTGAATTTTATTATTTACTTATTACATCTTAATTAAAGTTGAGTAGAATCCTCGGTGTTTACAAATAGGACTAGACATATGCCTTTCAATCTCCCCCTATTTGTTTGTTAGACAATAACAACCAAATACCTCTAGAGGATAACTCAACTAAAACAAGAAAAGATAAGACTTTTAAGAGCCAAGCAAATAATAAAAAGTTCTGGATTAAATATAACAATTTCCAGATTCAAACAGTAAAGATAAATACAAGATAGATGTTCCTCTAGACTGAACATATGAATACATTTCCCTATCTTGATTTACCTAGCTCTAAAGATATAACATTTACAAATGAGCTAACTACATCATGCCTTTAGTCTCTAATTTCACCTTCTTCAGCTTCTTGTAAGGTGACTAGAAGATCTTTGTCAAGGACACGATCACTTTCAGAAACCACACCACTTGGCATTACTGGTTGATTGGTGATCTTCTTCAATCTATTCTTCATCTGAGCATATCTTGGAATTTTCTCCGTGCAGTAGTCTGAAATCATATCAGCAACTTCAGACTTCTCTACAGAAGCAAACCCAGAAGTTCTAAGAAGATTCTCCAACTTCACCAGTTGCATAGCAGTCTGTAGCTTCATGGAATCAGGATCCAACCTCACAGTCTCTAAAGTTGTACCTCTGTAGATTTTGACCTCATAAGGAAAATGTACTACTTGAGGACTGGCCTTCATAGCAGAATCTCTAAGCCGGTCATATAGAAGCTCATTCAAGCAAGAAGATCTCTTTACTTTACTCATCAGAATCCACAATTCAGATAGAGATCTTCTTTGTAGGAGGTCAAGAGAAATGGTGAATGACCCTTCAAGCGCACTTGAGACATAGATGAACAGTTCTTGCCTCACTTGATCAAATGCAGACGTAATCCTTAGGATATCTTCCTTCAATGCCTTCATATATAATGAGTTGTCTGGATTAACAATTCTGATCTTCTCAAGCAGCTTCAGAAAAGTAGCATCATTGTTTGTGCCTCTCTGAGGGATATCAAACATCTCCCTTGCTTTATCCCAATTGATTCCTTGCTTCATCCTAACATCCAATCTCCTTTCTTTGACATGAATACTATGAAGACGTTGTTTGTCTTCTTGTTCAGCCTTTTGAATTTTTAGCTTCTGAGATATGATGTCGGAGACCTTGGCATTCTCATCCTCCTTTCTCCTTAGCTCTGCTTGCTGTTTCTTCAGTTCTTTCTGAAACAAGGGGTCAGGTGTATATAGATCAGCTTCATCCTCCCAATCCTCAAAGTTTGCTGCCTCCTCAACCTCCTCCTCACCAAAAGCTTCTTCAGGTATGGTCTTCTCCAGATCACCAGATGTGTCATAATGGAAGTCATCCTGTTCACCGTGGTAGTAGTAGGCATCATCAAATACAGTATCCTCCAGTGATTGTTTACCTTTTCCCTTATCCTTTCCAGAAGCTCCTCCAGCTTCTCTATTTCCTCCTTCTTTCTCCTTCTCCCCCTTAGTTGAGGAATCCTCTACAGTTTGAGCTGTGGAAGCCCTAGGATTCACCTCAGATGTTCTCCTTATCTCTCCTCTTTCTCTCCCATCTCCTCCTTCATCAGCATCTCCCTCAAAGAATGTTCTTTGCTCTTCAGTAGGTTGATGTGAATTCTTGATCATATTGTATAGGTGCTTCATCCCTTCATTGAGATGCTCCATTCCTCCTTCTAACTTAGACATCCTTTCTTCATTAAACCTCTGGTTTTCATCAGATGTTTGCAGAATAAAGTCCACCTTGGTAGAAATATCAGCAATCTCCTTGACACTCTCCGATATCTGAGCATTTGACGTTGTAAGATCATAGATGTCTGAAGCCACCAGTACTTGAGATTGTTGGATTGAGTTCAGCCTTGGGAGTAAATTATTCTTCAATCCTTCCAGGTCATCTTTCACAGTACCCAGCTGATTTGATACAGAGGTGGTAGATTGAGCAACCACTTGTGCTTTAAGAAGATTGTTCTCAGCCTGGGTTTCTTGTAACTTCCTTTGTAGATCAGCTAGCTGGTTCAACAAAGCAGTGTTTGTGTCAGTGTGTGCACTCACCTCAATTGCTCTCAGTGGTGTTTCACTCAACTCACGTGCTTGTGTTTCACTCGGTGTTTGATTCATATCTCTCACCACTAACTGTCTGTCAAGATTCTCAGTAGATGTACCTGCAGGAAAAATCACCCTAGCCCCTTCAAGAGAGGTCAGTGGTGGTGCAATGGGAGTTCGCAATTCCCGATCCCTGAATGAGTCTGTCAAAATATTTGACATTGTATACTGAATTTCTTCAGGGACAGACTCATCAAGTTGCCTTTCACTTTCTCCAGTATAAACTGCGAGTGAAAAATCCCTTAGGGGAGCCAGAGATGTTCCCTCTGGGAGGGGAGAAAATGATTCTATTATTGGTGGCGAAGAATCAGATTTTCCCTCTGATGCCTGTGAAGGCACTTCTACCGTAACTATGGTAGGCACTGTTTCAAAGTCAAAAGTAAAGTGCTCTCCTGACATGGTGTCCTGAGTGTCATCTATATGGATATCTTCTCCCATTGTGAGTAATGGGAGTGTGCTTGACTCAGTACAAGATGCCATGGCCCTATGGCGAATTTCAATAGATTCATCCTGTTGAGAGGATGTCTCCAGAGACTGTGTAGTGGCCATATCAATGTCCATATCCTTTTGAGAGGATACAGATGGGCTTACAGTTGTCTCCCTATAGGTTTTTCTTTTCTTTAAGGGTGGAGACAGAGCTGTGGGAACACTCATTTCAGCTACATTACTAATCCTTCTTGAACTGGTTTGAATATTAGGCTCAGGTTGTGTATCAGAAGTGTTTGACTCTCTGTTTGGCTCTATGACCTGGGTCAGAGACTGTGGTTCTACAATCTCTGGGTCAGCCCTAACAACCACTTGGGTCTGAATTAAAGAACCAGAAGAAGATGCAGGGTTAGGAATAACTACCTGTAGAGGTACTGGATGTGGTTCGGGAACTTGTTCACCAAAGATAGGAAGATTAATGAATTGACTCATCAATGGTGAAACAAGAACAGGTATATTGAGGAATTTGGATGAGACATCAAGTCTGGTGTAGAATTTGGTGTCTGTGGTTGGAGAGGTTTCAAATCTAGCTTCTCGAAACAGTTCTACCTGCTCAGCAGTGAGAAGATGATTAATGATAAGAGTTAGAAAGCGAGGGTACCAACACTTTACTTTCTCACCATTATCAGAATCTCTCCTAGAGTGAGCAAGCCTATTGAGCAATAGGTTCCACAGAATCTCAGCAAAGTTCAATCTATGACCAAATACTATAGCATAGGCAATGTACTGATTAAGACTGGTAATGCAATGAAAGTTTGTTTTTGTGCAGTTACCAAATACCCTAGCTATAGTATCAAAGAACAGATCCCATTCCCTTACTACAAAACTCTTGGACAATTTAACCATTTGAAAGGGACCCTGATAATGAATATTCACAAAGAACTGTGATAACTCATCATCAGTGGGTAAGGGATCAAACCTGTCCTTTGGAAAATGCAACACATCACAAAATAAATCAAAAGTAACTGTATATTGCTGGTTTAAAATATTGAAAGTAAAAGATTTTGAATCTTCAGCAATAACAGCACTTGAACACAACATCCTTAATGGATCAATTTTCAGAAGTGCATTGGCACAAATAGCATAACTAACACATGTATTGCTATTTAAAAATTGAATCCACGGTCTAAAACGTTCCACTTTACACCTAGCCGGATCAAAATACCCAACAAAATTATTTAACACTAATTCAAAATTATTAGGATCCATTTTAAATAAAACACTTAAAATTTTAATTAATTTAAAATAAAAATAAAATTTTAGGGATTTTTAGAATTAATTAAAATTACAAAAATCCACAAAATTAAATTTTACCAAAATTAATTAATTTGCAAATTTTAGATCCTAAAAATTCGAATTACACTTGAAGAACATAAATGAATTGGGCAAATGAATCACAAAACACACAACTCAGTTCAGAATTCACACAGACTTCACTTTTAATCACTTAACACACAAGAATATTACTCAACAAATCAAGAACAGTCAAGTCGAAGAGAAATTTTAAGAAAAATTTGACAGCAATTCGACTAAACTACTTGATTTGGAAAGAACAGAAATGTTTTGCTAAGTAAACACTTGAGCAATCAAAGCTTTTCTGCAGAAGTGATAGAATTCGAAAGGGGGTAAATGAAAGAACTGCTAAGGAAAAAACTGAATAGAAATGCTGTGCGTGTATGTGTGTATCTATATATATATAAATAAAATAAAACTAAACTGTTCAAATTCAAAATAAATAAACAAACGTTTTTTTTTTTTTTTAATTCTAAGTCTTCCCGATAGTCTTCCTAGTTCAAAAACTGGGAAGACTTAGGAAAAGACTTAAAATTAAAAGGAAAAAACGAAAAACAAAAAGAAAAAAACTTAGTTTACCCGGTAGTCTTCCTAGTATAAAACTGGGAAGACTTAGGAAAAATGCAGAATTAGAAAGAATAATTACAGAAAATGCTGAATAACTTATAAAAATGCATGAAAAATATATAAAATTCTAGAAAAATTCACAGAAAATTCCATAAATCCTAGAAAAATATGCAGAATATTAGAAATGCATAAAATTAATATAAACTTGCAGAAAAAAAAATTCAAACAACAATATTTACAATCTGAAAAATACCTAAATAATTCTAAATAAATATATTTTCAATAAAAATACATTTCTCTACTTAAAAAATATGAGAAAAATATTTTTAAAGAAAATAAATTATTTAGAGCTATTTAAATACACAAGCATGTACTATTAAATGAGAATTAACAGTGAATATCATTTAAATGACAAGAGAAAATGAATTTTTAAAGAACAAACATGACAGAGATATTGTTAATCACTAAGACTGTTTAACATACCCAATTTACCAACTAACTTGATAAATGTGGATTCGTCAACAGATTTAGTGAATATATCTGCAGTCTGTTCTTTTGTGGGTACAAAGTGTAACTCCACAGTTCCATTCATGACATGCTCTCTGATAAAATGATACCTGATATCAATGTGCTTCGTTCTCGAGTGCTGCACAGGGTTGTTGGAGATTGCTATGGCACTTGTGTTATCACAAAATATGGGAATTTTGTCTAATGCAAAGCCATAGTCCTTTAATTGATTCCGTATCCATAAGATCTGAGCACAACAGCTTCCAGCAGCAATATATTCAGCTTCTGCTGTTGAATTGGAAACTGTTTGTTGTTTCTTGCTATACCAGGAAATCAACCTACCTCCTAGGAATTGACAACTCCCAGAGGTGCTTTTTCTATCCACAACACTACCTGCATAATCAGAATCTGTATATCCAACAAGATTAAAACCAGAATCTTTAGGGTACCAGATACCTAGATTAGGTGTACCCTTAAGATATCTCAAGATTCTTTTCACAGCAACGAGATGAACATCTCTAGGGTCCGCTTGGAACCTTGCACACAAGCATGTAGCATACATAATATCTGGTCTACTTGCAGTAAGATAGAGTAATGAGCCAATCATACCTCTGTAGCTTGTAACATCTACCTTGATAGATTTGTCAGAAGCTCCAAGTTTGATGGCTGTTGAAGATGGAGTCCTTGCTGATGCTGAATCCTCCATGTGATACTTCTTGAGGAGTTCTTTGAGATACTTGGATTGACAAATAAATATACCATTTGACCTTTGACTTACTTGTAATCCAAGAAATAACTTCAGCTCACCCATCATACTCATTTCAAACTTACTCTGCATAAGCTCAGCAAATCTCTTACAGAGATTATCATTAGTAGACCCAAATATGATGTCATCCACATAGACTTGGACTAATATCATATCACTTTTGTGTTTCTTTGAAAAAAGAGTTTTGTCTATGATACCTCTAACAAAACCATTTTCTAAAAGAAAACCAGAGAGAGTGTCATACCATTTTCTTGGGGCTTGCTTGAGACCATAGATAGCCTTGAAGAGAAAGTACACAAAGTCCAGCAGCTCCTGATTTTCAAAGCCAGGGGGCTGTTCCACATACACTTCTTCATCAAGTTCACCATTCAGGAATGCACTCTTAACATCCATTTGATAGACTTTAAAATTGGAATAAGCAGCAAATGCTAAGAACATCCTGATGGCCTCAAGTCTAGCCACTGGTGCATAGGTTTCATCATAGTCAATGCCTTCAGCTTGAGAATACCCTTGTGCAACCAGTCTTGCCTTGTTCCTTGTAACAATGCCTTCCTCATCTAGCTTGTTCCTGTATACCCATCTTGTACCAACTACTTTCTTGTTCTTTGGCCTGGGTACCAGCTTCCAGACTTGTTGTTGTTCAAATTGATTGAGTTCATCTTGCATAGCAATCACCCAATCTGGATCAGTCAGTGCTTCCTCAGTTTTCTTTGGCTCCATTTTAGATAGAAATGCTGAGAAAAGACATTCATTCTGAGAAGCTCTTCTAGTTTTAACTCCAACATCTGGATCACCAATGATCAGCTCAAAAGGATGAGCTCTATTCCAAACAGTCTGTCTTGGAAGATTTGATCTTGATGATTCACCTTGAAATTCACTTTGATGTTGTGAGTGACTAGCTGATCCTTCATTTGCTCCCCCTGAGTTGTTGCTTGATTGCCTTGATGATTCTTCTCCAGTGTTGGTAGTATCTCCATTGTTACCAGTGTTTCCACCACCATCACCATGATCATTATCATCATTATTATTATCATCACCAGCAATAACTTCAGGTGGGGCTTCATCATCTGATTCTGAGTCTGGCAAGTTATCAAACTTCAGCTTTTCAGATGAGTCTTCTTTTTGGATACCGGGGAACTTAGTGTCATCAAAAGTAACATTGACACTTTCCTTTACTGTGTGACTGCCAACCACGTAGACCCTGTAAGATCTTCTGGAATATCCAACAAAAATAGCTTCTTGTGCCTTTGCATCAAACTTGCCACGTTTAACATTGTCATCTATAAGCACAAAGCATTTTGCTCCAAATACATGAAAGTACTTGACATTTGGTTTCTTGTTGTTCATGATCTCATACGGAGTCTTCATTAAGTCCTTGTTGATTAAAGTTCGATTCTGAGTATAACAAGCTGTATTCGCTGCTTCAGCCCAAAAGTACGTTGGAAGTTTGGACTCACTTAGCATAGTCCTAGCTGCTTCAATCAATGTACGATTCTTTCTTTCCACTACTCCATTTTGTTGAGGAGTTCTAGGGGCAGAATACTGTCTTGTTATTCCTTTATCAGCACAAAAATCAGTTAGAATGGCATTCTTGAATTCAGTACCATTATCTGACCTTATGGCTCTAACAGGGAATCTAGAATCCAGCTCAATCAACTTTATGTGGCCAATCACCAGGAATGGGGTCTCATCCTTGGAATGTAGGAATAAAACCCATGTATATTTTGAATAGTCATCAACAATCACAAGTGCATATTGTTTCTTTGACATGGACATCACATTAACTGGACCAAACAAATCCATGTGCAGTAGCTGAAGAGGTTCAGTTATTGATGATGTATCAGTGCCCTTGTGAGAAGCTTTCTTTGACTTTCCTTTCTGGCATGCCTCACACAGTCCTTCCTGTGTAAATTCCATCTGAGGCAAACCTCTAACTAATTCCCTCTTGACTAAAGAGTTCATAGTATTGAAGTTAAGGTGAGACATCTTCTTGTGCCATAGCCAACTATCATCTGATGAAGCTTTAGCATAAAAACAATTAACTTCATCTTTGAATCCCGAGTTCAGATCAGCTATGAACAAGTCACCTTTTCTCACTCCTTGAAGAGCAGGCTTTCCATTCTTCTTGTGAAGGATCTGGCACTTCTCTCTTTCAAAGGAAACAGAATATCCTCTGTCACAGAACTGACTGATGCTGAGAAGATTGAACGTCAGACCTTCCACAAATGAAACATCTTCAATGATAACATTTCCGTACTTCAAACAGCCATATCCTTTCGTAATACCCTTGCTGTTATCTCCAAAGGTTACTACTGGGCCAGCTTTCTCAATCAAATCTGATAGCAGGGCTCTATCTCCGGTCATATGCCTTGAACAGCCACTGTCAAGAACCCATATAACACGGCTTACCTGTTTAACTCCCTGCAATACCAGATTGATTAGTCCTTCCTCGGAACCCACACTTGATTGGGTCCGGCATACTTAAAGAATTGGCCTTTGTCAGGCAAAACAACATTTTTAACTAAAACTACTTCAACCTCTTTCACATAAGAGCGTTTCCATTTATAGCCAGCCTTAACACATTTCTGAGTAGGCTTAGGGATAAATGAATCCACTCTAGTCTGAGGAGGACTAGTAGTCTTTGCTTTAACATGCTTCTTATTATTAACATGTTGACGTGGAGCAGTCTTATCACTAGATACATGCTTTTTATTAAAGAAAGCATACATAACATTAAAAGCACAAGACATGCAATTACTCACACCACATGCTTTATGAGAAGAATTAACAACAGGCATGTTAGTTCTACAGTTGTTTTGATCCAACTTATGGATATCTGATCTAGTCTTTTTAGTTGTGGCAACTTTGACTGGATTATCAAATATACACTTTTTGGATTGTTCAATTTCCAAAGCAATATCTTCTTCACGAATCTCCTCTGCAATGATGATAGAGTCTTCATTCAGAGGTTCTGCTTCGGACTCCTTACAGAAGGGTGTTTCAATACCCTTAAGCACATATGGAACAACCTTTCCTTCAGATTTGAATCTACAAGGGGAATTAATTCCAAGCAATCCAATGGCCTCATTATAACCATAACCTATACTGACATGATTACCAATAGCTTGTTTATTGAGAATCTCTTTAGCCGTCTTACAAGAGCTAAAATAGGCATTAGCTTTAGTCTTGAGCTCACTAATCTCTTTCTTAAGAATGGTTTCCAGTTGAATATAACATTTAACCCTATTCTCAAGAAAAGCTATTTTCTCAACAAGTTCATCCTGATTAACATGCACTAGTTTTAATTCTTTTATCTCATTTTCAAGATTTGTGTTCAAAAGAATTATTCTATCATTTTTAGTGCGAGCACATTCTAAGGTGCCACCAAGATGACGAATCATTTCAGTATCAGTAAACATTACCTCTGACATGTGTGCAGATGAAGTGCTTGCCTCTTTAGCCACTAAAGCAAGGTTCCCAATCTCACCTGCTTCTTCATCACTGTCAGTGTCATCCCAACTCTTTCCTTCAGCAACATAAGCTTTCCCAATCTTGTTCTTCTTGCTAGAATCAAATGTGTTTCTAGTCACTTGCTTTGGCTTTCTGCACTCAGTAGCAAAGTGACCCAACTCATTGCAATTGTAGCATCTGATTGTGCTCCTTTCCACAGTTCCAGTTTTGTAGCCACCCCTTGAGCCACTTGAAGATGAAGAACCACCTCTCTGAAACCTGGGTCTGAACTTAAGATTGGGATTCCTCTTGAATCTAAACTTCCCAAACTTTCTGACTATCAAAGCCAAATCACCATCCTCCAGCTGATCAAGTTCTTCTAAGGAATAGAAGTCACCACCAGATTGATCAATGGATGTTAATCCATATTCAGCATCAATAACATTCATGTTAGAACTGGAAGGTTGAACATGCTTCACTTCCAGTTTCTGTGGGACTTCAGCAGCCAATGCAGTAGAGGTACCAACAATCTTCCCAGTTCCATACAGCTCCCTTTATTGAATCTGCTCCAGCTCATAGGTCTTCAGAACACCATACAATCTCTCCAAAGCAATTTCATTCATATCTCTTGCTTCTCTAATGGTAGAAATTTTGTGCTCCAAATGAGGTGGAAGTGTAAGAAGGAACTTCTTGTTAATCTCCTTGTTGGTGTAGTGCTTCCCATTGAGATTCAGATCATTTATTAATTTGTTATATCTCTCAAAAACCTGAGAGATACCTTCACCAGGGTTTGATCTGAAATGCTCATATTGTGAGGTGAGAATCTCCAGCATATTCTCCCTAACTTCCTCTGTCCCCTCATTAATTATCTCTATAGTTGCCCAAATGTGTTTAGCAGTATCACAGTTGAGAACATGATTATGCATGATTGGATCAAGACAATCAATGAGGATCAACTGAAGTCAGGAATCCAAGGTAACATCCTCTTTCTCATCAGGAGTGTAATCCTTGGCATCTTTAGGGTACATTCTGGCAGCCCTAGTCACAACATTATTCTCAATGAGTTCTCCCTCAATAATCATAGGGACTTTGGGACCGTTCTTCAGCACATCAATGTATTTAGGATTTGCAACCTTAAGAAATAGAAGCATTTTCTTCTTCCACGTTGGATAATGCTCCTTGCTGAACATAGGGATTTTGACAGTACCAACTTTCTGTGTAGTAGACATCTTTTGAGATTTTTAGGAATAAGATAAAAAATCAGAGTTTAAAAGAAAAATCTCAAAACAATTGGATCTTTGATTTGTATATCAATCAAAAGGCTCTGATGCCAATTGTTAGGTCCTGATAAGTTTGTAGAACGGGGGTTGAATACAAACTATACCGTTTTATCGAAATTTGTTCGTTTAAGATTAAACAATTTAGAACAAATTAATGCGGAATAAAAACTGAAACAATATTCAAGTTAAATAGAAACTCTATTAAACTTGAGGAGTGTTACAACTTTGATCACTGATTACAAAGAACTTAATAAAACAAATCTAGAATAAATTCGACATGAATTTATCTATTTTTGTAATAAAAAGGATCGAATACTAAAAAGTAGTTCGATATAAAATCTAGGGATTATGATCCGCTAGAAAGCTAAAGCAGTACAAGAGAAATGATTCTTATGGATTAAATGCTAAGAACAATCAAGAATTAAATCTCCTGAAGAAATTGAATGCTTTGCAGTTGAGGAAGTAAAGACAGAGAGAATGAAATATTAGTTGCTGTGTCTTTTCTTTCTTTGTTCTGTATTGAATAGAATGAGTCCTTTGTCTTCGAATTACCTTGTATTTAAATCACTGCATTTCCTTTTACAAATCACGTGCACATCCACTTGACAGAAGGATAATTTGCACTAGGAAGACAAGTAGAAATACAATCCATTTATGCTTGGAAGACTTTCGGGAAGACTACCATTGTACATGGAAGACAATCGGGTAAACTGAGATTTGCTCTAGGAAGACATTCGGGAAGACTCACTTGTGAGTCTTCCTAGTTTAAAAACTAAGTCTTCCTAGTACAAAATCTAAGTCTTCCTAGTTCAAATATATTCTAATTTAAATAATTAACTAAATAAATTATGTATTAAATTAATTCTTTGCAGAATTAAATTAATAAATAATATACTTAATAATATTAATTATTTATAAGAGAATAAATAGAATTAGTTGACTTCTCAATTAATTTTAGAATCACTTAAAACTTAGATAAATAACAAACAAAATAGTACGTTGACACTCGATGTACTGTCTGGTTCATGAGTGACTAACGACAATGTCTGTTCTTTATCTATTTAACTTTAAGCAGTGATTCACTTCCTTCTTATTCAAGAACTCCGTAATCAGTATCTTTTTCTGTCACCACTTGAAATCTCTGTCACTTTAATAAATCCACTGAGCTTGAATACTTCATTGAGGCTTGATCAATAAATTGAGCTTCTTTCAATGTAGAATCACTTCAAGTCTGTAGATGACTTTAATCTTCATTCTTTGACAGATATAATCTTCTGAGATTCCTGTGACAATTGAATTTTATTATTTACTTATTACATCTTAATTAAAGTTGAGTAGAATCCTCGGTGTTTACAAATAGGACTAGACATATGCCTTTCAATCTCGCTGGAATATTCGCAGAACGTGTCCTTGGTTATCGGACGGAGCTGTAGGTTTGCAGCTAGAAACCTGTAGCTCGTGATAGGTAGAGAACAATAGAAGTATATCTCCGGGGCTGAGTTGACAAAACCACCGGTTGAAATGGGCGGCGTAAATCCTACACGGCCAGTCAATTCACCGGAATATGTATCACAAAGAGTACACGAGCCTTATGCGTGTAAAGAGTGAAAATCCGAATCCTTTAGTCAAGTGCCTACATATCCTATTTATAGGAATCAAGCCCCATGTAGTTCTATTAGGTTTATACTTCTTCTTTCCTGCGAATTTGGTCACTCAAAGATAATCCATCTTAGAGTTATAGTCAAATTATGCACCTCCGGCCGAGCTTTCCAGTGTCCTAATCCACATCCATCACTAAGTCCTATAAACCCTCATGCATGCAATGTATATCCGAAACAATCAATATGAGTCCTATATTGATTGTGCCTGCTCCATCCAGTACGTTTTAGTAAGCCTAGAAGTCCTTTGCCAATAATACTTCCGTGCTCCTAAAGTATAGGTAGCTGAGTCCTTGTCCAACTAGCATTCTGTCTTATGGGAATCCTGACTACTCGGCACCTGAGAGCAGTCTCGAGGTTCAGACCACATGAACTTCAACACCTTTCACCTAAACCTCGATACCTTGAACCTGTTTTGGCACCCTGAACCTATCAGGGTACCCTGCCCCTAAATCATTGTGTCCTGAACCTACACCTTACCCTCAACCTGCACCTCGGTACCCTTAACCTGCACCTTGGTACCCTTAATCTGAACCTCGGTCCATACAATCCTAGCCCAATACACCCCTACTGGACCTATAACAAGTATGAGCCTTAAATTGAGCCCATGTGAGATTTTGGACACAACAATATTAATTGTATTTGTTAAAAAAATATGCTGGCATGTTAGAATATGTAACTTTTTTTAAATAATTAAAAGCATTAAAAAAGATTATAAAATAAATAAATAAGGGTTGCACCTTAGTTACTATTTTTATATTATTCATTAAATAGAATAAATGACCGAAAATCGAAAACCAAAATTTTTAATGTTTGAGCTTTAATAATACTAGCTTAAAACTCGTGCGATGCACAGATTGTTAATTGTTATTTTATTATTATTATTATTTTAATTGTATTTGTTAAAAAAGTAGACATATTAAAATAGGTAAATTTTTAAAAAAATAATTATAATATTAGGTTTAAAAATAAATAACTAAATGTTTGTCCGTGATATTTTTGGAAAATGAGGTTTTAAAATTTAATAATTAAAAGTATTTAAATTCGTTTTAAAATAAATAAGTAAAGGGTTTCCTGTGATATTTTTGGAAAAAAATGAATTTTAGTGAGAAAAATAGAAAAAGTAACTTGAAAAAGATAATTTCCCATGATATATTTAGAAAAGAAGGGACTTTGTTAGGAAAAATCTATATTTTAATATTCTTAGTGATTGCATTTGTTAAGGAAAATAAGTAGACATGTTAAAATATGTAAATTTTTAAAAAATAATTATAATATTATAGGTTTAAAAATAAATAATTAAAGGTTTGTCCGTGATATTTTTGGAAAATGAGGGGTTTTAGTAAGGAAAAATAGAAAAACTTACATGTTTTAGTTAAAAAAGGTAATTGTCATGTTTGAAAAAGTAGGGGAATTTGTTAGAAGAAATAATGTATTTTAGGGAAAAAAGGTAATTGGTTATAAATAGGTAATATTATTATTTAATAATATATTTTTATAAATAAGTAAGGTTAATTAAGTAAAAACACGAAATACAGTTAAGAGCAATTAAGTAAAATCACAACGTACCATACCGACCGACCAAGCTTTTAATGTTTTGTCTATTATATAATAGTACTAGCTTAAAATCCGTGCGATGCACGGATTGTTAATTACTATTTTATTATTATTATTTTTAATTGTATTTGTTTAAAAAATAAGTAGGCATGTTAAAATAGCTAAACACTTTTAATTAATTAAAAACAATAAAACAGATTTTAAAATAAATAAGTAACGGTTTGCTCGTTATATTTTTGGAAAAAGAAGGCTTTTAGTATGGAAAAATAAAAAATGTAACATATATTTAGTTTAAAAAGGTAAATGCCCGTGATATTTTTGGAAAATGAGGTCTTAAAATTTAATAATTTAAATTATTTAAATAAGTTTTAAAATAAATAAGTAAATTGTTTGTCCGTGATATTTTTAAAAAAAGAATGGATTTTAGTGAAAAAAATAGAAAAAGTAAATTGAAAAAGGCAATTTCCCGTGATATATTTAGAAAATGAGGGACATTTTTAGAAAAAATCTATAATGTGTTTTAGCTGAAAAGGTAATTGGTTATAAATAGGTATTTGATTATTTATATTTTAATATTTTTAGTAATTGCATTTGTTAAGAAAAATAAGTAGGCATGTTAAAATAGGTAAACTTTTAAAAAAATAATTATAATATTAGGTTTAAAAATAAATAACTAAATGTTTACTACATGTTTTATGCTTATTTTGTTAATCCCTTTTCTGATGATGTCATAGGGGGAGAAGAACATGAATAAATGTGATAGAAAGGGTTATAATGGTATATGTTTGAATTTATAAACGAATGTTTTATGCAGGGATAAGTCACATTTATATCTTATTGCATATGATGAATTATGCTAACCTGATTCTATGTTGAGATATTATATTAATCAGGGGAGCATTGCTTTAGGGGGAGCAACATAGTCTCTTCGATGTATTCAAGCATGTCATCATCAAAAAGGGGGAGATTGTTGGCGTGATGTTTTGATGATGAATACAAATGTTGCTTATGAATATTTCTTGCTTTATTATCTAATCTTGTTTTGCAGGAAGTATTGATTACTGATTAAGGGGGAGAAAGTATTGATTCTCTATTTCATTTACTTTGTTTGGTTTGATAATGCTAAATGTTCATGTGACACCAAACCAAGATATTGTTTGTCTCCTTGTCTACATTGCTAATATTTTTACAGGAGAAGCATAAATTTAGGGGGAGTTTTTAGCTCCTGAATATTGGTGTGTAATCATCAAAAAGGGGGAGATTGAAACCCTATTGGTTTTGATGATGACACATAACAGCAAGCTGATTGCTTGTTATTGAATATATTAGTTTGTTATTTTGTTAACTTGTTTTGCTTGATGCTTTAATTGAGGGGGAGCTTTTAGCTCAATCACATATGGATATATTATCATCAAAAAGGGGGAGATTGAAACTCTATGAATTTTGATGATCACATAGTGGCAAAGATGTTTGTATTTATAGATGTAAAGCAGCAAGCTATATGCTCTATCCTAACTTGTTGTTGCAGGGAAAGATGACTTACTGATATGAAATATCAGTGCATATAAAATAGCATGCCATTATCATATGTACTAACTTGGTTTTGCAGGGCAAAATAGCTTACTGATATGAATGTCAGTTTATCTAAACAGCAAGCCATTAGTGCTGGACTGAGTCAGTTTGGCAAGCCAACTTCACTTGTTCAATATACAAACAGCAAGCCAAGTTGTTCTGCTCAGAATCTGTCAAGATCGTGGATCATGGATCTATCTTAGGAAACTTGATTAAATATATTTTTATCTAAACAGCAAGCCATTAGTGCTGGACTGAGCCAGTTTGGCAAGCCAACTTCACATGTTCAATATACAATCAGCGTGCCATTTGTGTTTGCATAAATTGAACTCAGTAAGCCATTTCTGGTAAAACTTGAAATTGGTCATAATTAGCCATTTACCCCTCTAGATGTGTATTTTCATTTGGTATCAGAGCGTGGTATACTAATATTTCTGTGACAGGAAAAGTATTCGATCATAATGGCTGACAATTATCCCGAAGGAAAATCTGATTATAGGGCTCCTCTTCTTACAGGCACCAACAACTATTACTGGTGGAAAGGAAGCATGAAGAATCATTTATCCAGGGATCCACTTGTTTGGAGAGTTGTGCAGAAGGGTCCATATGTCTTTCTTGATAAAGATAGCAAGCCAAAGGATGTTGATGATCTTACTCCCGATGAACTAGTTAAAGTTGGTTACAATGGAAAAGCAATTAATACTCTGATGAATGGCTTAAACCAAGCTGAATATGATAAAGTATCTTCACTCGAATCAGCTAAGGAAATGTGGGATTCTTTGGAGAATTATCATGAAGGGTCAAAAACTCTAAAGAAAGTGAAACTCAGCAAGCTGATGAATGAGTTTGGGAATTTCAAGCTCAAAGAAGGAGAAACAATCAGAGAGAGTCAAGCTAGATTTCAAGTCACCATAAATTCTCTGGAAAGACTTGGCAAACAGATTCCTCGAGAAGAAATCAACATGAAAGTCTTAAGTGCCGTACCTTTTATCTACGAAGCAAAAGTTACCTCATTGGAATCTTCTCCACTCATTGATACTATGGATCACTTGGCGGTATTTGCTGAACTAGAGCAATTTGAAAGCAAAATAAATAAAAGTCAAATGGAAAGTTCGAGTACTAAAGCTCCAGTTACCAAAATGAAGAATATGGCTCTTCAATCTAAAGACAGCAAGCCAACTGATTCTGATGATGATTCTGATGAAGAAGTTGCACTTATCTCAAGGAAAATCAAGAAGCTGATTGAGGCCAAGAACAGATTGAAGAGAGATAAAGGTGGATTCTCAAATAGCAAGAAATCCTCTAAAAACTCAAAGGAGCAGACATGCTTTGAGTGTGGAAAAATAGGTCATTACAAGAGGGATTGCTACAAGCTGAAGTCAAAACAACATGCTGGATACAAGGACAAGAGATCAAAGGCTCCACTGAGTGATGATGACTCAGATTCCAGTGATGATTCAAGTGAAGAAACGGTGAACTTAGCACTTGTTGGACTTGAAAATGAATCTACTCCAAGAAATTCTGAAGGAGCATATGCCGAAACTGACTCTGAAGATGATGAGAGTGAGGTAAATTCTCTTAATAATTATGTATCTTCAGATGATACTATGTTAGATTCACTAACCATGCAGGAACCCAAAAGTGTAACCATTGAAGAGTATATGGCTCTCAAAGCTGAAATCAGCAAGCTGTCTGAGAAGAATGCATGTATGTCTAACATAATTCAAGATTTGATGCCCAAAATGAAAGAATGGGATGCAACCTCATCAAACAAGGCCACTGAGATCAAGTAGTTAATGGCCAAAAATAGTCAATCTGATGCTATTATCAAAGTACTTCAAAAGAGGAACAAAGTCTTAACTGAAGAAATCAAGGAGCTCAGATCAGATAACAAAGCAAAGGCTGTAGCTTTGGAATCCTACAAGCTGATGAAATCAAACCAAGCAGAATCCTCAAAAACAGGAGAAATGGCTTTTCAGCAAGCTGAGACCATTAGTCAGCAAGCTGAAGTGATCATAACTCTTGAAAAGAAAGTGAAGGATCTCAAGTCGGGAATGGGAACATTTATCCAAGGAGAAGAAGGTCTAAAATCAATGATGAAAAACACAAATGCTCCATTGGACAGAGAAGGATTGGGAATGAACTCCAACAAAAAGGGCAAAAACATCAAGTATGAAGGAAGAAATGGCATACCTTACAACTATGTCATGCCTTGGAAGACGTGCAACAAATGTGGAGGAAAAGGACATCTTGAAAGACACTGTACCTCTCAAGTCAATCAGAAAAACAAAGAATCTCCTCAGAATAAGACTTATCGACAGAAGTCAGCTTACCAACAGGGCTCTGGCAGACAACAAACAGCTTACCATCCGTCTGATAGAAAACAACAGAGAAGGAATCAAGCTCCAAAAGTGATCCAAAAGTGGATTAAGAAATCTGATCTACATGTTCTTTATGATCTATCTACTGACCATGGTGGATCCTACCAAATTTGGGTACCCAAGTAGTAAGTATGCTATTTGTTCGCGTACATTTATTTAAATATGATTATATTATTATTTTGGTACTAACAAGATTCCTCTAGTATATAGATGGGACATATATACGTATATATAGTTTGTGTAGGAATTGAAAAAGGAGAATACTATTTCGGTTGTTTGATTGGTGATAAAGGTGTAAACCACATTCATGATTTTTTGGAATGTGCACTCTTCAATCACCACGCTATCTTACATTTCAGTAGAACAGTTGGTATGGCAGAAAACCAGAATACATGTATTCAGCATGCTGGTTTGATTTATCAAACTTTATCATTATAACTAGCCTACTGTTTGTTAAATGTTTACTACATGTTTTATGCTTATTTTGTTAATCCCTTTTCTGATGATGTCATAGGGGGAGAAGAACATGAATAAATGTGATAGAAATGGTTATAATGGTATATGTTTGAATTTATAAACGAATGTTTTATGCAGGGATAAGTCACATTTATATCTTATTGCATATGATGAATTATTCTAACCTGATTCTATGTTGAGATATTATATTAATCAGGGGAGCATTGCTTTAGGGGGAGCAACATAGTCTCTTCGATGTATTCAAGCATGTCATCATCAAAAAGGGGGAGATTGTTGGCGTGATGTTTTGATGATGAATACAAATGTTGCTTATGAATATTTCTTGCTTTATTATCTAATCTTGTTTTGCAGGAAGTATTGATTACTGATTAAGGGGGAGAAAGTATTGATTCTCTATTTCATTTACTTTGTTTGGTTTGATAATGCTAAATGTTCATGTGACACCAAACCAAGATATTGTTTGTCTCCTTGTCTACATTGCTAATATTTTTGCAGGAGAAGCATAAATTTAGGGGGAGTTTTTATCTCCTGAATATTGGTGTGTAATCATCAAAAAGGGGGAGATTGAAACCCTATTGGTTTTGATGATGACACATAACAGCAAGCTGATTGCTTGTTATTGAATATATTAGTTTGTTATTTTGTTAACTTGTTTTGCTTGATGCTTTAATTGAGGGGGAGCTTTTAGCTCAATCACATATGGATATATTATCATTAAAAAGGGGGAGATTGAAACTCTATGAGTTTTGATGATCACATAGTGGCAAAGATGTTTGTATTTATAGATGTAAAGCAGCAAGCTATATGCTCTATCCTAACTTGTTGTTGCAGGGAAAGATGACTTACTGATATGAAATATCAGTGCATATAAAATAGCATGCCATTATCATATGTACTAACTTGGTTTTGCAGGGCAAAATAGCTTACTGATATGAATGTCAGTTTATCTAAACAGCAAGCCATTAGTGCTGGACTGAGTCAGTTTGGCAAGCCAACTTCACTTGTTCAATATACAAACAGCAAGCCAAGTTGTTCTGCTCAGAATCTGTCAAGATCGTGGATCATGGATCTATCTTAGGAAACTTGATTAAATATATTTTTATCTAAACAGCAAGCCATTAGTGCTGGACTGAGTCAGTTTGGCAAGCCAACTTCACATGTTCAATATACAATCAGCGTGCCTTTTGTGTTTGCATAAATTGAACTTAGTAAGCCATTTCTGGTCAAACTTAAAATTGGTCCTAATTAGCCATTTACCCCTCTAGATGTGTATTTTCACTTTTTTCTAACTATTTTAAATTTAGAAATCTATATTCAAAAATTCAAATCAATCTAAGAAAAAATCAAATCAACAAAGAATATAATAATACGAGGATAAAATTTTATAAAATTGTGCATATTTTTTATCTTATTTTATTAAATTTTATATCATAACTAATTAAATATTATTTATTATTAAATAATAAATTATACGCAAATGGTGATTTTGTTTTATAAGAACTCACAGAGACCAAATTTCATTGTTAGCAGGACTATATTCATATTTAAACAAAAATCGTATTTTGAAATTTTAGACTCAGCTACAGAAGAGGCCTAACTTTTTTAACATATATACATTGTAAATTATTAAATTCGAAACTTTAAAAGTTTGTTAATCAATTAGTATAGTACTTTTTTGAAAAATCGTATTTATAAAAAAATTATCAAATAACCCATGTCTACAAGAAAAAAAATGAAAAAAATTCTTATTTTTCAAAAAAAACCTGTAAATTTTAATATGTTGTTGGTAGATTCAAACCTTAGATCATTCTACGTGATAATTTTACTGTTATATCTAACGTTTCTCAACAATTTAATTTGAAAGAACCAACGATTATGAATTGAGTGATCAAGCGATCAGACTTATAAGAAAGCTTTCATTATTTAGTCTTTAATATAATAACATAGATATTTACGGGATATACTATAAAAAAATGAATTTTATACAGAATTTTGATCGTCACTGTGTACTACTTTAAAAGAAGAACTATTACAAAAAAAAATTATATTCGTATCATTAACATATTACAAAAAAGAGTATATTATATTTTAGCAATAAATATTTTAAAAAAACAAATATTAAAAAAAAATATTAAAAAAATTAATGATGTTATCCTGGTAGTTTGGTCCTAAATACCGCCAAAACATTCTCAACCGTTAGATCCAATACTTTTAAAAATAAACGATCAATATTATATCATATAAAAAGAAGTTATTATCTAAAAATGATATAAGTTAAAAGATATTATATTAGGATTGGATTTTCCAAAAAGTTAAAACATAAAAATAGTTGTAAATAAATAAGGAAACCCATTTAATATCAAAATAATAAAAATCGTTTAATCTTAAATAGATAGGTGAAAACCGTTAGATTTAACGTTAAAAACTGTATTTGGTTAATAAAGGGTATTCTAATAATCTAAACTACATATAAGTAGATTTCCTAAATCGAATAGAATTCTCAATATTAAATTTCGTCACTTTATTCTCTTTTTAGTTTTAGAATAGTTTTTAATTGAAAAATAACTATTACACCACAACTAAATTAAAGATTATTTTGTGAATTTCACGTGGACCGTAAAATTCGCCAAATCTAACTTTTATAACTCAATATAAACAAATATTAAATTGAGCGTGTAAAATATAATAAATATCAAATTTTTAACTATAATTCTTTTTGGCTAAATCTTTTTTAACAATAATTTAATCATGTAAACTAATAACTTTTAAATATTAAAATATTCATAAATAAATATAATTATAAATATTAAAAAAACAATCGTGTGTTCCATGGGTAATTAAAATATAATTATAAACAAAGTAATTATAAATAAAATTTAAGTAACCGTGCATCGCACGAACTATAAGCTAGTATATAATAAAGATCTTATCCAAAATTTTGGTTGATCACTGTACTACCAAAAGTATACGATCCGTTGGATTATTAAACTATAAATCTTCAAATCAATGAGGACCGTCAGATATAATATTAAAAATTGTATTTGATTATTAATAGGATATTATTTAAATACTAAAAGATGTATTTTGATAATTTAAACAAATTATAAATATGTTTTCTATATTGAATAGAAATCTTTATGTAAAAATTCGTAATTATTTTTTCTCTTTAGTTTATGGATAGTTCCGGTTAGATAATAATTATTAAACCATCATTAAATTAAAGATAATTTTGTAAGCTTCGCGTGGGCTGTAAAATCGTTAAAATATGTTGTATAAAACTTAATATAGAGCCCAAACAGTAAAGTTATTATCTAAATTTTAATAAATATATTTTTATTATTGTAGCACCAATTTAATTTTTTTTCCTAATTCTTTTAAATTTATAAATTCTATGTTTATTTCAATAAAATATTAAAACCAATTTAAGAAAAAATTAAAATCGATCGTCCGTGAACGATTACGACCAAATTAATAATTATAGTTAAATCTTAAATAGATCGATGAGAATTTTTAGATCTAATATTAAAAAGTGTATCTGATTAATAATAGAATTATATTTAAATACTAAAAAGTGTATTTTGATAATTTAAAATTTTTCTATGTAAAATTTCTTAAATATATTTTCTCTTGAATTTATATATAGTTCCAGTTAGATAATAATTATTAAACCAAATATCAAGATAACAATTCATATCGATTACAATGATACATGTGGACCCTACGTGGAGAACTCATGTACATGAATAAATTTAAACACTTTTTTTCTGAAGGAACATAACAATTTGATTAATCCAAATTATAATTATATTATTTTACATATAACAAACATAAAAGGATAATATCAAAATATTATTAAAATATTGAGGGTTTCATATTCATAAACGATAATTTTGAATATAATACTTATACTAAAATGTGTATTTGATTAAAGGTAGGATTATATTTAAATACTAAGAAGTGTGCTTTGATAATTTAAACCAATTATGAATTGATTTTCTATATTGAATTGAATTTTTTATGTAAAACTTCTTTACCATATTTTATTTTCGGTTTATTTTATGAGTCAATTGGTCAAGTTAGATAATAATTATATAAAAAGAGTATATTATATTTTAGCAATAAATAATTAAAAAAAATATAAATTAAAAAAATTATAAATATTAAGAAAAATTAATGATGTTATCATGGTAGTTTGTTTCTGAATACCGCCAAAACATTCTCAACCGTTAGATCCAATACTTTTAAAAATAGATGATCAAGATTATATCATATAAAAAGAAGTTATTGTCTAAAAATGATATAAGTTAAAAGATATTATATTAGGATTGGATTTTCTAAAAAGTCAAAACATAAAAATAGTTGTAATTAAATAAGGAAACTCATTTAATATCAAAATAATCAAAATCGTTTAATGTTAAATAGATAGGTGAAAACGGTTAGATTTAACATTAAAAACTGTATTTGGTTAATAATGGTATTCTAATAATCTAAACTACATATAAGTAGATTTCCTAAATCGAATAGAATTCTCAACATTAAATTTCGTCACTTAATTCTCTTTTTAGTTTTAGAATAGTTTAGCGTGTAAAATATAATAAATATCAAATTTTTAACTATAATTTTTTTGGCTAAATCTTTTTAACAATAATTTAATCATGTAAACTAATAACTTTTAAATATTAAAATATTCATAAATAAATATTTAAAAAACAATCGTGTGTTGCATGGATAATAAAAATATAATTATAAATAAAATTTAAGTAACCGTGCATGGCTATAAGCTAGTAAGTATAAATGGGTCAAATATAATTTTTTAAACATTATTTTGACAAAAGAAAATGAGAAATAAGGCGAATATACAGGATGAGCGTCGCGAATCCAATACAGCTTAGGATTAAGGATTACGAAATCTTAAACCCAACTTATTACAATGCCTATAAATATAAACACATAACGCAACAGGGGAGCATTACAAGTCTTGAGAAACGCAATACATCCATCTATTTTGGTTGAGAGATAATTGTAGGGTCTAACGTAACGAGTGAGTGTTTTGTTATGGAAACTAAACGTAGACACTGCGTACCTGATGACGCAGAAAGTTCAAACGAGAACGAATACGAAAGCATTAAGCAACAGAGAAAGAAGAGGAAAATTATTAAATCTGATATGGCTTCGAAACTTGCCAAACAAATCAAGTCATGTAATGCAAATGCTAGTTCTCATCTGCCACTTAAGATCATGTATTCGGTGAAAGAAGATAGTAACAAAAAGAGAGCCGAGGCTTTTTCTCTTATGAGGCCTACGAATAAGAAGAATTCTCATCTATCACTTAAAACAATGTGTTCGGTGAAAAAAGACAAGAGGATTGAAAGAGAAAGAATGGAAGAGATTGAGAAAGTGAAGAGGAGGGTAGAAAAGGCGATTGAGGAAAGAATGGCCTTTTCGGATTTAGTGTGTGGACACCAACTTCCTGCAGAGTTTCTTGGTGATGAAAGGGGTTTGCACTTGAGTATTGTAGCAAATGTCATGAATCTCTTGCAAGGAAAAAGCTACAGTGATCTTGAACTATTACAGTCTAAAATTGAGTCGCTAATGCGTTCTGGCTTAGCTAATGTAGTAGACTATTGGGAAGCAATTCTTAAGCTCATCAACATATACAAGGGGAAGGCATGTCTTAAAGATATTCTTGCCAATCTTTTTCCGAAGCCTTTGGGGAAGGATCATAGAAGTTTAAGAAATGCTGGTTATGATGGAATGAATGATCTTTTGGAGACTAAGGAGACAGAAGTGACAGGTTCATCGTGTTCTCCACATCTATTGCATGGTGAAGAGATTGGGGATAACTTTGAGATGATGACCATGGGAGTTATGGAGGAAGGTGATGCATTATCTGGCAACAATGATGAAGGAATCTGTCAGTCACAGTACATTATGGAGGTGTTGGGCCATAGCCCACTTCTCAAACAGGGCTTGAGTATTAGTTTGTATATAGGCCCACTTGTAAATAGGCCAAATTAGAAATAAGCCCACTTGTAAGCTTCCCCTATAAATACCTCCAAACCCCCACATTAAAAGGGGTTGGAAAAATAGACTAAGGAGAGAACCTCCTAAGAATGTAATATTGTATTAACTCCATTTCATAATAAGAAGAGAAAGACTTGTCCATTGAATCGTATACGGTTTTACATTCATCATTTGGCGCTAGAAGGAGGTTCTTTGTCTAAAAATTCTAAACCAAATGGAAATAGACGACCCAAAGGGTACCAAAATCGGTGAGACAGCTGAGATAGCGACCGTTCCTCACCGCGACGAGGTGCATTTTCATCATACACTCCAGCCTAAAGAGCTGTTTCCTCCTGTTAATGATCAAATCGAAGGATCCCCCAGACCCTCCGTTGATAAACGACAGCGAGTAATGACTCCTACAGGCAAGGCAGTCCTAACAAGCGACGCACGCCTACACTTACTCAAACTTCGGGAACAAAAAATGAAGCCAGTTCAAGGCCACCGCTTTGAGAACTATGCTGGGTCTGACGACGAGCTAGCTTATTTAGAAGAGCAGAAGCGCCTACTCGAAGCTCGCTTAGAGAAACATCGTGAGATTCAACGACTACAACGAGAGTTACAACATACGTCGTTATCTCGCCACCCAAAAAACCACCAAGGTTACACTGACAAGGAGCTTGAGGAAAATCAGGACTTCGACGATGATGTATCTGAGGAGTCTCAATGTTCCCGTCCACCGTTAAAGAGACGCTTTACACCGTCCGCGAGTGACGCCTCGTGGAGAAGTGATTCATGTGAGTCCGTTCGCCCAGAAGACTTCGCCAAGATGCAAAATGATCTCGCCATCTGTCAGGATTACATCAAGAATCACTCAGGACAGCTCACATCCACTGAAAGTCCCTTGTCTCGATCAATTGAAATCGCTAAAATAGACAGGACCTTGAAAACCCCAGCCCTGGACCATTTTGATGGGTCGTGCGACCCCATTGACTTCTTGAATACCTTCGACGGACGAATGGCATTCTTCGGTCACTCCGAAGTTGCTAGATGCCAGTTTTTCTCCACATGTTTAAAGGGTACAGCCCTACGCTGGTATAGCAATCTCCCACCGCGCTCCATCGATTCCTGGCACACATTAAAAAGTAAATTTCAGAACCGTTTTTCCAGCAACTACAATGGAGGGAAGATAACAGCGTCATTGATGACAATTCGCCAACGCCACTCTGAATCCCTACGAGCCTTTTTAGCTCGCTTCCGAGCCGAGGTCGCTGATATTCCAAATTTAATCGAGGAATTGGCCATCAATTATCTCGCGGCTGGGATTGATAAGCATCGTCATGCACTTCTACTAGAAGAGTTTTTTGAGAAAAATCCACGTACTCTCCAATCGGCGTTCCAAATAGTGGAGCATAGAATGACACTGCAAGAGGCGGTGGGGAGTATTCAATCTCCACGACGCTTCTCACAGAAAAGGGATAGAAGTCGTAGTCCACGCCGACGATCTCCCCCTAATGACGCAAAGCGCGGATCCGAGTCTCATTCCCGATCATATGAGAGACGCACTCCCTTGCCCGAACGGTCGGAAAGAAGTGATAAAACAGAAAGGACGTGGAAAACCAGGGAGCGAAATGAAAAAGAGTTCACCAAGCTCAACACGGACAAAGCCACTATACTAGCTGTTCTTAAAACCGAGCCTGACTATCGACCTCCCAGGCCAATGAAACCAGGTCGACCGCCTAGCTCCCGATACTGCGAGTATCACGAGGACACATGTCATACGACGGAGACTTGTTTCCAACTAAGCTCATTCATCGAGAGCAGGATTCGTCGAGGACAACTAGTCCATTTCATTGATGACACACACCACCAATCTTCGCGGGGTCATGATCACGACAGGGTCATTGATGTTATCGCTGGAGGTCATTCGGCAGGAGGCACTTCCAACAATTCCAAAAGGTTATATGCCCGGGAGGTATTCTCCATTAACCCGACGACTCCAAAGAAACCAAGACACAACCCATCTCCGGTCATATCTTTCTCCGACGAGGATTATCCGTCAGGCATAATTGAGGCCCATCAAGACGCTCTCGTCATCTCCGCCAAAGTAGGCACAAACACAGTAAAGAAAATTTTGATTGATAACGGCAGTTCCGTCGATATCCTATATCACCATGCTTTCTCGCGAATGAACCTAGGGGATCGCAAATTGGAAAATGTTAACATCCCTCTGTATGGATTTATAGGAAACGAGGTAAAAGTTGTCGGTACCATCGATCTGCCGGTCCTATTCGGCACCTCTCCATGTCAAACTTGGCAGATGGTTAAGTTTCATGTCATCAATGCGGCGTCGAGCTATAATGCCATTCTAGGTCGGACTACGTTGACAGCCCTTAAGGCCATCACATCGATTCCCCATCTCAAAATGAAATTCCCAACTGAGTTTGGCATAGGCGAGGTGGTTGGGGACCAAGCGGCCGCACGACAATGTTATTTATCCACAGTCGTCCCGCGGCAAAAACGCCCGGACGACACCTCTATCAATCAAGTCGTGGAAATCGACCCAAACGATGTTATCGAGATCCCACTCGTCCCAACATGTGTTCCTATGGAAGACACAGACGAGATCGAGATTGAACAAGGAAATCCAGACAAAAAGTTTAAAATTGGAAAAGGTCTCCAGAATCCATTGCGCCAAGACATCATTCACCTCGTCCGCGAGTTCGCCGATATTTTTGCCTGGAACCCTTCTGACATGCCAGGGATTCCAGAAGTCATAGCTCGCCATTCGCTACATATTGACCCACGTGTCCGACCAGTGAAGCAAAAAAGACGAACTTTTTCAGAAGAAAAGAAACAGGCCATAGACGCCGAACTAGATCGCTTACTCGCAGCAGGATTTGTTGAACCAGTTCAGTTTCCTACTTGGATCGGCAACGCGGTCTTGGTAAAGAAAAGTAATGGCAAGTGGCGCATGTGTGTTGACTACTCAGACCTCAATAGAGCATGTCCCAAGGATTTCTACCCCTTGCCAAACATCGACCAACTGATTGATGCAACAGCGGGCCATGAGCTCATGTCATTTATGGATGCGTTCTCAGGGTATAATCAAATCAAAATGGACAGTCAGGACTGGGAGAAAACTGCATTCATCACGCACAGGGGAGTGTTCGGTTACAAGAATATGCCTTTTAGACTCATCAACGCAGGAGCGACATTCCAACAGATGATGGATACCATTTTCTCCTCGCAAATTGGCCGAAATATGCAGGTCTACGTGGACGACATGATCACCAAGTCCCAAAGGGCATCACACCACGTTGATGACCTGAGGGAAACATTTCAAGCAATTCGTCTCCACGACATGTGACTTAATCCAGCGAAATGCTCATTCGGCCTCACAACAGGCAAATTTCTGGGCTTCTTGGTCACACAACGAGGCATCGAGGCCGACCCCTCCCAAATCAAAGCAATTATGGACATCAAAAGCCCATCCACTCTGAAAGAAGTCCAGGTGCTGACAGGTTGCATTGCCGCCTTGAGAAGGTTCATCCCCCAGTCCTCCAAATGATGTGCCCCCTTTTTTCAGGTGATAAAAGAGTCAGCTAAGACATCCAAAATTGACTGGAGCGATAAATGTCAAGACGCCTTGGCTGAACTCAAGAAATTCTTAACCACCCCGCCCGTGTTGATTAAAGCAAACTCCTGTGAACCATTACGAATCTATCTCACCGCCTCTGACGCTAACGTCGCCGCCGTCTTGGTTAAGTCCAATGAAGGAAAAGAATCGCCAATTTACTACGTCAGTCACACGCTCCGTGACGCTGAAACGCGATATCCTCAGATCGAAAAGTTGGTTTTTTCCCTTGTAATAGCAAGTCGAAAACTACGACATTATTTCCAGGGGCGAGAGATACAAGTCATGACCAACCAACCCTTGAAGCGAATTTTACACAAACCAGACATGACTGGACGTCTTGCGGCGTGGACCGTTGAGCTAGGTCAATTCTACATCGAATACAAGCCTCGAACAGCGATGAAAGCTCAAGCGTTATCCGATTTCGTGGCAGAGTGTCAGTTCTCCACTGAACATAGCATACTCGACGAAGGGAATCCCACTCCACCTCGTTCCTGGTCCCTGTATGTAGACAGCTCATCCAAGACTGATGTCAGTGGGGCAGGAATCATTCTGGTGAGCCCAGAGGGCTTCCAAGTCCAACAAGCAATTAAGTTCTCATTCAAAGCCACCAACAATGAATCAGAATATGAAGCTCTCATAGCGGGGTTAAAACTGGCAAAGGAGTTAGAAGCAACGGTCATAGACATATTCAGCGACTCCCAGCTTGTGGTTAAGCAGATCGTTGGCGAATTCAAAACCCACAACGACAGGATGACGTCCTACTTAAACAAAGCCCACTCGCTTTTGAAAACCTTCATATCGTGGAATATTTTGCATGTCGATAGAGCTGAAAATCAGTGGGCCGATGCACTGTCTAAATTAGCTTCGTCAAATATTCTGGTAAACTCTCATCCTGTATATGTCGAGGAGCTTTCGATCCCGGCGATTCACGAGCTCCCTGTCGCTGAAATCATGACAATTCCTGATTGGCGAACACCGTTCTTAGATTACATCATGAACAACAAGCTCCCAGAGGACAAGAAAGAAGCTCGCTCGGTCATGTTCAAAGCCCGCAACTACTGCGTACTAGATTCCAAGCTATATCGACGAGCTCTAACAGAGCCACTCCTTCGCTGCCTTGGTCCAGTCGAGTCCCAACTCGCCATCCTAGAGGTGCATACGGGCATATGCGGGGAACACATGGGCGGAAAGAACCTAGCACTGAAAATAATTAGGCAAGGCTTATACTGGCCCACAATGAGGAAGGACTGCGAAGCCTACGTTCGGAAATGTGAACCTTGCCAAATTTACGGATCGGTCAGCCACGCCCCTTCGCAAGCGATGACACCAATTCTTTGCCCATGCCCTTTCTTCCAGTGGGGAATCGACATAGTAGGACCGCTCCCAAAGGTCAGGGGTCAGTTTCAATACCTAGTTGTCGCTATCGACTACGCCACTAAGTGGGTTGAAGCTAAACCCCTAGCTCGCATTCGAGAAAAAGAAATGATTGAATTTTTAATGGAGTTCATTGTCTTCCGCTTTGGAGTACCTAGGTCTGTCATTACCGACAATGGAACTCAGTTCATAGGTGAGAAATTTGAAACTGTATTGCGCGACCTCAACATCAAACACTCCAAGGCCTCGGTAGCTTATCCCCAAGCTAATGGGCAAGTAGAAGTGACCAACAGGATCATTCTCCAAGGACTCAAAAAACGACTTCAAGAACAACCTCGCTCATGGGCGGATGAGCTCCCAAACGTGCTATGGTCATACAGGACCACACCGCGTTCTTCGACAGGTGATACCCCCTTTAGACTGGCTTATGGAACGGATGCTGTCATTCCTTTGGAGACAAGCTTAAGCTCTCCCAGAGTTGACTCTTTCAACCCGGATGCCTCGTTGGAAGGGCTGCATCTCGACAACGACCTGTTGGAGGAGGTCAGAAATGAGGCTAACCTGGCTGCTGAGCGCCACCAGAAAGCGGTGGCCAAGTACTTTGACAAAAAGGTAAAGATAAAGAACTTCCAGGTGAATGATTTGGTTTTACGAGAATCTGCCTCATCTCAGCCCACAGTCACGGGGAAATTTAAAGCACCATGGGAAGGGCCGTACAAAATCTCCAAGGTTCTTCGACCAGGAACCTATGAACTCTCTCAGCTCAACGGCGAGCCGATAAAGAACGCGTGGAACGCAATCCATCTAAAGAAGTTCTTTCAGTAAACAGATGCAGATCCACGCATCCTTTGGGGATCATCAAACTACCTTTAAATTATGCATAATCAAGGACAAACTCCTTGTTGCTATGAACATCTCTTTACAGCTGTGTAATGTACCGTTAAATTAAGTTCAAATTAAGGACAAGTTCTATGTCATTATGAACACATCATCATGATTTTTAAGTTATCTTCAAGAGTTAAATCTAATCTGGAATAGATTTCTAGCTACTACTTGCATATCTTTAGAGTCATTCAATTATTTTCAGGATCTATCCAATGAAGGATAAGTTTATGTTTATTACAAAACTTACAAGCTATTTCGTATCAACAAGGGGTGCTTCAAGCTATATCCACACAGACAAACAATGAGAACATTTCTTTACAGTTGTGTAATCTACTGATAAACGAAGTCCAGATCAAGGACAGGTGCAATGTTGCTTTGAACACATTATCATTATTATTAAATTATTCCCAGATTAAGTCCAGTCGAGGATATGTTTATAGGGACTATTACTAGAGAATCCCGAGCTGCATTCACACGGATAAGCAAGGGGCACATTCAAACCTCTGTAAATACTGAAACCACCAAGTGGGTAATAAACATTTGCTAGCAACCACAATAACAACACTGGACATAGTCGAATGAAAACCAGAATAGATTACATTACATCAATACCGTCAAAACTATAAAAATCCCCAAGGACACATGTTCCCAAGTTACGGCAAAACAATGAAAAAACATGTTCGGAACCGAGATCATAAATAAATGTTAGGAAGACAAGCATAAAAACCAAATAGAAACGGGAACAACATAATGGGGCATACCCCACCTTTAGTTTTGCTCCTCAGGGGCTTCTTTGGCAAGATCAGCACAGAAGTCGTCAAAGGCATGCCCTGTCATGTCCAGGCCCGCAGCAATGGCACGGGCATAACAATGCCCATAGCCGGCCTCCAAACCATTGGCTATTTCCTCAACACCCTTCGTCACCTCGACCTTTAAGCTGTCGACCTCGGCCGCGAGAAGTTCTTTCTCATTTCGGCAACGCTCGAGTTCTAACCTCGCCTCCTCGCCTTCACGCTGCCTCTCCCCACATACTTTCCTTTCCTCCACTAGCTCATCAGACAATTTACCAATGGATTGACTGGCCTTAACAACATCTACCTTCAACTTCTCCAACTCAGTGGTGAGGTCTCCCATCCGCTTCTCGGCCTCCGCAGCCCGCCGCTCGGCAGCCGCACGCTGTTCCTTCAACATAGTCATTTCTCGCAGAGACTCCGCTCGCCACTGACCATCAACGTCAGCTCGATACTCGCGGACGATATGCGTCATATCGGCCAGGAACTAATACGTCAAATACAAGCACATACATTAGGAGAAAGCAGGCGTGATGAGAACTTAAAACAAAAACCAATAGAGTGTGAAATCGAAAATAGAGGATTACCCGTCCGGCACGAGTAAGACAGCGATCAGCGACGTCCCCACGAGAACGGTCGACATACGAGCTGAAGTCTTGCGGCAGGTCGAAGGCACCAAAAACCTGCAAGCATACAAGGGGGTTAACAAAACAGTAGCAAGGAACAATACCAACACTCATCACTGAAAGGTTGAGCAAGTATACCCGTAACGGCACATGCGGCCCCGCGGTCCAACGTTCAGAGGGCTGAACTTCAAAACGAGCGGTCTCCCCGGCAGTTTCGGGTTGAAGAACGGGAGGACGATCACCACCTCGGAGCCCTGTAATGGTCAATGACTTCACAACCCCAGGTCTTGCCATATCTTGACCACGTTTGGCAATGACTCCTTCCGAATCATCACTCGTCACCTCTGCGCGTAACCTCTTACGTTCGCGAGGTACCAGCCCAGCACCCTCACCACGGCTCACACCCACATCCTCAACATTCCCCGCGACCGGCGTAGACCCAGAAGCGACATTCGCACTACTACCTGAAACTAACTCCAAGTCACCGCGCGGCAATTGAGAGCGCGGCCTCTTGGCGATCAACATTAAAGCTTTGTCCATCTCGCCCTTCAGCCCTCCGTCTAAAACTTTTCGCAAAGACGTCCCTGAAACTGGAAAACAAAAACACAAACAAGAAAAGGTTAGCGTCAACACCAAATACATCAACTAGGGAAATTCTAATAACAGAAAAACGATCTTACGATTGTGACCCCCCAAAAACGACTCGTCCTTCAATTGCGACAAGTTATACGGTGACCAAGTTCCTAAGAAAGTTCCTAAAAAAGCGGCGTCATATTTACTTAAGCTATTTAACAGGTCGATGGTGTCCTTAGGAACGGCCCGACATGAGGGCACGAACTCAAGATCTTTCCCATACCAAAACAACCACTTACCGTGCCAACCGTGGTTCGACGATTTCACGTTCACAAGACGAACCCCAGCTCGTTTATAAAAATAGACTTGACCCTGGGCATAATGTATATTATAAATTGAAAAAAAACAAGTTCAACGAAGGCAACCGGTCGACCTCGGCACAACGAGCTATAAAGCCACTCACCTGCGCAATTGCATTGGGGGTCATCTGGGCTATCCCGCACCCAATAGCCTCAAACATACACAAGAAAAAAGGATGCAGAGGTAATCGCAAACCATAGTCAAAATGAATTAGCGGAATACCGTGCATCCCGTATTCCGGCATATGCCATATTCGGTCATCGGGATTGGGGACGTCACATCGATAACCCCCCACATACAAATCTACCCAGTTTCTGTTCACTTCCACCCGAACCGAGGGATTGGAATAGATACTCGACAGGTTAAAACTAACATTATCACTAAACTCTAACCGACCTGCGGTAAGAGACTCCGCAACGTCCCTTTCACGCCCCGCCACTGTCCCAGGACTCAATGGAGGAGAGGCATGAGTCCCATCGTCATGATCGGAGGAACTAAAACCGGAACTAACTTCGATACCGGGAAGGTCTAAATGATCTAAGTTAATAGGGGAGTCCAGAGGAAAGTCTCCCGATGGATTTTGATATAAACTCGTACTAATTGTGGTTTCCGACGACCGAGAGGGAACCGACATGATTCTTAAGGACAATGCAAACCAATACAAATCACGAAACACGAATTATTAGAAAATAAAAAGAAAAGGAAAGATGCACACCTGAGCAAGGGAAAGTAATTAGTATGAAGAGTAGCCCTGCAACTGCCACGAAAAATAGAACCCCTTAGTGACTTGGGAAGACAAAACGCCAACATGGGAAACCGGGCTCCGTACCATTAATAAAATTACAAAATAAAAACATCTTAAATTCTTTATCTTATTTTTTCCTTCCTTTCTTTTTTCACCCTTGATCCTTCAGAGGTAATTATTGAATTTTATTTGGTTAAATTTCATTACATACTTTATTCTTTCCCTTTTTATATTTCAGGACCTAAGCAAATCTAAAGATATGACTTCCAACAAAGGGGGGGACAAATGTTGGGCCATAGCCCACTTCTCAAACAGGGCTTGAGTATTAGTTTGTATATAGGCCCACTTGTAAATAGGCCCAATTAGAAATAAGCCCACTTGTAAGCTTCCCCTATAAATACCTCCAAACCCCCACATTAAAAGGGGTTGGAAAAATAGACTAAGGAGAGAACCTCCTAAGAATGTAATATTGTATTAACTCCATTTCATAATAAGAAGAGAAAGACTTGTCCATTGAATCGTATACGGTTTTACATTCATCAGGAGGAAGGTGATGCATTATCTGGCAACAATGGTGAAGGAATCCGTCAATCGCAGGTGTACTGGACGCAGAAGAAATGTCGCCTTAGAAAGCCTAAATACTTCAGTCGAGTTCAGGATGAACATGAGTTGGATAACTATCATTATGACTAGGAACATGGGCCTCCTAAAGAAGATATTGCTTTTCGGATAATTAACAAGGAATGGGAGTGTTTTTGAAGAAAAGGTTCAAGTGCACCTTTGAAAGGGAAATTTTATACATAGATGTCAACTTTAAACGAAATCCCTACTGTCGATGATACCTAGATGAGTGAGTGGAGGACAACTGCTTTAGTTATTCTGTTTTTTGCTATTCTGAATTTGTATCTGATTTAATACCTTTACCAAGAGGTTTCCAGTCTGTATAATATTAATATTGTTTTGGATTTCAAAATCTGGCCAATGAATATTTGATTCAGCCATAAGGGCTCGATCATCTTCAGAGGAAAAGTGGTGCATATGTGTTCAGTCAGGGAAAAAAGGTAACCCAGCCAGGGCCATAAATATCTCAAGACTTTCTATTGATGTCCTTGTCCTGCATATTTATTCATTGAAAAATATGCTAAAGGTCATTCCTTTAAGTTAGGACATCATCAAATACTAATTTGAATTTATAAGTTTGTTTGAAGCTGAAGCTCTAAAAGATATGAACAGAATCAACTCTAAAATTTCAGCATAAGAAACTTCCGAGTAATGGAACGAATCAATGAAAGACATGAACAGAATAATCTGATATTGTTACCTTTGAGTCACTTATTCAGCTGCAGCTCCAAAAGATATGCATATTGGTGAGCAAGCTGTTTTAATACATAAACCTACGGAAACTTATATATTTACATTCACATTTAGTTCTCTGAGTTTGTCTTAGCAATCACTACAATTTTATAACACTGCATAAAACAAAATTAGTTGAATTTATTGGTTTGACAGCTTTTAGAAATTACATAAAACAGAACAGGTATAATGACATTTGGACAGTGGTTGTACAAAGAAGTAGAATGTAGTTAAATTTGATTAGTGTTTTTAATTATCCTCCAACTAATCTGTTGCACAACTAACTCCACACACAACTTTGCAAGTAACTTCTCTACATTGACAAACACTGCACCCTAGCAATGATCACATACAATACAATAATGCTAAGCTTCACCCTAGCAATGATCATAATGCTAAGCTTCACCCTAGCAATGATCATAATGCTAAGCTTCACCCTAGCAATGATCACATACAATACAATAATCTCAACTCAATCTCTCAAACAAGAGCTGCCAGTTGTATCAAATAGTGATGTTTTCTCAGCGGATCCTGTCATTGAGATGCCTATGGACAGAAGAACAAGAATAAGTAGTTTCGAAAACAAGAAGAAGAGAATGTTCCACACAGCAGTGACAGATTCAGAAGGAGTTTACAGTCTTTGGCAGTGTAGAATAATGTACTACTGGTTCAAAAAGTTCAAGAATGGGCCTAATTCTGAAATGGGTGGGTTTACAAGAATTTTGCATTCTGGGTTTCCGGATGATTACAGTACATGCATGAGATCCCTACTTTTGTTGAACCACTTCCAGATGGATTGGATTAGGTAATCATCAGAAACCGTGCATCTCTTTTTCTTATGTATATGGATTATCTTATTTGACATTCAATACTTGATATCATTTGTTATGATTATATGATCAGGTTTAAAAGTTTTGATGATTCAAATTTTAGAAAGTGTGATGATTAAAGGGTGAGTTATACCTCTTTGCTTAAAGATATATTAAAAAGGTTTTGTTAATGATCAAATGTAATTTTTTTTTGTTAACACACTAGAGGGGCTAGATTATGTTGAGTAACCAGCTCATCTAGCCAACCAAATCTCTCATACCATGTTGAGTAACCAGCTCATCTAAAACCTTAAGGTGTTAGAGGAAGATCCCAAATGGATCTTATGCTATATTTCAACAAATTATCACAATTGATTTGCTTCAAGCAAACAACGAACGCTAGTTAAGAGTGGCAGGTGCAGTACACTTGAGCACTAGAAGTGTACACATGAACAATTCCTATGTTCTTTAAGAAACATTCATAGACTCTCTAGGAGTAGTGGTAAGATCTTCTTGAGACATACCGTATATAATTGGTTTGGTTTTCGGATTATATTTTCTGGTCAGTTGTATTAACCCTTACTACTAAAGCAATAAATCTAACAATAATGATTTTAGGGTTCAAAACTCAGTAGTTATAAATGTTGTACCGTTTTAAGTACTAATGGAAGTAAAGCTTAACTAATCCTCATGATCAGGGAATGCTTGGGAGTAACCAGAAGTTTAAAACTTATGTGAGTGAGACATTATGCTAATGATACACTATTGAAGGAGGTGCAATCATATATCGAATATTAACTTGGAAAAGCTTTATTTATATATTGATATGGTCAGAAAAGTAATTATAGAAATATAGTTACTAATTCATTGGAAAGGCCCCGTAATTAAGTCCCAAAACCCAGATTATTTATTAATTTCGTAATTAATAAATAGGAAAAATATACAGCTCATAAAAAGAGTCCAAAATATGGTAAATTCATCAAAGAAGGATCCGGAATCCCAATTAAAGGCAATTAATGAGTCATAGCCTTTATCAACAAGGAAAAGACTTATCCTGCAAGAAATACAATGTTTATCCATTATCAATAAGGAGACTTATTCGCTAAGAATCCTAAACATACCATAAATACTAGGCTCTAGACGCCTATATAAGGACCCTGATCCTACAATCAGAACTACGTTTTGGACACAGCTACATACGTCATCTACTACATTTTGGACACAGCTCCATACGTCATCTACTATGTTTTGGACACAGCTCCATACGTCATCTACTACGTTTTGGGCACAGCTCCATACGTCACAACGCCTCGAAGGCGCAACAAGCCACAAAGACACCCCAAGAACTACGTTTTTGGCTTGATTCTCAATTACGAATTGAGATACGTAGGCATCTTGTGAGGACCGATTTAGTCACGAAACACGAGAACAGTCATTAAAGCTCGAAGCTCATTAAACCTTAGCATTAAATTCACAAGTACGTTTTTTAATCCATAACATTTGGCGCCGTCTGTGGGAAGACAACATCAACCATGGCAAACACACGAAGAACAGCTCGAGATACTCAAACTCCTGAGGATCGCCCTATCACCTCTGAGGCTGATACTCACGGAAATCAACCACCGCCGACTACTGGCACTCAAGGGGCGAATATCCCCACCAACACTCAAGGACCGGAAATCTCGATTTCGGTTGAAGGGACGAATCCCCTGCAAATGGTCATTCATGGATCTAATCCACAAGAGACCGATCACCAGCAACCGATCACGACATCCCCGCTGCTCATGAATGCCCCAAGTGGTCTTCAACTCCATACTACTGATCTCCCCCAATATGCTGCTCAAACTTTGGGGATGCCAAGCTATGGCATTCCCCCTCGACCCATGGCGGGCAGTAGTGGTCTTAATCCAATCTACCATGAGGCGTATGCGCCCCCTTATATACAAGGTCTGGGACCCCAAAATCAACCGACTCGACGGACCCCTTTGATTCAAGATTATTCGGGTCCCTATACTGAGGACGAGAATTACACATCTGAAGAAGAGAGGGATGTTGCCCCAAGGAGGAAGCGTTGTTCCCAAACAAATCGGGAACAACCCCAAACTACTAAGGAGAAAATTGCAGCCCATGAGACAGAGACTACAAGACTCAAGAAACTCCTTGCAGAAGAAGAGGCCGCCAAATCTCAAGGCTGAGCATCTGGAAGAGTCTCGATAATCAACCTGGACCCGACACCAAGAAGAACCAAGAGGGCTGAAGCCCCAAGGGGTGATCCTAGTGTTTTGTTGCCCCTAGGAGATCCTGATGATCCTACACCACCGTTTACTCAAGACATCATGAAAGCCACCATATCTAGAAAATTCAAGATGCCAACGATCAAGGCTTTTGATGGAACGAGGGATCCCGCAAATCATGTAAGGACCTTCTCCAATGCACTGCTGTTGCAGCCAACTAACGATGCGGTCAAGTGTAGGGTGTTTCCACAAACCTTGGCAGGCATGGCCCAACGCTGGTATAGCCGTCTTCCTCCCAACGCAATTGGGTCTTTCAAGGAACTAAGCAAAGCTTTTATCAATCAGTTCATTAGTGGAAGGGTGCATGAAAAAAGATCTGCATCACTCATGGCAATCCAGCAAGGAAATAATGAAGCCCTAAGGGACTACATCAATCGATTCACCCGGGAGGCTCTGAAAGTCCCGGACTTAGAGGACAGAGTGGCTATGATAGCCCTGCAACAAGGAACTACTGATGACCACTTCAAAAGGTCATTAGCAAAACATCCACCCGAGAGCATGCTGAAGCTCCAAGATAGAGCCGAAAAGTACATTAAGGCTGAAGAAAGCATGAGAAAGTATGAACCCACTGCTGGCGGTAGTTGTAATAACCCGAATTTTTTTTGGAAAAATTAAAACTTTTCTTATTATGATTAAGTACAACAGTGAATAGTGAATTTGGTGGATGAATAGTGATTTTGAGGATTAACAAAGTTTTTCATGCTACCTATGTACGAGACGTGGTGTGGATATTCCGAAGTCATATTAGTGATCTACGGAGTAAATAAGTGAATGCAAAGACGATCGGAATTCAGAAATTTCGATTTTTATTTCGGTGTAATATTCGACCGGGCAGCGAATTATATATTATTATATTCAAGAAATGAGATATTAAAATTGAGGATTTGAGGATTTAATATTTTGGAATTTTATTATATTTGATTTGAGAATTTAGAACGAAAACCACTGAGACAGTGAAACGAAGGTTCTAGAAACCGCTGATACTTTATAACGAGATTAAGCGATTAAGCGAACGAATCATGGATTAAGGATTGAAATTATGACAAGATTAAATATAGACATGGAAGTAACATGTAACAAGATAAATACAAGGAATGCAACAATTGGATCATCCGTGTGAAAGGAAACGAACCAGTAAAGCAAAGCAGTCGAGCCACTTGCCCACCACTCTTGCATGTGTGACAAGTGTCAAGAGGACAATACACCAAGCCATGACTCACCACTTTTGACATAAAAATCAGCATTTCTAATTGACCAACCAAGACAAAAGAAAAAGAAAAACATTTTCATTTTCTCCTTTTTCGGCCAAAAACAGACTGCCGGATTGTAAAATCCATATCGCCTTCATTTCTTGGTGGACATTGGCGATCTATAGCTTGTTGGAAAGGTCTTGAGATAACCTACATTGCCTATTTCACGAGTTTCTTCCATTTGAGCAAGGTAAGGCCTTAGTTTTTCCAGTTCTTTAAACCGGTGTATAGTAACTCCGAGAATTCATAACTTGTTCTTGATTTTCTTTTGCAAGTTTAAGGATGATAACCATGGATGAAGACTCTTTTGAGGCTTACAAGCTCTTGTGGTGTGTTTAAGGATTCAAGGAAGGTATAATGACCTCTGCCCCCTTTTGTTTATATGAGTTTGAAGTGGTTTTGATGTTTATGATCATGATTAAGTAATTATATGAATTGTTGGTTGAGTTTGGGGGATGGGTTATGAATTTGGTTTGATTATTCATGGAGGATTTGACTGAGTGGAGGGTGTATAAGGTGGATGGTGAGTTTGGGATTAATTGGTATTGATTTGGTTGTGTTTTGGAAATGGAAAACGTTACGATTATAGCCGTCGTAATGCCCATTTGATTTAAGGTTGTTTTGAGCAAGAATTACGAACTGTTCTTGGAATATTTTTGAGTAAAACTGACCAGGAGCCTGTAGGTCTTGTTTTAAGGTTTGTTTTGGTATAAAGATCATGCCTATACGATTTACGGTTTAGGAGAAATTGAGTTTTAGTAAACGTCGTTCGGAGGAACCACCCTTCTCTGGTCAGCCACTTTGAAGCTATATTTGGACCACGTAGAAGCCATATTAAAATGTGAAACTTTGAGGAATAATACTAGAGACATTTAGGAAGTCTCACGAAAAAGATTCGGATTAAAAAGATTATGTTTCGATTTTATAAAAATGTTTTAGTCGAGGTCGCGCAAGTGAAAACCACCAAGAACATGACTTAGAAACCAATGTTGTAAATGATTAAGTATAACTTGTATTCGAGGATCGATTTCGGACTAAACCTACGACTTAAGTAATTGTCGACTAAACGTGGACTTAGTATGAGCCTAGGATGAGCTAGTAATGCCTTGGTTGTGTTTCGCTTACGTGTTTAAGCATTGTGCACAAGTGGATTATCCAGGGGATTAATCGTGCGTTTTTTTGACTTTGTCTAGATGGTCCGGCATCGTCGCGAACCCTTATCACTTCTCGAGCATCAGGCAAGTTTACTAAACCTTACTCTATTGTTCAGAGTAGGTATATTTTCAGATATTCAATACTTGTGTATTCCCAAGTTATATATATCAAATCTTAGTTATGAGTATTGTGGCAAGTTTCCTAAATCTATACTTTGAAGTATTGATTATATATTACTGCTGTTGCCATGTGTGGAGTTATACAGTTTTGCGATACATGTTATATATCGTGTTAAATAGAATTTGACTTTTGGATATTATACGAGCTGTGATATAATGTACTTATGAACCGGGATACCTTGTAGCTCTATAGATAAGAGCATGTTTATTGTTTCGACTCTAGACCAGGAGTCGATATTTGTGTTATATAGATAGTCGTGGAAACCCGGAGGGATTCCAGCGGCAGAGTACTATTCATCTTGAGGAATATTATTATTAAACATTAATTATATTTCTAGAAAGTATTAATTACCTGGAAATGATTTGAGGAATGTATTTGAATATTACCTCATTCGAAGGTTATTATTTGAAAATGATTTGGTAACTGGCTTATAAGCTAGATATGGGATATCAGCTATAAGCCAGGGCTTTATATTTGCCCTAGGATAAGGGCGTGTGATTTTCTTGAAAGATCAGAAGTGATTATATTTTGTATATGATAAAGGTTATTTTCCGATAAAGATATCGGGTACTGTTATTCGAGGATTTACTATTTATATTATGTATGAATATTCATTTGAGGATTATTGACTTAAAGTATATTATTTATGAATATTCATTTGGGGATTATTGACTTGAAGTATATTATTGTGAATATCCATTTAAGGATCATTTATATAATAAATATTATTTTATTATTCATTCGAAGTCTATTTATTTAATGAATATTATTATTCATTCGAGGTTTAATTATTTATTATTCATTCGAGGTTTAATTATTGAATATTCATTCGAGGATTATTTATTTATTTAATGAATATTAGTTTTGAATATTCATTTGAGGATTATTTATTAATGAATATTATTTTGAATATTCATTTGAGGATTATTTATTAATGAATATTATTATCGAATATTCATTTCACGTTTATTTATTTAATGAATATTATTTTTGAATATTCATTTGAGGTTTACTCATTTAATAAATATTATTAATTATTTTCAAATCAAAAAGAGGTTCCCAAAACAATGTTTTTCCATTTAAATCTGTCTTTTAAAGGGGATTTAAATGCTCGCTCAACTATCAAAAATATGGGAAACCTGATTTAAGTGACTACTACTCTTTTTAAACTCTCAATTCAAAAACTGTCAAGAGACGGATATTTTTCGGAACAATGTAATTGCTGCAAGTCAAATATTGTGTTACCACCTCAACGATCGAGGGGTAAATTCATGGAACAAGTCGATATCCATTAACAAGCCTAGCTTGGGAAATATTGGGGAATCTTCCTTTCCAACCTAGATATAACTACTTAGTGGAGTCGTATCAACAAGTGTTACACTTGGGGAAAGGAGGACGACCTTTACGTTTCAGAGTCATGGATTTCATCTGAACTAGGAGTGGTGTAAGTGGTCCAGTTGCGATTGACCCATCCAACTTTTATGGCCCCAAATGGGCCGGGAGGTCACTGGAAGGCGGTAGACAATGTCAGGCCGTCGTGATTCTTCCATCTACATGTAGAAAACTATTTGAGCGGTGCGACCTGCTACTGATCATAGCAAGGTTAGGCACAGCGGGCGCGGTAGCAACTCCAATATTAGTTCATCATCCAATTTGGATATTCCTGCAACATGTATTGGGGGATGAACCAATCGTGTTGGCAGGGGGTTGAAAAGTGTTTGGAAATAAAGTGACAATAAATTCATGCAACTTCATCTATTATTTTATGAAGTATGACTCTGATAAAACCTGATTAAGGATATATATGCCTAAGTGGATTTTGGGTTACGAAAACATTTTATTAATTTTCCCCGTAACTTCATCGTTTATATCATATGACTCTGTGGATACCCTACATAACATGAGTTATGGTAAGGGAGTTGTTTATGTTGAATCACCTTATAACTTCATCTTTTAAGTTATATGTTGATATTCTGCTTATATATAACAGATATTTTTCGGAAAGGTTGTATTTGGTTTACTTTGAAACCTCATCTTTTATACTAGAACTTTGTTCATAATATAGCAAAAGTTACAAAAATATTATGAAATTGATATTTGAAATACAACAATGGTATTATTTTTGGGAGTACATTCCGATAAGGATATAATTTCAGTATCGAGATATTTTGACAAATTATTGTCTTATACCCGCTTTATTCTGGGTTGAGTTAAAGGCAGAATTATGCCATTCCTTCATTACCTTGCTGAGCTATTGCTCACTCTTGCTATTGTTTTATATATATTATATAGCAGCGAAGCAGGATGCCAATGGGACGGCACATACCCCGCAAGGCGTTTCCATAAACAGTTTCTAGCAGTGATCCCGAAAGTAGTGCGAATCAATCGAATCAGGCTACAGCTTTTGGTATTCCACTTATGTATAGATATGAATGGTATGAGAGGATTGTGAGCATCAGAAGGCTAAGTTGGTAATGTAACATTACTTAGAAATTGTATCAGTGACAGATTCAAAGACATTTGGGTATTGTAATAAAGATAATTTATTCCGCAATAGTTGTATTTGTGTCGTTTCTGAGACTCTAACCTGTGTATGTGTGTGTGAGACATATATTATGGGGTCATGAGCAGGTAAATTATGCACGGTGTGAGTAATACAGGTAAGGCAAGGAGTAAATGGATCGTGACTACTCTAAATCCCTGACCCCGGATTTGGGGCTGTTACAGTAGTGGAAACTCAAAGAAAAGAAAAGAAACTCAGGAGTACGACGTCAAGGAAAAGTTTCCCAGAACGTCAAAGGACTCTGATTCTCCACCCAAGAGAAGCAATTTTGGGCCAAAGTTTACGGAGTATGCAAGATTGAACACTCCGAGGAGTCAAATTCTGATGGAAATAGCTAAGGAAGGAGATCTCAAATGGCCGAAGCCAATGAGGGCTGACATGTCCAAACGAAACCAAAACCAGTTCTGTCGGTTCCACAAAGAAGTCGGTCACGACACCGACGATTGTAGGCAATTGAAAGATGAGATCGAATTTCTGATACGAAGAGGAAAACTCAGCAAATTCACCAAGGATGGAAATCAAGGGAGTCAAAGAGGAAATTATGAAAGGAAGGATTATGACAGAAGGGACAACGACCAAGATCGTAACCCTAAGCCCCGAGGGCCAGTCATCAACATGATATTCGGAGGACCAACTGCTTCTGGGTCCTCCCGAAACTCAAGAAAGGCTTATGCTCGAGAAGTAATGACCGTGGTTGGAGAAGCACCGAAGCGTGCCCGAACAGAAGTATCAATAGGTTTTGATGATTCAGACCTGGAGGGAGTGAAGTTTCCCCACGATGATCCTTTAGTCATCGTTCATGTGATAGGAAATTCTGAAACCAAGAGAGTTTTGGTCGACAATGGAGCCTCAGTGGACATCTTGTTCCATGATGCTTTCATCAAGATGGGCTACACTGACTCTCAGTTGACACCCTCGAATATGCCCATATATGGATTCAATGGAGTGGAATCAAAGGTGGAAGACACTATCCAACTCCCAATGACAATGGGGCAAGGGTCGACTACGTCTACTCAGATGTTGAACTTCACAGTTATAAAGGCAACTTCGACCTATAATGCGATCCTAGGAAGGACTGATCTTCATGCGTTCAAGGCCGTCGCCTCATCTTATCATCTGAAAATCAAGTTCCCAACGAGGAATGGGATTGGTGAAGAACGAGGAGACCAAAAGATGGCTAGAAGTTGTTACGTAGCCGCGTTAAGGCCTGATGGAATCGGGGGGCAAGTTCTCCCAATTGAAGACATGGATACTAGTGACAATGAGGACCGAAGAGGGAAACCAGCTGAGGATTTAATCCCAATTCCCTTAGTCCCTGGTGAACCGGAGAAGGTGACTTATGTTGGGGCACTACTTCTGGAGCCATTGAAAAGCAAGCTCATATCTTTTCTTCAAGAGAACAATGACGTTTTTACTTGGACAGCGGCTGACGTGCCAGGGATTGATCCCCAATTGATAACTCACAAGTTTAATGTGGATCCTGAAAGAAAGACGGTGAAACAAAAGAAGAGAAATTTTGCTCCAGAAAGTCAAGAGGCCATTAAACAAGAAGTTGAAAAGCTTCTAGAGGCCGGGTTTATTGAAGAGATACAATTCCCAGAATGGTTGGCTAACCCCGTGATGGTCAAAAAGGCTAACGGGAAATGGAGGATGTGTGTGGACTTCACTGACTTGAATGATGCATGTCCTAAGGATTGTTTTCCATTACCAAGGATTGATGCATTAATAGATGCTACAGCTGGACACGAGATGCTCAGCTTCATGGATGGCTTCAGTGGATACAACCAAATTAAAATGCACGAGGATGACATCTCTAAGGTATCATTCATCACTGACTTTGGTGTTTTCTGTTATCTAGTCATGGCATTTGGACTTAAGAATGCAGGGGCAACCTACCAAAGATTGGTGAACAAAATTTTTGGACACCTAATTGGAAAAACCATGGAGGTCTACGTAGATGACATGTTAGTCAAAAGCCTCGATAAGGCCGATCACATAGAGCACCTCCGAGAGGCATTTGAATTGCTAAGGCACCACAAGATGATGTTGAATCCAGCTAAGTGTGCCTTTGGTGTAGGCTCGGGAAAGTTCTTAGGCCTGATGGTTTCCTTGAGAGGAATCGAGGCAAATCCCGACAAAATCAAAGCAATTCTGGACATGGAACCACCAAAGACTGTCAAGGATGTCCAAAAACTAACGGGAAGAGTGGCAACATTGGGAAGATTTATATCCAAGTTAGGAGAGAAGTGCTTATCTTTCTTCAAAGCACTCAAGAACGTGAAAAACTTTGAATGGACAACTGAAAGCCAAGAGGCCTTTGAAGCCCTGAAGAAATATATGGATGAAGCACCACTGTTGGCAAAACCAAAGCCAGGAGAAACTCTCTACTTGTACTTGGCGGTTTCTAACACAGCTCTTGGAGCTGTACTGATAAAGGAAGAATTGAAAGTGCAGAAGCCCATCTACTATGTGAGTAAGATTCTACATGGGGCATAAATACACTACTCAATGATTGAGAAGTTTGCCTTAGCCTTGGTAATGGCCTCAAGAAAACTACGCCCGTACTTCCAGGCTCACAAGATAGAGGTTTTGACCAATCAACCTCTAAGAAACATCTTGCACAGCCATCAAGTTAGTGGAAGATTGATCAAATGGGCCATTGAACTAGGGGAATTTGACATAAAGTATAAGTCTCGAACGGCCATCAAAGCTCAAGCACTCACTGACTTCATGGTTGAATGCACCATTGACAACCAAGAAGTCGGGGGGCAAGAAGTAACAGTGGAAGACAAAGAAGATGAAGAAACGGTCTCCAAAGAATATTGGGTGCTCTATTTTGGTGGAGCATCAAAAACAAAATCAAGTGGAGCAGGTTTGGTGCTACAAAGTCCTGATGGATTTCTCATAGAGTACGCACTAAAACTTGACTTCCCAACGACAAACAATGAGGCTGAGTACGAAGCTCTGATAGCCGGCTTAGGGCTGGCTGGAGCTTTGAGGGTCAAAATTCTGAAAGTATGTGGAGACTCGAGGCTAGTGGTCTCCCAAGTAAATGGGGAGTTTGAAGCCAGAGATGAAGTCATGGCCAAGTACTTGAAACTTGTCAAGGCCATTATGACTAAGTTTGACGAATGCTATGTGGAACATATTCCAAGGGAAGAGAACGTGAAGGCTAATGCCTTGTCTAAGTTTGCCTCTTCTGAAATTGAAAACTATGCAGAGAGTGTATACTTCTAAGTCTTGAAGACCCCAAGAATCAACGGAAAGTTGGTAGCACCCATTGATGTTGGCAGTTGTTGGATGGATCCCATCAAATCTCATCTAGAAACTGGGTGGTTACCCAACGACACTTCAGAAGCACGAAAGCTATACGTCAGAGCACTAAGGTATACCCTGATTGAGGGAATCCTATACAAGAAGTCTTTCATCATTCCATATATGAAATGTTTGATACCACAAGAGGCAGAATTGGCCCTGAAGGAAGTACATGAAGGAATTTGTGGGCAGCACTTGGGGGGCAGAGCCCTTGCTCATAAAATCACTCGTCTAGGTTTCTATTGACCAAGCATACTTGCTGATGCTAAAAGCTACGTGAAGAAATGTGAACGGTGCCAAAAGCATGCACCAGTGGTTAGACAACCACCAGAAATGATGACATCCATTAACTCACCTATCCCCTTTGCCATGTGGGGAATGGATATACTCGGGCCATTTCCAATGGCAAGTGCTCAACGAAAGTTCTTTATAGTAGCAATCGACTACTTCACCAAGTGGATTGAGGCTAAGCCATTATCCAAGATAACCACCAAGCAAGTGATGCATTTCTTCTGGGAAAATGTGATATGTAGATATGGAATTCCACGAATCCTGGTCACGGACAATGGAACTCAGTTTAACAACGATGAGTTCAAGAAGTATTGCGATGAGAATGATATCAAGTTGCGCTTCACTTCTGTTGCCCATCCACAAGAAAATGGGCAAGCTGAGGTTGCAAATCGAATTATCCTAGATGGACTGAAGAAAAGAGTTGAACGCTCCAGAAACACTTGGGTAGACGAATTGCTCCCCATACTTTGGGCATATCGTACTACCTGCAAAGTCACCACCGGAGCAACTCCATTTCTATTGGCTTACGGAGCAGTGGTAGTGGTTCCGGTGGAAATTACTCACACGTCTCCAAGAGTTGAGGCTTATGAACCAGAAACAAATGAAGAAGGCTTGAGGCTAGCTTTAGATCTAATTGACGAAGTTAGAGATGAGGCAAACGCCAATATAGTTGAACATCAAAAGAAGGCATCTTTCTACTACAACCTAAGGGTTAAAGAAAGGTTCTTTCGGCAAGGAGACTTGGTTCTACAAAAGATTGAGGCATCCGGAGTTGGACAAAAAGGCAAGCTGGCCCCAAATTGGGAAGGACCATATCGCGTTAAGAACGTATTTGGTCGAGGCTCCTACAAATTGGAAACCCTCGAAGGGCATGAGGTGCCAAGGACTTGGCATGCCTCAAATTTGAAATTCTATTATGTTTAGTGCATCCTAAAAGGATCCGCTAGTAGGACAAGTAGAAATATGGTTCGATGAAATCCTGAGCTTCCTGGAAAGAAGATGAAGGGTTGAACCCGTTTTGATTGGTAGAAACATCCTCAAAGCATTGTCAAGACAAACTACAAATGAATGCAAAGGAAAGCTGATAAGTGGATTTTATATCCACTTGGAATGCTTAGAAACCGGCTTAAATTGGTGGAATTGACCTCAAGTATGTGGTAAGTGTGATATGTTCTAGTGTTTTAATGAAGGTGAACTAGTTGGAAGTACCAAGCATGATTTCAGGTCTAAATGGTGGGTTCTAAGTCCTAGGATTGGAGTTGAAGATAGCAAGAAATATGGAAGACCCTTGGAAGCACTTGGAGGACCTTGCAAAACTCATGGAAGCACTTGGGGCACCTTGGAGGAACTTAGGAATCCATTTGGAGGATGTTTGGAGTCCATGGGCAGGACCCTGGCGCGCGGGCGCGCGGCCAGGCGCGCGGGCGCGCGGCCTTGGCAGAAACGGAGCGCGCGAGCGCGGACCAAACGCGCGGGCGCGCGAGCGAGGCAGAAACGGAGCGCGCGGGGGCGCAGCTAGCGTGCGGGCGCGCGCCTAGGGCACGGCCGCCTGGCAAAATTCTTGGAAATTTTCCTGATTTCGATTTTTAATTGGAAATATGGAAATATCTTGCTGAAAAAGCCTCCTGGAGTTTATATAAACACAACCCTTCACCAATAATCACGACCTATTCCCAGCAACACATAGAGAGAGAGCCGAAACACGGAGATTCAAGTTTGACGAAGGATTCCTACGCGCGTGACAAGCAACGGAGTTCTAGATCTACTTTTCTTTTGTATTTTTCTTGGCGATACTCTTGGATGCTTTTGGGATTTGTTTTCTCAACTCTATTACTTTAGTATCCATATTATTCAAATCTTGTTCATTATCATGTTTTCATCAAATCCCACGATGATGAACGGTTCTATTATGAACTAATCATTGTCGTGGGATTCTAACAGATTTATTTATGGATTTTGGTAGTTAATTGTTTTAAAGATGTGTGTGTGATGGCTAATTGATATCCTAGTTTGGTTGTGCTTATTCTTCTTGGATGCGTAGCTAACATCTAAGATTGTTTGTTAATCTCTATTGAATGCGAAAGTGGATATAGAGGTTTGGAACTTGCCATGCTAGCATAGGTTTATGTATGTTTGTCATGCATGATTCGTAGGTGATTTTAACCATCTTACCTGCCCTATGTAATCTGAATGGATAACTTGCTCGTTAAACCGTTATGTTTTCAAATCTTATAGACATATAGGGTCTAAGCATAATTGGTGTCTGCTTAACTTCTATCTATTTTGTGGATGTTTAAGTGGTTTGGTATACGTATACTGAAAGGTAGCGTGTACTGATTTCGTGTTATCCGATTAGTTTTCACAACTGTCACATGCATTGATTAAAGACAAAAGACTCTGAATGAAGTACTTAATGAAGTTAGGATCCCATATTTTATTCTCATATACATAAATCGATTTTAATCCTCTTAGTTAGTTAATTCTTAGTTTAATAATTTGTTCTCTAGTTAATTTTAGATAATCAAACCCAAATTGTTAATTGTCTTAGCAGTGGATAAAAATCATACATTGTTGCATAGGTACATTAATTGAATTGAACACCTCATTAGATCTCTGTGGGAACGAACTTGACTTATTCGTATATTACTTGTGACCACGTGCGCTTGCGTGAGTGCTTGTCATCAGTGGTCGTTAGAGTTCACTGACTCGGATTGTAGTTGTTTGTTCTGTGTGTTTCAGGTACTTGAACGTGTATGCGAACACGTTCTCAGACTCGTAAATTGGAAGAAGAAAGATTAAAGTTAGTAAAGATGGGAGACGTACCAGAAGGAGTAGCACCTACAGCTAAGGCTTTGAAGGACTATTCTCAGCCAAAGATCAATGATATTCAGTCGAGTATTGTCAGGCCGGCTATTGCAGCTAATACCTTTGAAATCAAGCCTGGCACGTTTCAGATGGTGCAGAATTCAGTGCAGTTTGGGGGTGCTCCAACGGAAGATCCTAATATGCATATTAGGGATTTCATCGAGATTTGCGACACCTTCAAGACCAACGGAGTGTCGGAAGATGCCGTGAAGCTGAGACTTTTCCCATTTTCTCTGAGGGATAAGGCTAAGGGCTGGTTGCACTCTCTACCAGCAGGTTCTATTACTACATGGGAGGATCTTGCTCAGAAATTTCTTACTAAATTCTTCCCCATGGCTAAAACTGCTGCGATCAGGAATGCTCTTACTCAGTTTTCTCAGCATTCTGGAGAAACTTTATGTGAAGCGTGGGAGCGTTACAAGGAGATGCTTAGGAAGTGTCCTCATCATGGAATGCCTGATTGGATGGTGATCAATTGCTTTTATAATGGACTGGGAGGTCAATCTCGACCAATGCTTGATGCGGCATCAGGTGGAGCACTTTGGGCCAAAAGCTACAATGAAGCGTATGAGCTGATTGAGATGATGGCTGCTAATGAATACCAGAATCCAACTGGAAGGCTATCGCAAGGCAAGGTAGCAGGGGTTTTGGAAGTTGATGCAGCTACAGCTATAGCAGCCCAGTTGAAGGCTTTGACAATGAAGGTGGATTCTTTGACGAATTATGGAGTTCAGCAGGTGGCTAGTGTTTGTGAGCTTTGTGCGGGCGCACATGAGACGAATAATTGTGCCATATCTAGTGAGTCGGCGCAGTTTGTGAGCAACTTTCAGAGACCATCACAGACAGTTCCAGCCACCTATCATCCCAATAGCCGGAATCATCCTAATTTCAGCTGGAGCGACAATCAACAATCTCAGCAGCCTTATCAGCCATTCCAAGGTCAGCAATTTGGAGCAAAGCCTTACAATCCTCAGAATTTTCAGCAGCAGCAAGGGCAGAATTTTCAGCCACAGTATGCTCCTAGGCAACAATTTCAGCCACCAGGATTTCCGCAACAACCTCATGCTAGTGTGGGGCAGTCTTCGAATGAAAAATCTGAATTGGATGAGTTGAGAATGATAGTTAAAAGCCAGGCGGCATCACTCAAGACTTTGGAGAATCAGATGGGGCAGTTGGCAAGTGCCTTACTCAGCAGAGCTCAAGGAACTCTTCCTAGCGATACGGAGCCTAATCCAGGAAAGACAGTTGTCCAAGAACATGTGAAAGCAGTTACCTTGAGATCGGGAAAGGTCACGGGCAATCAAAAATCAGCAGTTGAAGAAGAGGAAGAAATTCAGTAGCATCAGGTGGAACCTTCTAAGGAAAAGCCAATTTTTGATTTGGCAGCTAAGCAATTGGACGGTGAGGCTGAAAAGAGGCTCCAGAAGAAGACTACAGAGATTAACCAGATCTATCCTCCTCCTCCATATCCAAAGAGGCTACAGAAGCAGAATCTTGACACAAAATTCGTCAAATTTCTCGAGGTTTTCAAGAAGTTACACATCAACATACCTTTTGCAGAAGCTCTTGAACAGATGCCGAGCTATGCTAAGTTCATGAAGGGTATTCTATCTCGGAAGTTGAAACTCGAGGATTTGGACACCGTTGCTTTGACAAAGGAGTGTAGTGCAGTTCTACAGCAGAAATTGCCACCGAAGCTTAAAGATCCGGGAAGTTTTACCATACCTTGCACTATTGGCAATCAACTTTTCAGCAAATGCTTATGTGATTTGGGAGCTAGCATTAATCTAATGCCAATGTCTGTTTTTAAGCAACTTGGGTTGCCTGAGCCGAAACCAGTTAATATGACCTTACAGTTGGCTGATCGGTCGATCACATATCCGAGGGGTATAGTGGAGGATGTCTTGGTAAAGGTGGATAAGCTGATTTTTCCTGCTGATTTTGTTATTCTTGACTTTGAGGAGGATAAGAAGATTCCTATCATCTTGGGAAGACCTTTTCTGGCTACTGGCCGAGCGTTGATCGATGTTCAGAAAGGAGAGCTCACAATGAGGGTGAGTAATCAAAAGGTCATCTTTAATGTGTTCAAGGCTATGAAATTTCCGACAGAGGAGGAAGAGTGTTTTAGCTTGAAGATGGTTGATACGGGTCAGAGAAAGGAGTTCGATCAGCTGTTGAGCAAAAATTCGGACATGCACAAGTTCGAGCATCACATCAGTGATTCCATTGACAATTCTTCCATTCGAGATCTTTCGAATGTCAAGCTTGGAAAACTTCCACCACATTTGAAGTATGTCCTTCTGAATGATGAGTTGGTGATTTTTAAAGAGTGTGAAGATAATGTGTTGAGAAGGTGGAACAAGGATGATGAGGTAAAAGAGTGTTCTTATCAATCGACGGAGAAGCATAAACACCTTAGAGGTGTAAAGAAGAAAAAGAAAAAATCGATTGGTGGAAAAGTCAAGGTGAAGTTTGATTTGGAAAAGATGTGGGAAGAAAGCAAGAAGGTTATCAAACAATGGGTGAATGGTCCTTCTACTAAGGACAAGTCAAATGCGATCTTCGAGCCACCATGATTTGATTCACATTTGTCCGGCTAAACGACATTAACGACAGCGCTTCGTGGGAGGCAACCCATGTGTTAGGTATGTTTCTACTATCTTTCTTATTACCTTCAATGAGGACATTGAATATGTTAAGTTTGGGGGTGATGTATGGGTTTGTATAGTTAGTGTGTGTCTCATGTAGGATTCATATTGCATGTGTAGTTGTAGTTTATTCGTAGTTTTGCATGTTCATGTCATATAGGGCATTCTGTTTGCATAGTTTTTATTTATCATGTGAGTCCATTTTAGTTGCATTTGCATAGCATGCATATTTCATGATCTCTTATGACTTGGCTATTTTCGTTGATGAGTCGATGTTGATGGGAGTGTAGTTTTGTTGAATAGAGGGTTGATTAAGTTTCTAAGTATTGACTTGCATGCCAGAAACAAATCTATTTCATAAGTCTCATTGGTTGCTTTTGAATTTGATCAGACCATGCTTGTTTGGTGTTAGAATTTAACCACTTGTTTACATTTAGAATGTTGGCTAGATTCTTGAAAACGAAGGAGCACTTATGTATAAGTTTGGGGGAAACCAGGGATTTCATGCTAGTTGTAATAAAGGCTAGGCGTCAAATGGCTAGTAGCCGCTCGTTGGTAAAAAATGAGTAGTCTAGGGTGGATGAGAAAAAAGGCGAAGAGCACTCATTCCGAAATTGTTAAAAAAAAAAAGGAAAAAAAGAGAGAAAAGTTGAAAAAGAGAAAAAAAAAAGAGTTGTGTTTGTTTTGTGTTTATGCAGAATTGATCAGGGTGAGCTCTTTAGTACTCGAGCAAGTAAGTTCTTTGGGGACTTTGTGCCTAGTGACCTAAGACTTTTCCGGTCTGGGATCCGCTGACCTAAAGCTCGTTAAATGGGTATTATTGCAAAATCCTTCCGAGGTCTCATCCATTGCACGGTCAAATAAGCATGTGTGTTGTGCGTAGTTTTTTTTGTGTAATAAAGCATGAATTCCTGTCTAACTCAGATGGACTGCGAAGGTGTCTCTTAAGAGTTCTTGTGTCTAGCGTTCATTCTGTTTGTAAGCTTGTGGTTGTTTTGGCTAAGAGTAGGTATGGTCTTGATTTAGTTTGGGAGTATATTGGTGAGCATCGCACACACGCACATTTCTGTGTTTGTCTTGTTGGTCGATGGGAATTTGGTCGAACTCTGTTTGGAAGACTGTGTTCTTTGAGATGTTGGCTTGTTGATAGCTTTTGGTTGGTTTGAAGGGATCGTTGCATTTTCATATTAGTAACATACATGCATTGCATTGTTAGTTGCATGAGTAGATGGATTTTGTGGGTACATTCGCTATAGGCCCTCACGAGACCTTACTCGTCCACTAGGGCTGCCTAGGGGTTTAAAGGGCTTGTTGCATATGCCAAATGCAACCGTGATCACCTACAGAAGTGGTACTAGTTAGTTGTATATAGTTATGTTTGTTTATGCTTGAGGACAATCATCGGTTTAAGTTTGGGGGTGTGATAAGTGGATTTTATATCCACTTGGAATGCTTAGAAACCGGCTTAAATTGGTGGAATTGACCTCAAGTATGTGGTAAGTGTGATATGTTCTAGTGTTTTAATGAAGGTGAACTAGTTGGAAGTACCAAACATGATTTCAGGTCTAAATGGTGGGTTCTAAGTCCTAGGATTGGAGTTGAAGATAGCAAGAAATATGGAAGACCCTTGGAAGCACTTGGAGGACCTTGCAAAACTCATGGAAACACTTGGGGCACCTTGGAGGAACTTAGGAATCCATTTGGAGGATGTTTGGAGTCCATGGGCAGGACCCTGGCGCGCGGGCGCGCGGCCAGGCGCGCGGGCGCGCGGCCTTGGCAGAAACGGAGCGCGCGAGCGCGGACCAAACGCGCGGGCGCGCGCGCGAGGCAGAAACGGAGCGCGCGGGGGCGCAGCTAGCGTGCGGGCGCGCGCCTAGGGCACGACCGCCTGGCAAAATTCTTGGAAATTTTCCTGATTTCGATTTTTAATTGGAAATATGGAAATATCTTGCTGAAAAAGCCTCCTGGAGTTTATATAAACACAACCCTTCACCAATAATCACGACCTATTCCCAGCAACACATAGAGAGAGAGCCGAAACACGGAGATTCAAGTTTGACGAAGGATTCCTACGCGCGTGACAAACAACGGAGTTCTAGATCTACTTTTCTTTTGTATTTTTCTTGGCGATACTCTTGGATGCTTTTGGGATTTGTTTTCTCAACTCTATTACTTTAGTATCCATATTATTCAAATCTTGTTCATTATCATGTTTTCATCAAATCCCACGATGATGAACGGTTCTATTATGAACTAATCATTGTCGTGGGATTCTAACAGATTTATTTATGGATTTTGGTAGTTAATTGTTTTAAAGATGTGTGTGTGATGGCTAATTGATATCCTAGTTTGGTTGTGCTTATTCTTCTTGGATGCGTAGCTAACATCTAAGATTGTTTGTTAATCTCTATTGAATGCGAAAGTGGATATAGAGGTTTGGAACTTGCTATGCTAGCATAGGTTTATGTATGTTTGTCATGCATGATTCGTAGGTGATTTTAACCATCTTACCTGCCCTATGTAATCTGAATGGATAACTTGCTCGTTAAACCGTTATGTTTTCAAATCTTATAGACATATAGGGTCTAAGCATAATTGGTGTCTGCTTAACTTCTATCTATTTTGTGGATGTTTAAGTGGTTTGGTATACGTATACTGAAAGGTAGCGTGTACTGATTTCGTGTTATCCGATTAGTTTTCACAACCGTCACATGCATTGATTAAAGACAAAAGACTCTGAATGAAGTACTTAATGAAGTTAGGATCCCATGTTTTATTCTTATATACATAAATCGATTTTAATCCTCTTAGTTAGTTAATTCTTAGTTTAATAATTTGTTCTCTAGTTAATTTTAGATAATCAAACCCAAATTGTTAATTGTCTTAGCAGTGGATAAAAATCATACATTGTTGCATAGGTACATTAATTGAATTGAACACCTCATTAGATCTCTGTGGGAACGAACTTGACTTATTCGTATATTACTTGTGACCACGTGCGCTTGCGTGATTTTATGCTAACAAAAGCATACAAAATATGCATGTCAACTGCACAAATAGAGCTGAATACAACGAACCCCGAAGGGTGAATGTTGCTAATAAACATACAAAAGAAAGCCTAAGATGCTTATTGTTAATTAGCGAAAATTCCAAGCTCAAGAGAAGTTTGATATGATAGACTTGAGAATGAATCACTACGAGTGGAGCCATTAGTAAGAACTCGTAAGGGTGAAGGGTTGAAACCCCAGAAACCTAAGACATTCAGTCCAAACCCCATCATTCGATATGTTCAATGAAAGGCTTGAAGCCAAAACAAGACGGTATAAGACATAAAAGGCTTATGCAAATGTCAAGTTAGCCTCAAATAAGGCAAAATCGTCGTAAATGTGTAGGTCGCTCCACACTTTACACCAAGACGATACTTGTGAAACACTAGTGTATATTAAAATCCCCAAAAAGGGGTAGTAAGTCCCAGGTAAGGGATTAAAAGACCCCAAGTCTCGAAAAAGACCGGTATAATTTCTATGAAATCCTAGTGCATTATCATAGACGTTGGGAAGCGCGATCAGCCATTTTAAACCCAGAATCTTCAAGAAATCTTTAAATCTTCAAAAGAACCCAGAAACCGGTGAGTTTAAACAGAAAACCTCGTCGGGAATCGTCTTGCCACAGAACCCTAGCAGAGCTTTGCAGAGAGAATTTTGGAGAAAATCTAGCAGAATATTTCTGAGAAATGAAAAGTGATAAGTGAGTTGAAACAAGTGAGATTTCACCCTTTTATAGGGGCAACAACCGGTCAATGGGCCGGTTGAAAGAAGAGCAACCGTCTATAGCCAGTTAAGGCCCACGAATCCATTTATGGATTATAGAAATTGAAGCCTAAACAATTTGGGTCTCAGGCGAATTCGAATCCCAAATAATAAGGCCCAATAAGGCCCAATGCGGGAATAATTTAAGTCCAAATTAAAAATTGGACTAGTTAAGGCCCAAGAAAAGAATGAAATTTGAAATATAGCCAAGGCAAAATCAAAGATTTAAGGTCGAAAAGACATTAAATCGAAATCGTACGACCAAGGTCGAAAACATATGGGAAAACGAGGTCGAATCCAACGACATCGCTCCCAAATAAAGTTGAAAAATAGTGAAATTGAGGTCGAGAAGACCTTAGAATGACATTGAAGGCTCGAAGTCGAAAATACACGAGGAATTGAGGTCGTATCCATCGACTTCGCACCAAAATCAAGTCAAAAAATTGAAAATTCAAGGTCGAAAAGACCCTAGATAGAAGCCGATTGATCGAGATCGAAAATACAGTATAAATCGAGCTCGAACCCCTCGACCTCCCACCGAAATGAGGTCGAAAACATAAGGATTCGAGGTCGAAAGAATGAGGTCGAAAATGGCCTAGAAATTGAGGTCTAAACGTTCGACCTCACGATAGAATGAGGTCGAAGATGACCTAGAGATCGAAGTCTATATTGACCTAGGAAATCCTGGTCGAAAAAGCTTTGAATTGAGGTCGAATGACCGAGGTCGAAAATGACCTATACATTGAAATCGTAACCAACGACCTGGGACTAAAATGAGGTCAAAAGAATAAATGACCAAGGTAGAAAATCCTGGTCGAAAAAGCACAACTTCGAGGTCGAAGCCACGAGATCTAAAATGGCCTGAAAATCGAGGTCTAAAGCCTCGACCTCACAACCAATTAAGGTCGAAAAAGCACGATTTCGAGGTCGAAAACTCGAGGTCGAAGATATATTGGAAACAAGGCCGAACAAGCGAGGTCGAAAAAGACTTGGAATTCCTGGTCGAAAGCTTCAACCTCACAGTTGTTTGAGGTCGAAATCCTGGTCGAATTCCTGGTCTAAAAAGACCTGTTTCCTGGTCGAAAATACCCTAAAAATAGAACATTTTGGGGAAAAACACGCTATAACTTCTACGAAAACCCCGAGGAGATATTCCCAGAAGTTGGGGGGCAAATGATATGGTCAGAAAAGTAATTATAGAAATATAGTTACTAATTCATTGGAAAGGCCCCGTAATTAAGTCCCAAAACCCAGATTATTTATTAATTTCGTAATTAATAAATAGGGAAAATATACAGCTCATAAAAAGAGTCCAAAATATGGTAAATTCATCAAAGAAGGATCCGGAATCCCAATTAAAGGCAATTAATGAGTCATAGCCTTTATCAACAAGGAAAAGACTTATCCTGCAAGAAATACAATGTTTATCCATTATCAATAAGGAGACTTATTCGCTAAGACTCCTAAACATACCATAAATACTAGGCTCTAGACGCCTATATAAGGACCCTGATCCTACAATCAGAACTACGTTTTGGACACAGCTCCATACGTCATCTACTACATTTTGGACACAGCTCCATACGTCATCTACTATGTTTTGGACACAGCTCCATACGTCATCTACTACGTTTTGGGCACAGCTCCATACGTCACAACGCCTCGAAGGCGCAACAAGCCACAAAGACACCCCAAGAACTACGTTTTTGGCTTGATTCTCAATTACGAATTGAGATACGTAGGCATCTTGTGAGGACCGATTTAGTCACGAAACACGAGAACATTCATTAAAGCTCGAAGCTCATTAAACCTTAGCATTAAATTCACAAGTACGTTTTTTAATCCATAACATATATCACCTGAATCTCTTGCAGGGTTACATAGTAGTCCATACACCTTGGGATTTTGTTCAGTGGCTGGAACTAGCAAACATTGAAGAAGAGTAAGCATGCATTTATGAATAGAGCTTTCACAATCTAAGCTTACACTGTATTAATGAAATCATTTTATATTTAATATCTTTCATGTAGCTACATATTGATGGCGGAACCAGATCACATTATCTGAGCGTTGTCTAAAGTATGTGGGATAGACAATGCAATTTTTTTACTGTTGAATCACTTGAGTACATGTCAAACAATGGTTTTAGATAAAAATCTTTGTCTGTATTATTTTCATACAACGTTCTTCTTTTGTCTGTATTAAAAACCATTGTATGATGTTTTTGGGTTTTTTTATATAGTTTTATTTTTTTAAGAAACTTTAATTATATGTTGGTCTTGATACATAAGTTTAAGGTACACACTTTATACGATGATACATTATCACTCTCTTGTTTATAAATATTAATATATAAATTTGTCGAATTAGAATACTTAGATAAATGTTAATAATAATAATATCCCAGATTGATGTTTTGATTTCTTTAAAAATATTTATCAACGATCCAACCGTATGGATATCAAGATATATGTATTTTAATGATATTACAATAATTTCAGAGAAAAATAAATTTATTTGGTTTGAGATCTTAACGACCAACTAGTGATTTGACTAGTACTTCTAACTAGTGCTTCACCCCAATTGATGTTTCAATTTTTTTAAAAATATTTATCGACGATCCAACCGTATGGATATCAAGATCTATGTATTTTAACGATATTGCAAAAAATTTAGAAAAAAATAAATTTATTTGGTTTCAGATTTTAATAGTCAACTACTAATTTGACCAATCTGCACGTATGTTTTGTTTATTCGATTTTATAAAAGGATCAGACAATGGTTTTTGTTTAAAAAATGTTGTAAGTTGTAGGACTTAACAATGTTTTTGTTTTAAAAACCGTTGTATAATATACACAAGTGTTTTTGTTTTGATCCGACCGTTGTTGTATAATTTTGTAACAATTGTTTATGTTGTTAAACCGTTGTATGATATAAATAATGGTTTTTTTTTCAAAATCTTTGTGTGAGTATATACGTTACAATGTTTTTTTAGCTAAATCCGTTTTCTATATCAAAAGCGTTGATTTTTCACTAGTATTTCTAACTATTGTTTCGTCTCAGATTGATGTTTTGATTTCTTTTAAAATATTTATCAAAGATCCAACCGTATGGATATCAAGATCTATGTATTTTAATGTTATTACAACAGTTTTAGAAAAAAATAAACTTATTTGGTTAGAGATCTTAATAGTCAATCAGTGATTTGACTAGTACTTCTAACTAGTGTTTCATCCTGAATTGATGTTTCGATTTTTTTAAAAATATTTATCGACGATCCAACCATATGGATATCAAGATCTACGTATTTAAATGTTATTACAAAAAAATTTGAAAAATAAATTTATTTTGTTTGAGATCTTGATGGTCAACTAGTGATTTGACTTGTACTTCTAACTAGTGTTTCATTCCGGATTGATGTTTCGATTTTTTTAAAATATTTAACAACTATAAAACCATAGGGATATCAAGATATATGTATTTTAATGATATTACAATAATTTCAGAGAAAAATAAATTTATTTGGTTTGAGATCTTAATGACCAACTAGTGATTTGACTAGTACTTCTAACTAGTACTTCATCCCCAATTGATGTTTCAATTTTTTTAAAAATATTTATCGACGATCCAACCGTATGGATATCAAGATCTATGTATTTTAATGATATTGCAAAAAATTTAGAAAAAAAATAAATTTATTTGGTTTGAGATTTTAATAGTCAACTACTAATTGACCAATCCGCACGTATGTTTTGTTTATTCGATTTTATAAAAGGATCAGACAATGGTTTTAGTTTAAAAAAATGTTGTAAGTTGTAAGACTTAACAATGTTTTTGTTTTAAAAACCGTTGTATAATAACACAAGTGTTTTTGTTTTGATCCGACCGTTGTTGGATAATCTTTGTAACAATTGTTTATGTTGTTAAACCGTTGTATGATATAGACAATGGTTTTTTTTTTCAAAATCCTTGTGTGAGTATATACGTTACAATGTTTTTTTTAGCTAAATCCGTTGTCTATATCAAAAGCGTTGATTTTTCACTAGTATTTCTAACTATTGTTTCGTCTCAGATTGATGTTTTGATTTCTTTTAAATATTTATCAAAGATCCAACCGTATGGATATCAAGATCTATGTATTTTAATGTTATTACAACAATTTTAGAAAAAAATAAACTTATTTGGTAAGAGATCTTAATAGTCAATCAGTGATTTGACTAGTACTTCTAACTAGTATTTCATCCTGAATTGATGTTTCGATTTTTTTTAAAATATTTATCGACGATCCAACCATATGGATATCAAGATCTACGTATTTAAATGTTATTACAAAAAAATTTGAAAAATAAATTTATTTTGTTTGAGATCTTGATGGTCAACTAGTGATTTGACTAGTACTTCTAACTACTATTTCATCCCGGATTAATGTTTCGATTTTTTTAAAAATATTTAACAACGATAAAACCATACGGATATCAAGATATATGTATTTTAATGATATTACAATAATTTCAGAGAAAAATAAATTTATTTGGTTTGAGATCTTAACGGCCAACTAGTGATTTGACTAGTACTTCTAACTAGTGTTTCATCCCTAATTGATGTTTCAATTTTTAAATAAATATTTATCGATGATCCAACCGTATGGATATCAAGATCTATGTATTTTAATGATATTACAAAAAATTTAGGAAAAAATAAATTTATTTGGTTTGAGATCTTAACGGTCAACTAGTGATTTGACGAGTACTTCTAACTAGTGTTTCGTCCCAGATTGATGTTTCGATTTTTTTAAAAATATTTATCGACGATTGAACTGTATGGATATCAAGATATATTTATTTTAATGATATTACAAAATTTTAGGATTTTTTTTAATTTGATTTGAGGATTTAATTGTCAACTTGTGGTTTTACTAGTACTTCTAACTAATGTTTCATCCCGGATTGATGTTTCAATTTTTTTAAAAAAATCTCGACTATCCAACCGTATAGATGTGAAGATCTATATACTTTAGTGAATTTCCAAAAAATTCAGAAAAATTAATTTATTTGTTATGAGATTTAAACAGTCAGAACAAAGCACAACACAAACACCTACAAAGCACAAATGCAGCACATGTTACGAATTGAAACTTTTGGGCGGACTATTTCCAAATTTTTGGGCCGACTATTTCCCCCTCTAAGGAAATAATTCACAAACTACTTTCCCTCAAAAATCCTTACTTTTCTAATTTCTACACTACTCTACTCCTCATGTATTCTCTCTCTCACTCTCTCTCTCTCTCTCTCTCTCTCTCTCTCTCTCTCTCTCTCTCTCTCTCTCTCTCTCTCTCTCTCTCTCTCTCTCTCTCTCTCTCTCTCTCTCTCTCTCTCTCTCTCTCTCTCTCTCTCTCTCTCTCTCTCTCCCCTAACACTCTACTCCCTCTCGAAAATATTGAATACTAGATCTGGGTGGTAATACTCTCGAACAAATCGAATTACTAGATCAGGTTGGTAATTAAAACTCATTTTTCTTGTAATTGGTTTTCTACTCTCGACTAATTTATACTTCTTTTTCTTATTAATTTGCAGGTGATTAAATTTGGGACTTCCAGTCTAGGGCTTTCATTTCGGGTTTTGTATTTGAATGGTTAGGAATTCAAATTAGGGTTTTGGTTGTATTCAAATTAGGATTCAAATTAGGATTCAAATTGGTTTTTTCCTTGGGTTTGTTTGTATTTGGTTACTACTGATTTGATTCTTATATTTGTATTATATTTGCTTATATCTTGATATATGATGGAGTGAGAGAGAGTTAGAGAGACATAGCTCAATGAATTTAGGTCGGTGGAATTGTTGGCCTTGGGGGAATTTAGGAGATGGGTTCACAGAAAAGAGTTCTTTTTTTGAAGTTAATTACTGGACAAAGTTCTTTACTTTGCACAAGTAGCATGTTTTTTATGCTTTTTTTTTAGTTTTTGTTTGGGTGGGTTAGGAACTTCAGACTTGTGTTATATGTGCTAGAATCTTTCATTGTGTTATACGAGGTTCAGGAGCAAACTTCTTTCTTTTTATTAGAGTTGTGTCATCTGTCAACAAGAAGTTGGACGTGAAGTAGAAATTCCTTGAGATTTGGGTATAATCAAAGGTAGTAATAAATTATGCAACCTATTTATGACATTGATTCTCCTACAAAGTATATATTTTTGCGCTTATATTAAATGGTACTATTCTACCAGGTGGTATTGCTCTTTCAAAAAATTGAGAGCGTGGAAGTGTGCCTATTTGGCATGTATGTTCAAGAATTTGGAGCAGAGTGTCAGCCCAGTAATTATGATGTTAGCTTCCTGATCTAGCACTACAATGTACATACTCGATACCTATTTTATTTTACTCCATATTTTAAATTTTTTGCTACCGTAAATCTATTTAATTATTTAGATTAGTAATCAAAACTGAAGAGTTCTTAAAATTTTATATAGGAGGCCAGAAATATAAAAAAATATTTTCAATTAGACTAATATATAATGATTCCTACTCAGGTTTATATAATGCTTCCATTACTTTCTCAGTTGACAATAAAGACGTGGAATCGCTGGGCCGATTTTCACTAGTATGCTTATTGTCTGTGTCAATGTACTAGGTGGTCCATGTCACCTCTTTCACTAGTGTTACTCATTCCATACTCCACTTTCTTTAATCTGGCTTATAAACTAAAACATCCTACCTTATGCATCAAAAAACACATATAAGAACTAAGTAACCTAATGCTTGCTAGTTGGTTATGATATATTACGTAGTATATGTTAGATGTCTACTTGTTATCGGTTAGATCACACATTTAAGTCAAGAAAGAAGTTTTTTATGCTGCATAGAAATGTTCAAGTAGAGTTCAAAATTTTAAACTTAGGAATCACTATGTCATGTCTACTGCTCTCTGCCTCCTAGCGTCAAAAAGAGTCATTATATGATCATGGTCATGTTGCTTACTTGAATTGGTTATTGTCCAGGCGTGCTGGTGTGTTTATTCACTAGAAGGTTTCATGTATTTAATTAAAAAACTGCATACTGGTATTTAAAATCTAGTCCTCTCTTTGTTTTTTTTCTAAATACTGATTGTAAGGTGGAGGTGTTATGTTAATTATCTCAAGTAATTTCAGTAAAGGAAATTGGTGAGAAAAATGCGTGGAAGAATAATGCGTGGCTTGTTACTGATTTGAAACATGAACATGAGTCACATTCTGCTTTCATGTTTGAAATGCTAATTTATCATGGTTTACTCTATGGAGGTTGTCGCTTCCCCAAGATGCATACCAAACTATGGATGTGTTTGATATCATCATTTTTCTCTGATAATCTTTTTCAGTCATGGCAGCTAGAATTTGTTTTTCCATTTAGTAGTTTTAATTATTGCAACTTCCAGAATTACATGCTAATGCATTCATAATTGTTTCTTTATGCAGAAACGTTACAGGTGGGTGGACGAGAATGGTCCGACGATATCTACTTTATTTTGGCAGAAGTGCGCTGCTCGAACGAAGGATAATCTTTCATTCAAGGATCACACTTAGAAATCAATATGGTTTTATAGTTCATTCAAGGATATCACTTAGAAACTAATATAATTTTATGTCTACATGAAAGATTTTATGTCCTTCATTCAATGTATAATTGTATATTTAGTATTTGAAATTTTGATAAATGTTTTGATTGTGTATTTTTATTTTGGTTGACCATTGTTTATAAAAAAAATAGGAATATGTTTAAATTAAACGATTTTGTGAATGTTAGACGGAACTATTGTCACTTAGATTTCTTACAACACTTTTTTTGAAGAAACCATTGTGGTAATAAGTTTAGACAATGTATATGCTCTTAGAAACTGTTGACTAAAGGAAAAGGAACAACTCTTTTCTTCTATAGGAACCATTGTGTTAATTTAATTCAGACATTTGATTCTTATACATGAACCATTGTGGTAATACGTTTTCGACAATTGTCGTTGTTCTGGAAACCGTTGATTATGCGAATTGAGAACAACACTTAATTTTATAGGAACTGTTGTGTTAAAGAAATTCAGACATTGAGTTCTTTATCACAAACACTTGAGGAACTGCAGGTTTTACAACAGGTTTCTAGAAAAAGTGTTGTGTACACCAACATTCTAACAACACTCTTCAAAGGGATAACCGTTGTCTTCAGGAATGTCACACAACGGTACGTACCGTTGTGTGATACACGTAACATACGGCATCTCAATAGACAACGGGTTGTCGAAGCTTCAGACAATGGGCAAAAACCGTTGTAAAACGCTGTTTTCCTTGTAGTGTAGCTGTATCAAATAGTGATGTTTTCTCAGCGGATCCTGTTATTGAGATGCCTATGGACAGAAAAACAAGAACCAGTAGTTTCGAAAACAAGAAGAAGAGAATGTTCCACACAACAGTGACAGCTTCAGAAGGTGTTTACAGTCTATGGCAGTGTAGAATAATGTACTACTGGTTCAAAAAGTTCAAGAATGGGCCTAATTCTGAAATGGGTGGGTTTGCATTCTGGGTTTCTGGATGATTACATGCATGAGATCCCTACTTTTGTTGTTCAACCACTTCCAGATGGAATGGATCAGGTATTCATTAGAAGCTGCCCATCCCATTTTTCTTATGTATATATTATCTTATTTAGTTTTCAGTGCTCTTAGAAGCACTAGGGAAAAGATTAAAACAATTTCTACATTTCTCCAAGAAACATTCTGCCAGTTTAATTCGTATATATATCTTTAAAGAACAGGGAGTTGTTACGTACATCGACTCTCTAGGAGTAAGGGCAAGATCTTCGCAGATCCTATTTCGCAATAAATGTAATAAAGATTTTAGGGACAAGTGGCCTGTGCAATAATATATTGAACATTAACTTGAAAAGACTTTATTTATTTGTGACCCAATCTCTTGCATGGTTATATAGTACTCCATAGACCTTGGGCTTTTGTACAATGGCTGGAACTAGCAAATATCGAAGAAGAGTAAGCATACGTTTATGAATAAAGTTTTCACAATGTAAGCTTACAATGTATTATTGAAATCATTTTATTTCTAATATCTTTCATGTAGCTACATATTGATGGCAGAACCAGATCACATTATCATGAAACCAATACCAAACTTATCCCAAAATGGCCTTCCAGCTGCATTCCCATTCTCTTATATCGAATCTAAGAAAGAAGAGGCCATTCTTCGAAAATTCTTCCCAGAAGAGAAGGGACCTATTACCAACATTGCATATGTACCTTGCGTTTTAAATTTAATTGCATATGCTAATGTTGCATTTTTATATTTTTGTTGTCAAGTTTGTTTCTCAATGAAGTTATGTGAAACTGGCTTAGGAAATTTATACAAGATTGCTCCAACTTGGATGAATGTTTCATTAGCTATGAAAAGAGATCCTGAAGCAGACCTATCTTTTGAGTGGGTACTGGAGATGTAATTTGTCTGAACTCAAATCACATAAATATGAGCATTTCATTTCTTCATTTTAGCCTTTGTTTCATCAGTAAGAATCTTACATGTATGCTTATGCTGTTTCATCGGCTCTTCATGGGGTGATTAGCATCTTATACGAGGACTTCATGATACAGGTGCGTTGTAATTATATTTTCCGGATTCTCTCTTCCTTTCACTCTCTTTAATTTTCTTCATCTAAACAGTGAAATTATCAAGTTCATTTTAGACAAGATGACGCACATCTGCACATATTTGTGTCATAACCTGGTTCGCTTTTTATTTTGGCATTGGAGGATCCTAAGTGTCTCTTTTTAATAGCCATTACAGAAGATCTGGATTTGGTTATATAATCTCAAGTTTATAGAGATAGATGATCTGAAGTTTCTATGAGTTGTTTCTGTATATGGCTAGTGTACAACAACATCCAATCTGTTCAACCAGTAAATTATATTTCATAATGATCCAAACAATCATGCCATCTTCTTTCATAAATACAATCATGTTGTGACCTATGAAAACATATTTCAATGGCATTCTGTAATTAAATTTCAAAGTGATCCAATTTGTTAGGCTCAAGACATGTCTGAATACCACTATTAACAAGCCTACACTATGTGACTATGTCACACTACATGACCTAGTGATTTCTATCACTGGGATATAGTATAGGTCTCTAAATGTACTTGTCTTGTTCTCATGAACAATAGCTTTATCATGTATGCTCAGATCTATAATGAGCTTAGTAAAGTTTCTTGCATCTAGATTGTATATAGGCCATTAAATAATTGTCCTGGTAGAAGTTCAGTAATGCTCATGCAGCAGGATAGAAATGAATAAGTCCATGAAGAAATAAGTTGCAAAAATTTGTCTAAGGCATTATATAGCAAAGTCAGAAGAAAGCTATGTCGTGAAGTCACCAATATCTATGTCGTGAAGTGCTACATCGCATAGTCCATTTTGGTCTATGTCGAGAAGTCCTCAAGACACATGTCGTGAAGTGTTGAAGTCAGCAAAGTCAAAGAAGCCTAGATCGTGAAGTCCTCAAAATGACCTATGTCGCATAGTCGTCAAATGACTTATGTCGCATAGTCGTCAAATGACCTATGTCGCATAGTCATCAAATGACCTATGTCGCAAAGTCTTCAAAGGCTATATCGCGTAGTCCTCACAAGGGAGATCGTGAAGTCATGAATGAAGTGGAGTTCACGATATCAACACTTAGCCGTTTACAACAAGACAAATCAAGGTACAGAATCAAGAATCAAAAGAGACAAATACTGAAGCATTTGTTCTGGCAAGGTGGTCCAAAGAACAGATGGCAAATCTACAGCTAAAGTTGGAGAGAAAGATAAGAGACAAGCAGCTAAAGAAACGGGAAAGACTCCGAAAAGCAGGTGGTCCTTCCTGACACAGTTAACTTCTTATGGCAGGACAAGTTGGACTTTCAGCAAGGGGTAACTGTGTAAAAATAGGTGTGTGTGCACTAGTTTGTATAGGGCTTATATATATCATGCACATCATATTGTAAGCTGTAAGAGAGATACACATAGTTTTTATCTTAAGCTCTTTTCTCTGTAAGCAAGCAAGTTCAAACTGTTCTTGTTTAGAAGCCAGAAATTCGATTGTGAATTTCCTGGAAAGCTGTAGTATTTAATTTGCTTATTCAAAGTAGATTAAAGTGATTGTGTGTGTTGTTTACTTTCCGCATATTGCATAGCATAATCATCTACAATTTATATTTAGTTTCAAGAAAACCAAAATCCATCAAACTATCCATTCACCCCCCCTCTGTCTAGTTTCTAGGTGATATTCATTGCTAACAAGTGGTATCAGAGCGGGCTGTTAACATACAAACAGAAAAAGATCAAGAATGAGTTCACAAAAACTAAGCAGTATCAAGATTCCTCCCTTCAACAAGGAGCACTACAGCTTATGGAAGAAGAAGATGTTGCTGTTCATCAAAGCTTCTAATCCCATGTTTTTAGACATTCTAAAACATGGTCCCTTTGTTCCAATGATTGAGATTGGTGAGACAACAGTAGGCACTGAGATAATACCAGCAAAACATGTTCCCAAAGACCCCACAAAGTACACTGATTCTGAAAAGGAGAAAATAGCACTGGATGGACATCTTCAACTTATAATCTGTGAATCTATGGATTTCAACATGTATGGCACTGTTGCTCACTGTGCTAGTGCCAAGAAGATGTGGGATCTTATAGAAGTGCTCTGTGAAGGAACTACTGAAGTAAGAAAGAACAAGAAGCAGATTCTTGTTTCACAATATGAAGCCTTCATGGCTCAGCCGAAAGAGGGAATCACAGAAGTGTTTGAGAGGTTCAACAAGCTGGTAAATGAGCTCAAACTCTACGACAAACACTATGAGACAGAAGAGCTTAACATGAAGTTTTTACTAACTCTTCCAGACCATTTAGAACCAAGAATCTCTTCCCTCAAAGAAAGAGATCTAACTAAGATTGGTTTTGATGTGCTGTATGGTGTTTTGAAAACCTATGGCAAATACTTCCTGTGCCCTTATTGTTGACAACCTAAGTCAAAGAATGGACTCTCTTAAAATCAGTCAGGTCAAGATTGAGGAACTGGAAGTTGAAGACACTGGTGATGAGGCCCAAGTTGTCTATGATTTGCCTGAGGATGATGAGTTTTACAGCATGAAAGAACTGGACAAAATGGAAAACAAATCTTTTGCTTATATGGCTAGGAGGTATCCTAACATAAGGTTTAAAAGAAAGCAGCCATTCAGGTCCAAGTTCAATACTGGAAACACTGGTGGATCCAGTGGCTCAAACACCTTCAATAAAGGAAAAGGGATTGCTGGTGCTGCTAAAGGTGGATACAAGACAGGAAGTGTGGATAGGACCAAAATAAGGTGCTATAACTGCAATGAACTTGGGCATTTTGCCACTGAGTGCAAAAAGCCTAAACAAGTCAAGAAGGACAAAGCATACTTAGAGCTTGAATCTAAGTATGAGGCTCTACTCAAGAAACAACAGGGCAAAGCTTTTATTGCTGAGGGAAAATGCTGGGATGACTCTGATGAAGAAGAAGAACAAGAGTACTCAAACTATGCCTTGATGGCATTTTCTGATGATGGTGATTCAAGTCAGGGCAACAGGAATAAAAGAGTCATATGGATCTTGGACAGTGGATGATCAAGTCACATGACTGGTGATATAGCCCTGCTATCACATTTTGAGGAAAAGGCTGGCCCATCAGTAACCTTTGGAAATGACAACATTGGTTATACAATGGGATATGGCAGTGTTAAATCTGGAAATGTCATTATTGAAGATGTAGCATTTGTTGAAGGACTGAAGCATAATCTCTTGAGTATTGGACAATTCACCAACAGAGGTTTCAAAGTGGAATTTGATGAAGACCTTTGTTCAATCTCAAAAAGGGAGAGTGGTGAAGTTGTTCTAACTGGAGTGAAGAAAGGAAGCTTGTTTGTAGCTAATCTCAAGGCTGCAGATAAGGGAGAAATTTGTTGTTTCTACACTAAAGCCACAAATGAGGAATTCTGGCTATGGCACAGAAAGCTGTCTCACTTGAATGTTCAGGCAATGAACTCTCTAACCAAGAGAGAACTTATCAGGGATTTGCCTGCCTTGGAGTTTGTACAAGATGGAGCATGTGAAGCTTGTCAGAAAGGAAAGATTAAAAAATCTAGTCACAAGAACAAGTTGCTCAATACAAACTCAAAACCTCTGCAGCTAATTCACATGGACTTATTTGGCCCTGTGAATGTAATGTCTCTTTCCAAAAAGAAATATGCTCTAGTGATGGTTGATGACTATTCAAGATATACTTGGGTGGAATTCCTATTCTCCAAGGATGAAGCTCCCCAAGTCATAATAGAGCATATCAAGAGAGTTGATAGAGAAGCTCAAAGCACTGGTTCCTCTGTAGTTGCCTTGAGAAGTGATAATGGAACTGAGTTTAGAAATTCCACATTGTATGAGTTTTGTAAAGATAAAGGAATTTCCCAACAATTTTCAGCTCCTAGGACTCCTCAACAAAATGGAGTAGTTGAGAGAAAGAATAGAACTCTCATTGAAGCTGCAAGGACAATGCTGTTGGATGCAAAGCTACCTACTAGCTTTTGGGCTGATGCTGTTAACACAGCATGCTATGTGCAGAATAGAACATTGATAAATAAGAAGTCTGGCAAAACTCCTTACTCATTAATGACTGGAAAAAGAGCATCCTTCAAGCATCTGCATGTGTTTGGCAGCAAGTGTTTTGTGATGAAAGATACCTCTGAACATATTGGAAAATTTGATGCTAAGGCATTTGAAGGTATCTTCATTGGATACTCTCTGGAAAGGACAACATACAGAGTGTTTGTACCTGAGCAACACAAAGTTATGGAAAGCATGGATGTTACTTTTGATGACAAGAAGACTCCTGGACTTGAAACAAGTGAACAAGACAGTGTGCCATTAAGATTTGAGAACCAAGGATATTTAGAGGATTCTGATAATGAGGATGAACCCCCTGCTCAAACTGTCCCAGTAAATGAAGATCTTGAAGTTGATAATCCTCCTCAAACACCTGTGCAAGGATTCACAAACACAGGGGGAGAAGAAGATAATGCAACCTTCAATCAGAATGATCCTGATACTAGTCAAGAAAATGAACAGGGTCACACAAGGAAATGGGACAGAGCCCACACTAGGGATCAAATCATTGGAGATCCTAGTGAGGGAGTTAGAACAAGAAGGGCAACATTAAATACATGTCTGTATAGCTACTTTCTGTCACAAGAGGAACCTAAATTAATTGAAGAAGCTTTGAAGAATTCTGATTGGATTGTTGCCATGCAAGAAGAGTTGAATCAATTTGAGAAAAACAAAGTATGGGAACTAGTGCCACCTCCAAAAGGAAAGAATGTTATTGACACCAAATGGGTGTTCAGGAACAAAATGGATGAAGAAGGAGTGGTAATTAGAAACAAAGCAAGGCTGGTTGCCAAAGGATACAGTCAGCAAGAAGGCATTGATTATGATGAGACATTTGCACCTGTAGCAAGACTGGAAGCCATCAGAATCTTCCTGGCTTTTGCAGCTCACTCAAATTTCAAGGTGTATCAAATGGATGTGAAAAGTGCATTTCTCAATGGTGATCTTGCTGAAGAAGTGTATGTATCTCAACCACCTGGCTTTGAAAATGAAAACTTTCCAGACTTTGTGTACAGACTGCTTAAGGCACTCTATGGACTCAAACAGGCACCAAGAGCCTGGTATGAGACTCTATCTCAATTCCTTCTTGAGCATCAATTTACCAGGGGTACAATTGACAAAACCCTATTCTTCAAGAAGCATGGAAATGATATCATTATTGTTCAAATCTATGTGGATGATATCATCTTTGGCTCTTCAAACGAAAAACTCTGTGAAAGGTTCTCTAAGTTGATGCAAAGCAAATATGAGATGAGTATGATGGGAGAATTAACCTACTTTCTGGGCTTTCAAGTACATCAAAGGGAGGATGGCATCTTCATAAACCAATCAAAGTATGTCAAAGATCTTTTGAAGAAATATGGTTTAGAAGACTCATCCCTTGCAAAAACTCCCATGTCCACTACAATCAAGCTTGATGAAGACAAGAAAGGCAAAAGAGTAGACATCAAGGTTTACAGAGGCATGGTTGGATCACTACTCTATCTCACTGCTAGCAGGCCTGATATCATGTTTGCCACATGCCTTTGTGCAAGGTTCCAGTCTGATCCCAAGGAATCTCGCATGATGGCTATCAAAAGGATTTTCAAATATCTGAAAGGGACTCCTAATCTTGGGCTATGGTATCCAAAGGGCACTGGGTTCAATCTAGTTGGCTACACAGATTCTGATTATGCTGGATGCAGAATTGACAGGAAGAGCACATCTGGAAGCTGTCAGTTCTTAGGTCAAAGGTTAGTGTCCTGGTTTAGTAAGAAACAACAGTCCACAACAACATCCACAGCTGATGCTGAATATATTGCTGCTGGAAGTTGCTGTGCTCAATTGCTTTGGATTAGAAATCAACTCATGGATTATGGACTAGTGTTAGAACACATTCCTCTATTGTGTGATAATACTAGTGCAATATCCATAGTTGCCAATCCTGTTAATCATTCTACTACAAAGCACATTGAGATCAGGTACCATTTCATTAGGGAACATGCTGCAAATGGTACCATAGAAGTCTCTTATGTTCCAACTGAGAAACAATTAGCTGACATATTTACTAAGCCTCTGAATGAAGCTGTCTTCAACAGACTTGTGAGTGAAATTGGAATGCTCAATCCTTCATTTAGTTGTTCTAAGTAAGTATGCTAGTTAATTGTTGCAGCAGTAAATTTTCACTGTATTTAAATGCTCTATTCATATGGAGTGAAAATTAGCTGAGATATGATCTATAAATATTTCAGTATTTTACTGCATATTTTTCAAATCATATTTGGTTGAGGAGTTGTGAGCTTTTGAGACATCTCGATATAGATGATTTTGAGAGTTCACGACATAATACAAATCAAACAGACTTATATCGCAAACTGTTAAAATTGTGAGACTTTGCGATATAGTTCATTTCTTGAGTTTGCGACATAGTTCATATTAATGACTTTGCGACTTAGAATAACTATATCGACAAGTCTCCATATTTGACAGAATTTTGATTTAAATTTACTTTATTTCAATTTTGATTTAAGTCTGACAAAATCTTACTGACAAAAAGAGAGTTTTAGACAAGGTATTTTCACTACATCGCAAAGTCATCCAAATTCTGATATCCTCAAGACTTTGCGACATAGTTTAATTCAGGACTCTGCGATATACTTTGCAAGGACTTTGCGGTACAGGCCATTTTAAGACTTCGTGACATACATTTAGTCTGTACATATTCATAACTCCATATCGCAGTGTCTCTATCATATAAATACTTTTTGTCGACCGTTCACAACTTTTCATCTTGTCATTTGCTCTCAATTTCTAAAACCTAAACTCTTCTCTCTCTTCTTCAATCTCAATCTCAATTTCAATGGCACCCAAATCTCAAACAGCTTCCTCTTCAAGCCCTTTAACCATTCCCAAAGAAACAAATCTTCTCACCATTCCCTCTGAGGCTGAGGCTAACCCAAGGTACAAGTGTTTTGTACGGTTCTTGAACACTTCCTACCTACGCCAAGCCCTAACCCTGAACCCTACCTTGTATGTCGATGTGTTGGAAGGATTCTGGAGAACGGCGTTGGTATCAACAATGGCTAGGGAAGATGGAACCTCATTCCAGGAGGTTAGTTGTTCAATTGGAGGCAAACACTTCCAGTTTGGTGAAAGGGAAATCAATGAAGCTTTGGGGTTCAAGGTGGAGGGTCATGACCAAGAAGCTACAGATGCTCAAATCGTAGATTTCATGACCTTCATTCTGTATGCTGATGAGATAGATACTGGAAAGCTAAATAAGAAGTTTGTGAGAAGGGAGTGGTCATTTCTGTTTGACGCACTCCAGAAGGTGTTTCTCTGCAGGAAGATAGGATGGGACCATATCAGTCACATTGCTGTGAAGCTAGCCTACTCCCTGGCCAACAACCAGGAGATCAATGTGGGAGCCATAATTCTCAAGGAATTGGCTCAGAGGCTAGGCAGGACCGTTCGTGGTAGAGGTAATGACATCTTTTACCCTCATTTCCTTCAAGTTATTTTAAATTTTCTTGATGCAAATATCCATGACTTGGAGGGTATAGATAAAACTAAAATGGCTTATTCCAAGTCCATGTCCAAAGTACTATTTGGCTCATTGGACACAAGGAATCAAGTGGATGTGATTTTAAGTGTGACCAAGCATATGCAGGACACATTTGAGTCTTATCCACTTGATAAGCCCATATACCATGAACTTTCCTGGACAGGGGAGGCTAAGACTGAAGGAGCTACACAGTCTAACCCTAGCCTTCCTATCCCATCCAGCAACCCCACTGCAAACACATCTGTAGAAATTAGGGAGCCAAGTGCATCAGTCTCCCAAAAGACTGATGTTACTAAAAAGAAGACTAAGAAGAGACCCCTAAAAGTGATTCAAGAAACTGTAGAGATAGAAAGTGAGAATCCTGAGTCACCTCTCACCAGACACAGTAAGAAATCCAAATCCAAACCTACCACTGGATCCTCCCAACAGGATTCAGATGTGGAAAAAGGGGTGCACCTATTATTGTCAATGGCCTCCCAACAGGTTTTTGGCATTGAAAAGAGTAGTCTCCCCACTACAACCTGTACTGAGTCTGCACAGGATCAAGAACTCACTCTTGATCCTAGGAGAAATAAGGATGCTGACACATTGAGTGGAGAGCACATCACACTTGAAACTCCTCCTATTTCTCAGGGGGAGTTGACAAAATCTAATCTACACCACACTTCTCTTCCAGATTCTACATCTAACATTTCTTCTCAACAGATCAGTCATTCACATGACTTTTCTGCAATTGATCAATCACAATCCAACACTGTGATTGAGCCAACCTCAAGTGACATGGTGCATGCCACTGTGCTCACCACCCAGGAACCACATCTAGTTGGTCAGGGAATCCATGCTGGGGCATATCCTAATGACACCAACACAAACATGGAGGATTCACCAGTTTTCACTGGAGACTCTATGCCAAATTCTCCCATCCTTAGGGATGTGGAACTGTCTTCACAGACAAATAGGGCTGATGTTGTAACACATCCCATTTCAATGGAGACAACATCAGACTCTACAGTCATTCCAAGACTGGAGGAAACTCACTCAACCATTCCTCATGAAGTGCCAAACACTAGCTCTCACTTGGCTCAGGCCACAATAACTGAATGGCTGAAACCTGTGCAACATGACAGGGCTTCAGGATCATCCTCTGTGCCACCACAATTGACGGAAGAAGAATTAAAAGATCTTCATGTGGCACAGATTGATGAGATCTCTAGGATTGCTCAACATCTCCTCACTGCAAATCTCCCAAATTCTGACTATGAGGCTATTCTTCTCACTCACAAGGAGGATGTTGAAGCACAACAGGATAAAATTGTGGATGAAGCCCAGCAAGCTGGAAATGTGGATGCTTGGCTGGATGGCAAAAGGACAGTAAAGCTCAAGGAGGCTCTAGCTTTTCTCAGGGAGAACTATCTTACAGCCTTGGGGTCAAATGCCAAAGGTCTCTCTCCTGCTGAAATCTATGATGCAGTTAATGATGTCTACAAGAGCCAACTTAAAGCTATGCATTTTCTTGGGAAGGGTCTTCAGTCAGAAATCTCCACCATTCAGGAAGAAACAGCTCATTCTAATGCTCAACTAAAGAATTGTTTTCTTTCAGGCTTTCCCAAGGTAGATGGCATTCTTAAGGAAGTCCAGACAACTGCCTCAAATGTCACCAAGATGGACTGCACCCTAGCTATGGTTTCAGATAATATGAAGAAGCTCTCTACCAAGCTAGACAATCAGGTGCAGGCCAACATCAACTCAAACTCCATGCTTACAGTACTCTGGAAGAATCAGTATGGGAACAAGCTTGTTGATGAGGTTCCTATTTCTGATATCTCCAAGTTTGAATTCTCCAAACTCAAGGATCAATCCCTTAACTCCTTCAAATCTCAACAACTTTTCTCAAAAGTGGACAGCTTGGAAAGAGAGGTAGCTGATCTGAAAGTAGAAAACAAAGGACTATCTCACTCCTTGGAGCAGCTTAATGCTAAGATGGATGATCAAACCAACTCCACTTCTAATATTTTGTTGGTGCAACAACAAATGATGACCTCCATGATGAGACATATGAACCTGCCTATCCCTGGGGAAGCTCAAGACATCTTGTCTGATTCCAAGCCTAAGGGGGAGAAAGAAAAGGAGGTCATTTTGAAAAAGAAAGAGGGAGTACCTGCCAAGCAACAGAAGCTTAAGGGCAAAATTTCTGAAGAAACAATAAAGCCAATAATCCTCCCCCCTGTAGAGGTCATCAGTGCAGAAGGTCAAAAGAGCACAATTTCAACCACCTTCTATCCATCCACAATGCCTAAAGATATCTCAACTCCTCAACCTGCTCAACCTACTCCCAATGCTCAACCTGTCAAAGCTACAATCATCACAGAGGCCAAGCTACAGGAAGTTGCCAATTCTCACATCTATCATGATGAGGCCTTCCTGGAATTTCTGAAAGCCACCTAAAGAAATGCACAAGAAGATGCAAGGACTTACATACAGAAGCTTAAGGAAAACATCAAGTACTTCACAGTTGTAGTAAGGAAAATCAAGGATGTCCATCTAAGAGAGATAATCATGGTGTGCAAGGACAACTGCTTGTGGCACCTAGCTTTTCAAACTCTAGAGAAACTGAGATTTACTGAGCTGTCAATAATCCTGGACTTAATAGAAAAAGATGGGGCCAACAACAAGAGACTGTTTGATGACTTGAAGATAGATCAAGCTCAAAGACTGCCTGAGGTTATCTCAAAGCCAAGGACAATAATCTTCCAAAGTCTATCTCAAGACAGCAGCATTGAACAGTTGGTGATTCCTTCAGATTTGACAAGAAAGAATAATGCAAAGATCAACCAGGTGCTGCAAATGCTAAGGGCCAAGAGGGGAGTCAGGACAGCTGAGGAACTAGAGATGATTCACACTCTACAATCTTTTCTGATTCATGGAGTCATTCCTGAATCTGTCAAAGAAAAGAGCAAAAAGAAGGATGGGGATGATGATGATGAGGAGAAAACCTATGAAAGGAGATCTCAGTCAAGGAGAAATAAGGATGGACCTAGTGAGAGCAGCAGGAGCAAATATTCAAAGAAATCAAAAAAATGCTGGTGATGACAAGAGGGATTCAAAAGGAGGAAAGGAAACAGTCAAGAGAACAAGGAGTGGAATTCAGCAAGTCAAGGACATTGCTAGCAGTACTTTAACCACAACACAAGACTCTAAGTCTAGGGTGGGTACTGTTAGTAATGATCCTCCAAAATCATTATCTAAGACTTCTGAACCTGAATTGCCACAGAAGAAAGAAGGAGCCATAAAAGGAACATCAAAAAGACACTTCCACAAAGTCACAGCTGGTGGAGTGTTACAGTGGATGAAGGGAAAAGGAATGAAGCTACTTCCAAGTGATGTGGCACTGAAGACTAATTCTCCATGCTCCACAAAGCTACCTCAAGTGAAGCACATGAAGATCAAGAGGGCAGCTAAGAGGACAAGGATAACAAAGAAGAATGGGATAATCACTAATGTTGTAGGGATCAAAGTGCTTCCTCTTGATGAAGACTATGATGAAGATGCCCTAGCATTCTTGAGAGCTCAAAGAATCTTTGAAGTCAAGGTGAAGCTAGATCATCTAGAGATCAAGTACACTGATGGAAGAGAAAGGATTATGAAGCAAGGGGGCTGGCAATATTTCTATAAGTATGAGCTTGAGAGGATAAATGCCTTACTGAATTTTGAAGAAAAAGAAGAAAGGACTTGGAAGATAGATATTGCCAGGTACTTGAAAATGCATGCTGATTATGAAGAAAACATGAGGAAAGAGAATGAAGAGAAAAACATACAGAGAGAGAAAGAAATGGCTGAGATGGAGGAGAGGGCTAAAGAGCTAAGGCAGAAAGGGCTGTGCAGGGTCAAACAAAATCCTTACATTGTGGATTACAAAAACTCACATGGAGGCCAAAGCAAAATAAGGATGGAGTTTCTGGACTCCTATGTAGAAAGTGCACTCAAGGCTGCAATTGATGACTTGGAAGGCTCACCTCTCATTGAAGAACTGATTGCAAGAGAAGAACTTCAAGAAGCCATCATAGACATGAAAAGAAGAGAAGAGATAAGGAAAAATAAGATTTATGATGATTTTCAAGAGAAGCAATTGGAAGCTGAAGCTGCTGAGCAACAAAGATAGTCTGTAAGCTTTCAAATTTTTCTATGTAATCAAATTCCTAATCTCAATGTTCATAAATTGTCTTCTCTGTTACTTAATTTCCTTCTATGTAAGTTAGGCTTGTTATCAGACATGAAATTGTGCCTAAGGATCTTACTCACAATTTGGGGGAGATTGTTAGGCTCAAGACATGTCTGAATACCACTATTAACAAGCCTACACTATGTGACTATGTCACACTACATGACCTAGTGATTTCTATCACTGGGATATAGTATAGGTCTCTAAATGTACTTGTCTTGTTCTCATGAACAATAGCTTTATCATGTATGCTCAGATCTATAATGAGCTTAGTAAAGTTTCTTGCATCTAGATTGTATATAGGCCATTAAATAATTGTCCTGGTAGAAGTTCAGTAATGCTCATGCAGCAGGATAGAAATGAATAAGTCCATGAAGAAATAAGTTGCAGAAATTTGTCTAAGGCATTATATAGCAAAGTCAGAAGAAAGCTATGTCGTGAAGTCACCAATATCTATGTCGTGAAGTGCTACATCGCATAGTCCATTTTGGTCTATGTCGAGAAGTCCTCAAGACACATGTCGTGAAGTGTTGAAGTCAGCAAAGTCAAAGAAGCCTAGATCGTGAAGTCCTCAAAATGACCTATGTCGCATAGTCGTCAAATGACTTATGTCGCATAGTCGTCAAATGACCTATGTCGTATAGTCATCAAATGACCTATGTCACAAAGTCTTCAAAGGCTATATCGCGTAGTCCTCACAAGGGAGATCGCGAAGTCATGAATGAAGTGGAGTTCACGATATCAACACTTAGCCGTTTACAACAAGACAAATCAAGGTACAAAATCAAGAATCAAAAGAGACAAATACTGAAGCATTTGTTCTGGCAAGGTGGTCCAAAGAACAGATGGCAAATCTACAGCTAAACTTGGAGAGAAAGATAAGAGACAAGCAGCTAAAGAAACGGGAAAGACTCCGAAAAGCAGGTGGTCCTTCCTGACACAGTTAACTTCTTATGGCAGGACAAGTTGGACTTTCAGCAAGGGGTAACTGTGTAAAAATAGGTGTGTGTGTGCACTAGTTTGTATAGGGCTTATATATATCATGCACATCCTATTGTAAGCTGTAAGAGAGATACACATAGTTTTTATCTTAAGCTCTTTTCTCTGTAAGCAAGCAAGTTCAAACTGTTCTTGTTTAGAAGCCAGAAATTCGATTGTGAATTTCCTGGAAAGCTGTAGTATTTAATTTGCTTATTCAAAGTAGATTAAAGTGATTGTGTGTGTTGTTTACTTTCCGCATATTGCATAGCATAATCATCTACAGTTTATATTTAGTTTCAAGAAAACCAAAATCCATCAAACTATCCATTCACCCCCCCTCTGTCTAGTTTCTAGGTGATATTCATTGCTAACACAATTCATGAAGCAGATGACCAAATCAATCAATGGGATCATCCCGTAGTGAATGGGCAAATTCCAGATGTGCTTTATGCTCTTTGTAAAATTAATAATCTTCCATATGATCTGAAGTAGTAGTTAATATCTCTCTCATGCCTATGAACTCAGTTGCATTTTTTTAACATTAAAAACAAACTCGGTTGCATATATAGCATTATAGCCTGGTAAATAACCCTACTTCACTCGGCAAGAAGACGGTTTGAGTCTCAATAGAGTCGTGTGTGTGGGAATTAAATTCACAATTGACCTTTACCAAAAAACAGAAAAATTTAAATGAGCAAGAACTTTATTGCACAGACCAAAGCACAAATTTTTTTAATTGCATTTGCTTCATAAAGTTGAAAACTTAATAGAAGTGGAAATTGTACAACATCTATTAGATGGTGGTGGAGAATTCATTGATCTACGTTAATGTCTAGATGATTGCACAAGGTCTTCCTCAGACTATCTACAATTAGTGGGATTCCAGTCATTTACAACAAGTGTTTTTCATTTGATATGCTTAGTTGCGATTCTCGAAAGTGCAACAGTTATTCTAGTTTCAGAGTTACTGAAATATGTTTTTAATGATTAACAGCCTCCATGGGACAGGGAACTAGGAAACAAGTACATACTCCATTACACTTATGGATGTGACTATGATATGAAGGTATTTATTTAGTTAGAGCAATTTTTGAATTCTGCAGATAAGATGGTTAAGGCAAACGCTGTTCTTGTTTATATTTAAACAATGTTCAAAATTTTAGTTTGCCGATATCATTTTTGTTGGGTATAATTACGAACTACACAGCAACAATATGACAGTTATATATATTATGTATTAACAAGAACATGCAGATAAAACCAAATAACGAAACAAACACGAAGGTCGAAACAAAAGTATAATCAGAGACTGAAAATAACAATACAAGAAAGAACACTTATCTCTCTGTAGCTTTTAACCAGTACTGATAGATAATAAACTACTGAGTCGCCTAGCCTTATAGAAGTCTTGACTGTTCTTGAAGAGATTATTGTCCCACTTACGCTGTGTTGGGTTGCAGCAATATCACTCCCAGGATAAAACAACACAGATCAATCCACTCAAAGAAATGACAATGATCAACAGCGACCAGTAGTCAGGATTTCCTGGTCCATCAGGATTTGATCATCATCAGTACTGAAGTCAAGCCATCAGGACTTGCTATCCGTCAAGAGTGGCATCAATACTGACCATCAGGATTTCGTCAGGACTGGACCTGGCATCAGGATCCAGGTACTGACACAGGCCATCAGGATTTCAACCAAATAACGAAACAAACACGAAGGTCGAAACAAAAGTATAATCAGAGACTGAAAATAACAAGACAAGAAAGAACACTTATCACTCCCAGGATAAAACAACACAGATCAATCCACTTACAGAAATGGCAATGATCAACAACGACCAGCAGTCAGGATTTCCTGGTCCATCAGGATTTGAGCCATCAGGATTTCGTCAGGACTAGACCTAGCATCAGGATCCAGGGCCATCAGGATTTAATATAAATCCTGACCCAGTTCGTATAGCTGTTACAAATAAATACTGATACTGTTAAATTAAATCAATAAATAATATTAAATAAACCCGAGTCGAGGCAAGGCGAGGCGAGGCGGGCGGCGGCACGCGTGTGTGTGTGCGCGCGCTTGAGGCACATACTAACACCATGCACACCCACATGCCTTAGTAGTTGTACACTACTCTTGCACATGTTTCTATATAAACCCACCAACCTCTCATTTCCATTTCTGTGTGGGATACAAGTTATTCCAATATAATCAACCCACATAACCCATTTCAAGCAACCTATTTCAACTCAAATTATTTATGGATTACACTAAGAAAATGTCTTAGATCCAAACATGAAAGTTTAAGTCCTCATAACAAGGAACAACCTCCAATTGTTAGTTTCCGGAAATTCCATCAAGAACATATTTAAAATATGCCTCAAACTTTCTATTTCCTAAGATACTTTGCAAGGCACCCCCACACACGAAGATACTTTAAATTTGTCTTTCTACTTTTCAATAATTCATAAGGTGTCTTGTCCATATGTTTCAGAGGAACTCTATTCAGAATATGGCAAGACGTATTCAAAGCTTCTCCCCACATGTACTTAGGTAACCCAGAATTAATAAGCATGTTGTTAATCATATCTTTAAAAGTTCTGTTCTTTCGTTCAGCCACCCCCATTAGACTCAGGTGTTTATGGTGGAGTCACCTCATGAACTATACCATTGCTTGCGCAAAATTCATTAAACGAGGTACTAGTATACTCACCACCTCTATCAGATCTCAAACGTTTAAGTACTTTACCAGTTTGTGTTTCAGCTTCAGTTTTGAACATAATGAATTTTTCTAGTGCTTCATCTTTATGTCTAAGTAAATAAACATAACAGTATCTACTACAATCATCTATAAAGGTAATGAAATATCGTTTATTATCCTTAGTCAACATGCCACCAAATTCACATATGTATGTGTGTACTAAATCTAATACTCCTGAATCCCTAACAACATTATGAAAGGGTTTCCTAGTTTGTTTAGCAGTCACACATACTTGACATTTAGATTTCTTATTAATGACATGTTTTGGAATCAACTCTAAATTTATCATATTCTTTAGAACACCAAAATTTAAATGACCAAGTCTAGAATGCCACAAATCGGATGATTCAACACAATTAACAGAAGGTGCAACACTATCATTAATAAAACTGCCCAAAACAGGCTCAACATTTATCAAAAATAAACCATCACACAAGTAACCTTTGCCAAAAAATGTACCAGTATGTGTAATAACTACTTTATTACATTTCAAAGAAAGTTCAAAACCATTCTTAACTAAACAACTTCCACTTATTATATTTCTACGAATATCAGGAACATGATGCACTCTAGTGAGGGATAGAACACGCCCAGAAGCAAACTTCAGGTCCACGTTTCCTATTCCAAGAACTTGAGCAGCACTAGCATTCCCCATCGTCACTGTCACTCCATGAGTCTGTTGATAAGATACAAAAAGAGTAATATCAGTACAAATATGTACATTAGCTCTAGTATCAATCAACCATTCATGTGACATATAAGTGGAAAGAAGTACATGGTTGTAGGTAACATACCCGTCATTGGTTCCAGAGGCAACAACCTCACCAACAACCATGTTAACCTTGGGCCCATCAGTGGTTCCAAGAACAGTATTAGCTTGTGCTCCCACAGGTTTCTTAGCTTTCTTTGCAGGACAGTCCTTGCTTCAATGACCAACCTGTCCACAAGACCAACAAGGTTTGTTTGTCTTTGGTTTCTTAGCCTTGTTCTTGTCAGTTTTAGGTTTAGTGTTATCCTTCTTAATGACAGCCTTTCTTTTCTGTCCAACAGTCACTACATTCACCTTCGAACTCCCATGTTCAGCAGGCATCACATGTCCCTGTTTGGACTCATGTTGTTCCTGCACAGAGATGTCCAACATCAAGTATGTCCAAGTGATCTCTCCTTTCTGTCTTTTCAGGGAGAGAGCAAACTCTTCCCAAGACTTAGGGAGCTTTTCAATCACGGCCAGAATACTTTTCCAACCCTTGCGAGTCAGTATTGTGTGTCTGGTCCAGCTTCTCCCATAAAAGCTTAGCAGTGAAAGAATCAGATGAATAAACATCAAATAGAGTGTTCGCCAAAGCTGTCAGTATAGCAGCCCTAGCCACCCCATCTTTTTCCTCCCACATGGCGTAAGCCTTAACAGTTTCTTTTTCCTCCCACATGGCGTAAGCCTTAACAATTTCAGCCAACCCTTTCCTAACAAATCGATAGGCTGTGGGATCAGGATTTCACTCCAAGAGTACTGACCAGATTAAATCAATAAATAATATTAAATAAACATGTAATAAAATTCCTCGCACAGGTCGCCATGTGGGAGGATGTGACTTCATTTCAAGAGATACACTGCACAATTGGAGGAAAACAATTGGTGTTTGGGGAGAAGGAAGTAAATGAAACATTTGGCTTCAAGACTAAATAGCATGATGTTGAAGCAAATGACACAAAAATGGTGGCCTTCATGGATCTGATAAAGTATGCTGATGAAATTGACATGGCAAAGCTGAATAAGAAGCATGTCAGGAGGGAATGGTCTTATTTGTTTGATGCCCTTCAGAAGGTGTTCCTGTGCAGGAAGACATGGTGGGATCAAATCAGCCACATTGCAGTGAAGCTTGCTTATTCCTTGGCCTACAACCAGGAAATCAATGTGGGAGCAATCATTGTAAGGGAGTTGGCTCAAAGGTTAGGTAAGACTCCACGCAACAGAGGTACTGAAATTTTCTACCCTCGTTTTATTCAATGCATCTTAAATCATTTAGATAATCAATTGCATGAACTAGATGGGATAGATACATCAAAATTGGCTTATCCTAAGTCCATGTCCAAAGTCATTTTTGGTACATTGGACACTAGGAATCAAGTGGATGTAGTTTTGAGTGTGACAAAGCATATGCAAGACACATTCGAAACTTACACCCTTGATAATCCCATATATCATGAACTTTCCTGGAAAGAGAAGGCTAAGACTGATGGAGCTTCAGAGTCTATCCCAAGCCTTCCTATCCCATCCAGTGACCCCCCTGCAAACAATACCTTAGTGATTAATTAGGGAGCCAAGTGCACCAATCTCTCAAAAGGTTGATGTTACTAAAAATAAGACTAAGAAGAGAACCCTTGCTATTATTGATGAGTCTGTAGATTTAGGAAGTGAGGAACCTGAGTCACAGCTCACTAGACAAAAGAAGAAATCCAAAAACATAGCCACCACTGAATCATCCCAACATGATTCAGATGTGTTAAAAGGGGTAAACCTATTACTATCAATGTCCTCTCAACAGGACATTGTTATTGAAAAGAGTAGTCTCCATACTACATCTTGTAAAGAGTCAGCACAGGGTCAAGAACTCACTCTTGACTCAGGTGAACATAAGGCTGATCATACACTGAGTGGAGAGCACATCAACATTGAAACTCCTCCTATTTCTCAAGGGGAGTTGCCAAAATCCAAAATAAACTCCTCTTCTCTTCCAGAATCTACACAAGCACAAATTTCTTTAATACAGGAAAATCATTCACATGACAATCCTGCACTTGATCATTCACAATTTGATTCTGTGGATGAGTCCCTTTCAAGTGACATGGTGCTTGACACTGTGCTCACCACCCAGGACCCCCATTCAGTTGGTCCGAAATGCATGTTGGGGCATATTCTAATGACACAAACACAAACATGGAGGATTCACCAGTCTTTACTGGAGACTCTATGCCTCTTTCTCCAATCCTCAAGGATTTGGACATGCCTTCACAGGCAAATAGAGATGATGCTGTAACTCATCCCATTTCAATGGAGACAACATCATACTCTACAGCTATTCCAAGGCTGGAGGAGACTCAATCCACTTCCATACCTGTTGCAGAACCCTCATCTATGACAGGAGTGCCTAGCACTAGCTCTCACTTGGCTTAGGCCATCATGTCTCAATGGCTGAAGTCTATGCACCATGACAGGCCTTTAGGATAATCTTCTGTGCCCAATGAATTGACTGAAGAAGCTCTCCAAAGCTTACATGTGGCACAGATTGATGAGTTCTCAAAGATTGCCCAACATCTCCTCACAGTTGGACTACCCAATAAAGACTATGAAGCTATTCTGCTATGCCATAAAGAGGATGTTGAAGACCAAAAGGAAAAGATTGTAGATGAGGCTCAACAGGATGGGAATGTAGATGCCTGGTTGGATGCCAAAAGATTGTGAAGCTGAAAGCTGCTCTAGCCTATCTCAGGGAAGAATATCTCACCTCTCTGGGGTCAAATGCAAAGAATCTTTCTCCTGCAGAAGTCTATGATGCTGTGAATGAAGTGTACAAAAGTCAGCTGAAGGCTCTGCATTATCTTGGGAATGGTCTTCAATCAGAGATATCTACTATAAAGGAGGAAACAGACCAATCTTTGGCTCAGCTCAGGAACTCCTATCTCTCTGATTTTCCTAAGGTAGATGGTATCCTTAAGGAGGTTCAAAAGACTACTCAGCATGTCAACAAAATGGACCACACCCTAGCCTTGGTGGCAGACAATTTGAAGAATCTATCCACCAAGCTTGACAATCAGGTGCAATCCAACATCAACTCCAACTCCATGATCTCAGTAATGTGGAAAAACCAGTATGGTGACAAGCTGGTGGATGAAGTCCCAATTTCCAACATCTCTAAATTTGACTTCTCAAAGATCAAGGAACAGTCTCTCAATCCTTTCAAGTCTGAGCAACTCTTCTCAAAGGTTGATAGATTGGAAAGAGAGGTGGCTGAACTAAAATATGAAAACCAAGGGCTTTCTCATTCCTTGGAGCTCCTCAATTCAAAGCTGGATGACCAAAGCAATACAACTTCAAATATCCCGCTAGTCCAGCAACAAATGATGACCACAATGATGAGAAGCATGAACCTTCTTGTTCCTGGTGAAGCTCAAGACATCTTATCTGGTCCCAAGCCTAAAGGGGAGAAAGGAAAGGAAGTCATTCTGGAAAAGAAAGGGGGAGCTTTGGCTAAACACATACTAAAGGGCAAAATCACAGAGAAAGATCTAAGGCTTCTTACCCTTCCTACTGTTTCTGTCACCAGTAGAGATGGCCAGAAGAGCACTGTCACTTCAACATACTATCCTGGCACTATGCCAATAGATGTCAAAGCTCCTCAAGTCACATCTTCAGCTCAGCCAGTCACAACAAATCTTATCACTGAGGCCAAGCTACAGGAAGTTGCTAACTCAAACATCTATCATGATGTGGCCTTCCTGGAGTTTCTGAAAGCCATAAAAACCAGTGTACATGGTAAAACCCTCAACTACAGAAGCAAACTCAATGAAGAAATCAAATACTTTATAGTGGCAGTCAGGAAAATCAAAGAAGCTCATCTAAGAGAAATCATCATGGTATCCAAAGACAATTGCTTATGGCATTTGTCCTTTGAAACTCTAGAGAAGCTGAGAAGAATGGGGAGAACAACAAGAGATTGTATGATGAACTGAAGAGGGATCAATTTCTGAGGCTGCTTGAGGTCATTTCTAATCCAAGGACCATAATATTCGAAAGTCTCTCTAAGGCAAACTCCATTGATCAATTAATGATCCCTGCTCAATTGGAGATGAAGAACAAGGACAAGATAAATCAAGTGATGCAAATGCTAAGGGCAAAGAGGGGATTTAGGACTGCAGAAGAGCTGGAAATGATTCAAATTCTACAATCATACATTACCTATGGCAGGTTACCTAAATCAGTCAAACCAAGACATGAAAAGAAAGATGATCAAGATGATGAGGATAAGAGGAGCAGGAGATCAAGCCAACAAAGGAGTGATAAGGATGAGAAAAGTGAAAGCAGTAGAAGCAAATCATCAAAAAGATCCAAAGATGCAAACAAAGACAATAAGGATACTCAAGACAAGAAAGAAGCTGAAAAGAAGAAGAGTGGAAATCAGCAAGTCAAGGACATTGCTAGCAATATCTTAACCACAACACAAGATTCTAAGTCTAGGGTGGGTACTGTTAGTAATGATCCTCCAAAATCCAAATCCAAGACTTCTGAAACTGATTTGCCACTGAAGAAAAGAGAAACCACAACTGCAAAGTCTAAAAGACACTTCCACAAAGTCACAGATAGTGGAGTGTTACAGTGGATAAAAGGGAAAGGATTAAAGAAACTTTCAAATGATTTGGCACTGAAGACTAAATCTCCTTGTTCAAGAAAGCTACCACATGTAAAGCACTGTAAAATCAAAAGTGTGGCCAAAAGAACAAGGATAACAAAGAGGAATGGAGTAATCACAAATGTTGTTGGGATAAATGTACTTCCTCTAGATGAAGACTATGATGAAGATGCCCTAGCATACCTGAGAGCCCAAAGAATCTTTGAAGTCAAAGTGATACAAGATCATCTAGAGATCAAATACACTGACGGAAGGGAGAAAGAGATGAAGACAGGGAGATGGCAATATTTTCCAACATATGAGCTTGAAAGAATAAATGCATTGTTGAACTTTGAAGAAAAAGAAGAAAGATTGTGGAAGATTGAAATTGCCAGATTTTTGAAAATGCATTCTGATTATCTAGAAAATCTGAGGAAGATGAATGAAGAGAAGAAGATTCAGAAGGAAAAGAAGATGGCAGAAATGGAAGAGAGGGCTAAGGAGTTAAGAAAGAAAGGGCTATGTAAAGTCAAGCTAGATCCTTATGTAGTGGAGTACAAAAACAGAAATGGAGGGAAAAGCAAAATAAGGATGGAGTTTTTGGATTCCTATGTGGAAAGTGCCCTGAAAGCTGCAGTTGAAGATTTAGAAGACTCTCCTCTCATAGAAGAACTGATTGCAAGAGATGAAATTCTAGAAGCCATTTCAGAAATGAACAGAAGGGAAGAAGCCAGAAAGAAGAAGTTTTATGATGACTATCTTGAAAAACAAATGGAATCTGAAGCTGCACAGCAACAGAAAAATTATCTATAAGCTATCATTTTCTATTTGTAATCAAATTCTGTTCATAATGTACATCTGTTGTTTTCTCTGAAATATGTTTCCTTTTATGTAAGTTAGGCTTGTTATCAGACATGAAATTGTGCCTAAGTTTCTTACTCACAATTTGGGGGAGATTGTTAGGCTCAAGGCATGTCTGAATACCACTATTAACAAGCCTACACATTGTGACTATGTCACTCTACATGACCTAGTGAAGTTTATCACTGGGATATAGTATAGGTCTCTATTGTACTTGTCTTGTTTTCATGTACTTAGCTTTATTCTGTATGCTCAAAGTTATAATGAGCTTAGTAAGTTTCTTGCATCTAGAATGTACATAGGCCATGGAATAATTATCCTGGTAAAAGTTCAAATTGTTCATGCAGCAGGATGTGAATAAGGCCTTGAAGAAATAAGTTGCAGAAATTTGTCCAAGTCCCCATATCGTGAAGTCAGAATGAGCTATGTCATGAAGTCACCAATATCCATGTCGTGAAGTACTGAGATCGCATAGTCCAAAATGAACTCTGTCGTGAAGTCTTCAAGACTCATGTCATGAAGTGTTGAGATCGCAAAGTCAAAATGTACTAGATCGTGAAGTCCTCAAAAAGGCTAGATCGTGAAGTTCTCAAAAAGGCTAGATCGTGAAGTCCTCAAAAAGGCTAAATCGTGAAGTCTTCAAAGGCTATATCGTGAAGTCTGAATTAAGCTATATCGCATACTACTAAAATAATCATATAACAAAGTCCTAATATAGCAAAGTCAAGAATGCTCTATGTCGACAAGTCAAACTATCAGGAATATGCTGGAGTTCACAATGTCAACACTTAGCCGTTTATAACAAGACAAATTAAGGTACATAATCAAAATTCAAAGGAGACAAATACTGAAACATCTGTTACGGTAAGGTGGTCCAAAGACATATGGCAAATCTACAGTAAAACTTGGAGAGAAATATTAGAGACAAGCAGCTACAGAAACGGGAAAGGACTACGGAAAACAAGTGGTCCTTCCTGACACAGTTAACTTCTTATAGAAGGACAAGTTGGAGTTACAGTTAGGGGTAACTGTGTAAATAGAATTGTGCACCAGTTTGTATAGGATATATATATTGTGCACACCCTATAGTTAGCTGGAAGAGAGATTTACACAGATATATTCAAGCACTGTTTTCTCTATAAGAAAAACAAGAAAACACTGTTCTTGTTTAGAAGCCAAAATTTCACTTGTGAAATTTTGGAAATTGTAGTATTTGATTTACTTAATACAAAGTAGATTAAAGTGATTATGTGTGTCTTGTTTATTTTATTCCGCATTTTCATACAGCACAATCTAATTCAGCTTTTTAGTCTCAAGAAAACGAAAAATATTCAAACTATCCATTAACCCCCCTCTGTCTAGTTTCATAGTGATAATCATATCTAACAAAAGGTAATATGTTTTAATTTAAAGATAATTGCCCGTGATATTTTTGGAAAATGAGTATATTTTGTTAGAAAAAATGTTTTAATTATAAAAGGCAATTAGCTAGTTACTATTTTTATATTATTTTATTATTAGAATAAATGACTGAAAATCGAAAACCAAAAACCGAAAACCAAAATTTTCAATATTTTGGCTTTAATAATACTAGCCTATAATCCATGCAAGGCACATAGATTTAAAAATGACAAACTAAAAAAATTAATGGGAACGGAAAATATTAAATAAAAATTAAAAATTAATATGATAAATTATAAAATGAGAAACTTAAATATTAATTGGGAAAAAAAAATAAAGAATACAAATGGGGCTGAGTAAGATAAATGAGACATTATTAATACTATTTTATTATTTATTAAAATAATATTAGTAATAAGAACAAATAGAAAAACTAACATGTTTTAATTAAAAAAATAACCGCCCGTGATATTTTTAGAAGTGTTTTAATTATATTAATTGTATTTGTTAAAGAAATACGTTGGCATGTTAAAATAGGTAAACTTTTTCAAATAATTAAAAGCATTAAAATAGATATTTTAAAAAATAAATAAGGATTGCACCTTATATTTCTGAAAAAAAAAAGATTGTAGTGAGAACAAATATAAAAGGTAATTTGTTTTAATTTAAAGGTAATTGTCGTGATATTTTTGGAAAAGGAGAAGATTTTGTTAGAAAAAAGTGTTTCAATTATAAAAGACAAATAATAAGGACAAATAGAAAAACTAACATGTTTTAATTAAAAAAGTAACTACCCGTGATATTTTTAGAAGTATTTTAATAATATTATTTAATTTGTTAAACAAATATGTTGGCATGTTAGAATATGTAATTTTTTAAAAATAATTAAAAGTATTAAAATAGATTTTAAAATAAATAAATAAGGGTTGCACCTTAGTTACTATTTTTATATTATTTATTAAATAAAATAAATGATCGAAAATCGAAAACCAAAACTTTCAATGTTTCGAATTTAATAATACTAGCTTAAAACCCGTGCGATGCACGGATTGTTAATTGTTATTTTATTATTATATTTTTAATATTTTATTAATTGTATTTGTTAAAAAAATGAGTAGGCATGTTAAAATAGCTAAATATTAAAACAGATTTTAAAAAAAATTAAAAAAAATGTAACATATATTTAGTTTAAAAAGGTAAATGCCCGTGATATTTTTGGAAAATGAGGTTTTAAAATTTAATAATTAAAAGTATTTCAATTCGTTTTAAAATAAATAAGTAAAGGGTTTCCTGTGATATTTTTGGGAAAAAATGAATTTTAGTGAGAAAAATAGAAAAAGTAACTTGAAAAAGACAATTTCACGTGATATATTTAGAAAATAAGGGCCTTTGTAAGGAAAAATCTATATTTTAATATTCTTAGTGATTGCATTTGTTAAGAAAAATAAGTAGACATGTTAAAATATGTTAAATTTTTAAAAAATAATTATAATATTATAGGTTTAAAAATAAATAATTAAAGGTTTGTCCGTGATATTTTGGAAAATGAGGGGTTTTAGTAAGGAAAAATAGAAAAACTTACATGTTTTAGTTAAAAAAGGTAATTGTCATGTTTGAAAAAGTAGGGGAATTTGTTAGAAGAAATAATGTATTTTAGGGAAAAAAGGTAATTGGTTATAAATAGGTAATATTATTATTTAATAATATATTTCTATAAATAAGTAAGGTTAATTAAGTAAAAAAATGAAATACAGTTAAGAGCAATTAACTAAAATCACAACGTACCGTACCGACCGACCAAACTTTTAATGTTTTGTCTATTATATAATAGTACTAGCTTAAAATCCGTGCGATGCACGGATTGTTAATTACTATTTTATTATTATTATTTTTAATTGTATTTGTTTAAAAAATAAGTAGGCATGTTAAAATAGCTAAACACTTTTAATTAATTAAAAACATTAAAACAGATTTTTAAAATAAATAAGTAAGGGTTTGTTCGTTATATTTTTGGAAAAAGAAGGCTTTTAGTATGGAAAAATAAAAAATGTAACATATATTTAGTTTAAAAAGGTAAATGCCCGTGATATTTTTGGAAAATGAGGTCTTAAAATTTAATAATTTAAATTATTTAAATAAGTTTTAAAATAAATAAGTAAATTGTTTGTCCGTGATATTTTTAGAAAAAGAATGGATTTTAGTGAGAAAAATAGAAAAAGTAAATTGAAAAAGGCAATTTCCCGTGATATATTTAGAAAATGAGGGACTTTTTTAGAAAAAAATCTATAATGTGTTTTAGCTGAAAAGGTAATTGGTTATAAATAGGTATTTGATTATTTATATTTTAATATTTTTAGTAATTGCATTTGTTAAGAAAAATAAGTAGGCATGTTAAAATAGGTAAACTTTTAAAAAAATAATTATAATATTAGGTTTAAAAATAAATAACTAAAGGTTTGTCCGTGATATTTTTGGAAAATAAGGGATTTTAGTAAAGAAAAATAGAAAAACTAACATGTTTTAGTTAAAAAAGTAATTACTCGTGATATATTTGAAAAAGTAGTGGAATTTGTTAGAAAAAATAAAAAAAATAATGTATTTTAGTTGAAAAAGGTAATTGGCTATAAATAGGTAATATTATTATTTAATAATATATTTCTATAAATAAGTAAGGTTAATTAAGTAAAAACATGAATTTAAGAAAGGGTAATTAAGTAAAATCACAACGTACCATACCGACCGACCAAACTTTTAATGTTTCGTCTGTTATATAATAATACTAGCTTAAAACCCGTGCGATGCACGGATTGTTATTAATAATTATTATTTTTATTATTTATATTTTAATATTCTATTAATTTGCATTTGCTAAAAAAAATAAGTACGTGTGTTAAACTTTTTTAAATAATTAAAAGTATTAAAATAGATTTTAAAATAAATTAGTAAATGTTTACCCGTGATATTTTTGAAAAATGAGGGGTCTTAGTATGTAAAAATAGAAAAAATAACATGTTTTAAATGAAAAGGTAAGTGCCCGTAATTAAAAGTATTTAAATAGGTTTCAAAATAAATAAGTATGAATTTACTCGGGATATTTTTGGAAAATGAGGGGTTTTAGTAAGGAAAAATAGAAAGAGTAACATGTTTTAGTTGAAACAAGTAATTGCCCGTGATTGTTTTAGAAAAAGAAAGGATTTTGTTAGAAAAAATAGAAAATGTAATGTATTTTAGCTGAAAAGGTAGTTGGTTATAAAAATGTTATTATTTAATAATAATTTATTTAGAAAATGAAAAAATAGGAAAAGTAACACGTTTCAGCTGAAAAAGTGCTCATAATTAAAAGTATTAAAATAGATTTTAAAATAAATAAGTAAGGGTTTGCCCGTGATATTTTTGGAAAATGAAAGGTTTTAGTAAGAAAAAATAGAAAGAGTAACATGTTTTTGTTAAAAAAGATAATCGCCCGTGTTTTTTTTAGAAAAAGAGAGGATTTTGTTAGAAAAAATAAAAAAAAAAGGTAATGTATTTTAGCCGAAAAGGTATTTATTTATAAATAATGTTATTATTTAGTGATAGTTTTTAAAAAAAATAAGTAAGGGTAATTAAGTAAAATCACTAAGTACCGACCGTCCGTCCGTCCGACTACCAAACTTTTAATGTTTCGTCTTTAATAATATAGGTTAAAACACGTGCGATGCACGGATTGTTTTTAATAATTATTAATTTTATTATTTATATTTTATATTTTATTAATTGCATTTATTAAAATAAAATTAAGCGTGTTAAACATTTTTAAATAATTAAAAGTATTAAAATAGATTTTAAAATAAATAAGGAACGGTTTGCCCGTGATATTTTGGAAAAAGATGGGTTCTAGTAAGAAAAATAGAAAGTAACATGTTTTCGTGGAATTTTAAAATATAAAAGTAACGATTTGCCCGTGATATTTTTGAAAAAAGAGTGGTTTTAATAAGAAAAATAGAAAAGGTGACATGTTTTAGTTGAAAAAGGTAATTGTTAATTAAAATTATTAAAATAGATTTTAAAGTAAATAAGTAATGATATATTTGGAAAAGGAGGGATTTTAGTAAGAAAAATAGAAAGTAACATGTTTTCGTTGAATTTTAAAATATAAAAGTAATGATTTGCCCTTGATATTTTTGGAAAAAAAGGTTTTAGTAAGAAAAATAGAAAATGTGACATGTTTTAGTTGAAAAAGGTAATTGTCAATTATTAAAATAGATTTTAAAGTAAATAAGTAAGGGTTTGCACGTGATATATTTGGAAAAGTAGGGATTTTAGTAAGGAAAATAGAAAATATAACATGTTTCAGCTGAAAAAGGTAATTGCACGTGATTTTTCTAGAAAAAGAGGGGAAAGGTAATTGTCAATTAAAAGTATTAAAATAGGTTTTAAAATAAATAAGTAAAGGTTTGCTCGTGATATATTTGGAAAATGAGGGATTTTAGCAAGGGAAATAGAAAAAGTAACATGTTTTAGCTGAAAAAGAAATTATCCGTGATTTTTTTAGAAAAAAATGGTAATGTATTTTAACTGAAAGGTTAACTGATTATAATATTTTTTATAATAATTAAATAAACAATTAAATAAGGCAAGTATCGTATCAAAAAACAGGTACCAAAACTTTCAATGTTTCGTATTTAATAATATAGTATAGATGGAGAGATAGATTTATAATATTAGTATTTTATGCTACTAAATGGAATAGCCCGTGATATTTTGGAAAAAAGCGCTGATCGGCTAGTCATTAATAATTATAATAATATTATTTTATTTTATTAAATAGAACTGTTCGTGATATTTTTGGAAAATGAGAGGTTTTATTTAGAAAAAATAGAAAAGTAGAAATTTTAGTTAGAAAATATGAAAAAGAATATACACTTTGGCTAAAAATGGTAATGGTTTAGTTATTAGCAATTATAACCTTATTATGTTATTTTATTAAATGAAACTGCCTGCAATATTTTTTGAAAATGAGATGTTTTAGTTAGAAAAAATAAAAAAGATATTCTATATAATAATTTTAATATTTTATCTAACAGTTCTCATCAATTTGATCAGAAATATTTAACTGCTATGAATGGAGTGACCATACTACAAAAACTTTCAGGACCAAACTACAAAACTTTCAATGTTTCGTCTTTAATATAATAGTATAGATTGATTGATCGATAGTATAGATAGATAGATGCATATTTAATATTAATTAGATAATGTGTTTTCTTATTTACTTTTAATAATAGTTGAATTATCTTTCAAAAAAATAAAACAAAATAAAATTAAAAGTTGAATTACTTATATGTATAAATGGGTCAAATATAATTTTTTAAACATTATTTTGACAAAAGAAAATGAGAAATAAGGCGAATATACAGGATGAGCGTCGCGAATCCAATACAGCTTAGGATTAAGGATTACGAAATCTTAAACCCAACTTATTACAATGCCTATAAATATAAACACATACGCAACAGGGGAGCATTACAAGTCTTGAGAAACGCAATACATCCATCTATTTTGGTTGAGAGATAATTGTAGGTTCTAACGTAACGAGTGAGTGTTTTGTTATGGAAACTAAACGTAGACACTGCGTACCTGATGACGCAGAAAGTTCAAACGAGAACGAATACGAAAGCATTAAGCAACAGAGAAAGAAGAGGAAAATTATTAAATCTGATATGGCTTCGAAACTTGCCAAACAAATCAAGTCATGTAATGCAAATGCTAGTTCTCATCTGCCACTTAAGATCATGTATTCGGTGAAAGAAGATAGTAACAAAAAGAGAGCCGAGGCTTTTTCTCTTATGAGGCCTACGAATAAGAAGAATTCTCATCTATCACTTAAAACAATGTGTTCGGTGAAAAAAGACAAGAGGATTGAAAGAGAAAGAATGGAAGAGATTGAGAAAGTGAAGAGGAGGGTAGAAAAGGCGATTGAGGAAAGAATGGCCTTTTCGGATTTAGTGTGTGGACACCAACTTCCTGCAGAGTTTCTTGGTGATGAAAGGGGTTTGCACTTGAGTATTGTAGCAAATGTCATGAATCTCTTGCAAGGAAAAAGCTACAGTGATCTTGAACTATTACAGTCTAAAATTGAGTCGCTAATGCGTTCTGGCTTAGCTAATGTAGTAGACTATTGGGAAGCAATTCTTAAGCTCATCAACATATACAAGGGGAAGGCATGTCTTAAAGATATTCTTGCCAATCTTTTTCCGAAGCCTTTGGGGAAGGATCATAGAAGTTTAAGAAATGCTGGTTATGATGGAATGAATGATCTTTTGGAGACTGAGGAGACAGAAGTGACAGGTTCATCGTGTTCTCCACATCTATTGCATGGTGAAGAGATTGGGGATAACTTTGAGATGATGACCATGGGAGTTATGGAGGAAGGTGATGCATTATCTGGCAACAATGATGAAGGAATCTGTCAGTCACAGTACATTATGGAGGAAGGTGATGCATTATCTGGCAACAATGGTGAAGGAATCCGTCAATCGCAGGTGTACTGGACGCAGAAGAAATGTCGCCTTAGAAAGCCTAAATACTTCAGTCGAGTTCAGGATGAACATGAGTTGGATAACTATCATTATGACTAGGAACATGGGCCTCCTAAAGAAGATATTGCTTTTCGGATAATTAACAAGGAATGGGAGTGTTTTTGAAGAAAAGGTTCAAGTGCACCTTTGAAAGGGAAATTTTATACATAGATGTCAACTTTAAACGAAATCCCTACTGTCGATGATACCTAGATGAGTGAGTGGAGGACAACTGCTTTAGTTATTCTGTTTTTTGCTATTCTGAATTTGTATCTGATTTAATACCTTTACCAAGAGGTTTCCAGTCTGTATAATATTAATATTGTTTTGGATTTCAAAATCTGGCCAATGAATATTTGATTCAGCCATAAGGGCTCGATCATCTTCAGAGGAAAAGTGGTGCATATGTGTTCAGTCAGGGAAAAAAGGTAACCCAGCCAGGGCCATAAATATCTCAAGACTTTCTATTGATGTCCTTGTCCTGCATATTTATTCATTGAAAAATATGCTAAAGGTCATTCCTTTAAGTTAGGACATCATCAAATACTAATTTGAATTTATAAGTTTGTTTGAAGCTGAAGCTCTAAAAGATATGAACAGAATCAACTCTAAAATTTCAGCATAAGAAACTTCCGAGTAATGGAACGAATCAATGAAAGACATGAACAGAATAATCTGATATTGTTACCTTTGAGTCACTTATTCAGCTGCAGCTCCAAAAGATATGCATATTGGTGAGCAAGCTGTTTTAATACATAAACCTACGGAAACTTATATATTTACATTCACATTTAGTTCTCTGAGTTTGTCTTAGCAATCGCTACAATTTTATAACACTGCATAAAACAAAATTAGTTGAATTTATTGGTTTGACAGCTTTTAGAAATTACATAAAACAGAACAGGTATAATGACATTTGGACAGTGGTTGTACAAAGAAGTAGAATGTAGTTAAATTTGATTAGTGTTTTTAATTATCCTCCAACTAATCTGTTGCACAACTAACTCCACACACAACTTTGCAAGTAACTTCTCTACATTGACAAACACTGCACCCTAGCAATGATCACATACAATACAATAATGCTAAGCTTCACCCTAGCAATGATCATAATGCTAAGCTTCACCCTAGCAATGATCATAATGCTATACAATAATCTCAACTCAATCTCTGAAACAAGAGCTGCCAGTTGTATCAAATAGTGATGTTTTCTCAGCGGATCCTGTCATTGAGATGCCTATGGACAGAAGAACAAGAATAAGTAGTTTCGAAAACAAGAAGAAGAGAATGTTCCACACAGCAGTGACAGATTCAGAAGGAGTTTACAGTCTTTGGCAGTGTAGAATAATGTACTACTGGTTCAAAAAGTTCAAGAATGGGCCTAATTCTGAAATGGGTGGGTTTACAAGAATTTTGCATTCTGGGTTTCCAGATGATTACAGTACATGCATGAGATCCCTACTTTTGTTGTTGAACCACTTCCAGATGGATTGGATCAGGTAATCATCAGAAACCGTGCATCTCTTTTTCTTATGTATATGGATTATCTTATTTGACATTCAATACTTGATATCATTTGTTATGATTATATGATCAGGTTTAAAAGTTTTGATGATTCAAATTTTAGAAAGTGTGATGATTAAAGGGTGAGTTATACCTCTTTGCTTAAAGATATATTAAAAAGGTTTTGTTAATTATCAAATGTAATTTTTTTTTTGTCACACTAGAGGGGCTAGATTATGTTGAGTAACCAGCTCATCTAGCCAACCAAAGTTCTGATACCATGTTGAGTAATCTCAAATGGATCTTATGCTATATTTCAACAGATTATCACAATTGATTTGCTTCAAGCAAACAACGAACGCTAGTTAAGAGTGGCAGGTGCAGTACGCATGAGCACTAGAAGTGTTCACATGAACAATTCCTATGTTCTTTAAGAAACATTCATTGACTCTCTAGGAGTAGTGGTAAGATCTTCTTGGGACATACAGTATATAATTGGTTTGGTTTTCGGATTATATTTTCTGGTCAGTTGTATTAACAATAATGATTTTAGGGTTCAAAACTCACTAGATATAAATGTTGTACCGTTTTAAGTACTAATGGAAGTAAAACTTAACTCCTCATGATCAGGGAATGCTTGGGAGTAACCAGAAGTTTAAAACTTATGTGAGTGAGACATTATGCTAATGATACACTATTGAAGGAGGTGCAATCATATATCGAATATTAACTTGGAAAAGCTTTATTTATATATCACCTGAATCTCTTGCAGGGTTACATAGTAGTCCATACACCTTGGGCTTTTGTTCAGTGGCTGGAACTAGCAAACATTGAAGAAGAGTAAGCATGCATTTATGAATAGAGTTTTCACAATCTAAGCTTAAATCATTTTATTTAATATCTTTCATGTAGCTACATATTGATGGCGGAACCAGATCACATTATCATGAAACCAATACCAAACTTATCCCAAGATGGCCTTCCAGCCGCATTCCCATTCTTTTATATCCAACCTAAAAAAGAAGATGCCATTCTTCCAAAATTCTTCACACAAGAATAAGGACCTATTACCAACATTGATTGATCCCATAGGGAACTCCCCACAGACCAAAGCACAAAATTTTTGTATTGCATTTGCTTCATAAAGTTGAAAACTTAATAGAAGTGGAAATTGTACAACATCTATTAGATGGTGGTGGAGAATTCATTGATCTACGTTAATGTCTAGATGATTGCACAAGGTCTTCCTCGGACTATCTACAATTAGTGGGATTCCAGTCATTTACAACAAGTGTTTTTCATTTGATATGCTTAGTTGCGATTCTCGAAAGTGCAACAGTTATTCTAGTTTCAGAGTTACTGAAATCTGTTTTTAATGATTAACAGCCTCCATGGGACAGGGAACTAGGAAACAAGTACATACTCCATTACACTTATGGATGTGACTATGATATGAAGGTATCTATTTAGTTAGAGCAATTTTTGAATTCTGCAGATAAGATGGTTAAGGCAAACGCTGTTCTTGTTTATATTTAAACAATGTTCAAAATTTTAGTTTGCCGATATCATTTTTGTTGGGTATAATTACGAACAATATGACAGTTATATATATTATGTATTAATAAGAACAGGCAGATAAAACCAAATAACGAAACAAACACGAAGGTCGAAACAAAAGTATAATCAGAGACAAGCGAACGGGGTAGCTCATCTAGTAGCCAAATTACCTTGTTCTCTACATTGTCAAAACGTGTTTACGTCTCCTTCAAATGTGTTGTTGGAGGCTCTCCTATATGATGTTTCTCATTAATGAAGTTTGTCTGTTATTCCAAAAAAAAAGAAAAGTATAATCAGAGACTGAAAATAACAAGACAAGAAAGAACACTTATCTCTCTGTAGCTTTTAACCAGTACTGATAGATAATAAACAACTGAGTCGCCTAGCCTTATAGAAGTCTTGACTGTTCTTGAAGAGATTATTGTCCCACTTACGTTGTGTTGGGTTGCAGCAATATCACTCCCAGGATAAAACAGCACAGATAGGATAAAACAACACAGATCAATCCACTTACAGAAATGGCAATGATCAACAGTGACCAGCAGTCAGGATTTCCTGGTCCATCAGGATTTGAGCCATCAGGATTTTGTCAGGACTAGACCTAGCATCAGGATCCAGGGCCATCAGGATTTAATATAAATCCTGACCCAGTTCGTATAGCTATTACAAATAAATACTGATACTGTTAAATTAAATCAATAAATAATATTAAATAAACCCGAGTCGAGGCAAGGCGAGGCGAGGCGGGCGGCGGCGCGCGTGTGTGTGTGCGCGCGCTTGAGTCACATACTAACACCATGCACACCCACATGCCTTAGTAGTTGTACACTACTCTTGCACATGTTTCTATATAAACCCACCAACCTCTCATTTCCATTTCTATGTGGGATACAAGTTATTCCAAAATAATCAACCCACATAACCCATTTCAAGCAACCTATTTCAACTCAAATTATTTATGGATTACACTAAGAAAATGTCTTAGATCCAAACATGAAAGTTTAAGTCCTCATAACAAGGAACAACCTCCAATTGTTAGTTTCCAGAAATTCCATCAAGAACATATTTAAAATATGCCTCAAACTTTCTATTTTCTAAGATACTTTGCAAGGCACCCCCACATACGAAGATACTTTAAATTTGTCTTTCTACTTTTCCATAATTCATAAGGTCTCTTGTCCATATGTTTCAGAGGAACTCTATTCAGAATATGGCAAGCCGTATTCAAAGCTTCTCCCCACATGTACTTAGGTAACCCAGAATTAATAAGCATGTTGTTAATCATAACTTTAAAAGTTCTGTTCTTTCGTTCAGCCACCCCATTAGACTCAGGTGTTTATGGTGGAGTCACCTCATGAACTATACCATTGCTTGCGCAAAATTCATTAAACGAGGTACTAGTATACTCACCACCTCTATCAGATCTCAAACGTTTAAGTACTTTACCAGTTTGTGTTTCAGCTTCAGTTTTGAACATAATGAATTTTTCTAGTGCTTCATCTTTATGTCTAAGTAAATAAACATAACAGTATCTACTACAATCATCTATAAAGGTAATAAAATATCGTTTATTATCCTTAGTCAACATGCCACCAAATTCACATATGTCTGTGTGTACTAAATCTAATACTCCTGAATCCCTAACAACATTATGAAAGGGTTTCCTAGTGTGTCAAGAACTCACTCTTGACTCAGGTGAACATAAGGGTGATCATACACTGAGTGGAGAGCACATCAACATTGAAACTCCTCCTATTTCTCAAGGGGAGTTGCCAAAATCCAATATAAACTCCTCTTCTCTTCCAGAATCTACACAAGCACAAATTTCTTTAATACAGGAAAATCATTCACATGACAATCCTACACTTGATCATTCACAATTTGATTCTGTGGATGAGTCCCTTTCAAGTGACATGGTGCTTGACACTGTGCTCACCACCCAGGACCCCCATTCAGTTGGTCAGAAATGCATGTTGGGGCATATTCTAATGACACCAAAACAAACATGGAGGATTCACCAGTCTTTACTGGAGACTCTATGCCTCTTTCTCCAATCCTCAAGGATTTGGACATGCCTTCACAGGCAAATAGAGATGATGCTGTAACTCATCCCATTTCAATGGAGACAGCATCATACTCTACAGCTATTCCAAGGCTGGAGGAGACTCAATCCACTTCCATACCTGTTGCAGAACCCTCATCTATGACAGGAGTGCCTAGCACTAGCTCTCACTTGGCTTAGGCCATCATGTCTCAATGGCTGAAGTCTATGCACCATGACAGGCCTTTAGGATAATCTTCTGTGCCCAATGAATTGACTGAAGAAGCTCTCCAAATCTTACATGTGGCACAGATTGATGAGTTCTCAAAGATTGCCCAACATCTCCTCACAGTTGGACTACCCAATAAAGACTATGAAGCTATTCTGCTATGCCATAAGGAGGATGTTGAAGACCAAAAGGAAAAGATTGTAGATGAGGCTCAACAAGATGGGAATGTAGATGCCTGGTTGGATGCCAAAAGATTGTGAAGCTGAAAGCTGCTCTAGCCTATCTCAGGGAAGAATATCTCACCTCTCTGGGGTCAAATGCAAAGAATCTTTCTCCTGCAGAAGTCTATGATGCTGTGAATGAAGTGTACAAAAGTCAGCTGAAGGCTCTGCATTATCTTGGGAATGGTCTTCAATCAGAGATATCTACTATAAAGGAGGAAACAGACCAATCTTTGGCTCAGCTCAGGAACTCCTATCTCTCTGATTTTCCTAAGGTAGATGGTATCCTTAAGGAGGTTCAAAAGACTACTCAGCATGTCAACAAAATGGACCGCACCCTAGCCTTGGTGGCAGAAAATTTGAAGAATCTATCCACCAAGCTTGACAATCAGGTGCAATCCAACATCAACTCCAACTCCATGATCTCAGTAATGTGGAAAAACCAGTATGGTGACAAGCTGGTGGATGAAGTCCCAATTTCCAACATCTCTAAATTTGACTTCTCAAAGATCAAGGAACAGTCTCTCAATCCTTTCAAGTCTGAGCAACTCTTCTCAAAGGTTGATAGATTGGAAAGAGAGGTGGTTGAACTAAAATATGAAAACCAAGGGCTTTCTCATTCCTTGGAGCTCCTCAATTCAAAGCTGGATGACCAAAGCAATACAACTTCAAATATCCCGCTAGTCCAGCAACAAATAATGACCACAATGATGAGAAGCATGAACCTTCCTGTTCCTGGTGAAGCTTAAGACATCTTATCTGATCCCAAGCCTAAGGGGGAGAAAGGAAAGGAAGTCATTCTGGAAAAGAAAGGGGGAGCTTTGGCTAAACACATACTAAAGGGAAAAATCACAGAGAAAGATCTAAGGCCTCTTACCCTTCCTACTGTTTCTGTCACCAGTAGAGATGGCCAGAAGAGCACTGTCACTTCAACATACTATCCTGGCACTATGCCAATAGATGTCAAAGCTCCTCAAGTCACATATTCAGCTCAGCCAGTCACAACAAATCTTATCACTGAGGCCAAGCTACAGGAAGTTGCTAACTCAAACATCTATCATGATGTGGCCTTCTTGGAGTTTCTGAAAGCCATAAAAACCAGTGTACATGGTAAAACCCTCAACTACAGAAGAAAACTCAATGAAGAAATCAAATACTTTATAGTGGCAGTCAGGAAAATCAAAGAAGCTCATCTAAGAGAAATCATCATGGTATCCAAAGACAATTGCTTATGGCATTTGTCCTTTGAAACTCTAGAGAAGCTGAGAAGAATAGGGAGAAAAACAAGAGATTGTATGATGAACTGAAGAGGGATCAATTTACGAGGCTGCTTGAGGTCATTTCTAATCCAAGGACCATAATATTCGAAAGTCTCTCTAAGGCAAACTCCATTGATCAATTAATGATCCCTGCTCAATTGGAGATGAAGAACAAGGACAAGATAAATCAAGTGATGCAAATGTTAAGGGCAAAGAGGGGATTTAGGACTGCAGAAGAGCTGGAAATGATTCAAATTCTACAATCATACATTACCTATGGTAGGTTACCTGAATCAGTCAAACCAAGACATGAAAAGAAAGATGATCAAGATGACGAGGATAAGAGGAGCATGAGATCAAGCCAACAAAAGGAGTGATAAGGATGAGAAAAGTGAAAGCAGCAGAAGCAAATCATCAAAAAGATCCAAAGATGCAAACAAAGACAATAAGGATACTCAAGACAAGAAAGAAGATGAAAAGAAGAAGAGTGGAAATCAGCAAGTCAAGGACATTGCTAGCAATATCTTAACCACAACACAAGATTCTAAGTCTAGGGTGGGTACTGTTAGTAATGATCCTCCAAAATCCAAATCCAAGACTTATGAAACTGATTTGCCACTGAAGAAAAGAGAAACCACAACTGCAAAGTCTAAAAGACACTTCCACAAAGTCACAGATAGTGGAGTGTTACAGTGGATAAAAGGGAAAGGATTAAAGAAACTTTCAAATGATGTGGCACTGAAGACTAAATCTCCTTGTTCAAGAAAGCTACCACATGTAAAGCGTTGTAAAATCAAAAGTGTGGCCAAAAGAACAAGGATAACAAAGAGGAATAGAGTAATCACAAATGTTGTTGGGATAAATGTACTTCCTCTAGATGAAGACTATGATGAAGATGCCCTAGCATACCTGAGAGCCCAAAAAATCTTTGAAGTCAAAGTGATACAAGATCATCTAGAGGTCAAATACACTGATGGAAGGGAGAAAGAGATGAAGACAGGGAGCTGGCAATATTTTCCAACATATGAGCTTGAAAGAATAAATGCATTGTTGAACTTTGAAGAAAAAGAAGAAAGAGTGGAAGATTGAAATTGCCAGATTTTTGAAAATGCATTCTGATTATCTAGAAAATCTGAGGAAGATGAATGAAGAGAAGAAGATTCAGAAGGAAAAGAAGATGGCAGAAATGGAAGAGAGGGCTAAGGAGTTAAGAAAGAAAGGGCTATGTAAAGTCAAGCTAGATCCTTATGCAGTGGAGTACAAAAACAGAAATGGAGGGAAAAGCAAAATAAGGATGGAGTTTTTGGATTCCTAAGTGGAAAGTGCCCTGAAAGCTGCAGTTGAAGATTTAGAAGACTCTCCTCTCATAGAAGAACTGATTGCAAGAGATGAAATTCTAGAAGCCATTTCAGAAATGAACAGAAGGGAAGAAGCCAGAAAGAAGAAGGTTTATTATGACTATCTAGAAAAACAAATGGAATCTGAAGTTGCACAGCAACAGAAAAATTATCTATAAGCTATCATTTTCTATTTGTAATCAAATTATGTTCATAATGTACATATGTTGTTTTCTCTGAAATATGTTTCCTTTTATGTAAGTTAGGCTTGTTATCAGACATGAAATTGTGCCTAAGTTTCTTACTCACAATTTGGGGGAGATTGTTAGGCTCAAGGCATGTCTGAATACCACTATTAATAAGCCTACACATTGTGACTATGTCACTCTACATGACCTAGTGAAGTTTATCACTGGGATATAGTATAGGTCTCTATTGTACTTGTCTTGTTTTCATGTACTTAGCTTTATTCTGTATGCTCAAAGTTATAATGAGCTTAGTAAGTTTCTTGCATCTAGAATGTACATAGGCCATGGAATAATTATCCTGGTAAAAGTTCAAATTGTTCATGCAGCAGGATGTGAATAAGGCCTTGAAGAAATAAGTTGCAGAAATTTGTCCAAGTCCCCATATCGTGAAGTCAGAATGAGCTATGTCATGAAGTCACCAATATCCATGTCGTGAAGTACTGAGATCGCATAGTCCAAAATGAACTCTGTCGTGAAGTCTTCAAGACTCATGTCGTGAAGTGTTGAGATCGCAAAGTCAAAATGTACTAGATCGTGAAGTCCTCAAAAAGGCTAGATCGTGAAGTCCTCAAAAAGGCTAGATCGTGAAGTCCTCAAAAAGGATATATCGTGAAGTCTTCAAAGGCTATATCGTGAAGTCTAAATTAAGCTATATCGCATACTACTGAAATAATCATATAGCAAAGTCCTAATATAGCAAAGTCAAGAATGCTCTATGTCGACAAGTCAAACTATCAGGAATATGCTGGAGTTCACAATGTCAACACTTAGCCGTTTATAACAAGACAAATTAAGGTACATAATCAAAATTCAAAGGAGACAAATACTGAAACATCTGTTACGGTAAGGTGGTCCAAAGACATATGGCAAATGTACAGTAAAACTTGGAGAGAAATATTAGAGACTGTTAGCACAAAATCACGCAAGCGCACGTGGTCACAAGTAATATACGAATAAGTCAAGTTCGTTCCCACAGAGATCTAATGAGGTGTTCAATTCAATTAATGTACCTATGCAACAATGTATGATTTTTATCCACTGCTAAGACAATTAACAATTTGGGTTTGATTATCTAAAATTAACTAGAGAACAAATTATTAAACTAAGAGGATTAAAATCGATTTATGTATATGAGAATAAAACATGGGATCCTAACTTCATTAAGTACTTCATTCAGAGTCTTTTGTCTTTAATCAATGCATGTGACGGTTGTGAAAACTAATCGGATAACACGAAATCAGTACACGCTACCTTTCAGTATACGTATACCAAACCACTTAAACATCCACAAAATAGATAGAAGTTAAGCAGACACCAATTATGCTTAGACCATATATGTCTATAAGATTTGAAAACATAACGGTTTAACGAGGAAGTTATCCATTCAGATTACATAGGGCATGTAAGATGGTTAAAATCACCTACGAATCATGCATGACAAACATACATAAACCTATGCTAGCATGGCAAGTTCCAAACCTCTATATCCACTTTCGCATTCAATAGAGATTAACAAACAATCTTAGATGTTAGCTACGCATCCAAGAAGAATAAGCACAACCAAACTAGGATATCAATTAGCCATCACACACACATCTTTAAAACAATTAACTACTAAAATCCATAAATAAATCCGTTAGAATCCCACGACAATGATTAGTTCATAATAGAACCGTTCATCATCGTGGGTTCTGATGAAAGCATGATGAAAAACAAGAAATCAATGATGTAAATATGAATAAGAGTTAAAGGTTTAGAGGACAAATCCAGAAGCATCCAAAAGTTGCACCAAAATTGAAGAATACAAGAAAAAACTATGTCTAGATCTCCTCGTAGTCACGTTCTTCATTCTTGGCTCCTCGATCTTGTGCTCCAATATTGAATCTGATCTCTGGTGTGTTGTGATGTATTGTGATGTGTTGATTATTTCCCCCCAAGGTGTGTATTTATAGCTCCAAGTTGTCCCTCTTCCAAGCAATTGCCGTTTTTGAGTTAGAATAGAATTACGGCAATTTCCATCTTTGAATGCAATAAGAATTGCATATTCCATGTTTACAACTGATTCTGGAAGTTTCTGGCCGCCCCAAGCAATTACCATAATGATTAGAAGTCGAATTTGTGAAAATTTCCTTATTAAAATCGAATTCTGGCAATTTCTGGCGATTCTGACTTCCTGGGCGGCCGCGCAGAATTCCAGTACAATTCCTGGGCGCCCGCGCAGAACCTTCTGCCTAGAATTATAGAAAATGTTGTCCTCTTCGCGTGAGCTGTAAGATCGTCAGAATCGGACTTGTAGAACTCCAGATATGGCCAAAACAGTGAAGACTGCGCAACCTACCCGGAAAATCCGAATTTTAATCAAATTAACCTCCAACTCTTGGTTCTGCAAAACTTAATGAAAACACATTAAACACACCACATACTTGAGTTCAAGTCATCAATTTAAGCCGATATGAAGCGTTCCAAGTGGATTAAAAATCCACTTATCACACCCCCAAACTTAAACTGATGTTTGTCCTCAAGCATAAATAATATAACTATATACAACTAACTAGTACCACTTCCGTAGGTGATCACGGTTGCATTTGGCATATGCAACAAGCCCTTTAAACCCCTAGGCAGCCCTAGTGGACGAGTAAGGTCTCGTGAGGGCCTATAGCGAATGTACCCACAAAATCCATCTAACAATGCAACTAACAATGCAAACTATATGAATGCAACTACATGAAAAAAATGCAAAGATCCCCTTTAAACTAACCATAACCATTCAATAAGCAAACATCTCAAATCATGCAATAACTTCCAAACAGAGCTCGACTAAATCCCCGTATACTAACAATACATGAACGGAAACGTGGTGTGTGCGATACTCATCAGATATACTCCTAACACTAGACCAAAAATCATACCCATTCTTCGTCAAGGCAATCACTAGTTTATAAAAAGAATGAACGCTAGACACTTCATAACTTAGAGACACCTCCATCATCATTTAAGTTAGACAGGAATTCATGCTTTATTACTAACAACTACAACACATAACAAAACAACATAACACACGTGTTTATTTGACCGTGCAATGGATGAGACCCCAAAAGGCTTATACAATAATACCCATGTAGCGAGTGTTAGGTCGGCAATTCCAAACCACAAAGGGCTTTAGGTTACCAGGTACAAGTACCCCTCAGACTTAATTACTCGAGTATTAAAGAGCTCACCCTAGTCAATTATACACACTCACACTCTCACAATCACTCATTTTTTTTTTCTTTTTCTTTTTCTTTTTCACACAAGAATGAGTGCGTTTCGCTCCATCTCATTCATCCTAGACTACTCATAAAATATGAGCTGGCTACTAGCCATTTGACGCCTAGCCTTTATTAACAACTAAACACAACTAAAAACACTTAGCATGAAATCCCTGTTTTCCCCCAAACTTATACTTTGGTGCTCCTACGCCATCAAGGGAATAAAGAACATTTTAACTATAAACAAATGATTAAGCCTCAAAACATCCAAACAGGCATGGCCCTAATCTAGCCCAAAAGCAAACGATGAATTGTGTAAAGATTTTGTTTTCATAACATGCATGTCAATTTCATAAGAACTTAAATCATCCCTCTATTTATGATTACCACAATCAAATCAACATCAACCTACTAAACAGAAATAGCTCGTCCTAAGGGATCATGAAATATGCATGCCATGCAACTAAAATGACACATATAATAAAAACATAAACAAAATGTCCTACATGAAACAAACATGCAAAATACGAACAAAACATGAATGAATTACCACAAACATGCAAAATATGATTTCCTACATGAACACATAACACCACAACACTACTTATCCCCAAATCACCCCCAAACTTAGAATATTCAATGCCCTCATTGAATGTAATAAGAAAGATAGTAGAAACATACCTAACACATGGGTTGCCTCCCACGAAGCGCTGTCGTTAATGTCATTTAGCCGGACAAATGTGAATCAAATCATGGTGGCTCGAAGATCGCATTTGACTTGTCCTTAGCAGAAGGACCATTCACCCATTGTTTGATAACCTTCTTGCTTTCTTCCCACATCTTTTCCAAATCAAACTTCACCTTGACTTTTCCACCAATCGATTTTTTCTTTTTCTTCTTTACACCTCTAAGGTGTTTATGCTTCTTCGTCGATTGATAAGAACACTCTTTTACCTCATCATCCTTGTTCCACCTTCTCAACACATTATCTTCACACTCTTTAAAAATTACCAACTCATCATTCAGAAGGACATACTTCAAATATGGTGGAAGTTTTCCAAGCTTGACATTCGAAAGATCTCGAATGGAAGAATTGTCAATGGAATCACTGATGTGATGCTCGAACTTGTGCATGTCCGAATTTTTGCTCAACAGCTGATCGAACTCCTTTCTCTGACCCGTATCAACCATCTTCAAGCTAAAACACTTTTCCTCCTCTGTCGGAAATTTCATAGCCTTGAACATATTAAAGATGACCTTTTGATTACTCACCCTCATTGTGAGCTCTCCTTTCTGAACATCGATCAACGCTCGGCCAGTAGCCAGAAAAGGTCTTCCCAAGATGATAGGAATCTTCTTATCCTCCTCAAAGTCAAGAATAACAAAATCAGCAGGAAAAATCAGCTTATCCACCTTTACCAAACCACTTAAACATCCACAAAATAGATAGAAGTTAAGCAGACACCAATTATGCTTAGACCCTATATGTCTATAAGATTTGAAAACATAACGATTTAATGAGCAAGTTATCCATTCAGATTACATAGGGTAGGTAAGATGGTTAAAATCACCTACGAATCATGCATGACAAACATACATAAACCTATGCTAGCATGGCAAGTTCCAAACCTCTATATCCACTTTCGCATTCAATAGAGATTAACAAACAATCTTAGATGTTAGCTACGCATCCAAGAAGAATAAGCACAACCAAACTAGGATATCAATTAGCCATCACACACACATCTTTAAAACAATTAACTACTAAAATCCATAAATAAATCCGTTAGAATCCCATGACAATGATTAGTTCATAATAGAACCGTTCATCATCGTGGGTTCTGATGAAAGCATGATGAAAAACAAGAAATCAATGATGTAAATATGAATAAGAGTTAAAGGTTTAGAGGACAAATCCAGAAGCATCCAAAAGTTGCACCAAAATTGAAGAATACAAGAAAAAACTATGTCTAGATCTCCTCGTAGTCACGTTCTTCGTTCTTGGCTCCTCGATCTTGTGCTCCAATATTGAATCTGATCTCTGGTGTGTTGTGATGTATTGTGATGTGTTGATTATGTCCCCCCAAGGTGTGTATTTATAGCTCCAAGTTGTCCCTCTTCCAAGCAATTGTCGTTTTTGAGTTAGAATAGAATTACGGCAATTTCTGTAATAACCTGAATTTTTGGTAGAATTAAAACTTTTCTTATTATGATTAAGTGCATCAGTGAATAATGAATTTGGTGGATGAATATTGATTTTGAGAATTAACAAAGTTTTTCATGCCACCTATGTACGAGACGTAGTGTGGATATTCCGAAATCATATTAGTGATCTACGGAGTAAATAAGTGAATGCAAAGACGATCGGAATTCAGAAATTCCAAATTTTATTCTGGTGTAATATTCGACCGGGCAGCGAATTATATATTATTATATTCAAGAAATGAGATATTAAAATTGAGGATTTGAGGATTTAATATTTTGGAATTTTATTATTTTATTAAAGTCGATTTAAGAATCCGATTGTTGAAGTGAATAGTGAATAGTTACTATTCACTGCGAGAATCGCGTAAAGTTTTACTCGCTCTTTTTGGAAAATATTTCGAATCGTTTCAAGAGGAACAAGGCAATATTTACAGGATTAAATATAGACATGGAAGTAACATGTAACAAGATTAGTTCGAGGGATGCAACATTTGGAGCATCCATGTGAAAGGAAACGAACCAGTAAAGCAAAGCAGTCAAGCCACTTGCCCACCATTCTTGCATGTGTGACAAGTGTCAAGAGGACAATACACCAAGCTATGACTCACCATTTTTGTCTCTAAAAATCAGCATTTCCATTAATTGAACAAGGCAAGAAAAATCAAGAAACTCTCCCCCATTTTCCAGATTTTCGGCTCAGCTTGCACAAGGAGGAGAGAAAAATTCATAACTCCAAAACTACTTGTCCTAAAATCACCAAATTTTAACCATAGCTTCTCCACTCCAGGGAAAACATTCTATCAAAAGTTCATGGCCAACAAAGGAGTGTAGCCTAGTCAAATCCCTTCCCCAAGTTGGAGAACCCAAACTGTGCAGTTTGTGTCCAGCGGAAAGATGGGACTCAAAACCCTAGCTAGGAAGCTTTAAATGTGGCGATCTATAGCTCAAAAGAAAGCTTATGAAGAGTACAAGGTCTGGTAAAAATCTTAGAACCAAACTCTTGTTTTTCGATTTTATATGGAGTTTACAAAGTGATGATGAATAGTAACTTTTCATGATTCTTGATTTTGTTTCTTAAGGATTAAGCTTGATAAGGTTTGTTCAAAGCTCAAGGAAGGATTATAAACCATTGTTAGTGGATATGAAGCACCAAGGAAGGTATAAAAACCCCTGCCCCTTTTTGTTTATATGAGTTTTGAAGTGGTTTTGATGTTTATGTAAGGTTAAGATCATGATTAAGTAATTATATGAATTGTTGGTTGAGTTTGGAGGATGAGTTATGAATTTGTTTTGATTATTCATGGAGGATTTGACTGAGTGGAGGGTGTATAAGGTGGATGGTGAGTTTGGGATTAATTGGTATTGATTTGGTTGTGTTTTGGAAATGGAAAACGTTACGATTATAGCCGTCGTAATGCCCATTTGATTTAAGGTTGTTTTGAGCAAGAATTACGAACTGTTCTTGGAATATTTTTGAGCAGAACTGACCAGGAGCCTGTAGGTCTTGTTTAAAGGTTTGTTTTGGTATAAAGATCATGCCTATACGATTTACGGTTTAGGAGAAAAGTGAGTTTTAGTAAACGCCGTTCGGAAGAATGACTCATCTCTGTCCAGCAACTTTGAGGCTATATTTGGACCACTTCGGAGCCGTATTAAAATGTGAAATTTTGAGGAATAATACTAGAGACAGTTAGGAAGGCTCACGAAAAAGATTCGTATTAAAAAGATTATTTTCGATTTTATAAAAATGTTTTAGTCGAGGTCGCGCAAGTGAAAACCACTAAGAACATGACTTAGAAACCAATGTTGTAAATGATTAGGTATAACTTGTATTCGAGGATCGATTTCGGACTAAACCTACGACTTAAGAAATTGTCGATTAACATGGACTTAGTATGAGCCTATAACGAGCTAGTAATGCCTTGGTTGTGTTTCGCTTACGTGTTTAAGCATTGAGCAAGTGGATTATCCAGGGGATTAATCGTACGTTTTCTTTGACTTTGTCTAGATTATCCGGCATCGTCGCGAACCCCTATCACTTCTCGAGCATCAGGCAAGTTTACTAAACCTTACTCTATTATTCAGAGTATGTATATTTTCCTATGTTCAATACTTGTGTATTCCCAATTTATATACCAAATCTTTGTTGCAAGTATTGTGGCAAGTTTTCTAAATCTATACTTTGAAGTATTGATTATATATTACTGTTTTTGCCATGTGTGGAGTTATACAGTTTTGCGATACATGTTATATATTGTATAAAATAGAGTTTGATTTTGGTTTATATATGAGTTTTGAGATAAAGTAGTTATAAACCGGTGTACCTTGTAGCTCTATAGATAAGAGCAGGTTTATTGTTTCGACTCTAGACCGGGAGTCGATATTTTGAGATATGTAGATAGCCGTGGAAACCCGGAGGGATTCCATCGGCAGAATACTATGTGTTTTGAGGAATGTTATTTGAGTATTATCTCGGTCGAGAAATACTATTTGAATACTATTTCAGTTATATATGCAAATGAGAAGTATACATGTGTTATTGCATACTTGTCTTCGAATTGCTATGTATAGCAATACTTGAGGTTATGACTTGAAGTTGGGGCTTATGAGTTAGATATGGGATATCAGTTATAAGCCAGTATTCTTATATATGCCCTAGGATAAGGGCGTGTGATTTTCATTAAGGATCAGAAGTGATTGTATTTCTGTATATGCTAAAGATTATTTTTCCGATAAAGACATCGGGTGACTGTTATTTGAGATTTATTAATTAATGAATATTATTTATGTATATTCATTTGAGGCTTACTTGTTCGAGGGTTAATTATGTATTTAATGAACATTATTTATGTATATTCATTTGAGGACTATTGACTTTAAGAATATTATTGTGAATATTCATTCGAGGATTATTTATTTATTTAATGAATATTAGTTTTGAATATTCATTCGAGGATTAATTATTTATTTAATGAATATTGCTTTTGAATATTCATTTGAGGCTTATTTATTTAATGAATATTATTTCCTAATATTCATTTGAGGTTTATTTATTTAATGAATATTATTTTAGAATATTCATTTAAGAGTTATTTATTTAATGAATATTACCTTTGAATATTCATTTAATCTATATTTACTTAATGAATATTATTTTCGAATATTCATTTAATCAGTATTTACTTAAGGAATATTATTCTGAATATTCATCTAAGCTTTACTTACTTAATCAATGTCATTGATTATTTTTTAAAATCAAAAGAGGTTCCCAAAACAATGTTTTCCATTTAAATCCGTCTTTTAAGAAGATTCAAATGCTCGCTCAACTATCAAAAATACGGGAAACCTGATTTAAGTGACTACTACTCTTTTTAAACTCTCAATTCAAAAACTGTCAAGGGACAGATATTTTCTTGGAGCAATTTAATTGCTGCCAGTCTAATGTTGTGTTACCACCTCAATGATCGAGGGGTAAATTCATGGAACAAGTCGATATCCATTAACAAGCATAGCTTGGGAAATATTGGAGAATCTTCCTTTCCAACCTAGATATAACTACTTAGTGGAGTCGTATCAACAAGTGTTACACTTGGGGAAAGGAGGACGATCTTTACGTTTCAGAGTCATGGATTTCATCTGAACTAGGAGTGGTGTAAGTGGTCAAGTTGCGTGGGCCCATCCAACTTTTATATTGCCCCAAATGGGCCGGGAGGTCATAGTAAGGCGGTAGACAATGTCAGGCCGTCGTGATACTTCCATCTACATGTAGAAAACTATTTGAGCGGTGCGACCTGCTACTGATCATAGTAAGGTTAGGCACAGCGGACGCGGTAGCAACTCCAGTATTAGTTCATCATCCAATTTGGATATTTCCTGCAACATGTATTGGGGTGAAGAACCAACCATGTTGGCAGGGGGTTGAAAAGTGTTTGGAAATGAAGTGACAATAAATTTGTGCAACTCCATCTTTTATTTTTGAGTTATGACTCTGATAAAACCTGATTAAGGATATATATGCCTAAGTGGATTTTGGGTTACGGAAATGTTATATTAATTTTCCTCGTAACTTCCTCTTTTATATCATATGACTCTGTGGATACCTTACATAACATGAGTTATGGTAAGGGAGTTGTTTATACTGAATCATCTTATAACTTCTTTTAAGTTATGTGTTGATATTCTGCTTACATAGCAGATATTTTTGGAAGAGTTATATTGGTTTACTTTGAAACCTTATCTTTTATATTATACTAGAACTTTGTTCATAATATAGCAAAAGCTTGCAGAAATATTATGGAAATGATATTTGAAATACAGCAATGGTACTATTTTTGGAATACATTCCGATAAGGAAGTAATTTCAGTATCGATATATTTTGACAAATTACTGTCTTATACCCGCTTTATTTCTGGGTTGTATTAAAAGGCAGAATTATGCCATACTTTCATTACCTTGCTGAGCTATCGCTCACTCTTGCTATTGTTTTATATATATTATATAGCAGCGAAGCAGGATGCCAATGGGACGACACCTACCCCACAAGGCGTTTCCATAAACAGTTTCTAGCAGTGATCCCGAAGAGTAGTACGAACCAATCGAATCAGGCTACGGCTTTTGGGCATTCAACTTATGTATAGACATGAATGGTATTAGAGGATTGTAAGCATCAGAAGATTAAGTTGGTAATGTAACATTACTTAGAAATTGTATCAGTGACAGATTCAAAAGACATTTGGGTATTGTAATAAAAATTATTTATTCCGCAGTTGTTGTATTGTGTCGTTTCTGAGACTCTAACCTGTGTGTGTGTGTGTGAGACATATGTTGTGGGGTCATGAGCAGGTGAATTATGAACGGTGTGAGTAATACAGATAAGGCAAGGAGTAAATGGATCGTGACTACTCTAAATCCCTGACCCCGGATTTGGGGCTGTTACAGAAATGGTATCAGAGAGTTAGGTTACAGTCCTCAGAAACGATAGGAGATCGAGTCTTACAATACCCTTAAGAATGATAAGAACATCTAGAGCCCAAATTGAGTTCGTAGTCGGGTTAGAGGACATGACCCTGACTGTTTAAGATGAAGCCCGAGATGGGACTTCTTCTGGGAAACCGTACTTAGGATTTCATGGTTAGTCACCTCGATTCGTATGAGTTATAGAGTGATGGGATTCTGAGATACCAGACCCCGAGGCCTTCGAGTAGGCAATTGATGATGCGTTCCTTGAAATGGACGGAGACCCGATAAAGGAAGATCCATAGGAGGATCTAGAGGAAGACCCCATAGTGGGCCAAGGAAAGAATCTTGTAGAGAACGTGTTGATTGATAAAGATGTAGTATGTTACTTGAGGTCGTATAATAAAGATCGGACGAACCTTCAGAGGATAAATAAGTGACGAGACGAGAGTCTAAGGATCGTTCATGATTTATCAAGAGATATGACAAAGAAGATGGAGTGGAATCTCCAAAGCAGAAGAGGTAGAGGCAGTATAGCCAGTATCAGTGGATTGATTCGACTCGAACGAAACCTGTTACTCGTAGTCAGTTATAGTTGCCCATAAGGAGGCAGCATACGTAAGAACCAAGATGTTCAGATTTTCACGAACGATTAAGGGTACTTAGTTGCCTAGAATAGTGAAAGGTATTTCTTTGGCTATGAGGTTTCAATCCCCCACGACCAGCGATTCCATTAGAAATAGTGTCTATTACATCATTGAGGGATTTTATTATCTCAAGGAGAATTTTGGGTATATGTACCATGCAAATGTTATTATAAGACAAGCACGCTAAGGCAGAATCGAGAACAAGATTTACCACCCTCAGGAAACCAGGAAGGAATTATGAGGATAGAACCTAAAGGTCGGAAATCATATTCGAGCATTACTAGTAGGTAAATAGATTGATCGAGTTTCCCTGATTTTGGAAAGAAATTCAGCAAATTTTGGCAAACCTTGTCTTTCTGATTACCAGAGGATGTCACCAAAGAGAGTGGAAACTAGAGCGAACCCTGTGGATTGGGTAAGATAGCCGTTATATGGGTTGGGGGACAGATCCTGATTGCTATAATTGATTGTGGAGATAAAATGATGAAGTTGAGATTGGACGGTAAAGGCGAAATATATTTAAGGACCAAGACAGACTGAGAAGTTCCGGGATTGACTTAAATGAAAAGGCTATTGTGCCAAAAGTGTTAAGCTTATGTAGCACACGGGATTGATATGGGAAAAAGGAATATTGGATATAATGATGATTGAAATAGAGACCGGGTTTAAGGTTGTAGTTTCTAACAAGCTTCCGTAGTACTGCCCAGTCGACATGTGGAATTGTCATTGCTATGGGCAACAACGGTATCGAAGTCTTCTTATAGAACAGAACGCTTACTTGAGATGTTGCGTCTAGTCGAATAGAACTCCCTACGATTGCAAATGTTGATGGTTGAATTCTTAGCGACTATTATAAGTCGGCAATGACGTAAGTATCGAACACCTTAGGGTGCGTGGAAAAGAAAAGCTTTGGAATTGAACGATTATCCATCAGAGGAGCCGACATAAAAAGGCATCCGTAGAGACCTTGGTAGTACCCTCCCAATTTGCAAATTATGTGGGATATTTCCCCAATCTATGATCTATCTTGACCTCTTTCCAAGAAAGAATTCTGATAAAGGGTATATTCCCTCTTCGAAGTTATTTTATAACACTTGTGCTAAACCATATTCAGTTTCACTTGTGCCAGAGGCTGTCACAATGCCTGCTTTCAGGTTTTCGAAGCCCTGATGTTATTTAAGCTTTCACTTTTCTTCGAATAATGAATGACCCTATGGTGATACCTCACCACTTGTTTGTTAAAGTACCAATATCTTTTTGGTTATTCTTTTCCTTGTATTTTCTTTAGAAACCGCACCTTTGGAATCTGTTCAATTTTAATCCGAGGTGTTCCTTTGAGAAATATTGTCGAAAGACGATAATCATTAAATTGATCTCGAATTGCTTTCGTACTTTTCAACTTCCACTGAGACGAACAACCCTATACTTATAGGGGCTACAAGGACTATCTGTCTATGTGATAGAAGTCGGATGGGACGCCATCACTTGTAAGTTGTGAAATACAAGAAGGCTAATTACCTTTAGTAATGTCTCAATCGAGGCACACAACGTTGAGTTCTTATGATCATGTTGATCTCTTGGTAAATTCTCTTACCTCCAATAAGGTTACCTTAAAACTCATAACCTTATGATCACCAGTGTGTGACGTTTTCCTTGATATGGGAGCTGTCTTTTCAAGGCCCCATGATTTTTGTTATCCTCATTGAATTCTAAGGGGAGGCGAACCAGGTCAAATAAGTCAAAATTCGCTGATAGGAATTAGATTCGCAACGAAATCGCCTATGATAGGAGCGAATCCCTAAGACGAATAGAATGTTAGTGACGTATCAACGAAATTGGGTTATTCTCCCAAGGATGTTATGATAATGGAAAGCGTGTCAATCGACATGTGTGAAAGGAATAGCGATGTGTCGTGTACTCTAGTGACAACGGTGTTAGATAGATGCCCTATAATGGAATTAAGATTTTGGAGGAGTTGTTTACGAATGGACACTACCTCTGGGTTAGCAAGATAAGTACTGGCGATGGAGTCAGAGGGAGCTGGTATTGTGACTTGGGAGAAGTTGATATTATTATAAGGATGGGTTGGTTGACACCCAATGGAGTCCAGACTGATTGCAAGGGAGAGAGAGTAATAATTAAAGGATGGAGGCAGATTTAGAGATTCTTGAATATAGTTCAGACTAAGAAACTATTACGTCAGAAATACGAGGCTTAATTAGCTCTTATGGTTGACGCCAGGAAAAGAGATACCAAGTATAAAGGGAACTACAATGGTTTTGGGAGATTGTACAAGGTTTTAATGAGCTACCAGATATCGATTTGGATGACATGAGAATGAATACTGAGTATTCAGGGTATAGTGGGAATGAAAGAGCTAGCGACTCAGTTACAAGAATTGTTGGGCACGTATATGATAAGACCCAGTGTACCACCGTGGAGAGCCTGGTGTCGTTGTAAGAGAGAAAGATGTTAGCACAAGATTATGCATCGAACCTCGAGAGTTGAATGAGTTCGACAGGGGGAATAGGTACCCTTGTAAATGATTGTTTGATCAGCGGAAGAACGCCGTGTATTTCCAAATTTATTTAAGAACTGGGTATCACCAGTTGGAAGTTAAATCCGAGGATATACCCAAGACTGCGATTCGTACTTGGAATAGACACTTCGAGTTTTCAGCGAGGTTATTTTGGGTCGACTAATGCACCCACAAATTTTATGGAATGTAATGAATTGGCTTTGAGTTACCCGTGATAGTAGATAACATGAGATGGAGAAATGGCTAAAATTGACCTAGGATTATGACTGTGAGATACACTACCATCCGGGAAAGGCCAATGTGGTGGCCGATACCCTTAATTAAAATGAGACTGAGATGGATTCCGAATGATCGGGAATTAAAGGATGAGATTTTACACAAAACCCAAGTTAGTCCGAAAAACTAGAAAGACAGAAGATTTCACCAACAGGCGGCTAGTAACATCCAATACAGACAGAGAAAGTATGCGGACTAAGCCCGCGAGTATAGAGATAGTACTGCTATTGATGAGCTAAATGGCATGTGGATGGATGACAAGCAAGTTTATGATTGGTGTATTTTCTGTGTAAACAAGATAGAGAATATGAGGTTAGAAATTTGTGATGCTAAAAGATATCCTCGTGGGAAGAATTAATGAGATTTGGAAAGAAAGGGAAGTTGAGCCCGAGATTCACTGGGCCATCTGAGATTTTAAAACGCGTCAGGAAGGTGGCCTACGAGCCAGCCTTACCCCCCCAAACTTGTAGAATGGTCACAACGGGGTTCATGTGTCGATGCTACGTCAGTATACTATAGATGCCCAGCATATGCTAGAGTACGAGCAGGAAGATATACAACCTGGTCTGACTTACAAAGAACAACCTGTGGAAATCACGGATAGAAATGAACAAGTGCTAAAAGACGAGGTTGCCAAGATAGTGAGAGGTTTGTGGAAAATCAAGAAGTGGGAGAATCCACTTGGGAGTTAGGAAGTGCAATGGGAGAGAAGTACCCCCAGTTATTCCTAAGCTGATTCCGGGACGGAATCCTTTTAAGGAGGGGAGACTGTAATAACCTGAATTTTTGGTAGAATTAAAACTTTTCTTATTATGATTAAGTGCATCAGTGAATAGTGAATTTGGTGGATGAATATTGATTTTGAGAATTAACAAAGTTTTTCATGCCACCTATGTACGAGACGTAGTGTGGATATTCCGAAATCATATTAGTGATCTACGGAGTAAATAAGTGAATGCAAAGACGATCGGAATTCAGAAATTCCAAATTTTATTTTGGTGTAATATTCGACCGGGCAGCGAATTATATATTATTATATTCAAGAAATGAGATATTAAAATTGAGGATTTGAGGATTTAATATTTTGGAATTTTATTATTTTATTAAAGTCGATTTAAGAATCCGATTGTTGAAGTGAATAGTGAATAGTTACTATTCACTGCGAGAATCGCGTAAAGTTTTACTCGTTCTTTTTGGAAAATATTTCGAATCGTTTCAAGAGGAACAAGGCAATATTTACAGGATTAAATATAGACATGGAAGTAACATGTAACAAGATTAGTTCGAGGGATGCAACATTTGGAGCATCCATGTGAAAGGAAACGAACCAGTAAAGCAAAGCAGTCAAGCCACTTGCCCACCACTCTTGCATGTGTGACAAGTGTCAAGAGGACAATACACCAAGCTATGACTCACCATTTTTGTCTCTAAAAATCAGCATTTCCATTAATTGAACAAGGCAAGAAAAATCAAGAAACTCTCCCCCATTTTCCAGATTTTCGGCTCAGCTTGCACAAGGAGGAGAGAAAAATTCATAACTCCAAAACTACTTGTCCTAAAATCACCAAATTTTAACCATAGCTTCTCCACTCCATAGAAAACATTCTATCAAAATTTCATGGCCAACAAAGGAGTGTAGCCTAGTCAAATCCCTTCCCCAAGTTGGAGAACCCAAACTGTGCAGTTTGTGTCCAGCGGAAAGATGGGACTCAAAACCCTAGCTAGGAAGCTTTAAATGTGGCGATCTATAGCTCAAAAGAAAGATTATGAAGAGTACAAGGTCTGGTAAAACTCTTAGAACCAAACTCTTGTTTTTCGATTTTATATGGATTTTACAAAGTGATGATGAATAGTAACTTTTCATGATTCTTGATTTTGTTTCTTAAGGATTAAGCTTGATAAGGTTTGTTCAAAGCTCAAGGAAGGATTATAAACCATTGTTAGTGTATATGAAGCACCAAGGAAGGTATAAAAACCCCTGCCCCTTTTTGTTTATATGAGTTTTGAAGTGGTTTTGATGTTTATGTAAGGTTAAGATCATGATTAAGTAATTATATGAATTGTTGGTTGAGTTTGGAGGATGGGTTATGAATTTGTTTTGATTATTCATGGAGGATTTGACTGAGTGGAGGGTGTATAAGGTGGATGGTGAGTTTGGGATTAATTGGTATTGATTTGGTTGTGTTTTGGAAATGGAAAACGTTACGATTATAGCCATCGTAATGCCCATTTGATTTAAGGTTGTTTTGAGCAAGAATTACGAACTGTTCTTGGAATATTTTTGAGCAGAACTGACCAGGAGCCTGTAGGCCTTGTTTAAAGGTTTGTTTTGGTATAAAGATCATGCCTATACGATTTACGGTTTAGGAGAAAAGTGAGTTTTAGTAAACGCCGTTCGGAAGAATGACTCATCTCTGTCCAGCAACTTTGAGGCTATATTTGGACCACTTCGGAGCCGTATTAAAATGTGAAATTTTGAGGAATAATACTAGAGACAGTGAGGAAGGCTCACGAAAAAGATTCGTATTAAAAAGATTATTTTCGATTTTATAAAAATGTTTTAGTCGAGGTCGCGCAAGTGAAAACCACTAAGAACATGACTTAGAAACCAATGTTGTAAATGATTAGGTATAACTTGTATTCGAGGATCGATTTCGGACTAAACCTACGACTTAAGAAATTGTCGATTAACATGGACTTAGTATGAGCCTATAACGAGCTAGTAATGCCTTGGTTGTGTTTCGCTTACGTGTTTAAGCATTGAGCAAGTGGATTATCCAGGGGATTAATCGTACGTTTTCTTTGACTTTGTCTAGATTATCCGGCATCGTCGCGAACCCCTATCACTTCTCGAGCATCAGGCAAGTTTACTAAACCTTACTCTATTATTCAGAGTATGTATATTTTCCTATGTTCAATACTTGTGTATTCCCAATTTATATACCAAATCTTTGTTGCAAGTATTGTGGCAAGTTTTCTAAATCTATACTTTGAAGTATTGATTATATATTACTGTTTTTGCCATGTGTGGAGTTATACAGTTTTGCGATACATGTTATATATTGTATAAAATAGAGTTTGATTTTGGTTTATATATGAGTTTTGAGATAAAGTAGTTATAAACCGGTGTACCTTGTAGCTCTATAGATAAGAGCAGGTTTATTGTTTCGACTCTAGACCGGGAGTCGATATTTTGAGATATGTAGATAGCCGTGGAAACCCGGAGGGATTCCATCGGCAGAATACTATGTGTTTTGAGGAATGTTATTTGAGTATTATCTCGGTCGAGAAATACTATTTGAATACTATTTCAGTTATATATGCAAATGAGAAGTATACATGTGTTATTGCATACTTGTCTTCGAATTGCTATGTATAGCAATACTTGAGGTTATGACTTGAATTTGGGGCTTATGAGTTAGATATGGGATATCAGTTATAAGCCAGTATTCTTATATATGCCCTAGGATAAGGGCGTGTGATTTTCATTAAGGATCAGAAGTGATTGTATTTCTGTATATGCTAAAGATTATTTTTCCGATAAAGACATCGGGTGACTGTTATTTGAGATTTATTAATTAATGAATATTATTTATGTATATTCATTTGAGGCTTACTTGTTCGAGGGTTAATTATGTATTTAATGAACATTATTTATGTATATTCATTTGAGGACTATTGACTTTAAGAATATTATTGTGAATATTCATTCGAGGATTATTTATTTATTTAATGAATATTAGTTTTGAATATTCATTCGAGGATTAATTATTTATTTAATGAATATTGCTTTTGAATATTCATTTGAGGCTTATTTATTTAATGAATATTATTTCCTAATATTCATTTGAGGTTTATTTATTTAATGAATATTATTTTAGAATATTCATTTAAGAGTTATTTATTTAATGAATATTACCTTTGAATATTCATTTAATCTATATTTACTTAATGAATATTATTTTCGAATATTCATTTAATCAGTATTTACTTAAGGAATATTATTCCGAATATTCATCTAAGCTTTACTTACTTAATCAATGTCATTGATTATTTTTTTAAAATCAAAAGAGGTTCCCAAAACAATGTTTTCCATTTAAATCCGTCTTTTAAGAAGATTCAAATGCTCGCTCAACTATCAAAAATACGGGAAACCTGATTTAAGTGACTACTACTCTTTTTAAACTCTCAATTCAAAAACTGTCAAGGGACAGATATTTTCTTGGAGCAATTTAATTGCTGCCAGTCTAATGTTGTGTTACCACCTCAATGATCGAGGGGTAAATTCATGGAACAAGTCGATATCCATTAACAAGCATAGCTTGGGAAATATTGGAGAATCTTCCTTTCCAACCTAGATATAACTACTTAGTGGAGTCGTATCAACAAGTGTTACACTTGGGGAAAGGAGGACGATCTTTACGTTTCAGAGTCATGGATTTCATTTGAACTAGGAGTGGTGTAAGTGGTCAAGTTGCGTGGGCCCATCCAACTTTTATATTGCCCCAAATGGGCCGGGAGGTCATAGTAAGGCGGTAGACAATGTCAGGCCGTCGTGATACTTCCATCTACATGTAGAAAACTATTTGAGCGGTGTGACCTGCTACTGATCATAGTAAGGTTAGGCACAGCGGACGCGGTAGCAACTCCAGTATTAGTTCATCATCCAATTTGGATATTTCCTGCAACATGTATTGGGGTGAAGAACCAACCATGTTGGCAGGGGGTTGAAAAGTGTTTGGAAATGAAGTGACAATAAATTTGTGCAACTCCATCTTTTACTTTTGAGTTATGACTCTGATAAAACCTGATTAAGGATATATATGCCTAAGTGGATTTTGGGTTACGGAAATGTTATATTAATTTTCCTCGTAACTTCCTCTTTTATATCATATGACTCTGTGGATACCTTACATAACATGAGTTATGGTAAGGGAGTTGTTTATACTGAATCATCTTATAACTTCTTTTAAGTTATGTGTTGATATTCTGCTTACATAGCAGATATTTTTGGAAGAGTTATATTGGTTTACTTTGAAACCTTATCTTTTATATTATACTAGAACTTTGTTCATAATATAGCAAAAGCTTGCAGAAATATTATGGAAATGATATTTGAAATACAACAATGGTACTATTTTTGGAATACATTCCGATATGGAAGTAATTTCAGTATCGATATATTTTGACAAATTACTGTCTTATACCCGCTTTATTTCTGGGTTGTATTAAAAGGCAGAATTATGCCATACTTTCATTACCTTGCTGAGCTATCGCTCACTCTTGCTATTGTTTTATATATATTATATAGCAGCGAAGCAGGATGCCAATGGGACGACACCTACCCCACAAGGCGTTTCCATAAACAGTTTCTAGCAGTGATCCCGAAGAGTAGTACGAACCAATCGAATCAGGCTACGGCTTTTGGGCATTCAACTTATGTATAGACATGAATGGTATTAGAGGATTGTAAGCATCAGAAGATTAAATTGGTAATGTAACATTACTTAGAAATTGTATCAGTGACAGATTCAAAAGACATTTGGGTATTGTAATAAAAATTATTTATTCCGCAGTTGTTGTATTGTGTCGTTTCTGAGACTCTAACCTGTGTGTGTGTGTGTGAGACATATGTTGTGGGGTCATGAGCAGGTGAATTATGAACGGTGTGAGTAATACAGATAAGGCAAGGAGTAAATGGATCGTGACTACTCTAAATCCCTGACCCCGGATTTGGGGCTGTTACAATTTCCATCTTTGAATGCAATAAGAATTGCATATTCCATGTTTACAACTGATTCTGGAAGTTTCTGGCCGCCCCAAGCAATTACCATAATGATTAGAAGTCGGATTTGTGAAAATTTCCTTATTAAAATCGAATTCTGGCAATTTCTGGCGATTCTGACTTCCTGGGCGGCCGCGCAGAATTCCAGTACAATTCCTGGGCGCCCGAGCAGAACCTTCTGCCTAGAATTATAGAAAATGTTGTCCTCTTCGCGTGAGCTGTAAGATAGTCAGAATCGGACTTGTAGAACTCCAGATATGGCCAAAACAGTGAAGACTGCGCAACCTACCCGGAAAATCCGAATTTTAATCAAATTAACCTCCAACTCTTGGTTCTGCAAAACTTAATGAAAACACATTAAACACACCACATACTTGAGTTCAAGTCATCAATTTAAGCCGATATGAAGCGTTCCAAGTGGATTAAAAATCCACTTATCAGAGACAAGCAGCTACAGAAACGGGAAAGGATTACGGAAAACAAGTGGTCCTTCCTGACACAGTTAACTTCTTATGGAAGGACAAGTTGGAGTTATAGTTAGGGGTAACTGTGTAAATAGAATTGTGCACCAGTTTGTATAGGATATATATATTGTGCACACCCTATAGTTAGCTGGAAGAGAGATATACACAGATATATTCAAGCACTGTTTTCTCTATAAGAAAAACAAGAAAACACTGTTCTTGTTTAGAAGCCAAAATTTCACTTGTGAAATTTTGAAAGTTGTAGTATTTGATTTACTTAATACAAAGTAGATTAAAGTGATTATGTGTGTCTTGTTTATTTTATTCCGCATTTTCATACAGCACAATCTAACTCATCTTTTTAGTCTCAAGAAAACGAAAAATATTCAAACTATCCATTAACCCCCCTCTGTCTAGTTTCATAGTGATAATCATATCTAACAATGTTTTAATTTAAAGATAATTACCCGTGATATTTTTGGAAAATGAGTATATTTTGTTAGAAAAATGTTTTAATTATAAAAGGCAATTAGCTAGTTACTATTTTTATATTATTTTATTATTAGAATAAATGACTGAAAATCGAAAACCAAAAATCGAAAACCAAAATTTTCAAGGCACATAATCCGTGCAAGGCACATAGATTAAAAAATGACAAACTAAAAAAATTAATGGGAACGAAAAATATTAAATAAAAATTAAAAATTAATATGATAAATTATAAAATGAGAAACTTAAATATTAATTGGAAAATAAAAAAAAATAAAGAATACAAATGGGGCTGAGTAAGATAAATGAGGCATTATTAATACTATTTTATTATTTATTAAAATAATATTAATAATAGGAACAAATAGAAAAACTAACATGTTTTAATTAAAAAAATAACCGCCCGTGATATTTTTAGAAGTGTTTTAATTATATTAATTGTATTTGTTAAAGAAATACGTTGGCATGTTAAAATAGGTAAACTTTTTCAAATAATTAAAAGCATTAAAATAGATTTTTTAAAAAATAAATAAGGATTGCACCTGATATTTTTTTAAAAAAAAGATTGTAGTGAGAACAAATATAAAAGGTAATTTGTTTTAATTTAAAGGTAATTGCCGTGATATTTTTGGAAAAGGAGAAGATTTTGTTAGAAAAAAGTGTTTCAATTATAAAAGACAAATAATAAGGACAAATAGAAAAGCTAACATGTTTTAATTAAAAATGTAACTACCCGTGATATTTTTAGAAGTATTATAATGATATTATTTAATTTGTTAAAAAAATCTGTTGTCATGTTAGAATATGTAATTTTTTAAAAATAATTAAGAGCATTAAAATAGATTTTAAAATAAATAAATAAGGGTTGCACCTTAGTTACTATTTTTATATTATTTATTAAATAAAATAAATGATCGAAAATCGAAAACCAAAACTTTCAATGTTTCGAATTTAATAATACTAGCTTAAAACCCGTGCGATGCACGGATTGTTAATTTTTATTTTATTATTATATTTTTAATATGTTATTAATTGTATTTGTTAAAAAAATAAGTAGTCATGTTAAAATAGCTAAATATTTTTAATTAATTAAAAATATTAAAACAGATTTAAAAAAAAATGTAACATATATTTAGTTTAAAAAGGTAAATGCCCGTGATATTTTTGGAAAATGAGGTTTTAAAATTTAATAATTAAAAGTATTTAAATTCGTTTTAAAATAAATAAGTAAAGGGTTTCCTGTGATATTTTTGGAAAAAATTGAATTTTAGTGAGAAAAATAGAAAAAGTAACTTGAAAAAGACAATTTCCCGTGATATATTTAGAAAAGAAGGGACTTTGTTAGGAAAAATCTATATTTTAATATTCTTAGTGATTGCATTTGTTAAGAAAAATAAGTAGACATGTTAAAATATGTAAATTTTTAAAAAATAATTATAATATTATAGGTTTAAAAATAAATAATTAAAGGTTTGTCTGTGATATTTTTGGAAAATGAGGGGTTTTAGTAAGGAAAAATAGAAAAACTTACATGTTTTAGTTAAAAAAGGTAATTGTCATGTTTGAAAAAGTAGGGGAATTTGTTAGAAGAAATAATGTATTTTAGGGAAAAAAGGTAATTGGTTATAAATAGGTAATATTATTATTTAATAATATATTTCTATAAATAAGTAAGGTTAATTAAGTAAAAACACGAAATACAGTAAAGAGCAATTAAGTAAAATCACAACGTACCATACCGACCGACCAAACTTTTAATGTTTTGTCTATTATATAATAGTACTAGCTTAAAATCCGTGCGATGCACGGATTGTTAATTACTATTTTATTATTATTATTTTTAATTGTATTTGTTTAAACAATAAGTAGGCATGTTAAAATAGCTAAACACTTTTAATTAATTAAAAACATTAAAACATATTTTAAAATAAATAAGTAAGGGTTTGCTCGTTATATTTTTGGAAAAAGAAGGCTTTTAGTATGGAAAAATAAAAAATGTAACATATATTTAGTTTAAAAAGGTAAATGCCCGTGATATTTTTGGAAAATGAGGTCTTAAAATTTAATAATTTAAATTATTTAAATAAGTTTTAAAATAAATAAGTAAATTGTTTGTCTGTGATATTTTTAGAAAAAGAATGGATTTTAGTGAGAAAAATAGAAAAAGTAAATTGAAAAAGGCAATTTCCCGTGATATATTTAGAAAATGAGGGACTTTTTTAGAAAAAATCTATAATGTGTTTTAGCTGAAAAGGTAATTGGTTATAAATAGGTATTTGATTATTTATATTTTAATATTTTTAGTAATTGCATTTGTTAAGAAAAATAAGTAGGCATGTTAAAATAGGTAAACTTTTAAAAAAATAATTATAATATTAGGTTTAAAAATAAATAACTAAAGGTTTGTCCGTGATGTTTTTGGAAAATAAGGGATTTTAGTAAAGAAAAATAGAAAAACTAACATGTTTTAGTTAAAAAAGTAATTGCTCGTGATATATTTGAAAAAGTAGTGGAATTTGTTAGAAAAAATAAAAAAAATAATGTATTTTAGTTGAAAAAGGTAACTGGCTATAAATAGGTAATATTATTATTTAATAATATATTTCTATAAATAAGTAAGGTTAATTAAGTAAAAACACGAAATACAGTTAAGAGCAATTAAGTAAAATCACAACGTACCATACCGACCGACCAAACTTTTAATGTTTTGTCGATTATATAATAGTACTAGCTTAAAATCCGTGCGATGCACGGATTGTTAATTACTATTTTATTATTATTATTTTTAATTGTATTTGTTTAAACAATAAGTAGGCATGTTAAAATAGCTAAACACTTTTAATTAATTAAAAACATTAAAACATATTTTAAAATAAATAAGTAAGGGTTTGCTCGTTATATTTTTGGAAAAAGAAGGCTTTTAGTATGGAAAAATAAAAAATGTAACATATATTTAGTTTAAAAAGGTAAATGCCCGTGATATTTTTGGAAAATGAGGTCTTAAAATTTAATAATTTAAATTATTTAAATAAGTTTTAAAATAAATAAGTAAATTGTTTGTCTGTGATATTTTTAGAAAAAGAATGGATTTTAGTGAGAAAAATAGAAAAAGTAAATTGAAAAAGGCAATTTCCCGTGATATATTTAGAAAATGAGGGACTTTTTTAGAAAAAATCTATAATGTGTTTTAGCTGAAAAGGTAATTGGTTATAAATAGGTATTTGATTATTTATATTTTAATATTTTTAGTAATTGCATTTGTTAAGAAAAATAAGTAGGCATGTTAAAATAGGTAAACTTTTAAAAAAATAATTATAATATTAGGTTTAAAAATAAATAACTAAAGGTTTGTCCGTGATGTTTTTGGAAAATAAGGGATTTTAGTAAAGAAAAATAGAAAAACTAACATGTTTTAGTTAAAAAAGTAATTGCTCGTGATATATTTGAAAAAGTAGTGGAATTTGTTAGAAAAAATAAAAAAAATAATGTATTTTAGTTGAAAAAGGTAACTGGCTATAAATAAGTAATATTATTATTTAATAATATATTTCTATAAATAAGTAAGGTTAATTAAGTAAAAACACGAAATACAGTTAAGAGCAATTAAGTAAAATCACAACGTACCATACCGACCGACCAAACTTTTAATGTTTTGTCGATTATATAATAGTACTAGCTTAAAATCCGTGCGATGCACGGATTGTTAATTACTATTTTATTATTATTATTTTTAATTGTATTTGTTTAAACAATAAGTAGGCATGTTAAAATAGCTAAACACTTTTAATTAATTAAAAACATTAAAACATATTTTAAAATAAATAAGTAAGGGTTTGCTCGTTATATTTTTGGAAAAAGAAGGCTTTTAGTATGAAAAAATAAAAAATGTAACATATATTTAGTTTAAAAAGGTAAATGCCCCTGATATTTTTGGAAAATGAGGTCTTAAAATTTAATAATTTAAATTATTTAAATAAGTTTTAAAATAAATAAGTAAATTGTTTGTCTGTGATATTTTTAGAAAAAGAATGGATTTTAGTGAGAAAAATAGAAAAAGTAAATTGAAAAAGGCAATTTCTCGTGATATATTTAGAAAATGAGGGACTTTTTTAGAAAAAATCTATAATGTGTTTTAGCTGAAAAGGTAATTGGTTATAAATAGGTATTTGATTATTTATATTTTAATATTTTTAGTAATTGCATTTGTTAAGAAAAATAAGTAGGCATGTTAAAATAGGTAAACTTTTAAAAAAATAATTATAATATTAGGTTTAAAAATAAATAACTAAAGGTTTGTCCGTGATATTTTTGGAAAATAACGGATTTTAGTAAAGAAAAATAGAAAAACTAACATGTTTTAGTTAAAAAAGTAATTGCTCGTGATATATTTGAAAAAGTAGTGGAATTTGTTAGAAAAAATAAAAAAAATAATGTATTTTAGTTGAAAAAGGTAACTGGCTATAAATAGGTAATATTATTATTTAATAATATACTTCTATAAATAAGTAAGGTTAATTAAGTAAAAACATGAATTTAAGAAAGGGTAATTAAGTAAAATCACAACGTACCATACCGACCGACCAAACTTTTAATGTTTCGTCTATTATATATAATAACTAGCTTAAAACCCGTGCGATGCACGGATTATTAATTATTAATTTATTATATTTTATTAATATTTTATTAATTGTAATTGTGCAAAAAATAAGTAGGCATGTTAAAATAGCTAAACACTTTTAATTAATTAAAAACATTAAAACAGATTTTAAAATAAATAAGTATGAGTTTGCCTGTTATATTTTTGGAAAATGAGGAATTTTACTAGGAAAAAATAAAAAATGTAACATATATTTAGTTTAAAAAGGTAAATGCCCGTGATATTTTTGGAAAATGAGGCTTTAAAATTTAATAAATAAAAGTATTTAAACACGTTTTAAAATAAATAAGTAAAGGGTTTCTTGTGATATTTTTGGAAAATGAATGGATTTTAGCGAGAAAAATAGAAAAAATAAATTGTAAAAGGCAATTTCCCGTGATATATTTAGAAAAGGATGGACTTTGTTAGAAAAAATATATAATGTGTTTTAGCTAAAAAGATAATTGGTTATAAATAGGTATTTGATTATTTATATTCTAATATATTTAGTAATTGCATTTGTTAAGAAAGATAAGTAGACATGTTAAAATATGTAAACTTTTAAAAAAATAATTATAATATTAAAATATGTTTAAAAATAAATAACTAAATGTTTGTTCGTGACATTTTTGGAAAAAGAGGGGTTTTAGTAAAGAAAAATAGAAAAACAAACATGTTTTAGTTAAAAAGGTAATTGCTGGTGATATATTTGAAAAAGTAGGGAAATTTATTAGAAACAAATAATGTATTTTAGGTGAAAAAGGTAATTGGTTATAAATAGGTAATATTATTATTTAATAATATATTTCTATAAATAAGTAAGGTTAATTAAGTAAAAACACGAAGTACAGTTAATTAAGGGCAATTAAGTAAAATCACAACGTACCATACTGACCAACCAAACTTTTAATGTTTCGTCTATTATATAATAGTATTGATACTAGTTTAAAACCCGTGCGATGCACGGATTGTTATTAATAATTATTATTTTTATTATTTATATTTTAATATTCTATTAATTTGCATTTGCTAAAAAAAATAAGTACGTGTGTTAAACTTTTTTAAATAATTAAAAGTATTAAAATAGATTTTAAAATAAATTAGTAAATGTTTACCCATGATATTTTTGAAAAATGAGGGGTCTTAGTATGGAAAAATAGAAAAAATAACATGTTTTAAATGAAAAGGTAAGTGCCCGTAATTAAAAGTATTTAAATAGGTTTCAAAATAAATAAGTATGAATTTACTCGGGATATTTTTGGAAAATGAGGGGTTTTAGTAAGGAAAAATAGAAAGAGTAACATGTTTTAGTTGAAACAGGTAATTTCCCGTGATTGTTTTAGAAAAAGAAAGGATTTTGTTAGAAGAAATAGAAAAGGTAATGTATTTTAGCTGAAAAGGTAGTTGGTTATAAAAATGTTATTATTTAATAAAAATTTATTTAGAAAATGAAAAAATAGGAAAAGTAACACGTTTCAGCTGAAAAAGTGCTCATAATTAAAAGTATTAAAATAGATTTTAAAATAAATAAGTAAGGGTTTGCCCGTGATATTTTTGGAAAATGAAAGGTTTTAGTAAGAAAAAATAGAAAGAGTAACATGTTTTTGTTAAAAAAGATAATCGTCCGTGTTTTTTTTAGAAAAAGAGAGGATTTTGTTAGAAAAAATAAAAAAAAAAGGTAATGTATTTTAGCTGAAAAGGTATTTGGTTATAAATAATGTTATTATTTAGTGATAGTTTTTAAAAAAAATAAGTAAGGGTAATTAAGTAAAATCACTAAGTACCGACCGTCCGTCCGTCCGACTACCAAACTTTTAATGTTTCGTCTTTAATAATATAGGTTAAAACATGTGCGATGCACGGATTGTTTTTAATAATTATTAATTTTATTATTTATATTTTATATTTTATTAATTACATTTATTAAAAAAAAATTAAGCGTGTTAAACATTTTTAAATAATTAAAAGTATTAAAATAGATTTTAAAATAAATAAGGAACGGTTTGCCCGTGATATTTTGGAAAAAGATGGGTTCCAGTAAGAAAAATAGAAAGTAACATGTTTTCGTGGAATTTTAAAATATAAAAGTAACGATTTGCCCGTGATATTTTTGAAAAAAAAGTGGTTTTAATAAGAAAAATAGAAAAGGTGACATGTTTTAGTTGAAAAAGGTAATTGTTAATTAAAATTATTAAAATAGATTTTAAAGTAAATAAGTAATGATATATTTGGAAAAGGAGGGATTTTAGGACGAAAAATAGAAAGTAACATGTTTTCGTTGAAGTTTAAAATATAAAAGTAATGATTTGCCCTTGATATTTTTGAAAAAAAAAAGGTTTTAGTAAGAAAAATAGAAAATGTGACATGTTTTAGTTGAAAAAGGTAATTGTCAATTATTAAAATAGATTTTAAAGTAAATAAGTAAGGGTTTGCACGTGATATATTTGGAAAAGTAGGGATTTTAGTAAGAAAAATAGAAAATATAACATGTTTCAGCTGAAAAAGGTAATTGCCCGTGATTTTTCTAGAAAAAGAGGGAAATGTAATTGTCAATTAAAAGTATTAAAATAGGTTTTAAAATAAATAAGTAAAGGTTTTCTCATGATATATTTGGAAAATGAGGGATTTTAGCAAGGGAAATAGAAAAAGTAACATGTTTTAGCTGAAAAAGAAATTATCCGTGATTTTTTTAGAAAAAAATGGTAATGTATTTTAACTAAAAGGGTAACTGATTATAATATTTTTTATAATAATTAAATAAACAATTAAATAAGGCAAGTATCGTATCAAAAAACAGGTACCAAAATTTTCAATGTTTCGTATTTAATAATATAGTATAGATGGAGAGATAGATTTATAATATTAGTATTTTATGCTACTAAATGGAATAGCCCGTGATATTTTGGAAAAAAAGCTAATCGGCTAGTCATTAATAATTATAATATTATTATTTTATTTTATTAAATAGAACTGTTCGTGATATTTTTGGAAAATTAGAGGTTTTATTTAGAAAAAATAGAAAAGTAGAAATTTTAGTTAGAAAATATGAAAAAGAATATACACTTTGGCTAAAAATGATAATGGTTTAGTTATTAGCAATTATAACCATATTATGTTATTTTATTAAATGAAACTGCCTGTAATATTTTTGGAAAATGAGATGTTTTAGTTAGAAAAAATAAAAAAGATATTCTATATAATAATTTTAATATTTTATCTAACAGTTCTCATCAATTTGATCAGAAATATTTAACGGCTATGAATGAAGTGACCATACTACAAAAACTTTCAGGACCAAACTACAAAACTTTCAATGTTTCGTCTTTAATATAATAGTATAGATTGATTGATTGATAGTATAGATAGATAGATGCATATTTAATATTAATTAGATAATGTGTTTTCTTATTTACTTTTAATAATAGTTGAATTATCTTTCAAAAAAATAAAATAAAATAAAATAAAAGTTGAATTACTTATAAGTATAAATGGGTCAAATATAATTTTTTAAACATTATTTTGACAAAAGAAAATGAGAAATAACGCGAATATACAGGATGAGCGTCGCGAATCCAATACAGCTTAGGATTAAGGATTACGAAATCTTAAACCCAACTTATTACAATGCCTATAAATATAAACACATACGCAACAGGGGAGCATTACAAGTCTTGAGAAACGCAATACATCCATCTGTTTTGGTTGAGAGATAATTGTAGGGTCTAACGTAACGAGTGAGTGTTTTGTTATGGAAACTAAACGTAGACACTGCGTACCTGATGACGCAGAAAGTTCAAACGAGAACGAATACGAAAGCATTAAGCAACAGAGAAAGAAGAGGAAAATTATTAAATCTGATATGGCTTCGAAACTTGCCAAACAAATCAAGTCATGTAATGCAAATGCTAGTTCTCATCTGCCACTTAAGATCATGTATTCGGTGAAAGAAGATAGTAACAAAAAGAGAGCCGAGGCTTTTTCTCTTATGAGGCCTACGAATAAGAAGAATTCTCATCTATCACTTAAAACAATGTGTTCGGTGAAAAAAGACAAGAGGATTGAAAGAGAAAGAATGGAAGAGATTGAGAAAGTGAAGAGGAGGGTAGAAAAGGCGATTGAGGAAAGAATGGCCTTTTCGGATTTAGTGTGTGGACACCAACTTCCTGCAGAGTTTCTTGGTGATGAAAGGGGTTTGCACTTGAGTATTGTAGCAAATGTCATGAATCTCTTGCAAGGAAAAAGCTACAGTGATCTTGAACTATTACAGTCTAAAATTGAGTCGCTAATGCGTTCTGGCTTAGCTAATGTAGTAGACTATTGGGAAGCAATTCTTAAGCTCATCAACATATACAAGGGGAAGGCATGTCTTAAAGATATTCTTGCCAATCTTTTTCCGAAGCCTTTGGGGAAGGATCATAGAAGTTTAAGAAATGCTGGTTATGATGGAATGAATGATCTTTTGGAGACTGAGGAGACAGAAGTGACAGGTTCATCGTGTTCTCCACATCTATTGCATGGTGAAGAGATTGGGGATAACTTTGAGATGATGACCATGGGAGTTATGGAGGAAGGTGATGCATTATCTGGCAACAATGATGAAGGAATCTGTCAGTCACAGTACATTATGGAGGAAGGTGATGCATTATCTGGCAACAATGGTGAAGGAATCCATCAATCGCAGGTGTACTGGACGCAGAAGAAATGTCGCCTTAGAAAGCCTAAATACTTCAGTCGAGTTCAGGATGAACATGAGTTGGATAACTATCATTATGACTAGGAACATGGGCCTCCTAAAGAAGATATTGCTTTTCGGATAATTAACAAGGAATGGGAGTGTTTTTGAAGAAAAGGTTCAAGTGCACCTTTGAAAGGGAAATTTTATACATAGATGTCAACTTTAAACGAAATCCCTACTGTCGATGATACCTAGATGAGTGAGTGGAGGACAACTGCTTTAGTTATTCTGTTTTTTGCTATTCTGAATTTGTATCTGATTTAATACCTTTACCAAGAGGTTTCCGGTCTGTATAACATTAATATTGTTTTGGATTTCAAAATCTGGCCAATGAATATTTGATTCAGCCATAAGGGCTCGATCATCTTCAGAGGAAAAGTGGTGCATATGTGTTCAGTCAGGGAAAAAAGGTAACCCAGCCAGGGCCATAAATATCTCAAGACTTTATGTACTTGTCCTGCATCTTTATTCATTGAAAAATATGTTAAAGGTCATTCCTTTAAGTTAGGACATCATCAAATACTAATTTGAATTTATAAGTTTGTTTGAAGCTGAAGCTGTAAAAGATTATGAACAGAATCAACTCTAAAATTTCAGCATAAGAAACTTCCGAGTAATGGAACGAATCAATGAAAGACATGAACAGAATAATCTGATATTGTTACCTTTGAGTCACTTATTCAGCTGCAGCTCCAAAAGATATGCATATTGGTGAGCAAGCTGTTTTAATACATAAACCTACGCAAACTTATATATTTACATTCACATTTAGTTCTCTGAGTTTGTCTTAGCAATCGCTACAATTTTATAACACTGCATAAAACAAAATTAGTTGAATTTATTGGTTTGACAGCTTTTAGAAATTACATAAAACAGAACAGGTATAATGACATTTGGACAGTGGTTGTACAAAGAAGTAGAATGTAGTTAAATTTGATTAGTGTTTTTAATTATCCTCCAACTAATCTGTTGCACAACTAACTCCACACACAACTTTGCAAGTAACTTCTCTACATTGACAAACACTGCACCCTAGCAATGATCACATACAATACAATAATGCTAAGCTTCACCCTAGCAATGATCATAATGCTAAGCTTCACCCTAGCAATGATCATAATGCTATACAATAATCTCAACTCAATCTCTCAAACAAGAGCTGCCAGTTGTATCAAATAGTGATGTTTTCTCAGCGGATCCTGTCATTGAGATGCCTATGGACAGAAGAACAAGAATAAGTAGTTTCGAAAACAAGAAGAAGAGAATGTTCCACACAGCAGTGACAGATTCAGAAGGAGTTTACAGTCTTTGGCAGTGTAGAATAATGTACTACTGGTTCAAAAAGTTCAAGAATGGGCCTAATTCTGAAATGGGTGGGTTTACAAGAATTTTGCATTCTGGGTTTCCGGATGATTACAGTACATGCATGAGATCCCTACTTTTGTTGAACCACTTCCAGATGGATTGGATTAGGTAATCATCAGAAACCGTGCATCTCTTTTTCTTATGTATATGGATTATCTTATTTGACATTCAATACTTGATATCATTTGTTATGATTATATGATCAGGTTTAAAAGTTTTGATGATTCAAATTTTAGAAAGTGTGATGATTAAAGGGTGAGTTATACCTCTTTGCTTAAAGATATATTAAAAAGGTTTTGTTAATTATCAAATGTAATTTTTTTTTTGTCACACTAGAGGGGCTAGATTATGTTGAGTAACCAGCTCATCTAGCCAACCAAAGTTCTGATACCATGTTGAGTAATCTCAAATGGATCTTATGCTATATTTCAACAGATTATCACAATTGATTTGCTTCAAGCAAACAACGAACGCTAGTTAAGAGTGGCAGGTGCAGTACGCATGAGCACCAGAAGTGTACACATGAACAATTCCTATGTTCTTTAAGAAACATTCATTGACTCTCTAGGAGTAGTGGTAAGATCTTCTTGGGACATACAGTATATAATTGGTTTGGTTTTCGGATTATATTTTCTGGTCAGTTGTATTAACAATAATGATTTTAGGGTTCAAAACTCACTAGATATAAATGTTGTACCGTTTTAAGTACTAATGGAAGTAAAACTTAACTCCTCATGATCAGGGAATGCTTGGGAGTAACCAGAAGTTTAAAACTTATGTGAGTGAGACATTATGCTAATGATACACTATTGAAGGAGGTGCAATGATATATCGAATATTAACTTGGAAAAGCTTTATTTATATATCACCCGAATCTCTTGCAGGGTTACATAGTAGTCCATACACCTTGGGCTTTTGTTCAGTGGCTGGAACTAGCAAACATTGAAGAAGAGTAAGCATGCATTTATGAATAGAGTTTTCACAATCTAAGCTTAAATCATTTTATTTAATATCTTTCATGTAGCTACATATTGATGGCGGAACCAGATCACATTATCATGAAACCAATACCAAACTTATCCCAAGATGGCCTTCCAGCCGCATTCCCATTCTTTTATATCCAACCTAAAAAAGAAGATGCCATTCTTCCAAAATTCTTCACACAAGAATAAGGACCTATTACCAACATTGATTGATCCCATAGGGAACTCCCCACTCATCATTCACAAATTTGCCTTGCTTTTTAAACTTATTTTGCATATGTTACTTTTTCATATTTCGTTGTTAAGTTTCTTTCTTAATGATGTTATGTGAAACATGTTTAGGAACTTTTACCAAAGATTGCTCCTGATAAAGCATGGGAGATGAGAGAAAAGTTACATTATTATAATAATTAAACTTGTTATTCATTACAAAACTTGTTATTCATTACAGTTGAGAGGAGACTTATATAGTCAATAACCAAACAGTTTAAAGGAAATTGTCTTAACAAAGGAAACTATTACAATAATGGAATTATCCAATAATAATTAAATTATATATGTTAACATCCCCCTCAAACTCACTATGGGAAATCGGGAATTTGTCAAGAATAAACTGAGCCACGTCCAAAACTTCAACCGCGAAACAAGTGAACCTAGAGCAACAACCGCAAAACAAGCGAATCCAAAGTAGCAATCACAAAACAAGAGTAAACAAATCATCCATATCATCTAATAGCTAATACAATCAAAACTTCAATCCAAGTATATCCAAACCAAAACCAGAGCGAACAAGGAAATCAAATCAGAAGAATCATTCATAGCATCCAATAATTAACAACAAACATCGAAAGCAAAACCCAAACAGACCACAACCATATGAAACAATACCGAAACCAAAACTTAATAATCCAAACAAACTGTAACCATAAAAAACAATACCGATATCCAAATGAAAACTGTGTCCAATCCCCAAACTATATCCAAATCAAGCTAAAACATAATCCAAAGACAAATTGTATCCCAATCATCCAAATCCTAAATTGTATCCAAATCGAATATCAATCAAATAACCAATTCAAATTAACAACCAATCCAAATCCAATAACCAATCTAAATTAACCAAATCTAAAAAAAAAATGGAAATACATATTTTATACCCAACATGTGGAAATTATCATGATTGATTCCCGATCAACCTATCCCAGATCGAACAAACCTGGCTCTGATACCATGATAAAGTGTGGGGAGAGGAGAGAAAAGTTATATTATTATAATGAAACTTGTTATTGATTACAATAGAGAGGAGGCTTATATGACCAATAACCAAACAGTAATAAAGAAAATTGTCCTAACAAAGGAAACTATTACGATAACAGAATTATTCAATAATAATAATAATATTATATATGTTAACAACTCCAATTTGGATGAATGTTTCATTAGCTATGAAAAAAGATCCCGAAGCAGACCTATCTTTTGAGTGGGTACTGGAGATGTAAGTTTCTTGAACTTGAACCATGTAATTATGCATTGTTTGTTTCATTAGTAAGAACCTTACAGTTACAGGTATGCGTATGCTGTTTTATCGGCTCTTCATGGTGTGATTAGCATCTTGTACATGTGTGTTGGAACTTGCAATTATATATTTCAGATTCCCTCTTCCTTTCACTCTCTTTGACTTTCTTCACCTAATAAGTGAAATGATCAAATTTCATTTTAGACAAGATGACGTACATTGCACTCTGCACATTTTTGTGACATAACCTGGTTGGCTTTTTATGTCGACATTGGAGGATCCTAAGTGTCTCTTTTATTAGCCTTTACAAAAGATCTGGATTTTCGTTCAACATCTCAATTTTATAGAGATAGAAGATCCGAAGTTTCTATGAGTTGTTTTTGTATATGGCTGGTATACTGCCGATCTCTTCAACTAGTAGATTTCGGTTATATGTTTTTGCTCTAATGGTCAGCGATTGTGTAACGTGTCTTTATTTCTACTTCGGGATAAATATCAAAGTCATCACTCGTTTCATCCAAATACATCAGTTGAGTCACTCATTTCAAAAATGACTCAATTTAGTCACAAATTTGAAAATTTGTATCAATTTAGTGATTTAAAAGTTGAAAATTTGTATCAATCTAGTCATTCCCAGGTGATCTTCTTGATACGAATTTTACATTTAGTGACTAAATTGAGTCATTTTTGTAACAAGTGACTTATTTGATATATTTGAATGAAATGAGTGATGACTTTGATATTTTTCCCTTTCTACTTCTTGAATACAAACATCTTGTGACCAAATTAATAAGGACAAGACTTCATGAATACAATCATGTTTTGACAGACAACAACAACATATTTTGGTGGCATTTTGGATTAATTTTTATAATCATTGATTCGTGAAGCAGATGACCAAATTAATCAGTAGGATCATTCCGTACTGAATGGGCAAATTTCAGATTTTTTGATTTTTTGTATGATATTTCTATTCTGGTTATCGACGTAATCTGTTAGATGTGTTTTCTGCTCTGTTTTTGTATCTGATATGTAGTAGTTACTATCTCTCTCGTGCCTACAAACTCGGTTGCATTTTGTTCAAAAACAAAAACTCTGCCGCATATCTAGCATTGTTTAGTGGTAGATAAACCCACTTCACTTGGCAAGAAGACAGTTCGAGTTTTCAATAAAGTCATGTGTATTTAAGTTTATAATTTACCTTTACCAAATAAACAAAAAGAACTATAAAGAAGAACTTGATTGCACTCATCAAAGCACATAAATTAAATAAGTAATTTATTTTTAGAGAAAACTGAACCTGAGATACATTTCAGAAACTTTCTTGATATGTGAATCAAATCAATGTGTTTTTGAGATGTAAAATCTTTTGGTACACACAATATTTTTAGATATTATTTTAATATGCATAATTTTTTATAATATGAAATATTTTTGCTCACAATCTCACGTCTCACGAAGATTACCTGAGATGTATGATGTATCTCATGTTTCCCATCCTCTGTATTCCTCTTTATTCTATTAATTAAGTATGGTTGAATATTCATTCATTCTTTGTATTTTTATTTTTATTATTTTATTATAAAGGTTTAAACAAATAAATATTTTTAATTTATAATAAAGCTTGTCAAACTTGACCCGAAGATAAAAATAAATAAATAAAATACTTAATTTTGAAATCTATACTATTAATTCCTTATATATAATAAGCGTAAGGGGTTCTTATCCAAAAATTTGGTAGTCTGGTCCTGTATGACGACTGTATGACCAAATTAATAAAGACCGTTAGATAATAAATAGATAGATGAGAACCGTTTGATCTAATATTAAAAAGCATATTTGATTAATAGTAGGATTATATTTAAATACTAAAAAGTGTATTTTGATAATTTAAACCAACTATATTTGGGTTTTCTACATTGAATAGAATTCTGTATATAAAAGTTTGTTTCGATTAATAGTAGGATTATATTTAACTACTAAAAATTGTATTTTGATAATTTTAAACCAAATATAATTGGATTTTCTACATTGAATAAAATTTTGTATATAAATATTTGTAACTCTCTTTTCTCTTCATTTTATGGGTAGTTCCAGTTAAATAAAATTTGTTAACCTAGAGATCGAGATATCGATTCATATCAATAACAGTATTAAAAAATTATTAATATAATGCTCATGTATATCATAGATAACAATAATACATATGGATCCTATGTTATAAGAGATGTATGAGAAGTCCGGTACATGGATTTATATTGCAAATTAGGATTTATGTTGCAAATTATACTGTACAAATTACAAATAGAACCACTTAGTTAATTAATATTAACATAACACTTTTTTTTATGGAACATAACACTTTGATTCATCCGGATTATATTATATTCTTTTACATATAACAAACGTAAAAGGATAATATTCAAATATTATTAAAAATGGAGAGTTTCATATTCATTAACGATAACTAGTATTTTACTCGTGCTACCCACCGAAAACACTATGTCAAAAGTTGTTAATCCATTATTATTATAACTCGATAATTTTCTTTAAGTTTTAAGGGATTTTTTAAAATAAAACCCGTTTCCAATATTTTTCCTTTACGAATTATGCTGACACATGTACATATATCAGTAAATATGATATATGCTAAACGAATATAGCTTTTTTAGAAAATAAATATTTGTAACCAAAATCTATATATGCGAAGATGACAACCAACGCCTCAATTAATTAAAATGACAAACTGACACAAAAATAAGAAGTCAATAGCACTATCATTGTTAGCAGATTCAGACACCTATTTCAAAATATAAATAAATAATTGAGTATAAGGTGTCTGAAAGATGATCCTATACATATTTCACAACTAACTATTTTAATTGAAATTTGTACATTCACCACGACCGAATGAACGTTATGTGAGTTGATTTCAGATTTTCGTGAGGGTGTAGAACCTCCGGAGGTTTGAATTTCCTCAACCACGTCTGTAGCAAAGTAGACAGTATTGCCATGCACCATGTGTTTTTTTCAATCAAAGATAAAGTAGGTGCCAATTCTTTTTTTCTAATGATATTAAATTTTTCAGGATACTGGTCGCTTGTCTCTTCATGCAATGGAGGCTTTAAATTCATCATAATATATTTTAAAGTTATATTCAACATGCTATATTCTAAGGACTCTATATTTATTTCATCATTACCTTTTGATTCTGACAGATGATGTTGTTAACATTTGTTGATGTTAAGCGTATCACTTTATCTATTTTTACATAAAATTATAATGTAAAATTAAAAAAAAAAAGTACATATCCCTTATTTACACGAATTGTATTAATATATATATTCAATAATAACTAAATATAGGTATACAAATCATAAAAGACAAAAGTGTCTCATAAAACGTATATAAGTTTATGTTCATTAGTTAAATTAGTATTAATCATTTCTTAGATAAATTTTGTAATAGTGGTCTATTTTATATATAGACATTCTGTTAGTATTAATGCTCTATAGACAATACTTTTATGTTTTAAAGAAAACATTTCATTATTATAAAGTATGTTTTATTGATTATTATTATTATTTTATTATGTCTTTATTCACTACACCAAAAATGACCTATTGTAACCCCATAAAAGTGTATTGTTAGACCCTAAAAATGTTACATTAGATGTTTATGTAACATTTTGACCAAAATTCGGCGTTACATTTACCGGCGTTGCCTATGGCTTCTATTTTTAACACTATATGTACTTATTGCAACCCTTTTTTAAATATTACAATAGCATTTTTTTGTAACACATTTGTCTGTTTTAGTAACATTTTTAAGGTGTTGCAATAGACTAATGCAGCACCTTTTTGCAACATCTATTAAGTAAAATGTTACAAAGTTAGTTCATTGCAACACTTTGATGCAACATTTTGATGCCTTTTGCAATACATTTTGGTTTTTTAGCAACATTTATCTGCAACATTTTAATCTCTATTGTAATATTTATAGTTTTTAATTACAACATTAATGTGCAACGCTTTTTAGTATCCAGATTGCAATGTCTTGTCTGAAATTTTAATATACCATGCACAAAAGCATATAAACCAATCCACCAGAAATGACATTTCATTCCAATGGCAAATCCAAAAAACACATGTACCAAACCAGAAATGACATTTCAAAGTTCCGAAATTGAAAATCCAACAAACACATGTCAATAAACCCAAACATAGTCCGACATCTAGTTCTTAAGTCTAAAGTCGAAACACATGTCGACTTACACCACAATTCTACATTAAACTTAGTCTTAATATCATATCATGTCAAAATACCAACCTGCTACCAAAAGTACGCATATAGAAAATAAGATTTAAGTACTACTGATCATTATCAATCATCATTTTCGTCATCCTCGTGATCATCGTCATCCTCGCGATCATCGTCATCCTCGCGATCATCGTCATCCTCGCGATCATTGTCCTCCTAATCACTGTCCTCACTTTCGTCACCAGTAGTAGTATCAGCACACAACTCTTCAACATCAAGGTATTTGAAATCTGGATTGATTTCTCCCAATTTCGCTATTACCTTTGACATTTTCTCACACACCTTTTGATCTACCATCTCTTGCATTTCAGCCATGATTTCCTCCTTTATAGTCTTTTTGAGATGATCAATATCAGTAGCAGGTGTACTGGAACTACAAAGAATTGGCTACTGAGCTTTCATTGTTTTTCTGCATTTTCCAGACCTTCCTAGAAGCCAATTCGGTCCATGTTTTGGTTTTTTGCCTTGTTCCGCCCCACTGCCATCTTCAACAACAGTTGTAGCCTACGAATAAACATGGACACATTAAAACTGAAAGAAGGCCAACCTTCAAAGGAAAATATTGCAGAATCTTTAATAGGTGAAAATGACTAAAAAACTTAAATACTTGCATCTTACCTTGTATTCATGTCCTTGTTTCCGTTTACGTGTTTTCTGATAAATATCATCTTTCGGAGCTAGCTTTTTAGGGTCGATCTTCTTTTCTGCTTTCTGAGATAATAATGCAAAGAATGACATAATAATAAAACTATATAATGCAAGAATGACAATGACATAGAAAATTAAACCATCTTTTAAATAAAAGCTGGACATACGATTTTCTCGCCAATTTGCGCAAAACTTTTACGACCAGCAGTGTGAGTTTCCACAATCAACTTACGATTTTCTGCATTTTTTCTAGCTCGCTCCTGACCATTCAATAAAGTGCGAAGAATATAAAATAACTTACAAAAAATTACGAAAATAAAATTGTGAAAAACTCAAGTACTAGCTAATGGATTGATATATGAATGGATATACCTGAACATCTTTATCCCCCCAGTATTTGAGAAGCACCTTGAATTCTTCGACTGAAATGACATTGGGCCTATTTTTTAGCTTGTCTTCATCATTATCATATTTGAGATAATGGTCTTTCTTAATCCGGCTCTTGTTCAATTTCCACAAAGCACCAATAGTCCGCAATGTATAGGTTCTTCCTTCCTCGGGAATTTCATATTTTGTCTAAAAAATTAGTTGGAATTTATTAGTGTCAACTAGAGACCATAATAAACAACTAGAGATCATAAAAAAGGTGTGCAAGATTTTGAGTTTACCTTAACAAAAGACCATAGTTCCTCCTTCTGTTGTTTAGGAAATTTATGCCAACTGACGAGATCAAGAGGGACAGACTGCCTACCCAATGTCCCGCAGAAGTTTTTGAATTCAGCCAAGTCATCGTCTTTGTCAGCAATAGCCTGTAACTCACAGTTCAACTTAATGACAACCTTCTCGTCAGGCCTCCTCGTGTACACCTTATTCATTCGTGTAGGACCTCTACGCTTTGTGCTTTTTTGTACACCTGAAATTAGTACAAAATAGTCAAGTACCGTACGATTCAAACCAATATCAAGAAAACCTAAAATTACCTGCTGAAGTATCAACTGTCTCTTCAAGAGTTTGAGGATGTGATGTCTGACCACCATCACCCACTTGGTTTTTTTCAAGGGTCTTTTTCTGATCTTTCATCACTAAGTAAGATTCCATTGAACCAATTCCTTGATTGTTATACTTTTTTGGAGGCGCCACCCTCACTAGTATGCATTGTGAATCTTTAGACAAAGGAGGGGGAGGTGGTAAATTCTCATGTAAGACGGGAGATGGATTTTGAGTTACGGGATGGGGTGTATTTTCAGCTGGTTCAGACTGCGTAGTAGTCTCAATAAAAATTGCAATCACAAATTAGTACCAGTATTTGAACTTCTAACAGTTATTATCACAAATTAATTTAACATCATGTACATGCATAGACAAAGGAGCTGTGGCCCTTGAACGTGTTATCGGCCTTGAGACATGATTTGTCGCCTTCTTCTGCTTTTTTTCCTTCATCTTCGTCAGTTTTTGCTTTCGAGAAACTTGTTTCGTAATGATCTGTTTTTCTTCTTCTTCAGCCTCAGACAAACTATCATGTCCAGGAACGTACTCTTTATCAAACTCCAATTCATCATCCGCTAGAACTTTTTCTGGCACATTTTTCAGATTAAGACCAGTAGCAAAAAATTTTAATCCCATTTCTTCTGCCTTTCTTTTATTTTCTGCAACCTGCAGCAGCCTTTTTCTTTCATACTCCGTTATCTGAAATTTATAAAATGTACATAAATATTAAAGTAGACCATATGAGTAACTAAACAGTATATCAATATATTTAACCTTTGGAAGAACTTGTTCTGAGTTCCCCTGTCCTGTCTCAGCTTCAAGTAGACCAGTAGCTGACTTTCCACGAGCGGATCAACGACTTTCCCTTTCTTTCAAAAGCCCATCTCTTGTCACAAACTTACGATTTGCTTGTAAAGCTGTTGGTGCAATCAGTAGATGAAAATATATACTAAAATCACCATACGTCAAGTAATAACTGAAAATAATAATGAAAACATCTCAACATGAATGTATTACCTTCAAAATATTGTGTTCTTGGTCGCACAATTACATGTGGCTGCATTTGTGCTTTTGGCTCTACTTTCTTGTCAATTATGTGATCAACATAAAAATCCAAACTCTCTCCTTCAACATGATTTACAAATTCTTGTAAATCACGATCATTGTCAATAAGCTTCCAACCAGTCAGTACATTCTTCACATAAACACCACCAATTTCTGTGTATTTCAAATCATCCTTCGCATACTCCATCACAACAGTGTACGAGAATCTGTCAGATTCTACGTACTCCGAAATCTGATTACATAGCCCACCTATATATTCTGTTTTTGAGAAATGTCCCTTGTGAAAGAACCTGAGAATGTAATCTTTACATGCCATCCTGAAAACAAGGAAATTAAGAAAAATACTTAGAAATTGAAATGTTCACAATTCAAATCGAAAAAAATGCAGTTAACTCAAAAATAAAAGAAAGAAAGGCCTGCTAATATACTGAATAAAAAAAACGCATTATCATTAACCAAATATGCAGTTAAAGCACAATGAATTAATACATGAAAATAAAGGAAAGAAAACACTAATAATGAACTAAGTAAAAAAAGCACTAATAAACAGAATGATGAACCACACTTAACGATTACAACAAAAACAGGAAACTAGCACAACTAAGAAACACAAATAATTTCTCTATTCATCATATTTCAGCGTTTTCATGCTCTTCATCAGGTGTAACATGGATTTGCTTGTTCGGAACATCATCTCTGCACCAAATGATCATATCATCAACAGGTATTTGTCCTCGCGGCACATAACCTATGGCACTAACATCTTCTACTGCATTCATCTCGTCTTCTACTTCAAAATACTGATCCTTCGGTAATTTCTTGATAACAAAATGCAAATTTTTTCAGTAGGATCTTGAATATAAAAGACCTGTTGTACTTGAGTGGCGAGAACGAAGGGATCCTCTTTTTGACATAACCTATTGAAGTTCACTCTTGTTAAACCATAGCAATCCTTATCTTTTTGGTACCAACAACACTTAAATAAAACAACAATCAGTGCTCCCCAGTAATCAACTTCAATTATATCCTCAATTGTACCATAGTAGCCTACATCTCCAACTATTGGATTTTGGTCCTTTGCACTCGCGAAACTGGTGGTTAAGCCGGTGAGAAAGACACCACTATTTTGTGTTGTACACCTACCATCTCTGCGCTTGGTGTGAAATCTATATCCATTCACAAAATAACCAGAGAAGCTCTTTGCTGCACGTTGAGGCCCCTTTGCCAAACAGGACAATTCGAGTGAAATATCATCTTTGTCTCGAACTGCCTCTTTTAGCCATTTGTGAAATTCAGTTGTATGCGTTCTTTCTCTTTTAAACCTCTTTGAATTTGCATCTTGTTCAACCACAGTATGGTGTTCACTACATTAATAATATATAACGAAACATTAGCTTACTTATAATCCTATATAACCTTCTAAATTTTGAATCAAATTTTATGTATACAAAATAACTTACTCTTTTAGCTTCTCGATTTCCAAGTTGTCACAATTGAATAACACGTAACGATGAGCCTTGGTCCATGTTTTTTCTTCCAGATGTATAGACTTCCCTTCTCTATTTTTAAGAGATCCGATAGGATATCCAGCATCTTTATTACAGTCCTTTGGCTCACTTCTGTCTTTAAACTGCTCATCAAAAAATCTAGAATAGAATGTCAAACATTCTTCTACCAAGTAGCCTTCTGCTGTGCACCCTTCTGGCTTACTCCTATTTCGAACATAAGATTTCAGTTTGCATAAATACCTTTCAATTCCAAACATCCACCTTAAATGCACCGGTCCACCAAATTCAATTTCCTTACACAAGTGAATTGGCAAGTGAACCATTATGTCGAAAAATGCAGGAGGAAAGATCATTTCAAGTTCACAAAGTATCTCGATTATTTCATTTTGTAGCTTCTCCACATCTTCTAATTCAATGACTTTGCCACATATACCCCTGAAGAATGCCCCCAACCTCATCAAAGGTATTGCTACCTCAGGTTTTAAAGTTTTAACCACAGCAAATTGTAATAGAAATTGAAGAATAAAATGTGCGTCATGACTCTTATAACCCGATACCTTTCTCTCCTTCATTTGAACGCACCGGCTGATGTTAGAGGCAGATCCGTGTGGTAACTTAGCATTCATCAGAACTGAACAAAAAATTTCTTTTTCCTTTTTTGTCATATCAAAATTAGCTGCTCTAATTTCAACATGTATGTTATCAGCACATTTGACTGGATGAAGAATTTTTCTGATCCCCATTTTTTCCAAATCTTGACGAGCATTAAGATGATCTTTTGTATTGCCCCCGAAATTTAACAAAGTCCCCAAAATTTTATCGAAGATGTTCTTCTCAATATGCATAACATCAAGGTTGTGCCTAACCATATTACTACTCCAATATGGTAATTCGAAAAAAATGGACTTTTTCTTCCAAGGGCAATCTAATGAAGAACCCCTATGCTTCATCTGTTTCTTCCCGAAATCATTATCATAACCACACAACAGTTCCTCAACCTCAGTCCCGGTTAACATTTCAGGACATCCTAGCACTTCCACATCTCCATTAAATCTCCTCGTATCAGACCTCCACTTGTGGTCAGGAGGAAGACATTTTCTATGGTTTAAATAGACAACCTTCTTAATATGTTTCAGATAAGTTGATGAGGTCTCATAGTGGCAAGAAGGACAGGCTAGTTTACCTTTCGTGCTCCAACCCGATAAAACTGCATATCCCGGAAAGTCACTTATCGTCCATAAGAGGCTTGCGTGTAGCTTAAATGTGTTGTCTACCCTTACATCATAAGTTTCTATTCCAACATCCCATAAATCTTTCAGCTCTCTAATTAACGGTTGCATATACACATCTATTTCATTACCAGGTTGAATGGGGCCAGGGATTAAGGTTGAAAGAATTAGATTTTCCTTTTTCATGATTAACCAGGGGGGAAGGTTGTAATTTACTAACACAACTGGTCAGGTGCTGTGTGAAATATTCATTGATCGATACGGATTAAATCCGTCTGCAGCTAAACCTTACCTAACGTTTCAGATTTCTCCTGCGAATTCAGGATATTTTGTATCCATCGACTTCCAACCTTGGCCATCAGCCGGATGCCGCAACTTGTCATCCTTCTTTCGTGCTAAAGCATGCCATGTCATTGAGTTGGAAAAATTAGAGCTCAAAAACATTCTTTGCAGCCTTGGCTTTAAAGGAAAATATCTCATCACTTTTGATGGGATTTTAGGTTCCTTTGACACATTCGTGTTCGCGTTAGGATTATTTTTATCTTCAACTACTTTCCATCTTGATGTTCCACACTTTTTGCAAATATCCAGGCCCTCATTTTCAGCCCAAAATAGCATGCAGTCATTTGGACATGCATGTATCTTTTGGTAATCTAGACCTAAGTCTTTAATCATACCCATGGCCACATTAAAAGATGATGGGAGATTTACATTAGGAAAAACCTCCTTTAGCAGCTCAAGCAAATCGCTAAATGCCGACTCGCTAAATCCATGAATGCACTTTAGTTGGTAAAGCCTAACTATGAAACTTAATCGAGTAAATTTTTTACACTCAGGATATAAAGGCTGTCCACCCTCCTTAACAAGCCTATAAAATTTCCTTGCATCATCATTCAATCCCTTCCTAACTCTATCTTCACTGGTATCATTATCATCCCCATATGCATTATGTATCATCGCCTCAAACTCGTTTCCTAAACCCATACCTATATCAGTGTCCATCTCATCAACAACGCTATCTATCTTAAGGGTTGAGACCTCGTAAATCCATTCAACGGAATGGGGACAAGGACCATTACATATGAGATGCTCATGTATACCCTTGGCATCACTCCAATACACATTACTACATATTTTACAAGGACACATCAACTCATTTCCTATGGCATATCTAGCAAATGCTATCTTAACAAAATCTTCCACCCCCTTCTTATATTTATCACTATACTTTGGAACTGATATCCATTTCTTTCCTTCATCTTCCATTTTATACCTTACATATTATTCAAAAAAAAAACATAGCACATTAATTTTACAGAGACAAGAATATTGTTGGTATATAATCAAAAAGTTACAGGATAATTACAGAGACATTGTAATTTACGACATCATAATTTACGACAAGACAGAGTAAAATTACACAGTACTCAGCCAAGAACAGAGTACTTAGTACAATTAACAATTCTAGCAGACAATTAACTAATCACAAAATCTTTACTTGATTCCTAAAAGAATCTACATTTACTACAACTGGTACCAATTACACAGTACTAATTCAGTTTCACAATTACATACAATTACACAATTACTACAACTTAGTACTAATTACATTTACTCAGCCAAGAAAAAAGTAATCAGTTTCACAAAAAATTCATACAAAAAATTCAGCCAAAATAACACATACAATCGAGAGAGAGAGAGAGAGAGAGAGAGAGAGAGAGAAAGAGAGAGAGAGAGAGATGGAGAGAGATTTAACACAAAAACCGACTAATTAACACATACAATCGAACAAAATTCACATGCATACACATATATACATCTATAATCCAACAAAATAGAAGAAAGTTGGGTATAATACCTCTAATTGAAGCTTTAATTGGATTTTTGCTCTAATTGAAGCTTTAATAATTTTTGGGGGTTTTGGGTTTTTAGGGATTGAGTTTTGAAATCGAATTTAGGGTTTTAGGGATTGAGTTTTGTGAGGTCGAAAAGGTGAGGTCGGAGAGGTGAGGTCGGAGAGGTGAGGTCGGAGAGGTGAGGTCGGGAGAGATCTGAGAGAGGGGGGCGAGAGAGTGTGAGAGAGGGAATAAAAATTTTGTGTATTAAAAATTTTGGTACCAAATATTTGGTACTAAAAAACCCCGCCCAGCCAAAAAATTAAACTACCGCCTAAATATTTGGTACCAATTTGATAAAAGCGTATCATGTTATTGTAACACTTTTCTGAAGCATTGCTATTGTCCTAAAACTGTGAAAATGATTCTTAGGCTTGCAACGCTTTCCCATTTAAAGTAACATTTTTGAAAGTATTACAATAGATATGCAGGTTTCTTGTCTATAGCAACATTTTATGCAACACAACCATATGATGGGGTTGCAATAGGTCATTTTTGGTGTAGTGATTTACTGCGCTATAAATGTTAGCATAATAAATGTCCTTGGAATTATTATACGTATTCGATATCTTTAAGTATGTGACTTAAAAATGAGATTATATGAATAGTATCTTTATTCCTAAATATCCCTAGTCGAGTGTTATTATTTAAGGACAATAGTAATTCACAGAGACTAGTATGTTTGTTGACTGATGACCACATCTCACTGGTCATAGGTATGGTGATACTAAAGTCAAAACATAGGTGCATGTAAGAGTACATGATACTGGATTGACCCGACGTGAAATTCTACATGTTAATAGTGTCATAAGTAATTCTAACAGTGATAATGATATAATGATCCTTAGACCTGAAATCAATATATTTCTATACGAGAATTAATATACTTTGATTATATTAAAAGTTACCTTTGATCGGGTGATGATAAAAGTGGAAATTGGGTATATTATGAATCGTATGAGAAATATGAATGATCTAGATGGGATTTAACCCTCCTAATTTTAGGAGCGATATTATTGGCCTCTTGTTTGAGTGAGACTAAGAAATGCACGATTGTGCTCAAATGTTGATTTGATTTAATAGTCTACTCATCGATCAAGAAAACTAAGATTAAATTATGAAGAGGATGACACATTACATACCTCGAGTTTAATATAGAATATCAAGGTTAAAGGGATTATATTACATGGAACATTATTCACAAAAGGCTTAATTGAATCACCGATTTAATTATTATTACTTGGGTAGCAATGATGTATTACTAGATGTCGCTCATTGTTTACAATTTTAATTAGTTATTAAAATTGTTGCCAACGTAATAATAACCTACATGGTCACACACAAAAAACGCTTGAAGGAGAAATAATTCAAATTATGAATTTAAATTAAATAAGTAATTCATTTTATTTATAATATTAATTAAGTGTGACTTAATTAATTAATTAAATAGAAAGGGAATTACTTAAACTAATTCTGAAATAAGTTATTAATTAATTAAGTGAGACTTGATTAAATAATAAATTGAAATTTCGGATTAGTATTAATTATAATTATTATTCTCTATATAAACTCTCTAATAGGCTGATTTATTTAATGAAAAACGTTTTTATAATAAAACCCTAGCCTTTTATGAGAGTAAGAAAAGAGAGAGAGAAAGAAGCAGTTTTTGGGTGCTAGTACACATCAATCCTTCAAGAAAAGCGTTCGTGTGGGTAACGTAGAGCGTAGATCGCGAGAGCGGGATACGTGGTGATTGAACAAGCTTTGGATCTCCATTAATCTTCCATTGATGAATTGTTAAAGCGTTTTAAGGTACAACACTAATCTCCGATTTAAATCTTTTGTTTTCGCATGGATCCTGCGGAGGGGTTTCGAATTTTGGTTTGTTTTCACGTTTTTCCGTTGCGTTGATGTGCTCGAAACCCTTAAAATTCATGATTAAAATTTAAACGCCCCCTCAGTTTATATATAAATTTTGTAATAGTTCGTCTTCTCGGTCTTTTTCCTCATATTCAAACGTATGACTTGGTAATTTTTGTCGAGTTTTGTGATTTTTATGGTGATATTGGCTTGTACTGTATTTGGTTTTCAATCTAATAATGATGACCTGTAGATATTGGTGGTAATGGTAGTGACGGTGATGGTGGAAAGACCGGTGATAAGTGATGACAATGTGATTATTTGGTTATTTCAATATATAGATGAAGATTTGTAGGTGGTTTTCGGAAGTGGTGGTTTGAGGTTGGGACACAAGCTGGTGGTTTGAAGTAAAAAGGAGATTGTGGGAGTGGATGTAGATATGGATAATATTACTGGGTGGTAGAAGATAAAAATGGAGCATATATTGGGTGAATAAGATTAGATCTCATATATTGAAATGGGTGGCTAGAATTAAATTTCACAATTCATTTAGGAGGGGTTTTCATCAAATTTTAGTCTATCTCAATATCTACATTCTTAATCATTCAAATGATTAATATCTTTAGTTTTTATTTTTAAATTCGACTATATATATATATAAAGTAACAATGAAAAAAGTTCTCAATTTAAACAGAATAGGAAACTAATGGTAAGGGATTTTTTTTATCCATTCATTTTTCATATTACTCTTAAAAGATGCATATATGGTTCTATTCTCGAATAGTAAAATGTGAAGATTTTGTCTCTTTATTTTTATAACATTTTTTTTGGTTGATTATATTTGTTGATTTCATGTTATTCACGTTCATACGACGATGATGATCAATTATTAAGACTTCTGAATGGTGATCGATTTGTAGGATTTGTGTGATAATGCTAAAATTAGATCATAGTAGGTCGAATGTGTATCGACTTGAATATTACGATTGATCGTCATTCCCTTAACTATTATGTTATTACAAATAAACACTTTTAAGTAAATTGTTGCAAAATTATTGGTTAATGATTGATTTGAATATTTTTTTCGTCAGTTAAGTATTACTTTTTACATTTTACAGATATTATTATTTAATTTTTAAATTTATATAAATAAAAACTTGACCCAGTGTTATAAATCGTCGATTCCGGCGATTAATCGGCCGACATATCGAAAACCGATCGATTTCCGATCTCATCTGCTAGAATCGGTGTACTAATTGTTTTTCTTCATATCTTGTCAAAATTCGATGAAAATCGATGAATATCAGATTTGTGAAGAAAACTTCTGAAAGAAATTTTGTTTTCCCACGAAAGTTTAACGCCTTAATTGGAGTTGTCGTTTCTTCCATTCCAACTTCGAATTTTTTTAACATTTTTGATATGTATGTGTGTATATATGAAAGGGGAAAGTGATATGAATATATGAGTGAGGGGGGGGGGGGGGGGGGGGGGGAATGATTAGAATTGGTAAATGCAGGGTGGGTGAGAGGATGTGTTATTTGATTGAAATTATTAATCTGCAACCCTGGTGTGTTTTTATTTTCCTTATAAAATTGTTTGCATGTATTACTTGTTAAAATATTTTCAATATTTTCAATTTTTTAGTTCTATATTAACAACTTTTGAGATGTTTTAGTATTTTCACCCATATATATATTTATTTATAAAAAATACGAAGTAAATATATTCGTAGATAGATAATAAATAGTTTAATTTAATAGATATCATAAAATATATTATTAAATAAATATATTTGATTAGAAGTCGTAAATGCAGGGTGGGTGAGATAATGTGTTATTTGATTGAAATTACTAATCTGCAACCTTGCAAGTGGTGTATTTTTGTTTATTAAATTGTTTGCATGTCTTGTTAACATATTTTCATTTTTTTCCAATTTTTTAGTTCTCTATTAACAATTTTTGATTTGTTTTAGTATATTCACACATAGATATATTTGTTTATATATATATGTAGATATATAATAAATAGTTTAATTTAATATATATAATAAAATATATTATTAAATTACATCTGATTAATTCCCGATTTATCGTTCCGATAAATTCCCAATTTCCGATAAATCTCGGATCGGTACCTATATCGATTTATTTCGATTAGCGATTTTTGCAACACTCACTTGAACACATAATTAGGATTTTGTTGCATATTGATAGACGAAAGTAAATACATTTTTTATAAATGGTTTAATTTAATTTAATCACAAATTTGCTAAAATTTGACTACTTTATAAATTACGATTTTCAAAGTATCTTATGTATTATAATCGAGGTTATTGAGTTTGAAGCGAGCCGAACTCGAAAAAATAATCAGACTTTTCAATATTTCTTCAACCTTATTCACAAATAAACTATCTTTCGAACTCAAGCAATGATTTAACGAATTGAATATTGTTTGATAATTTTTTTTATCGAACTTGAGTTCAATAAACATACCCAACGAACTTATCGAGTTTTGACCAAATCAGACTCGAACGAACTTACTGGATATCTCAATTCGTCTACAGCTGAAATTATATGTTCATTAGATTATTACAATTGTAAAAAAAATCATTGAGTACCTATGGTTGTTTGAAAAATAATGATCTATTTTCAGTTGCTTGGAAAATAATTTTAAAATTTTAATTGATAATTGTATTATCACAGTATTACAATAATAAAGTTTTTTTTGCTAATGCTATATTATACCTATTATATTTTATTGAATATAATAATAATATTCAACAATAATATTTGTTATGATAATATTATAATATTATTATTGAGTATTATTATTATTATTCAATAATAAATTTTATTATAGTTATTGAATATAATTAATGAATAATATAAATAAATTTTTTTATTGATCAATATCATCATTATCAAATATAAATTTTATTGAATATAATGTTGTTAGAATTATATATTTATACTATATTATTAAAGACAAAAAATTATATGTTTGTTAGGTATGAATTTCAATAGATGGTTTTTGGTATTTCGTGTTTTCACTTAATTATCCTTACTTGTTTATAAAAAAATTATTAAATAAAAAAAATCTATTTAATTTGTTTTAAATCAAAAAAGTGAATTATTAATACTACAGTATTTAGATTAGAATTGTGTAATATATGACAATGTTAAATTAAGTAAAAATATATATTTGGATTAAAATCATTAACTAACCATGGTTAGTATAGTAGGATTAAAAAAATAAATAAATATTTTTTTAATATAATATGATTGGTCTAAAATTTAGGAATGGTTTGTATCTATATTTTGTGATTTATATTTTATATTTTTTGATTGGTTAACTGGACTTTGATAATTGAGGAAAGCATTTAATTTATTATGATTGGTCTATAATTTAGAAATTGACTCTAATTGGTCTTAAGATAATTTATATTTTCTAATTGATAATGTATATTTTCTGATTGGTTAACTGGAATTTAGTAATGAGGAAAGTATTTTATTTATTATGATTGGTTTAAATTTTAGGAAATAAATCTGATTGAATTTAAAATAATTTATATTTTATGATTGGTTAACTGTACTTTGGTAATGAGGAAAGTATTTAACTTATTATGATTTTTCCTAAAATAATTTAAAATTTCTGATTCGTTAACCACATACATGGGTAGACTCAGGTATTATAATAAAGGATTTTGAATATAATACTTATATAAAATAAGAATCATGAGGTTAATTTCATAATACCTTTCCTAAGATTACAACTAATACATATAAATAAATAAATCTAATCATATTGTTAAATATTCACTTACCATATGTTTTTATATATTTATAAATTAGGAATGTTAGTAATTAGATAGTTAATGCAATACAATCAAACAATTAATTACTATCTCAAGGGTCGGGATCTCTATTCTCATACTCATAACATACTAAAAAAAATTAAAATTTGAATCACCTCAATAGCATATTAATATTACCTATTTCATATATTAACAAGGATTTTAAATTTTAAATCATATAAATTTGAATAAATATACATAAAATATATGTGTTTCGCATAGGGCAAACGCAACACGAAGTAATTTCTCCAAAAAATATATCTTTATATATTTTATCTATAATTTTGATCGTCACGGTACAATATCATAAAAACAATACGAAAAGTTAAACTATAAAATAAATAGACGAGAATATCGTGAGTTGTTTGAACTCCATCAATAACGTATCAAATATAAAAATTAATATTTCTATTTCTAAATATATTAATAGAAGTCCAGAGTTTTGGTCGTTAAGGGACGATAATACAACAAAAAAAATAAGAATCACTGGATCCTAAAATAAATAGATGATAACCGTTGAATATAATGTTAAGTAATATTTTATATTTTAATACATAATTTATTTTTTTAAAAGTCCAAGGTTCGAAGTTCGTCAACAATATTATGAATACTATATTAGAACAATTAAAACAATTACGAATACTATAAGAATTAAAATGTAAATTAATATAATAAAAATAATAAATGATAATAAAAAAATATTTGTGCATTGCACGGGTGTTGTGGATTAAAAAAACGTACTTGTATAATTAATGCTAAGGTTTAATGAGCTTCGAGCTTTAATGGCTGCACTTGTTTTTCCTGACTAAATTGGTCCTCACAAGATGCCTACGTATCTCAATTAATGCTGAGAATCAAGCCAAAGACGTAGTTCTGATTGTAGGATCAGGGACCTTATATAGGCGTCTGGAGCCTAGTATTTATGGTATGTTTAGGAGTCTTAGCGAATAAGTCTCCTTTTCGATATTGGATAAACATTGTGTTGCTTGCTGAATAAGTCTTTTCCTTGTTGATAAAGGCTATGACTCATTGATTTGCCTTTAATTGGGATTCCGGATCCTTCTTTGATAAGATTTCCATAATTTGGGCTCTTTTAATGAGCTGTATATTTTCCCTATTCATTAATTACGAAATTAATGAATAATTAGGGATTCGGGCATTAAATATCGAGCCTTTTCATTGGACCGTCAATTATATTTCTATAATTACTTTTCTGACCATATCATTTGCCCCAAACTTCTGGGAAAATATCCTTGGGGTTTTCGTAGAAGTTACAGCGCATTTTTCCCAAACTTTTCCATTTTTAGGGCATTTTTTGACCTCAAACTAGGTTATTTTCGACCAGGAATTCGACCTGGAATTAGTAAAAATTCGACCAGGATTTCGACCTGGAATTCAAGCTCAAACTATTGTGAGGTCGAAGCCGTCGACCAGGAATTCCAGGTCTTTTTCGACCTCACCTGTTCGACCTCGACTCAGTATGTTTTCGACCTCAAATTGTAAGCCATTGTCGACCTCGATTTCCTGGTCATTTTCGACCAGGATTTCCTGGTCACGTTCGACCAAGATTTCCTGGTCACGTTCGACCAGGATTTCCCCTTTTTCGACCTCGATGTTGGTCCCAGGTCGTCTGTTTTGACCAGGAATTCCTAGTCATTTTCGACTAGGATCATTCGACCAGGATTTCCTAGTCATTTTCGATCTCGTTTGTTCGATCTCAACCCCGTGTCTCTTCGACCTCGTTTTTGGCGTGAAATCGAATGCTTTGTCCTCATTTTCAAAGTCTTTTTCGACTTCGAAGCTTCGAGCTCTATCAAGGGTCTTTTCGACCTCATTTTATAATTTTCGTGCTTTGTTTTTCGGTGCGAAATCGATGGATACGACCTCGAATCCTTGTGTATTTTCGACTTCGTTCTTTCGACCTCGAATCCTTCTATTTTCGACCTCATTTCGGTGAGAGGTCGAGGGATTCGAGCTTGTTTTATAGTGTATTTTCGACTTGGGTCTTACGACCTTGATTTAAGGTTTTTCGACATTAATCTTTAATTTTTTCGCTTTATTTGGGAGCGAGGTCGTTGGATACGGCCTCGTTTTCTCATGTATTTTCGACCTGGGTCGTACGAGTTCAATCCAAGTTCTTTTCGACCTCAGATTTTTGTTTTTGCCTTGGTTTTATTCCAAGATTCATTTTTGGATTTTGAATAGTCCAATTTTAATTTGGACTTAAATCTTTCCAGCCTTTGGCCTTAACGGGCCTTATTTGATTTGGGCTTCGATTTTGCCTGAGACTTAATTTATTTGGGCTTTTGCCTTTGTAATCCATAAATGGATTTTATGGGCCTTACTGGCTATAGACGGTTGCCCTTCCTTAACCGGTAGGGTTTCCAGTCACTTTGTTTATAAAAGAGTGAGATTTCTATTTCATTTCTCACCTCTCACTTTCAACTTTCTAAAATTTCTCTCTAGCATTCATAGTTTCTCTCCTCTTATTCCGTAGTAAGGCGATTTCCGGCGAGGTTTTTCGTGGTGATTTTCTGGGTTCAATCTTCTTCCGTTGAAGATTTTCCGGGCTCAACCTTCATCCCTTGAAGATTTTCTGGGCTCGATCTTCATCCCTTGAAGATTTTCTGGGCTTAAGTTTGAAGATTTGAAGATTTTTCTAGGAATATCTTTGAAGATTTGCAAATGGCTGACCGTACTGCTCAACGTCTCCAGAAAATGAATCAAGCGTCTAAGAAAGGTATCACCATTCGTTCTTCTCATATGTCACTTCAGGATATGATTTTAGAACGTAGTGATGAATACCCTTCTGTTTCGCATTTAGATTCATTCGATTGTAGTAATAAATTCCACGAAATCGACTTAATTAGGGACTATAACAAGATGTATAGGATTAGGTCCCCTTATAGGTTAGTCCCAGCTGGCCCTGGGGACCGTTCTTGCCATTGGCGTCCTGATGCACTCTGCATTTACAAGGATGCCATTATTGCAGGACTCAGGTTTCCCTTCCATGAGTTTATTCCCAGGCTTTTGGCTGATGTTGGGATTAATCCTTGCCAACTCCCGCCAAACGCCTGGAGAATCATTATGTGTTTTATTGTTCTTTGTTTGAAGAACAAATTTCCTTTATCCGTAGCTTTATTTAGGAGAATTTTCCAGTTTAAGAATAGTTCAGCCATTACTCTGGGTTGGGTTTATATTAACCATCGCCCCTCTACTCCTCCCATTTTTCACCCAAAATCCATCCCTGATAATAATCCAAAGTGGAAGAATGAGTTCATGTATTTAGTTTGGGAAGGAGGGGACTGGGGTACCCTTTTCCGTAGCTCTTTCGCTAGGGTCTCAGATGGTAGCCCAAGTGACATTGTTTTGAACGATGAGGAGGCTCGTGCCTATGCCGAGCTTACCAAGGATGATTATGCTACCACAGCTTGGACGCTCCTGGATGAGTTTTTGCTTAAGTCCTTGGGACTTTCAAATGTTCATGACAAGGGTAATCTTCATTCCAATCTTTCTTTATTTATCTAAGATTGTCTTATACCCATTGTTTCTTTCTTTGTTGTTTTTGTAGCTGCTGCCTTTATCAATAAGGCCAACGAGCCTCAGGACGGTGAAACAGCTAGAATGAAGAGGGCTCGTTTAGGGGGGAAGGACCCTCGCGCTTCTGGTGTTCCTGCTTTTATAAGGCCCCATGTGGACCTTACTGATGAGGTGGAGGGGCCTTCCTCGGCCAAGAGTGCAGTTTGGCGCCCCAACTGGGGTCTTAGGAAGAAGGACACTGTGGTGGGAGTGTCCAAGCATGCTATGGAGTGGTCCTACCATTCTTTGACTCCTTGTGACTACAAGGACTTTGTCTCCAACTCCACCATTGAGGGGGTGGAGCATGCTGGATCTCAAGCTATGGCTGCTGTAAGTATTTCTCTTCTTTTTTCTTTGTAGTTAACAATGTATTTCAAGTTTAAGTATTTGACTTGTAACTTGCTTGTAGGTTAATGCCAACTACCAAGGGGCTCTCTTTCAATCCAAGGCTTGGCGCTCATCTTCTGAGGCCAACCAAGGCAAGTTTGAGAAATCCCAAGAGGAGGTGGGTTCTCTCAGGGCCACTCTGGCTAGGAAGGAGAAGGAGTTAGCCGACTCCCAGGCTGAGCTGGTGTCTTTAAGGAAGGGCAAGGATGACTTTATCGACGAGTACCTTGACTCCAAGGAGTACGAGGACTTGATTGATAAGCATGACGAGCTCCTCTTCCCAGTTCAGTATACTAAGGGATGGGATGGCGCTCTTGCTGCTGTGTTGGAGAAGATGCCTGGATCTCTCACCATTTCTGATTTTCCAAGCCCTTACCCTCCTACTCCTACGGAGTTGGCTTTGGCTGGGGAGGACGACATGGAGGAGGATGACAGGATCTTCGACCTAGATCATACCTCTCCACCCGGTCAGACTGCCGGGGATGATTATGCTGCCACTCACTCCGGTTCCGATTTAGGGGAAGAGGAAGAGGAGGAAGTAGACAAGGTAGATTAGATGTAGTTTTACTTTTGGCCATCATGGCTTATACTTTTGTTTATGTACTTTCAGCCTACGGGCTTAACTTAACTTTTCTATTTAAGTTTTTATCCAGCTTTATTTATTTCTTGTGGCCATTCATCGCTTGTGTTGTTTTCTTGCTTCTTGAATGTTTGTCAACACTCATAGTATATAAGCTTTAAAACATGAAAATACTGAATTTATTGATAACTTGAAAATGGGATCAACCCTTACATAGTACCCAAGTTTAAGAACTCGGGTTGGTTTTATCAAACCTTATTCATAGTAGTGAGTCCTCCTAGGAAACACCTTAAACATAATAAACTTTCAAATTGGAGGCATGCCAAGTCCTTGGCACCTCATGCCCTTCAAGGGTTTCTAGCTTGTATGAGCCTCGACCAAATACGTTCTTGACGCGATATGGTCCTTCCCAATTTGGGGCCAACTTGCTTTTTTGTCCAACTCCGGATGCTTCAATCTTTCTGAGAACCAAGTCTCCTTGACGAAAGAACCTTTCTTTAACCCTTAGGTTGTAGTAGAAAGAGGCTTTCTTTTGATGTTCAACTATCTTGGCGTTTGCTTCATCTCTAACTTCGTCAATTAGATCCAAAGCTAGCCTCAAGCCTTCTTCGTTTTCTTCTGGTTCATAAGCCTCAACTCTTGGGGAGGTGTGAGTAATCTCCACCGGGACCACTGCCTATGCTCCATAAGCCAATAGAAATGGAGTTGCCCCGGTGGTGACTTTACAAGTAGTACGATATGCCCAAAGTATGGGGAGTAATTCGTCTACCCAAGTGTTTCTGGAGCGTTCAACTCTTTTCTTTAGTCCATCCAGGATAATTCGATTTGCAACCTCAGCTTGCCCATTAGCTTGAGGATGGGCAACAGAAGTGAAGCGCAACTTGATATCATTCTCATCACAATACTTTTTGAACTCATCGTTGTTAAACTGAGTTCCATTGTCCGTGACCAGGACTCGTGGAATTCCATATCTGCATATAACATTTTCCCAGAAGAATTGCATTACTTGCTTGGTGGTTATCTTGGCTAATGGCTTAGCCTCAATCCACTTGGTGAAGTAGTCAATTGCTACTATCAAGAACTTTCTTTGAGCACTTGCCATTGGAAATGGCCCGAGTATATCCATTCCCCACATGGCAAAGGGGATAGGTGAGTTAATGGATGTCATCATCTCTGGTGGTTGTCTAACCACTGGTGCATGTTTCTGGCACCGTTCACATTTCTTCACATAGATTTTAGCATCAGTAAGTATGCTTGGCCAATAGAAACCTAGACGGGTGACTTTATGAGCAAGGGCTCTGCCCCCCAAGTGTTGCCCACAGATTCCTTCATGCACTTCCTTTAGGGCCAATTCTGCCTCTTGGGGTCTCAAACATTTCAGATATGGAATGATGAAAGACTTCTTGTATAGGAGTCCCTTAATCAGGGTATACCTTAGTGCTCTGACGTATAGCTTTCGTTCTTCTGAAGTATCGTTGGGTAGCCACCCAGTTTCCAGATGAGCTTTGATGGGATCCATCCAACAGCTGCCAACATCAATGTGTGCTACCAACTTTCCGTTGATGCTTGGGGTCTTCAAGACTTGGAAGTATACACTCCCTGCATAGTTTTCAATTTCAGAAGAAGCAAACTTAGACAAGGCATCAGCCTTTATGTTTTCTTCCCTTGGAATGTGCTCCACATAGCATTCATCAAATTGAGTCATGATGGCCTTAACAAGTTTCAAGTACTTGGCCATGACTTCATCTCTGGCCTCAAATTCCCCATTTACTTGGGAAACCACTAGCCTCGAGTCTCCACATACTTTCAGAGTTTTGACCCTCAAGGCTCCAGCCAGCCCTAAGCCAGCTATCAAAGCTTCATACTCAGCCTCATTGTTTGTCGTTGGGAAGTCAAGTTTTAGTGCATACTCAATGAGGAATCCATCAGGACTTTGTAGCACTAAACCAGCTCTACTTGATTTTGTTTTTGATGCTCCATCAAAATAGAGCACCCAATATTCTTTGAAGTCCATTTCTTGATCTTTCTTGTCTTCCATTATTACTTCCTGCCCCCTGACTTCTTGGTTGTCAATGGTACATTCAACCATGAAGTCAGCAAGTGCTTGGGCTTTTATGGCCGTTCGAGGCTTATACTTGATGTCAAATTCGCCCAATTCAATAGCCCATTTGATCAATCTTCCACTAACTTGAGGGCTATGCAAGATGTTTCTTAGAGGTTGATCAGTCAAGACCTCTATCTTGTGAGCCTGGAAGTACGGGCGTAGCTTTCTTGAGGCCATTATCAAGGCTAAGGCAAACTTCTCAATCGTTGAGTAGTTTATTTCTGCCCCATGAAGAATCTTACTCACATAGTAAACGGGCTTCTGCACTTTCAATTCTTCCTTTATCAGTACAGCTCCAAGGGCTGTGTTAGAAACTGCCAAGTACAAGTAGAGAGTTTCCCCTGGCTTGGGTTTTGCCAATAGTGGTGCCTCAGCCATGTATTTCTTCAGGGCCTCAAAGGCCTCTTGGCTTTCAGTTGTCCATTCAAAAATTTTCACTTTTTTGAGTGCTTTGAAGAAGGGTAAACACTTCTCTCCTGACTTGGAGATGAACCTTCCCAATGCTGCCACTCTCCCTGTTAGTTTTTGGACATCTTTGACAGTCCGTGGTGGCTCCATGTCTAGAATTGCTTTGATTTTGTCGGGATTGGCCTCGATTCCTCTCTTGGAAACCATTAGGCCTAGAAACTTTCCCGAGCCTACACCAAAGGCACACTTAGCTGGGTTCAACATCATCTTGTGGTGCCTCAGCACTTCGAATGCCTCTCGGAGGTGCTTAATGTGATCGGCCTTATCGAGGCTCTTGACTAGCATGTCATCTACGTAGACCTCCATGGTTTTTCCAATTAGGTGTTCAAAGATTTTGTTTACCAACCTTTGATAGGTCCCTCCTGCATTCTTAAGCCCAAAAGCCATGACTAAGAAACAGAAGACACCAAAGTCAGTGATGAATGATACCTTGGCGATATCATCTTCATGCATCTTGATTTGATTGTATCCACTGAAGCCATCCATGAAGCTAAGCATCTCGTGCCCAGCTGTAGCATCTATTAGTGCATCAATCCTTGGTAAGGGAAAACAATCCTTAGGACATGCATCATTCAAGTCGGTGAAGTCGACGCACATCCTCCACTTCCCGTTAGCTTTTTTGACCATCACGGGGTTAGCTAACCATTCTGGGAATTGGATTTCCTCAATGAACCCAGCTTCCAAAAGCTTATTCACTTCTTGATTAATGGCTTCAAGCCTCTCTGGAGAAAAATTTATTTTCTTTTGTTTCACTGTCTTCCTTTCTGGATCCACATTCAATTTGTGAGATATCAATTGGGGATCAATCCCTGGCATGTCGGCCGCTGTCCAAGCAAAAACGTCATTGTTTTCTTGAAGAAAAGACGTGAGTTTGCTCTTCAATGGTTCGGGCAGTAGTGCCCCAATATAAGTCACCTTCTCTGGTTCACCCGGGACTAAGGAAATTGGGATTAAATCTTCAGCTGGTTTCCCTCTTCTGTCCTCGTTGTCGCTGATATTCATGTCTTCAATTGGGAGAACTTGCCCCCCGGTTCCATCAGGTCTTAACGCGGCTACATAACAACTTCTAGCCATTTTTTGGTCTCCTCGTTCTTCACCAATCCCATTCCTCGTTGGGAACTTGATTTTTAGATGATAAGATGAGGCAACAGCCTTGAACGCATGAAGACCAGTCCTTCCCAGGATTGCATTGTAGGTTGAAGTCGCTTTTATAACTATGAAGTTCAACATCTGAGTAGATGTATTCATCCCTTGCCCCATAGTCATTGGGAGTTGGATAGTGCCTTCCACTTTTGATTCCACCCCGTTGAATCCATATATAGGCATATTTGAGGGCGTTAACTGAGAGTATGTGTAACCCATCTTGATAAAGGCATCGTGGAACAAGATATCCACTGAAGCTCCATTATCAACCAAGACTCTTTTTGTTTCGGAGTTGCCTATCACAGGTATTATGACAAGAGGATCGTCATGGGGGAACTTCACCCCTTCCAAGTCTGAATCGTCAAAACCTATTCACACTTCTGTTCTGGCACGCTTCGGTGCTTCTCCAACCACAGTCATTACCTCTCGGGCATAAGCCTTTCTTGAGTTTCGGGAGGACCCAGCAGCAGTTGGCCCTCTGAATATCATGTTAATCACTAGCCCTCGGGGCTTGGGATTCCGATCTTGATCGTTGTCCCTTCTATCATAATCCTTCCTTTCATAGTTCCCCCTTTGGCTCCCTTGGCTTCCATCCTTAGTGAACTTGCTGAGTTTTCCTCTTCGTATCAGAAACTCAATCTCATCTTTCAATTGTTTACAATCATCGGTGTCATGACCGACTTCTTTGTGGAACCGACAAAACTGATTTTGGTTCCGTTTGGACAAATCAGCCCTCATTGGCTTTAGCCATTTGATATCTTCTTCCTTGGCTATCTCCATCAGAATTTGACTCCTGGGAGTATTCAATCTTGCATATTCTGTGAATTTTGGCCCAAAATTGCTTCTCTTGGGGGGAGAATCGGAGTTCTTTGATGTTCGGGGAAACTTTTCCTTGACGTCGTACTCCTGAGTTTCTTTTCTTTTCTTTGAGTTTCCACTACCGCCAGTAGTGGGTTCATATTTTCTCATACTTTCTTCCGCCTTGATATACTTTCCGGCTCTATCTTGGAGCTTCAGCATGCTCTCGGGGGGATGTTTAGCTAACGACCGTTTGAAGTGGTCATCAGTGGTTCCTTGTTGCAGGGCTATCATAGCCACTCTGTCCTCTAAGTCCGGGACTTTTAAAGCCTCTCGAGTGAATCGATTGATGTAGTCCCTTAGGGCCTCATTCTGCCCTTGCCGGATTGCCATGAGTGATGCAGAACTTTTCTCATGAACCCTTACACTAATGAACTGATTGATGAAAGCCTTGCTTAATTCCTTGAATGACCCAATAGAGTTGGGTGGTAGACGGCTATACTAACGTTGTGCCATGCCTGCCAAGGTTTGTGGAAACGCCCTACACTTGACCGCATCGTTGGTTGGCTGCAGCAGTAGTGCATTGGAGAAGGTCCTTACATGATTTGCGGGATCTCCCGTTCCATCATAGGCTTTGATCGAAGGCATCTTAAACTTTCTGGATATAGCCGTTTTCATGATGTCTTAAGTAAACGGTGGTGTAGGATCATCAGGATCTCCTAGGGGCAACAAAATACTAGGATCACCCCTTGGGGCTTCAGCCCTCTTGGTCCTTCTTGCCGGTGGATCCAAGTTGATTATCGGGATCCCTTCAGTCATTCGGCCCCGAGATTGAGCGGCCTCTTCTTCAGCAAGGAGTTTTTTGAGCCTTGCAGTCTCTGCCTCATGGGCTGAAAGTTTCTACCTAGTAGTTTGGGGTTGCTCCCGATTTGTCTGGGAAGAACGTCTCCTTCTTGGGGCGACATCCTCCCCAGTTGTATAACCCTCATCCTCGGTGTATGGGCCAGAGTAATCTTGAATGAGAGGGGTCTGACGAGTTTGGGGTCCCAGACCTTGAATATAAGGGGGTACATATGCCTCATGGTATATTGGATTAGTTCCACTACCACCCGCCATGGGTCGAGGGGGCATGCCATAGCATGGCATCCCCAAAGTCTGATTCGCGTATTGAGGGAGATCAGTAGTATGGAGTTGAAGGCTCCTTGGTGCACTCATGAGCAGCGAGGAGGTCGTGATTGGTTGCTGGTGGACGGTCTCTTGTGGATTAGATCCATGAATGACCATCTGCAGGGGATTCGTCCCTTCAACCGAAATCGGGATTTCCGGTCCTTGAGTGTTGGTGGGGATATTCGTCCCTTGAGTGCCAGTAGTTGGCGGTGGTTGATTTTCGTGAGTATTAGCCTCAGAGGTGACAGGGCGATCCTCAGGAGTTTGAGTATCTCGAGCTGTTCTTCGTGTGTTTGCCATGGTTGATGTTGTCTTCCCACAGACGGCGCCAAATGTTGTGGATTAAAAAAACGTACTTGTATAATTAATGCTAAGGTTTAATGAGCTTCGAGCTTTAATGGCTGCACTCGTGTTTCCGGACTAAATTGGTCCTCACAAGATGCCTACGTATCTCAATTAATGCTGAGAATCAAGCCAAAGACGTAGTTCTGATTGTAGGATCAGGGACCTTATATAGGCGTCTGGAGCCTAGTATTTATGGTATGTTTAGGAGTCTTAGCGAATAAGTCTCCTTTTCGATATTGGATAAACATTGTGTTGCTTGCTGAATAAGTCTTTTCCTTGTTGATAAAGGCTATGACTCATTGATTTGCCTTTAATTGGGATTCTGGATCCTTCTTTGATAAGATTTCCATAATTTGGGCTCTTTTAATGAGCTGTATATTTTCCCTATTCATTAATTACGAAATTAATGAATAATTAGGGATTCGGGCATTAAATATCGAGCCTTTTCATTGGACCGTCAATTATATTTCTATAATTACTTTTCTGACCATATCAACGGGCTATAAGCTTGTCTTATAATAATAGACAAAACATTAAAAGTTTGGTAGTCGGACGGACGGACCATATTTTGTGATTTTACTTAATTACCCTTACTTATTTAAAAAAAAATATTATTATATAATAACATTATTTATAACCAATTATATTTTCTATTTTTTCTGATAAAATTCTCTCTAAAAAAACACAGTAAGAGCAACTCCAATGAGACTGCCTATCCCATAAATGTGTGCTAGTTGTACATATTTTAGGGGTTTAGATTTAAAAATCATGCTCCAATGGGACTCCTTATCCCCTAAAATTTTTAGGGAAGAGAAAACCAAACCCGGGGAGAGAAAAGTGAATCCCTATAATGCCACATCATCACTACTTCTTTATAATAGAATATATATCTACTCCAACCCTCCCCCCTCATTACCTATATTACCTAAAATATTGAATAAATATTACTTTTTAAATCACCATTGGAGCAAAACAACATTTTGAGCCCCTATATTATAGGTAATGATTATTTTATTATATTTTAGGAAGTCAAAATAGGGAATTGTATTGGAGATGCTCTAATTACCTTTTTTAACTAAAACATGTTACATAGACATTTTTTCTAACAAAATTCTCTCTAAAAAAATCACAGTAATTACCTTTTTTAACTAAAACATGTTACATTGACGTTTTTTCTAACAAAATTCTCTCTAAAAAAAATTACAGTAATTACCTTTTTCAACTAAAAATGTTACTTTTTCTTCTTTTTTCTTTACTAAAACCTCTACTTTTCCAAAAATATCACGAGCAAACCCTTATTTATTTATTTTTAAAAATATTTTAATACTTTTAATTGAGGGAAATTACCTTTTTCAACTATAATATGTTACTAGCATAATAGCCCGTGCGAGGCACGAGGCTTTTTCTAGCAAAGTATGAAAGTGCAGGATGCTTAGAATTTGAGAATTTTAATTGTACATCGAATTTTATTTGAAATGAAATATGCGAGATTCTAGGCATTGTATTTTAAATGTATGAGCAAACTAAAATGCAATCGGAAGCACCCATTTCTTAGTGAATGTTTAGGCACGCGGGTGACGATAGATCGTGTCATGTTTGCTCTTTTTCCTATTTTGTTTACGTTTGAGGCTTAGATGATGCTAGTGATTGCATATATTTTGGTTGTAAGTGATCCGTGATTGATGCTCTCACGTTCCTCGAATGAAATTTTAGTTCCCTTGATAACACAAAAAATTATTATGAACTGGGCTTTGTCATAGCATTCTGTTATGTATATATGTGTGCATGTATCTATGCGTTGATATCAGATGGGATTTTATGGTAATACATGATGTCATTTTTATGTTTGTCACCAGCGGTAGAAGGAATAGCTATGCTAGTTCCCTAGTCTTACTGAAAGATTAAGCATGCTCCGATTTATAAGGGGAGCCTGTTGCATCTTCATATTTTGTTTCATGTACTCATAGTCCCTAATGAAACTCGGGATAAGATCACACGTCAACCAACATCTAGCAATTACATAACAATGCTTAAGGCTATTAATAATACTGTTATAAAGATCTGACTTGATTAAAGATCGATTTTTTTCAACCCATAGTAACCTGGTACGCTTTACAGAGCACTGGACGTCAACCACATCTGTAGAAATAGTCTTCCCCCAAAAAATAAAGCATGTTCCTCAACAATGCGGTAGTGTGTCCAAACTGAATAAAATTTACGAATACTAATTGTACTATTCCTCTGGTTTTGTGAACTTTCCACATCACGGTGTTTGATATTAGTTTAATACCCATCTCTTCTTTAAGGAACAATAGCAATTGACATAAATTCGTTTACTTTTGTGACTTAAAAGATATATTTGAGTGTAATTATATATATTTTTCGTTCATACATGTTTTGTTATAATATCCCTGTTTCAATTTACATATAATTTGACTTACTTGTTCATATAATCATTAAATATAAGATATTTTACAGCGTATTGTACAGACTAACACATATAGACCGATTCTTTTAATATGTACGAATTTATGTCATAAATAGAAAACATCTAGTAATTTGGTTTTATAATAACTCTGAACTATAGGTAAGAGAACATAAAGTTTAAAAATAAGAGTGTTTTTTTTTATCCTTCTTAGAGTATCTCATCGACACAAATCAAATTTTGTAATGTAGTTGGTCAATATTTTAATTTATTTCTTTTTCAAGTTATATCTGAAAACACATTCACAGTGTAAATGAGTTCTACAAGGATGATATATTTTGCCCTATTTAAGTTATAATTTTGACACTTCAAAAAACGTACTATTTATCAACATAATGTTGAGAAGCAGTTCAGATGTCGTTCAATCAATATGTGAAAATTAATTATATCTTTTAAATTTTTAATAATTTAACTTACTCATAGGTATAACGTGGTTGATCGACCATAATATTTTGTATACGTGTCTGCTATGCATAATCCTATTTTCTAAAATATTGATTCTTGTTAACTTGACTATTTTAATCCAATTTTTATAAAGTTCACTGTCTTTAATATTTATTCCAACCGAAATTTCTAAGTGCGTTTTATCTGACATTATAATCGATGTGCATATAGATTAATTCTTACATGTTGTCCTATTATATATTATATATGATCCTTTTTTTGAAGAAAGTTTTCCTTTATTAACTTGTATAAGATTGGTTTAACTATCTTTTTTGTATTATCTAATATTTTTACAAATCTCATCTTTCAATTATTTTAACTCATGACCAAATAACTTTTTCAAACATAGTTACATTTATTCATTAATACGATTCTGACTAATCAATCTATTTTTCTTTGATAAAATTATTGTATAAATTCATATTAATATTAACTAAGAATATGTTAAGACAAATTTACATTACGTAATATTATTATCAAAATTTTTGAAATTGGTAGAATACATAATCACGTACCATATTTTTTTTCAAAATAGAAAATTTAATAATGTGAATACCATCATTTTACTCAAATGTTAAAGTAATAGTAAAACAGGATACATGTCAAATTTATGTAAAAAAAAAAACTCAAAATTAGAAAATTATGTAATACAATGGTTAGAAGGATGAATTATTTAAATGAGATTATCGGTTTAGTTCACCACAAGAAATAAATTAACTCATTTTTTCCATTAAATAAGAGAATAAAAATTTATTTTTCAAATTGGTTTTACGTACCATATTAGAAAACTAATATACAAAATTTCAAAAATAATGTGAGTCGCCATTATATTTACTTTAAATATTAAAGTAATAGTAAAAGTAGAACAATTGAGAGGTCGAGTTTATGTAAAAGAATTTTTAAATCAAAGCAAAAAACAATGCAGCACAATGGTTGGGATGATGAATTGTTTAGAGGAGGTTGGTGGTTCAATTCACCACTTAAACAAAACTAACCCATTTTTTCCCATTAAATAAGTTAGTGGCATATGCATGTAATTTTGTAACATGTCATTTATGATTGTATATGAATTCATTTGATAATAACAAAAAATGTGTCATGTATATAATGCATCCAATCTAATTATAAATCTAGTCACTTCTATTATATTTATTTGTAAAGTATTATTAACACCGAAACATTGAAAGTTTGATCGTGGGTCGGTATGGTTCTCATATTTTGATATTTGTACATTAGTTCTTTTATTTTTACTATTTTAGGTTAATTTATTAAAAACAACAATTTTAATCAAAATATAGTTTGGAAGTCGGTTGGTCAGTATGATACTCATATTTTGATATTTGCACTTTAATCCTTTTCTATTTGCAACTTGACCTTAATTTATTAAAAATAACAATTTAATTAAAATATATATTTAAAATATTGTCAAACACAAAATTCTTAAAACACAATTTAATCACGCTCAAACACAGACACACACGTCAATTCAACATCGAGTTCAACAATCACATAAAACAATTCAAATTTAAGATCATTTTCAGAAAAAAGTAAATATAAATGTAAAACAAAATATTAATACAATTAAGATAACAAACTAAAAGTCACTCATCCATCGCACCGAATATATGCTTGTATAGATAAGAAGAATAATCATAAATATCATGTATACATGTTCGATATGTGCTATTTAACAATGGTTAATGATTATTGTTAGGATAAGTAATATAATCGTCGATCGAGGATCAAGGCGAGTTCGGTGAGGGAGTTTAGGTTTGGGGATCGGGGATCGGGGGAGGGGATAAAACTCCCCGATCCTGAAGTGAGCGATCGCCCATACCTAAATTATTGTCTCATTTTTAAATATTGTTTAACACTAATTTTCATTAGTTTGAAAAATAAATAATTAATAAATATGTAAATAAACTACTTGTGATATGTTATTTATGTTATATCAAAGTTTTATAATACATTTTATATATTAAATATCTAATGATTCAAATATATTGTGTAGTACAAGAAAAGTTAGACCTTTATGTAAGAAAAAATAGAATATATTATAGTTAAGTTACATATTTGAAATATTTGTTTAACTAAAAGATAGATAAAAATTCACCAGACATAATATTGTTTCTAAAACTTAATATTAAAATTTTATAAGATTGGTAATATATATAGTTAGGTATGATACTTTAAGAATTAAAAAAATTAAGTTTAATAAATATTATAAATCACCCTATTTACTAAAAAGTTTAAATAACAATAAATATTGGATAAAGAAAGATGTGGGGTTCATGTAATATGATTTTAACTTAAAATTAAAAGAAATCGTGTAGCTCAATGGTTATAAGGATGGCTTCTATAGAGAAGGTCAATGCTTCGATCCATCACAAAAATATTATTTATTCAATTTTTTTTCTTTAGATAAGAAAGTAGTGGCATGACATGTAATTTCATAATATATAAGGGTAATATGATAATTTCACAGGGATTTTATTTGCTCTTTTTACCCTTGTGTTCTCCTATTATATATAGAAGAAGATATTTTCTATTTTTCCTCACTAAACTCCCTCATTTTCCAAAAATATCATGGGCAATTACCTTTTTTAACTAAAACATGTTGTCTTTTCTATTCTTCCTTAATAAAACCACTATTTTTCCAAAAATATCCCGGACAAACCGTTACTTATTTTTTTTAAATTACCTTTTTCAACTAAACCTTGTTACTTTTTCTATTTTTCCTTACTAAAATCACTCTTTTTCCAAAAATATCTTGGGCAACCCCTTAATTATTTATTTTTAAACATATTTTAATACTTTTAATTACGGACAATCACCTTTTTCAACTAAAACATGTTACTTTTTCTATTTTTCCTTCCTAAAACCCCCCATTTTCCAAAAATATCACGAACAATTACCTTTTTCAACTAATATATTATCTTTTCTATTTTCCTTACTAAAACCCCTCCTTTTCCAAAAATATCACGCGCAAACTGTTACTTATTTAGTTTGAAACATATTTCAATATTTTAAATTATTTAAAAAAGTTTAAGTGCCTAGTTATTTTTTTAGCAAATACAATTAATAAAATATTAAAATTAAATAATAAAAATAACAATTATTAAAAACAATCTGTGCATCTCACGGGTTTTAAGCTAATATTATTAATGTCGAAACATTAAAAGTTTTGATTTTCGCTTTTCGGTCATTTATTCTATTTAATAAATAATAAAATAATACAAAAATAGTAATTAATTGATTGCCTTTCATAATTAAAACACTTTTTTCAAACAAAATCTACTCATTTTCCAAAAATATCGCGGACAATTACCTTTAAATTAAAACATATTACATTTAATATTTGTTCTCACTAAAATCTCTCTTTTCCAAAAATATCATATTCAACCCTTACTTATTTATTTTAGAACCTATTTTAATTTTTTTAATTATTTAAAAAAACTGACCTATTTTAACATTCCAACGTATTTTAAAAAAAAATACAATTAATATAATTAAAACACTTATAAAAAATATCACGGATAGTTACTTTTTTTAATTAAAACATTTTAGATTTTCTATTTGTTCTTATTATTTACCTTTTATAATTACAACACTTTTTTCTAACAAAATCTACTCCTTTTTCAAAATTATCATGGACAATTACCTTTAAATTAAAACATATTACCTTTTATCTTTGTTCTCACTAAAATCTTTCTTTTCCAAAAATATCAGGTGCAACCCTTACTTATTTATTTTAAAACATATTTTAATACTTTTAATTATTTAAAAAAGCTTGCCTATTTCAACATGCTAACGTATTTTTTTAACAAATTGTATCCTTATATATAACTAGCGTAAGAAGGATCTTATCCAAAACTTTGGCGTTGTACCGCCAAATCAGTAAGGATCGTTGATCTTAAAATAGATGAATGAGAACCGTTAGATCTAATATTAAAAAGATTTACTTTAATAATATAAATAAGATATGAGTAGGTTTTCTAAGTTGACTAGAATTCTCTATCTAAAAATTCTTAACTTCCAATTCTAAGTTGTGTAGGTTTATTTGATTGTTGGTCTATATTTTAATTCTAAGTTGAGTAGGTTTTCTTTATTTTAATTCTATTCCTAAGTTGAATAGAACTAATGTTAAAATTTGTTATTTTATTCTTTCTTCAGTTTCAGGATAGTTTAAGTTAAAATTATTTTGTGAGTTTCGTGTGACTGTAAAATCGTTTAAACCTGATTTTTGGAACTCAAGATACAACATAAATAATGTTTTGAGCATATAAAGCGTAATAAATAAAGTCTAAAAACAAATAAAATAAAAATATTACAAAATTACAAATTAATATAATTATAAATATTAAAAAGAGTCGTGCATTGCAACGGCTATAAGCTAGTACAATTAATATAGTTAAAACACTTAAAAAATATCACGGACAATTACTTTTTTAATTAAAACATGTTAGCTTTTCTATTTGTCCTTATTAATATAATTTTAATGAATAATAAAATGATATTAATAATGCCCCATTTATCTTACTCAATCCCATTTGTTTCCTTTTTTTATTTTTTTTATGTTCCAATTAATATTTAAGTTTCTCATTTATGTGTTACGCACCGAAAACACACTCTTAAAAATTTTAAAATAATTAAAAATATGTTATATAACAGAACTCATATTAATTTTTTTCATATAGGTTTAATAAATATACGCACGCATGTAAAAATAAGTTAGGTTTAGGGATGAACATTCTCCCTGCGCGCCGACCCCGATCCGATGCCCGCCTCGTACGGGATTGGAGCGGGTTCAGGGATTGATTTCGGGGTCGGGGGTCGGGGATAACACTCCCCGACCCCGAAGTGATCTGACGCCCATCCTTAGTTATGTTATTGGTTGCTAAGAAAATAAATATTTATAATTAAAAATTAAATATTCAACGCATGAAATATTGATTGAACAAATATATAAAATGCTACCATCATAACAAAATAACATAAAATACGATATTAGAATTTGTTTGAAATGTACCATCAGTTTTAAACTAATAACAATGTTGAACGTCTTAACCCATTTTAGAATTATTATTTTTAACTCAATCATCATTGACGTGGATATGCTTTATTTGTTCCCGATTTTGACTCTAGATTATCACAATAAAATTATCATTATTAGCTGAATCATGCACCTGATTCAAAAGAAACAAAATGGTTGAGTTATTAAGAATGAGAAAGACAAATTTGATGTTGGAAAAATATCATTATTAATTATTTGAATTAAAAATTTTATGTTCACCATTTCAAAATTAATATTGTATGAGGTGATTTTAAATTTTTATAAGGGCGTTGAAACTCTAGAATTTGAACTAATTTTACCACATTCGAGGCGAAGTATATTGTATTGATATGTACTAACTTTCAATCATTCAAAGATATAGTGAATGTCTGAATTTTACCTGTAATGATTTTCAATTTTCCAGGATACTAGTTTTCATTTTCTTCTTATGATGAAGGTTTTATATTACTTAGAATAAATTTTAAACTTACATTTAATATGCTATACTTTTAGGATTTTGTATATAGTAAGTCATTACCTTTGACCACAAAGATTCTCATCAACATTTGATGATATTGACCGCACCACTTCACAATCTTTGAATTACTTCACTTTAATTAATAATATAGATAGGTACCCTAAACGTAATATAATTATATATAATTATGGTTAAGAGGATAAGAAGAAAAATATTTTCGAAGAAGTAACGTACCGGTTTACTTTCTGAACTTCAGAGATCCATAATATGCTTATATAGAATATATTATCAAGTTAATGTGAAAATATGTCTTATTAATAAACTAAAAGCACTTAAAAAATGATGTATTCGTTCACATACAATGTTAAAAGTTACTTATTGTTGTTAGGAGAATTTCGTACAACAGTGTGTTGGAGGTTTTATGGAAAGTGGTGGCTGGGCCTGTATGATGACTCCTCAGAAATTGAATAGAGAATGGGTTTTTTCTCTTGCTCTTGCCGAGTGTCAATTGTATATCATACAAGGTGCCTACGTACCCCTTTATATAGGGATCAAGCCTCACGTAGTTCTTGGAGAACAAGTCATTGAATAAGCCCATTCAGTCCAAGCCCATAAAATAGTCAGGATTTATGTTCCCATAAATAGTTCAAGGATTATCAATCCACTTCATATTCCCATAAATAGTCCCAAGGATTATCAATCCTCTTCATGTTCCCATAAATAGTCCCAAGGATTATCAATCCTCTCCATGTTCCCATAAATAGTCCGGTCGTCACACGTTTTCCTACAATCTCGCGGCATCTCCGCATTTCTTCCCGTGATTGCAGGTATGTCCCGTGTCAACCAAGTTACATTCCATAAATAGGAATTTCCATATTTTGGGCTTCACCCACGATGCGAGCTGGCCAGGCTCGCATCGCATAAAACATATGAAAATTACCCTTTCAAAGTTCAAGTGGTGCGAGCTCACCTATGTTCAAATATTCTCGAGCCCATTACTTCATAATGGTGAGAGCCCAAACTTAACATGGCTAGGGCCCATAATACTTGACTCTAACCTAACAAATCAACCCATTTTATTTCCCAAGTACCACGGGCTCATTAGTACCTAAGCATCATAAGTTAATAGGGACTCGTGCGAGCCCAGAATGGTAAAAACTCGTGCGAGCCCGTCATACTTAGTCATTCCAGTTCATCCCAAAACATTTGGTGCGAGCCGAAGCCTGAATTATACCAACATAACTTCCTTTCAAGCCCAAATTACTTGTGGGCCTGTTTAGGGCCCATTATCAAAAATCTTGTATAACACTTATGAATTAAAATAATTTAAAATTTTATGTTATTAATCGAATTTATATTGCTAGTATTATTTTAAAACAGTCTGGAAAACAATTTAGTTGACCCCACATGTAATTTGTGTAAGATAGGTTTAAATTATTTTTACATCGTTAAATTGATTTTTTAATACTTCGTCAACATATTTTGTATTAAAATTAATTTAATTTACTTTTAAATTTTAATTTTGTTTAGAATTTAAATCCATTAAAACTTTCCTCATTTAATTTTATAAACCAAGGGTTGGTCAATCCTAAATTTTAGACCAATCACAAAAGTCTAAAAGTTTTTCTCATATAATTTTAAACTAGAATTTAAATTCATTGAAACGTTCTTCGTATAATTTTATTAACCGGTTAACCAGTCAGATGTTTATACTAAATTTTAGACCAATCACAAGAGCCAAAAAACTTTACTCATATAATTTTATCGACCAATCGTAGTTAGACTATCCATATAACACAATTAACCAATCAAAATTTAATTTATTTTTAATTAGAATTTAAATCTATTAAAACTTTTTTCATATAATTTTATTAACAATGGGTGCTTAGACTATCCATACAACTTGATTAATCAATCAACATTCTAAAATTATTTTGGTTTTAATTAGAATTTAAATCCATTAAAACTTTACTCATATAATTTTATTAGCTAAAGGTGGTTAGACTATCCATGCAGAGCGGTAACCAATCAAAATTCAAAAAATATTTTGTTTTTAATTAGGATTTAAATCTATTGACTATTATATTTATATATTTAAAGAATTTGATTATCAATTAAAATTATTTAATTTTTTATTAGAATTTAAATCCTTTATGATAATACTATACTTCAAGATTTTGATCATTAATTGTATTATCTATTTAATATAAAATCGTTTATTTTACAGATAAACTTCTAATACCATCCTATGATCCAACACACTGAATGAGGAAGCACTAAGAGTACATGTATAGTTTTTATGACTTTAATCAATAATTTATATTTTTGGTTTTTTAATTGTTAAAGGTCGTAATTTAAGGTTTTTACACAAAGATGTGAGTGTAGTTATTTGTTATTTACTGTAAAGTCAAAAACAAATTCCTATGTTAATTGATTATATTAAAAAATTTAAATTCATTCACTATTATATTTTTCTATTTCGAGAATTTGGTTATCAATTAAAATTATTTTAATTTTAATTATAATATAATCTTTTATTATATTTATATACTTCGAGATTACGATCATTTGTTGAACTATGCGTTCAATAAATAATCATCTTATTATAGATGAATTTCTAATACCACTCTAAGATCTAACACTTAATGAGGAAATATTTTGAGTAAATCTATAACTTTTACAACTTTAATCTATAATTTATTTATTTTGTTTATTTAATTGTTAAAGGTCATAATTTCAGGTTTTTACATAGATGTGAGGCTAATTATACAATATATTATTTATTGTAATAAAAAAATTTGATGTTAATGGTCTATGTTAAAAAAAAATAAAGAAAATGTTACTATTGTAATCCTTTATTATAATGCTTGAGTCGAGATGTTATATACTTCACCAATCAGAAAATAATAATTATTTTAAGAACAATCAAAAACACTCCTAAATTTTAGACTAGGTATATTATAGGTTTGTTTATCTTATTTATCATTCTTATCCTATTTTAATAATCATGATTAGTTGATAATTCTAATTTAAATCCAATAATTACTTGATTTAAAATATCCATATATTACATATTTGTTTTAGTCACAAAAAAATATTTGTTAATAAATCACTTTTTATTTAAAACTATTCCAAATTATATTATCATATTTATAATTAAAGTTTCAGAAATTTTTATTAATCAAACAATTTGATTGATGTTGACGAAGTATTAACAATTCAATTTACCGATGTAAAAATAATTTAAACCTATCTTACATGAATTACATGTGGGGTCAACTAAACTGTTTTCCAGGCCATTTTAAAATAATATTAGCAATATAAATTTGAATTAATAACATAAAATTTTAAATTATTTTAATTCATAAGTAACTTTTAAACATTGTACGTGAACGAATACATCATCTCTTTAAGTAATTTTAATTTACTTGTAAAATAAGACATATCTTCACATTAGCTTGATAATATATTTTATATAAGCATATTTATAACGACTCAAAAAAACGCTTGTACAGTATTAATATTTAATGATATTTGAGTTATATGATATGTGAATATTGTGTGAAAGGTGAATATTTGAAAAAGTGATGATTAGATGTTTACATGGTGAATGGTATGGATTAAAATATATGTGTATGCTTTTAATTGCATTTTATATGAATTTTTTATTAAAAATTAGTTCTTTTTGACCTTCCGGGAATTTTATAAAATCATCGGAGATTCTTTTTATTGTGAAATCTTTTTTACAACCTTTATTTTATGTTCTATTATTTTCTAAAATTAATGGAGGAATTTATATTTGGCTTTAAGGATTTAAAAACGATTTTATGAGTTAAATGTCATTTATGTGATCTAAACTTCGAAAATTCATATTTAATTCAATTTTGATCATAAAAATATTTTTAAAATATGTGTGAGCTCGTAAATTTGTATTCTCTGTTTTAAAAATAAAATTTTGATTTTTAGATATTATTTTCATTTTATTTCGGATTTTAGAAAGGCATCATATTGGTTTCTTTTATTAAAAATCAGATTTTTAATTGTTGAATTACTGTTTTGCCCCTGGGCTTATAAAACCCCTACAATCAGTTTTTCCCCTTTTCTACTTACCGTTCAACTCTCTCTTCTCCATTCTCTCTCGATTTTCTTCTCTGTAAATCCTCTCTCTCTCATTCTCTCAAATATATTGATGTATATGAGATTATATGTATATATATGCGCGTATGTGTATATGTTTATGCGTGCGTATGGCTGAGTGTTTGTGGGTGTGCGATTCGATTTGCATGCAGAGGTTTATGTGTGAATCAATCGTATCCAAGCCCGAAATCATTGATTATGTGACGATTCTGTGCTACAGTATATTGTTCGATTATTATTGGCGAGGTTTGTAAAGGAAACCCGAATTTCCGGGCACCTCCAAATCATGCCGCCGTCGGCAATGAGCTCCGGCGAGCCGACGGGGACGATGATGATGTTTTTGAGTCCGATTCTTGTATTAATAATAGTATTTAGTTGAGTTATGGGTTACATGTTGAAGAATCGAAATGCATGTGTGTATTTTCGATTTTCCCCTTTGGAAAAATTAATTTGAAACTTGTTGGTATTAATGATTGATTGTTAATCTCAAGTTTATGGTGATTGCATGTTAAATTATTTGTGTTAAGTTTAGATAGTTCGGATTATATATGTTTGATATTGGATTTTATATGTTGAAGGTTTTGATTTGGGGATTTTGTTGAATTCAAAGTATATGGATTGTTGATTAGTTAATTGTGGTATTTGGTAATTGCATGTATAGATTTTTAGTAATTTCTTGAGGACATGAGTTTAATTTGTAAAACCTTTTCAGCTAAGGAGGAGTTTTAGTTTTGATATTGGATGATTGGTTGTAGTAGGGATTTTGTTGTGGTTGGTTTTGAATGGATGAACATCATGTTGAGATGCCAGAAACTGCCTGTTCTGTTTTGATTATTTGCGAATGGTTGCTGCCTGTTTTATACAGAGAGTCTAGGATGAAACTGTTCTAATTAGAGTCTAGTTTGTGCACGCGCAAACCTTGTATCGATAGAGTTAACGAATAAAAAGTTATGCTTGTTTTACTAAAAGTTGCGCATCAGGGATTTTCTGTGCTTCAGTACCTAATTTAACTAGTTTGTTTTTAATCTAAATAAATTGTTCTGAAGTTGAAACTTTTATGCTAAGTTGGATTAGGAATCCTGTCAAATTTGGTATTTGTTTGACTACATTTGGATTTATGAAAAATGTTTTAGTAAAGTATGTGCAGCAGATTTTCTGCTTTTTTAGATGAAAACATTGTTGTAAAGGTGTTACGGATATGGTCGACATTGATCAAGTGGACGTAAGGGTATACCAAGTGTGGTATGATATGAAAGTCAGATTATATATTTTTATATATTTATATAAAGGGAGTATGTTATGTGTACTTAAATGGAGATGTACGCTTAAATGAGTTGTTGCCTATTACATGGTTGTAAATGTTATGTGGTGTAACTATTATGTGTTTACACACTTAGGATGCGTTGGGTAGTTTAGAATAAAGGATTAGCATTTTAGAGAGAGCATACTAAGATAGAATATATTCTTTTGTAGAGCCCAAGGAAGTGGAACTTAGAGATAAAGGAAAGACCAAGGTGGAGAACCAGTGATTTCTCATTACCCCTTTCTGCTACTTAAGGCATATATGAATTGCTATCTTGCTTTGATATACTTTTAATTCTGAAAACACATATTGTTCATTGGTAACCCTTATCTCTGTTCATATACCATGTTGTTCTGTACACCCTACTTTGTTTAGTTTTCTTTCCTTGAACCTTTATACCCTGATTATATCAATGTATTAAATCTCAATAACCTATGGTTCTATAATCTGAAGTTGATCACCTGCTTATGCATTCCTTTTATACCTGAAAGTGAATATATCTGAACCTTCATCCTAATTACATTTCCAAAATGTACCAGATGACATTTTCTTCTTGTTTTCCCATTAATAGAAATCCAGATTGATCATATTGAACTTATCCAATTCCCAAAAGACTCTTTTATATACAACCATTATAGACACCACACAATGTCTTGTGAACCATATCTTGCTTAAACTCTTCTTCAGGCCTTATCCTTATCCTTTGATTATACTTACATTTTAACCTGAGATTCTATTGCATTAGATTTGAACTTGTACCTATGAATCACATACTTACTTGAAATTGAGAATACATGAACCTTCATTTGAATACTATACAAACACACATCCAATGATTTACAAAGGATTTCTTTCATAAGAAAGGTTTTAAAAGAAAGGAAGTTTCAAATTTTATAATCATTTGAATTCCGAATTATGATTTCCACGGATTTCTAAGTTTGGAGGCGTAAGAGGCCGAGTGACGCCGGCCCAGCACTTTTTAATTATAATAAATGGACTAGGGATGGACTAGTCTAAAGGCCAATGTGTGCCTATTGGGACCCAATATAATGACCAGAGGGACTGTGTGTCCGGTATGGGGACATTACGTGGTTGATCACCCGTATTGTCCGGTGCGTTGTGAAAAATCTCCAAATTACTTATTGGTTTTCTTGAAAACAGATATTTTGATAATGAAATTGGTTTACCCTTTGAAATTGTATACTCATGTCATTGTTCTGATAATCTCTTGATACGGATTCTGCTATACCCATGTCATACATATTGATATTGGAAACTGTTTCAAAATGGATAACTATTTGGTTATATTATTACATGCTGAGCATTTGGCTCATTCTTTTTTTCCTATTCTAACCCACAGTTAAACGAGAAGATGGTACGCACTTATCAGACAGCTAGGAAGTCTTCCTATAGGGTTATTTTTGGGATGCCAGCTCAGGTAGGTGATGACCATATCTAGAAAGTGTTTTGTAATAGAGAACGTAGAACTTTTAAGACATGGTTGTAATAACTTTTGAGACTTATGTTTATGTATTAATGAATTAGATAGTGGATGCTTGTTTCACACCATTAATTGTTAAAGATCCAGGTTAGAGTCGGGGTCGCGTCTGCATGTTTATTTTATTATTTGCGGGTTTATATGTATAGAGGTTGTAGTGACTCCCCGATCATGACCCCAGATTGGGAGGGCGTCACAATATTATGGATCTCTGAAGTTTCAATAGTAAACTGATACGTTACTTCTTTTTTATTTCGTTATCAATTCGGTGTAGTCATTAGACTCATCAATTCTTCATTATTAAACTTTTAAAATCTTAATGCAGATGGAGGCGATATATCATTTATGAGTTTGGGGTGTTGTTATTCCAAGCTATACACTTACATAATTGTAGATGGGGGGGGGGGGAGTTGAATACAATTCTTGATTTTTCACAACTTATCAACAATTTAAAATTTAAGGAGAAAAAAACTATATTGCAGGATAAATACAAAGACAAAGAACTTTAAAAATTTCAGGTGGATTGTTTATATTCCACTTGAGATATATATTGAAGAAATAATATGTGATACTTGTAAACAAATACACAGCTGCTTTTACAGTTCTTTGCTTCTAAAAATGCTAGAGAGAAAACCTAAGCAAAGACATGTAAACTGTTTTCTTAATTTTCAAAGAACTGCTACACTTGGTTATATACATCCCAAGTTTACAAGTCATACTAGAGACAAAATTATTTCTATTTTCTAGGTCCAGTATGCTTGTTTCTTCATTCCAGCTGCATGTGACTGAGATGTTGTACTCTTGACAAATTGGCTTGTTTGTACATCTCCTTTGTTTGCATGGAAATGAAATGTTTTTTCTTCTTCGAGGTTCACCAATGTCGGGCTTCCATAATCTTTTTGTTTACTCTGTCAACCCATATGCTTGTACTAGTGTCAAGTCACCATCAACCCATAATCTTTGAGCTTCATCCCTTGGTAGTGTTCTTGACTATCCGGGGATGAAAAATGAGTTGACCATCCGTTGTCAGTATTGAGTCTTCATCCGTTGTCATTCACATTCACTTAAGCAAAATTACATAACATAACCTATTTACAATTAGCTACCCTATTCTTCTTATCTATTGAAAGTCAACATGACTTAGTACTTAATACTATCAATCTCTAATCTAGAGTAAAACTGAATATGTTACATAGACACTTATCCGTGAATAAGCTTCCTAACAACGGATACTACTTAGAGTATGTCATCCGTTGTTAGTTACAAAATGACTTGTACAGAAATGTGTTAAGTGTTAGGTTATCATCAAGAACAACATTTTCCCTAACAATCTCCCCCAATTTATGCCTGATAGAATTACAGACATAAATTAAAGGTCTTGATGATAACAAAACACATTTTGAGAATATTGCAATAAAGAAACACAACTATATTAAGCTGAAATAATTACAAAGTTGAGATAAGAAATTATGAAGTGGAATTTCAAGGGTGCTCCTCTAGCCTGAGCAGATTTAGTCCTTTTTCTTTTCCCTGGGAGGTTGGATCTTTTGTCTTCCTTCCTTAGCATAGTTGGCTTCAATTTGCTCTTGAAGTTTTCTGTAGAATGCATCTTCTTCAGCAATTTTTGGATCTAACTTAGCTCTCAACCATCTAAGATACCTAGTGCTGGCCTTAGACAATTGATCTTCAATACTGAAGAATCTTCTACAGTCCTTATCATCTCTGAATTCCATCATCCAGTAAGGTTGGAGATGGATTCTTTGTCCATTGTAAGGAATCTTCATCTTTCTGGGCACACTATCAGGATGATTCCAGCTATCCCTGATTTCTTCAATCTTCTTCAACACTGCACCTCTTGCAACCTCAGAAAATCCCATTGTGTTCTTGAAGCTTGAGAAAATCTTCACCAAGGTAGAATATCCTTCATTCAACACTTGTTGCAAGGGCCATGATCTCATTTTCCCTCCTTTGTAGACAAAGGTTAGTCTTTCAGGCAGAATCATGTATTTATTTGTGACTCTTACTTCACTAACTTCATCAAGGTAGAGATCCATGGATGAATACTCATGTATGTCTGCAATGTATACATAGTCTGCCTTGTCCTCAATTGGCTTGGCAACTGTAGGTACAACATTCAGTTTGATTGGTCCTTTTTGAGCTTTCTTCTTTGGTTCCCTTTTCTTCTTCTTTTCTGCTTCAACAATGAACTTAGGGAATACCAAGTTTTCAAACTCAATAGGCTCATCTTTGAAAGGCATATGCACTAGCCTATTTGTAAACATTGAGGATTCGACTCAACTTAAACAAGAACGTAATAAGTAAATATTAGACTAGATGTCACAGGAATCTCAAAAGATAATATATGTCAAGAGAATGAAGATTAAAGTCATCTACCGACTTGGAGTAATTCTACACTGGAAGAAGTTCATTTATTTGATCAAGCCTCAGTGAAGTATTCAAGAAAGTGGATCTATTTAAAGTGACAGAGATTTCAGAAGTGTGACATGAAGCATACAAATTACAGAGTTTGTCAAGGATAAGAAGATGGACCACAACTTAAAGTCAAAAGATGAAGAACCGTCATTGAAGTTTGTCACTCATGAACCAGACAGTACATCGAGTGTCAACATCATTCAGTGGAAGTTTGTCATCAGTTTCAGTGGTTCTCAGATTTAGTATTAAATCTCTTTTAATTTATTCTATAAGTTAATTAATTTAATCTATAAATTAATTCCATCAGAATTAATTTATTCCTTAAATTAATTAAACTAGAAGTTAATTAATTTAAAATATAAATTAATTCCATCAGAATTAATTTATTCCTTAAATTAATTAAACTAGAAATTAATTAATTTAATCTATAAATTAATTCACTCAGAATTAATTTATTTGTTAAATTAATTAATTCAATAAATTAAATTAGAATTAATTCTAAGCTAGTAGTACTATCAAAATACCCTTGTACCGGTTCACAGATTGTTGTTACCGAGTCAAATGATAGTATTACCGACAATACTATTGATAGTATTACCGGTTCACACACAGTACTAATAGATAGTAGTGCCAGTTATATTGATAGTACTACCAAGCCAAACCAAGTACTACCTAGAGTACTATGAACTCATTTTAAGAAATGGGCGTACATTTTTGACTTAACAAAAGTTGGTTGAATTTTGTTATAAAAAGAAAGTGGCGTACATCTTTTAAAAGTGAGACAAAAAAGACTTTAATTAATTCTCTTTTAATTAATTTACTTTTAATGGTTAATTTATTTATTAAATTAATTCTATAAGAATTAATTTATTATGTATATTAATTAGTAAGGTAATTAATTTAGAGTTAATTAAAAGTTGTATATACTAGTAGTACTATCTAAATATACTAGTAGTAATATCCTTGGTTAGTACTACCAAGCCAAATTTAGTACTACCGATAGTACTTTGGATTCAAATGGCAAAAGGCGTACATTCTAAAAGAAAAGAGGCAGGTGACTTTTGTGAATAAAAAAGGTGTACATCAGTTGTACATAAAAAGTGAGTGGATCAAAAAAAACAAAAAGAAGACAGAAGCCATTACAACATTATATCTCCTTTCTCTATCTTAAAAACCATCAACTACCGGCCATTGAAAGCAAAACAAGCAATTAATTTCTAGCTTTATTGTTAAATCTCAACAACTAGAATTAGTTTGCTTGTACTTGTTTGACTATCTAGCGGATCATTATCCCTAGAATTTATCTCGAACTACTTTTTAGTATTCGATCTTTTTATTAAAAAAATAGATAAATTCATGTCGAATTTATTCTAGATTTGTTTTAAATAGTTTGAGATTCAAACCTTGTAATCTGTACTGTATTTGCAACACCCTTCAAGTTTAATATAAATTATATTTAACTTCAATTTTGTTTCATTTCATTCCTCACTTATTTGTTCTTGAATTGTTAAATCACGAACCGAACAAATTCGAGAAAACGGTACAGTTTGTATTCAACCCCCCTTCTACAAACATATCAGGACCTAACAATTGGTATCAGAGCCTACTGATTGACGTACAAATCAAGATCCATACTTTTGTGATTTATCACGAACAAGTGAATTTTTATTTTTCTTAAAAATTCAAAATGTCTACCCAAAAAGTTGGAGCCGTCAAAATTCCTATGTTGAGTAGAGAGCACTATGGGATGTGGAAGAAGAAGATGCTTTTATTTCTTCAAGTGTCAAATCCAAAATATATTAGTGTTTTGAAGAAAGGCCCAAAAGTCCCAATTGTTATTGAAGAGGAGCGCATTGAGAATAACATTGTTGTTCAAGCTGCAAGGACTTATCCTAAAGATCCAAAAGATTTTACAACTGATGAAAAGGAAGATGCTTCTCTGGATGCTAAGCTGTAATTAATTTTGGTTGATTGTCTGGATCCCATTATGCACAATCATGTTTTGAATTGTAAAGATGCCAAACATATTTGGGAAACAATTGAGATAATCAATGAAGGGACTGAAGAAGTAAGAGAGAACAGAATGGAAATTCTTACTTCTGCATATGAGCACTTCAGATCAAATCCAGGGGAAGGTATCTCTGAAGTCTTTGAGAGATACAACAAATTAATCAATGATCTGAACCTTCATGGAAAGTACTACACTGTCAAAGAAATAAACAAGAAATTTCTTTTGACACTTCCAACCCATCTAGAGCACAGGATTTCAGCCATAAGAGAGGCAAGAGATTTAAGTGATATTTCACTGGAAAGACTCTATGGCATTCTGAAAACCTATGAACTAGAACAAATTCAGCAGCACGAAATCTACGGGGTAGGAAGAGTGGTCAGTACGTCTACTGCACTGGTAACTGAAATCCCACAGCCAAAGGAAGTGAAGGTTGTTATACCTTTTGGTCATAACAAGGATGTGATTGTAGCTGAGTATGGTGCTACATCTACAAGTCACTCTGGTGGTGATTTCTATTCTATGGAGGAGCTTGAACAGTTGGAAGATGAGTCTATGGCCTTGATAGTGAAGAAATTTGGAAACTTCAGGTTCAGGAGAAATCCTAGTTTCAAGTTCAAGACATATGCTGACAGATACCAGACAGGTGGTTCTTCATCCTCAAATAGCACAAGGGGTGGCTATAAAATAGGGATGGTTGATAGAAGCACGATTCAGTGTTTTAATTGTAATGAGTTGGGACACTTTGCAACCGAATGCAGAAATCAAAGGCAGGCAAAGAAAACCTCTCATGATGCATATAAGAAGAACCAGTCTGAAGAAGCTTATCTTGCTAAAGGTAAAAGCTGGGATGACACAGACAGTGAAGATGAAGAAGTTGGAAATCTTGCACTCATGGCAATAGAAGACAAAGTCTCTACCTCTACTTCATCCTCATCCTACATGTCTGAGGTAAAGTTAACTGACACTGAAATGATTTATCATCTTAGTACTACAGTATCTTGTGCAAGTAGGGAAAATGATAGAATAATTCTTCAGAACACTGCTCTTGAAAAAGAGGTTAAAGAATTAAAACTAGTGCATATTAATCAAGGTGAACTTACAGAAAAAGTAGCTTTTCTTGAGAATAGGGTGAATTGTTATAGACAATTAGAAACCATTCTTAAAGATAAGATTACAGAACTTGAGACCAAGGTTAGAGCTTACTATAATTCTTGTAAGACTGCTAAAGAAATCTTCAATAAACAAGCTATTAGTCAAACTGTTGGAATAGGTTATGACTATAACGAGGCTATTGGAGAATTAAGCATTAATACCCCAAATAGAGTCAGTGCTGAAGAAAGGGGTGTACCACATGTGCTTAAGGGTATTGAAAAACCTTTCTTTAAAGAATCTATAGCAGAGCCCCTGAATGAATATTCTATAATCATTCAAGAAGAGATCCGTACTGAGGACATTACCAATGAGATTGTCTACTCCAACAAATGTGTGCCTAAGGGTTCTGTCAAAGTTGTTCCCACAACGGAGACCAAATTAGACACTCGTAAGTTGGAGCAAAACAACAACACATCTAACATGCATAACATGCCTAGTGTAGATTTATCTCATAAAGCATGTGGTGTTGCGAATTGCATGTCTTGTGCTTTTAATGTCATGTATGTTTATTTTAATAGTAAGCATGCATCAAATGATAAGACTGCTCCCCGTCAACATGTAAATCATAAGAAGCATGCTAGATCCAAAACTGCTAGTCCTCCTAAAGTTAGAGTGGACACATTTATACCCAAGCCTAATCAGAAATTTGTTAAGGCTGGTTATACATGGAAATGCTCTTTCATTAAAGAGGTTGAAGTAGTTAAAATCAAGAGTGTTGTTTTGCCTGACAAAGGTCAATTCTTTAAGTATGTCGGACCCAACCAAGCTTGGGTTCCGAAGAAGGTCTAATCAATTTGATAGTGCAGGGTATGAAATAGGTGAACCGGGTTGTGTGGATTCTCGACAGTGGATATTCAAGGCATATGACCGGAGATAGAGCCCTGCTATCAAATGTGGTTGAGAAAGCTGGCCCAGTGCTTACCTTTGGAGATAACAGCAAGGGTATAACTGAGGATATGGTCTGTTTGAATTCAAGAAATGTTATCAGTCAATAAGAACATCAATGTTACATTTGATGACACCTAACTCCCTAATATCCAAACATAAAATTCATCTGAGATATTAAAATTTGATGACATCTAACTCCCTAATATCCAAACATAAAATCCATCTGAGAAATTAAAATTTGATGACATGTCAGATTTAGATTCAGATGATGAGAATACACCTGAGGTTGTTGCTGGTGATAACAATGACAATGATGATGATGGTGAAGGTGATGGTGGTGGAAACATTGGTAACAATAGAGATACCATTAACATTGGAGAAGAATCACCAAGACAATCTGCCAACAACTCAGGGGGAGGAATTAAAGGGTCAACTAGTCATTCACAACACCATAATGAAGAACAAGGCGAATCATCAAGATCAAATCTTCCATGACAAACAGTTTGGAATAGAGCTCATCCTTTTGAGCTGATCATTGGTGATCCAGGTGTTGAAGTCAGAACTAGAAGTGCTACTCAGAATGAATGTCATTATTCAAGGTTTCTTTCAGAGATGGAACCAAAGAAGACTGAGGAAGCACTGAGTGATCCTGATTGGGTGATTGCTATGCAAGATGAACTCAATCAATTTGAACAACAACAAGTTTGGAAGCTGATACCTAGACCAAAGAACAAGAAAGTAGTTGGTACTCGGTGGGTATTCAGAAATAAATTAGATGAAGATGGCATAATCACAAGAAACAAAGCACATTGACATCAGGTATCATTTTATCCAAGAGCATGTCATGAATAGTACTGTGGAGTTACTCTTTGTACCCACAGAGGAACAAATAGAAGATATTTTCACTAAATCTCTTGATGAATCCATGTTTACCAGATTGGTTGGTAAATTGGGTATGTTAAATAGTTTTAGTGATTAACTATGTTTATTTTTTTTGTTTGTTCTTAATTAAATTTACAAGTGTTCATTTGTTGTATATATATTATTTTTTAAATCACTTGTAAATTTATTTCATCATCTCATTTTCTCTTTTGCATGTTGATTGTCGATTATTGCCATGTCTTGTCTAATTGTTAAGCTTCTTAGGTTGAGTAACTTAAGATGAATTATTTTCTCTAAAAAAAAATTTCTCAAATTCTACAAGTTAAAATTGTAGAGAAATATATTTTTATTGAAAATTTTTTATTTTAAAATATTCAAATATTCTTGTTTAGTTCATGTAAATAATTTCATGTAAATATTTTCTGCATCTTATTTTAATTCATTTTCTTTCTTTAGTTTTCTAGTGATAGTTTATGTATATATTATTTTAGTTTGTATATATAATTTTATTTTTATTACTTATTATCTTTTATTTTCTATTTGTCTTAGTTGTTTTTGTAAATATATTGTATATATTATTTCTGCTCTAGCTCTTGCTTAGCTGGAAATTCAGTGCCAAATCCAATTCAGGTATTACTTTCTATCTTTCAATCCACTTCTTTTACTGTTGCTGAACCCAAGTGGTTGTTAGGGCTGACTAAGGGATTGTAGATCCACAATCTCTATCCCAGGTCTTAGAGCCAAACAATGAGTCTACAACTTAATTACTTGACCTCTCAGCCTGAACAGAAATCAAATGTTAAATAAAGAAGTATTTTGATTGAAACAGTGAGTGATCCCACAGATCTGCCTCCTCTAAAGAAATTCAACATATACTGAGGCATCTGTCAGCCCATCTGTATCCTCTCAATAGGATATGGACTTTGAAATGACCAATGAACTGTTTCTAGAGACATCCTCTCAACATGATGAATCTATTGAAATTCGCCATAGGGCAAGGGCACTTTGTACTGAGTCAAGCACACTCTCATTAATCACAATGGGAGAAGACAATACCATTAGATGAAACTCAGGACACAGTGAAAGCAGAGCACCTGCAACTGGTTACAGTGCCTACCATTGTTACGGTAGAAGTGCCTTCACAGGCATCAGAGGGAAAATCTGATTCTTTGCCAAATTTAAATAGAATCATTTTCTCCCCTCCCAGAGTGAACATCTCTGGCTCCCTAAGGGATTTTCCACTCGCAGATTTATTATCTGGAGAAAGTGGAAGGCAACTTGGTCAGTGATGTGTAAAAATAATGTAAACTGCAAGCGCACAGTGTTTAGTTATAGCAATCACAGATCGATCCACATAGACTATGAATTTTCAAAAACCCTAACAATTAACTCAGGCGAACTAGACAATAAGATTTGAGATGAGATTTATTTAACCTAATTAACAATTAAAATCAGATAAGGAAAACCTAGGAATCCGAATCCATTAATCAATCATAATTAATATCAACTCGTCCTAAAATCAATTCTCTTTCCTTCACAAATAAGATATATCAATTAACGAGACAAACATATACTATGAAACTTGTTATCTAACAATAACCTATCAAAACTTCATGGAGCAAGCATAGGCTATGAAAAATAAATCTGGTAACAATAATATATCAAAATCACTTTGTCAATTGAACAATTAAGCACCAAGAAAAATCATGAGAATCAATTAATAGGAACAAGAAGATATCAACAATAATCAAATTAACTTCATATTCATCCTAGGGCAAGAGAATTAGCTACGCATGATAATTAAATTAACGAGATAATTAAACATAAAAGACATGATTATAACGAATAAAAACTAAAATATAAAGCTTGAAATATGGTACGAGAATTAATATGAAAAGCAAAGTTTAATTTGAAACCTAGGACAAAACAAACAACCTCGGACAAAACAAATATATTAAAACTAATAAGAATATAACTCCCTGGACAAGTTATGAAAATCTGCTGAACAAAAGTAACCAGAAAATAGTTGCTGCCTGAAAAAGTTATGCGCTCCGAAAACGAAACAGTATTACTGAAGATAACAATTTGAAACAAAAACAAAATTAAATCTACTCCTACTCTTAATTACCAGATCTAGTCTAAATTCTAGGTGTCTAAATTGATATCTAAATTCTAGGTGTCTAAATTGATATCTAAATTTTAGGTGTCTAAATTGATATCTAAATTCTAGGTGTCTAAAATACAAGAGGGGAGATATATATATATATATATATATATATATATATATATATATATATATATATAGGAAAAATAATGGGCTTGGGCTCTTTGATTCCAAATCGGATTCTAGACATATTTCCTCAATTCCTTTTTCTTCTCCGATAAGTTTTCCAATTTTTCTCCAATTTCCTTTTGATTCAAGTATTTCCATCTCCTTGCCTTTTTTCACCTTTTTCTGCTTGAAATATGATTTTATTTATTTTCCTACAAAACAAAAGAAAACAATTTATTAAATAATAAAATTACGAAAACATACATAAAATAGGTATTAAAATTGTATTAAATTATGGACCTGTCAGTCAGTCTATCACTGAAGCAATTCAGATTTCAATTCCAAATGAATTGATAGACATGATTGAGGATCGGGATTTGCGAACTCCCATTGCACCACCACTGACCTCTCTTGAAGAGGCTAAGGTGTTTTTTAATGCATGTACTGATCAAAAAGGAGCAAACAGACAGTTAATGTTGAGTGATGCGAGTCAAACACTGAGTGAAACACATGCACGTGAGATGAGTGATACACTTACAAGAGAAATTCAAGTGAGTGCACACACAGACACATACACTGCAATGTAGTTAGCTCACATAGTTTTGTTGCCCAGTAATAAACAATTGTAGAAGGGGGGTTGAATACAATTGTATAAGATTCTCGACTTAATAAGATATGAATCACAAATATGAAAGAAAGATAACAGCTTTATTAAATCTAATATAAAACTGTTACAAACTCTCTCAAGAAATTCTGATGTTCTTGAGAGCTGCTAGATTACAAAGATAATCGTGTGTGTGATCGGTTGTTAAACCAAAACCTAAACTGTGTTTATATACTACACAGCTTCTCTATCAATGATAAGTCCTAATCAATTACAAAGATTGAAACCTATCCAAAATTGATAGCTACATTCCTACAGACCAGGAACCGACAAAATAAACTTCCATGTTTAACTAGACTCCAAATATAACTCGAAGTAGGAATCCTGATCAGCTTCCAATCCTGATGATCAATCCTGATCCCAGTCCTGATATTCATCTTGATCCTGACGACCATGCAATCCTGATGACGTCAGCAATCCTGATCAGTTGAGTCTAGATCCTGACGATCATTGAATCCTGATCTAACAATCTCCCCCAATCTCATACTTTGTGAAATAAAGTATAGATTCCTAAGATTCAATGATGTCAAAAACATATTTACAAAATGTACAAATATCAGCAGCAACTTATCTGTTTAGATTCTTTGATAGAACAGATTCATCTTCAAGAAGTTGGATAACAAGCTTTCTTCTTTTTCTTCAAGAATTTGAATCAGTCTTTCCTTAAGATTTCTGAGTTCTTCATCTTCCTCATTAATCTGGTAAATAGCTGCTCTGAGATTTTGAATGGAGCTTCTCTATAGACTGTGCTCTTCAAGCAAAAGATAAGCAATTTCCTTCCCATCAGGATTAAGATTAAGTTGTGTCATGCCAAAAATCACTTCTTTAACAATAGTGCCCCTTTGCATTTCCACATCTTGACCTCTTTGATTTAAGTACATGGGAGTATAATTACCATTGAAATTTCTATTTCCATCCAGTCTTCTTCTTATTGTTGATAAGATCATGTCACTCCATACTTTGCACACTTTATTCTTCCATCTTAACAGATAGTGAACATATTTCAGTTCCTGTGTAGTTTTCATTAGCAGATCTTGAATGGATAAAATCTTCACACTACCATCTTTCATGAAGTACAGAAGCTTTTCTATCTTTTCAATACCATCATGACAATCTATAACTATATCAACAACTAATAAATTGTTCAGGTTTTCAAAAGTTAAAGTACCTCCAATTTCAGTCAGGGAGTAAGGATCAACATATGACATATTTAGATATTCAACATCCCTGTGTCCAATACCTCCTCTTGAATTACTTGACAATTGCTTCAGATTTGAAAACATTCGTAGCCAGAGTGCTTTTGATCTAACCATATCAGATAAATAAACAACACTTGAAGCACTTGTTATAATTCCTCCAGTCTGAAAATTGATAGGTGTATTACACCTCAGTGTACTTATGTGTTTCCACTTCTTATCTCTTTCTTTTTCAAAAGCATAGCTTCTTTCTAGTAAAGATTCCCGTCTGCTTGAATTTCTCCACACTCTTCTGTTTGAGAGTTTAAGCCTTTGTACATAGAGATTGAAATCTCTATTTGTTGAACTTGTGATTTCTCTTCTTCTGGCTTCTTCTTCTTCATCCACTTCCATGTTGTGAGAATCAACAACAGTAGATAAGATTAACAACTCAATCTCTTGCAGAATTTCAGATTCATCAGGATCTTGAACATTGTCAGGAACAATATCAGGATTAGAATCTTCAATTTGATTTGTATTGCAGAGAATTGATTGTTTTGAACTTCTCCTTAATTCTGGTTCTTCTTCAACAATTCCATCATCACCAAAAGTAGACCTGTCAGGAACTACTAGAATTTGAGTAGGTTCAGGAATTTCTTCTATTCTTAAACCTCTAGATCTTGTCTGTCTAGGCATTGTTTGAGTTGAAGAACCTCTTCTACTTCTTCTAGCACCTCTACCTCTTGCAGGATCAGGGTTATTAAAACTTTCCATCATTTCTCTCTGTTGTCTTAAGAATTCTTCATGTGAGAGATCAGGATATTCTTCACTTGCTGTAGAGAGTGCTTTTCTAGCAAATAATTGTTGAACTCTTTTATCAGTGTGATATAGAGTAACAATTCTGCCATCTTTTGTAGTGAACTTCTGGAATAGATTTGATGCATCTTCAGGATTATCAATATTCACATCTTCATCTCCTTCAGGAATTGTAGCAAGAGTCTGTACATGACCAGGCATCAGGATTTGATTACCTGTCAGTATTTGTTCTTCCGTCAGGATCTGAGATTGCACCAGTGTTCTTACTGTCCTTACTCCAGAATCAGAAACATGAGTTGACTGCGTTGTTTGACTTTGAGAAGTTTGAATTGTCTTCATAATAGCAGCATCAGAGGTTTCTCCTTGTAGAAATTTGTCACCACCATCATTTCCAGTATTATCATCATCATCATCATTATTTCTCAATACTAGATCAGGTGTACATTTTGTCTAACTTACCTTCTCCCCCTTTTTGACATCAGTATTTGACAATATATTCAAAATTAAGGCAAGAGAGGTTTGAATGTCAGTTACCTTTGTATCAAGAGAATCAATCCTTCTGTTGATGGAGGTTTGTTCAGAAACAACAGATTTTACTTGGGATTCCACTATCCTTAGTTGAAGAGCAGTGGGCACCTTTGTAAAACTCATAGAAATATCTTCCCTCGCCAACTTAGTTACAGCTTTGACAGAATCAATCTCATGTTTCAGGCTTTTAGATAACAGAGTAGTAGACTTCAGATGATTCTTCAAGTCTGGATTCTCTATCATCTTCACTGCATCATACGCATGATCCAAGGCATATGGATAGCTGACAGATTCATCAGACCTATACCATTCATTTTCCCATTGATGCCTTTTCAATTGTGCAGCAGGATCAATCTCAGAAGGAATAGAAAAGTCTTGTCTGAAGTCTTTTCCAATAGTAGCCTTGCCAGCCATGAATGTGCTTGATGAACCAAAGTTAGTTCCAAGACTAGATTTTAAAACTCTGGCAAGCTATTCCTTCTCTTCGTTATTATCATCATCACTATCATCAGAATCATCATCATCAGTATCATGAGTAACGTCGGGATCAGGAATAGCTATACCTTTCAGTTTATCCTGAGAATCTGTGATAGGATGGTCCATTGGTCGTGATCTTAGTGGCTATATCAGAATTGGCTTAGCATCAGGAGCACCACTAGCATCAGGAGTAACACCGTCAGGATTTGATAAGCTTGCATCAGTATTTGTTACTAATGGTTCTTGTGTAGCATGAGGTTCAGAAGCTGCTTCAACACTTTGAGTTGGAGGTTCTTGTGTGCTTCCCTCATTGACAGTGTCCTCGGCCAATCTTTGAACTTCATCTGCACCAGAAATCCCTTGAGCATTGTCAGGAAATTTCTCAGAAACTGTAGCTTGGCCTGCATCTTCACTTTGAGAAGATGGTTCTTGTGTGACCATTCCAATTGCTAAGCCTTCACCCAAACTTTGATTGAGTGGTTCTTGTGTGGCTGGATCATCAGGAAGAGTTGTTGAACCACTTTGAGGTCCAGGTTCTTGTGGGCTTGATCCCTTCAGTTTCTTCTGTCTAGAGAATAATAACTCCCCTATTTTCCTTTGCTTTTCCATTGGATGTTTAATCCCAAGATTGGAAGCAGCAGCACCATACGTCTCCCATGAAATATCAACACGTCTTTTTGTTGGAGAGTCCTGTGCTGGAGAGTCTGAAATAGTAACCACTTGACTTGGTGCAGCATCAGGAATACTAACATCAGGATTTGCTTGAGCAGCTGAATTTGATTGCTCATTAAGAATAGAAGTGTCATGTACATCAGTATCCTGCTTCTTTTCTAAAGGAATATGATACCTGCTTTTTGATAACTTCCTTTTCTTCTGTGGTGTTGACAATGGTACCACAGCTTCACTAGCAGTATCAGCAATTTCCTTATTCATATTCATTATAGAGGATATAGGTAGATCATCCTCTGAATCAATCTCATCCCTGAGGACTAATTTTCTTTTAACAGGAACAGCCACAACACCCTTAGCAGCTTTCTTCACCAGGACCCCTTGTACACCCCCTTGTAACATCTTTTTAGTGAGTGGTGTAGAGGAAAAATCCTTTGAACCTAATTGCCTTCCTGACACATCAGTTCTAGCTGATTTCTTTGATTTTACAACTAAAGTCTTTTGAGAGACAGTAGAGGTGGCTGTTAACTGTTTGGACTGTTTAGGTGGCATGCTTGTGTTAGGAACAAGGTGTGATGGACCTTGCCCCATAGCATTAGAAAGCAATCCATAACAAGTAGGCATTTTCTGATGTAAGAAAAACCTAACCTCATCAGGAATAAAAGCATTGCCAATAAAACCATTTACCTTATCAGGAAAAAAAAAATTCTATATGAAGTGAAAATAAAATTTTATTTAAGAAAACAAAATTTTATTTCACTAATCCTGAAAAATGTTTTTGGTTTAAAAAATCACAAAATTAATGATGTAGAACCCACTAAAACATTCTTACCATATATCAAGGCAAAATAGTCATGGAAAACTAAACTGTCGCCTCGAGAATAATCAAATGACCTGCATTCTTATCAAATAAACTCTAAAAAAGAAAAAGAGTGTTAAGCAGTATTATCATTTACCATAAAAAATACACAAACCCTCTCCGCAAAAAAAAACTTTACGAAAAACCTTTCACCTTCTTCTTTTCTTCATGGCTGCTAACCATCAACAAGATGCATTACTTGATCTAGAGTTAATCTGGTAGGAGATGGATCAGGCTCTTGCAGAGATTGCAGAAAACGAAGAGCCTCAACCTATTCCTGACCCTCAGGAGCATCACGCCTTTGTAAACACAATGGCTGATGTGCTTTGGCACAATTTCCAGCAGGCAAACCCTGACTGGAATCCTCTTGACAATATCATCATTGTCAATGATGAAGAGGATGAAGACGATGAGGATGATGAAGAGGATGAGGAGCTCGAGCGAGAGCTTGAGAAAAGGAAGAGAATCTGTGATGCTTGTATGTCATGCAAGTTGGAGGCACTGAAGAGTCCCGGTGGACACGGTGACGATCCGCCTTCAAGTGCATCAGCTCCTCTTCTCGTCCTTTAAGGATGGAACAAGAGACCTTCCAGTCCTGATGGACTGTGAAGCTGCTCAGGAGCATTCATGCTTATCTGCAGGGCACGTGTTCCTGAGTAGAACAATAGACTAGGAAAAGAATATGTAATTTCCTTTTTCATTTGTAATGAATCTTCAAGTTTTAATGAAATTTTTAATTTTCTCAATTGTTCTCTTTTCCTTCTTAACTGTCCTGCATAAATTGTTAGTAACAATGCATTTGATACATAGCATGATGAATAGTAATCTCTTAGAAAATAAATTGAAATGTAAAAATAAGACTTAATACTTAATCAGTAACTAAGTATAACTTATATTTTCCAGAGAATACCAGCACTGTTGTTGTCCAATTTGTCTTTAAAACCTCTGGTTTTCACACCAGCTTCAGATCTGAGCATCAGGATTGACCAGTTGACTTCCTGTCAGGATTGTGTCCTATCAGGATTTGATCAAAATAACATACCTTTCTGAATGACCATCAGGATTTGATAGTCATCAGGATTTCTTCTCTCAGAAATTCTCAAAGTTCATCATTCCAAGTTCATTCACCAATTTATTGAAAGTAGCACTACGCCATAAGTGGGCTACAGCAACACCTGAAAAAGTGTGGTTATAGCCCAAAAAACTGTTGGTAAAAGGAAAAAAATAGGCTATGGTCACACTTTGACCAAATTTGAGGGTGTTAGAAAAATGGCCGCTACCATAGGGGTCTATGCCAACACTTTTGTAGTTTTTGGTAACACGGGAGAAATGTGTAGGCGTAGACCCCTACGCCAACACTTTTTATTTCTGTGGCTACATATTATTAGTTGTTGCTATAGATCTATACCAACACAGTTATCTTTGTAGTAACACTACTAATAGTATTGCTATAGACCTATGTCAACACATTTTCAGTACTACTCTAACACAAAATTATGAAACACTCAGATGTTTTTACCAACACCCTTACCACTATGCCTACACTTTTTTTTAAACATTTTTAGATTTTGTGCCAACACTTTGCTATACTTTTGCCAACACATAAAGACTAAATACTTTGGAATCAATGGTTACACTTTGCATGATTTTTACCAACACTTTAAATATAGAATAGCAACATATGATATTGAAATATAGAACTTCCCATTCAAAATATTACCAAACATTCCAATACATAAGCAGGCTGTTCAGAAGCCATTTCAATACATAAAAAACCATCTAAAATAACTACATCAAATTCACACCATTCCAATACATAATAATCAATCATCCATATCTACTACAAAAACCAACATCTAAAACCCAACTCAACTCTATTCCAGCTTGTTTTGCCTCTTCAAGTTCCTGGCCATCTTGTAATTTCTTCTTCAACTACAGTAATGTCCATCATAAGCCCTTCAACCTATAACAACAAAGTAGTGTCAATACATGATGCAAGGAATATCTAATTGAATAGGAAGTACTTACTTCCCTATATAATGTATTCACATATTAAAAGATATAGAGAGCACAACACTCTCTAGGACCGTAATTCTATTCTAGGACTGTTTCATCACATTGGTTTTTAAAGAGGAGACATATTCTAATACGGTGTTACCGTAGACTAAAGTCTATAGTGACTCTACTTACCTCCAACACCAGGATACCAGAACCTTCACCTATTCTGAAATAAGATAAATATTTTAATTGAAGATCAGTGTAATGTTACAGCTTCGAGATCTGATAAATTGTTTTAATTGAGGATTCTTGAGGGGAAGAATTGTACTTTGTAGTCAAAGCTCTTAACCTGCAATAGATTTAGTATCAACAAACATAATTAAATAGCCTAAGGTATACAAAGTAATTACATTACTAAAAACTGCGTGAACTAGAACCCACTATTTTCAGTATGTTTCCCTTTTCTTATATTCCTCGTTTATGTATCTGCTGCTCAAAAAATGCAGAAACATAAACAAATCATTCGGTAAATATAAAATTGACCTCCGATCAAAGAATTGATACAAAAGATTGATGTCTTTCGTGCTAGGCGGATCAGCATCGGGGACCATACTTTTATCCCTCAAAAAGTCTGAACTGCTATTTCCCTTCTTTTCAAGTATAGGACTAGGAACCGATACACTACACGATGTGCGTAAAAACTTTAATAATGGCCAAGTGTATACCGCTCTTCTAATCCTGCTTGGAAATATCCTATTGTCGGCAGTCAACTGAACACTATCTGATAATTATATACAAATGCAAAAATAGGCATATTAGTTATCCATCTATCTAACATGACAACAAATTATTAAGAAAGGAATTCCGAAAGTAAGTAAATTCGAAGGGACGTGCCTGGTAATATTCCACGCATCATTTTACTTGCACTTCCGAAAGCCTGTACCATCCAACAACACATTATATTCTTAGAAATACTATCCATTCCTCAATAACGACGACACAACCTCCTAGATACGAAACAAACTTTCGTAATTGCTTCGTACATGATCACAACATACTAACTAATTCAAAGCAACACTGCTACAAGAGAGCAGCAGTAACAATTCATTGTAGCTCTAGCCTACTCTAAACAAACCAAAACAAATAATAATTCTCAAATAAATTTGTTTATGACTTGACAAAATTCATAAGTACCTCTACACACAATATAAAATAGCATAGTCCAACAGAATTGTAACTGTTTGGCGAAATGTGAATTAAGAATTTAAAAAATTGAATAATTAAGAAATTATTGGAAAAAGATTAGAAGGACTTACGGAAAAGAATTGGAGGGAGGAGAATCGAATTGCCATATTTGGGGAATTTAAATTTTAGAATCTGCTACTCTTTTGCAAAACGGGGGATTCATACTTGATGTATATGTGGCAATCGTGTATGTGTTTTGGTCCATAAACTACGTGAACTAGAACCCACTATTTTCAGTATGTGTCTGGAGATCCCACGTTCGTGACAGTCCTCGTGTATGTGGCACTCACTTTTTCTCCATCTAATAAAGAGAGAGCGAATGATGGGTAATTCAAGTCCCATGTTTTACCAGGAGAAGAGCACTTACTAGCATCACCAGAGATGAGTCTTACTAGACTGGCGTTGTAACCTTCATTGCATAAGAAATCTTCATAATCTGCTTCTAAAGCATCAAATACTAGACCAGGATCAACTGCCTTCAGCGGGTCAATTTGGCCAGATCCGTATGCAAATTCTGCATCAGAATTCTTCCTCGGGTCCATAATGGTTGCTACATGAAATGAAAGTGAGGAAGACTCCTTAAGTATCTAGACTGTTGAAAATCCATCCATTGATATCTGAACATACAGAAAATTCTACTACTCTTTGGATTTTCCAGTTATTGTGGTTTACCTGTAGTCATTAGGGCTGACTTGATAGCAGCTGGAGACCAGTCTGGGTGAGAAGCCTTAACGTATGCTGCGGCACCAGTAGCATGGGGACAAGACATGGAAGTTCCAGAAATTATATTGTAATCAACTGTCCTCTTATCAAATATATCTACTGAAAAGAGTGCAAGGGGAGACCATGCCGGAAGAATGTTAGCCCCTGGTGCTGTTATGTCAGGCTATTTTTGTTTGTTTTCAACAATAAAGCATAGTAGTTAATAAACGTGCACCCTATTGTGTGTGCTGACAAAGTAGATACTCTGCTGAAAATTGATAGTAATTAATTCACCTTGAGTATTTCTGGACTTATAGGGTTTGGTCCTCTTGATGAGAATTCTGTGACAAGTGGAGCCATGATATCTTTGAATGCTTCAGTATGGAGAATTGTAGCGATTGGTTTACTGGCAAACAAATAAGGAGGTCGAAAGGCCAACATTATTTCTTTAAGTAGGCAAAGAAATTATTTAATAACGTTACTTGAAGTTTGATGATAGTTACACTGTAGTCCTTATGTAATCGAATAACTTGGCGTGATCTTCATAACTGATCATCATAGACATGAAGGTAATGACAGAAATATGTTTTTATTCTCACACAGCAAGTGTTGTGTACTAGATAGAACTAGTTGAATATACATGATATAAACATTATACACTCACAGGGATCCAGAAACAGCATTTCCGAGAAAAAAACAGAGTCCTATGCTAACTCCCACCTCTGGTTGATCTAGCACAAAGATTTTCGCTAACATCCAAAGGTGCTGACATCCACAGGTGTGAAGAAAATAAAAAAATTGAAATCAAAGTTGCATAAGATACACATCTGTGGAATATGTTTGGTTGCTTAATACATGTAGAAAAAACAAATCTTTAATTACAAATGATGATTCTCTAAACTACACAGCCTAACCATGCCACACGTCATCGCCCTATGTTCCTCAATACATAACAGAAATTAGGCATTTTCATTTATATTTTTTTACATTTCACCTAACATTGCTTCATACAAAGATCTTCCGACTGGTCGAAGGTATCCACATTTCAGTCAAAAATTCCTGACAAATAATAAGTAACATCTACTACACTCGATATACAAAATTCAGATTAAAAAAAATTACAAGTTCACATCTCCGCAATTTCTAGGTATTACCAAATAATAATCACCATCACCATATATCTCTTTTAAATTTAAGTAATAAGACATGGGTACATAACACACCATAGTCCAATTACATTTTCTTTCATAAAACTAACCTTAAAAATCAACAAAAAAATAAAAGAGGTATGATAACACATACAGAGAAGAGAGAGTGAGAGAGAGAGAGATAGAGAGAGAGATAGAGAGAGAGAGGGAGAGAGAGAGAGAGAGAGGTACCGAGAGCTTGACTTAGGGCATCAGCGTCGCCTTGCTCGGCGGCGGCGGCGAGATGACGGAGATGAGGAGGAACATCGGAATCAAGTTGGGGAAGGACGCCAACCTAATCTACAAGCCCTAATTGTAGAAAGGAGAGAACCCATGAAGAACTCGTATAAAGAAAGCCCTATAATTTCTTGTTTGATTGAAATTTGGGAGAGAGTTGAGAGAGAGAGTAAGAGTTGATTGAGAGAGAGTTGAGTATAATTAGAATTGACACGGAGGGAATTTTGACCCGCTTAATTGAAAATATTTGGACAAATATTTGAGGCGCCTATTTTATTAAGTAAAATTTCAAACAAAGTTTGTGCCCGCCGATTTTTACTAATTTTTAAAGACCAACGGTTACACAATTTTTCAAGACCAATGGCTTCACCGACTTCCGTGTTACGATAGATACTGGATTAAGTTTATAGTAACACTGATTTACAGCAAAGCTAACATTAAAAAAAAGTGTAGGCATAGATCCGTTTTAAGGTATCTATGGTTACACTTTTGCTTTTTTCTCTGAAAAAAGCGTAGCTATTGCCCACATATGGCGTAGTGTAGCTTCAGGCAATGGCTTGGTGAATATATCAGCTAGTTGTTGATCAGTAGGAACAAAGTGAAGTTCAATTGTTCCTTCCAGAACCTGTTCTCTTATAAAGTGATATCTTATACTGATGTGTTTAGTAAGAGAATGCTGAACTGGATTTCAACTTCCTGCAGCTATGTACTCAGCTTCTACTGTTAAATAGACTTTTTCTTCTTACTGAACCATGAAACTAGTCTTCCACCCAAAAACTGACATCTTCCTGAAGTACTTTTCCTGTCTATTTTGCATCCTGCAAAATCAGCATCTGAATAACCACACAACCCAAAATCTGATTCCCTTGCATACCAAAGGCCAAGATAAGGAGTGCCTTTGAGATATCTGAAAATTCTTTTAACTGCAATCAGATGGGGTTCTCTAGGTTTTGCTTGAAATCTTGCACACAGACAGGTTGCAAACATGATATCTGGTATACTTGCAGTGAGATACAATAAAGAGCCAATCATTCCTCTATAGTAAGTTACATCTACCTCAGCACCTTGATCAGGATCAAGTTTGGTAGCTGTAGCTATGGGAGTACTTGCAGTAGCACAATCTTCCATGTTAAACCTTTTCAACAAATTCTTTGTGTATTTTGACTGATTGATAAAGATGCCATCATCAGTCTGTTTAACTTGAAGACCAAGAAAATAACTCATTTCTCTCATCATGCTCATTTGATATCTTGACTACATAAGCTTAGAAAACTTTTCACACAGCTTATTGTTTGTTGACCCAAAAATGATATCATCCACATAAATCTGAACTAAAAGCAAATCCTTACCTTGATTCAAATATAATAGAGTTTTATCAATAGTACCTCTTTTGAATCCACTTTCTAGTAAGAACTGAGCTAAGGTTTCATACCATGCTCTTGGAGCTTGCTTTAGTCCATAAAGTGCCTTATCCAATCTGTAAACATGATTTGGATATTTAGGATCAATGAAACCAGGAGGTTGCTCAACATAGACTTCTTCCTCCAGTTCACCATTTAAGAAAGCACTTTTTACATCCATCTGGAAAACCTTGAATTTCTTATGAGATGCATAAGCTAGAAAGATCCTGATGGCTTCTAGTCTTGCAACAGGAGCAAAAGTTTCATCATAGTCAATTCCTTCTTGTTGAGAATACCCCTTTGCAACTAGCCTAGCTTTGTTTCTGATTATTACTCCATCAGAATCAGTCTTGTTCTTGAAAATCCACTTTGTACCAACAATTGATCTGTTCTTTGGTCTTGGTACCAGTTTCCAGACTTCATTTCTTTCAAATTCATTCAATTCTTCTTGCATTGCAGTAACCCAATCAGCATCTTTGAGTGCATCTTCAACTTTCTTAGGTTCCTCCTTGGATAGCAAGTTATTGTATAGACATTCATTCTGAGTTGCACTTCTTGTCTGAACACCTGCATCAGGATCTCCAATAATCAAATCAGGAGTATGACTTGCAGTCCATTTCCTTGCTGGTGGTAAGTCATTCCTTGATGTAGATGCTCCCCCTAGATTGGTGTTATCTTGATTGAAAGAACTTGCTTCAGAAGAAGCTCCCCCTGAATAATTGATATTCCTTCCTGATGAATTATCAGGATCATCACTTGAATCAGTATCTGAAGAATTTTGTCCTGATGATTGAGTTGACTCTGAACTTGTAGCAGAATGTTGTTGCTCCCCCTCAACATTTGCACTACTAGTTGTATTAATATTTGCATCATCAGTATTAGCACCATCAGTATTTGATGTTCCATCAGGATTTGATGGATCATCAGGATCTGATTCAATTTCTTCAGGTTCCTTGGTAGCTTCATTTTCAAAAATTAGTCTATCATGTGAGTCTTCATTCAAGCCAATTATCTTCTTATCATCAAAAGATACATGTATTGACTCCATGACAGTCCTTGTTCTCAAATTAAAAACTCTGAAGGCTCTTGATGCAGGATAGCCTATGAATATTCCTTCATCAGCCTTTGTTTCAAATTTCCCTGGCTGTTCAGGATGAGTTCTGAGAACAAAACATTTACAGCCAAACACATGCAGATGCTTCAAACTTGGTTTCTTCTCCTTGAGAGATTGATAAGGAGTAACACCATGTCTGTTTATCAATGTGAGATTCTGTGTATAGCATGCTATGTTGACTGCTTCTGCCCAGAAATATGTAGGTAAATTAGCTTCTTCCAACATAGTTCTGCCAGCTTCAATAAGAGTTCTATTTCTCCTTTCAACTACTCCATTTTGCTGAGGTGTGCCAGGAGCAGAGAATTGTTGAATAATTCCTTTGTGTTTGCAGAACTCTTCCATCTTTGAATTCTTAAATTCAGTACCATTATCACTCCTCAATATCTTGACTTTGAACTTTGTGGTTGTCTCAATCATTCTCACATGATCCAACAGTATTTCAGGAGTTTCATCTTTTCTGTGAAGAAAATACACCCAGGTGAATCTAGAATATTCATCAAAAATTACAAGAGTGTACCTTTTCTTACTGATGGTCATAATGTTGACTGGACCAAATAGATCAAGATGCAGCATGTGATATGGTTCTTCAATAGAGGATTCAGATTTACTCTTGAATGATGTCCTTCTCTGTTTAGCCTTTTGACATGCATCACAGAGTCCATCTGGAGTATATAACACTTTTGGCAATCCTCTAACTAAATCTTTCTTAACCAACTCATTGATATTGCTGAAGTTGAGATGAGAAAGCTTCTTGTTCCAATTCCAACTTTCATCTACTGAAGCTTTACTGATGAGACAAGTAGGGGAGTCATCAGTATTTGAGAGAATGTTGGCTTCATAAATGTTACCATGCATGTAGCCATTCAATGCTATCTTTCCTGTTTCTTTGCTGACTACTTCACAATGTGTGGAATAGAAGTTGACATGATAACCTCTGTCAGTTATTTGACTAATACTCAACAGGTTATGTTTTAGTCCCTTCACTAGAGCTACTTTTTCAATGATGACATTTCCAATGATTATATTGCCATATCCCAAAGTTTGTCCAATGTTGCCATCTCCATAAGACATAGTTGGGCCAGCTTTTTCCTCATATTCTGATAACTGGGCTTTGTTTCCAGTCATGTGCACAGAGCATCCACTATCCATGACTAACACATTTTTCCTTTTTCCCTGCAATCAGAATAGAAACACACTAGTTAGAACATTTAGGAACCCATACATGTTGGGTTCCTTTTCCATGCAATTTATTAATTTTAGCAGAAGAAGACTCTTTGACTTTAGCAGTCCTGACAGGATTTACTCCATCAGGATTTGCTTTGTCAGTATCAGTATTAACAAAAGCATGTTCTAACTTGACATTCTTAAGGCTACCAGAGTTTGCACTATTTTTATCAAACTTAGGCAATGGGTCATAAAAGTTATAGTACAACTCATGATAATCTTTACAAGTATAAATAGAATGCCATATACTACCACAATGAAAACAGGACTTATGTGGTTTATAAAATACTGATCTACTCCTGACATCAGAAATAGGAATTTCAGTACTTTTCTTTAAACTCTTTTTACAATCAATGGCAAGATGATTAGAGTTACCACAGGTAAAACAACTTTTCCTAGGTGCATTTGAGATATATTTATAACCATTCTCTTTATTGATCCCAATTTTACCATTCCTGTTTCTCTTAACAGTAGCTTCCTTTTTCTTATCTGTTACCTCACAGATTTTATCCTTAAGTTGTTTCTGAGACAGTAAACCTACATTCTTAGTGACTTTATTCAAGACAGGTTTAGACTTTATAAGATTAATACTTTGAACAGAAGTAGATCCCTTTTCAAAAGTTGAATTGGAATCCTTACCAAAAACAAAATCAACAGGAATAATCTTAGATTTGGTTTTGTCTATAACATGTCTATTGGTTTTTGGACTAACTGTCTCATCAATAACAATTTTCTCCTTAAATTTCTTATCTTCATCTGACTTATATCCTAGACATTCTTTCCAATTCTTAGAGGTATTAATCTCATGAAATTTTCTACCAGAATCTGTCCAGGTCCTGATTTTCTCATTAGCATATTCTAAATCCTTTTCTATTCCAGTACATTTGAGTTTCATCTCTAAATACATGTGTTTAGCATTATCACATTATATCTGTACTTTTTGCATATGAGAAAATTCAGCTTCTAGATGCTCATTCCTTTTCCTAAGTTCAAACATCTCAGATAAGATTCTAGAATTCTCAGCAGTTTGACTTCCAAAGCTAATATGCAATGACTTTAGAAAACGTCTTAACTCAGAAGCATTATCAGTATCAAAATCAAAGACAGTATTGAGTACCTTATCATCAGGAATAGCAGTATCATCAGTGTTGGCCATCAGGGCATAGTTGACCACCTCAGTATCAGATTCTGAGGAGGAGTCCATCCAATCCTTGCTTGATGTGATGAGTGCCTTTGTCTTCTTGCACTCTGAAGCAAAGTGACCCATACCATTACACTTGTAGCATCTAACCTTTGACTTGTCAAATTTGCTACTCTTGCTACCCTTTTTGATATACTTGTCTTTGTCTGCATTGAAAGTCCTTTTCCGGAAGTTGCCTTGTCTTCTTGCCTTCCTGAACTTCATCTTTTTGAAGCTTCTGACAATCATAGCAACCATCTCTTCCATGTCTGAGTCAGAAGAGTCACCATCAGTATTGGCATCAGGATTGCCATCAGTATCTGATGATGAGTCATCAGGATCTGACTCAACTATTCTTGTATTCCTTTTAGAGACCTCCATAGCTTTTCCTTTTGATTTAGCTTCTGCTTTCAAAGAAATAGATTTTGCCTTGCTGCTTTTCTTATTCTTTCTCTGTTGAACTTCAAGATCATGAGTTCTTAACATTCCATAGACTTCATCAAGAGACACAGTGTTGAGATCATACTGATGTCTAATGATCGAGGTCTGAGTATCCTATTCTTCAGGTAAAGCTCTTAGAAACTTGGTGTTTGAATCTTCAGTATCATACTCCTTGTCAACTAAAGATAAACTGTCCAGGAGTGTCAGAAATCTATCATATAAATCAGTCAGGCTCTCATCAGGTTTAGCATCGAATTGTTCATATTCTTGAATCAAAAGAGCCCTTATGTTCTTCTTGACAGATGCAGATCCCTGGCACTGAGTTTCCAAAGTATCCCAAATTTCTTTTGCAGACTTGCATGCAATCACTCTGTTGGACATGACAGCATCAAGACTACTGTGCAAAATATTCTTTATCTTTGGTTCTCTGAGCACATGAGCTTTTTCTTCTGGAGTCCATTCACTCTTTGCCTTGACCACATAATGTTCACGTACAGTTTCTGTCCGTTCTATGATCCTTGTTGGAATATATGGTCCATCACGAATCCTGTCCAAATAGTCAGGATACATAGCCTCCAGGTACATCAACATCTTTACCTTCCATGTTGGATATTCTGATTTCTTCAAGATGGGAATTTTCATACTCTCATACTTGGTTGTCGACATCTTAGATCGTATCTGATTCAAAATTAAATCAGTCTGCTTTGATACCAATTGTTGCCCAGTATTAAACAATTGTAGAAGGGGGGTTGAATACAATTGTATAAGATTCTCGACTTAATAAGATATGAATCACAAATATGAAAGAAAGATAACATCTTTATTAAATCTGATATAAAATTGTTACAAACTCTCTCAAGAAATTCTGATGTTCTTGAGAGCTGCTAGATTACAAAGATACTCGTGTGTGTGATCGGTTGTTAAACCAAAACCTAAACTGTGTTTATATACTACACAGCTTCTCTATCAATGATAAGTCCTAATCAATTACAAAGATTGAAACCTATCCAAAATTGATAGCTACATTCCTACAGACCAGGAACCGACAAAATAAACTTCCATGTTTAACTAGACTCCAAATATAACTCGAAGTAGGAATCCTGATCCCAGTCCTGATATTCATCTTGATCCTGACGACCATGCAATCCTGATGACGTCAGCAATCCTGATCAGTTGAGTCTAGATCCTGACGATCATTGAATCCTGATCTACAGGAACATCTATTCAAAACTCAGGCTGATAAAGAACTTTTGCAAGCACAAGTGGTTGAACGGTCTTCTTCTTCCACCTCTGTCAACAATCAACTGGGACTGCTCAAGGAAATATTGAAGACAAATTTACTTCCCAAGATCAACTCCATCAACAATCTCAACTCCTACTGGCTTCAGAGACTCATAAAGTTAAATCTGTAGAGAATTCCTCAACTAAGGGGGAGAAGTTTGGAGAAGCTAGGAAGAGGGAGCTGAAAAAGATATAAAAGGAATAGAAGGAGTTTCAGGGTAGTAGAAGAATAGGTAAATCAAGACAGGTTCAATGTTATCATATGTTCAGTCTAGAGGAACATCTGTCTTGCATTTATCTTTACTGTTGAAGAAATCTGGAAATGTCATATTTGATCCAGAACTTTCTAGTATTTACTTAGACTTAAGAGTCCTATCTTTTTCTTTGTTTTAGTTGAGTGATCCTCTAGGTATTTGGTTGTTATTCTCTATCAAACAAATAGGGGGAGATTGAAAGGCATATGCACTAGCCTATTTGTAAACATTGAGGATTCGACTCAACTTAAACAAGAATGTAATAAGTAAATATTAGACTAGATGTCACAGGAATCTCAGAAGATAATATATGTCAAGAGAATGAAGATTAAAGTCATCTACCGACTTGGAGTAATTCTACACTGGAAGAAGTTCATTTATTTGATCAAGCCTCAGTGAAGTATTCAAGAAAGTGGATAAGAAGATGGACCACAGCTTAAAGTCAAAAGATGAAGAACCGTCATTGAAGTTTGTCGCTCATGAACCAGACAGTACATCGAGTGTCAACTTCAGTCAGTGGAAGTTTGTCATCAGTTTCAATGGTTCTCAGATTTAGTATTAAATCTCTTTTAATTTATTCTATAAGTTAATTAATTTAATCTATAAATTAATTCCATCAGAATTAATTTATTCCTTAAATTAATTAAACTAGAAGTTAATTAATTTAAACTATAAATTAATTCCATCAGAATTAATTTATTCCTTAAATTAATTAAACTAGAAATTAATTAATTTAATCTATAAATTAATTCACTCAGAATTAATTTAAGCTCTACATGAGTTCCATGAATAGTGATTTCAGATTGACTTGAAGATGAAATGGGGTCTTCAAATATAAGTCTCCTCCTAGTTTCCTTCTTTTCTTCCACTTTCTTAGGAGAGACATGCATGTTTGCTCTTTGCTTCTTTCTGATTGGATTGTTCTTTTGCACTATCTTCCTCTTCTTTACTTTTCTTTTAGCAGGGGCCTCTTCTTCTTCAGCCTCACTGCTTTCTTCTTCCATCTCTTTCATCAACTCCATAGCCAATCTAGCCTGTTTCTCAGGTGTAGATTCATATTCCTGTAGATTAGCTTCTCTCCTCAATCTAGATATCTCTTCTCTTTTAGATTCATTGAATCTGGGATGACTATTAGTGATGTAGATTGCTCTGCCATTCCTATAGATGACAACCATCCCCTCCTTGAGCTTTACATCTTTAGAGTCTTTGAGATCTTTGATTTGAGCTGCCAACACCTTAGAGTCATCTAGCTTGGGAAGGGATAATCCACTTTTATCTTGTTCTTGCCATGATGTCTAAGTGGAGACCTAGTCCTGCCACTGAAAATGGGTTCAAACTCCTTGAAAAAAGAGGGTTCATCATCATATTCTTTCTCTAGAATGACAGTGTCAGGAGTGAGGACTATGCGAATGGTTGTGTGGACAGGCTCTGATGAATTTGATGTAGAGGAGGTCACAGCCTTAAATATAGACTCCTTGATAAGCCTCTCTGAGTTGAGAAAACTCTGATTGAGCCTTTCATTTAGAGCATCCAATTTTGACTGTCTTTTACTTTTGTCCTCAACTGTAGGGAGAACCACCTTTATGAGTTGAAACTCACTTGGATTGACAATAATTTGAGGTGTCTCCCCCTCACTTGATGGCACACCTCCAGATAATATAATTGCTGGTTCAGAGACTACTAGTGCACTCTCCCCCTTTTTGTTATCATCAAGGGTTTGAGGAACACCAGTAGCCTGCAGCAACTACCGGAGTAGTTGAATCTGTAGTGTCTGGTTGGCTAGAAAGGTGTCCATCTTCTGTTCCATTTTGTCCACTCTCTTTGAGAGCGTCCCCACACTGGCATAGAGAGAGTTGTCATGTTCTAGTCTTTTTTTGAGTGAGTGCATTGTGGAGATTGGAAAAGCTGTATCAAATCTTTTGTCAACTGCATCCTTAAAATTGTCAATGTGTTGTTTAACTCCATCTATCTCAGCTCTATGATGAAGAATTTGCATTTTTTGGAGTTGAATTCCAGTCATGAACTTTGACATAATTAGTTTTCTTGCAGGAGCAGCAGTCTCAAACTCAGCAAAAGCTTGTTGGTATTCTTTGAGAATTATCATGTTGATCTCATCCATTTTAGCATCACTCTTGAATAACCAACTTGGTAAGCTTCCTGAGGTGGAAGGGCCTTCGTCTCCTCCTTCACCACCTTCTGAGTTTTCTTCCTCTTCTTCAAATTCTGAGTCATACTCAAAATCTTCACCAGCTCCTGGAGGCAGACTATTGATAGCTTCTTTTGTCCTGGACATTGACTCAGTAGTATGCACTAAGTTTAACATCCTTTCTGCCTCCACATTGCCCTGGTCAGCCAAGACTTGATAGGTTGTAACAGGATGAGTAAATGTCTCAGCATTCAGGTTGATTTGATCCAATTCATATTGGTAATCCAATTGGATCAATCTGTTCCTTTCAGCCTCATTGACATCCAACAAGTTCATGGCATTTAGCATGATAACAATTTCTGAATTATTAGGCATATCATCACAATTAGTTTCAGGTAGTTTAAAACAAGCAGTTATCACATCAGAATTAACTACATGTAGATTACCCTTAACAGAGAAAGAGATTGTACCATTCAAAGCGTCATACTCAGCTGTGATCCAAACTTCCTCCACAACTTCATGATACAGAGAAGTAGGAGTGAGCATGGCGTATGAGAGTTTACATTTCTTGATGAAGTTCATCATCACATGGTACTCTTGTGGCGAGTTCTCAGTGTCCATAAACGCCACAAAATTGTTCTTCTCATAGACAAACCCAGTGGGTGACTCTATCTTCTTGGTTGGTGCCATTGAATTGAGCTTGAGATTTGAATTTACTGAACAAGTTTTACTTGCTTTGAGAGAAAAGAAGAGCTTTTTACCTTTGAGAACTTTGGGAATTAGATAAAAAATGAGGAGTAAGAGTTAAGTAGCCTTTTATACTTTCCCGGAAATTCAATAAATAAATTGCAGAAAATTACCTGATTGGTGCAAAAAGTAACCGTTTAAAAATAAAGAAATGAGAATTAGTAGCCACTATTATGCATACAGGGGCTTATGCATACATCAATTGATGAGATCGTGGCTATCAACGGTTGAGATTAAAATGGTGTTAGGAATTATGTTATTTCTTGATGATAACCAAATTAACTTAGTAAAAATTGTACAAGTAAACGTAGCCATCAACGGATAGTTTGCCATTGCAATATCTGTAGATGGGTAGCTTATCTACGGATAAGACCAAATGTAACATGCTTGTGTATTTCTAATGTTGAAGTTGAAGTAGTCTTGATAGGTTAATTGAGTCATGTTGACTATCAATAGATATGTAGAATAGGGAGGCGAATTGTATATAGTCGATGCCTTGTAATTCTGGATACATGAAATTGACTGTCTGCGGATAGCTTGACTATCCTTCTACGGATATGGACATTGTACTGTCTACGGATAGCAGTAATGGTTGATCAAGAAACTATCAACGGATACAACTCAGATAGCTTCTATGGATACTCTCTGTACTTGTGAAAAGGACAGCGATGTCAGAGCACATGGGTTGACAGACTACACAGAGCATGGAAGCCAGTATTTCTGGAAAGGTGACAAGAAGAAAGCAGCATTCTGTTTGCATGGTCAAGGGTATCATTTCCTTAAAAGACAATCAGCCAAGAAGGGCAAGCTACAAACACGGACCACTGCTCGGGATGGAGAAACAAGGATTATGAACACATGTACTTTTTGTATTATTAGATGTTCAAGTATCTTTGTAAACTTGGGTTATATAACCAAGTTGTTGCATAACTCTAGAAATCAAGAAATCAGGTTTTATTAGAGAGCACAAAGTAGTATCTTTGTAAATTGCTGAAGCTAGAGTTGTGTATTTGCAGCTGTGTGTTTATTCATAAACATCACAGAGATTTCTTCAATAAAAATCTCTCAGGTGGACAAAAACAATCCACCTGAATTTTTAATTCTTGTATCATCTTATTAGTGTTTATGTTCTTGTTTTTGCTTTTCATATTTTCACTGTCAAGAACGAAAAGTTTTCAAGATTGTATTCAACCCCCCATTCTACAATCTTGGTTCAGTGTCTGGGAATAACAATTGGTATCAAATCAAGCTTCTAACATACAAGAAGTTTAAAGATCAAAGACAACTGAATCATGAGTCAGAAGGATCATGGAGTTAAGATACCAGTTCTTGATAGAGAAAATTACTTTCACTGGAAAGTAAAAATGCGCCTATATCTCATGTCTATGGATGAAGCTTATGTAGAGTGCATAGAACATGGCCCTCATGTACCGATGAAGCCAAACACCTCAATAGCTCAGGAACCAGCAGGAGCTCCAAGCACAATCCTAAAGATGCGTTCAGAATGGACCCCTGAGGACATTGTCGTTGTTCATAAAGAAAAGAAGGCCATGAATATTTTGTTTAATGGTCTTGATTCTGATATGTTCGATAATGTCATCAACTGCTCTACAGCCAAAGAGATTTGGGACACTGTCCAAACCATATGTGAAGGGACTGAGCAGGTGAGAGAAAATAAGATGCAACTCCTCATACAGCAGTATGAACACTTTCAGTTCAAAAGTGGAGAATCTTTGAATGATACTTTCAGTAGATTTCAAAAATTGCTAAATGGATTGAAGTTGTATGGAAGAGTGTATCAAGTCAAAGACTCAAATCTCAAATTTCTCAGAGCCTTGCCAAAGGAGTGGAAGCCCATGACTGTCTCCTTGAGGAACACTCAAGAATATAAGGACTACACTCTTGAGAGGCTGTATGGAACCCTAAAAACATATGAACTGGAAATAGAGCAGGATGAAAAAATTGAGAAGGTCCAAAAGAAAACTGGATCTCTTGCTCTAGTTGCAAGTATTGAAAAGGCTGAGGACATGAAAGAAGAAGCTGCTGAAGCTACACCAAGCCAAAGTGCTTGTGAAGGTAGAGCTGAATCAAGAAGGTGCAAAGGGAAAGTGATTGAAGATAGTGAGCCCATCAATCAAGAGGAGATGGATGAGCTAGATGATCACTTAGCTTTTCTCAAAGCTCAAGTTCAAGAGAAACCCTGATGTGTCCAGACCATTCAAGAAGGATCTTGTTGATAGGTCCAAATTCAAATGCTTCAACTGTGGAATGGGAGGTCACTTTGCAAATGAGTGCAGAAAACCAAAGTCTGAGAAGAGTGACAGGAAGTTTGAACCTGTTGACTACAAGAAGAAATACTTTGATCTTCTCAAGCAAAAGGGTAGAGCATTCATTACACGGGATTATGACTGGGCTGAAGACGGGAATGATCTTGAGGAGGACACAGAATTTGTGAACCTTGCACTGATGGCTGATTCAAGCGAGCAGGAGGCTAGTTCATCATCTAATCAGGTAATTACCACCAATCTCTTTCAGCTTTCTATTGAGGAATGCAATAATGCTATTAATGATATGTCCACCGAATTATATCATATGCGTATTTCTCTTAAATCACTTACTAATGAGAACACAAAAATTAAATTATCTAATCAGTTGTTAAGTGATAGGAATGCTCTTCTAGAAACTCAATTTGCTGAGTTTGAGAAAATGAGAGTAGAGTGTCAAGTTGCCAAGGATGATCTGCTGATTGTGCTTAAAAGAGAAGAATCCATTAAAGCACAATTAGCCAAAGAATAAGAAACTATAACTAAATGGACTGATTCCAAGAATGTTGCCACAAACATAATCAAGGCTCAAGGTGTGGATACATTCTACAAGGAATCAACAAGAAAAGATAAACAGAAGCTAGATATTGAGAGTCTAGGGGATGACACTTCTACGGATAGTGAGCATCCGTTGGAAGGCAATGCCTCTACGGATAACAGACATCCGTTGTTGGACAACACCTCTATGGAAGTGACTTGCCCAAAGAAGTGTACATCCAGTGTTAGTCATGATAGACTAGAGAAGCTGAACAAAAAGTATGGTCCAACCAGCAAAAACTTTGTTCAGGGATCAAGTAGCAAAACCAAAGCTGAGAATGTCAACATAGGTTACCTGTCCAACAAGCAATTGAAGGACAAGGTTGAGGAAATAGAGGTTAAGGCTGGTGCTAAAAAGAAAAAGAACAAAAATGGTAAGGTAGGGATTAACAAACACAACAACTATACTCTTGACAAGTATGCACCTAGGAAGACTTGTGCAAAGTGTGGTAGTGTTAATCATGTTTCTATAAACTGCAAATTTGTTAATACACCATCTGTTCAAATGACAATGCATGTACTCAATTTTCCTATGTCTACTATGCATAACATGTTTGCACATACTGATCAAGCATCCAACTTGTATGCCAACATGCCATTTGTTTCAAATTCTCACATGAATGCATTTACAATGCCACAAATGACATGGATCATGCCACATATGAATGCTATGTATGCACAAAACTCTCAAATGCCTGCACCAAACATGTTTGCATATAATCATCCTCAGCATTTTGTCTCCCAGAGGTCAACACCCAGGGTCAAGGTTGATTTAACTCAATCTGAGATTAAGGTGCAAAATGACAAGAGAGGCAAATCTAACAGGAAAGGACCCAAGGAAACTTGGGTACCAAACTCAACTTGATTTGGTTTTGATTGTGTGCAGGGATACAGAAAGAATCTATGGTACTTAGACGATGGATGTTCTAGGCACATGATTGGAGATTCTACCCTGCTCACAGAGTTTGTGGAGAAAGCTGGCCCTAGCATTACCTTTGGAGATGACAACAAAGGTTTTACTAAAGGGTATGGCTTGATTTCAAAGGATAATGTCATCATTGATCAAGTAGCACTGGTTGACGGACTTAAGCACAACTTGCTGAGTATCAGTCAACTGTGTGACAAAGGTTTCTCAGTCTCATTCAACCAAGGAGCCTGTGTTGTATCCAGCAAGGAGAACAACAATGTGGTGCTGACAGGATACCGAAAAGGTAATGTATACATAGCCGACTTCAACTCTACAAGTTCTGATTCCATCACTTGTTTTCTGAGTAAAGCAAGCAAGGATTAAAGTTGGCTATGGCACAAAAGACTGTCACATTTGAACTTCAAATCTATGAATGAGTTGGTAAGAAGAGACCTAGTAAGAGGACTTCCTCAACTGGAATTCTCCAAGGATGGACTTTGTGATGCTTTCCAGAAAGGGAAGCAGAAAAAGATTTCTTTCAGAAGCAAGCTGGATTCATCAATTGATCAACCTTTACAGCTATTGCATATGGACTTGTTTGGACCAGTAAATGTCATGTCAATCTCAAAGAAAAGATATTGCCTTGTGATTGTGGATGATTTCTCTAAATTCACGTGGACTTACTTTCTGCACTCCAAAGATGGGGCAAGTGAAATCATACTCAATCACATCAAGACTGCCAACAATCATCCTGATCTCAAAGTAAGAAGAATCAGGAGTGACGATGACACTGAGTTCAAAAATTCCACGATGAGGCTGTTTTGTGAGGAAAATGGAATCATTCATGAGTTCTCTGCAGCAAGGACACCACAACAAAATGGAGTGGTAGAGAGGAAAAACAGAACTCTTATTGAAGCTGCAAGAACAATGATGGGAGAATCAAAGTTACCTACTTATTTCTGGGTTGAAGCAGTTAACACTGCATGTTTCAATCAAAATATTTCTTTGATCAACCAAGCAAAAGGAATGACTCCATATCAGCTGCTCAAAGGAAGGAAACCGTCCTTGAATTTTCTACATGTCTTTGGATGCAAATGCTATGTACTGAGAAATCAAGGTGAAAATCTTGGAAAGTTGGAATCCAAGGCAGATGAAGCCACTTTTGTGGGATATGCAGCTGGAAAAGCTTGCAGGGTTTTTAATCATAGAATCAATATTGTTATGGAATCTGTACATGTTGTTTTTGATGATGCTAGAATACAAGGTCTTACTGATGAGGGTTTTCATGAGACTCTCAGGTTTGACAATGAGGTGGAAGGTCTCGACTTTGGTGATGAAGATGATGATCATGAGGATGAATCAGTTCCTCCAAGAACGAATGTCTCTAATATGGATAACTCAAGTTCTAATGAGCCATCCGTAGAAGGGATAAGGTGAAAGGCATATGTCCAGGCCTATTTGTAAACACCGAGGATCCTACTCAACTTTAATTAAGATGTAATAAGTAAATAATAAAAATCAATTGTCACAGGAATCTCAGAAGGTTATATCTGTCAAAGAATGAAGATTAAAGTCATCTACAGACTTGAAGTGATTCTACATTGAAAGAAGCTCAATTTATTGATCAAGCCTCAATGAAGTATTCAAGCTCAGTGGGTTTATTAAAGTGACAGAGATTTCAAGTGGTGACAGAAAAAGATACTGATTACGGAGTTCTTGAATGAGAAGGTAGTGAATCACTGCTTAAAGTTAAATAGATAAAGAACAGACATTGTCGTTAGTCACTCATGAACCAGACAGTACATCGAGTGTCAACGTACTATTGTGTTTGTTATTTATCTAAGTTTTAAGTGATTCTGGAATTAATTGAGAAGTCAACTAATTCTATTTATTCTCTTATAAATAATTAATATTATTAAGTATATTATTTATTAATTTAATTCTGCAAAGAATTAAATTAATACATAATTTATTTAGTTAATTATTTAAATTAGAATATATTTGAACTAGGAAAACTTAGATTTTGTACTAGGAAGACTTAGTTTTTGAACTAGGAAGACTCACAAGTGAGTCTTCCCGATTGTCTTCCTAGAACAAATCTCAGTTTACCCGATTGTCTTCCTAAGCCATTCCTAGTTTTCCCGAGAGTCTTCCAAGGCCAAAATGATAGTTTTTCTGCTTGTCTTCCTAGTACAAATTCAGAACTGTCAAGTGGATTTGCACGTGTGTTGATTAAAAAGAAAAGCAAAGGTATTTATTCAAGGCAGGAGACTTTATTACAATCATTACAACTAAAGAAAAAAAAAGACACAGAAACAAGAACATTTCATTTCTCTCTGTCTTCATTACTTCAAACTGTCCGAGCATTAAAATCATTCAGAGATTTAATTCTTGTATTGTTTCTTAACATTTAATCCATAAGAATTGTATCTCTTGTACTGCTTTGACTTTCTAGCGGATCATAATCCCTAGATTTTATATCGAACTACTTTTTAGTATTCGATCCTTTTTATTACAAAAATAGATAAATTCATGTCGAATTTATTCTAGATTTGTTTTATTAAGTTCTTTGTAATCAGTGATCAAAATTGTAACACCTCTCAAGTTTAATAGAGTTTCTATTTAACTTGAATATTGTTTCAGTTTTTATTCCGCACTAATTTGTTCTAAACAGTTAAATCTTTTAAAGGACAAATTCGATAAAACGGTATAGTTTGTATTCAACCCCCCTTCTACAAACTTATCAGGACCTAACAATTGGCATCAGAGCCTTTTGATTGATATACTAATCAAAGATCCAATTGTTTGAGATTTTTTTTCTTAACTCTGATTTTTTATTTTTATTCTAAAAATCTCAAAAGATGTCTACTGCACAGAAAGTGGGGACAGTTAAAATCCCAATATTCAGCAAGGAGCATTATCCAATGTGGAAGAAGAAAATGCTCCTATTTCTTAAGGTTGCAAATCCTAAATACTTGGATGTGCTGAAGAGTGGTCCCAAACTCCCTATGATTATTGATCCTGAAGTTGTTGAGAATAATGTTGTGACTAGGGCTGCTAGAATGTACCCTAAAGATCCCAAGGAATACACTCCTGATGAGAAAGAGGATGTTACCTTGGATTCCTGTCTTCAGTTGATCCTTATTGAGAGTCTTGATCCTATCATGCATAATCATGTTCTAAATTGTGAAACTGCCAAACACATTTGGGGAACAATAGAGATAATCAATGAGGGGACAGAGGAAGTTAGGGAGAATATGCTGGAAATTCTCACTTCACAATATGAGCATTTCAGATCAAACCCTGGTGAAGGTATCTCTCAGGTTTTTGAAAGATACAACAAATTAATCAATGATCTGAATCTCAATGGGAAGCACTACACCAACAAGGAGATTAACAAGAAGTTCCTTCTTACACTTCCACCTCATTTGGAGCACAAGATATCTGCTATTAGAGAAGCAAGAGACATGAATGAGCTTGCTTTGGAAAGATTGTATGGTGTCTTGAAGACCTATGAGCTGGAGCAGATTCAACAGAAGGAGCTGTATGGAACTGGAAGGATTGTTGGTACCTCCACTGCATTGGCTGCTGAAGTCCCACAGAAACTGGAAGTGAAGGCTGTTCAACCTTCCAGTTCTCACATGAATGTTATTGATGCTGAATATGGATTAACATCCATTGATCAATCTGGTGGTGACTTCTATTCTTTGGAAGAACTTGATCAGCTGGAGGATGGTGATTTGGCTTTGATAGTCAGAAAGTTTGGGAAGTTTAGATTCAAGAGGAATCCCAATCTTAAGTTCAGACCCAGATTTCAGAGAGGTGGATCTTCATCTTCAAGTGGCACAAGGGGTGGCTACAAAACTGGAACTGTGGACAGAAGTATAATCAGATGCTACAATTGCAATGAGTTGGGTCACTTTGCTACTGAGTGCAGAAAGCCAAAGCAAGTGACTAGAAACACATTTGATTCTAGCAAGAAGAACAAGATTGGGAAGGCCTATGTTGCTGAGGGAAAGAGTTGGGATGACACTGACAGTGATGAAGAAGCAGGTGAGATGGGGAACCTTGCTTTAATGGCTAAAGAGGAAAGCACTTCATCCAGATACATGTCAGAGGTAACCTTTACTGACGCTGAAATGATTTATCATCTTGGTGGCACCATAAGTTGTGCACGCACTGAAAATGATAGAATAAATCTTTTAAACACAAATCTTGAAAAGGAATTAAAAGAATTGAAACTTGTGCATGTTAATCAGGATGAACTTACTGAGAAAATTGCTTTTCTTGAGAATAGGGTTAAATGTTATATTCAACTGGAAACCATTCTCAAAGATCAGATTAGTGAGCTTAAGACCAAAGCTAATGCTTATTTCAGTTCTTGTAAGACTGCTAAAGAAATTCTGAATAAGCAAGCTGTTGGTAATCATGTCAGTATAGGGTATGGTTATAATGAGGCTATTGGACTGCTTGGAATTAATTCCCCTTGTAGATACAAATCTGAAGGAAAGGTTGTTCCATATATACTTAAGGGTATTGAAACACCTTTCTGTAAGGAGTCTGAGGCAGAGCCTATGAATGAATCCTCTATCATTATTGCTGAGGAGATTCATGAAGAAGATGTTGCTTTGGAAGCTGAGCAATCCAAAAAGTGCATATCTGATATTCCAGTCAAAGTTGCTACAACTAAAAAGACTAAATCAGATATCCATAAGTTGGATCAAAACAATTGTTCTAACATGCCTGTTATTAATTCTTCTCATAAAGCATGTGGTGTGGTTAATTGCATGTCTTGTGCTTTTAATGTTATGTATGCTTATTTTAATAGTAAGCATGTATCTAGTGATAAGACTGCTCCACGTCAACATGTTAATAGTAAGAAGCATGTTAAAGCTAAGACTGCTAATCCTCCTAATATTAAAGTGGATTCATTTATCCCTAAGCCTACTCAGAAATGTGTTAAGGCTGGCTATAAATGGAAACGCTCTTATGTGAAAGAGGTTGAAGTAGTTTTAGTTAGAAATGTTGTTTTGCCTGACAAAGGCCAGTTTTTTAAGTATGCCGGACCCAATCAATTTTGGGCTCCGAAGAAGGACTAATCAATCTGATATTGCAGGGAGTTAAACAGGTAAACCGTGTTATGTGGATTCTTGACAGTGGCTGTTCAAGGCATATGACCGGAGATAGAGCCCTGCTATCAGATGTGGTTGTGAAAGCTGGCCCAGTAGTTACCTTTGGAGATAACAGCAAGGGTGTTACGAAAGGATATGGCTGTTTGAAGTACGGAAATGTTATCATTGAAGATGTTTCATTTGTGGAAGGTCTGACGTTCAATCTTCTCAGCATCAGTCAATTCTGTGACAGAGGATATGCTGTTTCCTTTGAAAGAGAGAAGTGTCAGATCATTCACAAGAAGAATGGAAAGCCTGCTCTTCAAGGAGTAAGGAAAGGTGACTTGTTCATAGCTGATCTGAACTCGGGATTCAAAGATGAAGTTAATTGTTTTTATGCTAAAGCTTCATCAGATGATAGTTGGCTATGGCACAAGAAGATGTCTCACCTTAACTTCAAAACCATGAACTCCTTAGTCAAGAGGGAATTGGTTAGAGGTTTGCCTCAAATGGAATTCACACAGGAAGGACTGTGTGAGGCTTGTCAGAAAGGAAAGTCAAAGAAAGCTTCTCACAAGGGCACTGACACATCATTAATAACTGAACCTCTTCAGCTACTGCACATGGATTTGTTTGGTCCAGTTAATGTGATGTCTATGTCAAAGAAACAATATGCACTTGTGATTGTTGATGATTTTTCTAAATATACTTGGGTTTTATTCCTACATTCCAAGGATGAGACCCCATTCCTGGTGATTGGCCACATAAAGTTGATTGAGCTGGATTCGAGATTCCCTGTTAGAGCCATAAGGTCGGATAATGGTACTGAATTCAAAAATGCCATTCTAAATGACTTTTGTGCTGATAAAGGAATAACAAGACAGTATTCTGCCCCTAGAACTCCTCAACAAAATGGAGTAGTGGAAAGAAAGAATCGTACATTGATTGAAGCAGCTAGGACTATGCTAAGTGAGTCCAAACTTCCAACGTACTTTTGGGCTGAAGCAGCGAATACAGCTTGTTATACTCAGAATCGAACTTTAATCAACAAGGACTTAATGAAGACTCCGTATGAGATCATGAACAACAAGAAACCAACTGTCAAGTACTTTCATGTATTTGGAGCAAAATGCTTTGTGCTTATAGATGACAATGTTAAACGTGGCAAGTTTGATGCAAAGGCACAAGAAGCTATCTTTGTTGGTTATTCCAGAAGATCTTACAGGGTCTACTTGGTTGGCAGTCATACAGTTAAGGAAAGTGTCAATGTTACTTTTGATGACACTAAGTTCCCTAATATCCAAAAAGAAGACTCATCTGAAAAGCTGAAGTTTGATAACTTGCCAGACTCAGAATCAGATGATGAAGCCCCACCTGAAGTTATTGCTGGTGATGATAATAACAATGATGATAATGATCAGGGTGATGGTGGTGGAAACACTGGTAACAATGGAGATACCATCAACACTGGAGAAGAATCATCAAGGCAAACATGCAACAACTCAGGGGGAGCAAATGAAGGATCAACTAGTCACTCACAACATCAAAGTGAATTTCAAGGTGAATCATCAAGATCAAATCTTCCAAGACAGACTGTTTGGAATAGAGCTCATCCTTTTGAGCTGATCATTGGTGATCCAGATGTTGGAGTTAAAACTAGAAGTGCTTCTCAGAATGAATGTCTTTTCACAGCATTTCTATCCAAAATGGAGCCAAAGAAAACTGAGGAAGCACTGACTGATCCAGATTGGGTGATTGCTATGCAAGATGAACTCAATCAGTTTGAACAACAGCAAGTCTGGAAGCTGGTACCCAGGCCAAAGAACAAGAAAGTAGTTGGTACTAGATGGGTATACAGGAACAAGCTAGATGAGGATGGCATTGTTACAAGGAACAAGGCAAGACTGGTTGCACAAGGGTATTCTCAAGCTGAAGGCATTGATTATGATGAAACCTATGCACCAGTGGCTAGACTTGAGGCCATCAGGATGTTCTTAGCATTTGCTGCTTATTCCAATTTTAAAGTCTATCAAATGGATGTTAAGAGTGCATTCCTGAATGGTGAACTTGATGAAGAAGTGTATGTGGAACAGCCCCCTGGCTTTGAAAATCAGGAGCTGCTGGACTTTGTGTACTTTCTCTTCAAGGCTATCTATGGTCTCAAACAAGCCCCAAGAAAATGGTATGACACTCTCTCTGGTTTTCTTTTAGAAAATGGTTTTGTTAGAGGTATCATAGACAAAACTCTTTTTTCAAAGAAACACAAAAATGATATGATATTAGTCCAAGTCTATGTGGATGACATCATATTTGGGTCTACTAATGATAATCTCTGTAAGAGATTTGCTGAGCTTATGCAGAGTAAGTTTGAAATGAGTATGATGGGTGAGCTGAAGTTCTTTCTTGGATTGCAAGTAAGTCAAAGGTCAAATGGTATATTTATTTGTCAATCCAAGTATCTCAAAGAACTCCTCAAGAAGTATCACATGGAGGATTCAGCATCAGCAAGGACTCCATCTTCAACAGCCATCAAACTTGGAGCTTCTGACAAATCTATCAAGGTAGATGTCACAAGCTACAGAGGTATGATTGGCTCTTTACTCTATCTTACTGCTAGTAGACCAGATATTATGTATTCTACATGCTTGTGTGCAAGGTTCCAAGCGGACCCTAGAGATGTTCATCTCGTTGCTGTGAAAAGAATCTTGAGATATCTTAAGGGTACACCTAATCTAGGTATCTGGTACCCTAAAGATTCTAGTTTTAATCTTGTTGGATATACAGATTCTGATTATGCAGGTAGTGTTGTGGATAGAAAAAGTACCTCTGGGAGTTGTCAATTCCTAGGAGGTAGGTTGATTTCCTGGTATAGCAAGAAACAGCAAACAGTTTCCAATTCAACAGCAGAAGCTGAATATATTGCTGCTGGAAGCTGTTGTGCTCAGATCTTATGGATACGGAATCAATTAAAGGACTATGGCTTTGCATTAGACAAAATCCCCATATTTTGTGATAATACAAGTGCCATAGCAATCTCCAACAACCCTGTGCAGCACTCGAGAACGAAGCACATTGATATCAGGTATCATTTTATCAGAGAGCATGTCATGAATGGAACTGTGGAGTTACACTTTGTACCCACAGAAGAACAGACTGCAGATATATTCACTAAATCTGTTGACGAATCCACATTTATCAAGTTAGTTGGTAAACTGAGTATGTTAAACAGTCTTAGTGATTAACAATATCTCTGTCATGTTTGTTCTTTCAAAATTCATTTTATTTTGCTATTGTAATGATATTCACTGAAAGTTCTCATTTAATAGTACATGCTTGTGTATTTAAATAGCTCTGAATATTTTATTTTCTTTAAAAATATTTTTCTCATATTTTTTAAGAAGAGAAATGTATTTTTATTGAAAATATATTTATTTAGAATTATTTAGATATTTTTCAGATTGTAAATATTGTTGTTTGAATTTTTCTGCAAGTTTATATTAATTCTATGCATTTCTAATATTCTGCATATTTTTCTAGGATTTATGGAATTTTCTGTGAATTTTTCTAGAATTTTATATATTTTTCATGCATTTTTCTAAGTTATTCAGCATTTTCTGTAAATATTCTGAATTTTTTGGTAAGTCTTCCCAGTTTTACACTAGGAAGACTACCGGGAAAACAATGTAAATTGTCATTTTGTTTTTTGTTTTTTCCTTTTTTATTTTAAGTCTTTTTCGAAGTCTTCCCAGTTTTTGAACTAGGAAGACTATCGGGAAGACTTAATTTAATTAGTTTTATTTTTAGCTTTTTATTTTATTATTTTCCGGAAGACTTTCTAATTTGTATTAGGAAGACTACCGGGAAGACTATCCTAAGTCTTCCCGATTGTCTTCCCAATACAAATTTAAATAAAAACCCGTTCAGTTTCTTTTCTTTTTACAGTTATTTTGTCTCTTATATATATATATACATACACTGCACACACAGTTCATACGCATTTCCTTATCAGTTTTTAAAGAACCCCCTTTTCGAATACTCTGATTGTTGCAGTTAACTGTGATTCAAAAACCAAACTTGCTCAAGTCATTACTTAGCAAATCAGTTCTTTTCTGTCAAAATCAAGCTTTTAAGTCGAAGTGCTGTTAAAATTTTCACTTTTCTTGAAAAACCATTCGACTTATTTGTTGTTGATTTGCTAAGTGGTTCTTACTGTTTTTGTAATCATAGTAACCGTGTGTGTGTGTGTTTGAGATTCATTTGCCCAATTCAATTCTATTTTTCAAGTATAGTTCGAATTTTTAGGATCTAAAATTTGAAAATTAATTAATTTTGATAAAATTTAATTTTGTGGATTTTAGTAATTTTAATTAATTCTTAAAAATCCCTAAAATTTTATTTTTATTTAAATTAATTAAAATTTTATTGTTTTATTTAAAATGGATCCTAATAATTTTGAATTAGTTTTAAATAATTTTGTTGGGTATTTTGATCCGGCTAGGTGTAAGGTGGAACGTTTTAGACCATGGATTCAATTTTTAAATAGCAATACTTGTGTTAGTTATGCTATTTGTGCTAATGCACTTCTGAAAAAATTGATCCATTACGGATGTTGTGTTCAAGTGCTGTTATTGCTGGAGATTCAAAATCTTTTACTTTCAATATTCTCAACCAGCAATATGCAGTTACTTTTGATTTATTTTGTGATGTGTTGCATTTTCCAAAGGACAGGTTTGATCCATTACCCACTGATGATGAGTTAACACAGTTCTTTGTGAATATTCATTATCAGGGTCCCTTTCAAATGGTAAAATTGTCAAAAACTTTTGTTGTAAGGGAATGGGATCTGTTCTTTGATACTATAGCTAGGGTATTTGGTAATTGCACAAAAACAAACTTTCATTGCATTACCAGTCTTAATCAGTACATTGCCTATGCTATAGTATTTGGTCGTAGATTGAACTTTGCTGAGATTCTGTGGAACCTTTTGCTTATCAGGCTTGCTCACTCTAGGAGAGATTCTGATAATGGTGAGAAAGTTAAGTGTTGGTACCCTCGCTTTCTAACTCTTATCATTAATCATCTTCTCACTGCTGAGCAGGTGGAACTTTTTAGAGAAGCTAGATTTGAAACCTCTCCAACCACAGACACCAAATTCTACACCAGACTTGATGTCTCAGCTAAATTCCAAAATATCCTTGTTCTTGTTTCACCATTGATGAGTCGATTCATTAATCTTCCTATCTTTGGTGAACAAGTTCCTCAACCACATCCAGTTCCACTACAGGTAGTTATTCCTAACCCTGGATCTTCTTCTGGTACTTTAATTCAAACCCAAGTGGTGGTTAGGGCTGACCCAGAGGTTGTAGAACCACAATCTCTGACCCAGGTCATAGAGCCAAACAGAGAGTCAAACACTCCTGATACACAACCTGAGCCTAATGTTCAAACCAGTTCAAGAAGTGTTAGTGATATAGCTGAAATGAGTGTTCCCACAGCTCTGTCTCCACCCTTAAAGAAAAGAAAAACCTATAGGGAGACAACTGTAAGCCCATCTGTATCCTCTCAAAAGGATATGGACATTGATATGGCCACTACACAGTCTCTGGAGACATCCTCTCAACAGGGTGGATCTATTGAAATTCGCCATCGGGCCATGGCATCTTGTACTGAGTCAAGCACACTCCCATTACTCACAATGGGAGAAGATATCCATATAGATGACACTCAGGACACCATGTCAGGAGAGCACTTTACTTTTGACTTTGAAACAGTGCCTACCATAGTTACGGTAGAAGTGCCTTCACAGGCATCTGAGGGAAAATCTGATTCTTCGCCAACTCAAATAGAATCATTTTCTCCCCTCCCAGAGGGAACATCTCTGGCTCCCCTAAGGGATTTTTCACTCGCAGTTTTTACTGGTGAAAGTGAAAGGCAACTTGATGAGTCTGTCCCTGAAGAAATTCAGTATACAATGTCAAATATTTTGACAGACTCAATCAGGGATCGGGAATTACGAACTCCCATTGCACCACCACTGACCTCTCTTGAAGGGGCTAGGGTGATTTTTCCTGCAGGTACATCTACTGAGAATCTCGACAGACAGTTAGTGGTGAGAGATATGAATCAAACACCGAGTGAAACACAAGCACGTGAGTTGAGTGAAACACCACTGAGAGCAATTGAGGTGAGTGCACACACTGACACAAACACTGCTTTGTTGAACCAACTAGCTGATCTACAAAGAAAGTTACAAGAAACCCAGGCTGAGAACAATATTCTGAAAGCACAAGTGGTTGCACAATCTACCACCTCTGTATCAAATCAGCTGGGTACTTTGAAAGATGACCTGGAAGGACTAAAGGATAATCTTCTCCCGAGGCTGAATTCAATCCAACAATCTCAAGTACTGGTGGCTTCAGACATCTCTGATATTATAACGTCAAATGCTCAGATATCGGAGAGTGTCAAGGAGATTGCTGCTATTTCTACCAAGGTGGACTTCATTCTGCAAACATCTGATGAAAACCAGAGGTTTAATGAGCAAAGGATATCTAGGATTGAAGGAGGAATGGAGCATCTTAATGAAGGAATGAAGCACCTATACAACATGATCAAGGAATCACATCAACCTATTGTGGAGCAAAGATCATTCTTTGAGGGAGATGATGATGGGGATGATGAGGCTGATGAAGGAAGAGATGCAAGGGAAAGAGGAGACATAAGGAGAACAACTGAGGTGAATCCTAGGGCTTCCACAGCTCAAACTGTAGAGGATTCCTCAACTAAGGGGGAGAAGGAGAAGAAAGGAGAAGAAAGGGAAGCTGGAGAAGCTTCTGGAGGAGATAAGGGGAAAGGTAAACAATCAATGGAGGAGTCTGCTTTTGATGATACCTACTACTACCATGGTGAACAGGATGACTTCCACTTTGACACATCTGGTGATCTAGAGAAGACCATACCTGAAGAAGCTTTTGGTGAGGAGGAGGTTGAGGAGGCAGCCAACTTTGATGATTGGGAAGATGAAGCTGATCTATATACACCTGACCCTTTGTTTCAAAAGGAGTTGAAGAAACAGCAAGCAGAGCTAAGGAGAAAGGAGGATGAGCAAGCCAAGGTCTCCGACATCATATCTCAGAAGCTGAAAATTCAAAAGGCTGAACATGAAGACAAACAACGTCTTCATAGTATTCATGTCAAGGAAAGGAGATTGGATGTTAGGATGAAGCAAGGAAGTAAATGGGATAAGGCAAGGGAGATGTTTGATATCCCTCAGAGAGGCACAAACAATGATGCTACTTTTCTGAAGCTGCTTGAGAAGATCAGAACGGTTAATCCAGACAACTCATTATATATGAAGGCATTGAAGGAAGATATCCTAAGGATTACGTCTGCATTTGATCAAGTGAGGCAAGAATTGTTCATCTATGTCTCAAGTGCGCTTGAAGGGTCATTCACCATTTCTCTTGACCTCCTTCAAAGAAGATCTCTATCTGAATTGTGGATTCTGATGAGTAAAGTAAAGAGATCTTCTTGCTTGAATGAGCTTCTCTATGACCGGCTGAGAGATTCTGCTATGAAGGCCAGTCCTCAAGTTGTACATTTTCCTTATGAAGTCAAAATCTACAGAGGTGCAACTTTTGAGACAGTGAGGCTGGATCCTGATTCCATGAAGCTACAGACTGCTATGCAACTGGTGAAGTTGGAGAATCTTCTTAGAACTTCTGGGTTTGCTTCTGTAGAAAAGTCTGAAGTTGCTGATATGATTTCAGACTACTGCACGGAGAAAATTCCAAGGTATGCTCAAATGAAGAACAGATTGAAGAAGATCACCACTCAACCAGTAATGCCAAGTGGTGTGGTTTCTGAAAGTGATCGTGTCCTTGATAAAGATCTTCTAGTCACCTTGCAAGAAGCTGAAGAAGGTGAAATTAGAGACTAAAGGCATGATAGGTTTAGCTCATTTGTAAATGTTATATGTTTAGAGCTAGGTAAATCAAGATAGGTAAATGTATTCATATGTTCAGTCTAGAGGAACATCTACCTTGTATTTATCTTTACTGTTTGAATCTGGAAATTGTAATATTTAATCCAGAACTTTTTATTATTTGCTTGGCTCTTAAAAGTCTTATCTTTTCTTGTTTTAGTTGAGTTATCCTCTAGAGGTATTTGGTTGTTATTGTCTAACAAACAAATAGGGGGAGATTGAAAGGCATATGTCCAGGCCTATTTGTACTAGGAAGACTTAGTTTTTGAACTAGGAAGACTCACAAGTGAGTCTTCCCGATTGTCTTCCTAGAACAAATCTCAGTTTACCCGATTGTCTTCCTAAGCCATTCCTAGTTTTCCCGAGAGTCTTCCAAGGCCAAAATGATAGTTTTTCTGCTTGTCTTCCTAGTACAAATTCAGAACTGTCAAGTGGATTTGCACGTGTGTTGATTAAAAAGAAAAGCAAAGGTATTTATTCAAGGCAGGAGACTTTATTACAATCATTACAACTAAAGAAAAAAAAAGACACAGAAACAAGAACATTTCATTTCTCTCTGTCTTCATTACTTCAAACTGTCCGAGCATTAAAATCATTCAGAGATTTAATTCTTGTATTGTTTCTTAACATTTAATCCATAAGAATTGTATCTCTTGTACTGCTTTGACTTTCTAGCGGATCATAATCCCTAGATTTTATATCGAACTACTTTTTAGTATTCGATCCTTTTTATTACAAAAATAGATAAATTCATGTCGAATTTATTCTAGATTTGTTTTATTAAGTTCTTTGTAATCAGTGATCAAAATTGTAACACCTCTCAAGTTTAATAGAGTTTCTATTTAACTTGAATATTGTTTCAGTTTTTATTCCGCACTAATTTGTTCTAAACAGTTAAATCTTTTAAAGGACAAATTCGATAAAACGGTATAGTTTGTATTCAACCCCCCTTCTACAAACTTATCAGGACCTAACATAAGGGGAGCATCCGTAGGAAGCCTAAATGAAGCATCCGTAGAAAGCCAAATTGGAGCATCTGGAGGTGGATCACAATACAGAGTTACCACCCCATTAAACTCAGGGGGAGTTTCTCTAAGTCAAGGATCAACCTCACATGATCATAATAATGAGGATGATGCTGCATCTTCAAGACCTACACCTGCTATGAGAAGAAAATGGACAAGGGATCACCCATTTGAACTGATCATTGGTGATTCTTCTGCAAATGTCCAAACTAGAAGAGCTACTCAGGATGAATGCCTATACAGCAGCTTTCTTTCCCAAGAAGAACCAAAGAAAGTTGAGGATGCTCTTCTAGATCCAGATTGGGTTTTAGCCATTCAAGAAGAGCTAAACCAGTTTGAAAGGAACAAAGTGTGGAAGCTAGTACCCAAACCTAAGGACAGAATTGTTATAGGTACAAAGTGGGTATCAGGAATAAGATGGATGAAAATGGCATAGTCACAAGGAACAAAGCTAGATTGGTTGCTAAGGGCTATTCTCAAGAAGAAGGAATAGATTATGATGAAACATTTGCCCCTGTTGCTAGACTGGAAGCAATAAGGATATTCCTAGCCTATGCAGCCCATGCCAATTTCAAAGTCTATCAAATGGATGTCAAGAGTGCCTTTTTGAATGGGGAACTGAAGGAGGAGGTATATGTTAGTCAACCTCCTGGTTTTGAAGATCCAGATTATCCAGAATTTGTCTACTTCCTGCTCAAGGCACTCTATGGACTGAAGCAAGCACATAGAGCCTGGTATGACACTCTGTCACAGTTTCTTTTAGAGAACCATTTCACTAGAGGTACTGTTGACACAACTCTTTTCTTTAGAAATGTTAATGGCTCTAGCATACTTGTTCAAATTTATGTACATGACATAATTTTTGGGTCTACAGATGAGAAGCTTTGCAAAAGGTTTGCCAAACTTATGCAAAGTAAATATGAAATGAGCATGATGGGTGAACTTACCTACTTCCTTGGCTTACAAGTTAAGCAAGTGAAAGAAGGAATCTTTATTAGTCAAACTAAATATATCTTTTATTTATTGAAGAAGTTTGATCTAATGGATTGCTCTCCTGCTAAAACACCCATGCCAACTGTAACACCCCCAGACCCGGGGTCGGAGATCTGGGTTGTCACGATCCCTTGTTCCGTACAAACACTTAATACTTGAACTATAAAACAATAAATCATCACATATGGTGACCCCACCAACAATATACTCATGCCAGTTATGTCTCAGAAATGAACTCACAATACAGTAGTCATATGATCCACAAATTAAAGTTATTACAACCCAAAAGTAAAATACTGCAACCTACTACCAGTATGATTTCTATGTGAAACCATAAGGTAGCGCAAAAGTTTGTTCTTATTCATTAATATACATAAGTGATACTTATAATTAAACCGGAGCAACAAGAGTTACACTCCGAACCAACTCAGGACTCCTACCTGATCAACTGTAACAACCAGGCTACTGGCGGCCTGTATGTCCCTCACGCGCTTCCGAGCGGTACGACGAATCCTGGCCATCTACTCTAGCTGTTGTGTTGTGATATATATGTATAGAAAGAAAAGCAAGAGTGAGCACTCGGCCCAGCAATAATACAATACAGCATAAGCATATAAGTAAGCTTATATCATAAAGGAAAACCTTTAAAACTTCATTCGTATACAGAATGATATATTTATTTCTCTTTTCGTCAAAACATACCATACAGTACGACTACTGTATGAGGAACATCATTACTCATTACTGTCACATTATCAGTAACTCAACGCCTAGGCTTTTGTTACAATGTGCAGCTCAACTCCAATTGGAGGGAAGGGAATGTACTGGAACAACCGATACACGGTGATCAGCCGTTGTATCGTAACTTTTCTTTTCTACTAGTAGAAGGACGACTTCCTGTTCGGTTATTACCCTGACCGCATATGGGCCATTGTGCTAAGAGATCACTACCTCGGTGCCTATTTTTCATCACCAGGCAAGCCTTAGCACTCAAGAGATCACTACCTCAGCGCCTATTTTTCATCACCGGGCAAGCCTTGATAATTTGGCACTACCCCGTCACCTATTTCATTGCCGCGTAGGCCTTTCCAATTCCCATGAAGAAAAACATTAATGAAACGGAAATCGGAATTTAATTCTACATTTCCCAAGTACGAATACTTGTCAAAACTTTGTAACCGTTTAGAACACCTTACTCCAGAGTAATTGAAAGGAGTAAGTCAAAGTGTGGGTTGACATTAGTCAACGAGACTACCGATGATTACTACGTATTTTGAAATCATGACCAGGGAGTTTATTGAAATATCAGAGTTCAGTGAGTTTGAAAAACTCTTATTTGAATGGGGGAGCCATCCCCTAGTTATAGATACTTTTAGAGGAACAGTGGAAGTAAATCACTGTCCTCAAATTCTTGAACTAGATTCCCAGTTTTCGATGAGTTGGAAATAAATATTGTTTGCATTTAATTACCTTTAAATATCTTAAGATAATAGTTGAGAATCTCTAATTGTAATATCTTTTCTGAAAATCAGAAAAAATTATATTTTTGTGTACATAATAGACCCTTTGATCATATACTAAGGTTCTATGATTTTAAATCATTTTTGGAATATTTAGTAAATACCCAATTACTAAATATTAAATTATTATTCAATTTAACTACTTAAGTGAATATTCAAAAATAATATTCACTATAATTAAATAATATTCAAATAATATTTATTATAATATTATTTAAATATCTCACCTTAAATATCCCACAATATAGATATTGGAATATTTAATAAATATTTAAAATATAACCGTTCCTGGAACCTTCCATCTTTTGACAGTAGTTTAAAACAAAATAATAATTTGACTCCCGGTCTAAGTTTTAAAACCATCGTACAAGTGCTCTATACTTAGAGTCTTTAATCCTTAACCCTGGTATATATCTAGTACTTAGCTAGCATATAAACCTTATACCTTATACAGCTTTTTACAAAGCACAAACAGTTTTACATTATTTTACAGCATAAAGCAGCATATATAGCAATACTACAACACATATCACAACAGCATCATTATATGGTACAGGGTTTGAAAACTTGCCTTGGGGTCTTGGTGGTGTGGTAGTGGGGGCTTGAGAGTGTGCGCGTCGATCTATAATAAGATACAGAATTCACAGTCAGTCCCCTAGAACCATTTAATGTGCCTTAACTTAAGCACTCAAGTTCTATTAATAAAAGTCAAACGTCTCGCTGTCGGTCTTCTATAACCTCATGACGTTCTGTAAACCTCTAAGTCAAAAGCTTGGGTGAAAACCATTCACAAATCCCAAGTTCTTTTACTTTACCATTTCCTTGTTTTAAACCATCCCCTTAAGGGTATTTCACTCGCGCAACTTTCGTTCGCGTATTTTTATAAAATCACCAACTCATATTTTTAACTCGAACCCTTCTAGGCTTCCTTTCCTTATTATACATACTAGTATCCATTTTAATATCTCAATCCAATTCCAATTTTAAAGGGCTTGATCCCTATCTCAAAGTTCATACAATGAACTATCTCGTTACGCAAAATCGCTTTTACTAAAACGGACGTTACTCCTAAACCGTAAATCAAAACGATACGATTCTTTCGCTAAAATAATCTAGGAAACAGAGCCTACATGCTCATGGTCCGAAACCTCAAGTTTATGCCCTGTTTTGCAGTCGTGGTTTCTGTCTAAACTACCTAAGTAAAATCTGACATGGTAACGGCGCTTATGCGTACTTCCCGTGTTTTTTAAACACTCAACCAAACTACAATCAACCATCAACCAACCACCAATCAAACTCAAACTTATACTACCATTTTTCTGTCCAAACAAGGTCACGCTCTATTTCATAAGTTCATCCACAAATCAACCATTAAACATGCTTAAAATCATGCATACATGTTTTATCTTAACATAGTTCTAATCAAACACTTCTAACTTACTAGATCAAGAAAAAATCTTAAAAAGAAAGAAGTTTATACCTTCCTTGGATCTTAACAAAGGCTATATATGGGTGATATATCCTTCCTTGCTCCTTAACTATGTTAATCAAACCTAAAATCATCAAAACAAAACAAGATTCTATGAGGTTACTATTCACATCACTATTCATCATCATCTTTGAATCCATTTTTGATCAAGCTATCATACATGGATGAGGCTAAGATTAGAGATCTACCTTGGATATTGGAAGGGGGTGATTTAGAGCCCAAGATCAAGAATTATGGTTGAGTGGAAGTTGGAGCAAAAATTTTAAGCTCTTGAAGAAATGGAAATAGCCGAATGGGATGTTCTTCCTTGATGCATCTTTTCTTGATTTGTTTTGTTTGTTTTCTTTCCTTTTTCTTTTGTCTAATTAACCTTAATACTTTTTCCAATTAATTGTGTGGCTAATAACAAGGCTTGTCATCAATGACAAGGCTAAATTTGGATGTGTGGTGGTGGTGAAAGTGGTGACAAGGTGGTGATTCATCACCTTGTCATCACTTGTCATGCTTATGTCATTCCCTTGCATCTTGCTTATGTCATCCTTTGCATCCTCAATTCTTTTATATATTGCACTTGATGATCTCATATAATACTCCTCCTTTTGTTAGGGTTTAATCCATAATTTATTACGCTTTTGTTTCGCGATAGTTTCAAGTGGTTTTAAAGACGTTTCTCTGTACCAAAGCTAGGGTACTTCCTTTATCCTTCCATTACCTTTGTCTAATATATAATCTTAGATTTCTCACCTTGCTTTAAGACATGATCATGGATTTCTCATTCCACATACTTTCTTAAAACGATCAAATCAATACATCCTTAACTGTCCAGTAAATAGTGATTTAAAACTCGGATGAGAATCTTCTGATTCTGATCGCGTTTACATTCTTTTATTCTTCCTATACATCAATAATATCACTTCGAAACATTCATTCCATGTCGTCTACATAGTGTGGGCTGAAAAAACTTTTCTTCAGCAAATTTACTATTCATCAGTGGAAATTCACTATTCATCAAGGTTTTAATTATTACAAAAATTTGGGATATTACAGTCTCCCCTACTTAAAAGGATTCCATCCCGGAATCATATCAAAATAGATGAGGGTACTTTTCTAGCATTGCGATCTCTAGTTCCCAAGTGGATTCTTCAACATTATGATTTCTCCACAAAACTCTTACCAGCTTTATAACTTTATTCCTTAGCACTTGATCCTTGCGGTCAATGATTTCTACCGGCTGCTCTATATATGACAGGTCTGGTTGTATATCTACTTGCTCGTATTCTACCACGTGTCTGGCATCCGGATTGTACTTCCTTAACATGGACACATGGAACACGTTGTGAACTTGCTGCAGGTTTGGGGGCAAGGCTAGCTCGTAAGCTACTTCCCCGATACGTCTCAAGATCTCGAACGGTCCAATATATCTGGGGCTCAATTTCCCTTTCTTTCCGAATCTCATCAATCCCTTCCACGGAGATACTTTCAACAGCACAAGATCTCCCACTTCGTATTCTTTGTCCTTTCGTGCCAAGTCTGCATATTTCTTCTGTCTGTCTTGGGCTGCTACCAGCCGTCCTCTGATAAGGTCTATTGCATCTTTAGCCTGTTGGACCATTTCGGGTCCGAGCATTTTTCGCTCTCCAACTTCATCCCAATACAAGGGTGATCGACATCTTCTTCCATACAAGGCCTCATACGGGGGCATCCTGATACTTGCATGAAAACTATTGTTGTAGGAAAACTCTATCACGGGTAGGTGATCATCCCAATTTCCTTTGAAATCTATGGCACAAACTCTCAACATATCCTCTAAGGTTTGGATAGTTCTCTCACTTTGCCCATCCGTCTGGGGATGGTAAGCGGTACTCATGTTTAGCTTGGTTCCTACACATTCCTGAAAGCTTCTCCAAAATCTGGAGTTAAATCTAGGGTCTCTGTCTGACACAATGGAGACTGGAACTCCATGTCTCGCCACAATTTCTTTCATGTAAACATCCACTAGCCTATCGACAGTGTATCTTTCATTAATCGGAAGGAAGTGGGTTGACTTCGTCAACCGGTCTACTATTACCCAGATGGCGTCGTGATTAGCTTTGGTTCGTGGCAGTCCTACTACGAAGTCCATGGCTATTTGTTCCCATTTCCATTCTGGAATCTCTAGGGGTCTTAAGAGTCCACCGGGTCTTTGGTGTTCTGCCTTTACTCTTTGGCAGGTCAAGCATTTGCTTACCCACTCTGTTACGTCCTTTTTCATGTTAGGCCACCAATAATATTCCTTTAAATCCCTATACATCTTGGTACTTCCCGGGTGAATTGAATATCTTGAGCTATGACTCTCATGTAGAATCTCGTCTTTTAATTCCCGGTCATTAGGAATCCAAATCCAGTAAGTATACCTCATAACTCCCTTACCGTCTCTCTCAGTCCTTAATTCCTCTCCCGTCATTAGCTCTTTCCCTTCGCTCATCATGCGTTCTTGACTTAATTTGATCTTTTGTAGCAAATCTGATTGTAGTGCGATCTCAAATAATTTCTCCGTGCCATCTCCGGTTATTTTAACCTCCATCTCCATCTTTTCAAACTATTGGATTAACTTCTCTGAGGAGGTTATCATTTTGAGCCTCTCCTTCCTACTAAGGGCATCGGCCACCACATTGGCCTTCCCTGGGTGGTAAATAATCTCGCAATCATAATCTTTGATTAGTTCTAACCATCTCCTCTGTCTCATATTGAGCTCTTTCTGAGTGAAAATGTACTTAAGGCTCTTATGGTCTGTGTAGATCTCACACTTTTCTCCATATAAGTAATGCCTCCAAATCTTTAAGGCGAAAACTATTGCTGCTAATTCCAAATCATGGGTAGGATATCTACTCTCATATTCTTTTAACTGCCTACACTACAAGAAAAACTGGCATTTGTGACGGACATTTGTGACGGATTTTTTCCGTCACAAATAGTGACGGATTTGGGACGAATTTTTCCGTCACAGAGTTTTGTGATGGTTTTGTGACGGAAAAAAACCGTCACAAATTTCCGTCACAAAACTGTCACAAATCCGTCAAAAAACTATATTTGTGACGGATTTGTGATGGATTATACCGTCACAAGTTTGTGACGGATTTGTGACTGAAAAATCCGTCACAAAATGTATAAATAAAAAAACATGCAAATTTGTAACGGATTTGTGATGGAAGAAGTCAGTCACAACAGTAGTGACGGAAAAAATCCGTCACAAAATATGTTAATAAAAAAATTCGAAAATATTTTTTATTTGTGACGGATTTTGTGACGGATATTTGTTTGTTGCAAAAATTAATTAAAAACAAAACAAAGCTATTTTGATTCAGTGACGGATTTGTGACGGATTTGAGCTTTTGACGGAGTTTGTGACGCATTTGTGACGGAATATTCCGTCACAAAAGGTCAATAATGAAAAAAAAACTACTTTGACCGTTAAAAAAAGACATCAAATAAGCTTGTAATTTTTTGTTTTTTTTTTTGTGTATCAGTAAAATGATATGGTATTAACATCCGTACGGTTGGATCGTCGAAAAAAATAATTTAAAATATCATTTTGTGTAATTGGGACGATACTAGGTATCGCGAGTATTGTGTTTTGGAAATTTACATTATGAAATCATACAAGATGAGCTTGTAATTTTTTGATTTTTTTTGTATATCACTAAAATGATATGATATTAACATCCGTACGGTTGGATCGTCAAAAAAAGATTTTAAAAATATCGTTTTATGTAATTGGGACGATACTAGGTATCGCGAGTATTATTTTTTGGAGATATACATTATGAAATCATACAAGATGAGCTTGTGATTTTTTATTTTTTTTGTATATCATTAAAATGATATGATATTAACATCCGTACGGTTGGATCGTCAAAAAAAGATTTTAAAAATATCGTTTTATGTAATTGGGACGATACTAGTTATCGCGAGTATTATTTTTTGGAGATATATATTATGAAATCATACAAGATGAGCTTGTAATTTTTTGATTTTTTTTGTATATCACTAAAATTATATGATATTAACATCCGTACGGTTGGATCGTCAAAAAAAGATTTTAAAAATATCGTTTTATGTAATTGGGACGATACTAGGTATCGCGAGTATTGTTTCTTGGAGATTTATATTATGAAATCATATAAGATGAGCTTGTAATTTTTTGATTTTTTTTGTATATCACTAAAATGATATGATATTAAGTCAAAAAAAGATTTTAAAAATATCGTTTTATGTAATCGGACGATAGTAGTTATTGTGATGTTTTTTGGAAATTTATATTATAAAATCATACAAGATAAGTTTTTATTATTTTAATTTTTTTTCTCACTAAAATCATTAGATATTAAAAATATTTAATATTTAATTTTTTTAATTTAATATTTAATATTTTGTGAGTTTTTAAAATTTATTTCTTATTTTAAAATTATTAAAAATAATATTTTACTATTAAAAACATCCGTCACAAATCCGTCACTGATCACATTTAGTCAAAAAAAAGAACATAAGTCCCTAAATCTAACCTAAATCACTTACTCGTTTCATCACTCAGCTCAGCTCGTGTCTCTGCTCAAATCATTGTCTCTCTCAGCTCGTGTCTCTGTGCTCGAATCACTCTCTCCTCAGCTCGTTTCTCTGTGCTCAAATCACTCTCTCCTCAGCTCGTTTCTCTGTGCTCAAGTCACCCTCTATTTCCCCAAATCGAAGGCTGCTCAATTCACATCAAATCGAAGGCTGCTCAATTCGAAGCTTAATTCAAGTGTAAAGGTTAGGCAGATGCTCTTCATACTTCCGATTTGCTTGCTAATTAACTGTAAAATTCGTGGATTGTGATTATTATATGAGTTTGTATGTGTTTCTTTGTGTGTTTGATAGTTAATATTAGGGATTTAAAGTTATTGTATGAGTTTGTATGTGTATAAAATCTGATTGGTAACTGGTATCTGATTCTATGTGTGTTTGATTGCTTGACTTCTTCCGGTCATTTTAAGCATGTCTTTATTACAGAGCACAGTGAAGACTTTTCTCCTACAGGGGAAAATTGATACCTGATATCATATAATATTATGCAAGAAATACCTAGGAAAATGATAATGAAGTATTTACATGAATATTTGTGTACTTGTAGAAGCTAGTGTTTTCTCATAATTGCATTATCATAAAGGAAAGGTCCTTTCTATAGACTGGTTCAGTATGGTCTGGTTGAGGTCATGTGGATATTTATGCTCCATCTGATAGAATGATATTTTCCATATTATTTATTTGATAAAATGCGTAAAATGCTCTTATTTTGGAAAACAAATGAACAAGATAAGGTATCGTACAAAAGTATGCTTTAACAAGCGTAATTATTAAATAGGTAGATTATTTGAATACTAACGTGATAGCCATAACAATGGCCGAGGACCGTAGTTGGATGTACAATCGCATTGAGAAAGGTTTAGTACGATCAGAGTTTCGTGATGGGGTTTTGAGATTTGTTGACTTTGCACTTCATCAACCCGGGTGTACAGATGGAGCAAAGATTAAATGTCCATGTATACTTCCAAAGTGTCGTAACAAGAGGTATCTTGAGGTTGATGAAGTGATGATTCACCTGTGCCGTAAGGGATTTATACCACACTATGAGGTGTGGAGCTCACACGGGGAACGATTTGTTCACAAAGATACCCATGTTGGAGAGTCTTCCAATCGAGTAGATTATCGAGGAGACTACATTCAAATGGTCATGGATGCAGCCGGGCCCGAAATGTTCGATGTCGAAATGGATGAAGAACCAAATCCTGATGCAAAAAAATTCTACGAATTGTTGGATGCTGCAAGTAAACCATTGTACCCCGGTAGTGAGAAACACACTCAATTATCTTTTATTTCTCGAATCTTGAATGTGAAGTGTGAAAGCAAAATGTCTAATTCGGCCTTCAGCGATGTATTACAATTGATTAAGGAAGTGATTCCTGAACCTAATCCAGGAGTTCCAGGAAATTATTATCAGGCTAAGAAGTTAATGCGGGGAATGGGTTTGCCCCTAGAGGTGATAGACTGTTGTAAGAACTTGTGCATGCTTTATCGTAAAGAAGATAAAGATTTGGAAAAGTGCAAGTTCTGTGATGCCCCTCGGTGGAAGAAAAATGAACAAGGTGCAAGTACAAGCAGGAAAAAGAAGTTGCCCTTCAAAAGGATGCATTACTTTCCTCTAACACCTCGATTACAAAGGTTGTATGCATCCAAAGCCTCGGCCAGTCATATGAGATGGCATGTGGAACATGCAGCACCTGCAGAAGGGATCATGCACCACCCTTCTCACACTCCGGCATGGAAGCACGTTGACAATATGTATCCGGATTTTGCATCAGAACATCGTAATGTTAGGTTGGGCCTATGCACTGATGGATTTCAACCCTTTGGCACTCATGGCAAGAACTATTCTAGTTGGCCGGTGATGGTAACACCATATAACTTGCCTCCTGACATGTGTATGAAACCACAATTCATGTTTTTGTCAGTGTTAATACCAGGTCCTGATAATCCAAAAGAGAAGCTTGATGTTTTCCTACAACCTCTTATAGATGAGCTGATTCAGTTATGGGAGGATGGTGCTCGCACCTATGATGTCTCAACAAAAAAGAACTTTCAATTGAAAGCTGTTTTGTTGTGGACAATTAGTGATTTCCCGGCTTACGGGATGTTGTCAGGTTGGAAGACTGGTGGTAAGTTAGCCTGTCCTTATTGTAGGGAAGAAACAGATGCATTTACACTGCCAAAAAGTCGAAAGCAGAGCTGGTTTGACAATCATCGTAAGTTCCTTCCACCGAATCATCCTTTTCGAAGGAACCGGAATGACTTCAGGAAAAATGTCACCGTGCTTCAAAGATCAGCCCCCGTACATCGAAGTGGAGAACAAATTAAAATTGTGTTGGATCATTTGGGGCTGAAAAAAGTGACAGAACTAGGCCATGTTGAAACTAACAAGAGAGTATGTGACAATTGTGGTTGGAAAAGAAGGAGCATATTTTGGGATTTGCCATATTGGAGCTCTTTGCTTATACGTCATAATCTGGACTTCATGCATATCGAAAAGAATTGTTTTGAACAAATATTCAACACAGTCTGTCATATTAAAGATAAAACAAAGGATACGATCAGTTCAAGAGAGGAGTTAAATGATATTTGTCGCCGCCCGACACTGATGAAAGATAACACAACAGGGCAGTATCCAAAAGCAAGTTATGTCCTTGATCCTCAGTCGAGAAGAAAGATGTTTGATTGGCTGGAGGGGTTGCGATTTCCGGATGGGTTTGCGTCGAAGATGGGGAGATGTGTAGACTTGCAAAAAACAAAGTTGTTTGGAATGAAAAGTCATGATTGTCACGTTTTCATGCAACGTTTGCTACCGATTGCACTAAGAGAGTTGTTACCGAAGCAGGTGTGGGAGGCATTGACTGAATTTAGTATGTTTTTCAAGGACCTCGGTGCACGTGTTATTGACAGAAGGGATATGGAACGACTAGAGGAGGCCATACCTGTGATATTATGCAAACTTGAACGCTTTTTTCCTCCAAGTTTTTTCAACTCAATGGAGCATTTACCTGTTCACATGCCCTATGAAGCAAAGATAGCGGGACCGGTACAATATAGGTGGATGTACCCATTTGAAAGGTACGAGTGTTTTCTTGTTGTGTTTATATCTTTATTAAAATGCCACCATTTAGCAGTGTTAATTGGTTGCACAGGTACTTGAGGAATTTGAAAAGTAATGTGAAAAACAAGAACAAAGTAGAGGGATCTATTGCCAATGCGTTCTTAATGGAAGAACTATGTTACTTCACGACATTCTATTTTGAGGATCAAGTGCAGACTAAGTTAAGAATAGTGGCTAGGAATGCAGACGAATTTGTCTCAGATGATGATGATAAGGATGCAATTTCTTTATTCAGGCAATCTGGTAGACCGTTAGGCATTGGCAAAATTCGATATTTGAGTGATGATGAACTCAGATCTGCAACTTTGTATGTACTACTAAATTGCGTTGAAGTGGAGCCATTTGTGGAAAAGTATATGTCACTTTCACGACAGCCACAAATGGCAGAATTTCCAAAATGGTTCAAGAAACACGTAAGACTTTCTATCATTAGATACATATAGAGAGTATCAATGATGTTCCATTATATTATTTTCAAAATTGTAATATGTGAATGTATTGGCAGGTTGCTGATCCGGTCAACAATGTATGTGATAAGTACTTAATTCAACTATCCAAAGGGCCATTTAAAAGGGTGACCACGTACTCCGGCTACATTGTAAATGGTTATAGGTTTCATACGCGAATTCATGCTAGAGATATGTCCACCGTGAATAGTGGAGTATGTGTCAAAGGAACTTGTTACAATGTAGACGAGTCTGATTATTACGGGCTTCTTGAGGATGTTTTGCAACTTGAGTATGGTGGATTTCCCTCAAAAAAAATATTTTTATTCAGTTGTACATGGTTCGATCCATCCAATAGGGGTACGACTACACATCCAAAATACAAAATTGTTGAAATAAATCACAAGCGCAAATACAACAGCTATGAACCATTTATACTAGCCGCACAAGCCCACCAAGTGACATACCTTTCTTATCCTAGTTTACAACGAGATAAAGCGGATTGGTGGGTTGCCATTAAAATTCGAGCACGTAACTCCGTCTCTATCATGGAAATCGATCCCGATACATCATTTCAAGAAGAGGCCGTGAATGATCGTGTTGACATAGATGCCGATGAGTTTGAAATTACATTAGGCGATCGTAATGTTTATATTGAACTTGATAATTGAAATGCTTGTAGCTTTCTGTCCATCATATTTATTTACTGCACAATGAGTCTGTGTTCTGAACTTTAGAGATGCTTAAGTGGTGATTAGCAGAGTTGTGTAAGTCGTGCACAGTTCTAACCTTCGAGTTCCAATATGTACAGAATTAGATATGCATATGTAACTAACTACTTGTACTCCTATATATTTTTCAGATATGGCACGAGGACGTGGTGACTATTCACAGAGATTGTCTTCTGGCCGTGGTAGCGGGAGTGGTGGAAGAGGTAGTGTTGGTGGAACAGGTACTGTTGGTTCTGGTCATGCCAAAACCAAGAAACAGCGGGTCGTTGGCTTAGGCAGCGCAGCATCCTCTTTCTGCATTGCTCCTAGTGGTCCTAGTGGTGAATCATCAGGGCAAAGCACCAGGCAAGTGACTGAGGAGATCCAACAATTGAAGGAAAATCTTAATATTAAGGACGAGGAGATTCGGCGATTGAAGGAGGAACAAGAATCCATGAAGGAGCAGTTCAATGAAAAACTTGCTGAGGTGTTCCGAAGGCTTGATGGAACTAATGAATGTTGATTGTTGTATATTGGTATTGTATTTTGACTGTTGGATTTGTTGAATTGGTAAAAATGATGTTTGTGTGGATTTATTACTATAATTTGGTAATTTAATTTGGTAATTTAGTAGTGAATTGAATTTCATTGATTTGTCATAATTTGGCAATGGTACAGGTTCAGAATGCATTTTTGTGTATTGTTATTACTGTTTTGGTACAGTACAGGGAAAGGTATAAAAGAAAAAAATTATTTTCAAAAATTTAGTAATCAGTGACGGATTTGTGACGGAAACAGGCTGTCACGAAACTTGTAACATAAAAAAGCCGTCACAAATCCGTCACAAAATTGATTTGTGCCAACAGTTTGTGACGGATTTTGTGACAAATAATTCCGTTACGAAATTTTGTGATGGAAAAGTTTGTCACAAATCCGTCACAAATATTTGATTTGTGCCAATAGTTTGTGACGGATTTTGTGACAGAAAATTCTGTCACGAAATTTTGTAACGGAAAATTTTGTCACAAATCCGTCACAAATATGTCCCGTGTGACGAAAAAAAGTATACGTTTCGTGACGGATTTGTGACGGAATATATCCGTCACAGAATATGTGACGGGAAAAAACCGTCACAAATTCCGTCACAAAACATTTGTGACGGATTTTTTTGTCACAAAATCGATTTGTGACAATGGTTTCTGTGACGGAAAAATTCCGTCACAAATCCGTCACAAAGCCATTTGTGACGGATTTTCAGCCTGTTTGTGACGGATTTGGCCGTCACAAATTCCAGTTTTTCTTGTGGTGCTAGAAGCATATGCAATCACCCTTTCGTGTTGCATAAGCACGCATCCTAACCCTTTGTGTGATGCGTCACTATAAATCACAAAATTTCCTTTTCCATCTGGCAGTGCCAGTATAGGGGCAGTAACTAGCCTCCTTTTCAATTCCTGAAAACTCTTTTCACATTTCTCAGTCCACTCAAACTTCTCAGTCTTTCGGGTCAGTCGGGTCAGTGGGGCTGCTATCTTGGCGAAATCTTTCACAAATCTTCGATAATACCCGGCTAAGCCTATAAAACTTCTCACCTCAGTCGGGGTGGTCGGTCTGTCCCAATTTGAAATGGCTTCTATCTTAGCAGGGTCAACTAGCACTCCATCACTGCTGACTACATGGCCTAGAAACTGTACTTCTCTCAGCCAAAATTCACATTTGGAAAACTTAGCATAAAGTCTTTCCTTTCTCAAAGTCTCTAACACTATTCTCAAGTGTTCTGTGTGTTCCTCCTCTTTCTTGGAGTAGACTAAAATATCATCAATAAAAACTCATTACTAAAGACTCTATTCATTAGGTCCATGAAGGCTGCTGGGGCATTTGTCAGCCCGAACGACATTACTAAAAACTCATAGTGCCCATACCTCGTGCGAAATGCAGTCTTGGGTATATCTTCAGGTTTTATCTTTAATTGGTGATATCCAGTCCTCAGGTCAATCTTGGAGAAGTAAACCGCATCTTTCAATTGGTCAAACAAATCATCAATCCTTGGTAAAGGATATCGGTTCTTAATGGTCAACTTGTTTAGTTCTCGGTAGTCTATACACAATCTCAAACTACCATCCTTCTTTTTCACAAACAGCACTGGTGCACCCCATGGTGACACGCTGGGTCTTATCATTCCCTTATCTAGCAATTCCTGCAATTGACTGGCTAACTCTTTCATTTCTACCGGAGCTAACCTGTACGGGGCCTTTGAAACTGGCGCCGTCCCTGGAGCTAATTTGATAGCGAATTCTATCTCCCTATCAGGTGGTAATCCCGGAAGGTCTTCCGGAAATACGTCTTCAAATTCATTAACTATAGGAATATTTTGTAACTTAGGAACCTCTCGATTTGTATCTATCACATAAGCTAAGTAAGCCTCACACCCATGAAGCAACAACCTCTTGGTTTGGGCCATGGTTAAAAACTTACGGGTTTGTCGTTGTCCCTTGAACACGACCTCCCGCCCTTCGGACGTTTTAATCCAAACTTTCTTTCTTTCACAATCTATCTGAGCACCATTTCTCGACAACCAATCCATTCCCAGAATAACATCAAATTCCCCTAATTTAAATGGAACCAAATCTACACGAAACTGTTGACCTTCTATTACTAGGCTACAGTCTATGTGTATTTCATCAACTGGAATTACTTCCTGATTTGCTATTTCTACCTCTAATACTTCGTTTAATGGTTTCGCCCTAAGTCTTAACTGACTCGCGAAATCCCTCGAAATAAAAGACTTGGTAGCTCCCGAATCAAATAAAACATTTGCATTGACGGTGTTGAGTGAAAGGGTACCTGCTATCACATTAGTGTCCCTTACGGCGTCTTTCACCGTCATGTTGAAAGTTCTAGCAGTTGGGGGTTTGTTAGAGGCGGCTCCACTGATTCTCGAGCCGACAGGGTTTGCCATAGGGCAGTCTCTTTTCACGTGTCCTAATTTTCCACATCGAAAACACTTCTGATCATTTTGGGGGCAAGCACTGGAGTAATGCCCTGTTTTGTTGCACGTGAAGCAGGTAACCGACTTTAGGGCACATTCTCCCAGGTGTTTTCTTCCACAAGTTTTGCAGTCAGGTAGTGGGGGTCGAGGTTGATTAAAACGGGACACTCCAGTCTGTCTGCCGCCCTGGCTTAGACTCTTATTCTCTGGTTTCCTGAATCCTGAATTCCTTAATGGCTGAGACCTGGTCCCTCCGAATGTCCTTACTAGAAAGCTCTTGTTCACCGAGCTTCCTCTTTGACTACCAAACTTTCTCTTTTTCTCTTCTCTTCCTTTCTGACTTTGCTCACTACCTGCTTCCACTATGGTTGCCTTTTGCACTAACGACGCATAGTCCGTTAATTCCAGCACTGTTACTCTATTCTGAATCCATTGTTTCAGCCCTTGCTGAAACCTTCTTGACCTCTTCAAGTCAGTATTGACAAAATCTGGCACAAACCTAGACAATTCAGTAAACTTGGCCTCATATTCTGCCACAGTCATGTTATCCTGTTTCAGTTCCAAAAACTTCCTTTCCATTTGTGATTCCATAAACACAGGGAAATACTTTTCCAGAAATAAGGTAGTAAACCTTGCCCAGGTAACAACGGTATTTGTTTCTAGGTTCTTCTTTGATTCCCACCAGTAGTTAGCCTCCCCTTTCAGGAGGTAAGTAGCAAAGACGGTCTTTTGGGCTTCCTCAATACCTAGGATTTCAAAAGATTTTTCCATTTCCTTCAACCAAGCTCTTGCCTCAACAGGGTCAGCAGATCCCTGAAATTCCGGGGGTCCTAAGGACTTAAAAGCCTTAAAAGCACTATGCCCCGCAGTATTGGGGCCTGGTGGTGGTGGCGGTGGGTGCTGGTTCAAATTTTGTCGGAGTAGGTGCATAAATTGGTCCATCGGGTTTCCACCGGGAACCTCTACATTCTGAGTACTCTCATACTCTTCCTCTTCGTAGTCCTGATCATCAAACTCATTGTAATCCTCATCCTCTCCGCTTCCTTCATACTCACCTTCCTCATGGTTCTGTTCTTCCATCTCGTGGAAGTCTGGGTTTTCTTCCTCATTATGATAGTTTTGCCTTTCATCCCCCTGGTTAACACTGCCCTGAGCCGCAGAATTGGCAAGGCATGCTCGTGTTCCCATACGTCGGGGTGGCATTTTCCTGATATTTTTAAGCAAAACTTTTATTATTAAAACCATTTGTTCCTTTTTAAAATATGTGGTTGAATCAATTGAGTCCTTGGTGAAAATCTTGGAAATCATCCTTGCTCACACAAAACTCTTTTTATAATTTTTTTTTTTTGTCAAAATGGGGGTTGCACAATTTATATGTCAAAACTAATAACTTGTAAAACAATTGAAATAGCAGGGGATATCAAATCTTAAAATTGAAAGCTTTATCGAAACTGAAATGCATGAATATATACATTAGTGACATAAAGTCACGAGATGCTGAGTCAAAGTTCCATCAAAAGCGAACACATCGCTGAAATACATCATCCCTACAACAGTCAAAAGCTAAGTACTACCAGTCAACCTGTCAACATCTGCTACATCAGTCTGATCAGCCTATCTCTAACTCAGAAAGGATACTACTATACATCGGAACCATCCCACAAAAACTGGCACTACTAACGGCCATCTGAGTTTAGAGAACTAAGCTATCTATCACCTATCAAGTCTCCCCCTCTGAGCGGGTCAGATTCCTGACACGCGCCATAGCATCTGCCCAAATCCTCTCTGTACCTAGTCGGGGTACCAGTCCCTCAGCAATAATAGACATGCCTCTCATGCAGACCATAGCTCGCCACTCGATGCGGGAAATCTCAAGTCTCATCTCCATAGGAGTCATAAACCTCATCCCGTCCTGATAAGAACGACAGGTCTCTCTCTCTGCAGCTAACTGTCTCCTCAGCTCATCAGCTCTAGCCTCTGCCGCTGCCAAGTCAGTGGTCAGCCGGCCAATCATCCAATCATGGATCACAGTAGGTACTCCAGTAGGTGAGGGAGGAGGTGTGTCTGGATCAGTCATAGCCTGGTCCTCCTCATATCCCTCAGGGGCAAGATCATAGTCATCGTCTGATGGTAACGGGCTCAATGGGGGCACAGGAGGGGTAAGGACTCTCATAATAGGCAGAGGGTACATCCTGATGCCTTCTCGGCTAGCACTATCCTCAGAAGTCTCATCATCATCCGTAGTAACTACATCAGGTACAATCTGATCCCCCTCAGTGGAATCATCATCATCAGTCGAATATCCATCAATGGAGGGAATAGGAGAAGTAGGAAAGTCAAACACAGTCGTGGGGTCCTCTTCCGGATCCTCGTCCGGGTCCTCAGTATCCTCCTCAAGATCCTCCATGGGGTCGTCCTCAGCCGCCAACAGAGCCTCGTCGTGCTGGGTCTCAAAGTCATCAGCCTCCTCGGCCGCGAATACCTATACAAGCGAAAACTAGGTTACTATACTGTGTAATCAAAGTTCCCTTACGGGTTTTAACAGTCGGTGCTACATCCGGTAGCCCAACCATGAACTCGATGGGAGTTCTTCTTATTATTATAGTTGCATTTATTATTCCTAACGCCCTATCGTTTCTGAGATTAATAACTATAGGCTCTGATACCATTTCTGTAACACCCCCAGACCCGGGGTCGGAGATCTGGGTTGTCACGATCCCTTGTTCCGTACAAACACTTAATACTTGAACTATAAAACAATAAATCATCACACATGGTGACCCCACCAACAATATACTCACGCCAGTTATGTCTCAGAAACGAACTTACAATACAGTAGTCATATGATCCACAAATTAAAGTTATTACAACCCAAAAGTAAAATACTGCAACCTACTACCAGTATGATTTCTTTGTGAAACCATAAGGTAGCGCAAAAGTTTGTTCTTGTTCATTAATATACATAAGTGATACTTATAATTAAACCGGAGCAACAAGAGTTACACTCCGAACCAACTCAGGACTCCTACCTGATCAACTGTAACAACCAGGCTACTGGCGGCCTGTATGTCCCTGACGCGCTTCCGAGCGGTACGACGAATCCTGGCCATCTACTCTAGCTGTTGTGTTGTGATATATATGTATAGAAAGAAAAGCAAGAGTGAGCACTCGGCCCAGCAATAATACAATACAGCATAAGCATATAAGTAAGCTTATATCATAAAGGAAAACCTTTAAAACTTCATTCGTATACAGAATGATATATTTATTTCTCTTTTCGTCAAAACATACCATACAGTACGACTACTGTATGAGGAACATCATTACTTATTACTGTCACGTTATCAGTAACTCAGCGCCTAGGCTTTTGTTACAATGTGCAGCTCAACTCCAATTGGAGGGAAGGGAATGTACTGGAACACCCGATACACGGTGATCAGCCGTTGTATCGTAACTTTTCTTTTCTACTAGTAGAAGGACGACTTCCTGTTCGGTTATCACCCTGACCGCATATGGGCCATTGTGCTAAGAGATCACTACATCGGTGCCTATTTTTCATCACCAGGCAAGACTTAGCACTCAAGAGATCACTACCTCGGCACCTATTTTTCATCACCGGGCAAGCCTTGATAATTTGGCACTACCCCGACACCTATTTCATTGTCGCGTAGGCCTTTCCAATTCCCATGAAGAAAAACATTAATGAAACGGAAATCGGAATTTAATTCCACATTTCCCAAGTACGAATACTTGTCAAAACTTTGTAACCGTTTAGAACACCTTACTCCAGAGTAATTGAAAGGAGTAAGTCAAAGTGTGGGTTGACATTAGTCAACGAGACTACCGATGATTACTACGTATTTTGAAATCATGACCAGGGAGTTTATTGAAATATCAGAGTTCAGTGAGTTTTAAAAACTCTTATTTGAATGGGGGAGCCATCCCCTAGTTATAAATACTTTTAGAGGAACATTGGAAATAAATCACTGTCCTCGAATTCTTGAACTAGATTCCCAGTTTTCGATGAGTTGTAAATAAATATTGTTTGCATTTAATTACCTTTAAATATCTTAAGATAATAGTTGGGAATCTCTAATTGTAATATCTTTTCTGAAAATCAGAAAAAATTATATTTTTGTGTACATAATAGACCCTTTGATCATATACTAAGGTTCTATGATTTTAAATCATTTTTGGAATATTTAGTAAATACCCAATTAATAAATATTAAATTATTATTCAATGTAACTACTTAAGTGAATATTCAAAAATAATATTCACTATAATTAAATAATATTCAAATAATATTTATTATAATATTATTTAAATATCTCACCTTAAATATCCCACAATATAGATATTGGAATATTTAATAAATATTTAAAATATAACCGTTCCTGGAACCTTCCATCTTTTGACAGTAGTTTAAAACAAAATAATAATTTGACTCCCGGTCTAAGTTTTAAAACCATCGTACAAGTGCTCTATACTTAGAGTCTTTAATCCTTAACCCTGGTATATATCTAGTACTTAGCTAGCATATAAACCTTATACCTTATACAGCTTTTTACAAAGCACAAACAGTTTTACATTATTTTACAGCATAAAGCAGCATATATAGCAACACCACAACACATATCACAACAGCATCATTATATGGTACAGGGTTTGAAAACTTGCCTTGGGGTCTTGGTGGTGTGGTAGTGGGGGATTGAGAGTGTGCGCGTCGATCTATAATAAGATACAGAATTCACAGTCAGTCCCCTAGAACCATTTAATGTGCCTTAACTTAAGCACTCAAGTTCTATTAATAAAAGTCAAACGTCTCGCTCCCGGTCTTCTATAACCTCATGACGTTCCGTAAACCTCTAAGTCAAAAGCTTGGGTGAAAACCATTCACAAATCCCAAGTTCTTTTACTTTACCATTTCCTTGTTTTAAACCATCCCCTTAAGGGTATTTCACTCGCGCAACTTTCGTTCGCGTATTTTTATAAAATCACCAACTCATATTTTTAACTCGAACCCTTCTAGGCTTCCTTTCCTTATTATACATACTAGTATCCATTTTAATATCTCAATCCAATTCCAATTTTAAAGGGCTTTATCCCTATCTCAAAGTTCATACAATGAACTATCTCGTTACGCGAAATCGCTTTTACTAAAACGGACGTTACTCCTAAACCGTAAATCAAAACGATACGATTCTTTCGCTAAAATAATCTAGGAAACAGAGCCTACATGCTCATGGTCAGAAACCTCAAGTTTATGCCCTGTTTTGCAGTCGTGGGTTCTGTCTAAACTACGTAAGTAAAATCCGACATGGTAACGGCGCTTATGCGTACTTCCCGTGTTTTTTAAACACTCAACCAAACTACAATCAACCATCAACCAACCACCAATCAAACTCAAACTTATACTACCATTTTTCTGTCCAAACAAGGTCACACTCTATTTCATAAGTTCATCCACAAATCAACCATTAAACATGCTTAAAATCATGCATACATGCTTTATCTTAACATAGTTCTAATCAAACACTTCTAACTTACTAGATCAAGCAAAAATCTTAAAAAGAAAGAAGTTTATACCTTCCTTGGATCTTAACAAAGGCTATATATGGGTGATATATCCTTCCTTGCTCCTTAACTATGTTAATCAAACCTAAAATCATCAAAACAAAACAAGATTCTATGAGGTTACTATTCACATCACTATTCATCATCATCTTTGAATCCATTTTTGATCAAGCTATCATACATGGATGAGGCTAAGATTAGAGATCTACCTCGGATATTGGAAGGGGGTGATTTAGAGCCCAAGATCAAGAATTATGGTTGAGTGGAAGTTGGAGTAAAATATTTAAGCTCTTGAAGAAATGGAAATAGCCGAATGGGGTGTTCTTCCTTGATGCATCTTTTCTTGATTTGTTTTGTTTGTTTTCTTTCCTTTTTCTTTTGTCTAATTAACCTTAATACTTTTGCCAATTAATTGTGTGGCTAATAACAAGGCTTGTCATCAATGACAAGGCTAAATTTGGATGTGTGGTGGTGGTGAAAGTGGTGACAAGGTGGTGATTCATCACCTTGTCATCACTTGTCATGCTTATGTCATTCCCTTGCATCTTTCTTATGTCATCCTTTGCATCCTCAATTCTTTTATATATTGCACTTGATGATCTCATATAATACTCCTCCTTTTGTTAGGGTTTAATCCATAATTTATTACGCTTTTGTTTCGCGATAGTTTCAAGTGGTTTTAAAGACGTTTCTCTGTACCAAAGCTAGGGTACTTCCTTTATCCTTCCATTACCTTTGTCTAATATATAATCTTAGATTTCTCACCTTGGTTTAAGACATGATCATGGATTTCTCATTCCACATACTTTCTTAAAACGATCAAATCAATACATCCTTAACTGTCCAGTGAATATTGATTTAAAACTCGGATGGGAATCTTCTGATTCTGATCGCGTTTACATTCTTTTATTCTTCCTATACATCAATAATATCACTTCGAAACATTCATTCCATGTCGTCTACATAGTGTGGGCTGAAAAAACTTTTCGTCAGCAAATTTACTATTCATTAGTGGAAATTCACTATTCATCAAGGTTTTAATTATTACAAAAATTTGGGATATTACACCAACTGCCACTAAACTTGAATTGAATACTAAGGAAAAATCTGTGGACATTTCAAGTTATAGAGGCATGGTAGGCTCACTTCTATATTTAACAGCTTGTAGACCTGATATTATGTTTGCTACATGTCTTTGTGCTAGATTTCAGGCTGATCCTAGAGAGTCTCACTTAATTGTTATCAAGAGGATTTTCAGATATCTCAAGGGAACACCAAACCTTGACATTTGGTACCCTAGAGAATCTGGTTTTGATCTAATTGGTTATTCAGATGCAGACTATGCAGGTTGCACGATTGACAGAAAAAGTACTACATGCACTTGTCAATTTCTAGGAAACAAGCTTGTCTCATGGTTTAGTAAGAAGCAAAATTATGTCTCTACCTCTACAGCTGAGGCATAATACATTGCTGCTGGAAGTTATTGTGCACAGATATTGTGGATGAAAAATCAACTAATAGACTATGGTCTAATAGTCAATAAGATTCCAATATTCTGTGACAACACTAGTACAATTGCCATAACTGAGAATCCAGTGTAACACTCAAGAACCAAGAACATTGACATAAAGTATCACTTCATCAGGGAACATGTGATGAATGGTACTGTGGAACTTCATTTTGTTCCAAGTGAGCAGCAAATTGCAGACATTTTTACCAAGCCACTTGATGAATCAACATTCTCTAGGTTGGTAAGTGAGCTAGGTATGCTTAACTTCTCTTAATCTATATAAATGTCTGATGATTTGATATGCAGCCAGTGTCAAAATGATTTTCATGAGAATTAAAACTCTCTGAAAAAGAAGAATTTTGCCTAAGTCAAAATTTCTCCCTCTACGGATACCTTCATCCGTTGATGGTCATTTTTGACACTGGATTTTTCTTTTTCTACGGATATAATTTTACACCTCTACGGATATCAAATCCCAAGGTAGAATTCTATCCGTAGATATTTTATTTTAATCGTGACCGTTAAAGTCACAATCTTATCAGTAGTTACCTGCGTACAGTACGTGTGAGTAATTACAGTAAATTCGCGACTTTAATTTTCATTTCATTATCTTTAAACAATTACTTTCTTGCCCAATCAGATAATTTCTTCCAATTATTCTGATTTAATTAGTGAATTATTTTTGGGGGAGTATAAATTAAATTTTACTCTCAGCTCATTTTCTTCTATCTTTCTCCAAAAATTCACTAAGGCAAGAAACCCTCTTTTCTCTCAAGACTAATTTCTTTCTGCAAGCTCAAAGCTATTACCAATGGCACCTGTAAGCAAAATAATGTCACTCACTGGGTTCAACTATGAGAAGAACAACTTCACGGCTCTGATGGACTTTGAGGAAAAGAGCGCATCATATCACACTGTGATGAGGTTCATTCAGAACTGCAGGCTCTCCAAAGCTATGCTCAAAGCCCCCACTCTTTATTTTGAGGTAATTGAAGCTATCTGGGAATCGGTAGTTTTTGATTCTGTGAATGCTACAATTACTTTTGTTCTTCAAGGTAAGGAACATGTGATTAATGGTGACGTCATCTCTGCTTGCTTGAATTTACCTGATAACAATAGGTTGGAAAAGCATAGTGATACTGATATAGTTAACATGCTGAATATGATTAACTATGCTTTACCTACTGATAATCTGAGTAAAATTCAAAGAAAAGGAATAGTCAAAGAATGGAGTTTTTTCTTTGATGATATTCTAAAGGTGTTTTCCGGTAAGATTAGCAATTATGATGCTATTATTTCTTCCATGCTAGATATTGGTTTCATGCTTCTTAATGATAGCTTTTTCAACCTAGGATCTCTGATTCTTTATGAATTAGGTGCTAACACTACGCCATAAATGGCCTTCTGCAACCCTTGAAAACCGTTGCCGGAAGTTCAAAATTTGTTGGCATAGCCTCAAAAATCTCAAAGGCAACACTTTTTCACTGTTAGTTTTTTCCCCGTTGCCTTTGGGTTCAACGCCAACACTTTTCTACCTATGCCAACAGATTAAAATATGTTGCAGTAGAGTTGGCTTTGCTCAAAAAAATTTGGGCTCCACACGTGGGCCCCACAATCTGGTGGACCCACGAGCGGGCCCCACTTATATATATATTTTATAATTTATATATATTTAATAAGATATTATCCATATGTATATTTTGTATTTATTTTCCACAATAATAAATGTAGTAGATTGGTTAAAATTTTATTTTTTTCATTTCACTAAATATAATCAACAATGACATTACAAAATTCATAATCCTCAACTCTAAAACAAAAAAAAAGAACATCAAAGGAAGGTTTACAAGCTTCTAAAAGATCCTTACTTATGGAAAAAAAAATCTATAAAAAAATACTTAATCTATAAAAATTTCAGAATCAAAGAAAACTAAGGCAAGTTGCTAGTTCTGAAGCTCTTGGTTTGAATAGTACATCTGCTACAAGGTCTGATTCATTCTCTCATGTACAACCACAAATTTTTCCAGCAGCTTTTACATCTCCAGTTTCTATATCTGCTATAAACATCAGTGAAAAAAATAAAATGTGGCATTACAAGGATCCACAGAAAAAAGTTCAAGGCCCGTTTTCTATGGTTTAGTTACGTAAATGGAGCAATACTGGATACTTTCCTGCTGATCTCAGAATATTTTCTATGGTTTAGTTACGTAAATGGAGCACCATTGTTAATCTTATCACTGGTCAGAACCCTGCTTCTGGAACTCAGGGTTGGGGTAGTTCCCTGGCCCAGATCTTGGAAGCAAATTCCTTGAATCAAGCATCCAATCAGCATCCATCTTACCCTCAATGAGATGGTGTTCCATCAACCTTGCTGGATTTCTGTACATGGGTCTGACAAGCTGCTGCAACTGACTCTTGACAAAAGTAGTTTGTTTTTCATATTCACGAACAACACTACAGCCAAAAGATTAACAAATATGATAGAACTATGCACTTTATGATATTCTCAAGGAAAATATATTTAATTTAACATACATCAAGTCATCAACATTAATAGATATTACCTATTCAAGTCATGATTAGGATTGCACTATTGCTTCATTTAGTTTTAAACAACATTAATAGATCACCTAAAATCTAATTACTGTGAAGAAGGCAGCTTCAACTAGTTAGTAAATTAAAATGTAGTTCAACTAAGTTACTAGAAACTTCAACAGTATACAGACAGACAGGTGGTCCAGTATACGGTATGTAATCACGTTAAAAGCTATCTTGCAAGCCATCCAGTTCTGTGTATCATACTCCAGAGAAGGTATAAGCCTTAAAGACTATGTACAATCTTATTTTTTCCTGGACATTAAAGACTTTGTACAACTTAAGTATGGTATAATTGCCCATATACAAAAACGAAACTAGAAGCAACGAAATAAAATAAAACTAAATGTTCTTTGCTGACGTCCCTAATTTTCAGAAGCATGCATGTATTAATGACTACAAAGTTTCTAACATACATAAAAAAACCTGAAACATTTGCAAACCATTAGATGGTACACTAGCATAAAATAGAACACTACACCAACTTCTAAGGTATTCACTGAAAACTCAAGAGCTGTCTTTGTTTCCGTGGGTCCAGTCTGCATACGAAGAGTTTTTAAGATATAAAAATTCAAAAATACAACCAATTAGAGGATGTTTTCTGCTAAATCTATGATTAAAATTAGGCACTGAAATCATGCTAAAGAGAAATCAGATAAAGCTTATCAGTACCTCGAAAGGGGAACCAGATTTGCGACATTACGAACCACAAAAGCATCTCCGGGTTGAAATCCTAGGATGTTGAATGGACATACCCTTGAATCTGCACAAGCAATAACAAGGACCTGTTCTTGATATTGTCAGTTAACAAAATACTAGTATTAAGTATTGCAAAATGCCAGCTGTTAAATTTGAATTCCTGATTAGTAGATAAAAACACGTGTGTGTTTAGTGAGCCATTAAACCATGTTGGATAAACATCATTACCTTCGGGGCTTGACGCCTTCTTGGTGTCTGCAAGCTCTTGAGTCACCCGTGGGGGATCCATTGATGCCTTCAAGCTTAGAGCTGGATTGTTTCTGTGAAAAAAAAAGAAGACAAATATGAGTATGTGAAGTAGTAAATTAAAGAAATTGATCATAAATCATGAAAAGCATTTTTATCTTTAAGTCTATTTGAAGGTAGCTTGGATGCATAAAGTACTAAATAGTATGTATTCAGCGAACTAGGAGTTACATTAGATAAAATTTACACAACAATAAAGTTAACAAATTAGGCTGAATCAGTAGTAAAATCTTGTATCTGTCAGTTATTATCATGCATCTATGATTCTATGATTTTGTACAACAAGATAATAAAGTGAGACTAGTTTAATAAAGCCTTTAGTTGAAACACATTTATAGTACAGGGAAGTACATAAGAGAATATAGTAAAAATCCTGTTTGAAACAATCTGTGTCAAAATCATGAACAAAAACTAAAAACAGGAAGTACTTATAAATACTAATAAATTAGTGATGATTGTAACATCAACTTAATTGCCTCAGTCATTTCTGCAAACACCTTCTATTCAAAATTAATCCACAAATCACACAGTGAGTTCCAAATTGAAACCCGTAAATTACCTGAAAATTCAAACTAAAATACAAAGTAAAAAAAACCCAAATTGAAGAAAAATATTGCTTGAACCGAATTGAAAATGACAGAGAGCTGAAATACCAAAGATCGAGGTTCAAATCCAAAAAGCCCTATATTGAAGGGCAATAACCTGAAACAGAGAAAAATTGAGAGAGAAGAGAGAATATACTTGCATACACATACGTAGACACATACAAAACCTCAATTAACAAGACAAATTAACAAAAACATATAACAAATTAAAATGAAGGAGCAAAATATCATAAACTTGAACCCCTAATTTATAAGCCCGGATTAAGTCTTACCCTTAAATCGAAACCCTAATCTCGAAGCCCCTTACTCTTGAACCCCTAATTGAAATCGAAGCCCCTGAACCTAATTGAAGTTGTTGCGGACCGGAGAGAATGAGAGTTTTGAGACAATATGAGAGAGAGAGAAAGAATTTGTTTTTGTTTACAAAATTTTGGCAACGCGGTAGTTTTTCCGCTCGCTACTTTCTCCAAATATGTTACTCACCTGTTTTTATTTCTTCTTTTTTCATACTTTCTTTATTCTAAAATTATTAAAAAAAACACTACTTTCATTAAAATATCATCGTTAACTCCTATTTCAAATTAATAATTTTAATAAATTAAATAATTTGCTTTTACAAATTTTGCTACTTTTTATTTTTTAATTTTTATTAAAAATATAAATTTATATTCTAATAAACAACTAAAGTTTGTGGTTTACATTAATAAAAAAATTAATATAAATTTTAATAACAAGTAATCATTGAAGCATTAATTACTTCTTTAAATTTTAGCACAAAAGTTACATTACTTTTTGTTTATAATGCATCTAGGACAACACTTGATCATATCTACGCTAACACCCAGTTTCCAGTGTTGTAGTAGACGATATCAACATGGCTATTACAACAGTTTTATATGGCAACACTCTGCAAAACTGTGGTAGAAAGCCATTTATGGCGTAGTGTAAGTTAGGAAACAAAGCATCTAGAAGTAAGAATATCTATTATGCTAGATTCTTTATGATGCTAGCTAACCATGTAGAAAGCAACCTGGTGATCCAATTCCCTGCAAACTCCAAGGAGTGTTGGGTTCAGAATAAGAGAGTCCTTGAGGACTTGAATAGGCTGAGCCACAACAAGGAAGTTCCATTGGTGTATCCACCAATTGTCAATGAACCTCAAGAGGCACAGGTGAGTCAGGTAATCTCCTCAACTGTTCCTACCTCTGTTGTTGTTTCTTTGACTCCTAGTACCACAATGGAGACTGGAACTGTCCAACAGTCTCCTACCCAAGTGGTCACCACCATTCTTCCCAAATCAAAATCTAGAAAGCAAACCTCAGGTGCTTCTCAAAAGGCATCTGTTGAAAAAACTACCCAAACCCTTGAAGGGAGTGTGAAGGAGGTAGTGAGAGGTGAGGGAAAGGGTGAACATCAAAGAAACCCCAAGAACAAGGAGGGTGAGATAAGTGTGTCCCAGCCTAGCCACCCTGTGTCTTCTCAAAAAGATGCAGTGGTTGAACAGGAAAATATCATATCCCTAGTGGCATCCTCCCAAAAGGATGTTACTATTGAAAAGAGTCCTCAACCAGGGACACAGAACAAGAGGGATAGGGACACAGAACAAGAGGGATAGGGACACAAGCAGCCCCACAGATACAACCATGGCCTATTCAAGGAGAAAAAGGTCTAAACAATCTGGGGTTACACATGGATCACACACAGTGTCACTGACACCATCTCAAATTCAGTTTGATGTGGCTCTAGTAAATATGGAGTCACAACCCTCTTCTCTAATCATTCAAACTGAAATAGAAACACCAAGCTCACCCACTCTCTCTCTGGATATGGATATGATTCACACATCACTTCCTGATTCTCCATCTTTAACCTTCTTGGAGAAGCCCCACTCTGAAATTGGTGATCATCATCTTATTTATGATTTGTTGGATCACCAATCTATCATTTCTCAGACTCTGGCTAAATTTGTGGCTTCAAATCTAAAGTCAATCTCCACAGATTCAGTCTTAGTCTCCATTTCAAGAGCTACTTCTTTTCCTTCATCTACAGATATCTCTCATCCGTTGACAAGTGTTTGTCCGTCTACGGATATGCGCCAAATCAGCTATTCGTTGACATTCACTTCTACTGCCTCTACGGATACTCCTTCCACACTTGCACTTCAAACTTCAAGTATTTCTACTTCAAGTGTGGATGAGTTAGCAGTAGTTCAAACACTTCTAGGCTTGAGGGAAGGGAATGACGCCACTGAGAGTGAGAGGCTGGTTTGCAACCAGGCAAAAGGAGAGGAAGAGCAAGAGAGACAGACTATTTCTTCCAGTCTGGTAAAAGTGAGCACTGAGAGTTCCACCTTAGTAGTTGAAGGTGAGGGTGTGAGAGGTGTGAGCCAGGGGGAGCCCCTGATGCAAGAAAAGAGAGAAAATGAGAGAAAAGCAGGTACAGGAGAGATAAGGATGGAAGACTTAGCCATTGCAAGTGAGTCAATGGATGTCAATGATGCAGACAGGGAAAGACTGTACCAACTTGAATACCAAAATGCGTTGGAACAAGTCAACCTGAATGCTGAGACATTTACTCATCCTGACCCAGCCTATCAAGTCTTGGCTGGACAGGGCAATATGGAGGCAGAAAGGATGTTGAATTTAGTACACACAACTGAATCAATGTCTAGGGCAAAGGAAGCTATTCAGAATCTGCCTCCAGGAGCTGGTGAAGATTTCAGTTATGATGAAGACAGTGATGGTTCTGAGAGTGGTGAAGGAGAAGATGAAGACCCTTCCACTCTCCAAGAGATACCTACTTGGTTGTTCTCCAACTCCTATGACCACAATGCCACTAAGTCAGTCATTCTCAGGAATTATCAAAGGGCACATGATGAAGCTAAAACATCAAATCCACAACATGTCACCTCAGTTCATAACTTTGTAGCATCACTTCAGCTTCATCAGGCCCACATCCTGCAACAAAGAGCCAGCACTAATGATATTAAGAACTATCTGGATGGGGTGAAGGATGCTTTGGCAAGGAGAATTGATGTTGTTGCTCCTTCCACATCTCAAAGATGCAAGCAAGACAAGTTGGTAAAGGATGTGGATGCTCTTACTGGGAGAATAGATAAGATGGAAAAGCAAATGGACACCCTATTGGCTAACCAAAATCTACAGACTCAGCTTCTGCAACAGTTGCTGCAGTCAACTAGTGTCACTCCAACCCTTGATGATAACAAAAAGGGGGAGAATTCAAGTAAGGGGGAGAGTGCACTAGTCGTTACAACTCAAGGTGTGCCATCAAGTCAGGGGGAGTCACCTCAAATAATAGCTAATCCAAGTGAGTTCCAACTCACAAAGGTGGTCTCTTCTCGAGCTAAGGATGTCCAAGTATTTCTCAATTCTGAAAAGTTGATCAAGGAATCCATCTTTCAGGCTGTGACTTCATCCACTAGCAGCCATCCTGTCCACACAACAATTCTGAAGGTCCTCACTCCTGACACCATTGTTCTGCAAAGCAATTATGATGCTGAACATTCTAGTGTCAAGGAGTTTGAACCTTTCTTCAGTGGCAGGACTGGATCACCACCTAAGCATCGTGGCAAGAACAAACTAGAGGTGGACTTCCCACTTCCTAAGCCTGGTGAGAATAAGGTGTTAGCAACTCTTATCAAGGATCTCAAGAATACCAATGATGTAGAGCTGAGACAAGGGCTGGTTGTTATATATAGAAATGGGAAAGAACTTCACATAACAAGCAGCCACCCCGGGTTCAATGAAGCAAAGGCAGAAGAGATTTCCAGGATAAAGAGAGAAGCCAATCCCCAGGGCTATGAATCTACACCTGAGAGACAGGCTAGATTAGCCCATGAACTAGAGAGGGAGTTGGAGGATGAAAGTAGTGAGGCTGTGGAGGAAGAGGCCCCTACTAAGAAGAAATTGAAGAAAAGGAAAACATTGCCTAAATCCAAGCCCCCAGATGGAAGAAGAGATCAAATAGGTCTGTCTTTCCTGAGAAGGGAGAAGAGAGAAGAGATACAAAGAGGAGGATTGTCTTTGAAGATCCTGTCCCAGCTTCAACCCAATCTCAAGTCACCTTCCATGGGACTCCTGTAAAATTTAAAGAAGAACCTATTGAGTTTGAAGACCTAGTATTTCCTAAGTTCTTAATTGAGAAAGAAAAGATATCAAAGAAAAGGATAGTAGTCAAGAAAGCTCAACAGGGACCAATCAAGCTTAATGTTGCACCAAAAGCTGCCAAACCAGTTGAGAACAAGGCAGACTTTTTGTACATTGCAGAGATACAGGAGTACTCAACCATGGATCTAATCCTTGAGGAAGTTAGTGAAATCAGAGGCACAGACAAGTTCAGAGATTTGCCTGAAAGATTAACTTTTGTCTACAAAGGAGGAAAGGTGAGAGCATGGCCCCTGCAACAAGTGCTGAATGAAGGATACTCTACCTTGGTGAAAGTCTTTTCAGGCTTCAAAAACATAAGGAGATTCTCTGAGGTTGTCAGGGGTGCTGTGTTAAAGAAGATTGTGGAAATCAGGAGCAGCTGGAATTCTCCTGATTGTTTGTCGAGGAAGCTGAAGATCCCTTTTAATGGACAAAGAATTCATCTTCAACCTTTCTGGATGATGGAATTCAAGGATGAAAAGGGCTGTAGAAGATTCTTTAGGATTGAAGATCAACTGTCTAAGGCTAGCAATAGGTATCTTAGATGGTTGCAAGGCAAGCTAGATCCAAAAATTGTTGAAGAAGATGCATTCTACAGAAAGCTTCAAGAACATATCCAAGCAAACTATGCTAAGGAAGGGAGACAGAAGGTTCAACCTCCAAGAGAGAAGAAAAGAAATTGATTTTGCTCAGTCTAAAGGAGCACTCTCTATGTAACTATCTCTACTCTTCTGATTTTTAATTCATGTAGCTTGACATAATTTTTACTACTAATATCCATATGTTAAAAGTGGTTTTGTTATCATCAAGACTCTTAATTTATGTCTGATTCTTGAGCAATTTCCAGAGATCACAGCAGCCAGTGCCTAATGCCTATCATCCCAACAACAGGAACCATCCGAATTTCAGCTGGAGTAACAATCAGGGTGGTCAGAATCAGCCACAACAACCTTATTAGAAGTATCAAGGTCAACAATTTGGAGCTAAGCCATTCAACTCTTCTGGTTTTCAGCAGCAATATGCTCCAAGGCAACCATATCAACCACCAGGGTTTCAACAACCATCCCATGGCAATGTTGGTCAATCATCTAATGAAAAATCTGAATTGGAGGAATTGAGGCTAATGTACAAGAGCCAAGCTGTGTCAATCAAGACTCTAGAGAATCAAATCGGTCAGATTGCCAACACCTTGTTGAATAGACCACAGGGAACTCTCCCTAGTGATACGGAAGCTAATCCTGGCAAAAGAGAGGTCAAAGAACATGTTAAAGCAGTTACCTTGCGATCTGGAAAGGTTACAGGGGACCAGAACTCAGAAACGGAGCAAAACGAAAAAATTTCTGGTTTTACAACAGAAGGTAGGCGCGCCCGCGCCCTAGGAAGCGCGCCCGCGCCTGATGTTCTGCCAGAAAGTGATGAAAATGTTGAAAAACCCAGTTTGGGGGAAAACGAAGCGGAAAAGCGTGAACTCTCTACTGAGAAATCTGTTCTGAAGCAGAATACAGAGACCAAGGAGGTCTATCCTCCTCCGCCATTCCCTAAACGTCTTCAGAAGCAGAAGTTGGATAAGCAGTTCGCTAAGTTTTTGGAGGTTTTCAAGAAGTTGCATATCAATATACCTTTTGCGGAAGCTCTTGAACAGATGCCGAGCTACGCAAAGTTCATGAAGGGTATTCTATCTCGGAAGTTGAAACTCGAAGACTTGGAGACCGTGGCTTTAACTGAAGAGTGCAGTTCTATTCTACAGCAGAAGTTACCTCCAAAACTCAAGGATCCAGGAAGTTTCACCATACCGTGCACAATCGGCAATCTGTCTTTCAACAAGTGTTTGTGTGACTTGGGAGCTAGCATTAATCTGATGTCGTTGTCTGTTTTCATGCAACTTGGATTTCCAGAGCCTAAACCTACAAACATGTCTTTACAGCTGGCTGATCGGTCGATCCATATCCAAGGGGCATAGTGGAGGATGTTTTGGTTAGAGTGGATAAGCTTATCTTTCCTGCTGATTTTGTGATCCTGGACTTTGAGGAAGACAAGAAGATTCCTATTATCTTGGGAAGGCCGTTCTTAGCTACAGGCCGTACTTTGATCGATGTGCAGAAAGGGGAACTTACAATGAGGGTGCATGACCAGAATGTCACCTTTAGTGTGTTCAATGCAATGAAGTTCCCTACAGAGGAAGAAGAATGTTTTTCAGTAGACTTGGTTGAGTCTGCGGTGTACACGGAGATTGAGCAATTGCTTAAGTCAGATACATTGGAAAAGGTATTGATAGGGGATTCTGATACGGAAGACAAAGAAAGAGAAGAGCAACTTCAGTACTTGAATGCTTCTCCGTGGAAAAGGAAGATTGACATGCCATTTGATTCTCTTGGCATAGCTGAGTTGAAAAATTCTCAGGAGCGTCTCAAGCCGTCTATTGAAGAAGCTCCTACTCTAGAACTTAAACCACTACCGGAGCACTTGAGGTATGCTTTCTTAGGTGATGCATCTACTTTACCTGTGATTATTGCATCTAACTTGTCAGGTAGTGAAGAAGAAAAACTCTTGAGAATTCTGAGAGAGTTCAAGTCAGCCATTGGTTGGACCATAGCGAATATCAAGGGAATCAGTCCTTCGTATTGCATGCATAAGATTCCGCTTGAACCAGGAAGTAAACCAACAGTGGATCCTCAAAGAAGGCTCAATCCTATCATGAAAGAGGTAGTGAAAAAAGAAATTCTCAAGTGGCTGGATGCAGGCATTATCTATCCTATTTCAGACAGCTCATGGGTGAGTCCAGTGCAATGTGTGCCTAAGAAAGGAGGCATGACAGTAGTTGCTAACGAGAAGAATGAGCTCATCCCTACTCGAACAGTTACAGGGTGGAGAATTTGCATGGACTACCGAAAGCTGAATAAAGCCACCAGAAAATATCACTTCCCTCTTCCGTTCATTGATCAGATGCTTGAAAGGTTGGCTGGTCATGAGTTCTATTGCCTTCTAGATGGTTATTCAGGTTACAATCAGATTTGCATTGCTCCAGAGGATCAGGAGAAGACCACATTCACATGTCTGTTTGGCACTTTTGCGTTCCGTCACGTTTCTTTCGGACTCTGTGGTGCACCAGCAACTTTTCAGAGGTGTATGATGGCCATTTTTTCAGATATGATTGGCATTAATGTGGAGGTGTTCATGGATGACTTCTCCGTATTTGGAACTTCTTATGATCAGTGCCTACAGAATCTTGGCATGGTGCTGAAAAGGTGTGTTGAGACCAATTTGGTGCTCAATTGGGAAAAATGTCACTTCATGGAGCAAGAAGGAATCATTCTTGGGCATACGGTTTCTAGTAAGGGGCTTGAAGTGGACAAGGCCAAAGTGGAGACAATTGAAAATCTTCCTCCACCAATCTCAGTTAAGGGAATTCACAGTTTTCTTGGTCATGCGGGTTTCTATCGGCGATTCATTCAAGACTTTGCCAAAATCTCCAAACCTTTATGTAATTTGTTGGAGAAGGATGTTCCTTTCAAGTTTGATGAAGATTGCTTGGCAGCTTTCGAGCTTTTGAAGAAGAAGTTGACTACTACCCCCATTATCACTGCACTTGATTGGGGTGAACCTTTTGAGTTGATGTGTGATGCTAGTGACTATGCAGTGGGAGCTGTTCTTGGGCAAAGGAAGAACAAGGTGTTTCATGTGATTTACTATGCTAGTAAAACTCTCAACGATGCTCAGCTGAATTACACTACTACAGAGAAGGAACTCTTAGCCATTGTCTATAGTTTCGAGAAATTCAGGTCATATTTGCTTGGAACTAAGGTAGTAGTCTATACTGATCATGCAGCAATTCGTTATCTGATTTCTAAGAAAGATTCAAAGCCTCGGTTGATTCGTTGGGTTCTTTTGCTCCAAGAGTTTGATTTGGAGATTAAAGACAGAAAGGGTACAGAAAACCAGGTGGTTGACCATTTGTCTCGGTTGGAGGACCACGGTAAGAATGCAGGTGATAAGACTCTTATCAATGAATTTTTTCCTGATGAGCAACTTTTTGGGGTGCAAGATGAAGAACCATGGTTTGCAGACATTGTGAACTATCTTGTGAGTAATGTCATCCCGGCTGAATTTTCTTATGCTCAAAGGAATAAATTTCTGCATGATGTGAAGTGGTACCGTTGGGACGAGCCTTTCTTATTCAGACAGGGAGCTGATCAAGTGATAAGGAGATGCATTCCTTATAGTGAAACTGAGGGTGTTTTGCGAGATTACCATTCCACCACCTATGGAGGTCATTATGGTGGAGAGAAGACAGCTACTCGTGTTCTTCAGGCAGGTTTCTATTGGCCAACTCTATTTAAAGACGCTCATCAGTTTGTGTTGAGATGTGATCGATGCCAAAGGGTTGGTAATATCTCTAGGAGGAACAAGATGCCTCTTAATATGCTGCTTGAAGTGGAGATTTTCGACGTGTGGGGAATCGATTTCATGGGACCGTTTGTTTTGTCCTGCAATAATCAGTACATACTGTTAGCTGTGGATTACGTGTCTAAATGGGTCGAGGTAAAGGCTTTACCGACCAATGACGCTAAAGTGGTGCTGAGTTTTCTTCATAAGCAAATCTTCACGCGTTTTGGAACTCCAAGGGTAATCATCAGCGATGAGGGTACGCATTTTTGCAACCGTAAGTTTACAGCCTTGATGACTAGATATAATATCAATCATCGTGTTGCTACTGCCTATCATCCTCAGACAAATGGCCAAGCTAAAGTTTCTAACAGGGAGATCAAGCGTATTCTTGAAAAAGTGGTAAATCCTTCGAGGAAGGATTGGTCGTTGAAGCTTGATGAAGCTGTTTGGGCTTATAGAACAGCTTACAAGACTCCTTTGGGTACGTCACCGTTTCAGCTGGTGTATGGTAAGGCTTGTCATTTGCCTGCCGAGCTAGAGCACAAGGCGTATTGGGCGTTGAAGAAGTTGAACTTTGATTTGTCAGCTGCTGGTGAGAAAAGAATGCTTCAAATTAATGAGTTGGATGAGTTTCGGCTACAAGTGTATGAAAATCACAAGTTATACAAGGAGAAGGTTAAGAGATGGCATGATAAGAAGTTGGTGCACAAGTCCTTTGTTCCTGGCCAACTTGTTTTGCTTTTCAACTCTCGTCTCAAGCTTTTTCCAGGAAAACTTAAGTCAAGGTGGTCGGGGCCGTTCACGGTCAAAACAGTGTTTCCATATGGTGCAGTGGAAGTTTTCGACAAGTCACAGGATGAAGCATTCAAGGTCAATGGTCAGAGATTGAAACCGTATTTTGGTGAACAGGTGAATCGCGAGGCGGAAACCGCGGTTCTTGTTTCAGCTGTTTAAGGAATCAGGAATCACGTCAAGCTATTGACGTAAAACGAGCGCTTCGTGGGAGGCAACCCATGCTATGTTGTAAGTATTTTTCATTTGTTTGTTTTGTTTTAAAAAAAAAAATCAAAAAAATCAAAAAATCAAAAAATTCTGGCAAAGGCCTCGCGCGCCCCGCCCTTACACGCGAGCCCGCGCCCAATCCCTGTCCAGGAAAAAAATAAAACGGGGAAAAAAGAAAAAAAAACTCCCCCAAATCAGTTTTTGTTAGTTTTTCCCCTATTTAAACAGTTTCCTACCCTCCCCAATCCCTCATATCAAAACCCTAGCCCCCAATTCCTCTTTCTCATTCTCTCTCTCACACCTATACATACACATATCTATACACATCTCTTCATCAATTTCAATGGCTCCACCAAAGAGGGGTAGATTTGCGGGTAGTAGTAGCACTCGTCGTTCTTCTTCTGAGGAGGAGTCGAGTGTTGGTATTGTGAAGCACCGGAGCCGGTCCCGTTGTCTATTGTGCGGGAGTTCTATGCTAATGCTAAAGCCGACAAGAACGGTTATAGTATGGTTCGGGGATTTACTGTTGATTATACGGCTAGGGCAATTCATCGGGTTTTGAATTTGCCTAGGAGGAAGAGGGGTGAGGAAGACTGGGCTTTGAAGACTCGGGAAGATCTTGATCTCGAGTACATTCTTGGGGAGATGACTGTTCCAGGCACGACTTGGAAGTATAGAGCTGGCACCACCGAGCCGATTACTTTTCCGGCTTCTGCCATGAACAGGTATGCGAGGGCTTGGAATTTGTTTATTTGTGCTAATATTGTGCCTTCTTCGCATCAGCATGAGGTTACGGTGGAAAGGGCTATTGTTCTTTTTGGTATTCTGAATGAAGAGTACATTGATCTTGGAGAGCTCCTTAATAGGAGTATTGTGAAGTTTTTGAAGGGTGGTACAACGGGGGCGATTCCTCATGCCTCCATTGTTACTAAGTTGTGTTCGTTGGTCTGAGGAGGAGCAGGTTCAGTTACCGAGTGCTCCTTCGACGATTGATAGAATGGAGGATTGGGATGGTGGTGCCCCGGATTACTATGGTTTGGGTTATACTCATCTTGAGGATGCTGAGGAAGCAGAGGCTCCACCTCGTGAGCCTGCAGCTAGGAGGGTACGTGCATCTCGGATTCAGCGTGAGGTGGATAGGTCTGGTTTAGGTGATGTGCATTATAGGAGGCTGACGCGGCGTATTGATGCGATTCATGATAGTCAGAGCCGCTTTGCTCAGGATTTGACTCAGGCTTTGAGTGCTGCATTCAGAGCCACTGGAGTTGACATCGCTTGGCCTACCTTTGGAGCTGATTCTGTTTATCCACCTCCTGATACACCACCTGAGGAGGGTGGTCCTGCTGATGATTAGGTATTCTCTGCATCTTTCCTTGTTATTACCTTCAATGAGGACATTGAATATTGTAAGTTTGGGGGTGATAATTGAGGAATGTTAGTGTGTGTGTTCATATAGGATTCATATTGCATATGTAGTTAGTTCATTCATATCTTTGCATGTCATATAGAGCATTTTGTTTTGCATTAGTATTTATATCTATCATGTGAGTCCATTTAGTTCCATTTGCATAGCATGCATATTTCATGATCCTTTAGGAATTGACTATTTCCGTTGATGAGTTGATGTTGATTGGAGTGTGGTTATGATGAATAGAGGGTTGATTAAGTTCCTATGAATTGACTTGCATGCCAGAAACAAAATAATTTCACAAGTCTCATTGGTTGCTTTTAGATTTGATCGGACCATGTTTGTTTGGATGTTAGAATTAAACCACTTGCTTATATTTAGAATTTTCTTCTATTCTCTTGAAAACAAAGAAGCACTTAAGTCTAAGTTTGGGGGAAAACAGGGATTTCATGCTAGTTGTCAATAAGGCTAGGTGTCAAATGGCTAGTAGCCGGCTCATTGAAAAGATGAGTAGTCTAGGGTGGGATGAGAAAAAGAAAAGCGCACTCATTCCGAAATTGAAAAAAAAGAAGAAAAAAGAAAAGAAAAAAAAAGAGTTTTGTTTATGCAAAATTGATCAGGTTGAGCTCTTTATTACTCGAGCAATTAAGTTCTAGGGGACTTTGTGCCTAGTGACCTAAGACTTTTCCGGTCTGGGATCCACTAACCTAAAGCTCGCTACATGGGTATTATTGTATAAGCCTTTTGGGGGTCTCATCCATTGCACGGTCAAATAAGCATGTGTATTGTGTTTAGTATGTTGTGTCGTAATAAAAGCATGAATTCCTGTCTAACTCAAGTGGTTTATGGAGGTGTCTCTAAGTGGTTTCTTGTGTTTAGAGTTCATTTTGTTTATAAGCTTGTGGTTGTTTTGATGAAGAATAGGATATGGTCTTGGTTTAGTTTGGGAGTATATTGATGAGCAATGCACACACACACGTTTCTGTGTTTGTATGGTTAGTATAAGGGGATTTGGTCGAACTCTGTTTGAAAGATTGCATTCCTTGAGATATTGGCTTGTTGATTGGTTATGGTTAGTTTGAGGGGATCGTTTGCATTTTCATATTAGTTGCATTCATGCATTGCATTATAGTTAGTAGAGTCTGTTTATGCTTGAGGACAAGCATCGGTTTAAGTTTGGGGGTGTGATAAGTGGATTTCATATCCACTAGGATCGTCCTAAATTGGCTTAAATTGGTTGTTTTGTTCTCAAGTTTGTGGTGTTTGTGATATGTTTGGTGTTAGTAATTGCAGAGTTGAGTTGTCAGCAGAGATGTGGAGTTCTTGTGATTTGCAGAAGTGTTTTGAGCATGTCTGTGAAGGTCAAGTGGTTGCGGAGCGAGAGAGCGCAAGGAAAAGACAAGAAAAGCAAAATGTCAGATTGTGAACAGTAACCAGGCGCGCCCGCGCCCTTATAGGCGCGCCCGCGCTCCTCTAATGCTGAAGAATGCAATTCTGAGTCAGAAACGGAAAGTTGCCATAAGACCAGTCAGCCCTGCAGCCTATATAAACTAATGGTGGACGAATTCTGAGATATACATTGATATACATACATACATATTCATCCACCGGTGAGGAGAACAAGAAGACGGCTGATTACGAAGATCTAGATTTCATCTTTTCTTTGTATTCTTCTAATTAGGCGATAATTTGGATTCTCGTTTGTTCTTTCATAAACCCTAGCACTTTTATTCAGTATTCTAGACTTATTATTATCATGTTTTCATCAGAACCCACGATGATGAACGGTTCGGTTATGAACTAATCGTTGTCGTGGGATTCTAACGGATTTATTTATGGATTTTAGTAGTTAATTGTTTTAAAGATTTGTGTGTGATGATTTGTTGATAACCTAGTTTGGTTGTGCTTATTCTTCTTGGATGTGTAGCTAACATCTAAGTTGTTTGTTAATCTCTATTGATTGCGAAAGTGGATATAGAGGTTTAGAACTTGCCATGCTAGCATAGGTTTATGTATGTTTGTCATGCATGATTCGTAGGTGATTTTAACCATCTTACTTGCCCTATGTAATCTGAATGGATAACTTGCTCGTTAGACCATTATGTTTTCAAATCTTATAGACGTATAGGGTCTAAGCATAATTGGTGTCTGCTTAACTTCTATCTCTTTTGTGGATGTTTGAGTGGTTTGGTATACGTATACTGAAAGGTAGCGTGTACTGATTTCGTGTTGTCCGATTAGTTATCACAACCGTCACATGCATTGATTAAAGACAAAAGACTCTAGATGAAGTATTTAATGAAGTTAGGATCCCATGTTTATTCTCATAAGTAATTAAACAACAATCTCTTTAGTTAATTAAATTCTTGTTAAGTTGAATAGTTAATTTAGTTAATCAAAACACAAACTGGATACTTGTCTTAGCATTGAACAATAGCCATACATTGTTGCATAAGTGCATAACTATCGTAACCAAAGCAGTCTCTGTGGGAACGAACTCTACTTTCATATATTACTTGTTGACCGCGTACGCTTGCGTGATTTTGTGCGAACATATAACGTGGCTATTGGAGAATTAAGCATTAATACCCCAAATAGAGTCAATGCTGAAGAAAAGGGTGTACCACATGTGCTTAAGGGTATTGAAAAACCTTTCTTTAAAGAATCTATAGCAGAGCCCCTGAATGAATATTCCATAATCATTCAAGAAGAGATCCGTACTGAGGACATTGCCAATGGGATTGTCTACTCCAACAAATGTGTGCCTAAGGGTTCTGTCAAAGTTGTTCCCACAACGGAGACCAAATTAGACACACACAAGTTGGAACAAAACAACAACAACAACTCTAACATGCCTATTGTTAATCTGTCTCATAAAGCATGTGGTGTGGTGAATTGCATGTCTTGTGCATTTAATGTTATATATGCTTATTTTAATAGTAAGCGTGTATCTAATGATAAGACTGCTCCTCGTCAACATGTTAATCATAAGAAGCATGTTAGATCCAAGACTACTAGTCCTCCCTAAACTAGAGTGGACACATTCATACCTAAGCCTTCTCAGAAATGTGTTAAGGCTGGTTATGAATGGAAACGCTCTTTTGTTAAAGAGGTTGAAGTAGTTAAAATTAAAAATGTTGTTTTGCCTGATAAAGGTCAATTCTTTAAGTATGTCGGACCCAACCAAGCTTGGGTTCCGAAGAAGGTTTAATCAATTTGATAGTGCAGGGTATGAAACAGGTGAATCAAGTTGTGTGGATTCTGGACAGTGGATGTTCAAGGCATATGACCGGAGATAGAGCCCTGATATGAAATGTGGTTGAGAAAGTTGGCCCAGTGGTTACCTTTGGAGATAACATCAAGGGTATAATTGAAGGATATGGCTGCATGAAAACTGGAAATGTTATCATTAAAAACTCCCTAATATCCAAACAGAAAATCCATTTGAGAAATTGAAGTTTGATGACATGTCAGATTCAGATTCAGATGATGAGAATCCACCTGAGCTTGTTGCTGGTGATAACAATGACAATGATGATAGTGGTGGAAACATTGGTAACAATGGAGATACCACTAACACTGGAGAAGAGTCACCAAGATAATCTGCCAACAACTTAGGGCGAGGAAATGAAGGGTCAACTAGTCATTCACAACACCTTAATGAAGAACAAGGCGAATCATTCTGATCAAATCTTCCAAGACAAACAGTTTGGAATAGAGCTCATCCTTCTGAGCTGATTATTGGTGATCCAGGTGTTGGAGTAAGAACTAGAAGTGCTACTCAAAAGGAATGTCATTATTCAGGGTTTATTTCTGAAATGGAACCAAAGAAAATTGAGGAAACACTGACTGATCCTGATTGGGTGATTGCTATGCAAGATGAACTCAATCAAGTTGAACAACAACAAGTCTGGAAGCTGGTACCTAGACCAAAGAACAAGAAAGTAGTTGGTACTCAGTGGGTATTCAGAAATAAATTAGATGAAGATGGCATAATCACAAGAGACCAAGCACATTGACATCAGGTATCATTTTATCCGAGAGCATGTCATGAATGGTACTGTGGATTTACGCTTTGTACCTACAGAGGAACAAATAGTAGATATTTTCACTAAATCTCTTGATGAATCCACATTTACCAGGTTAGTTGGTAAATTGGGTATGTTAAATAGTTTTAGTGATTAACTCTGTTTATTTTTTTTGTTTGTTCTTAATTAAATTTACAAGTGTTAATTTGTTGTATATATTTTTTTTTAAATCACTTGTAAATTTATTTTATCATCTCATTTTCTCTTTTGCATGTTAATTGTAGATTATTGTCATGTCTTGTCTATTTTTTAAGCTTCTTAGTTTGAGTAAGTTAAGATGAATTATTTTCTCTAAAAATATTTTTCTCAAATTTTTCAAGTTAAAATTGTAGAGAAATCTATTTTTATTGAAAATCTTTTATTTTAAAATATTCGAATATTCTTGTATAGTTCATGTAAATAATTTCATGTAAATATTTTCTGCACTTTATTTTATTTTCTTTCTTTAGTTTTCTACTAACAGTTTTTACTATGTATATATTATTTTAATTTTTATGTATTATATTATTTTAATTTTTATTATTATTATGTATTATCTTTTATTTTCTATTTGTCTTAGTTGTTTTTGTAAATATATTGTATATATATATTAGTCATTTCTGCTATAGCTCTTGCTTAGCTGGAACTTCAGTGCCAAATCCAATTCAGGTATTACTTTCTATCTTTCAATCCACTTCTTTTACTGTTCCTGAACCCAAGTGGTTGTTAGGGCTGACCAAGGGATTGTAGATCCACAATCTCTATCCCATGTCTTAGAGCCAAACAATGAGTGTACAACTTTCTTGACCTCTCAGCCTGAACAGAAATCAAATGATAAACAAAGAAGTATTTTGATTGGAAGAGTGAGTGATCTCACAGCTCTGCCTCCTCTAAAGAAATTGAACATATACTGAGACATCTGTCAGCCCGTCTATATCCTCCCAACAGGATATGGACTTTGAAATGGCCAATGAACTGTTTCTAAAGACATTCTCTCAACAGGATGAATCTATTAAAATTCGCCATAGGGTCATGGCACTTTGTACTGAGTCAAGCACACTCTCATTACTCACAATGGGAGAAGACAATACCATTAGATGAAACTCAGGACACGGTGAAAGCAGAGCACCTGCAACTGGTTACAGTGCCTACCATTGTTACGGTAGAAGTGCCTTCACAGGCATCAGATGGAAAATCTGGTTCTTTGCCAAATTTAATAGAATCATTTTCTCCCCTCCCAGAGGGAACATCTCTGGCTCCCCAAGGGATTTTCCACTCGCAGATTTATCTGGAGAAAGTGGAAGGCAACTTGGTCAGTCTGTCACTAAAACAATTCAGATGTCAATTCCAAATGATTTGATAGACATGATTGAGGATCGGGATTTGCGAACTCCCATTACACCACCACTGACCTCTCTTGAAGAGGCTAGGGTGTTTTTCAATGCAGGTACTGATCAAAAAGGAGCAAACAGACAACTAATGTTGAGTGATGCGAGTTAAACACTAAGTGAAACACATGCACGTGAGATGAGTGATACACTTACAAGAGAAATTCAAGTGAGTGCACACATAGACACATGCACTACAATGTGGTTAGCTCACATAGCTGATCTACAGGAACATCTATTTAAAACCCAGGCTGATAAAGAACTTTTGCAAGCACAAGTGGTTGAACGGTCTTCTTTTTCCACCTCTGACAACAATCAGCTGGGACTGCTCAAGGAAATCTTGAAGACAAATTTACTTCCCAAGATCAACTCCATCAATAATCTCAACTCCTACTGGCTTCAGAGACAAAAAAGGTTAAATCTGTAGAGAATTTCTCAACTAAGGGGGAGACGTCTGGAGAAGCTAGGAAGAGGGAGCTGAAAAAGATATAAAAGGAAAAGGAGGAGTTTCAGGGTAGTAAAAGAATAGGTAAATCAAGACAGGTTCAATGTTATCATATGTTCAGTCTAGAGGAACATCTGTCTTGTATTTATCTTTACTGATGAAATCTGGAAATGTCATATTTGATCCAGAATTTTCTAGTATTTACTTAGGCTTAAGAGTCCTATCTTTTTCTTGGTTTTAGTTGAGTGATCCTCTAGGTATTTGGTTGTTATTCTCTAACAAACAAATAGGGGGAGATTGAAAGGCATATGCACTAGCCTACTCAACTTAAACAAGAACGTAATAAGTAAATATTAGATTATATGTCACAGGAATCTCAGAGGGTTTTATCAGTCAAGAGAATAAAGTTTAAAGTCATCTACTGACTTGGAGTAATTCTACACTGGAAGAAGTTCAGTAATATGATCAAGCCTCAGTGAAGTATTCAAGGAAGTGGGTTTATTATAAAGATAGAGATTTCAGAAGTGTGACAGCAAGTGTACAGGTTATAGTGTTTGATCAAAGAGAAAAGAAAAAGAACCACAGCTTAAAGTCAAAAGATGAAGAACAGTCACTGCAGTTAGTCGTTTATGAACCAGACAGTACATCGAGCGTCGGCATCAATACAGTGGAAGTTCGTCATCAAATTCAGTGGTTCAAGAATTGGTTCTGCTATCAAAACCTTCCAGTAATTCTCTCTTAATTAATTAAGTTAGTTGGTTGATTTATTTAATAAATTAATTCTTTCAGAATTAATTTATTCATTAAATTAATTAATTAAGTCAGTTGGTTGATTTATTTAATAAATTAATTCTTTTCAGAATTAATTTATTTGTTAAATTAATTAACAGATTAATTAAGTTAGAATTATTTTATTTGAGGAAAGACTTTAATTAATTCTCTTTTAAATAATTTACCTTAGTTGGTTAATTTATTTATTAAATTAATTAATTTATTATGTAAATTAATTAATAAGTTAATGATTTTAGAATTAATTAAAAGCAGAAAATACTATCAAAGGAACTAGAAAGACTATCCAGCAATAGTCTTGCCGCTAGTCTTTCCAGTTCAACTGATAGTCTTTCCAGCTTAAACTGATAGTCTTTCCAGCTTAACTGATAGTCTTTCCAGTTCAAATGGATAGTCTTTCCAGCTTAAACTGATAGTCTTTCCAGCTTAACTGATAGTCTTTCCAGTTCAAATGGATAGTCTTTCCAGCTTAATTGATAGTCTTTTCAGGCCAAAAACATAGTCTTTCTAGTTCAATTAATGGCGTACATTTTGATAAAGAAAATACTTTGATTAATTCTCTTTTAAATAATTTACCTTAGTTAGTTAATTTATTTATTAAATTAATTATGTTAGAATTAATTTATTATGTAAATTAATTAATAAGTTAATTATTTTAGAATTAATTAAAAGCTGAATATGTGATAGTCTTTCTGGTAGTCTTGCAAGCACAAAATGGAAGGTCAATTATCTGGTCAAAGAAAAGATGTTGCAGCTTTGGTTTTAAAAAGAAAAGTGCGTACATTTTTCATTAAGGAGTTGGACACCAAAAATAGAACAGATAGACAAAAACACATCAACATTACATCTCTCTCTGTCTTCACCAACCAATTGTCGGAGCAAATCTTTTACAGTGAATCATTTCTAGCATTATTGTTAAATCCAAATCACTAGAAGTTATTTACTTGTAATTGTTTGACAATCTAGCTGATCATAATCCCTAGAAATTATCTCGAACTACTTTTTAGTATTCGATCTTTTTATTACAAAAATAGATAAATTCATGTCGAATTTATTCTAGATTTGTTTTAAATAGTTTGAGATTCAAACCTTATAATCTGTACTGTATTTGCAACACCCTTCAAGTTTAATATTAATTATATTTAACTTGAATTTTATTCCATTTCATTCCGCACTTATTTGTTCTTGAATTGTTAAATCACAAACCGAACAAATTCGATAAAACGGTACAGTTTGTATTCAACCCCCCCCCCCCCCTTTCTACAAACATATCAGGACCTAACACTTTGTGGTCAAAGGTAATGACGTACTAAATACAAAATCTTAAAAGTATAGCATATTAATGTAAGTTTAAAATTTATTCTAATGAATTCAAAACCTTCATCATAAGAAGTAAATGAAAACCAGTATCCTGGAAAATTGAAAATCATTTCAGGAAAAATTCAGACATTCACTATATCTTTGAATGATTGAAAGTTAGTACATATCAATACAATATACTTCGCCTTGAATGTGGTAAAATTAGTTAAAATTCTAGAGTTTCAACGCCCTCACAAGAATTTAAAATCACCTCATATAATGTTAATTATGACGTGTTGAACATAAAATTTTCAATTCAAATAATTAATTGTGATATTTGTCCAACATCAAATTTGTCTTTCTCATTCTTAATAAGTCAACCATTTTGTTTGTCTTGAAGCAGGTGTATGATTAAGCTAATAATGATAATTTTATTGTGATAATCTAGAGTTAAAATCGGGAACTAAACACATATTCACGTCAATGATGATAGAGTTAAAAAGACGTGTAATTCTAAAACGGGTCAAAACGTTCCACATTCTTATAAATTTAAAAACTGATGGTACATTTGAAACAAATTCTAATATCTTATTTCATGTTATTTTGTTATGTTAGTAGCATTTTATATATTTGTTCAATCAATTTTTTATGCGGTTGAATATTTAATTTTTAATTATAAATATCTATTTTCTTAGCAAGCAATAACATAACTAGGGATGGGCGTCAGATCACTTCGGGCTCAGTCCCCGAACCCGCCCCTATCCCGTACGGGGCACCTCAGAGCCTCGATCGTAGAGTTTCTCTTTAGTGGTATTTTCAGATTTGTAGATTCAGACTTGAAGTTGTAACAACTGTTGTATTATTAACATAATTTGAATTTATTAATACATGCATGTGTATATTTAGTAAAAGTATATAGTAAAAAATTGATATAAGTTCTGTTATATAACATATTTATAATTTTTTTTGAAATTTTTAAGATTTAAAAATTTTAAGATTGTGCTTTCGGTGTGTAACACGGGTAAAACGCTAGTTTATTTAAAGCATACAATAATGTAACTATTAATTTATATAATTAATTTAATATGCATGTAAATAAATGATTAACAAATAGTTATTAAAATTGTGTATTATAAATTTTATACTTGAAAGTGATTTATTAACAAATATTTTTTGTGTGACTAAAACAAATATGTAATACATGGATATTTTAAATCAAGTAATTACTGGATTTAAATTAGAATTGTCAACTAATAATGATTATTAAAATATGATTAGATTGATAAATAAGAAAGCAAATTGTAATATGTTTGGTCTAAAATTTAGGAGTTGTTTTTGATTGGTCTTAAAATAATTAATATTTTCTGATTGATGAAGTATATATCATCTAGACTCAAACATTATAATGAAGGATTACAATAATTTTTATACACACAAAAGATCCACAAAATAAAATCAACCGTTTCAAGTATCTATTAATACATTAAGTTGCATTTTCTTTATTTTTTTTAACATAATCGATTAACATCGAATTTTTTAATTACAATAAATAATATATTGGATAATTAGCCTCATATCTATATAAAACATGAAACTACGACCTTTAACAATTAAATAAACAAAAACATAAATTATAGATTAAAGTTGTAAAAGTTATATATGTACTAAAAATATTTCCTCATTAAGTGTGTTAGATCATAGAGTGATATTAGAAATTTATCTATAAAATAGGCGATTATTTATTGAACAATTAAAAAATCAAAAATATAAATTATTGATAAAAGTCGTGAAAACTATACATATACTCGTAGTGCTTTCACACTGAGTGTGTTGGGTCACATGGTGGTATTAGAAATTCATCTGTAAAATAGACGATTTTATATTAAATAGATAATACAATTGACGATCAAAATCCCGAAGTATATAATTATCATAATGATTTAAATTATAATCAAAAAATAAATATTTTTAATTGATAATCAAATTCTTGAAATATATAAATATAATAGTCACTAGATTTAAATTTTAATTTAAAAACAAAATAATTTTTGAATGTTGATTGGTTATCGCGTTGTATGTATAGTCTAACCACGTTTAATTAATAAAATTATATGAGTAAAGTTTTAATAGATTTAAATTTTAATGAAAATCAAAATAATTATTGAATGTTGATTGATTAATCAAGTTGTATGTATAGTCTAACCACCCATGCTTAATAAAATTACAAGCCTATAACCCGTGCAACGCACGAACGACTTTAATATTAATTTTGAAATTTACTTTTAAATTTTTTGAGATTTTAATATTTCTGAAAATGCTATCTTTTTAAAAAGAATTAAAAGTACTACTTTGATACTTTAAATCTAATTTTTTTTTATAGATTTTATAATAGTTTATTAGCTTAGTAAGCATGCGAGTAAAGATAACCGTCAAAATTATCAATATATTTTGTTGTAATATATATAAATATAAATATTTTCTAAAAAAAGGTCGTGTTTTTGAATTCTAAGTAAAGTATAATTAAAAGAGTTTGTAGTTATGTTATATATGTGAGTAAATCGAAAATCAAAACTTTCAATGTTTCGGCTATTATATAATAATACAGATAGATAGATAGATTAATAGAATAAATTACCAGAAAATGAAATCAAAACTTTCAGTGTTTCAGCTATTATATAATAGTATAGTATAGATAGATATCGTCTGCGATAATTTTAGAAAAGGAGAAATTTTAGTTAAAATAAAAATAAAAAAGAATATACGCTTTGGCTAACAAAGGTAATCCGTTAATTATTAGTATTTATAATATTAATATTTTATGTTACTAAATGAAATTGCATGTGATGTTTTTGAAAAATGTGAGATTTTATTTAGGAAAAAATTTAGTTAGAAAATATAAAAAAAAATATACGCTTTGGGAAAAAAAAGTTAATCGGTTAGTTATTAGTAATTATAAATATTATTATTTTATTTCATTAAAAAGAACTGCCCGTGATAGTTTTGGAAAATGAGAGGTTTTAGTTAGAAAAAATAGAAAAGTAAAATTTTAGTTAGAAAATATAAAAGAAGAATATACACTTTAGCTAAAATAGGTAATTGGTTAGTTATTAACAATTATTATTTTATTATTTTATTTTAATAAATAAAACTGTCTGTGATATTTTTGGAAAAGGAGAGGTTTTAGTAAGCAAAAATAAAAAACTTATATGTTTTAGTTAAAAAAGGTAATTGCTCGTGATATTTTTGAAAAAATAAGGGAATTTTTCAGAAAAAATAAAAAAAAGTAATATATTTTAGGTGTAAAAGGTAGTTGGTTATAAATAGGTAATATTATTATTTAATAATATTTTTATATATATAAGTAAGGGTAATTAAGTAAAAACACGAAGTACAATTAAGTAAGGGCAATTAAGTAAAATCACAACATACCAAAAAATATTTAGTATTATATCCAATGGCTCTCATTAATTTAATTTAAAAGATGTAACGGTTAGAGATTGGATGACCAAACTATGGAGAACCAGACTACAAATCGACTACAAAAACTTTTAATGTTTCGTCTTTAATATAATAGTATAGATATGAGAAAAGTTTTAATAGATTTAATTTCTAATTAAAAATAAATTAAAATTTGAATTTCGATTGATTAATTGCGTTATATGGATAGTCTAACTACAATTTGTTGATAAAATTATATGAGAAAAACTTTTTGGTTCTTGTGATTGATCTAAAATTTAGTATTGACATCTGACTGGTTAACTGTGTAATAAAATTATATGAGGAAAGTTTCAATGAATTTAAATTCAAGTTTAAAATTATATGTTTAAAATTAGATGAGATCCTAAAATAATTCAAAATTTTCGGATCGGTTAACTGATGTGGGGTATACTGGAATATTATAATAAAAGATAATGATTTTTTATTTAATATTTTCCGTTTCCTTTAATTTTTTTAGTTTATCAATTTTTAATTTGATTTAATGGCCGGTGCGTGATTTGTGAAACGGGGAATTCGAGAATTTGTGATAAACAAAGACAAACAGGCCGTTATAGACGAGAACAAAGAGGACCTAAATCCTAATTTAACAAATCAAGGTGTGTATCTGAAAATATTTCAAACTTTAGGGTTTACAATCTTCTTCTTCAAGGTGTCAAGGTGTACTAATTTCTTTGAATTTCTATTATTTCTTCGATTCTATTGTCTTTATGTATTTGTATTAGTACAGACCTGTTTGACTTTAGATGCATGTATGCTTTAGTAATTAGTACTGATTTTCAATGCAAATTTATCAATGCAGGCTTCAGATACACTAAATTTGTATTCACCCAATTCATAAAAATTGAGTCTTTTTAAGTGAATTTTATTATATGGGGACCAAGAAAATTATTGCCATTTGTCAATCTGGCGGTGAATTTAAAATTGGTGATGATGGTTTGTTAGTTTATGATGGCGGGGAGGCTTATGCTGTCGATGTTGATCACGAGACTCGGTTGGATGATTTGAAGCAAGAATTAGCTGAAATGTTTCAGTATAGCATTGATGATATTTTGATTAAGTACTTTCTTCCGGGACATAGGAAGACGCTTATTAGTGTATCGAGAGAGAAGGACTTGCAGCGGATGGTTAATTTTTGTGAGGATTCTGACCAAGTTGAGGTGTTTGTTATTAATGATTGTGGAGTTGCTCTAAGTGTTCCGAATGTGACTGGCAGTAGGTACTCCAAGTTTAGTTGTTTATTGAATGTTTTATGTCAAATATTTTTCATATGCATAGATTATCTATTATTTCCAAAATTTTGGTGATTTATGAAATTCACGATGTCTTATATGGCCCCATTTCTGTGCGCTATATGCTTGCATTCCTTTATAACATTTCGACTAATTATATTATGTGTAGTAGAAAATCGTAGCGAAACATGTATATAAGGAACCTGGAATCTTTAAGTCCTTCACGGACCTATATGAAAATTACAATGCAAAATAATACATAATATGTGCAGACATTTTAGCTCACCTTATTTACATTTAATGAATTTATGTTGTCGTATATCTTACGGAACCACTTACCATGCAGGTCTAGCAAGATTAGTATCTCAGAAGCAGCGGTTCTTCCCGACACACCTTTACTTACTGCCCAGGCAGATGATACCATTGATATAGAAATGGACACAGTCAATGAATCAAATCCAGATAATACTCTCAGTTTAATGAAGGATGAAAAGAATCCTACAGTTGCAATGCAGTGGCAGAATACTATTACTGGCGTGAATCAAAGATTTTCTAGTTTTCCCGAATTTCGTGATGCTCTGCACAAGTACTCTATTGCACATGGGTTTACTTACAAATTCAAGAAGAATGATAGTCAACGAGTATCTGTTGTATGCAAAGCAGAAGGTTGTCAGTGGCGTATATGGGCATCCAAGGTTGCCAGCACTCAGTTAATCTGTATCAAGAAAATGATTGGCATTCATACGTGTGAAGGAACCAAATTGAAAGCTGAGCATCGTGCAGGAAGGGGCTGGGTTGGTAATATCATAAAAGAGAAGTTGAAACTTTCTCCAAACTACAAGCCCCGGGATATTGTCGCAGATATTGAACGAGAATATGGCGTTCAGTTAAACTATTCCCAGGCGTGGCGTGCAAAAGGACTTGCTAGGGAGCAACTTCATGGTTCTCATAAAGAGGCATACAGTCAGTTACCTTTCTTCTGTAATAAGATAATCGAAACAAATCCAGGCAGTGTTGCTAAATTGACTACAAAGGAGGACTCAAGCTTTCATCGCCTATTTGTCTCGTTTCATGCTTCAATATCTGGTTTTGAACGAGGGTGCCGGCCTCTAATTTTTCTGGATAGCACTCCTCTGAATTCAAAATATCAAGGCGTGTTATTGACTGCTACAGCTGCGGATGGAGATGATGGCATATTTCCTGTGGCTTTTGCAATAGTGGATGATGAGACTGATGACAACTGGCATTACTTTATTTTGGAACTGAGATCTGTAGTTTCCACATCTCACCAGATTACATTTATAGCAGACTTCCAAAAGGGTTTAAAAGAGACATTGCGTGAAACATTTGGCGGGGGGTGTTACCATGGATATTGTCTGCACTATCTTGCTGAGAAACTTAATATTGATTTGAAGGAGCCATTTTCTTATGAAGCTAGGCGTCTCATGGTTCAAGATTTGTATGCTGTTGCTACTGCATCAAAGCTTGATGCTTTTGAACGATGTACTGAAAGCTTAAAGGCCATATCCCCTGAAGCCTATAATTGGGTAATACGTAGTGAACCAGATCACTGGGCTAATGCTTTTTTTGCTGGTTCAAGGTATAATCATGTTTCATCTAATTTTGGACAACCATTTTATGGTTGGTTATCAGATGCAAACGAGTTGCCTATTACTCAGATAATTGATGCATTGCGGGGAAAGATGATGGACTTATACTATAAGCGGCGAGTTGATTCAAGTCAGTGGGAAACAAGGCTAACACCATCAATGGAAGAAAAGTTGAAGAGTGAGACTTCAAAGTCCCACTCACTTCAAGTGTCACTGTCGGATGCTGGCACGTATGAAGTTCGGAGTGAATCAGTTGATATAGTTAATGTTGATCATTGGGACTGTAGCTGCAAAGGATGGCAGATAACGGGGTTGCCTTGTTGCCATGCTATTGCTGTTATCTTAGGTCTTGGTAGGGATCCGTATGATTATTGCTGTAGATACTTCACATCTGAAAGTTACCGTTTAACTTATTTAGAGTCAATAAGTCCAGTACCTAATGTAGAAAACCCAGTGATGATTGAATCACAAGAAGCAGAAATTCTTGTAACTCCTCCACCAACTAGGTGCCCGGCCAGCAGAAAGAAGAGGAAACGAGGTGGTTCATCAGACATAATTAAGAGGACACTCCAGTGTAGCAAGTGCAAGGGTCTCGGTCACAATAAGAAAACTTGCAGGTAAGGTCTCTAAGCGACAAAAGTTCCGTTTTATGTGGTTGTTTGGCGTAATATGAATATTTATTATTATTTTCAGGCCAGTTTTAAAATATTAAAGATGCATCATAATGACCCACTGACCCATATAAAAATAATAAAAAAATGAATCTGTGCCCAAAGTTGAGTTAAAAAATAAATTATGGGAATTTAAAAATAGAATACATTATATAGTATACAATCAATGTATGGTCTGGTATTGCGACTTGTAACTGTAATTTTTTCTTCGGTCACATATAGAAGAAGAATTGTAGTTTATAATATATAGTCAAATGAAAGAAAAACATGGGTTTCTAAGAATGAGATCTTTATACTGCAAAAATAAATCAAACATGTATATCAGTAATTTATCAACATAAAATAAATAGTTAGATTTAAGAAAAACACGGCTTTTAAAAATGAGATATTTAAAATGTATATATAAATCAAACATGTATATCAATAAATTTTCCACATAAAGTATTATATATTGATTAGTACGCTTACTAATATATTTGCAGAATTTTGAATATACAGTATTAATTTTTCCGAGATAGTGCATACTTTGCGAAACTTGTATCTTATATATATATATATATATAGTATAAAAATCATTCCATTTTTACATTATATAATAACTATAGTATTGATAAAAATTAAATAAATATCAAATTATGATATAAAATGTTTTATTATTGCATATTGCAAATTTTTTTTTGGTAGAATTATATTTTATTTTTGAAACATTATTATTTAAAGAACAGTAAAAAGATGTGGACCTAATATGTAAAAAGTATGACAAACACAGCTAAAAGATGGGGGAAGAGAAAGAATCAGTGAAATGTATTTCGAAAAAGAAAAATTACTTGAGATGGTAAAAAATGATCTGAACTTAAATTTCATATAAAAAATATATATATCTTTTAATTGTATTTATATATTTTGAAAGGGTTGATGTAGTTATCATTTTTCATATGAATAAAGAAATAGTTGTGCAAATGTTAAATTACACGAGAAAAGAAGAGAGAGAATTAGCAGAGTGTTATTTGAGGAGAGAGATGAGGGGAAATGAGGTATTAGAAGGATAAAAATTAGCATTTCTTTAGTATAATATATAGATACGTGCTTCTTTTTTTTATTGTGGGTTAGTTGTACTAAGGTTATATAAAACTTTTTCTACTTCTAGTAGATAGAATCATAGAATGATAAAATAACAGATGGCGGAATCGCTGAATGCTGGTTCCATATATTTTGTAACGTACACAATGAAAGTATGAAAGAACTGCGTAATATTCAACTACCTAAATTAACTGTGATGCTGTTTTGACGTAGTCAATGTGCCGACATGCACCACATGATCTGGTAATGTGTCTTTCATAGGTAGACATTTTGATTTGGGGTCCCAAGAGGCTAGAGCTTTGCTGAAAAATGTGATTGATTTGCCTTACTTGAGTTAATACAGCTCCCAAGCTTCCCCCGGGGGTGCCATTAGTCTCTACAATAAATTCCTAGGTAGGATCTGGTAATGCCAGCACCAAAATCTGGGCAAAGCCTCTCTAAGCTCTTAGAGAAAGGCATGCCAAAATGGATCCTTATTCAGTTTAAAGCTATCCCTCTACAGCTCTTAAAGGCATGCTTGTTTTTTCTTAAAGTTTTCAGAAATTTTCTGTAGTAGCTCGAATGACTTAAGAATCCCCTCGGTCCATATTCTTAGGGACAGAAATCCGAAAGGCGGGAGTTCCTGTCATTGCTAAAATCTTCCCAAAATCTACTTACTTACCTCTTGCCAGCGAATGATTGATCCAAACATGATGTCTATTTAAAATCCCCACCAGATTTCTTAATGACTTCTGCTGCAGCAAGTAGTTACACTTTTTGGGGTTATAACTTATAATTCTTTATGTGGCATTCTTGATTATTCATCAGGGAGACCAATTTTTTTACCACCTTGTGTTTCTCAGAGGTAGATATTGTAACATTGGGGGTCTGACAGCTTTGCTGAAAAATATGATTGCTTTGCCTGACTAGAGTTGATACTGGGGTTCCATGAACTTATTAAGAAACCAACAGAATATATTGAGAAAAGCGAGTGGAGTAGAAAATAAAATTAAGAGATACCAGAAATTGAGGAAAGAGAGAAGTTATCTTCTTAGGTGAGTTTTTTTAATCGCTTTATCCTCCATCTATGGATTCCACTTGTTTCCCTTGTGAATAGAGCAAAGCAAACTCTCAAACCTCTAACATCGACCGTATATCCCCTTTTGGCCCTAGCCTTCCATATCTTTTCTCTTCAATTCAGTTTTTTATTATGTCTTTTAAAATGGAGCCTTGCAGTTCCCAAGTATGCCCTTTACATATATGTACAGATTTTTCTACTAGACCAGAAATGAATACTACTTGCAGAACTCACACAAATCTCCAAGTTTAACTTTTCACCTCCTTGACAAAATTGCATGTTAGGTCAAAAGAAAGAATATCAATTGGAAATTTTATTATAAATTCAGGAATGTGCCAGAATCACTAGAATTTTGATTCTAGGCACAGAAGTAATTGTTTTAAATTTTAAGTGGCTTATTTTATTATAGTAATATTCTTTATAGTAATTGCTGCTTTCCTTGTGTTCTCTTGATCTTGATTATAGCAACTGCAAATAGAATTAGAACTTTCACATGCTTAGACTTGAAGTGCGCTGTGTTTGTGCTTGTATTTGTATAATGTCTACCTGCAGGTGAGTCTAATATAGTTCTTTAGATCACTGGCTGACTTGTATAAGGGTCAATAGAGGATAGAGCAACTATATATAAAACCATTCAGGAGCTTGAGAACAAGATACTGATAATCCCAATCACATACATCACTTTCAGAACCTTGTGCTTCCAAATGAGTTAATCAGAACTGACCAAGAATCTTAGACAAGAACATTCCCATGGATCTATTGCTGATCATGTACCTCAAGGGAACAAATATAGAGAATTAGATGATTGTAGGCACAACCTAATGGACAAGAATTACATAGTTGTAGGAACGAGAACAGGAACTAAGACGAGTTTGAGTTAAGCAGAACTAAGCAATAAGTGGCATCTTAAAATGTGTCCATTTAATGGATTAAGCAGATTAAAATACCAAAACAGTAGCATATCTTCTAATGCATAGATGCATGGAATGAAGAACTAATTATTCTAAAAGGGATTTATAGGACCTAGGTCCGAGGTTAGGAAGAGATTTATGGTAGGTTTTATTCATTGCCTTCACTGATTGATGGTCTTGATATGGACAATTCATTTGATTGGCATGTGAGTCCATAGTACGGTGCGATATGCCAAAATGAAGCTTTTTAAAAGTGATTTATTTCGTACATGCTTGTCTTGTATAAGAACTTGCATGTGGCTAAACCCAAAATTATTCCATTACACTGATAATCTTGATCTAATTTTTTTTTATTGGCCTCAATTATATTATATATGTGTATTTAATATTATTGAAGTATGATCTCAATACATAATAAACTTTTTCAATCCCGAGGCTACTAATTTACCAAGATTCAACATAAATAATTTAATCCATGACAATGTCAGTTGGTCTATTGGCCAATGCATCGAGTTGATTAGAGGTTTGATGTCATAATTATCTTGCATAGCATTTTTTATGCTTCTTTTGAGCAGGAGTTTAGGTTATGGGAGGTCCACTCAAGAGTGAAAGTTGCAGAAGTATTAAGTTGAATGCTTTTTCTTGGTGGAGTGTCATTGTATTCAAGGCAGCCTAGTAGTTCTATATTTATGCAAAACATGTCATTATCTTCGAGCCAGCCTAGTTGTTATATCCTGTCACAAGATAGATATCTTCTACTTTCCAGGGGGAGCTATCCTAATTGTGTAAGCTCTTGGTCAGAGACCAAAGTAAAGGCAAGGAACCGACTTTGTCTTTCTGGTCCTCTGAAACAATGTTATGGCATCTCACCTGTGGTGCCAAAACTTCATTGAAGCATGTGCCTTACGGGCATACACGCAAGGCCCTTTAGGCCTAAAGCGGTTGCTTATTGATACAAGGGAAACTAATTTGATTCTTTCTCCCAACCTCTAAATTACATGAACATTTTAGATTCATCTCCTTGGACATTAGGTCCTTATAACATCCTACTATACTGCATTATGCATATAACATTTGACTCTTTAATTCGGATATGTTCTCCGTCCTTGTATTTCTACATTTATTATTGTTTTACTGGTGTACCTTATTTAGTGTGATATATGGTAGTACTTCTGACTCAGCAAAAAACTTCTATTTCCTACTTTAACAGCGTGGTGCAGGAGGAAAACGAAGAAGCATTAGAGCCTGTGCCGCTGTCAATGTGCCCATAGAAGAGGAGCTCACAGAATCATTTGCTGTTCGGTAGTTTCTGTTTATACAGATTCAACCATATTCGGATAGGAAAATTGATCAGGAGCTGCTCAAAATCATTGGTTTTGATTATTTTAAAACTTTTTTAGATTAGTTTCATCGTTTGGTCCAGCCCCTGGACTTGATGCTTAGCTTATATCACACCCCCTAGATTTCAACAGATACTGGGGCTGGAGATACTGGGCAGCCCAGAGAGTTCAAAATAGATTTCAAATAGTTTCGAGTTTCAGCTACCTTTAAATAGAAATAGAGCAAGTATAAATTTGCTTTTAAAATTAGGATGCCAATGACAGTCTTGGCCATTAATTTCTTAGTGATGGGAAAGATGAGGCAAGAAATTTCACATTTCAGCTTAGTTGCACAAATTTTATAAACTTGATATTCTGAAACATGTTTTTAGGGTCTATGATATGTCTTTATACAGTTTATTTTTCTTATTATGAGTAATATTTATATTCAATTCAGCTTAAGAAAAATTATTATAATGAATGGATATTCGTTTTTCTGTTATTCAAACCAAGGATATTGGTTGATATCACTGGTATACTAGCATAACGTAATTTTGTACTATTTCGAGTCATTTGATGTCATTTAAAAATTACGTATTGGATTATAAATTTTATTTTATCATTAAAAATCACTTTCTAATTTTAGCAGTAACACTGTGGACATGGGAAATTGGGAATGGTCTTGGACCTCTCAAATTTATAAGTATCGAATTTTGAGAAAGAGATAGGGTGTAATTTCTTTTTATAGCTATGATCATACCAAATGATAGCTATAAGAATTTCGAAGTTACTTGTTTTTCTTTATAAAAAATTACTAGCTTAAAACTCGTGCGATGCACGGATTGTTATTAATAATTATTATTTATGTTTTAACATTCTAGTAATTTGTATTTGCTAAAAAAAATAAGTAGGCGTGTTAAACTTTTTTAAATAATTAAAATTATTAAAATAAATTTTAAAATAAATTAATAACTGTTTACCCATGATATTTTTGGAAAAGGAGGGGTCTTAGTAAGGAAAAATAGAAAAATTAACATGTTTTAGCTGAAAACATAAGTGCCCGTAATTAAAAATATTTAAATAGGTTTCAAAATAAATAACTAAGAATTTGTGCGGGATATTTTTGGAAAATGAAGGGTTTTAGTAAGAAAAAATAGAAAGAGTAACATGTTTTGAAAAAGTGCTCATAATTAAAAATATTAAAATAGATTTTAAAATAAATAAGTAAGGGTTTACCCATAATATTTTTAGAAAATGAGGGGTTTTAGTAAGGAAAAATAGAAATAGTAATATGTTTTTGTTAAAAAAGATAACCGCCCGTGTTTTTTTTTTTTGAAAAAGGGGGGGGGGGGGGTTGAATACAATTCTTGATATTTCTTAAACTTAAAACAACTTACAAATAAAAACTGAACTTAAAGTAAAAATCACAAGCACATAAATAATTTCAGTTGGATTGTTTGATGATCCAACTGAAGTGATTTTTATTGCGTAAATAATCTGTGATACAAAATGTACACAGCTGCTCAGTTACAAGAATGTAGAGAAGAAAAATGCTCTCAAAGATAGCTAATATAATCTATTTGTTTTTCTTCTCTCTTCTTTTATTTTAACTGCTACACTTGATTATATATTCCCAAGTTTACAAAGCTATTTTTGGCTACACTAAAGTACACTAAAGGTAACCGCCAATAGTTTGCTTTTCATCCCTTTGTCCAGTGGTCCTCGGAGATCCTTGCTTTTGTCTTCATGCTTATTATGATCACTCCCAAGAGCCCAATTGGAAACTGGGATGTTTCCTTATTCCCCATGTCCATTTTAATGGTTTCCAATGTAAAGTACACTTCCACATCACCTTTAGATCTGTTCAGTAACCTGTCACTATCACTTTGTCAACTATTCAGAAAAGCAATAATGATTCGTTGATAGCAGGGAGATGTGTTTCGTTGATAGCTTTATTCTTCATTTCGTTGATGAGTAAACTTCATTTCGTTGATGAGTAATCTTCATTCCGTTGATGAGTAATCTTCATTCCGTTGACATGTCTTCACTTAGGCAAAATTACAAGGCACAAGATATTTACAATTAACCAACCTATTTTGCCTATCTATCATTTAGTCAACATGACTTAAAAAACCTATCTAATACATACAACAAAATGCATATCAAACTGTGAAGTATTGTACAGTGCAATTGCTACATCACTCATTTCGTTGATGAGCTTCCTGTCAACGGAATGCTGCAAAGCATGCCATTTCGTTGACAGCTACAAAATAACTTTACACAAATTATACTAAGTGTTTTATGTTTATCATCAAGAACAACATATTCCTAACAATCTCCCCCAATTTATGACTGATAGAATAACAGTCATAAATCAAGAGACTTGATGATAACAAAAACACTCAGATACATTATAAATTACAAAAGTAGAAAATGCATTAAGTTTCATAATATTTTGAACAAAATAAAAGACTTACAAGACTAATGCCTGGAAGTGCTCCTCTAGACTGAGCAAATGATTCATCTTAATCTTCTTTGTGGCATAGTCTTCTTCCCTCTCTTAGAGTTGTTTTCCTCAATTTGGACCTGTAGCCTTCTGTAAAAGATCTTCTCTTCCTCATCTTGATCACCAAGCATGGATTGCATAACCTTTAGAGTTTGATTAGATGCTTTATCCAGTTGGTCGTCCATCCTGAAGAATCTTCTGCAGTTGTCCTTGTCCTTAAATTCCATCATCCAGTAAGGTTGAAGATGGATCTTCTTTCCTGTTGAGGGCACTCTGAGCATTCTGGGAAGAGCCTCAGGTTTGTTCCAGCTAGCCTTTATTTGACATATTTTGGAGACCACCTCAGACTTGGCTGTTTTGGTGAAGCCAAAGTCCTTCTTCAAGCATCTAAACACTGTGAGTAGTGTTTGGTAGTCTTCTCCTAAAATCCTGTAGAGAGGCCACACTTGCTCTCTACCACCCTTGAATGTGAAAACTAATCTTTCAGGCAACTTTTGAGAAGCTGCAATGCCCCTTACTTCCACCAGGTTGTCTAAATCAAGATGTAAGCTAGATTCTTCCCTGATGTCAGCAATGTACATGCAGTCCTCTGGATTTGCAGGGGGTTTCTGAGGTTGTGGCTTTCTCACAAATATTGGCTTTGCCTGGACAGCCCTTTTCTTTGACTTTGTTGGCTGATCCTTTTCAAATAGGAACCTTGGAAAATAGGCTTCATCAAATTCAATAGGCTCCTCTTTTGGCATGATTGGTTGATCATGAAAGTTGACAGGATGTGCAGGATCACATGCCAATTTTCCTTCATGAGATTGATCAACAGGAATTTGATGTGCACTTGTTGTGGAAGAGGCTTGAGCAGTGTCCTGAGAATCCTCTTTGTCAAAGTCCAGATTCCTTTTAGCTCTAGCCTTTGGTTGCCTTGTGCTCTTCTTTGCACTCCTTTCCTCTCTTGCTTTTTCTTCTAGCTGTCTTTCTTCTTCATCAAGAGATTGAGCAACTGCAAGTGCTTGCATTGCTGCTCTTTCTGACTCTTCAGCTTTAGCTTCAGCAAAGTTTGGGTGACCAGCCCAAACACAGATTTCTTGTTCATTCCTATAGACAATTGCCCTTTGCTTCCTTATCTCAGGATCATTGTTTTTCTTGCTCTTTGTGATAAGTAGACCAAGAAGCTTGAGCTCATCTGGATAAGGTGTAGGATAGAGAATCCTTGCTATATTTTTGCCTTTTTGGTTTAGCAGGGGACTTGGGAGATAAGCTTCTTTGGAGTGTAGCTTGTACCACATCCCTAATGCATGAAGTTTGTCCTTTTTCCTTCCTTGGACCTTGAGTGACTCCATGTAGAAGGGGCTCTACCTGATAGAAAGAATTGGTCTGTGGCTCCCATTCCGTTGACACTAGAACCATGGCATTCGTTGATGGTTGATCCGTTGATGGAGGTATTGAAGTAGCTTGAACCGTTGATGCCTTTGCAGTGTCAGCTAACTTCTTTACTCTTGCTTCTATATTTGACCAGTGATCCTTAATCTGTTATGCAAGTTTCATCCTCATAGAGGCTTCCTGGATCAGGTCAATACCATCCTTTTTCTTCTTTCCAAACTCCCTCATTGCTAATGGCTCTTCTGGTAAGGAGATGGCTGGGACCAAAACCTTTGTGATTTGTATATCAAGCTCCTTAGTTTTCTCCCACTTTTTGTTATCATCAAGTGAGATGATAGGGATTCCTTGAGCTGCCAGAAGCTGGGTGAGTAGCTGAGTTTGCTTCTCCTGTTCCTTCTGCATGTGAGAAAGTGTAGCCTCAACTTTGTCCACTCTAGAGGAGAGAGTTTTCAAAGATGAGGACACTTCAGGTTCCTTGGTGAAAAACCTTGACATCTTGGAGACAGTGTGAAGAGGAAGCTTTTCATCTAGCCTCCTGTCAGTAGCATCCCCAAGGTTGCTAATTGAATCCTTGATTTCTGTAGCCTCAATCCTTGTCTGCAACATTTGTAGCCTTTGAATTTCCAGAGAATCCATTATGGCCTTGTAGAATTTCTTGTCCCTTGCAGTTGCTGACTCATGAGCTAGATAGGCCTCATTGTACTGCCTTGTGATAGCAGCATCCAAGTTGGATCTACCATGCATATCTTGAGAAAGCCAGTTTGGTGTAGGAAGCACCACAGAAGTCCCAGTCTGTGTAGTAGTGGCCACCTGTAGATTGTCACCAAAGCTGTCCTCATCATCAGAAAAATTGAAGTCTCCACTTGCTGCAGCTGCTGGAGATAGATTGGTCAGGGCATCAATTGATGCAGTAGTATGAATTAAATTGAGTGACCTTTCTGCCTCCACATTGCCCTGTTGAGCCATAATTTGATAGGCTGACACAGGATGAGTAAAGGTCTCAGGATCCAGGGAAATACTATCCAGAGTTTGTTGATAATGCTCTTGGAAGGTAAGTTCCCTTTCTCCCTCACTGACCCCCATTAACTCACTAGCAATGGCTGCTTCCTCCCTTATCACTCATGTAGTCCCTTCTCTCTCTCCACTCTTTTCTTGCATCATGGGCTCCCCATGGCTCACACCTCTCACACCCTCACCTTCACCTACTAAGGTGGTACTCTCAATCTCTCCTTTTGCCTGGCTGGAAGAAATAGCCAGCCTCTCACTCTCAGACTCTCCTTTTGCCTGGCTGCAAGCCAGCCTCTCAATTTCACTCCCTCTCAAACCTAAAAGTGTCTCAACTACTACCAGGTCATCTACACTAGTTGTGGAAACAACTTGATTTTCAATAAGGGGTGTAGATTGACCTATCAACGGAATGGTAGTTTGAACTGTCAACGGTATGGATACCGTTGATGGAGAAACACTTGTCAACGAAAGAAGCTGTTTCGTTGATGAAGTCAATAAAGCACTTTGAGAAAGTGAAATTACAGTAGAATCTGTGGTGATTGATTTTAGAGATTGGTCCACAGATCCTCTTGCAACTTCAGAAAAAATTGGTTGATGGCCCAACAAATCACTTAACAAGTGATGGCCACCAGCTTCAGAGTGGGGCTTCTCCAAGATTAGAGTTGGAGAATCAGGAATAGATGAATGGATCATGTCCACATCTAGAGATAGAGTTGGTGAATTTGATGGAGATAGTTCTAGGTTGATGTTTAGAGAATGGGACTGTAACCCCAGAGTAATGATAGGGGTTACATCAAACTGAATTTGTGAAACTGGAAGTGTAGCTTCCAGAGTGTGTGCACCCTGTGAACCCTTGGATTTTTGTTTCACCCTCCTTTGGTATTGGGAAAAAGTAGACTGTGGGCTTGAAGTGTCCCTTACCCTCTTAGAGTGTGCTCTTGGAGGAGAGCTTGTTTCAATAATTACATCCTTTTGGGAGGATGCAATTAGACTTGTGCTTAAATCCATATTACTCATTGTGCCTTGTTGGGAAGACACAATGGGGCTTGGCTGGATCTCACTCATCTTTCCTTCCTTATCCTTAGGGTTTCTTTTATGTTCACCCCTTCCCTCACCTCTCACAGCACCTACAACACTCCCCTTAGGTTGTGTAGTGGATTTTACAACAGGTGCCTTTTGGGAAGCACCTGAGGTTGGCTTGGAGGATTTCTTTGATTTTGGTTTTGTTGTTGGGGCAGGAGCCTGTTGGGTCACAGCTACAGACTCCACAGCAACAGGACTGAGTGATACAGTTGAAGTAACAATTATACTAGAAGGGATAGCAGTAGTTACCTCAATTACTGGCAGATACACCACTGGAACCTCACCATTGTGGTTCAGCCTCAGTATGTCTGTCAATACTCTCTTCTCTTGCACAAAACACTCAAACTTGGAAACAGGGTTAGAGATAACTAATGGTGTTGGACTAACATGATTAGCCAACATCATCAGAAACCTAGCATAATAGATATTCTTTTTCCTATTAGCCTTATCACCCAACTTAGCACCAATTTCATACATAAGTTGGGTGCTAAAGTTGTAATATCTATCAGTTAGGAGCATGGTAAATAGAATTAACATAGAATTGGTCAATGCATCAAAATTGCTAATCTTACCAGAAAATACCTTGATAAATGCATCAGCTAAATAACTATATTCTCTAACCAATCCTCTCCTAATTATTCTACCCAGATTATCAGTAGGCAAAGACTAGTTTATGGAGTTTAGCAAGTTAACCATTTCAGTATTTGTAGGCAAAGCATTACAGTTATTTTCAGGAATATGTAAACATGCTTGCAATACATCAGAATTAACTATGTACTCTTTACCTTGGATGGTGAATTGGAGTGTCCAGTTTGTTCCACTATACTCACACGAGGTCCAAATCTCCTCGATTATCTCATTGTAGAGAGGAATTGAGTGAAACATTGCATAGCTCAATTTGCAGTTCTTCATGAAGTCCATCATCTTGAAAAAGATACTGTTTGGACCCTCCTTGACAACAAATGGAATTGAGTTGTTCTTTTCATAAATGAACCCTCCTGCTGACATAAGCTTGACTATGGGTGCCATTGTTGTGTGAAGAAAAGCTTCGAACTAAATTGCTTGTTAGAGAGAAGAAGAGAGAAAAACCTTTGGAATTTTTGAGAACAGGTAAAAAGAAAATAAAGAAAATAGAATTTCTTAAATACTCCCCCAAAAATTCTCAGAAAAAGAGTCCAATAATAAATGTAAATTACTGGATTGGCTTAAAAATATAACCGTTACTTTTAAAGAATTACCATGATTTATACTTACAGGGGTGTATGCATAGATCGTGGTAACGGACGTGTCAAATTTCAACGGTTCAGATTAATTGCGCTAAATCAACGAATCGGGATTGGGCGGTTAAAGTCCCGTCTTATTTCGTTGATAAAGCTGCGTTTCGTTGATATAAAAGAGCTATCAACGAAACACCCAGAAAAATGCTAAGACTGTCAACGAAGTGGTTCGTTTCGTTGACATAGTAATTTTGACTTAGGCAAAATTTCACTTTTTCCTGAGAAAATTAATTCACAGAAAAACATAGCAAGTTTCTGGCTGCATTTTAACTTGCAAAAATCTCAAAATAATTAAGAGAAATTTAAAATACCTAGCTCACTTACTAATCTTGAGAATGTGGATCCATCAAGTGGCTTGGTAAAGATGTCTGCAAGTTGTTGTTCACTTGGAACAAAATGTAACTCCACAGTACCATTCATAACATGTTCTCTAATGAAATGGTACTTGATGTCAATGTGCTTGGTCCTTGAATGTTGCACTGGATTTTCAGTAATGGCAATGGCACTAGTGTTGTCACAGAAAATAGGAATTTTCTCAACTCTTATTCCATAGTCAAGTAGTTGATTTTTCATCCATAAAATCTGTGCACAACAACTTCCAGCTGCAATATACTCAGCCTCAGCTGTGGAGGTAGAAACTGAGTTTTGTTTCTTGCTGAACCATGAGACAAGCTTGTTTCCTAAGAATTGACAGGTGCCTGTTGTGCTTTTCCTGTCAATTTTACATCCTGCAAAATTTGCATCTGAATAACCAATTAGTTCAAAGCCAGATTCTCTAGGATACCAAATGCCAAGGTTTGGTGTTCCTTTGAGATATCTGAAAATTCTTTTAATAGCAACTAAATGGGATTCCCTAGGATCAGCTTGAAATCTAGCACATAGACATGTAGCAAACATAATATCAGGTCTACTAGCTGTTAAATACAAAAGTGAGCCTAACATGCCTCTGTAACCTGAAATGTCCACAGATTTTTCCTTAGTATTCAATTCAAGTTTGGTGGCACTAGGCATGGGAGTTTTGGCAGGAGAGCATTCCATTAAGTTAAACTTCTTTAATAAATCATGAATATATTTTGTTTGACTAATGAAAATGCCTTCATTAACTTGCTTCACTTGAAGACCAAGAAAGTAAGTTAATTCTTCCATCATGCTCATTTCATATTTACTTTGCATAAGCTTGGCAAACTTTTGACAAAGTTTCACATCTGTAGACCCAAAGATTATGTCATCTACATAAATTTGAACAAGTATAGTAGAGCCATTCACAACCCTGTGAAAAAGAGTTTTATCTACAGTACCTCTAGTGAAGTGATTCTCAAGGAGGAACTGTGAAAGTGTGTCATACCAGGCTCTAGGTGCTTGTTTCAAACCATAGAGTGCTTTGAGGAGGAAATATACATATTCTGGAAAGTCATCATCTTCAAAACCAGGAGGTTGACTTACATACACCTCCTCTTCCAATTCCCCATTCAGAAAAGAACTCTTCACATCCATTTGATAGACTTTGAAATTGGCATGGGCTGCATAGGCTAGAAAAATCCTTATTGCTTCTAGTCTTGCAACAGGAGCAAAGGTTTCATCAAAATCAATTCCTTCTTCCTGTGAATAGCCTTTTGCAACCAATCTAGCTTTGTTCCTTGTGACTATGCCATTTTCATCCATCTTGTTTCTGAACACCCATTTTGTGCCTATGACACTCCTGTCCTTAGGCTTGGGCACTAGCTTCCAAACATTGTTCCTTTCAAATTGGTTTAGCTCCTCTTGCATAGCCAAAACCCAATCTGGATCTAGAAGTGCATCCTCAACTTTCTTTGGCTCATCTTGAGACAGAAAGCTACTATATAGACATTCTTCTTGAGTTGCTCTTCTAGTTTGGAATTTTGAAGACACATCACCTATAATAAGTTCAAAGGGATGATCTTTAGTCCATTTCCTTGAGGGAGGTAGATTTGCTCTTGAAGAGGTAGCTTCATGATCATGATTGCCTTGATTGGATATTTGTCCTTGAGAAACTCCCCCTGAGTTTGTTGTCCCTAAATGATCACTTCTAGAAGCATTTCTATGACTGTCAACGGTATTACCATTTTGGCTGTCAACGAAACGCTCATTTTGACTGTCAACGAATCCACCATCATGACTGTCAACGAAATGACCATTTGGTCTGCTAGCAGCTATTCTTTTCAATCTTAATGCAGCAATTTCATCTTCACTACTGCTTTCATCTGTGCTAGATACAACAACTTTAGGCTGTTTCTCAGTAGCCTTAACATGATTCACTTGATCTCCTTCCTCATTTTCAAAAGAAAGACTTTCATGGAAACCTTCATCACAGAGACCTTGAATTTTGAGATCATCAAAAACAACATGTACAGATTCCATAACAATGTTGGTTCTGAGATTATAGACTCTGTAGGCTTTTCCTGCTGCATATCCCACAAATATTGCTTCATCTGCCTTTGCTTCAAATTTCCCCAAATGCTCAGCTTGATTTCTCAGAACAAAGCACTTGCATCCAAAGACATGAAGAAAATCCAATAGTGGCTTCTTTCTTTTGAGTAGCTGATAAGGGGTCATTCCTTTGGCCTGATTAATCAAAGAAATATTTTGAGTGAAGCAAGCTGTATTAACTGCCTCAGCCCAAAAATAAGTTGGTAACTTTGATTCATCTAGCATTGTCCTTGCAGCTTCAATAAGTGTTCTGTTTTTCCTTTCAACTACACCATTTTGCTGTGGTGTCCTTGCTGCTGAAAACTCATGCAAAATACCATTTTCTTCACAGAACACCTTCATGCTTGAATTCTTGAATTCTGTCCCATTGTCACTCCTAATCCTTCTTACTTTCAAGTCAGGATGATTGTTTACCATCTTGATGTGATTGATAATGATTTCACTTGCCTCATCTTTGGAGAGCAAAAAGAAAGTCCATGTAAATCTAGAAAAATCATCAACAATCACAAGACAATATTTCTTCTTTGAAATAGACATGACATTTACAGGGCCAAACAAATCCATATGAAGCAACTCAAGCTGATGGACAATTGATGACTCTGTCTTGCTTTTGAATGATGCCTTTTTTTGTTTCCCTTTTTGACAGGCATCACACAAACCATCCTTGGAAAACTCCACCTGTGGAATTCCTCTTGCAAGATCCTTCCTCACCAAATCATTCATAACTTTAAAATTCAGATGAGATAATTTCTTGTGCCATAGCCAACTTTCATCTTTGCTTGCCTTGCTGAAAAGACAAGTGATGGTTTCTGGACTTGTGCTACTAAAGTCAGCAATGTACACATTCCCTCTTCTGAATCCAGTCATTACCACATTGTTGTTTCCTCCTTTAGAAACAACACAGGCTTCTTTAGAAAAAGTAACTAAAAATCCTTTGTCACAAAGTTGGCTGATACTAAGCAAATTGTGCTTAAGACCATCCACCAATGCAACCTCATCTATGATGACATTCTCTTTTGAAATCAAGCCATATCCCTTAGTGTAGCCTTTGCTGTCATCTCCAAAAGCAATACAAGGGCCAGCTCTTTCCTGAAACTCTGTGAGCAGGGTAGAATCACCAGTCATGTGTCTTGAACAACCACTATCCAAGTACCAAAGATTCCTTTTGTCTCCCTGCACACAATAAAACCAAATCAAGTCGATTTTGGTACCCAAGTTTCCCTGGGTCCTGTTTTGTTAGCCTTTGCTTTTCCTTTTATATCATTTTTCACCTTGGGCTCAGATTGATTTAAATCAATCTTTATCCTTGGTGTTGATTTCTGAGGATTGCTCACATTTTCATTCACAGC